>CAWUFW010000885.1:1949508-3444016 GCA_963921515.1 Calotriton arnoldi
TACCGCCCTCTTATCGCCCGATTTCTCAACTTTCAGGATCTTATCCTCCAGCTCTTCCGCACCAAGGGTCAATGGCACTTTAAGAACGCCATAATTGCGGCCTACCCGGACTATACTTTGGAGGGCCAATGGCAGAGTGGCTCTTACATGAAAGTCAAACAACGTTTGCGCGATCTGAAAATTCGTTATGAGCTCTTGTTTACGGCGAAAGTTACAGTTATCGATGGTGACTCTTCTCATATATTCACCAATCCGGAGGATATCTGGACCTGGCTCCATGCAAAGGGTGACACTGAACGTGAGGATGACACCTGGAAAATACCTAAACCACGATGCCGACGCCGCAGGATGCAGCACATTTGCCCAGAAAGAGAACAAGTAGCAGTGGAACAGGCACAAGTGGTGGAGGTAGCAGCGCATCACCATCATGCCAACTCCTTTACTGTCCAGAGAGACAGTCCATCTGAGTACTTCTGCTCTGAGGCCTGTGTTTCTGAATCCTCACTAACCTCCAGCACCGCGGCCCCCAAGGTCACGCTGAGATCCGCTGATGACCTCCTTTGACTAATAACCACAGGGTGCTGACTGTGCTTTCTCACTAGCCACCCGTCCTGCAGGGGATACAGGAGCCACTCTTCTCTCCATACTTGTCGCACCATGGGGGTCGCCACCTGTCTCCATTGGCCATGGGCCTGGCCACTGTACACTGCGGTCTTGCTCTTAAGCCATGTCTAACCACTGTTCCCATGTGGACTGTTGCTTGTACTCTCTTTTCTCTCCTTGGTTCTTATTCTCGTGATGGGATTACATGGGCGGGCCCTTCTGTGAGCACCGTACAGGGGGAATTGTTGCCATATTGGTTGGATATTGTTTATTTTCAAAAGTTATGCTCTGAGACCATTAATATTGCTACGAGGTATTCCTGACCATTTATCACCTACACATCTGCACTGGAGGGGGTGGGGGGGCATGAGTGGGTAGGACACAACCAGACAGGGAGGGGTGCACTTTCATCCTACACACGTTGCGCATTTTTATGGCATTTACAAACATGCCCACACCGATAACTGACTGCTCTGTGCCCCAGTATCACATTCTTATCTGGAATGTGCGCAGTATCAGCCAAACGCTACAGCATTTTTGCGTATCTCAAACGCCGTCGCACTCACATTGCGATGCTGCAGGAGACCCACCTCATGACATCGGAGCTTCACAAAGTACGTTCTAAATAGAGAGGTCAGACTTATGGGACCACGACGTCGGCATGTGCAAGGGGCATTCTCATATGGATAGCTCCCAGGGTTCCCTTTTCTCTTGGCACACAGAGGATAGGCACGGATGGGAGCTAGGTCATTTTGGAGGGGCACTTTGATGAGGGCCCTGTTACTATGGTGGCCATGTATGCGCCCAACTCCAACCAGTCTGAGTTCCTAGATAGTCTCACACCTGCATTCTTTCATGACCCACTCAGCCCTGGGATCTGGGGAGGGTGGCTTCAATTGTGTACCCGTCTTGCAACTTGACCGCTCTACCCCACCATCACACACGATGGCCAGTGTCCGCACCACACGACACTTTGAGCAATGGCGTACACGCATGCACTTACATGATGCATGGCGACTGGGACACCCACATGACCGTGAATATTATTTTTACTCCGCGGTGCATGACCTGCCTACCAGGATCCACCTTATCTTACACACGGCTCCTATCGGATCCCTGGTCGTCCATTCAGAATATTTGGCAAGGACTCTATCGGACCATTGCCCCCTGCTTAATACACTTAGTGGGGCAGACAACGCCCCGCTATCCCCCCTGGAAGCTGCAGGTCGAGGCACTTTCCAACTCTCCCTTCCGTGAGGATCTGTCTATCTGCCTTACGAATTACTTAACAGAAAATCGGGGCTCTGCTTCGACTCGCGCCCGGAATGGGATGCACATAAGGTTGTGATCTGTGGCCACTATATGGCAGCTTCCTGGGGTATCAGTCGCCGCCTAACGGAGGACCTTGTGCCCCTTGAGCACAATCTCCCCCAAATAGAAATACTAGTGGCCAACTGGATAGCGTCAC
The DNA here is from genome assembly GCA_963921515.1 of Calotriton arnoldi. NCBI lineage: Eukaryota > Metazoa > Chordata > Amphibia > Caudata > Salamandridae > Calotriton > Calotriton arnoldi. The sequence goes on from CAWUFW010000885.1 coordinate 1,951,580, forward strand.
CCACGCAGTTGAGGCAACTATGTGCGTGGCGAGGCGGAGACAACACTGAGTCGCCACGATTACCATAAGAGAACGGAGGGCGATCGCTCTGGCAGACTTCTGGCATGACTCATTCGCGTGGACCATTACCATATCCCCATTGTGGCGCTTCATGACCACGATGGGGAACTTGTCACTTCTCAAATGGCTATCAATGCAGCCTTTTGTGATTACTACCGCAAACTGTATGAGGCACCTGCCTCCGCCAACCCCAGATTTTATACGTGGGTTCTTAGATCGTCTCTCCCTCCCTAAACTTAATCCTCTGCAGCGGCCCAACCTCGATGAGCCTCTGCAGTTGGAAGAAATCTGTGCTGCCATCTCTCAGATCGCCTGGAATAAGACCCCGGGGTCGGATGGCCTGACAATAGAGTATTACGCCACCTTCCCTACGCAGACTGCTCCACACTTACTGGCCATGTTTAATGAAGCCAGGGACCGCGCCAAACTCCAGGACTCCATTCGGGGGGCCCTGATCGTGGTACTACCCGAGCTGGGCTGCGACCTGCTGGATGTTAGATTGTACCACACCCTTTCGCTGCTGAACCTGGACTGTAAGATTCTAGGTAAAATTTTAGCGAACCGCCTGCTTCCGGTTATCCATGCGCTAGTGCATGACGACCAGTCCGGTTTTATACCAAGTCGCAGCACGTTTGTTAATGTACGAAGGCTAATGCGCCTTATACACCCCCAACACCCCCCCACCGGCTGCTTACAACCAATTGGCAGTGTCATTGGACATAGAAAAAGCATTTGACACTCTAGGGTGGGATTTCCTTTTCTCGACCCTCACTGCAATGGAGTTCGGGCCAGGGTTAATGGCCTGGGTACATACCCTATCGACGTCCCCAACTGCTGTGGTGAAGACTGGCCAGGTGAAATCAGATAAGCTTCAAATCCAACGTGGGACGCGCCAGGGATGTCTGCAGTCCCCATTAATCTTTGCACTCGAAATGGAGCCCCTCGCCTGGCGACTCCGGTACATGGCGCAGCTATGGGGAGTTTCGGAAATAGGGGCCCACCATGTCATCTCGCTCTACACAGATGGCGCTTTGATTTATTTGCGCGACGTGATGGCCGCCCTGTCCGACCCCATGTGCCTGTTAGATGATTTTGGGGAAGTGTTGGGCTTACAAGTGAATTGGTCAAAGTCCTGTTTATTTCCGCTGGCACCTGCGACCGATGCCACGCAGACCTGAGGCCACGAGCATGCACCTTCAATGGTGCTTTGACTCCTTTAAGTATCTGGGGGTGCAGATTTACCACACACAGAAGGACCTCCGAGAGAGTAACCTTGATAGGGCTGTTGGTTCTATCCGCCGCTCGATGTCCTTCTGGCATTCGTTACCCCTCTCCCCACTGGGTCGAGTGGCCATCTCCAAGATGTTGGTGTTGCCGAGATTGTTGTACGTTTTTGCAGCCCTGCCGGTTGTACTCCCGCGGAGCTTCTTCGACACTTAACGGCTTGCTCCTTGAATTGATATGGAGTGCTGACCGTCGTCACGTAGCCAAAATCCAGCCACCACTTTCAGTGGGCGGACTCCGGACCCCTAATTTTGAACTGTACTACGCGGCAGCTCAGTTACAGTGCCCAATGGCCTGGCTGTGCACTGATGCCTGTCCGGAACTACCCCTACTTCGAGCGGTGCTCAATGGAACAGAGGTTTATACATGGCAGTCAGACCCCCTCCATCTTCCATCAACAGAAACGTCTCAGATGGCAGTGGCCAGCAGCTGTTGATGACGATACGTACACTTGAGGGGTCCCCTTTATCCATACTCGCTGGTGATTGCCGTCTGGGACCTACCGCCACTACGTGGTAGGATACGGCAGACTGATAGAGACCTTTGGAGGGAGGAGGGCATTGAGCGAGTGGGAGACCTTTATCTGGAGGGTGCCTGTATGTCGTACCAGGACATCATGGACACGTAAGGAGTGTCCGCCGGTCAATTCCTAACCTACTGCACCATACAACATGCAATGCAAACCGCCTGGGGCGGCGGGAATGAGGAGCCATCCGCCTCCGCGGTGCTCCATGCACTTTTGTCTTCTGGTGGCACACGACATGCCATCACCTCCCTTTACATGGCATTACATGCGCCCCCACCGAACTACACGTCGGGTGCGCGTGCCAGATGGGATGCTGTGTTTCAGCCGCCCTTGACGGATGGGGCCGTGTCTCAGGCTATACAACTTGTTAAGGGTATATCTCGCAACTCCAGGCTTAGAGTCACGCAGTTTAATTACGTACACCAAACCTACCTAATCCCTCATCGTATTAAACGTATATTCCCGCAGCTTGCCCCTGTCTGCCCTTGCTGTGGTCTGCAGGAAGCGGGATTCTATCATATGGTGTGGGACTGCCCAGTATTGCAACCGGCGTGGCATAGGATAATTACATCAGTGACAGATTTAACAAAGCATGCCCTCCCCCATACAGCTGCCTCTTGCCTAATAGGACTGCTTCCCCATAGAAAGGGAGACAAACACCTGCACTGATTCATCGATCTTGCATTTGTTCTGCTTAAACATGGCCTGGAAGTCCCCCCGCAACGATGAACCACCTAAGGTCGCTTAACGACCTCCTAACGTGGACACGTGCAGAGGCTTATACTCTTCGAAAACTCCACAGATGCGGGATCCCTTGCACCGGCAGCGAATGCTGGGAGACCTTTCTACTTAATGTGGAAGCTAAGAACGATATGCGCCCACCTTGAACCCACATTTTCTTGACTCAATGAGCAGGCGATCATTGGGTCCCCACCCAAAACTGTCCAGTGCTCACGATCGTCCTCCCATATATGCACTGTACTGCCCTCTCCCCTTGCGATGACCGGAGGTGGGCTCCTATACCCTCCCCTCTCGACGACATATACACAAGTACTACAAATGTCTTGCAATTCCACAGGTGCTTGTCTGGGGTGCCCTTCCATCCCCCCCCCCCCTCTCAAGGGCTGGACCCCTTATTGCCTCCATATAGTCTCAACAGCACGTTTTATTTTTCCTATTCTTATTATTATACTGTTCTGATCGCAATGTTGGCATCTAATATTGATACATGGATGATAACCATAGAGATAATGCCGATATCACATCACTTAATGTATACCTTATGCATGTGCTGCATGTCGCGGCAGATCTCTGCCTTCTGCGCTATTCATAGCAGTTTTCTTATCATTTGAATAAAAAATAATAAACACATTTTAAAAAATACAAAAAAAAACCATTATGTTTGGACATCTCAATGAAGTAGATCTGCATTCTGGTAAAGGGGCCATTTGACTGTCCAACATGACTTAAAGTCATTGCAGTCTTTTTGCCAACATTTAACTGCTAACAAGTAACATAACGCTGACAAAAATCTTCAGCTGCAGCTCTGATATGAGGATTAAACCAACACTTTATGAAAATGTTCAACATGGCATCATGTACAACATGTAGGACCACGAAAACACCTAGCCATATGACTCAAAATGCCAACCAGCAGAACATATTCTGATCAGGTGACGTCCTAATGCCACCTTTATTCATAGTGCAACCCGCTGAAATCTTTTCCTCTCAGCATCAGGTATGTTATTTTGTAAATTTTAAGCTCTTCCAAAGTTTGGACAAAAATAACCACGCCATCTCCACTCTTGTGTGCTGCACATTTTAAAACAGCAACTTCCTTTAGTACCTGTAGCGCATGAAGCAAATACAAAATTCTTGGTCCATTTCTAATGGGACAACCGGAAGACATTAAGAAACCACTTTGTGACCAAAGCTGTCCAAAGTTGTGGCCCACATCGAATCCATATTGGCTCTCTGTGTAAAATGAAACACTCAAATCACTGGCTATGCAGCATGCTCTTGTAAGGGCAACTGTTAGACCTGTCGGCCTTGGGGTAGTCTTCCCCCAAACTTTTTGCCTTACTCCTCCATTTTTGCTGATTTCGTTTTTGCTGGCCTTAGGACTAACCAGTGCTAAAGTGCATGTGCTCTCCTCTTTGAAAACGGTGAGAATGGCTTACACCAGATTGGCACATTTAATTTACTTGTAAGTCCCTAGTAAAGCAGTACTACATGTATCCAGGACCTGTAAATTAAATACTTCCAATGGGCCTGCAGCACTGATTGTGCTCCCCGTTTAAGAAGCCTTTAAACATGTCTCAGGTCTGTCATTGCAGCTTGTATGTACAGTTTAAACTGCCATTTCGACCTGGCAAAATAAACCTTTTGCCAGGCCTAAACCTTCCTTTTTAATACATATAAGTCACCCCTAGGCCAAGCCTCAAACAACCCAGACAGCAGGGTGCAGTGTAGTTAAAAGGTTGGACTTGTCCTTTTAACTTTTACATGTCCTGGTAGTAAAACCCTAAAATTAGTTTTTCACTACTGCAAGGCCTACTTCTCAGATAGCATAACATTGGTTAACTTATTACATTTAATAAGAAATCATTTTCAATTCGGAGCAGGTATGAATGTCGAGTTTGGTGTATAAAGAATTGTAATTTAAAGCCTTCTTTAATGGTAAAGTCTGATTTTCAGTCACAGTTCTCAAAATTGCACTTTTAGAAAGTTTGCATCTTCTTCTGCCAACCATTTGGTGTCTGCTGCCTGTATCCTGAGTCATGTGACAAGGTGCAGCTGGCCTTTGTGTATTGTTTCTAGACAGTGAGACAAAGAGAAGATAGGTGTTGGCAGGATGGGCCATCTCTGACTTGATGAGGGGGAGGAGCTGTCATCTACCACACTTGCACATCACAAACGCTCTGCCTAAGCACACTCACAAAGGGTCTGACACTAGTCTATTATGACCGCAGACAATCTGGGGCCAGTGCAGGAGGAAGGGAATTTTAAACACCTCTGGGGGTAGAAACCTCCAGAACCTTCTCCTACTTCAAAGCTGGAACCAGGTTTAAATATTGGACCCTCAGACCCAACTCTTCAGTACACCTTTGAAACTGCGTCAGACTCAGGACTACTGTGCTGCTCTGCTGCGAGAAGGACTGCTACTTTGCCCTGCTGCCTGAGTGGGAAGGACAGAACATGAATCCTGAACCAAACACCACCAAAGTAACTCCAAGGTCTAGTTAGCTGGCGCCTGATCAGAGTCTTAGGGACAGAAAAAGTTCCAACCACCTTGAACTCTGCATCCGGCCTCTGCCTGCTGCGTGTCCTTCCCTCCAAAGTGGTGGCACTTCAGTTCTGGACCCTTGGAAGTGAGCCCAAATGTGCTCTGCCAGCCCAGCTGTGGTCCCCATTGGAACCGACGCGAAGCCCCGCAAAACCTCAGTGCACAGCTGCCAGCCTCATCGGAATCAATGCAGAGTGATGCAAAGCCCCACAAAGCCTTGCCGCAAAGCTGCCAGATCCTTCAGAACTGAAGCAAAGCAACACAAAGCTCCGCCAAGCTTCACCGCACAACTCACCAGAACCGACACAAAGCCTCGCAGCACAGTTTCATCGGAACTGATGCTGTATGATCCAAAGCCTTGCAAAACAACTGCGAACAGAGCGCACACCGGGATATAAGGTACTTTGTTCAGCGGGCTGAACTTGGTCCCTATATCTGGCCCCATGCTCCATGGCAGTCAGTCTGAACTTGTGTCTTTGTCCCGGTCCGGAGCAACCAAAGAACCAAAGTTGGCACCTTTTGCTGTTATGCACTATTTATTTATTTAAGAGTCTTATATAGCGCTGGCCAGACCCGAAGGTGTCAGAGCGCTTTACAACTTTTATTGTTTCAGTAAACAGCATTGTCTGGTGTTGAATCTGGTTAAGGCCTGGAGGGGATCCTAGAGGCGGATCAAAAGATAGGCAATGTAGATGCCCTCTTGTTAAGGTGGCTAGTTTATCTGCTGGACGAGATTCCTGTAGCAGAGGTACTCTGTCTCGCTGGGTGGTTGCTATCCAGTTGGTTGAGTTCGGTTGAGGAAGAGGTCTTTGAGCTGTCTTTTGAAGTTTATGAAGGAAGGGTTGGTCCTGATATGGGCTGGGATAGAGTTCCAAATTTTGGGAGCATTTCCAGAGAAGAAGATAAGGTTTTTTGTTTGCGAGGTTTGGGAGGAATGAGAAGTAGTGTGTTTGTGCTCCTGAGATTTCTTGTTTGGCCTGCCTTTTTGAGTTTGGATGCCAGGTAGGCAGGTTTACCGGTGTGAAGAGCTTTGTGAGTGAGACATGCAGTTCTGAAGTTGGAACGTGCTTCAATCGGGAGCCATTTTAGTTAGAGGGAGACATGTGGTCGTATTTCTTTACTCCGGTGACCATCCTAGCAGCTGCATTTAGCGTTGTTCGGAGGGGGGCTAAGTGAGATTTTGCCGTGCCTGTGAGGGTTGCATTCCCGTAGTCCAATCTGGACAGAACCAAAGATTGTGTGGCCTGTTTAAAATCATTGGGAGGGATGAAGGGTTTGAGTCTGTTGAGTAGTTTTAGGTTGTAGAATGCGCTCTTCGCAGTGCTCGTTATATGTTTGCTCATGTTCAAACGTGGGTCCAGAGTGATCCCCAGGTATTTTACAGAGTCAGCCAGGGTAAGATTGCAGTTAAGAGCATCAATGGATTTTAGCCATTCTGTGACTTGGGGGGGGGGGGTCTGCTCATTGTTGGATATGAGAAGGATTTCCGTCTTGTCTTGGTTGAGTTTTAGGTGGTTGTGTGATAGCCAGTGCTGCACTTCTCTTAGAGTGACATTTAGTCTCTGTATGTCTCCAATTGAGGATGTTTCTAGGTAGATCTGGGTATCATCCGCATAGAGGTGGAAGGGGATGTTGGATTTTTTGAGTATGGTGGTGAGGGGCTCCATGTAGATGTTGAACAGTGATGGGGAGAGAACTGACCCTTGTGGGACACCCCGGGTTATAGGGAGTAGATCAGAAGTGGAATTATTAATTTTTATTTGTTGAGAGCGGTTTTGTAGGAAGGAGGTGAACCATTGTAGGACCACCTCGTCCGCTCCGATCCTTTCTCGGAGTGCGTTTATGATAAGTTTGTGGTCAACTGTGTCAAAGGCTGCCGATAGGTCAAGGAGTATTAGTAGGCAGCATCGGGCTACATCAAGTGATTTGTATACATCATCTATAACATTCAGGATTGCGGTCTTGGTACTGCACCCTTTTCTGAAGCCCGATTGGTGAGTGTTCAGAATGTTGTTGCTGTCAATGTGTTGGTTGAGTTGGAGGAGAACACATCTTTCAAGTATTTTGGCTAAGAAGGGGAGGTTGGAGACAGGCCTGAAGTTGTTGGGTTTATTTGGGTCAGTGCCTGTTTTTTTTAGTAATGGCGTGACTTGGCCGATTTTAAGACAGTCTGGCATGACTCCGGTTCTCAGGGAACTATTTATAATCTTGGCTCAGAGGGGCTAGGGCGTGGTTCAGCTTTTTTGCCAGGTGAGCAGGAATAGGGTCAGCTATGTGGGAGGAGGGTTTGGACATGTTAATCATTTCAGTGATGTCTGCTTCTGAGATGGGGTTGAATGTCTTCCAGCACTTGGGGGAGTGCGTGGGGGAGTTGTTTCCTTCATTACTTGAGGGCGGACTTTCATTTGATGACAGGATGTGGTCATCAAGAGAGGGCTCAATCTTGGTGATTTTCTCATTAAATAAATTGGCAAAATTGTCACACAGTTCTTTATAGGCCTGCACGGTTATTGTGGGTGGCTTGGATGTTTGTTGTTTAATGATTTTGAAGAGCTCTTTGGGACTGTTTTTAGCATTGTCTAATGCGCTGCGGAATAAGGTAGCTTTTTCATTCCTGATGTGTTTTTTATATTTCCTGCGTTCTGTTTTGAGCTGGTCAATGTGGGTTGCGGAAGGGTTATTCCGCAAAAGTCTTTCGGCAGCTCTGAGTTGTCTTCTTTCAGCGTTTAGGTCTATATTGAACCAGGATCTCGATGGGGTGTTCCTGACTCTTTTTTGTTTCAAAGGGGCTACTTGGTCTAGGATGGTTGTCATTGTTGCGTTGTAGAGAGGTTATTTGCAGTGGGGGGGAAGTAGTGTCCTCACACTTTCTTCCAGGTCGGCAAGGGGAATCTGTCTTAAACCTCTCGCCCAATGAAGGGATTCCTGTGTACGGGGTAAGTGAGGAATCGTTTGGTTAATGTGAAATAGAATGATGTGGTGGTCTGACCAGTCGACAGGAAGGATATGGTCGATAGTAACTGTGTCTTCATTCGCTATAATGGTGTCAAGGATTGAGCCTCTGTTATGAGTTTGTTCTTTGCAGTGCTGGTAAGATTATTATTGAGTAAAAGTTTAAGGATTAGATTAGAGTATTGTTCTCGCCGTTCCAATGAAGGTTGAGGTCACCTAGTATTATGTTGTTGGAGTCCAAGAGTGAGCAGTGTGTTATCAGGTCGGATAGGTGTTCTCCGAAGGTGAGTGTGTTGCCTGGCGGATGGTAGAGGAGATGACAGTATAGCATTTTGTTGTCTTTCGTCGTTATGGTGGAGGTTAGATATTCAAATGTGTTGTAGGTGAAGGTGTCAGTTTCATTTATGGTAATGCTGTTCTTGTGGATGATTGTAATGCCCCCACCACGATGGTTATTTCTGTCTTTCTTGATGATTGAGAACCCAGGGGGGCACTAGCATGTCAATGATTAGGTAGGAGGATTCGTTCAACCAAGTTTCTGTGATGAACGTGATATCGATGTCATGGTTCAGGATGGTTTCTGCCAGTTCTGTTGCGGGTTTGGTTGCAGATCTGCAGTTTATAAGCATGCAGTTGGTCGTCCCCTTGTTAATGAGTTTCTTAGGGGGGGTGCCATGGGAATATTGATGTGTTTAGCTGGTGGCCTCATCGTTCTTGGTGGGATGCGGTCTCTCCCAAATCCAGTGATTACCTGGTTCATGGAGCTGGGGTTGTCATTAGTTGATGATGAGTCGTAAGAATTGGCAAGATCTGTCGCCTCCCTCAGGGACATTGCAGCACTTGTTCTTTTGGGTCTCTGAGGCTGATTTATAAAAGGAGTTGAGTTCCAGCTGTGCGGCTGTGTCTTGGGAAGACTTGGATGTTGATTGTTGGTGCCTGTGGGTGGAAGGTATAAGCGTTGGGCAGGCTCCGGATGTGTGGTTAGGGTAAATAAGATTTTGTTTATACCCTCTATTACTATCGCTAACTGGCTTTCCAAAAGAGAAAGTCTCTAAGTCATATTCAGTGAGGAGGGAGTAAGGGTGTTTAAGTTCAAGCTGTCCTGTGTGGGGTAGCCCAGAGATGGAGAGTATCTGTCAGTGAGAGTGTGGTTCACGGTGTCGTTGGTAACTATGTTGTTCATGGTGGTTAACGTGGACATGTGGTGTGAGCACTCTTGTCTTGTTCAGACAGCAGATTGTTGAGTGCTGATGGAAGGAGAGAGTCAGGTGGATTTGTTAGTGGGTCCCCCTCACGAGCGGCCTGTGGGAAAGAGGGTCGTGGTAAGGGAGGGAGGAGTCGCCAGGGGGTTGGGGAGTCGCAGTAGTGACGTTCCTCAGAATTGGTCTGGATAAGATGTTTTAGTGTGCGAGTGAGGGGTAGTGGTAGAGGTAGAGGTAGAGAGAGTGGTGGCGGAGGGGGTAAATTTGAAGTTGGTGGTGAGAGTCGTGAGATTGTTTTGTCACTAGTGGGGCGGTTGGTTGGGGGAGGGGGAGTTGTGCGAGTGGGTAAAGTGCAAATGAGTGATGGCGTTCCGTAGCATGGGGAATAGGGATTCAAATGAATCTAGGTTGGCGTCGTTGGCTTCAATCAAGACTATTCCGTTTCTGTAGATGATAGCAGATACGTTGCCAGGAGAGTTCGAGTTAGAGATTGTCAGTTTGCAGCTGTGAGGGGTGCTAGTTGTTTTGGATATAAGAAGGTAGGTCCTAAGTATAGTGTTCCATTTCGCAGGTCGTGGGGTGTGGAAAATGAGATCCATTTTCTGTTGGCCTTTAGAGGAACTGTAGTATATATCAGCGAAGAGTGTTTCAGGGTGTTGTTTAATCAGCCTGTGTTTGAAGTTTGGGGGGGGGGGGGAGGATGATGGAGAAAGAGTTTGGGCTGTGGGTTTTCATGCACTTTGGCATGGAGAGGCGGAGGGAAGTTGATGTGGCAGGCAGCATCTTACCTCAGTGAGTAACCTGATGTCGTTTACACGTAGATATGCGGATTTCAACCAGGGGTTCTACCCAGGATATTGGTATAGGAGGGGCAAAGCAAGGAAGTGCTGGAGGCGGCCTGGAATCAGCCCAGTCCTTAATGGCTGGGAGTACGGGAGCTTAACCAGTATTTATTATTTATTTCTTTATTTTATTTTTATGTAGCTTCCTTTAGAATCTGCCTACATAGCTGGAGAGAGATTGGTTTTATGATGATAAGGTGGTGCGGTTGGAGAGTTGGTTTCCTTTGTCTTTTTCTGTCCTGCGAGGGTAGTTTCTTTAAAACTGCATATCTCCGGTTCAACTGTTTGGAATTTTCTTTTTTGTCTCAAATAATTTATTAAATTTTACTCTATTTCTCTAAATTGGTGTGGGTATTTCTTGTGTTCTGTTTTAACTTTATTACTGTTTGAGGTACTACATACACACTTTACACATTGCCTTTAATTTAAGCTTGACTGCTTTTGTCCCAAGCTACCAGAGGGTTAAGCACAGGTTAGTCTGGGGCTGGCTTGTATTTCACCCTGACAGAGACTGTGGTTTCTGCTTGAGTAAGGTTTCACCGCCTTTAACCAGTAACCCAATTTCTAACAGCAATCAATTCTGCAACTTGTACTGAGATTACATTACACGAGTACGATGATGTGACAATGTATGCAATCAAGGAAACTGTATAAGCTGCTCTTAGGATACCTCGATGGTCTCTCAGACAAGAACCATCTACAAACAAGATCAAATCAGCCAATTTAAGTGGCACATCTTGAATATCAGGTCTTAGTTTGGCGCAAAACTCTGTAACACCAACGCAATCATAATCACATTCACTTTCTCCTTCATCAGAATCCACACTAGGCATTGGATGAGTGTGGCGGAGTTCAGGGTACTACAGTGTCTGACAGAGATATTCTCAGCTGCTATGATTGCATGCTCATACTTGGTCAACCTGCTGTTTGTCAAATGCTGAGTTTGAATATGAAAAAAGAATAACTGATGAACAATGTCAAACACTCACCCCCAGTACAGAGATCTGGGCCTAAATATATCGGCTTTTTTGCTCACCACGCCATCCCAGTTAGGACCTAGCCACATGCAAATCAATCTTGACCCTGCTCCCCATGGGAACATTCCAGCCCGAACTGCCAAGCTAGATCCTCCCTGGACCGGAAACAAGCATCCTAGGACCGGTTTTGGTGTATCACCCTCATCAGCCAGGATCGCTTGAATCCAGAGGCATGGCGAGCACGGGACCCATATCTGGGCATCCCCGTCCCACTTGGGACAATTGATGGACGGAATGCTGAACAATGTCAAACACTCACCCTAGTACAGAGCTCTGGGCCTAAATCCATTGTTTTTTTGCACACCACGACACTCCAGTTTGGTCTTAGCCATATGCAAAACAATCTTCACCCTGCTCCCTATGGGCCAGATGTACGACATGATTTCGCATGAGCAAACGGGTTTGCGACCCTTTTGCGCATGCAAAATCACTGTGGGCCATGTACAATCACTATTTTGCTACTCGCAAAATAGTGTGTAGCGACTCGCAATTAGGAAGGGGCATTCCAGGGGCGTCCCTTCCTAATTGCGACTCGCAGCGCTATGTGTGAATGTTTTGCGACCGCAATTGCGGTCGCAAAACACTCGCAATTTACCGCCCTATTCAAGAGGGTGGTAATGCAGTCGCAAATGGGAAGGGGTCCCCAGGGGATGCCTCACCCTTTGCAAATGTAGCGGAAAATATTTTTTTAGGGGCAGGCAGTGGTCCCAGGGACCACTACCTGCCCTTAAAAAATTAAACGAAAAGGTTTCATTTTTTTTTTTTTTAAATGCATCCAGTTTTCCTTTAGGGAAAACGGGCTGCATTTAAAAAAAAAAACTGCTGTATTTAAAAGCAGTCCCAGACATGGAGGTCTGCTGAGACCAGCATCCCTGGGAGGGCCAGCCATTCCCAATGGGGTCGCAAATTGAGAGTGCCTCATTAATATTCATGAGCCTCGCATTTTGCGAACTCATTGGGAATCGCAATCAGTGTCTCTGACACTGTTGTACATTGTAAATTGTGACTCGAAATTTAGCGCAAATTGCAAGTCGCAATTTACACTGGTCATACATCTGGACCTATGGGAACAGTCCAGCTTGAACTGCCGAGCCAGGCCCTCCCTGGACAGGAAACAAGGAACCTAGGACCCGTTTCGGAGTATCATCCCTCATCAGCCAGGATAGCTTGAATCGAGTGGCATGGCAAGCACGGGAACCACGTCTGGGCATCCCCGTCCCACTTGGGGTGACAAATGCAAAAAGAACAATTGATGGACGGAATGCAGAACAATGTCAAACACTCACCACCAGTCCAGAGATCTGGGCCTAAAACCATCGTTTTTCTGCTCACCATGCTACACCCGTTTGGACCTAGCCATATGCAAACCAGTCTTGACCCTGCTCCCCATGGGAAAAGTCCAGTCCAAACTGCCAAGCCAGGTCCTCCCTAGACAGGAAACAAGCAACCTAGGACCGGTTTTGGGGTATCACCGTTCATCAGCCAGAATAGCTTGAATCCAGTGGCATGACGAGCATGGGACCCACGTCTGGGCATCCCCATCCCACTTGGGGTGACAAATGCAAAAAGAACCATTGATGGATGGAATGCTGAACAATGTCATACACTCACCCCCAGTACAGAGATCTGGGCCTAAATCCCTCGTTTGTTGCTCACCATACCACCCCAGTTTGGATCAAGCCATATGCAAATCAGTATTGACCCTGCTCCCCATGGGAAGAGTCCAGCCCGAACTGCCCAGCCAGGTCCTCCCTGAACCAGAAACAAGCATCCCAGTTTGATTATGAATCAGCAAAATCTCAACTGAATGAGAGGCTAACACAGTAAGTATATAACCTATCACAGAACCTCACTTTATTGTATGGCAAGACATAAAGCAGCGATGCTCTTCATGCAACCCAGAATTGTGGTGGCTGTAGGATAAAATGCAGCTGAACAATATGCCACAGGTCATTTTTCTCCTCGACATTGCTGAGTAACCTCCTCTGTCATCCCCAGATGCTAGTTCACCCTAGATTGTCTGTCCATCGGTGCGGACACGATGAAGATACATTGAGCGGTATGTTTGGATTCTATAGTCACTGGCCTACGCTGATACGTTAGAAGCCAAGGAATGTATGCTGCTTACAGAAAAAGATGTTAACCTCCACAAAGATGTGCAATCTAAATTTGGAATGATCTCAAGTGCCTTCTTATTTGCTCCTAAAAAATTGTGAATGGGTATGGTAGAGCCCGAGTGATTGTGGGATGGGGGGTGGGAGATTACACTCTGTAACTAACAAGCCTGTTTAATATGGACATGTTTGTTAAAATGCCAATAAAGACTTACAAAAAAAAACAACTTCTCTTTCTTGGCACAATAAATAAAAGTCTTAATCAGGCATTCCAAGAGTGAGTGCAATACAGACATTATGTCTGAGCTCCAGGAAGGCATTTGTATATTTATCATACCAGGGCATCGAATCACTCACACCACTGTGAGTAAGACTCAGTAAAGGCTTTGCAGCTAGGGAAAAATTTCAACTCCAACCATTCCGAAGAGCATCCTTCTCATTGATGGATTCATTTTTGGAACTGCAGAGATTCGTACTGCAGACACCTTTCTCACTCCATTTTCAATTTTATTACCCAAATAAACAACTTTGTTCTGACAGTATTGCAATTTTGTTAGGGGAACTTTATGTCCATGACCTGCAAGATGGTTTCCCTTTGACCTGCATTGGCTCTGCACTTTTTATTAGACCAATTGCTTTTCCTGTAAAATCTCAATTCTCCTCTTTTACTGTGGGTTTTAAATCAGGAGGCAAATCCTCTTTTGTGAGAACTGGGAACAGTCTCTCTCTCGACTCTTGTGAGTTTAAAGTCTGAATCTTCGCCTTGTGTCTGAATGACTACACCATAAATTACGTAATTAATTTTGAACAAAAGGTCACGACCTAATAAGTTAACAGGACTCATGTGATCAAAAATGATATTATGTGGCCATTCACCTCACCATCTCCATATGGGCCACTTTGGTCTACCTCTAGGATTGCACCACGCATGCAACCCTCCTCCCCCTTCAGACACCATCATTGTGCTAGCATTTGACTCAGTCCAGTAAGAATACAAAATGTTTATGCAAGCTGGGGATAATTATTGTTGATCACTGAGAGATTTTGCTTAAACCCTGAATTTTGTTGGAATTCTGCATCTTATTGTGCATATTAGAGTTCATCATTGGGGTTGAAGGCAAGTTTCCATTAAACTGCCTTTCATTTTGCATTTCTGCACAGGGGCCAGTAGGGCTGGGGCGCTAACTGAAGCATCCCATTCTGTGCAATCTGATTCATATTCCGCTGCATTTGGGGAAACCATTTGCAATTATTCTGCACTGTATTTGGATTAGATCTACACTCTTGTTTCCAATCACCACATTGTCTTTATCAGCATATTAATATTTACATTAGGCACATTTGAATCACTGATGAAACCTTTAACTCTGCCTTAAGGTACACCATGTGGATTTGTTAGTCCATTCAGCACAACCTGAAAATCATTACTCTGCTCACCTACTGCCTTCATACCTGAATTCACACTTGATACAAATCCAGAATCAAAATCAAGATCTGACATTTGGGAAGGATTTCCTTATTTTCACCATTCTGAAAGTATTTAGTCTGAGCAACCATAAGCTTCTCTTCAATCTTTCTCTGCTTGCATCAAAACAATCACTGCAATACATGACGTACTTCAAAATCTCATTGAGAGATTTTGCTTGACAACACACCACACTCTGCTAAATAGGTCTACTGATCTCTGGGCGCAAACCCAATACAAAAGCTGGACTGAATCCATGAACGCCTTCTTTCTCTGGGTCATCAGCTCCACTGTATTGCACATAGACCTGCATTCATTGCTAATAGCATGCCTGTTCCGATTCTTTACAAATGCGCAACATGGGTTCCAAGTGAAGAAATGTAATAGCGATGTATCACTAGATAAGCAAAAGTTAAATGGCTCAAAACAATAATAATCAAAAAAATGGACAAAACCATGGGCCCACGTATTGATTTACAACAATGCATATTATATTGGTATTATTTATAAGAAGATAAACAATGTATCAATCAAACGTATTTGTATAGCGCAGCACTGTTACCCCTAAGGGTATCGGGGAGCTGAGTGTGCCATGTCTCCGTCGAAAAGTCAGGTCTTGAGTTTCTTTCTGAAGTCTGCGAGGGAGGGAGCTGTTTGGAGGTTGAGGGGCAGGTCGATCCAGGTCTTGGCCGCGATGAAGGGGAAGGAGCGCCACCGCTGAGACGGATGCTGGAGGTGTTTGCGAGGGCGAGAGATGTGGAGCGCAGGTGTCTTGAGGGCAGGTAGAAGTTCAGTCAATGGTTAATATATGATGGTCCTTGGTCATGGAGGGCTCTGTATGCGAGCATGAGGATCTTGAACTGGCATCTCTTCTGGGTGGGGAGCCAGTGGAGATTTCTGAGGTGAGGGGTGATGTGGGTCCGTTTGGGGAGGTCCAAGATGAGTTTGGCTACAGTGTTTTGTATGGTCTGAAGTCTTTTGAGAAGCTGGGTTGAGATTCTGGCGTAGAGAGCGTTGCCATAGTTGAGTCTGCTGGTGACAAGGGCACATGTGACAGTCTTCCTGGTGTTGATGGGATCCATCTGAAGAGCTGGCGGAGCATGGGGAGGATGTGGAAGCTGGCAGAAGCAACTGTGTTGACTTGTCGTTTCATGGTTAGTTGGCTGTCGAGGATGATGCGGAGGTTGCATGCGTGGTCTGTTAGTGTGGATGTTGATCTGAGTCTTGCTGGCTACCAGCTGTGGTCCCATACGGAGGTGCTTCTACCGAAGATAAGTACTTCTGTTTTATCGGAGTTGAGTTTGAGGGGGTCATGTAGATGTTGAATAAGGTGGAGCTGAGGGATGATCCTTGGGGTAAGCTGCAAATTATGTTATTGGGTGCGGAAGTGAAGGGAGGTAGTCAGATGTTCTGTGTGCGCCTTGAGAGGAAAGAAGCGATCCACTCAGATGTTGTGTGCGCGCCCTGAGAAGAAAGAAGCCATTCACTTGAGAGCATTCTGCTGTATGCCGATGTTGTGGAGTCTGCTGATGAGTGTGTGGTGAGATACGGTGTCAAATGCAGAGGAAAGGTGAGGGGGATTAGGGCTCCAGTTTCTGCCTGGCCGAGGAGTTCTGAAGTCGTCTGTGGCGGCGGTCAGTGCGGTCTCAGAGCTGTGGTTGGTGTGAAATACGGATTGTGAGGCATTTAGTAGGTGGTTTTGTTCCAGGTATTCGGTGAGCTGTTGGTTGATTGCTTTCTAGAGTATTTTGGCAGGGTAGAGGAGCAGGGAGATCGGCCTGTAGTTTTTGAGGTCGCTGGGGTTGGTGGAGGGTTTCTTCAGGAGGGGTCTGACCTCTGCGTGTTTCCATGTGTCTGGGAAGGTCGCTGTGGATATAAAGGAGTTAAGGATGCTGGTGAGTTCTGGACTGGCTCTGAGGTTGAAGAGACGGTGGGGGAAGGGGTCACTAGGAGCCCCGGAGTGGATGGACGACATGATGGCTGTGGTGGACCAGGTATTTATCGTTCGGCTGGTGCTCGATGGTTGGTCTAGGTTGTCGAGGCTGAGCGTTGAGTGTCAAAATTGTTGTAGATGGTGGCAATCTTGCTGTGAAAGTAATCTGAGAGGGTGTCGTAGAGTTCTTGGGCAGGGTGGATGGTGTTTGGCGTATTCCTTGATAATTTTGAAGAGTTCCCTCGTGTGGTTAGCTGCGGTGTTGATGCAGGAGGTGATGGCTGCTCTTTTGGCTTCTTTGGTGCGCAGGTGGTAGTTGCTGAGGACTGTTTGGTGGGCGGCTCTGTCTGTAGGGTCTTTGGTGGCTCGCCAATGCTTCTCGAGTAAGTAGCAGTTGCACTTGGTGAATCTGAGCTCCGAGGTGTACCAGTTGGTTCGTTTCGAGGTGTAGTTGATCTTGGCTGGTTTCAACGGGGCGACTCTGTCGGAACATTTATTGATCCAGGCGGAGACATTTTGGACGGCCTGGTCAAGATCCCCTGCCGTTTCGGGTTGTGTGGTGCTGAGGGCTTGTGTCCATTGAACTTCGGTTACTTTGCCCCAGCTGCGGTGGGAGGTGCTGTGGTGGTGGGGTACTGGATGTCAGAGATGGTAAAGTGCACGATGGTGTGGTCGGTCCAGGTGAGTTGTATGATGTGGGTGAATTTGATTCTGTTGCTGGCAGTAAAGATGGCGTTGAGTCTGTGTTCAGCTTTGTGTGTGGGTTCGGTGACCAGTTGGGAGAGGCTGATGTTGAGGTTCTCGAGGAGGGCGGTGGAGTTGGCGTCGTTAGGGTCGTCGACGTGGAAATGGAGGTCGCCGAGCAAGACGTAGGGGAGGGAGTCGATAGGGAGGGAGACAATAGCAAGGGAGGCGATAAGATTGGAGATGGCGTCGCAGAAGGGTGGGAAGGGTCCTGGGGGTCTGTAGGCGAGGGTGCCTCTTATCGTGGTCTTGGCATCGGTTTGTAGTCAGAAGTTGAGGTGTTCCATGAGAGGTATTAGGTCATCGCTGGTGACGGTGAATCGGATGGTATCCTTTACGATGATGGCGATGGCCCCGCCATGTTTGTCAGTGAGGTCTCGGTGTACCATCTTGTAGCCGTTAGGAGTGGTGGTGGCGATGTCAGGGTTCAAGGAGGATTTGAGCCACGTTTCGTGATGAAGGCAATGTCCAGGGAGAGGGTGGTGTCCCAGATTTCTGTGCCATGCTTGAAGAGAGAGCAGGCGTTGAGCACGATGCACTGGAGCAGTGCCGGGTTGTTCTTGGTCTTCTGAGCGGGCGTGGTGTGGCGTTTGGTGCGGGCAGAGGGTCCTGTGTGGCAGGTGAAGCGGCAGTGGCAGTAGATGAAGGGTCCTTTGGCTGATTTCAGGGAGGCAGTGAAGCAGCTGTTATTCTGGTGTTCGAGGTCTAGGGCTAGGAGCTCATCTGCATTGTAGCGGTGGATGGTGGGATTCTGGCGCTGTGCACTGTCCAGGCGTGGGCTGGCGCAGATGGGCTGGCCTCCATAAGTAGTAGTCCTGGGGGGGCTGTGAGGGAGGCTGGGGGCGGGAAAGCGACAAGGGTGGGAAGAAAAAACAGCAGGAGCAGGCGGGAAAACAAGAAGGCTACGGCCTACTTAGAACACAGGCTAAAACTGGATGCAAGCTAAAACTGGAACTGGAACCCAAATAAAATTAAAATAAAATTAGCGGGAACCCAACAGAAGAACTGCCCAGCCCAGCGGACCTCCAACAGCAGTCTCGGACTGGGGACAGTGGGGACTGGGCTCTGAGTTCCGGTCTCAAGGAGCTGGCAGGAACAGGAGAGTTGCACGCAACCAGAAAGGTCAAGGGATACTTGCTGGGGGCCGTGCAGCGGCCTCCATAAGTAGTTCTGGGAGGAGGAGGGGCTGTGAGGGAGACGGAAGCGAGAAAGCGACGAGGGTGGGAAGAAAAAATGCCGGGAGCTGGCACAAAACAAGGCAGCTATGGCCTACTCAGAACCCCCCAAAAAGAGTGACCTTAACCCCAGTAGAAAATTAAAATGCAGGCTAAAACTGGATTCCAAATAAAATAAAAATTAAATTAGCGGGAACCCAACAGAAGAACTGCCCAGCCCAGCGGACCTCCAACAGCAGTCTCGGACTGGGGACAGTGGGGACTGGGCTCTGAGTTCCGGTCTCAAGGAGCTGGCAGGAACAGGAGAGTTGCACGCAACCAGAAAGGTCAAGGGATACTTGCTGGGGCCGTGCAGCGGCCTCCATAAGTAGTTCTGGGAGGAGGAGGGGCTGTGAGGGAGACGGAAGCGAGAAAGCGACGAGGGTGGGAAGAAAAATGCCGGGAGCTGGCACAAAACAAGGCAGCTACGGCCTACTCAGAACCCCCCAAAAAGAGTGACCTTAACCCCAGTAGAAAATTAAAATGCAGGCTAAAACTGGAACCCAAATAAAATAAAAATTAAATTAGCGGGAACCCAAAAGAAGAACTGCCCAGACCAGCGGACCTCTCAAACTCAAACTGGGGGCAGTGGCGACTGTGCTTGCAGTCCCAGTCTCAAGGAGCAAGTAGAAGCGGTAGAGTTGCATTGCACGCGGCCAGAAAGGCAAAGGGCTACTCACATTTGCACATTTACAGTGAAAAGGTGCTCAGTGCTCAAGCGATCACCCAGTGAATACAAATTATAAAGTACACAGTGTATAAAGGGAAAAGCGACAATGGAAAACAGCATTGATATTTTTTCAACAAATGTAATAATTCAATTTCGAAGGGTCTAATTCCAATAGTCGAAAGCGTTGATGTTGTTTCTACCTAGCAAAGTAAATGGGGCAACATCAGGACAGGGAAAATTAATTGAGTGAGGGCATAGTTTCTGAAAAGAGGAAAAAGGTGGGCATTAAAATGAATAAATTATAAGCAGAGGTTTGGACCAAAAACCAGGAGGAATATTTACTTACCTAACTTTGAAGGATCGGTCGAATATCACTTCGAAGAATTGATAAATTCTGTAATAAAGAAGCATATACAGAAGTGTAAAGTCCCATCAACTGGTGGCAATAATGTTAGTGATCCATCACCAGCGGGAAAATGCAAATATGTACTTACTGTAAACTTTTGAAAAAAGCCGGCAAAACTTGGGCATATTGTGGATAATTGCAGAAAAAATGTACTATTAAATTATGAACAGAAACAATTGAAAATGATTTTTAGAGATGTAAGAACAACAGAGAGCGGCACCTGAAGTCCCGAAAAAAAAAAAAATAAGTACCTAATAGCTGGATAAGTCAGCTATTCAGGGGCATCCGCTTCAGACGGAGGAGTGCTGGAGACTGGAAAATGCTATATATGCTTCTTTTTACAGAATTTATCCATTCTTTGAAGTGATATACGACCAATCCTTCGAAGTTATGAAGCTTTGAAGCTAGTGTTGCCAACATAATTTTCAACCAATTTATTTCTGTTTGCACTACTTTAGTCTTCAAAACTACAATCACCAGTTTATGGTTTTTCCATCACAACAGTATATGGGCCATTACGGAGTGGAATTCTCTGCAGTTCTTAATCTGGCCAATTTGCAACTGCCTTACACTTCAACCACAAGTTTTTAGGAATAATGACCTCAAATGAACCCAAAGAATCTTTGAAATCATCACAATTCCCTCTACTTGTGTATACCACTCATCTGGCTCTTCTCTAAGCTCTGGAATTTGTTCCAAAATATCAGGAGATCAGATCTTGCCCATGCCACAGGAACATATGCATCTCCATGTACTTCTCTCAAAGAAAATCCAGCAACCACTTTACACTCAATCATTCACGCTGGTTCTTTCTCCTTTATTCTCTTCCTTTTGTTTCTTCTATCCCCCTCTCTGCAACCATTTTTCTATACACTCTTTCAAATTCTCCCAATCATTTATGAATTTTATTAATTCTCTCACATTTATCCTCAAACTGACCTGTTCCATATCTCAAATTTTACTGTCACTCAATTCAAATCTGAAAATCCTGCACACTATTTTTATACATATTCACACCATGTTTATTTACTAATTCTTCAAGCTTGTGATAAGCATTACGTTGCTGCTTCTTTACTCAAGTATTTCAATTCCTCTTCATTGTAATACAGAACTCTGTCTTCGTTAATAGTACCATTGATAACTTATTCCAATTAAAATTTAAGTCTGACAATATCAATTTCTTCTGTCTTTCTTTGTACTGATACCACCATTGCAATGGTGCTTGGACCAGGCAAAGCAGGACTTGGTTCTCCAGCTCCTCTCTCCTGTATTTGTGAACTGTGATCATTATTATATAGGGGCAGTCTCAAACTCTGCAAATCATTTAAAAGCCATTCTCCTCATAAGACTCACTAGAAAGCGATTCTTTTCTTCTTTCTATCATTATTTGATATTTTTTCTTCGTCGGTCTCTTTAATATTTGCAGGAAACACACTCACTCCTTACACTCTGACCTCTCTCTTCATGCTTTCTTTTGCATTCGCCTCCAAGCACCTATTGCATAACTTACTGCTTTTCTAACTTAATTTCAAAATTTTCTCATGCTCCTTCTCAGTCACTACAAAATGACGTTCATTCAATGCTTCGAACTGTGCAGGTCTAGGTTGTGGTTTCACCTCATACAAAGCACGTCTCAAATGCTCAATCTTTCTCACATTGAAAGTACAGTTCAAAAGAAATTGAATATGTCTATCATCTGCAGTAACATTCAAGTAACCACAGACAAGTGTGAAAACCTGAATTTCACAACATATAATGGGCAGGTGAACCTTCAGGAGGCTCTTTATCTCCCTCTCAAACAGGAACTGCAGACTTTTTCAAAGCGATGCCCATTTTTGATAAAGCTGCATTGAGTAATACAATCAACTAACCAATAACAATTCCATTTCAAAGCAAGGCTTGAAATACAAAGCTGCACATTCAAAATTAAGACACTTTGTCTAACTACCGGAGTACAGGAATTGAATCAAATTAAAAAACATGGGGAAAACACTAAAGCGATTTCATCACAACAAGATAAATCTCCAAAACAAACCAAATCTACCTCGGAGCCTGTTTGTCTATTTCACGTGTACAAAGAAATGAATAATACAACCGTAATTAGTTGCAACTAGTCCTACAGGACTAATACCGATTACCTTTAGAAATGCACGCCTTCAACAGACCATCAACTCACTAAGTATTATCTTGATATCTTGGATTACTACAAATCCGATAACCGGTCCAAACCACATTAAACATAAATTCAATAAGTATGAGTCAAAACAAGTTTCAGCCGTTCATGTACATAACAATGAAATGCAAATTTCAACTTCAATGCAACTGATGCACAGGCAACAACACAGAATAATCAACAAGACAAAATCACCATGCTGCAAAACAATTGCTCACTCAAAATCGCACAGCTTGCGACACAAGTAAGACAAGCCTTATTAATACTTACATATTGGAACTTCAGCAACTGGTTGAGCAAACCTGGAACATCCAAAGGATCTGGGACTAAAGGCCTGATTATGAGGACGATAGGACCACCACCGAAAGCCAGTCGGTGGCAGTCCCACCGCCATCAGACCCATGGTATCCGCCAGCCATATTACAATGGCGGGTGGATGGGTGGCGGTGGGCAAGGCCGACCGCCATGCATCCGACGTGCTCCTTCAGCCCGCCGGATGGGTTTATTTCCCTACCATGGTGGCGGTGCCTGCCAGGCACCGCCATAGGGATTACAATGTCCCTTTCCGCCTGCCTTTTCATGGCAGTTAACCCGCCATGAAAAAGCTGGTGGAAAAGGACTTTGGGGGCCCATAGCGGGCCCCCCTTCCCTCCTGGTCCTCTGGTGTGGGCACTATGGTGCCCCTCTACATGTCCCTGCACCATGTGGCAGGCACCTCATGGTGCCTGCTACGTAGTGCAGGGATATCTGCAGTGTCCCTATTTTGCATTGCGCGGGTGCTGCAGCCAGCAGCACCCACCGCAATGCAAAGTATAGACATTGTGACCGCCGTGGTGGCGGTCGGATTGTATTGCCTATGTTGGGACCGCCAACAGCCAGTCAGGTGGTCCCGATTCCCGATAGGATGCGTCCGCCCACCATCCTAATCAGCCCCTTAGGAACTAGGAAACACCCTGATCTCCTAACAATTTAAAGAAGGGCAGACTTTCGATTAAGCTTTGCACTATAATTTACACCAACTTCCCTAGCCATCCTCTGCAATCAAATTCTGTCTAAGCTTTTTACATCAAAAGGGCTGATTGATGGATCGGGCCATTTGTAATTCTATTCCAGATGAGAGCCCCAATTTTATCATAGATTTCACCCAAAGACCAAAGCGAAATCATCTCAGGAAAATCCATACAAGACATTGTTCAAAGTACAAACCATGAAGGTCTACTTAAAATTAAGATTCAGTACAGAAAGCAAAAGGTAATGTTACACAATTTCAAAATATGTAAAATGCAAATAAATGTAAAAAACTTTAGCATCGGAAATTAAGGTAAGAAACAACAAAGAAAATACTGTAGGTTTAGGTAAATGAAATACTTTTTTTTTTTTTTTATAAACAATTGTATTGATTTTATGATCAACAGAAAGGACAAAACATCTCTGCGACATATTGGACATTACAGTACATTCACGAAGCAGTTCCCCAATCGGCCCAGCAGCGGATAAGATCTAGGCTCCCCCCCAGCCCCCTTGGCATCTCCGCAACAGTTCAGTCCAACAAGCCCAACCATTTGCCCCAGATATGCCCGTGTTTAGTCGGACAGCCTCGATCTTCATATACAGTCTTTTCTTGGATGCAACACCAGTCCACTCCCCTATGCCATTTTGTGATAGAAGGGGCTATCGAGTCCTTCCATGCCGCTGCAATGTTTCTTTTGGCCACCAACGGGGCCATCCCCAGAAACAGCTTGTCGTTACGGGAACCATCTAGCCCATCCATCACCCCCAGGAGCAGAGCGAGAGGACTAAGGGGAACCACCCAACCCAGCATGGTACTTAGCTTTGCTACAATTGACTCCCAGTTTCTGGAAAGGATAACACAGGACCAGACCATATGATAAAAATCAGCTGGCTCCTCATCACACCGAGGGCACTTCGGGGACGGGAGGAACCCCGCTCTATATAACCTCACAGGAGTAAGATATGCACAGTGAAGATAGTAAATTTGGATGAGGCGGAGCCTGGCCGACATAGAGAGTACTCTGGGGGCCATTAGTGCATCTCTCCAGTCTTCCTTCTCCACCGGGTCCTGAGGGAGTCTAACGTGGATGGGGTATTGTTTATCAAGGACCGATAGATTTGGGATACTCCCCCCTTCCCCAGGTTCCCCATGAGGAGTTTGGCTTCCATTGGACTGAACTCTAAGATTGTTGTGTGATTGGGAATGTGGAGGGCCAGAGCATGTCACAGTTGGAGATATTTGTAGAATTGAGTAGACTGTAGAGAATACATTTGCTGCAGTTGTTGGAAGGTGGACAAATGATCCCCCCTCCACACATCTCCCACTCGGGTGATGCCAATCAGATCCCATTTCTGAAAGCCCACCAGTGATCCCACCTCCGCAGCTAAGTGCCATGCCAGAGGGGTGTTTGCAGAGTGATCTTGCCATCCCACTGGGTGTGCCGCGACGCAGATCGTCCGGGTGACCACAGGTAAGGTGTGAGGGATAGGGGCCCCATACAGCATGGCCTGGATCCGGGAGAATCCAAGGCTTTCTAACTCTCGCCTGTAAGCCGGGTCTGCCCATCCGTCATTAAACCAGTCATGGATCACCAATAGGCGAGTGGCCAGATAGTACAGAAAGGGATTCGTCATCCCCATACCACCATCATATGGGGGGCGTTGGCAGTGTACGAGAGCCAACCATGACCTCGAGCCACCCCAGAGAAAGGTTGTGATCAATGTATCTAGCCCACGGAACCAACTACGTGGGAGGTGGAGCGGGAGGTTCTGAAGTACGTAAAGGAGACGGGGCAGGACCATCATTTTGAACAGGGCAACCCTGCCTAGGGGGTTAAGCGGGAGGGTCTGCCAGCGCCTAAGGTCATCTTTTGTACGTCGGAGCAACGGGCTCACATTGAGGGACCAGGTCAGCTCTGGGAGAAGGGCCACCCAAATGCCGAGGTTTTTGAAAGAGTCTCCGTAGGGGAATGGTGGTTTGCCAGTTCACACACTCCCGCGAGGGATGTAGAGGCACATTAGATTTGGCCGGGTTCAGCCGCAGGCCCGATGCTCTTTCGAAGGATTGGAGGATTTGGAGACATCTCGGTCCAGATTGGGCCGGTCCGGCTAGAAAGAGCAGGACATCGTCCGCATAGAGGGCGATCTGGTCCTCATGAGAGTCGTGCCAATGCCATCCCCGAATCCGCTCGTCAGCCCGTATGAGACAGGCCAGAGGCTCTATCACAAGATCGAATAGGAGAGGAGAGTGTGGGCACCCCTGTCGGTTACCCCTCCTGATAGGAAAGGTATTTGATAGTGCCCCGTTTACCAGGACCCGGGCAGATGGGTTGGAATAAAGGACAGCCACCAGCTTCCGGAAGCGTGGACTGAAGACCGCCTTCTCCAGAAAACTTCCCAAGTAATGCCAGTCGACCGTATCAAAGGCCTTTTCAAAGTCAAGTAGCACCAAGGCCAAATAGGGGGTGAGGAGATGACGGTGAGCGAGGGCCACATGGAGGCGTTTCAGGCAGTGCCGCGTGCTGCAAAGCAAACACAAGGAGACGATGGACGGAGAGCTGAAACTTTTCAGACACTCACCCCCAGTCACAGATCTGGGTTGAATCCATTATCATTCTTTAGCTCACTTCGCCACCCCAGTTCAGACATGGCCATATGCAAATCAGTCTGACCCTGATCCTCATGGGAACAGTCCAGCCCGAACTGCCAAGCCATGTCTTCCCTGGACCGGAAACAAGCATCCTGGGACCGGTTTCGGGTTCAAAACCCTCATCAGCCAGGCTATCTTGAATCCAGTGGCAAAGTGAGCAAGGGACCCACGTCTGGGCATACCCTGCCAACTTAGGGCGAACAAAGCGATACCAAAGGGGATGATGGACGGAGCGTTAGAGCAAATCAAACACTCACCCCCAGTCAACTGATCTGGGTTTAATCCATCATCATTCTTTAGCTCACTCCACCACCCCAGTTCAGACATGGCCATATGCAAATCAGTCTGACCCTGATCCTCATGGGAACAGTCCAGCCCGAACTGCCAAGCCATGTCTTCCCTGGACCGGAAACAAGCATCCTGGGACTGGTTTCGGGCTGACAGCCGTCATCAGCCAGGCTAGCTTGAATCCAGTGGCAAAGTGAGCAAGGGACCCACGTCTGGGCATACCCTGCCAACTTAGGGCGAACAAAGCAAACACAAGGAGAAGCTGCGAAGCGGCATAAAGCCACATTGATCAGGGTGTATGAGAGTGTGAATCACACGTCTCAGACGGGTAGCGAGAATTGTGGCGTAGATTTTAATCTCAGTATTAATTAGCGAGATTGGGCGATAACTAGAGCAGGAGGCAGGTCCATTTTATTTAGGACCATTATAGTAGCGGTGTCCGTGACAGAGGGGAAGGCGCCTCTCTCCAGGGCCTCGTCAAACAGGGTATGGAGCTGTGGGGCCAGGACATCTCGGAACGCTGCATAATATTCCGCCGGGAACCCGTCCGGACCGGGAGTCTCGCGAGTGGCCAGAGCAGAGATCGCGTCACTGATTTCCTCAGTATGATGGGTTAACTAATGCCTCAACCTCACTCTCTGGGAGCTGTGGGAGAGGGATACTCCGTAGAAAAGGGGAACTGGCGGTGGGAGTGTGTGAACGATGCGCTGAATAAAGCTCTGCATAGTAAGTCACGAAGGCCTGGAAGATTTCAGCGGGGTTTGGGAGGTTCACCCATCGGAGTCCCGAACTTCGGGGACTATCTGATTCGCCAGGGGATGAGTGGCGAGCCAATGAAGTAACTTGCCATTTTTGTCTCCCCAGCCATACACCCTGGCCACAGAGGACTTCCAGATAATTTTTGCGGATTCAAGAGAGATAGCATACCCCCGAATTGTGGCCTTGCCAGCCTCCCACAATGTTCCCTGAAGTTGTACAGTGCCCTCGTTAGTACGAAAGTATTGTTTCAGTTCTCCCTCAATCCCTTGCCTATACTCTGGGTCCTGAAGGAACCACGCATTCAGCCTCCAGATGAGATGCGGCGCTCCCGAAGGGCCCCCCACCTGCATCAGGAGTGGGGAGTGATCTGAAACGCCCCGTGCCAGGATCTGGACCTCTGTGACCAATCTGTAGTCCGGGGTGGGCATGTAGATAAGGTCAATGCAGGAGTGGGTGCGGTGTGCAGCAGATGTGTGCGTATATTTTAGTGTTCTGGGGTGCCGGGTACGCCATAAGTCGCAGAGGCCCAGTTTATTGGCCCAGTCTCCGAGAAGTCTAGCCCCTCGCCGTCTTTGAGAGGATGGTGAAACTGTGGCGTCGTTGGTGGGGTCGGGGACAGCATTGAAATCTGCTCCAATCACCGTTAGGCTGTGAGGAAGGGAGGATAGTGTCTCTACCGCTGCCCTGAGTGTGGACTCTAGATTCCCTGGCAGGGCGTACACTGCCATAAGATTGAGAATAGTACCCCCTAGGGAGCCTGAAAGGGTGACAAAACGGCCTAGGGGATCAACAACCGTGTGGGTCGGTGTAAATGGGCGGGAGCGATGCATAAGGATCGCTGCTCCTCGAGCCCCCTCTAGAGTACCCAGAGTGCCACACTCTATCAAAGCCCTGGCGTGCTAAAAAGGGACATCGATTTCCCATCAGGTGGGTCTCTTGCAGCAGGAGGACATCTGGGCGAGCCCGAAGTGCATAATTTAAGATCGCCGTCCGTTTGATTTTATCTAAGAGTCCATTGACGTTCCATGACAGGATTCTAAGGGGCTCACTCCTACTATAAGGGTGCGACATCATGACAGGGTAGCAGTGCTCGGGGCCAGGGGACCGGGTGCCCAGGTAGCTTAGAAGAGCAGGTTCAAGGAGCAGCTGAGGGTGCGCATCTTCACCGCGCGGACCAAGCGGGATGCATCGTTAATTGTGTACACAGCATCGCAGAAAAACAGGGTAACAGCAACAAAAGCAGGGAAAACAGCCCCTACCCACTGTCCCAACCAACCCCCCTCTCCATACTTCCCCAAACGAAGCATCTGTCGCACAATAAATGATCAATTAGAATGTAAGGGCACTAGCTATGAAAGAGTTGGGTATGGCAAAGCCTAAGATCCCTCTGTTTTTAAGGATTGATGTTTCCTCCAGTGAAGAGCATTCCCAATGATGACATGCATATCTAGATGTGGGGGCTGCATGAGAGGTCCATGTCCTCGGAGGTGGGTCCAGGAGAGGCAACGGAGTGGACCCCGGGTGCCAGGTCCAGAGTCTCAGTGTTCTCAAGGGTTTCTGCCGCTCCTGGGGTGCAGATAATCTGCTTCTCTCGATGGAGGAGCCAGCGGGCGAGGTTCAAGCCGCACCACGAGCGTTACGCCTTCTTCGAGATCTTGTGCAACACCTGCAAGAGCTCATAGCCGCGCCCGCTCTTGTTCCCCTCTGGGGCTCCGGCTGGGGGGCCTCTCTCGATGGGCAGACTGGGCACTCCTCGGTCGCCCAAAACCATGCCGCCTCCGGCGAATCAAAGAAGAATGACTTATTTTGGAATAGCACATTGAGACGGGCCGGGAAAAGGAGTCTGTACTGCAAGTTGAGGGCCCGTAGTTTTTGCTCCACATGTGTATATGATCTTCGTTGGGCTTGCACTTCCGTGGTGTAACCAGGGAAGATCATGATTTTGGTGCCTTTGCGGGACAGCTCTGGTTGGGAACGGGCTTCCTGTAGGATGGCGTCACGATCCCTGAAGTTTAGTATCCGTGCGAGAAGTGGCCAATGCGGGGCCCCCGGCGGAAGCTTAGGTGCCAACGCCCGGTGGGCCCTCTCTACGACAAACCATGAGGAGAGGGCACTCGGGGGCATCCACGACCTAACTTAGTCTTCGATGAAGGTATTTATTTGTGAGGGCTCGCATCCCTCAGGAAAGCCTACCAGGCGGAGATTATTTCGTCTCGAACGGTTCTCAGCGTCCTCAGCCCGTCTATGAAGCTCAGTTGTGCGAGACAAGAGCTGCTGTACTTGCACTTTGCGGGTGGAGACATCATCCTCAACCTCCGAGATGCGGGACTCTGTTGCCTTGATGCGGGCGGTTGCATTGCAGAGGTCCTGACGGATGAGGGCCATGTCTACTCTGACTTCTCCAATCTTTGTCTCCATGGACTCCTGGCAGGACTTAATAGCCTGGAGGATGGTAGCCGGGTTGCCTTCTGGATGACCGGGTGTCGGAGGGGGGGCTCCTCCATGACCAGGACCGTTGATCCATGCGAGTCTGAGTCGGCTGGGGTTTAGCCCCTCTGTCCTTCCCCATGGCTGCACAGCTCCACCGAGGGGGACAGCTCCGCACCCCGCGGTGTTCAGGCTTCAGGGACCCCAAGGAACCCAGCCACGCAGACCCCGGCAGGTCAGAGAGTCCAGGACGGCCGCGCCCACCGGACACTGTTCGCGCAAGGCTGCCCCACACGGCCTAAAGAGTGGGAGGTCTCGTGGTGGGGATCACAGGAGCAGAGACCAGGGGGCCAGGGAGCGTTTCAGGACCACTCAAGGATCTCTAGGGAAGCTGGCGCTGCTGTCTCCCGCCGAACGCGAGCCGAACAACGCAGCCCCAGTCCACCTCGGGCCACACATCCCATTCAAGCATCCCGCGAAGGCTCCGTCGTCACCAGTCTCCTCACTCCCAATGCAGTCTGCTCTCCAGCACCGACCCGGGAACACTCAGCGCGAGCCCCCCGCGTCGGAACCGGAGAACACCACCGCCTAGGAGCTCAGCTTGGGCCCTCCGCCCTCTCAATAGCTTCTTGTCTCGGGGCTCGGACGTTCCCACCACAGGAGCCACGCAGGCCGTCTTGAAAGTTGCAGGCCGGGGGCCAACAGCGGTTTCCGCAGTTCAGCAGGCTCCCACAGGTCCCCCAGTCACGCCCCGGAGCATCCAGCCGACATTGGGGGGCAGAAGGCCCCAGATCCAGCGGTGCCAAGGATCGTTGGGAGTGCCCACAGACTGTGCTCCAGAGACTCGGGTTCTCAATCAGGCCCCACTCAATTAGCGCCGGCAGGGGCCAAAGGAAACCGGGATCAATGCTGGGGGGGGCTCGCTGTAGGGTCTCTGAGCTCTCGCGACTCCCCCACTTCTGCCCCACAGCGCCCGCCAAATGACCACTTGAGCAGCGAGGCGTCCCACCGATCGCAGGTCGACTGCCTTGTATGGGCCCCAGCCCACTCAGGTGTCACCTCCTCACTTCTTACGCATTGCAGGCGTCGCCGGTCCCTCCTAGCGTCCAGGTGTTCCTCAGGCGATATGACGGTGGGAGGGGCCCGGGGGCTGCGTGTAGGGCAATCCCAGCCACAACCAGAGGTTCCTGGGGAGCTCCGGCGGGGCCGGGCAGAGCAGAGATCACCACCGGCGCAGGTCAAGACAGGGCCGCGGGCCAGCAGGCGGCCAGACGCCTCCGGTCCCGACCTCGCCGGATGTCCCGCTGATCGCAGGCCGATCTGCATGCGTGTCTTGCTCCCCAACTTGGGTTCTGGCCTCCGAGGATTGCAGCCTGGGGCGGCGCGGCAGCCCTGCCATCAGGGTCCCGCCCCCATCTCGGGCGCCCGCCTCAATCGAGAATCGCCCTTCTGGTTGCAGCGGTGTCAGCAAGCCCTGGAGGCACCGCCAGATCAGAGTGACGAGGACGGCCCTCACCTCAGGAACAGCAAAGCAGCGGGATCTCCTCGGGTGCCCCTCCGTCCCAAGTCACTACCCGTCTGGCATACGGAGTCCACATCTAGCAGGTAGGCCGCTCCGCTGCCATTTTAATGCAATGTGGGGGGCTCCCCGGAACGCCACCAGGAGTCTCCCGGACCCTCACAGGCGCCCTCCGATCCTCAAAATACTGCAGGGAATGGGCACAACCTGATTAGAGGCGCCCCAGCTTGGCTGGTATCACTGGAGGGGGATTCAGATGGCGACGGATCCTTGAGGGGTCTGGAACACTCTTAGAATGCGACTGCCATGTTGGCTTGCTAAGCCACGCTCCCGGTAAATGAAAGACTTAATGCAAAGTCTGCCTCAAACAGAATTGGGAAAGAGCATTGGCTCCTATGTAAAATGGTGAGTCTTTATATACTTTCATACAGAGAAACTGTGTAGTCACTGTAGTGTGACAAGAAAGTTACATCAGTAAATAGAAAACACATCACATGGCATATTCACATTTGCCCTATATCCAATGAATTCATTGTACTATTCCTTACTCAGAAAACAATACTGCCAGGGATGTGGAATTCCTATAGCCCGATGCCCGGGACATATCGTTTGGGGTCAAGGGCAACAAGTTTTCATGTGTATATTGTCCTTGGGACAAGTAGGCCCAACCCCCTACAGCACAAACCCTTTGGCTGCCACATTACAGTGCCACATTATGGATCAGGGAAGAGCACTGTCTGCAGTTAAGGTAATATTTGTGTCCATGTGCTAATGCTGTTCAAACTTGTATTTATTGCTCATTAATGCAAAGTCTTTAATATTAGGGTGAGCGCTCTAAGTAAATGTTGTAAGCTCCGACTGCACTACTGATAGTGGTTCCGATATCAAAAAAATTACACACGTTTTCAATGTTTAGCAATATGAGGCTATGTATAATGCTCCCAGAATGCTCTCTGATTAGATGCAAATATTTTCAGAAGCTTGAAAGCAATATTGATGATTCTTTGCTTTCAAAATAAAATGTTCACAAAAAATGCAAAAACATGCCGCTAAACTGCTAAACTATTGTCAAATTTTAGGTACCGTTTCTTTGCAGAATCATTTAGTAAAATGTGTTGATGTATGCTAGTATTTCCCAAACAAATTCATAATGGAAAATCAGTGTAACCAGTATTAATAAGATTATGGGAAACAAATAAACAAGCATTGGTAAAGCCAGTAGGTCTGAAATTGTTGGTCAGCCTTTTGGTTTTGTCAATGCTTGACTTGTTTTGGCATGGTTTTTGTAAAACCTTATTGGTGTGGGAGCTGCCGGGCCCACCCTATTATAACAAACATTGGCAAAAGCAAAAATTGTTTTTGTCTCAAAAAGCACACATTGCCACAGTAGTTCCTGGCACTGAACAAAACGACAGTGTGTCGATATGCTGCTTGTGAAAGAACAGAAGGCTGTCACTCACAGTGAAGCTAGGAGGGAGAGAGAGAGAGAGAGAGAGTTTTAATAAAACACAAAAGGTCATGGTTAACGCCAGACCTAATTAAGGGTCCAATTATTAAATAAAGTCTCAAAAGTGCACCCATGTCCTTGCATTAAGTGCAGATATACGGCTTTCGTGAATTCACAAGACTTTACTGAAGTAGGCCAAGAAATAGTACTCCTAGAAAATATTTGTGAACTGCATTTTAGCATGAGCAAATATGCAGGTGTAGATTTGCTCATGCAAAAATCTGAATGTTTGCAAGTTCACTTTCCCTCCAACTACTTTTTCCCAACCCTGGAAGAAGTTTTATGTCTGCCACTGTCCAACCTTTCTCAGTATGGGAAAATATTAGAGAAGAGTTGGTGACAACCCTTAAAACATACAAGTAAGTAGGTTTGCACAGACTCAAAAGGGCATTCCAACCCTGGAACTGTTGCTTACCATTACTTCAGCCCCAGTATGTAGATCTGCGGAAACGTGGCAACATAAGGGAATTGCTAGTATTCGAACCCTACTATGGAAGGAGCCCTGGCATAATCAGAGAGGCTATTTCAGAGCTCTTATATAATGAGATTGCTGTCATAATTTGTCACCGCATTACATGGCACAAAAAGGACAAGTGGATTTTTTTACAGGACAAGTAGATTTATGAAGAAACCTGACCCATGCACAAGTAGATATTTTATTAAATTCAACACCCCTGTAGTCAAGTGCACAGTTAGATCTTGAGGTGTGAAGCGGATGTGGGGGCATGCATGTATGGAGAGGAGGGAAGTGAATAACAAACCTGCGCCAAAAAGGAGAAAGAAGCAGCGCCCCCAGGCTATCCTCTATGTGAAGGATTTGGCAGCCGAAAGCAAGCACACTACCAGCGGCGGGAGGGAGAAGCGCCGGCGGCTACAAGCTGGGTGCCAGACAGCGTGACCTAGGAAGGGACCTCTGGGTGCACTGAGAGGCGGGGACCCACACCGTGGCCTGTAGATGGAGGACGCAACCGCCTGCGAGAAAACAGGTGAGCGGAGCTTGAAAAGAGGAGGACCAGCAGTACCTTTAGCCGCAGGGTGACCCAGCAAGGCAGAGCTGCGAGGCAGGCGGGCCCACAAGAAGAAAAACTGCTTAGACCCCGTGGCCAGGCCGGAGCTAGGGTGCCAAGAGTGAGGTGTGAGACGGCCCCTGAAGACTGTAGTCCAAACCCTGTTGTATCGTTCAAATCAGAAGGCCTACTTGCAGAGCTCACCCTCAAATAACGCTGCCATACAGGTCTTTGGTAGGAAATAATACCGCTTGAGCTGCACACAACCCGCTAACCCTCAAAAACACTCCCAAGGATACACAGCAAAGGAGGGCCTATCCCAACCTTGATGAACAGTGAGAGCACTGCAGAACTGAATCAATGAATTGCGTGTTGTAGGGGGAGGTCACTACACAACGGGGTAACTGACGTGCACTAAAACGGTGTCTGTGGGAGAGCAGTACTTCCTCATCTCGGAGCCCAAAAGGAGCTGCTCACGCTTAATTGCCCTTGCTACAACACTAATACAACCCCTGAATACTCAAATGGGTAAAACAGATAAGACACAACCGTGCCTAACATCTAAGGTGCAAAGAAGTACTAGAATCCCACAAGAGGGGATCGGGGCACACAAAATGGACACCCCAAACCAGGGCGCCACAGTGCTAGAGAGCACCTTGTTAGCAATGCAGCAGAGCTTTCAATCAATAGATGGGAAGATCGACACTCTAAACCTATGCATGAACCATCTAAACACCAAATTAGATAAACAATATGCGCGGCTGACAGAAGCGGAGAAAAGCATTTCCACCACGGAGAATGATGCACATTCCATGCATACAAAATGTCTCCACATGGAAAAAGAACTAGCGGTTATATACACCAAGAAAGAAGATCTAGAAGCACGTTCCAACTGTAACAACTTGCGACTCACAGGTGTGCCGGAGTCCACGAACACTGGCAAAATAGAATTATATATAGAAAACAAGCTCTCAGATAATTTTGGCTCTAAACACCGGTCACATATTCTGGTGGTAGAGCTGGCACATAGATCTTTGGCAGCACAACCACTGCTGGGAGACCCCCCCCCACCACACCATGGCAGATTATTGCCAAGCAACTAAACTATTGAGACCACAATACGGTGTTAAGACTAGCGCGAGAGAAAATAGATATTAACAGATATTAATTATCAAGGAAACAACGTGCCATTTTTCCCAGATTTCATGGCGTTGTTACAAGCTGCAGAATCCTTGTCTTTCAAAAAAATGTTGCAGAAAGCAGAGATAACCTACGCTATGCTTTACCTAGCCAGTTTCCGAATCCACTATCAAGGGACCTCAAACATTTTAGCAACACCCAAAGCGGCGATGGATTTCTTCCACAAACTCCCCCCTGCCCCCCCCCCCGGCGAGAATAATCTGAAAAGGAAACTGCAGCTGGAGCAACTGAAAGATGCAGATGTAGCTGCCAGTACTACTGCCCACTCATGACTTTCTCAAACTGAAGGCACATAAACCTGCAGGAAAGTTAGACTCTGAGTCTGAATGGACATTTGAAGAAAAGTGATGACGCAGAATGATAAGTGCATGCCTCCCCAGACCCGGGGAACTTTTATACATCACCCTCAGACTGGCCTGTGGCTGGACGGCCCTAGCGTAACACTCTGAACTCAGTGCTATTATTGCTAGACCCACTGCCCCACTGACAATCAACTTTACCAAGTCAGTATGTAACGTGTCTCTGGGACACCCCTGCCCACCAGGTGAAACGGTTTTGCATTTCTGTTGCCATCAACAAAGGATAACACATAAGTCTATGCGCACCATTAGGTACCATCTGCCATGCCGCACCAACTACTCCATACTCACACTGTACTAATATGGCCCATCCAATTGGACATATCTCCCTCATAACATGGAATGTACGGGCCTTAATAACCCCAGAAAGACGCGCCAGGTCCTAGTCTATCTGAACAGACATCACATTCAAATAGAGCTCCTCCAGGAGACGCACTCTATTAATTTAAAAGGGAGTCCCATTCACCATTTTACACAGCAATGTATGACCAAGGCAGATATGCTATTATGCAGGGCAACCCTTGTAAACACGTATGGGCCAAACACAGATGACCCAGAATTCTACACATAACTTTGGAACAAACTACAATCCATGTCACTCTCGGCAATCATATGGGGTGGAGATTTGAACAAGTACATTGACCCGCTCCAAGACCGTTCCAAACACACACTTAGGCATGGAAGACAGTCTGCTAAGATATTAAGGAAGGGTATGGAAAACTATGGTCTAGTAGACCCGTGCCTGGAGAGCAACTTTACCTCTGCGGTACACAATTTGTGGTCCTGGCTGGACTACTGGCTGACGACTAAGGAGGTATGCGTGTGGACATTAGCCATACAACATCTTGCCAGAACACTATCATACCACAAGCCAGTCAAATTAGACATATCAGTACACCCACCTATGTTCCTACACAATGTGAATGGAAATTTAATGCAGCCGCTCTATTAGACCAGGTGTACAGAGAAAGCGTGCGATCAGCTGTTCTCGAATACTTTGAAAAAACGAGGGTACTGTGAGTGGTGTGGACACACTTTGGGAAGCTTTTGAAGTAACCATATGTCAGATCAGCATAAGCACACAAGCTGGGATCTTGAAAGGTATACGTACACAATTACAAACATAGAGGAAACACTAAGGACACTAGAGAATGACTATGAAACCACACCCCGACCTAACACATTAGCCAGTATAAGGGAACAAATAGATTATAACGAGATGGTGGACAGAGAGCTATGCTATATATCCCGGCGACACTTGGCAAGGGCGTATGGAAAGGGGGGCCGCCCAAGCCATAGCTTGGCCACATGATTAAAAACCACTTAGGCATAAGGCCATGTGGCTAAAATAACTGACCCGGTGGAGAAGACAGATATGAGACGCCGGCGATTGTATCCGCTTTTTCAGATTTTTACACGCGCCTCTACGCGGCTTGACCAGAGTAGAGACCGCCGAGTACCTAGATGACATCACCCTTGCATGGCTGTCCCTTGGTCAGTGAGAATATCTGGCACAACCTATAACGGTGGCGGAGGTGCGGGAGGCTATCCGCACGCTCCCCAATGGCAAAGCACCAGGTCAGGATGGCCTAATGGGCAAATTTTATAAAGAATATGCAGACCTGCTTGCTCCACACACTATATAAAGAAGCATACGCCAAACAGGTACTTCCCCAAACTCTTCGTGAGGCCCTGAGCATTGCGCTGCTGAAGTCCGACAAGCAACCTGAACACTGTGAATCTTACTGCCCGCTCTCATTAATAAATACAGATGCCAAGATATTAGCGAAAATCTTAGCTAGCAGGCTCCAGTCGTTCCGAACAAACTTAGTGCTCCCAGACCAATCAGTTTTTATCCTGACTCACTTGACTATGTACAACCCGCGCACATTATTTGCGCTTCTAAACTAACCTGATCCAGACATGGAGGCGGCGGCAGGATTGCTAGATGCTGCTAAAGCCTTTGACTCCATCGAGTGGCCATACATGTTCACAATTATGGGTCGAATGGGAGTACCCGAAGCTTTTTTTAAATGGGTGCGCCTATTGTACTCTTGACCCGGTGGCCAGAGTGTGCATCAACTGACACACATCGGAATTCCTGCCTATACATCAAGGCACGCGATAGGACTACCCCCTGTCCCCAATTTTATTTATGCTTGCTCTAGAGCCGTTAGCATGTGTGATCCACCAAAGACACGCAGCCTCTCCATTGAGATTCCGAACGAGACCGATTGGTATATCTCTACGTGGATGACCTGGTCTTATATGTCCGCACCCCAACCCTGCACTCTGCGCCGTTACTCCAGGAATATATTCGATTTGAACGACATTCTGGATTAGGTATAAGCTGGGCAAAATCGGTTGTGCTCTCCCTGACCCCAGGCACACCCCTGTATGCATTAGAACACCCATTAGAATGGCGCACAGACCCCATCAAATACTTGAGAATCTGGATCCACCAAGACCCAGGTCGGGTGATCCGGGAGAACTATGGGAGAGCAGTATCGCAGTTGGAAGAACAGGTAGCAAGATGGTCCAGAATGCCACTGTCACTGGCCGACCGAATGGCGTTAATGAAGATGATTGTACTCCCTTGGTTTCTACACTTGGGATCTACACTTATACTACATATGTGCTCAAGCGCAATTTGCACATTACTGGTACGATCCCTATGCAAACATGCCCCATCTGGCAGTTGAAGCAGACGATGCGCACCCCCATATGGCTCAGGGCAATGTTACCACATAAGAGCACGGACATGCCTTGAACAGAAATCAATACCACTCATTGTACCACAACGGCCTGGCACGCGCTAGGAGCGAGAGCCCAAAAACTACCCCTATATGCCCACGCACTGCCCCTGAGACACCATCCAGCCATCTCAGTCACACAGGAAGTGGGCACGATCGCTCTTCTCAAGACAGCTGGACTGGAGACGATGGGCGATATATACCCAGAAGGGCAATATCTTAATCTCACAGACTTGAAGGTTACACAGCGCAAACATCACTTCTGATATTCAGATACTATCGCCTCCGGACCACTATTAGGGAATTATATCCCTCATTCCCAGGGAAACCTCCCACGCTCAACACCATCCAGATTCTCCTCACTAGCCCCTCCAGGAGACACCTAGTAACCAGATTATACAACGTGGCCAAGGCAGACAGACTGCTTTCCTCAAACATGGCGCTTGACTGCTGGAACACTGCCCTTGATACCTTCCTAACACAGGAAGACAAGGGATTCTGCTGGACACTGACTGGGATGCTCACACCTAACTGCAATCTGCGAATAAGTCATTTCATATACCTACAACAAACGTATTACACCCCTGTTGGGCTATTCAGATACAGGCTGAGGGAAAATGCACATTGTGTGCTACAAGCACCCAACGCAGAATTGATGTATTTAGCCTGGGCGTGTACTCCTGTACAGCAGTTCTGGACACACGTTGTAAAAGACCTGTCATTAATGACACTGCAGACAGTGGATTGTACCCCCCAGATGTGCTTTCCGGGCCTGGTCAAGAGATTTCAACCCTTACACTATAAATTTGTGGCAGTAGCCCTCCTACAAGCCAAGCGATGTGTGGCCATACACTGGGGTAAGCTCTCTGCACCGTAACACAAACAATGGCTCCGTGACATGAGCTATTGTAAAGAACAGTAAGAAACCTTTGCCGACAAACTGCCGAGGTCATCAAGACCCAAAGACATTTGGGGCCCACTTACAGAGCATTTACTCTCGAACCCCGACTTAGCTTAACCCATTGAATGATATGGCTATGTTGCCGGATGATGAAGAAACAGGCATATTGGATTTGGTACATATATCAGTGCATAAGAAATGTATTGTGTGTGTGATATATAAATATATATATATATCAAACACCATTAGTGGCATACTGTTTGAACTCGGTTTATATACTGAAATTCCAATAAAAAAATTAATTTAAAAAATATATATATTTGTATTTTCTTAAAATTTGGTTTCCATGAATTGTTTTCCTACAATGTGGTTTCTCAGTTTTTGGTTTTCCATTAATTCACAGACATTAAGAGGTATAGCAACTCAGATACAGATAAACTTAGTATTGTCAAATCTATGTCTCTCTTAAGAGACGAGGGCACAATTTCAGTATGGACTGAAACCCCCAAAACAGTTTGCACCATGTGAATGCTTCGCTCCGCCTATGCCTAACCAACTTACAGCCACGCCGTCAATTACAACCCTGCTGGTATCAATGAGGCCCTCGGTCACACAACAGACAAAAGTTTCTTGCCTCTGGGAAAATGTTTGCTGGTAGCCGTGATGCAGACATACATATAATACAACTGAAGCAGAAATATTGTACAACTTATTATAGTAAAGCAATAACTTGAGGACTATGCTCAATCTATCTAAATAAACCTAGTGGATAATAATTTATTCAAGAAATTATTATTTTATGAAACTATAATAATTCTGCATAAATGTAAATTAATAAAATACTGAGAATACGCCAGTAAAATGATCAAAATAAATGTATCTTCAAGAGGATCTCAGGGATATCGTATCGTACCAGATTCACTTCACTGAATTTATACCTTTTCAAAGCATACTGTGTTGACTTACTTCTTCATTCATTAAACCCTCATCTCATTAATCAAATGTTCTCCTATTGTGAACTGACATTATGCTAGCATACTTTGCAGCACTACATATTAATTTCACTTTTTCCGTCAACTGTCCATAGCCCACTGCATCTTCTCTGAGTGCTGTACCATTACATTAGCTTGTGCCAGTTGCTAGATTAAGCTGATACGTGGAAAGAGTAGTATATAGCAATCATTTTATTATAAACCTATGGCATTACCCCTATCATTTCTAGAATCAAATAACAACCAAGCATCTCTCTGCATTCCAATTAATCGCTGTTTTTTCTTGCTGTCGACCTCACTTAAAATGCATGTTAGTTCTTGATACAGTTAGCAATCTTTACCCTTTTCTGGCAGAAAACATGTCACGTAGAAGAGATTAAAGCCTTCCGTTCTCTGGCTTTGTGGCTCAAGATTTGGGCTAAGCAAGAGAATACACTTGGTAAAGACGTCCTACGGGACTGTCTTTCTCTTGATCATGTCTCGCGTATCGGATGGCTTCAGTACATAAGAGTCAGCCTCGCCAGGCTAGGAAGAGCAGAACTTTTTATGAACCCCGAGCGCACTTGTAAAAGGGACCTTGTCTGGGCCAAGGAGTGTTTCTTAAAAACACGTTACTGTGAACGAGATGGAAAAGAGCTGTGTAAGCCCAGTGTGCGAAAGTATATAGTGCTGAAAACTGTGCCTACCACCGAGCCTTATCTGCTAGGGCTTAAAAGTACTTATGATCGTTTTTTGCTGACGAGGTTCCGGCTCGACCTCTTTCACTACCTACTGGCATACACGTTACTGTGAACGAGATGGAAAAGAGCTGTGTAAGCCCAGTGTGCGAAAGTATATAGTACTGAAAACTGTGCCTACCACCGAGCCTTATCTGCTAGGGCTTAAAAGTACTTATGATCGTTTTTTGCTGACGAGGTTCCGGCTCGACCTCTTTCACTACCTATTGGCATACCTCAAGGCTCGCACAGAGGCTAGTGCCTCATGCCCTGTGGCTGCGACGGTGAGTCTCCTCAGGACATGAGGCACTTTTTAATGTTTTGTACTTTTTATGCTGTTCCTAGAAAGTTATTCATCATCCCCATTCTTAAAAAAATGGGCTTTATGAGGGTGAGACCAGCTTTTATTTTTTTACAACTTCTTTCTAGTGACTCTGTGTTGTACACTCTTAACTTTTTACGGGTTTCGGTCAGACTCAGGTCAAGCTGTGATTAATTTTTATATTGTAAATCATGTATTTTTATCTTGTGGTTTGACTTCCTGGAACTTACCATACTTGTCAACTTGTAAACTGAACGATGGCGAATTGATGTTTGTATGACTTTTATGGTTTTATTTTTAAAGCTGAATAAAGTTTATTGATGATGATTAAAGCCGTTTTGATTTTAAGATCGTGTGCTATGAATTACAGGAAAACTTTCCTTTCCTTCAACTCAGTTGTATGGCAGTCTTGGTAAACTGAAGTGCATTAGTCTCTCCTTGACGACTGCTTTCTTTTCAACTATTCCTGTAAAATGAAGCCCTTTGCTAAATATCTGGTAAATATTGTAAAGAACTGTCTGGGCTGTTGGCTACTGTAAGCTTTTTCAATCAAAGTCTTATCAGGCAGTGCCCAATTATTTAAATAAATACATTTTCTGCAAATGTACAGATTATAATCTCAAATGTATCCTGACCTTCCAAACCACCTATAATGCCTTGGATACTGATATAGATATGCTTCAATTTTATTTCTAGTAAACAATTCCAATCCCAAAGTTTGAATGTGTAATCCTTAACTTTGTTGTATGCCCCATGGATGACTTTCAGTTCACATTCAGAAATATCCAGTTTACTTCTACGTCATCAACTATTACATTAACAAGCCTATGTTTACAAATGAACTGTGGTATATGGAGTCTTTAATCTTTTCGAATTTCAAAGATTTGTTGTTATTGTAATTTCAAAATGTTTCCATTTCCGTTTTTACTGAAGCACGGAATGGCTATTTGAGAATTAAATTCCTTATTTTCTAGATTTCTTAGAAAGAGGGGACTTACTTTCAGTTTCTGATTTCATCAGGGTGCTTGACATGATGTGACCAAATTACCTCTCATTAAACCAGGAAATCAAAATATAGCTCTTAATCTTTTCTCATCATGACCTTGAAACTCACCTACACTGCTGCTATCTCTTTCGGAGCCCGATTCCAGAATCTCTTCTGGAAAAAATCTAAATCTAAAGCTGTAAGGCATCTCTTACATCTGAAGTAGCCTTATGAATTTTCTGAGATCCACATACATCCCTGGAAATACTTCTGGAAGTCTCAAACAGTTGTCGATCTCATGGGTTACACTTCTGACACCACAGCCACTCTTGTGTATTTTCCAGCAGGTGTAAAATTTGAATGTGTATGTGTGGAAGAAATGTGCATTGGCACAAAAAACATATTTTTGTTGTTTTCTTCCAGAGGGAAAATATTCTTCCCATAAAGAAACCCTTCCACTAGACTACCCTGAACAGGGACATTTCTGTAACTTATCCACCCAATTTACACACTCTAACCTTTAAAAGGATTGAAAGCACCACTAGAATTTTTGGGCAATACCTAAAGTTATGACTTTTTGAATTATAACAACTTTTAAATCGATCCCCAGGAACACCACTTTGTTAACCCTATGTGGTTTATCTTTCAAATTAGCTAATTTCTTTTTACTATTATAAGTGCAATTTAAGATTGGGAAATTTCACATGCCCTTATTCAGCGGATGTAGAATTTAGGTTTAGAACTTTATTTCTCAAATACCTGCATTTAACCTAGGCAAGTTTGTAACTCAAGTGCTATGTTTGAAAAGCTATAAATAGAGTGCCATTCACAGGGAGCTTCAGGAATTACTGCTAGAGATGTCACTATGTATGCACAGTTTGTATTAATTCCAAGCAGCTTAGGCACAGATGGTGAACCTTACAGATACAATACCTGCTCTCCTGCCACAACAGAGTTCCCTTTGGGAGTAGACATCTTAGGACAAGGAAGCATTGTTGGACACTGCCTCATTTTGCCTCCAAGTCTGAAGTCCATCTCCGGAATGAAAGATACATTCTATCTGTTGCTTCTTAAACTGGCCAAGAGATAACTGAGATATTAAAGTATTTTATTTTTTCAAGCTCTCTATATAATGAAAATGTGTATATCTATATGAGTTCTGTCTCTGTTATAAATTCAAGACTATATGGGTGAGAGAAAAATAAGAAGAATTTGAAAAGGACGAGTTAATCAACTAGATAAGAAGAAACCTTGAGAGATCAGAGGTATATAGAGGCCTGTGCATGTGTGTGATTACCAGAAAAATGACCATTTGTAGAGCACAAAATACAAACTTGATTGTTGCCACTTAGTAATGGGACATACGTACTACCCAACTCATTAGTACCCACTTTTCCGGACCTTAAAAGAAAGAGGCATTTGACCAACAAAAAAACTAACACTATGCAGGTTCTATGCAGATGTTAGGAGTAGACACAAAACCAGGAATTATGTGATTTTTCAACTGTGGTGGATTCCGACATGCAACATATTCCACAATCTCCTGCTTATGTGTATGGTATTTGTATCACAAGAACCTAGCCAAAGGCTGTGGAATGCAGTACATGGTCATGGCAAGGAAATAGTGACAAGTTACGGGACCGGATTTGGGCTCTGAGGGTGTATGTGGACTGCTACTTTACAGATTATAGTAAAACAAATGATTCCAGCTCTAAGATATCAAAAAATACTTCAAAAAGACAGAAAAATTGTTTTGACAAGGTAAACCGATTACAGTGCTGAATGGGTACTTGGCCCAGTTGCTCAGGATCTATACTAGGGTGGGTCCCTGGACATCAGGAGTATAAGGCTTCAACCCCCACGCCTGGGCTCAGTAACCCCTGCATGACCAGAGGCCCTCTGTAAGGGGTACTGACGGTAAGTGTCCTATAACTTCTTACTGGCCCTTGACCTCCTCACTGAAGCAGTTGGTCGGCCAAAGTGGGCCGGAGTGGCCAAACATAACTGTATAAAAGTTTTATAAAGTTTCCACTAACCACAGAAGTTACCAATACATGTTGACTGAGTGAAAACCAGTGATTTACATTCTACTTAAAAATCTATATCTCCGGAACCCTCCAGTGGGTTTTGTTTACTTTGGCATCTAAAAATTCATAAAAATAAGCTACATTTCTATAAGTTGGTGTCGCATTTCATTTGTGCTCTGTGACTTTCTTATTTTGTTGTTTTGGTACTTCTAAATGCTTTACACTTGTTCCATTGTTTAAGCTTGACTGATCAAAGCCACAGCTACACAGGGTTGAGCTAAGGGTTTAACTAACTAGCCTGACTGAACCCAAGAAGGTACTGTCAGTGTATTACACGGAGAGGTCACACAACCGCACCATATAATACACTCCTTTTCTCACTATGGGCCATATGTAGGTAATTTCTATTTACCGATTCCTAAATACCGAATTTTACCGATTCGGTATTTAAGAATCGGTAAATAAAAATGTAGGTAAACATTCGGTAAATTTTACCGATTCGGTAATATTCGTTATTACCTATTCGGTATTTACCGAATCGGTAATAAGGAATACCTTCCCATTCATTCCTATGGGCCTGGAGGCCCATAGGAATGAATGGGAAACCATTCACTATTACCGATACGGTAAATACCTGAATCGGTAATAGGGGAGCATATTCAAGGGTGGCAGGGTGTCAAATTGACACCCTGTTGCACCCCTGAATCGTGCATGTGTGCACATGTGGCGCACATACGTCTGCCACATGGCACTTTTAAAAAAGCACAAAATTGCTTTTTAAAAGGTATTCGGTATTTACCACCAACTTGTAGTTGGTGGTAAATAACGAATCCTTAAACCAAAAATGCACTCACTTGAGTGCTCCCTACATAGGATTTAAAGAATCGGTAATTTACCGATTCCTTAAAATAACGAATCGGTAAATTACCGACTCCTTAAATCCGGCCTCCTACATCGCAAAGGGCTAAATACCGGTCGGTAACGGGAAATTTACCGATTTTCGGCCGTTACCGACCGGTATTAGCCCACCTACATATGGCCCTATGTCCTCAATTTTACAAGCAAAACACTGTTGATTTCTCAATAATGACTGCAAAAACCCTTACGGGAATCCATGTCGGATGCAGCGCCTTACATTTCACGTTTCCTTCCTTCCTTCAGAATATTTGCTTTTTCCAGATTGTGTGTATCTGTATTTTTTCATAAAAGGCTTTTACATAGTGCAGGCTGTGAACGGAGTCGCCCTTGTGTGTCTGCTTGTAGATGGGTGTTCATGATTGGGCACAATTGAGAGTTCTGGAGGTAAAGCTGAAGACAGTGTGAGTTTCTCACTGTGCGTATCGCTTGTTCATAAAGGTATTCAGGCTCCATACTCATCCAATCCTTGGCCTCTCTGCAGAGCACTTAGAGAAATGGCTTATTATGTGCCAAATGAAATTGAGTGAAAGTGTGTGAAGGAGGTACCCAGCTGTTGAAATACCGATAGCACCAAAAGATAAACAAATTCAGTGTTTACAGGTGGGTGAGTTGTTGTGTGA
Organism: Calotriton arnoldi; assembly: GCA_963921515.1. Classification (NCBI taxonomy): domain Eukaryota; kingdom Metazoa; phylum Chordata; class Amphibia; order Caudata; family Salamandridae; genus Calotriton; species Calotriton arnoldi. The sequence continues at coordinate 1,996,449 of CAWUFW010000885.1, forward strand.
GTTGGGGTGGTGAAGCAGAGGCAATGAAAGGAAGTACATCCAGAAGGAAATGGCCATGACTAAAAGTTAGAGACTGTATGTACTATAACGCAAAAGTTAATAAAAAGAGGGGTTTTTTTTAAAAAAAAGTGAGAGGCTGTAGAGAAAAGTGGTGTGAGGGATAGAATGGAAGTGACTGAGATATTCCAAAGACTACTACCCCTTCCACAGGTCTTAGCAATGTTTAATTCACATTTTCAGAATTCAAACATTTGAAATTCTACTTATTCACAACAAAGATCATTGTTGTTACTCATCTATTTGACACTGCAAACAAGCACTGACAAAGCCAACAGGTCTGGCTTGTTTTAGGGATGTATCTGTTGTGTTAAATGTCCATATGAATTAACAGAACAATCACAGAGAGGCCCCACCAAGTACTTAGGTGGCACGCTTGTGAAGTACAGGATTTTAGTTTATCTGTTTCTATGCTGCGCTCTTAATTAGATAGGTCATGCCTTTTGGATAGGATTGCTCACTAGGCTTTTTTGCCCACAGCCCCTTTAGAGATCACAACACCTTTTTCCTCCCACATAAAGCACTGGGGCTTTACATTTTTTTACATTTCCAGCACTCATTACATCCATGTGCACATTGCTATAAAACAGTACATATTTTACTGCCGCTTAGAAAAAACATTACTATCTTTTTCTTTTGCTTTATTGTTTTATGCAGAGACCTCGAAAATCATTGAACGCAATATGATTTATTAGAACCTCTGCTCTAGCCCATCTTCCAATGGCAGGGCAGTACAAACAGAATGAGCAGAACCAGCTCAAGGCAAGGCATACTCAGAGTGATCTAGCAGGCGGTCTATCTAAATCACTAGGTCCTGGTTGAACTCCGGAAGGGGATCAAGAGCCTTGCTTTTTCTTTGTGTTCTCAGTGTTCAGCAACTGCTGCTCGCATTGTTCTGTTAAGTAATGTCTTTAGTAGGCTGATTTGTTTTTCCAAGGAGGGCTAATGTTAACCCATTATGATTGAGATGGTATCATCTGCATTTGAAAGGTTATCTACACCTTGTAAGCCAATGGGCTATTAACCCCGCCACCATCCAATTGCCAACAATAATAAAGGGAGGAAGTAAGGAACTACATTTTAATTTGCATTTCACAAGTCTGCCATATTGCACTACGGTATATGATCCCATCAGCCACACCTGGCGTTTCAGTCAACAGCATTTTGCATTGTGGGGCTTGTAGTTTTTCTTTTAACATTGTCTTTATGGGTTTAATCCCCTAGCATGCAAAGTATTAAAAGCTAAAATGCCAGAACTACTCTAAGGTATTACACAACAGGAAGCCACATGTCAACTATGTTTTAAGGTTTTACAAAATCATCTAGGCCAGCGGTTACTAACATTTTGACTTCTGTGGACCCCCACTTATTAATTACTGGAATCTGGGGACCTACACTGAGTCACTGCTGGAAGCCAGGGACCCCGGTGTAAGTAATTTCAATGATCTGAACCTCAAAACAATACACAAAAATACAGATAAAAAACAATCAGTAAACAAATACACAAATTATTACATATTTTATATAATTCACAAACAAATCGCTGATACTACATTCTGTTTGATGTACTTGCACTGCTCCCACTAATCAGTCTCAGGATACCAACTTGGCGGCAGATTTACAAACCCCTTGCGACATCTTTAAGCCGCCGTTGCGTCACTTCTGTGACGCAGCGGCGTCGTAAACAATGCTCCACGTTGCGACATATTTACAACGTGACGCATCTACGGAGATGCGTCACGTTGTAAAGCCCTGCGCTACATTATACCTGCGTCAGGTATAATGTATGCAGGGTGGGCGTTCCCACGCAGGAAAGCCTCGTAAAAGTGATGCAGTGAAATCTACAAGATTTCACTGAGTCACTTTTATGACGCCACTGCGTCAAAACCTTGCGCCTGCTTGAAGCAGGTGTAAGGAGTGACGCAGCATGTTAGGAATAGGCATTCCTAACCATTGCTGGAGTTGCGTCGTACTTGGGACACGACTACAGCAATGCGCTGCCCTTACGCCAAACAGATGCGTCACGCATCTGTCTATCCTTGCGCCACGGTGCGCCGCATTGTAAATGCGGCGCATCCATGGTGGCGCAAAGATTTTTTTACGTGTCGCAAATGAACTGGCGCATCCTTGCTAATATGCAAGGATGCGCCAGTTCTTGTAAATCTGCCCCTTGATTTTTAGCCTCCAATTTCAAATTCTTTCACACTTACAGAACGTTTTAAAATATTTAATTTTACATTTTGCTAATTATATATACTTAAACTTAATATTATTTAATTTTCTAAGCAGTCGCTGACCCCCTGGGTGGGCGTCAGGGGCTAAACTCTGCTCACTTTTCTCATTCACACCAAAAAGCATGAAAAAAGCATTGGCATCTGTTTTGTTTTTTTGCATAGCGGAAAATATTTAGCGCTCACAGAACACGTTATCAACAAATGTGCACCCCTGAAATGCAAATTATCCAGACCTAAACCCCCAGGCCCTGGTTCTCTAAAGGCCTTTATGAAGAAAGAAAGCTGTTCAGAAAACGCAAGAAAGATAGAGAAAAGAGCCATTTCACCTGAGGTTGACTAAGCTCCGCAAAGCGTGAAAACTTTACAAAAACCGAATCCTCAGAGCCAAATCCTCCCCTATCAGAGTACTTGTGAATTCGGCAAAGAATAGACCGAAGCGCCTGTTCGAGGTCACTGCACAGACTACTAACCCCTCCACCACTTTGGTTCCTAAGTCATCAGTGGCCCGTTGCAACAACTTTGTGGATTTCTTTGATAAAAAAGTTAGACATATCCATACCTCACTGCCCATCAATGACCCCCTTGAAATGGTTGAGACTCTACCACGCAAGGCACTACAATCATGGTCATCCTGCTCTCGAATTTCCAAACAACACCTACAACAATCCCCAAAAGAAAACCTTAAAACTACCATCAGGACGCAATCCCAGGTTCTATCAGCAACTCTCTTGCCACACACCTTCTCCCCATATGGACCACCTGCGTGAACTCCTCTCTCAAACAGGACCTCTTCCCAGAACGACTAAAAATGGGTCAAATCACCCTCTCTTGAAAAAACCTCTCGATCCAGAGAACCTGAACAACTACCGCCCAGTCTACACACTCCCATTTTTAGGCTAAGTCATTGAAAGTTGCGTGGCGTCCCCACCTAGCCTCACACATTCAAACAAACAACCTCCTGGGCTCTCTTCAATCAGGTTTCCGTCAGGGTCACAGTACAGAAACTGCGATCCTCCAAACAGTCGATGACTCCCTCAGAATCCTCGACACCAGCCTCCTGGTCCTTCTGGATTTATCTGCTGCATTCGACTCTGTCAACCATCTGGACCTCATTTGTACTCTGGAACTTCGCATGGGATGTGGAGGCACTGTCCTCAACTGGTTCTCCTCATTCCTATCCAACCATTCCCAAATTGTAACAAGCATTGGCATAGCCAATAGGTCTCGCTTTTGGGACCTTATAAGTATTTAGTTATGCAGCACAATATCCTTGGTGCAACAACAACTGTTGCATTTATAAGGTCCCAAAGGCGAGACCTATTGGCTATGCCAATGCTTGTTTTGGATTGCTCTGTGTGACAGAGAAACAAAACTGAGCTGGTCGGCTGGGAAGAGGCCAAGGGCCAGAGATGAATGAGAAGGGAGGGACATGGAGAAGGAGAAAAGAAATGCTGACAATTATACAATGCCCAATGAAGTTGCCAGTTACTTTCCCCTTTCTCTGCACATTCTTTGCATCAATTCCCCCTCAATCGCTTCCCTACACCCCCTCGTTATGCTCGGCCTTTTGTCCCTGTCTCGGACACAGGAAAGTTTTGTTCTCTTCTCAGGTGTTCCTAATCAGTTCTGGAGGACGAGGCCAAGAGAAGAGATATTTTTCTTGGCAGGGCGCCTTGCAGAGCAGTTTGAGTACAGGGTTGGGGCACCAGAGAGGGGAGAGAAGTCTGGGCGTCTTTCATCTCTAATATTTGGCAGATTCACTGTCACAAAAAGTGCAACTCAGGCTCTCGGTGAGCAGGCCTTTGTCCTTGTTGTAGAGCTGAATGATGTGTGATTCAGTTGTTATGTACGATGGCATTCTGTCTAAATGTTCTTTTATTTATTTATTGACAACCAAAGCGTTTCGCGCAGAAATGATGCACCAAAGTACAACGACTGCACAATCCGACAAAACGTGGATGGAGTGGTTAACATAGACATTTAAAGGAGCACAAGCGACGTCTGCGAACTAATGGCGAAGACAGGCATTTGATAAACATACCTACCGCTTTAAGGACACTGAGGGTAGCAATAAACATATGTACAGTGATTGAGGCTACTGCTGGACGGATATCACTTGTATTCTTCAAGCAGGACCACTCAAATACATGTTGCCTCTTTGATATATTTAAAATTCACGAGGCCCATTTACCCGCATTTCCTTTCTATAAATCCAACTCCTGATCCAAGAATGATTCACTGAAAGAAGCTTGTTGACAGACTGAGGGGATTGTGCACGCACAGAGATTTTGGCACGCAGAAAGAGTGAACAAGAGACAGAAGGAATTGAAAGACAGACAAGACAGAGCGAGAGGCTCACAGTGAGCGCTGTGGAGAGATGAGGAGAGGAGGAGGCAGCAGGGGGAGGGGAGAGAGGAGGGGGCCTGCGCCAGTTTCCCTTGCGGGAGCGAGCAAGGGCACCATCTGTTTGCAAGTTAATTACAAACAGATGGTTTCAAAGCTCGCTCCCGCAAGGGAATCGCCAAACGTGCACGCGTTGCCATTGAAAGCAATGCAACGCGTGCACGTTTTTGGGCGAAAAACCGAATCGATTTCAAGAGGTCTCCTCCTATCCAGCACATGCGCGCTGCGTAGGTGAGACCTAAAAATGGGCAAATCACTCTCGAGACCAGTCAGCGTTCACCAAGGGGTCCCCCAAGGTTCGATCCTTTCCCAGTCCCTCTTTAACCTCTACCTAGAGCCTCTATATGCGATTCTCAGAAACTCGGGGATTCTCTTCCACTTCTATGTCGACGACACCCAAAAATACTTGAAAATCTCTTCCCCGGAAGACGTTGCCCTGCTTTCTAAAACTCTCTTAAAGATTCAAAACTGGATGTCCAACCACCATTTAAAAATCAACCCAACTAAATAGAATTTCTTTGGAGCTCACCTCCGAAAGCAAAAACACCAGTACAAGAATGGATGGCTAACCTTCCTGCTCTGGATGGTTGCCCTGCCATTGTCCAGAGCGCCAGATCACTCGGCATCACCCTTGATAATCATCTCAATCTTTACAGCTACATTACAGCTATGGCCAACAGTGCACAACTTCAACTTAGGCAGCTTTGGGGCATCAGACAATTGATTCCGGAACAAGACCTCGAATTAGAGGTGCCATCACTCGTTCTTTCTAGACTAGACTGTGGAATTGCCCTTCTCTCAGGCAGTCCCAAAGTTCACCTAGGCCCAATGAGGGCAACTCTGCATGCTGCAGCACACTTCGTTTTAGGTCTTAAGAGATTTGGCCACATTTTCCCTGCCTTGCTAACCCTCCACAGGCTGCCCCATTGAAGCGCAGGCCCAATTCAAAATTGTTTGCATTACCTACAGAGCGTTGCACTCCTCCTCACCCTCCTATCTAAACGAGAAACTGAAAATTTCTAGAGCAAATAGGGGTTCCAGAAATGCCCCATCCTTGCTACTGGAACACCCCACCTTCAGTCAGGCGCGCAACGCCCATTGGGCTCAAAGGGCTTCAGACCCCCCCCGTCGTGTGTGGCAGCCCGGGCTGAGACAGCTTCCCTGGCACACACACAGCCGCACCCGAGCACTTCACAGGTCTTTAAAAGACCATTTGCTTGTTAATGAGGCTTTGTCGTTTTTTCACCCCTTCTTAGAGCCCCTGCATCTCCACTCTGCCTACTGCTGGAAGAATTAGCCCCCCCCCCCCCCCCCGAAATTTGGCTCTAGGTGCGCCTCTGCCTTCAGTCGAGAACGAGACATGAACCATTCTCTCTCTGGAAGTGCCTAGCGTCTGGAACGCTTTGCCTTCCGTTTGTCCAACCACCTGCCTAGTAACCTTCAAAACGGACCTCAAGCTCCTCCTTTTTTGACAGACCTCTTGCTTGATTCACCCTGGACCAGACTTATGTACTCGCTCCCCAGCGTTCTGACCTGCCTTTGTTATTTTACCCCACCAGCTAAATTGATGTTGTAAACGTGTATTTCCTCTGTCCAATCGCTGTAGCTGTTTCTTCTAGTTACTACTGCACACATCCACTTAAGTAATCGTTAGAGTTTAATTACTAGTAATGTAACCCGCTGCAACCCTTATATCATGCTTGTTGTAAAGAGCTCTGATGCCCTCGGGCCTTGTCCGCGCTATATAAAATTGCAAAAATAAATAAAATAAACGTCGTCCGTTGCAGATTGCCCAGCCACAGACTAACAATCGGTGCTCTAGACAGGTTGCAACCTCTTTTAAAAGGGGGTTGAATGAGCATGCACTAGGCGCTGTGCCATCCCAAACTCAGTGCAGCGCCTGATCAAAATGTTGAGAGCCGCCACGGTCATGCTTCAACTTGGAGGATCCTAATCAAGAGACACACGGAGTGAAGCTCATTTAGGAAACTGGTCTTAATAGTTCATTAAAAAAAATTAAAAAGACAAAGCACGCTCGATGAGCTTCCTATCGGCAATTTCCCAGCTCCACATTCCCGGTGAAGCGTGTGGACAACCCCTCTGAAGTCTAAGACGAAGGCTGTATTTAGAGTCTTACCTTGATCCTTGTCCATTTTAACTCTCGACCCTACTTGGGTATTGCCTCGCTCTTATATACTCTGCGTTAAAAAATATATATATATCCCGGTTTCTTAAATTGCGATGTTTTTCAAACGCCCCACTCCAAAAAGTATCTGTCTCTACGATGAAAGGACCAAAGAAAGGTACAGTGGGGCAGGGAAATAAACCCCATCCAATCAGAAAAGGTGGCTCAGCGTGCAATCAGTAGAACAACCAATCGGAAAACATTAAACACAGCTGCTGTTATGACGTAATAATGTTTGAACAGCAGCTCTCTCAGAAAGCTTGCTGGCAGCGCGCACAGTCCTTTTACGTGTTTTATATGATCTTGGACTGAAAACTAAATTTAAATCTCAGCAATAATTACAATTGCATAACTTTCGGTGCAAAACCGTAGAAAGGAGATTTCTATGGTGGCAAGGTGCAGCGGGCTGTTCCTGGATCCATGCGCGGATAACTAATGAAGTCCTGTGTTTTTTTTTGTTTTTTGCTTTGATTTTGGCATTGTAGTCCTGCTTTTATAAGTGAATAACAAGGACCATACAAGTCCAAGACAGCAGAGGGAATAACTTGCACTAGATGAGCTTAGCTACTCACGCATGGAGCTCCGAAACTTAAAGCTCGGAAGGTGTACGCGTGCCATTTTGATTACACAACAATGTGGGATATTTCCAAGCCCTAACTGGTTCACGCTTTGAGCGACACCCAGTGCTGGAATTGGAAACAAATATATTCCAGGAACCCATACATTAGGGGAACAAGGTGTGACTTAGGAAAGGGGTGGAGGCACTGGCACGAGGGGCGGAGCTTGAAAATCAAAGTCTAACAGCCAACTTTACAATTTGTTTAAAAATCTGCTGCAAAGAAATTGTCAACAAAGACAAATGTAAAGGTGTTCTAGATTACTTAATTGGTCACTAAGAAGATACGTTCGAAAATATCGTACAGGGTTAAGACACCTGCTGCAGAGATCATTGTATGGCCAGCAATTTTGAGGGGATCATAATAGCAGAAAAATAACTCCAGTGGTTAACACAGTTCTGGGAGAGTTCTGATTTTTGTCTAGTCACAGTTTTGACTCATAAAGTAACATAGAGGGTTATTAGGCCTGCTGCAGAGCACATGCAAATCTTTTTTTATTTAGATACGTAAAGTGGGCTACTGCTCTTGAAACTGAGATCATTTTGTTACGTCAAGTTCATATGTTGCATGCCTTCTAATATATTACAGTGCTGGTAAGGCACATTGGGTGAAATCGAGATTATCAGATAAGGTTGGTTTCAGCTGCTACATTGTGCTGTAAAGGGGCTGTCACTTGAACTGTTTCCTCAATTCCAAAGTGGGCCGCTCTGGCCCTAACACCACATCCTCTTTTTAATCCAATTCCCCTGCTTTTCCTCAAGTGCAAAGGACTCACTTAAGTTACGTATTTGGCAAGCTGGTATCATGGAGCATCCAAGACTCAAACTCTCTTTCTCCGCCTAGGACAGGTCAGCCTCATGTAGTCGAGAGACCTTTAGAGTGGAGGAAAAAAACTGAAAGACTGCTCACCTCATACACAGCGCCAGGATAACCATCAGCACACCGTGCAAAGAGGAAGAAAGCAGAAGGGACGATGCCCACGGTGCTCACTGCCTGGATCACAACCCAGTCTTCTGTGCAGCATTGGGTGGGACGGTGTATCCAAGAATGACTGACTACTTGAGAGTGTGTAAAAGGCCACTTTAATGAAACAAGTGCACAAAGTAATAACAATGGTAGGCGCCACCCACACCTAGGGGCATGGTGCCATTAGTGGCATCTCGTACGGGAGCCCGGGAATCGTCTTCCGGTCAAAGTTGGGGGGGGGGTGGCGTCGCCGGAAACACGAAGGTCCGTAGGTGCGTCACTAAGGTGCGCAGGCGACCCCTCCCCAAGAAAAGGATAAAAGCTTGGGGCGAGAGGGGGAAGCCCTCTTTGTCTTTTCACCGCGGGAACCAAGCGGATCGGAGCCGCATCAAGTTACCAGTTGGCGTGGAGTATCCGGCTGGCGTGCGGTTGCGGTTTCACCCAGGTGAGAGGGCCTCACAGCGTAGTTATCATTAGTGTGTGATGGCGGCCGTATGCGGTCTGCATGGGGAAAGCGATATTAAACTCGCATCAGCATAGTGATTATTAGTGTGTAATGGCGGCCGTAGGCGGTCAGCTTGGGAAAAGCGACATTAAGCTCTCAATGCGGGATTGTTGGCAGCGTGAGCAGGGTCAATCACAAGAAGCGCGGTAAGCGCTGAGGCAGGCGCGGCAGGAATGGCAAGCGCGTAAGGAATTCAAACGGGGAAGCGGGTAGGGCCGTGAGCGTCGGCTCGACATTACTTGCGATGATGAAGGTTGCGGCAGGAGTAAAAGGGGGGGAAGCGGGGGCGGACCGAGAGCGTTCGCAGCATTGCCGCTTATTGATTCGTGCATAACAAAAAATTTAACGTGTCTTTCTTTTCGGCCGCGAGGTTTACCGCGGATTGGGAAATGCTGATAAGGGTGCAAAGCGGGTCAGGACACGCGCTATTTGGGCTACATTAAACGCAGGTTGTGTGGGGGGCCTAACCGGTAACGCATGGACCGGTGTGAGGCGCAGCATGCAAGCATGGCAACCCGGGGCGCTCAGCTAGTGAGTAGGCTAAGCGCTCTTAAGAGGGGGGGCATAATGCATGGCTCTGCATGAAAAGGTGTGGGGGTGTGGGGTTAGTGAGCCTCACCGGTTTTGCATGGAACGGTGAGGCCCTTTAATAAGGGCATATTAACCCGGGGTATTCGGCTGGTGAGTAGGGCTGAGTGCCCCTGTGGGGGGGAGAGGGGGGGGGAATTTAAGGCATGGGCGGTTCGCCTGGAATTAATAAGATGGAGGTCACAAGGGGCATCGGATAGTGAGTATTTCCGGTGCCCCAGACAATGGAAGTGAAAAGGGAACATGGGGAGGAAAGGATGGGAAGCGCGATGGCGCAAGGCCTAGCAAGGAGGCGAGGGGAAGAAGGCATTGGCCGATGTGTAACTCTCTTTGCTTTCTTTAGTAGGTAGGATGCCACCAAAACGTGCACGGGGTGGCAGGGAGGCCCCAGCTACACTGGATGAATTTCGATCGTTGTCGGCATTATGGGAGGTCGCAAAGAAAGGCGGCATCGATTGGGCTCTGCGTACGCTAGCTCAGGGGGCCGGAGCGAGCCCTCAGCAGGAGGCCCCATTGCCCAAACGCACAAGGCGGACACCCGAACGTTTCAAGGATCCACAGCAAGAAAAGCTAAAACGAGTCGCGGAACCGCAAGCGAGCACTTCGGTGAGGCGGCGGCAGCGGGCCAGCCCCTGTTGAGCACAGACAATAGTCAGACTTCTGGCGCAGCTGCGCAGAAGGGTCAAGGGAATGTAGAGCCGCTCCCAATGGGGGGGGGGCTTACACAGAATGCGGCACTGCCCATTATAATATCAACGCCGGTAACGACAAGTACACCTCAAGCCGCGGCAGCGCAGTGGGGGGTGGCGTTGGCAACACCACCTATCGCACAGTCTCCCGCTCCAGTGGTAGCGCATCAAGGCAGCGGGGTAGCACAAGTGTGGGCCCAGTCAGGAGGGGTGGCACAATCTCCCGTGGTAGTTGCCGCGACATCGCAAGGACCAACAAATAGCACGGGTTTACCAGGGTCAGGGACATTCCCAGTAGCGCCACCGGTGCCCCCGGGGGCGGTGGTATCGGTACAGTCTCCGCTATCTCAGAGCCCAGTGCTGTATGGTTCCGCGTCGCCCGCAGTAGCCCCATCGGCAGGTATTACATGGCACGTGCCGACCGAAACCAGAGAGAAGATTTTCAAGGGAGAGTTTATTGACGTATTTGACCTCATCAATGCGGGAGTGGTTCCAGGGAAGAACAGGGCAGGCAAGGAGGGCGAATTTAAGCAGAAAAAAGTTTGGGTGGAGTGGTCAATCAAGAATTGGGTTACCAGGTTCGCTATTTATGCGGCAATCATGGTAGAAAGGTAGCCAGGTCTGGCAGCTCAGTTGATAAGCTACATGTCGATGATCCACGGGGCAGACGCAGAATTCCAGGGCATGGCCTGGCTGCAGTATGATAACAAATTTAGACAAATGAAGGCAGTAAGGCCAGAAGTGGCATGGGATCAGAGGGAGATCAACATATGGTATGCAGAATTCTACTCGGCCGCGCCAGTTAACAAGGCCACTCATTCCTTTCGGGGGGACAAAGGGTCAGGGGACAAGAAACAAGCTTGCTGGCAGTTTAACAAGAACGAATGCAATAGGGGTTCTGCATGCAAGTTCAGGCATATATGTTGCTTCTGTGGAATGCAAGGTCACCCAGAGAACAAGTGCTACAAGAAAGTGGGGAAACCCAAGGAACTGCATACCCCTGCCCACCCACAGAACAGGGGCCGCAAGCCCAGTCATCATAAGAAACTACCCACTCCCATACGTCTCCATGTCTTGGCCCACCTACTCAGTAGATACGAGAAGAAGCAAGAGGCTCAGTTGCTATACCAAGGTTTTAAATTTGGCTTCCATATCCCATCTAGTGCTCCGCCCTCCATAGTCCCCCCCACGCAATCAGCGCTCAGTTTTGCAAAACCCTGAGGTGGCTAGGGAAAAAATCATGAAAGAGGTAGCGCTGGGGAGGGTGGCGGGCCTTTTCAGCAGTTACCAAGACAAGACTTAGTGTGTTCACCTTTGGGATTGGTACCAAAAAAGGAGGCAGGGAAATACCACCTGATTCATAACCTATCATGTCCACCGGGGTTGTCAGTCAACGACAGGTTGGATCCAGAACTGTGTGCAGTACGTTACACCACATTTGACGCGGCAATTCAAAAATTACAGGGACTAGGCGAGGGCGCTCTGATGGCCAAATCCGACATAGAAGCTGCCTTTCGCCTCCTGCCGGTGCACCCTGAGGACACTAGGTTGCTAGGTTTTACGTTTGAGGGGAGTTTTTTCATGGACCTTTGTATGCCAATGGGGTGTTCCATTGCATGTGCAGTGTTTGAAACATTCAGTCGTTTCCTAGAGTGGGCGGAGCAAGACCTCTTGGCATCACAAGATGTGGTGCATTACCTTGATGATTTCCTGTTCTTAGGCCCACCTGGCTCGCCAGCCTGCGGGAAGGCCCTGCTGGGCTTCCAGCGGTTAGCAGAGGCATTGGGGGTACCTCTGGCAGAGGAAAAAACCGAGGGTCCATCGACTTGCCTCACCTTCTTAGGCATCGAAATAGACACCATAGCCGGAGTATGCAGGCTCCCTCAGGAGAAAGTAAGAGCCTTTGAAGCTTCCATAGATGACTGTTTAGCAACACGCAAGGTTACCTTGCACCAGTTACAGGTCTTAGTGGGGCAACTGAATTTTGCGCTCAGGGTTATACCCATGGGCAGGGCATTTTCTAGGAGCCTCGCCAGGGCAATGTCCGGCTTACGGGCAAAACATCACCACACTAGGCTCTCTGCAGAGGTAAAAGACGACCTGGGCACATGGAAGGAATTCTTGAGGGGGTTCAATGGATCAGTATTGTGGCAACAACCAACGCAAGCAAACGCAGAGTTGGAGCTGTACACGGATGCAGCTGGCAGCGTAGGGTTCGAGGCTGTGCTAGGCTCAAGGTGGTGCATGAAGCATTGGCCGACGGAATGGGTAAAGACAGGGTTGACTCGCAACATCACATTCCTGGAACTATTCCCTATCATTGTAGCCTTACATCTCTGGGGCGCCCTCCTAGAAAATAAGCGCATCGTGTTCTGGTCGGACAGTATGTCTGCAGTGATGGCAGTGAACAATCAGAGGGCAAAGTGTCCATGGGTCCTTAGCTTACTTAAGGAACTGGTCCAGGGATGCCTCAAGCGCAATGTGTATTTTACTGCCAAACATGTGCCAGGGGTGGACAACGCAGTAGCTGATGCCCTGTCTCATTTTAAGTTAACAGAATTCAGAGTTCGATGGCCGCAAGCGGACAATCAGATGACGAATTTCCCAGAAAAGCTATGGAAGCTTGGTGCCCCATAGCCCCCGACCTGATAGTGGCTTCGCTTGCGCCCAAGACTAAGAGTATGTATGAGAGAGCATGGCAGGTATATTTGGAGGTCACACAGGGAGTAGGGAGAACAGAGAAATTTACACCACAGGGGGTGCTGCTATTCATGGTACAACAGAAGGAGAATGGGAAATCGCTATCTATGGTGAGGAGACAATTGTCAGCAATTGCCTTCTTTGCAGGATTAGAAGGGGTGGCTGACCCCACGAAGGATTCTAGAGTCAGACGGGCATTGAAGGGCTGGGAACGGTTGGCCCCGGGGGTGAAAGACAGACAGCAGGAGACCTATAGATGCCAGTAGGCTATCAAGCATTTTGGAGGTATTACCGCAAGTCTGCATATCCCCCTATGAGGTTCAGCTGCTGAGATTAGCGTATTCTTTGGCATTCTTCGGGGCTTTCCGGATATCTGAGCTCATACCGGCCTCAAAGGCGGATAGGGAGGGGGGAATCAGCATGAAAGATGTGATAATCTCAGAGGACATGTTGCAAGTTAGAGTGAGGAGGTCAAAGACAGACCCTTTAGGGAAAGGAGTATGGGTCCAGTTAAGAGCAGTGCGTGGGGCCAGTTATTGTGCCGTGACTCTGGCACAGAATTTCGTTCTAACACGGCCTGGGTGGGGAGGGGATAGGCTGGTAGTACATGCTGATGGAACCACCCTCACAAGATTTCAGTTCACGCGAATATGCAAGCGCTCCCTGATGTTGCTGGGGGAAGAAACTGCCCATTTTACGTCTCATTCGTTTCGCATTGGGGCGGCCACGACAGCAGCCGCTTTAGGCCTCCCATCAGAAACCATCAAGAGGGTAGGCAGATGGAAGTCATCCTGTTTTGAGCGGTATGTGAGACCACAGCTAGCTTAATGCAGCATCTGGGTCACATCGGCGAGTGCTGTGTCTCTCGCCTAACGAATCTTTTTCTTTCTATTTTCTAACTTCCATACAGTGGTCTCCAAGCAACGGACGCAGGTATGCTGGTGTGGCCATTCTTTTATACGCAGAGCAGGGCAATTTTTCAGCAATTCCAGGGAGGAAAGATCGCAGAGGTTAAAGGGAATCGATCACCACTGGATAGGGATTGGAGGGCAACGGTTGAAGGATCTCGCAGCTCATTTGCAGAACGCACTGGATAAGGGCATGCCCATCCCGGACGTGCTGGTGATTCATTCGGGGGGCAATGACATGATCCCGGCGGGCCGGAGGGGGGTGAAAGAGGCAATCTTTTCTACACTCTCATGGGTGAGAAGGACCCTACCGGACACTACTATTTTCTGGTCGGAGGTGATTCCCGCCAGGTTTGGGCTAACAATGCGCCAGCAAACGCAGTGAACAGGTCGGTGAAAAAATTGAATCAGGCAGTGGCAAAACTTTTGGCAGGGTCACCCATATGTTCCATCAGGCATAACCTGATACAGGCTTCAAAACAGAGTTGTATTTGGCGGATGGAGTGCATCTGTCCAACACGGGGGTGGAAGTGTTCATCCAGACCATTTTAGGGGCCATGGCACTAGGACAGGAGGGTCAAGCGGCATTTGGGGGAGGGCGAGGGCGCCAGTAAGCTCCTCGTCCTGTGGCGGGGTCCTGGGCAAGAGAAATGGCGGGGACTCCTTTTTGGCGGGGACTGTCTGGTCCTGGAACAGGGCGGGCAGTCAATTGGGGGCTCCGGGCTGGCGGGAGAGGGGGCTGACCTGCTGGTGGTTCTGGACTCTCTGGCCCTACCCAAGATGCCGGTGCTGGTAGTAAGCAATTTTGGAGAAGCTATCTGGTGCGCAGGAACCCCCGTAGGGGGCAAGGTGCGAAGCAGTGCCCTGGTGGCCACGACTAGGGGATAGACGGCGGGTAGATACCCCAGATGGGAACAGTGAAATTGGTTGTGGCCTGCTGGCACAACATGCATCAAGTTTGTCTCTGGAGATCCAGAAATGTAAATACAATCTCAACCTGTGGCTCAAATGTATACTTCACAAGCCTATATTCTTTTATAACAATGTCTGTTTGGTTTGGTTTATAATAAAAGTTGGTCAAGTGTTGACAGTGCATCAACAATAAAGATTGCGGTATCTGAAGGATTAATAAAGACTACGCAGTGAAGACCAACTACTTGCCTGGTGTGTTTTTGGTGGGAGAAGAAAAGGGGTTAGTATGTCTAATCTTGCAGGGGGCAAATCGGACGCGGTATGCCCACTATGGTAGGCGCCACCCACACCTAGGGGCGTGGTGCCATTAGTGACATCTCGTACAGGAGCCCGGGAATCATCTTCTGGTAAAAGTTGAGGGGGGGGGGAGGGCGTCGCCGGAAACACGAAGGTCCGTAGGTGCGTCACTAAGGTGCGCAGGCGACCCCTCCCCAAGAAAAGGATAAAAGCTTGGGGTGAGAGGGAGAAGCCCTCTTTGTCCTTTCACAGCGGGATCCAAGCAGATCGGAGCCACATCAAGTTACCCACCCACCCATCCCTGAATTTAGAGGCTGAGCGGGCGGGGTCCCGGGCAAGAGAAATGTCGGGGACTCCTTTTTGGCGGGGACTGTCTGGTCCTGGAACAGGGCGGGCAGTCAATTGGGGGCTCCGGGCTGGCGGGAGAGGGGGCTGACCTGCTGGTGGTCCTGGTCTCTCCGGCCCTACCCGAGATGCCGGCGTTGGTAGTAAGCAATTTTGGAGAAGCTATCTGGTGCGCAGGAACCCCCGTAGGGGGCAAGGCGCGAAGCAGTGCCCTGGTGGCCACGTCTAGGGGATAGGCGGTGGGTAGATACCCCAGATGGGAACAGTGGAATTGGTTGTGGCCTGCTGGCACAACACGCATCAAGTGTGTCTCTGGAGATCCAGAAATGTAAATACAATCTCAACCTGTGGCTCAAATGTATACTTCACAAGCCTATTTTCTTTTATAACAATGTCTGTTTGGTTTGGTTTATAATAAAAGTTGGTCAAGTGTTGACAGTGCATCAACAATAAAGATTGCGGTATCTGAAGGATTAATAAAGACTACGCAGTGAAGAACAACTACTTGCCTGGTGTGTTTTTGGTGGGAGAAGAAAAGGGGTTAGTATGTCTAATCTTGCAGGGGGCGAATCGGACGCGGTATGCCAACTAAACTTTGGCTCTCAAGCTTTACATGCTAAAATCAATCTGGCCTCAATATACATCTGGAAACTATCCAAAACCTATCTCCCCTAAGCAACCCTTCACAAACCAAGCAACCAAAATCCAAACACAACTCTCATCACTCAAACTCCCCACGTCCAAACCTCATGCATACACCACTGTTATCATCTTATTCCAATCATCAAACTCCCCTTTGCCTCCCCCCTTGAAATCGCTAATGAGTCTCAACCTGACCAACTTTTTATTGCAATAACTTTAAAACTTGACAACACCTGCCACCAGAAAAAACACTGAGTTTTTTGGTCCCCCTCCCAAGACCTGGTAACTTGCAATTGCACCCCATAAATGGACAGGAGGACACCATCGTCCGTGACAAATTCCACCATCTCATACTTTATATCACAGTGTTCGATAAAGAACAAACCTTCTGCCCTGTAGAACTTCTGCAACTCTCTTTTTTTTTTTAAACATAATTTTATTGATTTTGATTTTGCATAGTATGCCGCAAAATTACATTGACGTATTCAATGGTACATTGTTTCAAGATTTGCAGATTAACAGTTTCCTTAGAGTCTTGCTTTTGAGCTATCCTAAAAATAATCACATCATTCTTTGTCATGCATCTACATTACAGAATCTGCTATTGTCAGTAGTTGTAACATTTGTACATTTTGTAGGATTTCAAA
The DNA here is from genome assembly GCA_963921515.1 of Calotriton arnoldi. Lineage (NCBI taxonomy): Eukaryota > Metazoa > Chordata > Amphibia > Caudata > Salamandridae > Calotriton > Calotriton arnoldi. The sequence continues at coordinate 2,013,144 of CAWUFW010000885.1, forward strand.
CAGAGAACGTAACTTCCCATAATTACCACCCCACTCACTCAACTGGCTCACCCTTACGTCATGGAGTGCGAAATGGGTTACACCTTTCATACGCTGGATTACCCTATATAAGGTTATTATGTTTTAATGACAGCATTCAAACTGGACGACCGAGTAAGCAGAATAGGTATATGTGGGATGACTATACTATGAGTCGGCAGGGGGGGAAGGGGGTGACATGTTTTGAGTTTTGGGGGGCGTAAAGGGGTCAGTGGCTTTAAGTGTGTCTAACATCTGGTTCCATTCCAAGGAGATGGGTGTTTCACGCACCCCTCGGAGTTCCTCCTTTCTGATGATAGCACTCTCTGCTCCACCCCATCGAACCATCTCTTTGTGCCATGTGACTAGTGTAGGGGGGCAGGCTGATTTCCACCTCATTGTGATGGCGCGTTTCGCTATGAGGATGGCCATATCCGCAAAACGGTATTGTACTTTGTGTTTTCGGGCGGCGGCGTAGTCCTAGTAGACTGCTCTCTGAGGTATCCCAGCCAGCGGTACCCGTCATGTCTCTCACCATCTGCGCAATTCCTTGTCCGTTAGATCTCTACCGAGATCCCTAGTCCATTTCTCTCGCAGAGTCGTGAAGTAAGTACCTGCATGCGCCCTGACACCCTTATACAGCCATCTGGTTAGTTGGCGTCCTTCCCCCATCAGGCAGACTGCGTCTATTAGTTCATGTGTAGGGGGTTTATTCCCATCTGGGGTCCAGTACTTTTTAATGTAGCGGGTGATGGTAGCGTGTAGTATAAACAGGGAACGGGGAACTCCCTGATTATGAGCGAAATTCTCATGGTCTGCTAGCATACCGTCGATGAACAACGCTCCAACGGTAGATACCCCTTCTCGCGTCCAGTGGGAGATACTACGTCTGGTGACCAGCCCTATTGCGGTGGGAATTCCAAGTAAAGGAGTGTTAGGTGCATATGGGGGGTTCCGCCTGGTGTATTGTAATGCCCTTTTCCAATAAAGGAGAGCTATTCGTAGCAGGAACGTCCGCAACTCTCTATTCCCCTTCCTCCGTGCTCTGTCAATGGCCCCCATGTTCGTAGCCCCCACCAAGCTCTTCGAGGCATAAACTCATTCAGAATAATAGTGGTATCAGACTGTGATGTTTTGATCCCCAGCAAGTAATTTGTTACACTATTTATCAAAGCCAAACCCTTCAAACAGACTAAGCTATTTTCTCCAAGGTGCAGGATCAAAATGTCCGGATAAGGAGTGTCCCACAAAAGCGAATTCAACATGGGCAGCAACTCGTGTGACTGCATGCCACCTTTGCTAAACCCCTTCAACTGGACAACCGTATCAGGCAGTCCTAATTGCTGTTCTCCTCTCCTCGTTTTCGCATGCCTCTCCGCCCACTTCACAAACGAGTGCCCACAAATCCACATCTCAATGTGACCCCATTCCGGACTCGCAATGCAACCTAGGAGAGGAAAGACTTGTGTTAACGAGAATCTTGAAAAACCCACCCCAAGTCCAAACAGCGCTGGTAACAGTACAAATGCCACTGGCATACCCTCCAAAGTTCTGCTGCCGTCTAACACCTGGATTCCTCCTCTGTTGCCATCCCAATCTGGAATGAGTGGGTCCCAAAATCATGTGCCGCGTACCCCAAAGGGCCAAGCACATTCCGCAAAACCCCCAAAAGCTGCGACGCCGAAAAGCATGTCCCATCTGCTTGCCAAAAAATCTTCCCAAACCCTTCCTCTTGTCGACACAGTGTCCTCCACTAGTCTCACAGACAAAGTCGTATATCTGGGTACGCCCTCATCATCTTGCAGCTGGCCTCTGCCCGACTGATCCATTTTTGACCTAGGGATCCACACCTGAACCGCACCCAAAATCATACAGACATCCTGCCACCGAATCCCTGCCTGGACCCTACAGCCAACCACCTCCATGACCCAAAATGTGCCAAAAAATAAACAAACCATGATCACCGCAAACTGTAACGCCTCCCCATCATCTGACACATGGCCGGCAGCATGGAAACAATCCGCTTCAAAATATCCAACATGATTGGTCGCCTCACCCTTGCTCCATTGCCCCTCTTCTGGGACCAGCCCTCCAGTATCCCCTTCCCCATTTCCACAGCCATCGGCTCATACCCCCACAGCAGTTTCCCTTAGAATGCTTACTAGCTATGGTAACCGCCGACAAACCTCAGTCAATTAAGGACATAATGAAGTGTACCACATCATTCCGATGCTTTTGACCACCGTCCTCACTGCTACGCCGCACTGCCCCAGACTTTGCAAACTCTACCCAAGCCAGGCTATATGACTTGTCTGCAGACTCCGTTAAGAAGCCCAGGATAAGCTGCCTCACACGTTTTCGCTGACAAACCACAAATGAGCTGGCATTGCAGTTTTATATTTGTCGGCCCATGGTGCAAGCTCATGGAATCTGGCCCACTGAAAACGAAAAAGGGCTTCAGCAATTTCATTGTGCACTCCTGGTATATATTGTGCTTTATAGGTGACATTCGCGTGCAAGCATTCCAGCACAAACACCTGCAACAGCAGCCAAACGTTAGGTCCCTCGTAGACTGCCGATTGACGATGCTCACCACTGACATGTTGTCCACGTTGAAAAGTACCGTTTTGTTGGCAAAGTGACGCCTCCACAAACAAACAGCCACCACCAAAGGGAAGAATTCAAGAAAGGCAATATTCCTCTCCCCTCATTTCCACGACTCTGGCAACTCCTCTGCACACCAGTGACCCTGCAAAAATATTCCAAAACCATGGCTGCCTGCAGCATCAGAAAATAACTCAAGGGACCACTCAAATTGCTGTCCCAATCCTTCCATCAGAATACCATTGCATTCACTCAGAAAAAATTCTCCAGAGCCTCAAATCCTCCCTCACCTCAGCCTTGAGTCGGATCCTGTGGTGTGGCAGCCAAGTCCCCGTCAGAGCCCAACCCTCTCCCTCTTACAAAAAGTCCTACCTGCCATGACCGCCCTTCAAGCAAAAATGAGATGACCCAACTGAACCTGAACATCCTTCACCTGCATCTTGCCCTTCTCCAACGTTCTTTCCAAAAGCACTAGGCAGCGTTTCTTCTTCTCTTTTGGCAATATGATCTCCATCCAGAGGGAATCCAACTCCACTCCCCAAAAACTAAGCACTTAAATAGGCCCAACTGTCTTTTCTGGCACCAACGGGACCCCCACAGCCTTCTTCAATTCCTGAAACAAGAACAGGCCCTCCTGACAGTCCTGTGACTTTAGTGCACCCAGCAAGAAAAAAATAATCCAAGTAATGTGTCATGGTGTCTTTTTATGCTACATGCATAAAGAAATTCTTAAAAAGGAACTAAAAGCCTCAAACAAAGAACATGAAACTGAACAACCCATGGACAGGGCCTTATGCACAAAAACTTGCCCTCCACATTGAATACCCAACAACTCATAATCTGCTGGGTGAACTGGCAGCAACTGGAAGGCCGATTTCACATCACATTTAGCCATCAAAGCACCCCGGCCGCAGGTATTCATCAACTGAACGGCTGTGTCAACAGATGCATAGTGCACTCTGCTGCACACCTCAGGAATAAAATTATTGACTGACAAACCCTTTGGCCATGAGGGGTGATGAATCACATGGAACTCCCCCGGCTCCTTCTTGGGGACCACCCCAATCGGTAAAATCCTCAAATTCTCAAGAGGCCAATCAGAAAACGGGCTTTCCATCTTCCTCTCCCTCACCACCTCCATCAATTTGCTCCATACAGACTCCTCTTGACCCTTCACCGACTTCAAATTGTCCGCCCATTGGCGCACCCTGAGGCACTCATAACACAAACTGAAACCAAACTGAAAACCAACCAACAAGTCCTGCTCTGCTTCTGAGCCAAACAACTCAAACCAATGTCACAATCTCTCATCCTTAACTAGTGAATGTTCCCTTGCCCATGCGATTCTGTCCCCCTCTGCCTCTCCCGCAATCGGTGACACCTGTCCACTGACCTCTCCTGCTGACGAAACCCCCACACTGGGTGAGCATGTGCTTAACCCCACATTTCGAACATTAATGTCTGTATTTACAGAACTCCCGAAGACACTGTTGTAGGACCAACACGCCCCTTTCGCTCCCCACCTGTCCCAGACATTTTGCAGATAAATGTGTGTGTTATGCGTGTAAAAAAAGTTGACTTCACATAAAAACAGGCCCTCACATATGAGAAATTGGAGGGTGTCACAGAAATTATTTGCAGTAATATTAGTGAGCTGCTGCTGTGTTACAGTATTGAAAACACACGTCATTACCCCTGAATACTAAATGTAAACACATTTAGAATCTGGAGGAGTGTGCCTGTGCACTGTCAGTGACCAGGCCAAAGAGGGCATGGAAGAGCTGAAATTGGATCATAAATTCAAAGCTGTTCCGAACAGGGGCCCCAAAAATACCGTTTGGCCCAGGGCCCCCAAAATCCTTAAGATGTCCCTGTCTACAACACAGCAAACCACTCTACTATATGACATGCCACTCCACTCTATAACACTTCACACCATGCTACTCTACTACAGTGTACTACACTCCATGGCAGTCTACTATGCAAGATGCCACTCCACTATATGACACTTTAGTCCACTCTACGCTACACCATTCCACTCGACTACGCTGTACAACAGTTTAGCCCATTGTACGCCACTCCAATGTACGCCTCTCCACTCTCTAACACTGTACTTTATAAAACTGCACTGTACAACACTGTACTACACTCTGTGCCACTGTACCACACCGTACTACACTGTGTGGCCATGAACTGCACAACACTCTACTCCACTCAATACCATTACACAACACTCAACTCCAACACACCACAGTTGATGATACCCCACTGTACGACACTCAACTGTACTGTACAACACTACACACCACTACATTCTACAATACTCCACTCCATTATATGACACACCACGCCACTCCACCATATAACACTTTACTCCACTATATGCAATTCCACTCCACTTTACTGTATTCCACTCCACAACACTATCACTCCATGACTCTACACTTTACTTCATAGTCCTTTACTATACTCTACGACACTGCACTTAACAACACTTAGTTAAATGACACTCAACACTATGATTCAAAACAAATTTTTGTTAAAAAAATATAAAACATTAAAATTTCATGGAAAAAACAAAGGTTAAAGCTAAGTTATAGTTAGGACAACGTAGATACAAACCCAACTCAAACTATACAAACTGGAGAAATGATAAAGTTATAGTTATAACTTAAACTACAAATTTACACACCACTCGTTAAAACTTAGATTTATAATTTCTACTTCAACTTACTATACGTCACGCACCTCCGAACATATTCGTCTCACATCAATCGCGTCCTCGCCATGCACTGCTAATTACCCCATATATTATATCACTCATGACAACTTCTATGACATCATTGATAATATCACTGCAACATCTGCAATGAAATTATTGATGAGAAAACTGTGCATGGCGGGGGCACAACTTATAGTTACTTGAGATAATCATAACTGGTCAATTTCAGTGGTTTTTTAGAGTTTAAAAGGTTATGTTGTTACTGAACTTTTCACCTACCTATAATGTTACTTTAACCTTTATTTTTTTCAGTGAATACATATATATATATATATAGCAAGTTTTGATTCTTTTTTATTGATTAGGGTACCCCCTTTTTTTTAAACCACTAACCTCCCTTTATTCTACCCTCCCATAAACCCTAAAAACCCATTTACCTCCACCCACCTTTGAACACTAAAATGGCTTACCTCCTGTTGTATTGAGCTTCACACTTTACTCAAATGTACCTCGCGCATAAGCATCTTTGTCTTGCACAGCTGGGGGGAGTAGAATCTTATGGCTATGAGATTCCATACAGTCATTTGAAGGTGAAAGTTCTCTATGTGTTCGATGACAAGCTGAGTCGGTTGAGGGGGTATGTTCACAAGATATTTCTCAAAAAGAAAGCTGTTCCAGTCCAACATAGGCTAAGGAGAGTACCAGTTATTGTTCAGGAAGAGGTCAAGAAACATATTTATGAAATGTTGCAAGAAGGGATCATAGAACCTGCTGAAGCGTCCCATTGGGTGTCACCAGTAGTGATTATGCAAAAATTCCATGGGCATTTTAGGTTCTGTGTGGACTTGAGATCTCTAAACAGAATATTATGGCAGATACATTTCCTTTGCCCAACACTAACAAATTGATTCTGCTGTTAAAGGTGGAGGGGTGGGGGGGGGGGGGGGGTATTTTTCTAAATTAGACTTAAAGAATGCGTACCATCAAATCAAGCTCCACGAAAATTCTAAGCCATTGATGGCATTCATAACTATGGAGGGTACCTTTAATTTCATTCGTATGCTATTCGGACTGTCGTCGGCAGCAAGCATTTTTCAACGCATTATATCTTAAGTTCTTAAAGGTTTAGACAATATTTTGGTTTTTCAAGATGACATATTCATTTTTGGCAAAACCGTCAAAGAACATAACATTGTTTTGAAACAGGCTTTACATAGACTTGCTGAAGTGGTTGTCACATTGCGTAAAGACAAGTGCTGTTTTTACAGGAGCAAGTGGAGTACTTGGGGAATACCTTGTCAGCTGATGGGGTAAAACCAAACAAAAATGTGTTGAAGGCAATTGAATTGGCTCCTACACCCCAGGACAAGGAACAGTTAAGATCCTTCATAGGTTTGTTAGAGTACTATGCTAGGTTTGTACAGAAGTTTGTGGACAAAATAGAAAATTTGAGGTTGTTACTGAAAAATGGGCAGAGTTTTACGTGGGCACTAAAACAGGAGGAGTGCTTTAATTTGATAAATAACCAAATATGTGAGGCGGGAATTTTAGTGCCTTTTGACATCATGTTCAAGTCAGTCATAACTGGTGATGCGAGTGCAACGGGTGTAGGTGCCATTCTCTCTCAGAAATGTAATGGTTGTGAGGAAACTGTAACTTTTGCCCCATGGACCTTAACGAGTGCTGAAAGAAATTAGTAGGTTATTGAAAGAGAAGCATCGGCTGCTGCCTGGGGTGTGGAGAGCATTACCGGACATATGTATGGGGTACACAATTCATCCTGAAATCTGATCACAAACCACTTGTCAAAATACTTCTCCCTGGTGGGGTTGGTAAGGGCTCGGCATGGTTGGCGAGACTGGCAGCCTGACTCCAGGAGTATTGGTACATTATTGAGCATATTCCGGGTTGGAAAAATATTCAGGCCGACTGTCCAAAATGTCGATTGATTGGCAATTAGTTGATGGTCCTGCGGTGTTTGTTGATGATGAGGGGGCAGTTGCTTCAGTACAAGATGTTGTGCAGGAAGGGGCTGGTGCTTTCTCAGTTAACAAGTGGTATGTAGAAATGGACAGTTATGATAATCTAAAGGAGGTTGTACACCTGGTGGTTTCAGGAAAGAGAAGACAGAGTTGTGTGTCAGTGTCAGTCCGGCCTTTTGTTAATATTTTGGAGGAGTCTTCCTTGTGTGGAGATAAAGTGTTGTTGAGAGGTGATAGATTTTTGCCACCATTAGGTTTGAGGTCTAAACTTTGTGATATGGCTCATGAAGACCACTTGGGCCAAAGTTTGACAAAACATCGACTCAAAGCACAATTTTGGTGGCTGGGTATGGATGGCCAAGTTACTGCATGGGTTGAGAAGTGTGATATTTGTAAAGTGGGCTACAAAAGACTTAGAGTTGGTGCGCAATCAGTCATGGGGCATATTATGAATCCTGGCAAAGCTTGGCATAGTGTGTGCATTGATTTTATTAGTCCAATGTCTGAGCTACACAGCGAGTGTAGGTTTGCTTTGGTGGGTGTTGATGTTTACTCAAGGTGGTTGTGTGTGAAGTTTATGAAGGATATCACCACTGAAGCCACTATCCATATTTTGAGGAAAATGTTTTTAGAAGAAGGCGTGCCGTCTATACTTATAACTGACAATGGCACACAATTTAATTCTCATGAGATGGGGAAGTTCCTGGGGAAACAAGGGTATCACGCACCATTGCACCTCTCTCTACAATCCACAGGGAAATGGTATTGTTGAAAGAGCTAACAGATTGGTGAAGGGTGTGATCCAAATGGCTGTTGGGTCAGGACAGGAATGTAGAGAAAAAGCAGTGGAGGAGATGGTGTGGGCTTATGGCACCAATGAGCAGGAGACCACTCAGAAATCGCCGTTTGAATTGATGAGGGCAAGAGTTCCGGGTACCAAGTTGGTGCCATCTTGGATGAGGGAGTGGGTGGCAAGTGGTGGTGATTGGAAAGCTTGTGACAAGAAGGATGTTTTGAGTTCAAAAGTTGTGATTGCTGAGGGTGATTGGGTGAAGATCAAAATGGGCAGAATAATAAGAGGTTTGTCAAAAGTTAAAGGGCCGCTCAAAGTTGCACGTGTGTGTCAATTCTATGTTCTGTTGAAAATGGTGAGCGGTGGAATCGACGTAGGGTTGCACTGTATCAGGAAAGTGGTGAATGTTTCATGAAGAGCGTTGAGCAGTGCAGTGGATATATGTTGATGAAAGATGGTGAATTTGTGAAAGGTAGCAGGTGTACAAATTTCCAGGAAGAAAGGTAGGTGTGTATAAATGATTCCTCATCAACTTTCACAGCAACTGCACATATTTTATCGAGCTCCACAGAAGGAAGAAGTGTGAGGGACCGTAGACCACCAGGGTCTTTACAAGACTATGTTCGTTAATTTTTTTTAAGACTATGTTCGTTAATGTTTCTTTTCCTGTTTTTCTTTACGGTATATTCTTGGTTCAACTATTGTATTGCAACTGTTTATTTTATTGTCATGTTCTTCTTTAAGGTATTCATTTTGTTTAACACTTTGTGTTGCAATGCACGTTTTTCTCCTGAATGTATTACCTAATTGTTATAAGCTGTATAGGGTTCTGTTAATATTGCTTTTACATGGAAGGAAGGGGATGTGTTATATTGAGCTTTACACTTTACTCAAATGTACCTCGCACATAAGCATCTTTGTCTTGCGCAGCTGGGGGAGTAGAATCTCATGGCCATGAGACTCCATGTAGTCATTTGCAGGCGAACGTTCTCTAGTGGTCAGTTGCTGACTGGCCAGCAGAGGGAAGAGTCTGCTCCATGTTGTTGCCACAAATAAAGTCACTTACCTGTGTTCATATCAGCCGTCTACCGAGTATCCTTCATAACACCTCCCTTTACCTCTATCTGACGCTGAACTCTAAAAACCTGTACCTTCCTTTTGCCTCTACCCTCTATCACCTTTACCTATCCTATAACCCTTACCCATCCCTTAACCTTTAAATCCCACATTTTTTTTTAAATGACATTTAAGCATGTCATTTAAAAAAATACTTACCTGTGGAGTAAATTACCAAAAAGGGGCCTGCATGGTACTTACCTATGTGGTAACGAACTGCAGGGTAAAGACCACGGGGTAACGACTGCATACTGAATAAACTTCTCGCAAGACTACTGCAAACACATCATAATAAAGAGCAAAGGCTTCATTGTATTAAGAAAGAAACTGAACAAGATGGCTGTTCCAGCTCATTCTTAGGCCTTTCAAGATTCAAAATCAAGAGAACAGGAAGGACACGCATCCTCGTGGAACTGGTTGAGTTGGAAACCTAAATAACAAACAGCATTGTGGGAGGGATGGGCACGTGACCTAGCCTATCTCAATCACATCGGTCGTTGAGAAGAGAATACTATCTTCATAAACGATTCTTTAGTGTTTAATACACAAGAAAAGGCCCACAAACCAACGCCACAATAACGGTGCTGCTCGCAGGAAGTCAAGACATATAATAAACAACATCACACATAACGGAATCCGGTGGAATCCCATAACGTTCTGAAACCATGACATTGTTCATGACGTCCAAGGGTGAACGTCATGAACAATGCTGCACGAAAATACCCAATGCAACAAAGACAGTTAACAAACATCAGAATTCTCAGTTGAACGTTACCATAGGTGTCAACAGGAAATAAGCTATTTGCTCCTGCAGGATGTTGCAGAACAATCGCATAAAAATGGTTTTCATGAATCGAGGGCCTGTCTACATTGCCTAAAAATGTAAAGATTTAAGCAATGGAATCGTGAATCGCTTCCTAGGTGCTACATAAAACCGGCAAAAAAAAGCGCAAAGTGGATTAAGTAGAAAATAAATCCCATGTGCAAAGCAAAAGCGCGTGCGCCTTGAACACGCTTTTAGGGAATCCGGCAACAACACGAACAGTCCTAAACCTAAAGCGAGTCAGAATATATGTATGCTGTGCGTTGGGAATCATTGTCAGATAGGTTTCCATGGCGTCAGTAGAAGAAAGCTGAAGGTAATCTCTGACTGTAGGCTTGGTAAACTCAACCAGTTCCCTGGCATCACTCTGAGATCTTAAATAGAGACTTGCCAATCTATTTTCCAGAAGTATTAATGCATTCAGGTTGATCAAATTGCTCTGGTTTACCTAGTACAATGCACAGTTTATTTATTTTTAAAAATATTTTTATGTCTTACAACACATCTTAACAAACCAATGCGTACAAGAACATAGTCACTGGCAAGCTGAACTCAAAGACAGATCAGCGAAAATCAGATTACAAAATATACTAAAATAAAGGTACAGTGAGCAACAAGAATATTATCTATATACCCAGCAGAAGAAAGCTACCACCAAACATAGGGGGTATAAGAGCCCACAACAATGGAAAGTATAAAAAATAAAAGCAGCTGGGCAAGACCGCCCTCCCCAGTATACTCACCATTCACACATCCCAGTAATACCCACTCACAACAGGGGAGGATAAGCAAAGCAGGGAAACAAAGAGAGGTAATGGACACTAAAGAGAGCCTGTCGGGGACTCAACGCACCATCGTCCGAGGCCGACACAGAGCCTCCATAAGGGGAGTCTAACACAAGTACCCGGCCCCCACGTTCCACACGTGGGCAAGCCAACAAAATGGCATCCCATACAGGTAGTATGCTACCCTTCTAACCCCCCTAGCCTCCTCTCAGCGGATTGCCTCCTTCTCGCAGTCCGCCCACTTCGTCAACTCCAACCACCAGTGGTACGCATCAAGACCAGGAACTGACTTCCAATTCATGGTTAATTGCCTGTGGGCAAGGATCATTGCCAGATCCGGAAACCTATGAGCAACCTCCCTAGCCACCGATCGTTCCTGAAGGCCTTGCAAGCACAGTGAGGGACTTAGAGGAAAATTTCTATCCGTGGCCCCCCGCACTACATGGAGAACTGTAGTCCAAAAGGGTGTTAAAAGCAGGCAAGACCAGAACATGTGGAAAAAATCTGCATCTTCAACATCGCAGTGGGGACATTCCGAGGTCGCGGCAGGGAACATAGCGTGAATACGTCGGGAAGTCAAATAGGCCCGATCTAAGTAGAAGAACTGAATAAGTTTGAAGCGGGCATTTCTAGATACTTTAGAACTAGTTTCTAGTATCTTCCTCCAAGAGGGATCAGAGAGAGGCGTCTCGAAATTCATCTTCCACCGTAACCTGAGGGTCGTGAGAGCCTGCTGCGCCCCCTCCAACAAAGCCCTACTATAAAGCAACGTGACTGCCTTCGTTCGACCCGAGATAAGGACGAGATGGCGCAGGCAGTCATGCTCCGGAGGTTCCGTGACGCCGGCTCCCCTTCCACTCATGTATCTTGTGTGTCAGGACACCATGAAGTGGGAAATGGCCTACCAGGATATCATAGGACTCCCGGAGATCTGAAAATGGACACAATTCTCCCCCCCATAAAAAGATCACCCAGATGTCAATCCCCGCTGCCGGCCATGGAGACTCGGCCAGCCCCTGAGCGACTCTAACGCCTAATCACCAAAAGAGAAAGCTCAAGGGAGTACGGGGTTGGCGTACGAGTCTGCTCTAAGGCACGGGCACAAACATATCGTGCAGTCCTAATCAGGATATTCGAGGTCTGTACTCTGGAAGCAGGAGTTGGCCTCAGTGGAAAACCCAGTAGGCAATCCTTAGAAGGAGAGCCACACTCAGCAACCCAACCACCCTCCCATAGAAAGGTCTGCCAACGTGCCACCAACTAAAGCTGCGCCGCCAAGTAATATAATTCTAAGTTGGGAGCAGCTAGGCCCCCTTCAGCCACGGGCAAACGCAACTCCCAGAGGGCAACCTGGCAACTTGAAGTGCCCCAATAAAGTGAGAGCAGCAGACCATCCAGATCCCGAAAGAATCTTTGGGGCAACTTTAACAGGAGTGACGCAAACAGATAAATTAGGCGCGGCAATGTGATCATTTGGGATACAGTCATGCGGACGCTGACCAATAGAGGCAATGTGGTCCAGAAGGCAACACAGTCCAGTCAACATACACCCGAAGTTCCCCTCATACAACAAGTCCGGGGAGCGGTAAACAGCCACTCCAAGATACCACACCGTATCTCGCTTCTACCTCAATGTCGGTGGCGTGGGGATAGGACCTCGCTCAGGGGAATCTCCACTCAGGGGATAGACACACGACTTGTCCCAGTTGACCTCAAGTCCTGAGTGAGACCTGAAGTATGATAATGCTGCTACTCACCCTAGGAGCTTGGTGTCCTTCCACCTAAGATACAATAACATGTCATCCGCATACAGAGAGAGATAAGTTCAGTTAGAGGCAATACTCAGGCCCTGATAGTGTAGTCCTCAGCTAACTGTGCACGCAAAGGGCTCCATGGCCAACACAATTAACAAAGGTGAAAGGGGACAACCCGGCTGAGTACCCCACTTCTCTGCCGAAGTCCTCCGATATTAAGGTACCAGTACGGATCCTGGCCAGGGGGCCAGTGTAAAGAAGCTTCGTCCTCTTGACAAAGGGCAGACCCAGGCCCATGTTAAGCATAGTGGCATATAGGAATTCCCAGCGGAGAAAGTCGAATGCCTTCCTAATGTCTAACAAGATAACCAATGCCTCCGAGGGGAGGTACTCCCAATGATCTAATGCCAGGCATAATTGCCAGATGTTAGGCATAGTGCTATGCATAGGAATGAAGCCTATTTGATCCGGATGAACTAAAGAACACATATGAGGAAGTAACCGGGTCGCCAATATTTTACTCAAAATGTTGTAGTATGCATTAAGCATAGACAGGAGGCGGTGAGTATTAAGAAGAAGAGGGTCCTTATCTTTCTTAGGGAGTGACACAACTGGTGATTCTAGCGACGAGGACGGGAGCTGACAACGCTGCTGGGAATCACTGAAAAGCGCCACTAGTCTGGGCACATGATCCGTCGAAAGGCCGCGTAAAATTCTATCGGATACCCATTGAGGCAAGGCACCTTAACCCTCGCAATCTCCTTCATTGCTTCCCCAACCTCCTGCTCAGCAATTTCTCTGCCCAACTGATCCACCACTGTTGACTCAAAGGATACTGGAGAAGCATCCACAACATAATTCAGCATTTCCCCCTCAGCACACACCGACCTCAAGGAGTACATTGATCTCTTCCTGTGTGAATACGTCGCGCCCCAAAGAATCACGTAACTGAAGCGTAGAGTGACCTCCCCCACCATCTCGCAAAAGCCATGCCAGCATCCTGCCTTCCTTATCCTGCTCTGCATGTGCCCTAGCCGCATTTGCCTTCTAATTAAAGTGGCAAAGGCGTTCCACGAGCTCAAACAGCTTCTCCCACTTTTCCAGCTGATCTCTCCTAGTATCTGGAGTCTCTTCAGCTCTACCCAGAAGCCCATCTAACACCGCATCTTGCCGTTGAATATCTGAAAGGAGCTAAGTGCGAACTGCCACTCTGCTAGAAATACAATACCCCCGGAGCACCATCTTCATAGCCTCACAATCGATCCCGCAGATCAGGCCGAATTATTGTTATCCGTCCAGTACTGAGTAATGTGCTCCCCTAATAAAACTCGAAATGCCTGATTGTCTAAAAGTGCTGAATCAAAGCGCCAGGTAGGTACATTAGGCCTGGATGAGGAACATTGGAACGTACTCAGCACGGGAGCATGATCAGAATATGTTTTCGTTAAATATTCCAGCTCCACCATCGATAGTACAGCGCCCTACACGTACAAAGTCAGTCAAGTCGAACCTCGAGATCATATAATCCAGAGTGCTAGGAGTACACATGAGCCTCTGGGTGATGGACCCACCAGCAATCTATTAAATAACATTGACCAGACCACAAATGGGCTGCTGCTGCCAGCCTGCCCGCGGGCGCAACACGCAGAGGCGGATGTGACCGATCCAGACTTAAATCCTCCACACAATTGAAATTGCCCTCTACCACCCTCCAGTAGGGGACCATTAGCAAGAGCAGGGGCGTCAAGCTGGTGAGAAACACTGGCTGATCCATGTTTGGTCCATAAACATTTAAGAGGGTGACATCTCTGCCGTCTAGACCCTCCAACACTAGGACATAACGACCCTCCGGGTCTGTGACCGCCCTGTGCAAGTGGAAAGGTACTTGCGGCCTAATCCAACTTAGACCGCCGGCGAAAAGGCAGAATAAGAAGTAGCATAAAGCTGGCCCCTGAAGGGTGGGGCCCTCAGTCTCCATAAGGTGGGTCTCCTGGAGCAATGCAACATGGACCCCTAGTCGCTTCAAGTATGACAGCACATTATAACGCTTAGATGGGGAAGATAGGACCCGCACGTTCCTTGTAAGCAATTTAATGTGCATAGCCATGAGTGGCAGACAAGGAAGAAAAAGAACTGCCAAGAGAACCCACAGGTAGAGAAACCTCGTGGAATCGGGCGGGCCCCACTGTACCAAACACACATCACCCCAGCCCCATATGTACCACTGCCAGCAGACTAACAAACACACAACAAAACACAAAACACCACCCTAACAGTTCCCCCCCCCCCAAGGACTGAGACACACAACCACCCTGTCCAAACAACCCCCCAGAAAAGAACCAACAAAAAGCCAGAAGGCCAACTAGATCCATAACCGAGGAATATACGTAAGGAAGGAGTCGCCAGCAGGAAGTGGAAAACCAACACTCAAGGAAGACAATATGGCATCAGAGCGCGACCTGTAAGCCCCCCCGCCCAGACTCCCCCAAACCCCTGAGATAGAAGCAAAGAAAATGAACATTAATAAGCAGCCAGTAAACCATCCCACCTCATAAACACTGTATATAAATAAGGCAGAACACCCATGATAAACCCCCTAAAGCACCTCACCCCAATTTGTCCACAGACCCAGGAGTAATCCCAGGCAGAATGTTTTTAAGACCAGTAGTAGTGGAGTCCTCAGAATCCAATGCGGAGGAGCTGGAGATGTGGGTCGCACATGGTCTCCTCCAGATACCAGAGAGGCAGTAGTCTCAACCGCCCTCAACTGTTCCAGTGCCACCTGCAACTTGGAAGGGCACATTGACCCTTGCTGCAGAGAACGTTGGCACTTGGGACGCGAAGAGTGGCTAGGCCCAGAGGTCTCAGGTGGCACCATACCCTTGTCGTAAAGACAAATCCAGTCCCAAGCCGCAGACGAATCTGTGAAAAAATGCCCACTATCCTCAGACTGGGCCCGCAGTCGAGCAGGGAATAGTAATGAGTACAGCAGCCCCAACTCAAGCAGCTTCTTCTTTACCACCAGGAAGGATGCCCTCTGCGTTTGAACCTAAAGAGTAAAGTCTGGGGTACAAGGACACCTTGGCGTTGCCCACCACAAACGGGCAGTGTTCATGGACTTGCTGCAGAAGATGATCCCAGTCCTGGAAATGTAGAAGACGAGCCACCACTGGACACGGCAGAACCCTAGGACGAGGCTCCAGCGCCAGAACCCTGTGCGCACGTTCCAAGGCATAGAAGTTGGAGAGACCTTTGGGGGCCACAACCTCCTGGCGCCAGGTCTCAAGGGAAGCCAGCAGGGAAGCCCCCTTAGCATGATCAAGCAGCCCTACAATGTGGACATTATTACGCCTAGCCTAACGCTACTGGTCATCCAAGCGGCGGCCAAGCGCCGAGTCTGCGCCTCAAGAGCTGTGATGCGATGATCTGCCAATTGAACCGCTGGCATCAGTATCTGCACTGTGGTCTTCAAGGCAAAGACACTTTCCGAAACCTTCCACGAATCCTCACGGATAAAAACCCAGCTCCACAGAAAGTGAGTCCATTTTGCCCTCTACTCATTTCCCAGATGTGTCAATGGTGGCCAGAACTTTATCAAACTTGTCGTCCATGTATGTTGTGTCTCCACCACAAGTGCCCTGCTTGATCCCCTGCAGGGGGGCGCTTGCAGTCATGTTGTACTTGGAGCATTTAGTGCGCCCCATAATGGCACCAGAAGGCACTACAAGAAGAGCGACAGGAAGGGTCACCAACTCCCCTCGTGACACAAAGGGGAACAGATCCACAGAAGACCAAGGCACCGAAAGGGAGGGTATGAGACCCTAATCCAGCCAGGACAATGGCAATGAGATGATGTTGGCGCCCCATGAGGGAACACACAGGGCCCCCACCCCCAGTCAGACCAATATGATAGAGAGGAGGGGTCTCCAGGCACCCAGGAGGTGCCCACAACAGTAACGTATCCTAACCCGCTACAGAGTGGTAGCACAGGGCCTCGTTGTCCCCAACACAGCATGCCCCGTAGGCCAGGAGAGAGGAGGCAGCAACATGACACAGAAGCTCAAAGGCTCTGAAGACGGTGGACCAGGGGGGCAATGAGTCCACCCTCCCCCCTCAGCAGTAATAAGAGAAGGGGCACCAGTACCACAAAGCACATCACCGAGGCCAAGGGGTACCTGAGGACAGTCTCGACACTTAGTGCAGGGATACAAGTCAGTGCGCTGGCTGCCACTGTCCCTGTAACGGGTCATGGGGGGCTCCTGGGTCCACGGGCCCCACCTGAAGAGTCCTCTGGAGAGGGGGGTGTCTCAAAGCAGGGACGCCATTTTAAATCAGGCATCTGTTCAGGAGCCGGGAGAGTACTGTGGTCCCCGGCCTCAGTCCCCCGCTCCCGGAGCACTCCCATGACACCTCCAGGCTTCCCGAGTGGGGCGGCAAGCCTCCACTGTGGAAGCGGGGAGGCGGTGACTGCTGGGCCAGGCAGGAGAGATCACAGGCAGCGAGGACCTCCGTCACCCGCGCCCTTAGAGCATGGTGTCTGGCTTTGCACCCAATGCATTGTTTTTTAACAAAGTGTAACCAGGAAATCTGTAGTGCTTGATCTAGTTTAAAACAGTCATTGATGGGGCATGGCCTGGAGGGAAATGGTATAGTTGTATTGGGACGCGCACAGCTCATTTTTAACCAATCTCTTAATGTGTACCGTGCTCCAGAGTACCGCTTCCTGATTAAAAAGCATATAAATAATCACTGTGTTTGCATACTCCAAAGAAACTGGGGTATGTCCCCCGGGCACTGGATTAATGTGCTCTAGTTAGAGCCTTCTATCTTATACTTTCCAAAGAAGGTTTCTCCAATTTTTTGATTCGATATATTGTTTTATTCACAATATTTCATCTTTTTTTAAGGCATATACTTCATTTCCCAAAATGCATCTTAATAAATTTTCACGCTTTATTTTCTCCCACTCCCTATGCATTTCGGCCCACTGGAGGCGGTGACTGCTGGGCCAGGCAGGAGAGATCACAGGCAGCGAGGACCTCCGTCACCCGCGCCCTTAGAGCATGGTGTCTGGCTTTGCACCCAATGCAGTGTTTTTTAACAAAGTGTAACCAGGAAATCTGTAGTGCTTGATCTAGTTTAAAACAGTCATTGATGGGGCATGGCCTGGAGGGAAATGGAGCAGGTCGTAACTTACTCGTGCTCCGTTAGTCCGGGGCCCATCTGCAGCCATCCACGGCGAAACAGCATGGTTCCAGACACCGGAACCAGGCGAGAGAGTGTCTAGAGGGCAGGCATCCGGTGTGTTCCCGCATGGAGGCCAGGCTGCCCAGTCACGGCCCCGCATCGAGTCTCGGGACTCGCCAGTCTCCTTCTGGGCGCCATCTTGCCAGCAATCAATTGGTGTGCCAGCCGGTGACAGCGGGTGGGGTGTGCCATCCACCTGCCGCTCACAATCACGACTAAGGCGCACTGGTGCCAACAGCAACAGACCCTGACCTGACGGGTTCTGGAGCTCGACTCGCCACCGGAGCCGGGAGGAGAGCCGAAAAGGGCCGGAACAAGCGGAGGGCACGAGCGGAGAGGGGAAGTCTGGTTTGCCGCTTCCCTCATCACCCCTCCCGGGATACAGCGGCAAGACCCCATGCTGATGACGATCACTGAATTTCCTGGCCCTTGCAGATGCCAGGAGTAATCGGGGTCCATGGTATCTCGCCCCAGTGGCGCGACGGTGGGCCGTGTCTGGAGCCGGCGGAGGGTGTGCTGGTGGCGGCCCCGCCCGCGGCCTCCTTACCCGCGGAAGGACCCATTATCCGCGATCAGACCCTTGAAGGTGAGGAGGTGTGCTGGCAGGCTGGGGTTTGCGGAGGTGTCTCCTGGAGTGTGAGCTCCCTTGGACATGGAAGCGGCTGGAGCTCACTCACACAGCCCCATTGAGCCCTCCAGCGTCCCCCCGGCATCTATACGGCCCACCAGCTAAGTTGAGCAGCAGCCTGTGGAACAATTGCACACCTGATGGTGATCTGTGGGCACTAATCCTCGTCTGCACTGCCTGGGCTTCCTGGAGTTGCGCTGCCTGGCCTTGGGGGAACGAGGGGAAGTGCAGAGGGTCTGCTCTCCCAGAAAAGCTACGAGGCCTAACAAGGCGCCCTTCACAGTGGAGCCAAGCCGGCTATAGCGCGCATTGCCTGCATAGAGAGGCCCGGCTCAAAAGAGCACCCAGAAGACATCTCACAGCTCTTTCGCCCTGCGACGCCATCCAATCGAGGGGACGACCGAGGCGAGTGGGAAGGGGTCCCCCTGTGGCCCTACCTGAGACCGTCCCTGCCTATGAGTGCCACCCGCGGCGTGGCCCGACCTCTAGGTGCACGCACCCTCCCCTCAGTGTCCCACGGGGCAGATTGAACGTTGGCCACATCTCATCGCCTCATTTCTAACAGCCTCGCACTCCAGTGGAATACACAGAACCCTGCTCTGTCTGGCCCCTAAGCCTGTGACCAACTGTACGAGAGGTGTTGGGCGGAGTCTCTCGAGGTCACTCTACTGGTATGTTTATCCCCTCATACCGTCAGGTCGGTCATGCCACGCTCCAAAGCGGTGAGGGATAATCCAGTGACCTCTCTTTGGTCCAAAACACCTCCTCCTGAGTCCGAGCGGACGGCCTCCCCCAACAGACCCACAATGGAGACGCCTTCCGCTGCCCCGATCACCCAGGCCTACATGGACGCTTTCTACAGGAGATTCGCACAGAAATCAGCTCCATCAAAGACGAGTTCAAATCCTGCCTAAAGGACATGCAGAAAGAAGTCACAGAAATAGGGGAGAGAGTAGATGACCTGGAATGCACAGTTGACTCTCGCACGGAAGACCAAGAGCTGCTGTGGAGAAGAGTGGCGGCCCTGGAAGAGCAGAACATAGAGATCCATTCCAAGCAGAAAGACTTGGAAAACAGGAGCCGTCAGAATAATATACGTATCCGGGGAGTCCCCAAGGGGGCAGAAGGCAGTGACATCCTTTCCTACACAGCTGACCTTCTCCATGAGGTCAGGGGAGACGGCGACACTTCCCCGCCCACTCTTGACAGAGCTCATCGGGTAGCTGTGGGCCCGAGACGTAACGATGCGACTCCAGACATTTTAACCCGGGTCCACTTCTTCCCGGAGAAAGAAGCCATCCTCCTGGCCGCCAGAGGCAAGACAGAACTGAAGTTCCGTGGTCATACAGTGCAACTCTTTCAAGACCTCTCTCCTATCACGCTCCGAAAACGAAGGGAATTCAAGCCGGTCACTGGCAAGCTCCGCGAATTGGGGATACAATATCAACGGGGTCACTCTTTTGCCTTCCTGTTCCAATGGGAGGGCAGACGCCGTTCTCTCAGATCACTCACTGAGGCCAAGCACTGGTGGGCCTCCCCAGAGATGCCAATGACCTTGCCGATCCTCTGCCCAGAGTCGCTGCTGGGGAAAATCTAAGACTGACCTGGAACAGTATCCGATAGCACTGCCCCAACAAACGTCATGCCGCAGAAACCTCGCAGGAAACCAAATGAGACATTATACAGCACCTCCGGAACCTTGGAGGGTCACCGTCACCTGCACGGTCCGTGGCCAGCTCCCTGTGAACTTGACTTTGCCTTCAGTTGTGGCCTGTGAACACTCCATGCACTATCACATCTTGAGACTCATTGCTTCCACAGCGGCGGCGGTGGGCCCCGAGGCTTGGAGAAGTATCACAACCCACCCTCTCATGGAATTCCTGAGTGGCTCATATGTGGGAACCCCCGACGACCACCACTCCAGGAGGCTGACCCCTCTTGCAGGCATGGCGCTACAGGTGCTGGCCTGCCCGTGGCGTGGAGGTCCCTGTTGGACCGTTTGGTCCACTGTTCATGTTGACTGTTTTTTGCTTCTCTTCTTTTCAGGTCAATTCCTTTCAGGGGAGTATTGGACCTATGGGCACACTAGGCATTACACCAGCTTCCCCGTGGCCCCCCACAGACACCCAGATAGATGGCAGGTGATATTAAACTGATATCTCTGAATGTTCGGGGATTAAACTCTCCCAATTAACGCAAACAGATTTGGCGATCCATACTCCAACACGGCCCAGACGTTCTCCTTCTGCAGGAGACCCATTTACGCCAAGCAGACTGCCGTTGCATGGCACACCCACATTATCCGAAGCGCTTTTGGGCATACACGACCTCAAAGACTTTAGGCGTGGCCATTTTATGCAAGGCGGGCTTCCTCCCTTCGGTTACAAGGGTGGTTCGGGACGGGGAGGGCAGATATTTAATGCAACACCTCCTTAGGGGGCAACGGAAACTAACCATCCTCAACTTATATGCTCCTAATACCTCCCAGGACGCTTACCTCAGATGGGTCCTGAGCGAGCAGTTGGACGGGGTGGATGGGGACATCTTGCTGGGAGGCGATTTTAACTTAGTGTGGGATCCCGCCATTGACCGTACAGGAACCACGTATCATAACACAAGGGCTATGTCATTAAATCTTAGGCGCGAGGTGGGGAACTTGGGCCTGGTTGACGTCTGGCGCTACAAACACCCGGATACTAGGGACTACTCCTTCTTTTCCCATGTTCACCCCTCTTACTCCCGCATAGATCATGTTTTTGTCACACACTCCCTCCTCCGCCGCGTTCGTACTGCAGATATGCCTGATATCTCTATCTCGGACCACGCACATATAGAACTGACCCGGGAGGGCAGAGGTCGCTCACCCAACACTCTACCGCACTGGTGTCTCCCGCTGTCCCTCCTACGGGACCCAGTTGACGTAGCTGAAATCCGGAAAAGCATTTTGGAATATTTCTCTCTTAATGAAGCCCCCGGTCCGTCACTGCACTCTCTCTGGAACAGCTTCAAAGCTACAGTTCGAGGCACAATCACGTCCATCGCAATTGCGTGAAGGATAGAATCTAGATTAGAGGAGTCCAACCTCACTACGGACATTAAACGGTTAGAGCAACAAGATAAGGCCAACCCATCACGCCGCGCCAAACGGCAACTGGCTGTTCTGTGAGGTCAGCTACGGGCACTCCGCACGGGGAAGGCGGAGAGGGCACTTCTTGCCTTAAAACAGCGCTACTATGAGGGAGGTGACAAGGTGGGTAAGCTCCTAGCCCGTAGACTCTGCCAGATGCATGCTAGAGCGCACATTGCTAAGCTCAGTGCAGTGGATGGCAGCTGGGTGACAGCTGAGGAAGATAAGCGCAGGAATTTCTATGAATATTTCCAAAAACTCTATTCGCAGGAGGAACCTACCCCGGAGATGATTCAAACTTACCTAGAGGCCTGCAAGTGGGAGCCGTTGCCCCCTGGCCATGCCGATCTGCTTGATGAACCGATCGCTCCCGAAGAACTGAGCGTGGTGGTGGGTGCTCTTCCCATGGGTAAAACACCTGGCCCTGATGGTCTGCCCATTGCCTTTTAACGGCTGTTTATGCCTGAACTGCAAGACCACCTGGTCCGTCTGTTTAAGTCCTTTTCTTGCACCTCGGGTCTTACACCCACGATGGCCTCTGCCGAGATCTCTCTCATTCACAAACCTGGTAAAGACCCTGCCTTTTGCTCTTCCTACCGCTCTAGTCAATACAGACGGTAAACTATTCACCAAAATACTAGCCCAGCGACTGGAGGCTTACCTCCCTGGCCTTATTGAGCCGGATCAGGTGGGCTTTATTCGCCATTGACAGGGTGCGGACATCATCCCCTTTGGTATCGCTTTGTTCGCCCTAAGTTGGCAGGGTATGCCCAGACGTGGGTCCCTTGCTCACTTTGCCACTGGATTCAAGATAGCCTGGCTGATGAGGGTTTTGAACCCGAAACCGGTCCCAGGATGCTTGTTTCCGGTCCAGGGAAGACATGGCTTGGCAGTTCGGGCTGGACTGTTCCCATGAGGCACAGGGTCAGACTGATTTGCATATGGCCATGTCTGAACTGGGGTGGTGGAGTGAGCTAAAGAATGATGATGGATTAAACCCAGATCAGTTGACTGGGGGTGAGTGTTTGATTTGCTCTAACGCTCCGTCCATCATCCCCTTTGGTATCGCTTTGTTCGCCCTAAGTTGGCAGGGTATGCCCAGACGTGGGTCCCTTGCTCACTTTGCCACTGGATTCAAGATAGCCTGGCTGATGAGGGTTTTGAACCTGAAACCGGTCCCAGGATGCTTGTTTCCGGTCCAGGGAAGACATGGCTTGGCAGTTCGGGCTGGACTGTTCCCATGAGGCACAGGGTCAGACTGATTTGCATATGGCCATGTCTGAACTGGGGTGGTGGAGTGAGCTAAAGAATGATGATGGATTAAACCCAGATCAGTTGACTGGGGGTGAGTGTTTGATTTGCTCTAACGCTCCGTCCATCATCCCCTTTGGTATCGCTTTGTTCACCCTAAGTTGGCAGGGTATGCCCAGACGTGGGTCCCTTGCTCACTTTGCCACTGGATTCAAGATAGCCTGGCTGATGAGGGTTTTGAACCCGAAACCGGTCCCAGGATGCTTGTTTCCGGTCCAGGGAAGACATGGCTTGGCAGTTCGGGCTGGACTGTTCCCATGAGGCACAGGGTCAGACTGATTTGCATATGGCCATGTCTGAACTGGGGTGGTGGAGTGAGCTAAAGAATGATGATGGATTAAACCCAGATCAGTTGACTGGGGGTGAGTGTTTGATTTGCTTTAACGCTCCGTCCATCATCCCCTTTGGTATCAGGGTGCGGACAACGTCCGCCGAGTAGCGCACTCGGTGGAGAAAGCAATTTGCCATAACTTCCCCGCATGCCTTCTCTCCCTTGACGTAGAAAAGGCCTTTGACAGGGTCAACTGGTCCTTTTTGAGTGCGGTCCTTGAAAAGATTGACCTAGGCTCAGGAATGATCTCGAAGATAATAGCCTCATACGTAGCCCGGGTGGCCAGAATCCGAGTTAACGGACAGTTAACTGAACCCGTCACCATAATGCGAGGCACGCGCGTGGGGTGTCCCCTGTCCCCCCTACTGTTCGCGCTGGCAGTGGAACCTTTAGCCATAAGGATCCGCGCTTCGGCAGCAGTTAGAGGCATTACCTTTGGGGGACAGCAGCACAAGATTAGCTTGTTTGCGGATGACCTTCTCCTCACACTAACCCATCCTGAAACCTCCCTTCCCGGTGTAGTGGACTGCCTCCGGGCCTACGAGGAAGCATCTGGCTTCCGGATCAATATGTCAAAATCGTCTGTGCTCAATTTGACTATACCCCATCAAGAGGTCCCGGCTCTACAGCGCCTAGCCCCATTTCAGGGATCTCCCGACTCGATCACATACTTGGGTCTACATAATCACCCCTACACTCACGACCTGGTCGCAGGCCACTGGCCTCCCCTACGCCGCTCCATTCTTTCGGTTCTCCAGAGATGGAAATCTCTGCATGTGTCTTGGCTCGGACGTGTAAACGTTGTGAAAATGAATATCCTGCCGCGCGTCCTCTATCTCTTCCAAATCTTGCCCACGCCCATCCCTCAAGACGCTATCTTGCGGCTGCAACGAGATGCACACAACTTTATCTGGAATGGCAAATGGCCCCGCATATCCAATACACTGCTTTTTGTTTTTTTTTTAAACAGTTTTTTATTAAATATTAAACAGAAGATCTGCAATTACATCTTCACAATTGACAGGATATTACAGTGACAGTCTCACAATGAGCGACAATACGTGTAACATATTACAGCTATATGCATATTGTGATTTTTATACCTCCTCCTCTGATTCCCGGTCTATTGCTGGGGTGGTACATATATTTCCTCTATAAATATTCCATTTACCCTCTCCCACTTCTTGGGGCATCCTCTGTGGATATACGTGGCTTTTTCTGCTACCATAATCATATCCATGCCCCTGCACCAATCCTCGTGAACCGGGGCTTGCACCGCCCCCCATTTCTGGGCTATATTCCGTTTAGCTATTATCATCCCTGTCGTTGCCCAATTTTGGTCAGCGTGATTCAAGTCCGTTGGTTCCCATATATTCAAAAGACAACGTTTGGGTTCAGGTGGGTCTGGGCTGGCGCTGACCTCCGTAATAGTGTTCATTACGGCTGTCCAGTATAGTTTAATAACTGGGCAGTCCCACAAGATATGGTAGAAGGTGCCTGTGTCGTTGCATTGACGCATGCATCGCTGGTCCGTGGCTTTTCCTATTTTGCATAACGTCACTCTCGTGAAGTATGTCCTATGTAGTATTTTGAGTTGTATCAGGCGTAGTCTGGAGGACACCGCCACTACCCTTGGTGATTCCATCGCTTCCTGCCAGTCGGTGTCATCCAGTTCCCCCACCTCTTCCTGCCATTTAGCCCGTACTGTCAACATGGGGTCTATTTAATTGTTAATGATTTTCCGATATGTAAGGGAGATCGCTCTCTTGTCTAGGTGGTCCGTTAATAGCCGGTCCTCTAAGGGGGAGGCTTCAGGGAGAGTCTCCTCCACTGGAATAGCAGCTTCTAACACGTGTTTTACCTGCATATGCCGGAACATCTCGGCAGGAGCCATCTCATATTGTTCCTGCAGGTGGGCAAATGTAACGACCTTCCCCCTTTCCAGAGGTCGCCCAGCCGGGAGATCCCTATTATATCCCACTTTTGGAACCCCTTGCTCTTGCCCAGTGTGCCTAGCTTGCCAGTATCCCATAACGGTGTGTGTTGTGTCAGCTTGTCAGCCCATCCCAGGTGTCGCGTCACTGTATGCCACACGTAAACCGTATGCGCTGCCGGTCCCAGTAGGCTTGATTTTTTCTGTTTGTTGTATAGTACTTGGTTAACTCCCCCCGAACCCAGGGCCAATCTATCTAGGCGGTACGCAGGGTTGGTGTTGGGTGCGTGGATCCACTGATTGATCACTACCAGTTGCGAGGCCCAGTAATACGCCCGAACCTTGGGCAGGGCAATGCCGCCATCGTACCAACTTCTAGTCAGTTTGCCCGCGGCTATCCTAGCCAGTTTGTTCTCCCATAGGAGATGATTAACTTCTGAATCAATGGCCTTAAAATATGACTCCGGGACACGGTAGGGCGTGTTCTGCAGGGCATAGAGAAACCTGGGTAACGCCATCATTTTAAAAAGCGCCGCCCTACCCAGTAGGGTGAGCGGTAGTGCTCTCCAGTGTTTAATATCACGTCTCAGCCTCTGCAGTAGTTCTTGGAGGTTCAGCGCCTGGAAGTCGTCCGGGTCAGACGTAACATGAATCCCTAAGTATTTAAAACTATCTGTTACTACCCTAACCGGGCAATTCTTTGGTAACTTTGGATGGGGCCCGAACAGGATATACACTACTGACTTCTCCCAGTTGATTGTATATCCGGAGATCTCCCCATATCTTCGCATATATTTAGTATTCTATGAATGGACCGCGCGGGGGAGGCTATATATAGCAGAACGTCGTCTGCGTTGAGGGAGATCCGATCTTCCCATCCCTCCGTCCAGCGCAAGCCGCGAACCATTCGATCACCTCTGATCCATGCAGCCAATGGCTCTAAGATCAGCGCAAAAAGGAGCAGTGACAGCGGACATCCCTGCCGATGTTCCGCGTCCCAAAGGGAATTCCTGTGAGATATGTCCATTTACCACTACATGCGCAAGAGGGTTGGTATATAATAGACGGACCCATGAACAGAACTTAGGGCTGCAAAAAGGAATGACCATTCCACGGAGTCGAAAGCCATTTTCGCGTCGAGAGACAGGACCGCCGCCTCCTCTCATATTGTGTGTTTACGGCCGAGGACGCTGTGTAGCCGTCTGAGGTTCAGGGCTGTGTTCCTACCCGGCATGAACCCAGATTGATCCGGGTGAACTAGTTTATTGAGATAGGGGGTTAATCGGAGCGCCAACGCTTTGGCCAAGATCTTGGCTTCCGCGTTAATCAGTGAAATAGGTCGGTAGGAAGTGCTCTCAGAGGGGGTTTGCCCGGCTTGCGGATAGCTACTATTGTAGCAATGCGTTGGTCCTTAGGGAGCTCTCCCTGAGCCAGGCTTGCTTCGTATATTTTCGATAGACAGGGGGCCACTTTATCCGCTGTACGTTTGTACAGTTCTATTGGGATACCATTTGGGCCACTGGCCTTCCCGGACTGTATCTTATGGATGGCCACCTTAAGTTCGTCTACTGTTAAGTCAGAGTCTAGCTTCTGGGCCTCTTCCTGCGTGAGTGTTGGCAAACGTATGTCTTTGATGAAGTCTAGAGCATCTTGTACTGTGGATGCGTACACCTGCTTAAAGTACGCCGCCAGCGCCATTGCTATCTCCTGTGGGTCCGATGTGGATCCCCCATTTTCTAGTCTGAGCTCTGCCACCCATCTATCCGCCAGATCCCTTTTGTCCAACCAAGCTAGGAGTTTACCGGCTTTATCCCCTGATTCATAGATCTTATGTTGGACTGCTGTCAGGCGGGTTCTGGCGTCTGCCCATAAGTATTCTTTATATTCTTGCTGTTTTGTGCGTAGCCTGTGCGTGTTGATGTCTGATGGGTCACTGGCATGTTGTGACTCCAAGTAATGTATCTCCTGTTCTAAGGCCTCTATCGCTTTCTTTTTTTCTTTTTTGTGACCTTCAATAAGGGATATGGCCTGTCCCCGGAGGACCGGCTTATACGCCTCCCACAGGACCTGCGGCGAGGAGACTGACGCCTCATTTTCCCTAAAGTAGTGTGTTGTTGTAGTAATCAGGCCTTTTCTAATCTTAGGGTTTTGTAGATATCCTGGGTATATTGGATACATACGACTTTGTGTGGGAGTGTGTGACGTGTACTCCGCCATCACTGGGGAGTGATCCGAGATTCCCCTGGGTAGGTGCGATACTGCCCCAAACCGTCCCACATTGTCTGTGGCTGCAATGATGTAGTCTATGCGTGAAAGGCTGTTGTGAGCCCCAGAGTGAAAGGTATACTGCCTTGTTTGTGGGTTTTTAAATCGCCATAAATCCAACAAGCCGTGTGCGTCAAGGAAATCTGCTAATCTGGAGCCGGTGCGGTGTTGAGGCCGGAGGGGTGCACGGTCTTCTGCGTCATTTAGTGTAGCGTTAAAGTATCACCCAATTATCAGGTCTCCCTCTGGCAATGTCAGCAGGAACGCACCTAATGCTTGAAAGACCATCGTGTGCAACGCAGGTGGGATGTATACTGTTACAAGATTGATTGGGCGGCCTTCCCATTGAGTGAAGATCGCCGCAAATCGGCCTTGATCGTCCATGAAGGTGTGAGTGATAATGAGAGGGAATTGTTTTTTTAACCAAAATTCCCACCCCCCGGGATCCCGAGGTAAATTCCGAGTGTACTGCCAGTTTAAACCCCCAACGGTCCAGTGCCTTGCATGTCGCCCCTACTAGATGTGTTTCCTGCATCATTATAACTGCTGGGGATTTACGTTTTAGATATTGCAGCACCAGCCCTCTCTTTACCTTATCCCTTAAGCCATTGACATTCCAGGAGATGAGCGCTAGCGTCGGTATTGTGGTGTGTTGCGTCATTGGATTATCTGAGGACGTGTGCAGTGAGGATATCTGTATTGGACCGGGTCAGTGAGGTGGCATGTGCACCGGTTTTCGCGGAGACTGTACATGAGTGTTCGCAGATCGTCAGCAACAACAATGTAAACAATAGAAAAACATACATCGAACATTTAGTAACCCTTATAAAATTTCCCTCCCCCTCCCTGCCTCCCTGCATGACGGACTTAGAACTACCCGCCTCCCCAACATTGCAGAGCGCTTATATCCCATTACCCGGTACCTTGGTGGGGGTCGGTCTCTCCTTCCATCCCCCCCGTTCGTCTCTTTGCCAATTAGTTATTACTACAGCTTAGATATGAAACCTATAGGAAATGCGCGCATGGTAGCATAATTGTAAACATCATTGTAAGGCATCTATTCTTCTGGGAACGTCTGTATCGCCTGAGTGCTTCCGGTCTAACAAGTATGTCCATATTGTTGAGATGCCACGAGTCCATGAGTAGACATAGTTGCTGTCTTGCTCTGACGTTGTTCTATCCATGGTGTCAGTCTCTTGGTCGTTCATCGCCTTTCTGGTGACTCTTCTTGCGCTATCCTCGTTTCCTTAGTGCAGGGCCGTACACTTGTTGTCGTCGTTTGCCGCAGTTTGCCCTCTTGCTTGCCCGATGTTGCGGCTGGACGCCACCCTTCTAGCCAGTCCTGTGCCTCTTCTGGTACATTAAAAAACTATACTTTCCCTTCCGTTTCGACCCGTAGTCGTGCCGGGAACAGCATAGAGTATTTCAGTTCTCTCTTTCTCAATTCTTTCTTGACCTCCATGAACGTGCGCCGTTGCTTGGTTACTGCCGCTGTATAATCGGGAAAGAAAGTGATCGTTTTGTCGGCTAAGCGGACTGGTGGGGCAATTCTCGCAGTCTGCAGGATTATGTCCCGGTCCCTGAAATAAAAAATGCGGGCAAGGATCGGTCTAGGTGTTGCCCCTCGTCTCGTCTGCCTCCAGGGACTCGGTGCGCTCTTTCCACCGAAAAATAATTGGAGAGGCCTTTGGGTTGTACGTGCTGTTTGACGAGCTCCTCTACGGACAGGTCCACTGCCCGTCCTTCTGCTCCTTCCGGTACCCCAATTATTCGAACATTGTTGCGCCGGGACCGGCCTTCATAATCATCAAGTTTGTCGGCCATTACTTTGGTTTCTGCCTCCATTAGGCGTACTTGACGTTTAAGTTCCTTAGTCTCACCACAGAGCGTTTCAGTGGTTGTCTCTACATCTTTGACCCGAGCGGTCATATTCTTGAAGTCAGCTCTGAGCAGGGAGAGTTCGACTGATATTGTGCCAATCCTGGTATCCAGTGCTGTATGGACTCTATTTAGTGTGGTAAGTATGTCCTGTAACGTGACCTCGGATCCTTCTCCGGAGGCCGCGTCTGCCGCACGCCCAGTTGACTGGTCTGTCAAGTCCTGTTGGTCTTTTGTGAACGCAAACTTATCCAGTTTAGTTTGCTGTGCGGTACGTTGCCCTCGGCCCCCCATCGTCTCTCCTGGAGTCGCGTCGCGCTGGTTTGACGCACACGGGCGGTAGTACTCGCCGTTGCCTGCTTAGGTGACCCCGCGCCACCTGCGGCCTTTCGGGTTTCTTACCCCCGGGTGGAGTCACTGTTTCGCTCCCTCCTCCAACGGCGACAATCGCTGCTTTGCCCCGATGTTTGCACCAATTATCCTTCACCAGTGGGTCTCTTTATGCGCCTCCCGGGGCCTTGAAGAATATTCCTCCCTCTGAAATGGTGTTCTGCCCTGGGCTGGAGTGTCTACTGTCAGCAGCAATGCCCACCACCCCCGCTGCCCGCTCCGGATGCTCACCGTCTCTGTGGCACTTCGGTGGTGATGATGCAGCGACCTGTTTGTGGGTGGGGGGGAGGGGATATTCCCCGGTGTCTTTATGGTAACCCTGGGCCTCAGGCCCCTGTCGAGCGTTCGCCAGCAGTCGCCGCTCCCGGGTATACCGTCTCCACGGGCCAGCGCCACACCGCGGACTGCTATTGTGTTATCAGGCAGGGGGGGGAGGGTCCGGCAGTATCGTGGTGGAGAATGTCGGGCGCCGCTGCACTTGCCAGTACGGCCCGGTGGCTTCCGGGCTCCACGGATGAATTCCCCAGGGCTTTGGGAAGGTTCCACTGATCTTGGAGCGCGCGCCTGCGGGCACTCTGCTTACTCGAGACCCCGGCTTCTTCCCAGCGCGCAGGCCGCAGGTCTTTCACTCGGTGCAGTTTTGGCGCCGACCGTCTCCGTCCCGTTAAAGGGCGGTCGCTGTGCGCCTGGTGTCCTCCGACGCCCGCTACGCCTCTTGGTGACTACCAGGGTGGACGGATTATCTTGCGGATTTACAGAGACGTCGGAAGGGGGTCCGGAGCTCCGTTAGGCGGCAGCCATTTCGCTTGGCTGCAAGCCACGCCCCTTCCCAATACACTGTTAATGCTTCCTCGGGAGAGGGAAGGTCTGGCGTGTACTGATCTACTAGACTATTACCGAGCTGCCCACCTGCGATATATATTTTGGAGTGGGTGGTTCGGGAGAGCGAGAAACATTGGTTCCACATGGACAGAGCAGTGGTGTGCCGCCCATTGTGGGACCTAGCATGGCTCCCCAAACACGCCCGACCTTGCAGTGCATACATCGCCACCCCTACCCGCACAGTTCTTGATATCTGGGATAGCGTGGCACTTAAGAGGAGCCTGACCTCCTTCCCATCCCCGAACACACCGATCGTGCGCAAACCAGCCTTCCCTCCGGCGCTCCCCACCACTGCGTTTAACAAGTGGGGTGAGGGGGAATATCGGACGCTTAGTGACTTATTTGTGGGAGTCAAGATGAAATCCTTCACACAGGGCAAGGTGGACTTCCAACTCACAGACACCTCTGGCCTCCAATACTGTCAGTTAAGACATTGGGCTCTACATCCTTCAGTGTACCCAGCAGCGATCCGACCATACACCCCCTTCGAAACACATGTCCACGCCTTCGCGGGGTCCAAAGGTCTCATATCTAGCACCTACCAGGTCTTGCAGCGCTCAAAACCCCCAAGCACACACCCTTACCAATCGGTATGGCAGTCTTCTGAACCGGCGGAGATCGCGCATAAACAATGAGAAACCCTATGGCCGGACATTCATAAAACATATCGCAGCCTCTCACTCAGGGATACCGCCTATAAGCTGATGTTGCAATGGTACCTCACCCCATCACGTCTCTCTGCCATTTTCCCAGGCACCTCCGCTCAGTGCTGGCGTTGTGGGGACGAGAAGGGAGACTTCCAGCACATATGGTGGTCCTGCATGGTCATCACAACCTATTGGAAAGAGGTCTTGGGCCATATTAAGGGGGTGGTGGGATTCCCCATCCTGTCCTCCTATTCAGTAGTCATCCTTGGCATTCGCCCCTTAAACCTTCGTGCAACGACCCACACTGATTGGAAGCTCATCAGTTATCTTCTCCATGCAGCGCGTCAGCTCATTGCACTAAGATGGAAACAGAAACCCCCCCCCCTCCCATGTCCCAATGGTTTGCCCGCACTTGGCATATCTTGACCATGGAGCACATTTCACACGCCCTGACACATACAGACACACAATTTCAGCGCACCTGGAAGCCACTCATTCAATATCTAACGCGCATAGAATTCACTTGCTTTAATCTGGTGCGACACCGCCTTCTCCATCTCTTCGACTAACTCATGACTCGTGGGACGCCATTGTGTCTTTCCTCACCCCTACCTCAGCGATCCAGGGGAACCCGCCAGTATAGGTCATACGGGAGTGACCCTCCTGCCTTTCCCCTGCCCTCTTGAGCGCTGACTTTGACCTGTTCCCTTTTTTTTCCCCTTTTTTTTTTCTCTTCCTCCCTTTTTCTTTTTTGTGTTTATGAAAGCTGTTGTTAAAAAAAGAGAAGAAGCATGGCCCCCCTTCTTCCTGCACTCATGGGCACTGGTAACGACATGATGAACTTCCTAGGCATTCAGGCCATGGAGAGACATGACACTCCCACAGCTGTTATAAACCATCACTTGTCTTGGGACCCCCAACCGCATACATAGGCTAACGTGGACATTATACCCGAGAGGCACTGTGATCTACATGTTTCTCGCCCACATTGAGGGGGAGAGATGATCTGGCTTGCAGATGTGCCTCCAATAGCTCTCCTATTATTATAGCCTGCACCATGTTTAAAGTATACTGTGATATTGTTCGACCTCCTTTTCTGCTCTCCCTATCTGTACTATAATGGTCAAGATGAATGCTCTTCGATAATAACATGGTATGCACTGGAGATTTATTGTAATTACGGCGATCCAGTGACCCCCTGGGGGCCGATTATCTGTTATCTGCTTTTTGTATGTTGAAAATAATAAACAGATTTTGAGTTTAAAAAAACAGTCATTGATTACCATACGATTGAGGCTAGTTTCTAGCTTTGCCCATATGGATACCCAAAGCAATTGAAGACAAAGCTTCAAAAAATCTTATAGCTATATAAAGCCAAGTTCAGAATGACCAATATACTTTGAGCAGCTAGCTGGAGTCACCAGAAGCCTTCTCAGGAATGCGTTTTCAGCCCTTTGAATGCATGCAAAATCAGTGGTGCCCCATAAGCCCGCATCACAGGTTGCCACTGATATGCACTTAGCCTTATATATGGTAATGATTTCTTTCATCGTTTTAGAGGCAATCTGAAAATTGCTTTGATCATCCTACCAAATTGTAACTTCTAAGGAGGTGATGCTAGGAGCAAGCAGAGTTGAAGGGTACCCTCAAATATGAAAAGGATGAGAAACAGGTAGTCTTGACTCCTCCAATCGTATGCACTCTAGACTTTGTGGAGTTTGGCCCACAAATCATAACATACGATTTGGATAAGTTAGGTGTTAAAGCAAATTTGTCCATAAGAAGAGCAAACAAGTTTAAAAGTTTCTGCAGCACATCAGCAGTTCTTGCCATGAGTACCGTGTCATCCGCATTTAGTAAGACAGGGCTAGGTTATGCGCCCAATTGTGGTAAATCACATCCAGTAGGCACAAAACAACTTTCCTGCTCATTTATATACAGGCTGAAAAGAAAAGGGAACACCACACACCCTTGTTGAACACCTCTCTCAATCTTGATTGACTGTGCACTCCCCATTAGGCCCAAAGAGAATACGTTCTGAAACATCAATATGCAGTTGCCTTTAAAAATACACAAGTAACCCCTAAACACCCGTCAAAGAGATCACAGACCATAGTTTAGAAAAATTCACAGTCAAAAGCACTGCTCAAATCCATAAAGGCTAGATGTTTCTTTAGTATATTTGTTGATGAGCAGATACAAATTCATACTCAGTTCTACTGTGTCCAGTCCTTGACAGAAGCCAAACTGTTCATCAGTAAGAATGGAATTCTCCTATGCCCAAATTTCAAGCTTAGCCAGCAGAACTCGGAAATAACACTTATGGTCACTCCTATCTCCTGGAGGTGGTTATGACAGTTGAGACCAGGATGGAGGTGGGCCATACTTGGGGCGCTCCTCAAGACATTCTTCAGGAGAGGTGGCCAAAGGTATATATTGTGCCCATAACCATTAAACCATCAGGGCTAGGGGTTTTGCCCTTACAGCTCCTTTTAATAGCCACAATAACATCCAAGATCTCAAACACTACACTAGGAACAAAGGTATCTAAACTTCGTTCCGAGAGGGGGTGGATAACATGTCCAATTGTGGCAAGCAGTACATACTTCGAAAGTGTGACGCCAAACTGTCAGCAGATATGGACGCCTCTAATTCAGAATTAGTTACCTCTTTAAAAAAACAGTGCATCAACTATCAAAGCCTTCTTATGCAACATTCTTCAGGACTGAACTTCAGCAACATTGTGGGGTAATTTTGTTAAGGCAGACATAAGGTTGTTGAGGGCCTTAGAAGATCTCAAACCAAACCATCTATTAACATTCCTCTTTGTATGAGGGGGCTGTGCGGATGTTATGTTTGCTATTGCTTTAGATAAAATATCAAGAGACTGCAGAATTACAGCTGCATTTGCACATTCTGCCAAGCTCAGATACAATTCGACTGATTCTGGCTCACTAAATTAGATAATAATTGTGCTAGATTTACAAAGCCCATTTAAGTAGCACACCTTTGTTTTTATGAGCCTCAAGCGTGATGGGCCTAGTAATGATTGAAGGCTATCTACCGCCACAAAAATAGATAATGTGGTCACTAATGCAATTGATAATGACAAAGAAATTGGATTCAAAGACACTTCTATCTGTAGAAAAAAAGAATATAATCAATAGTGCTACAAAAACCCGTCTGTAAAAGTAGGTGGTAATGAGTGGCACTAGGACAAAGTCAGATGCAAAGACTTAATTGTACTTGGCCAATATACAATTTACCGCTTCTCCACATACACCCTGTGAAAAATACGATGGATCCTCCCCCATTTAAACTAGAAACTCCAAAAACTACATTAGTTGGTGCAGAACAAAGACGGGCGTCAAAATCACCAGCACAATTTATTGACAGATTTTTTCTGGCTGCATCAATGCACCTTTCATGGGCACCATCCAGTGATTTAATAATATCCAGAATATGTAGATTAAGATTATTATACAGAATGGACAACTAGAAGATGTTATGGGCCGTTGGATTCTTTGCCCAGAATCAGAAAGAGGGGGGAGGAGAATAAGAACAAAACCAAGATACTTTCCCAGGTAAAGAGACCAAACCTAAGGTTAACAGCCCACCCTTAGCTCGCTCTGCTGTTGATGGAGTAGCATATGAAATAAACCCATCCACATATTGTGTCCTTGGCGCTTATGTCCCCTGCAGCTAAATGAAGTTAAAATGCTTTATGAACATAAACCAATTTGAATTACTCAATTCATTGCATAATCCAGCCACATTCCAAGAAACCAATAATTTGATCAGTATTACAGCGGATTATTTCACTGGGGAATAACTCCGGTGTACATGTGGCAGTAGCAAGAATAGACGAGTGAATATAAGGCACATAAGAGGTAAGGGAGAGTTCAATGGCATACAGAAGGTTGTGATGCTCAGGAACGTCCCTTAGAGAGTCCGTGATAATGCTGATATTAATTAGGACTATTAGTAGAATGATTGCGGCTCCCAATATTTGCAGTGGGTACTGGGGCAAGGTCATGCAAGAGGGCCCCTCGAATGCCGCGGGGCCAGTCCAAGACAGCAAGGCGAGGAGAGGCAGGTAAGCCTCAGCTACTCCTGGCGCTCGATCTATGACATAATCACAGTGCACCACGCAAGGCCACCTCAGATAGAACCGCGGCGCCCCATGGAACCCTCCACTTTTGTTGATCTGGGTAGTCACGCAGCTCAGTGCTGGCTGTGAGGGGCGCTGTGTACCAGGGAGAGCGAGAGCGGTAACAGGCCTGCACAACAGTGTTGCTTCCAATCCCAGGGTGGAAAGGAGACCCCTTGCGAGTCCCTAGGCTCAGGATCAGATTTTATAGCCACTTCACTGGGTCAGGATGAGTCCCACAATTAATATAGGATAGGACAACACGTGGAGATGCTAGCTAAGAGTTCCAAACTGAACCTCAGACTTTTGTGTCTTTAGGAGTTGGCTAATATCTCAGGGGATGTGGCCCAGATGATGGCCATACAGCTTCATTAGTTTGCAAGACGGCCGCGACCTCCCAGTCTGGGTCTGGCAGCAATTACAGTCCAGCAAGGCCCCAACAAGCGTGTCTCCTCAACCCCACTCTGGTCTCAGGTGCAAGCTAGGCCAGCAGGTCCAAGGATGTAGACTGTGGGCCGGCCCCACCCCAGCTTGGCCCTGCAGTAGCTCCCCTAACGGGACAGCCACAGCTCCAGGGAGCACCGGAGCAACTGTGTCTCAGGGCCAAGCTCCCCCACAACGGTCTGGTGATATTGCACTGGTTTTCTGGGCCTGGCCTTCCATGCCTCAATGTCGCAGCCTGGCCCCTCCGCGAGGCCAAACTTGGACTGGGCACTAACCAGCCCCTCCATCGGACTCACAGCGCAGATCCTCGTCGGCGGAGAGGAGAGTCACACAGTGAGTTCCCATAAGCTGCTGGATGGCACCTTCACACAGGATAAATGTGGGATTAGGGGTCGATCTGGCAGAGATGGAGCTCTAGGAATCAGTCATCTTGATTACCCAAGCCACGTCCCCTAACTATTCCATCACTCACTTGCTGCTTTTGTTAGCACAAGATTCAGAAATTTATCAAGGCAGCACCAATAGAATTCACTAGATAATGGCTGACATAAAAAATTCTCTCTCTCTCAATATGGTTAGCTGTAACCATCTGGTCAAAAGGAAAAAGATGCTTGATTACTGCGCCAGATGCTAATGGGTTATTGTCAGTTTACAGGAAACAAGAATTGGTGTAAGAGAGACTGTACTACTGAGAACTCATTTGGCGGAAGAATTTACCTATTCTCCCTAAAACAAAATAAAAAGAATGATCACACTAATATCCAAAAGATGGAAAATGAATGTGATCTCATCCAATTCCGAATTGGGAGGTCAGTAGCTTATATTAAGGCTTCAAAGGCACAGGACAGATCTATATGTATCCAATGTTTATGCTCCAATAGAGGATGACCTGGAATTCTGGGACCCTCTTAACACAAAAAAAGACGACATACCCAGTTAGGGCTAAACGTATGCTGGGCAGTGGTGATTTCTGTAGTGAGAGCTACTTCTGATCAGTTAAAATCATCATGAGCTACTGAAGGTTAAGCAACTTGTGCATTGTTTTCAGACATCCCAACACCCATCTTCATGGACTTTAAGCCTAATGTCCATAGAGCCGTATACTATGGTTTGAACAAAATACTTTGACTGGGGGCAATATGACAGGGCTGCCATGTGTGTCAGTGAGAGCGTGGGCTTTGGGGATGTATGAACATGTGTGCATATGAATGGGATATATGTGTGTGGGTGACTGAGAGCCTGTGTCGTATGCACTTGTGGCACAGGACATACCTTTCGCCATATATGGCACAGTTACATGTACAACACAAACATACAACCATTTTTTTTTTTTTAAATGGGAGAAATTTAAAGTGCAGAAATGTTTTTGCAAAAATGTTCATAATATCGAACATTTTTCTTCGCTTTAAATTTCTCCCATTTAAAAAAAAAATTACTGTATTTCTTAGTTATAAATATGGCACAGTGTCTACTGGTCACTAGAAGCAAGAGGCTTTGAAATGGGAGAAATTAAAGGGTTAACTTAATCATTAAGGTAACTTTTCATTTGAATTTTCTCCTGTTTGAAAGCATTTTTAAACATCATCTTGTTCTCACACTCCCTTATTGAGTTGACAAGGACTTTTATTTAACAGTTAAATACCTCAATGCTTCTTCACCTCTGTGCCACAGCCCAGGTCATAAATCTGACAGAGCACTGCTCATTATCAGGTCCTGCTTTCTGGAGCCTGATGATAATAATATAAAATAAATACAGTGTTCCCTTAACTTTAAAAGGAAAATGTGACCCTGTGCTTATTTAAAACAAGGAACTCAAGGCTGTCAGATACTCTGAAAGTGTCTGTGAGCAACTGGTAGCCCGCGATCGACTGGTTGGAGACACCTGCTCAAGATACTACCGGTCACACACAACAAAGAGTTGCAAATTCCGTACCTCCCTGGAAATGTGCACAATGCCTGGTGTGCATTGACACGGGTCACACCAGACAATTCCGGTCATACATACAGGCGCAAGTTTAGCAGTGCCGCACGAGGTAGAAGGAGGGAGTACTACGGGGATGCCCTCCCTCCGAGGGTCGCAACCTGTGAATCGGACGCCACACTCAATGAGAATGCAGTCGGCATGTCGCACAAGAGAGATGCAGCACGATTGACAAAGCGGGCCACACTCGATCCCACAACCACTGAATCTGCTCACCACTAACAAGACACTTATGCGCGTTGAGGCCCCCACGATGTAGGGGCCACACTCCTTAGATGCGGCAGTACGTTTGGTGGTCCGCACAAGGCAATCCGGTCTCCAGGCACAATAGTTAGTTCCACACTCACGCTGCGCTACCAGTTGGGATCCAGAAGACGATGTGGGCACTTAAGAGTACACAGATCTCCAGGTGTCATACGTAGACTGTGTGGGTCCCTTGAAGGAGGTATTTGATGTCCCTGAGACCTCCACAAGAGAACAGGGGGCAAGCCAACAAGCCCTTGGAGAGCACACTTCAGGGTGTCACACAGCAGCAGGTAGTCAGCACAGTCCAGACACTATTCAGGAAGGATGCACGTTCCCTTCCAATGGCAGTAATCCTCCTTTTGCAGAACAGATTCCTCTAGTAATGTACACCACGCAGTGCCAGGATGTTCAGTCCCACATCCCACAAATGTATCTCTGCCCTGCTGAAGTATGGCACTAGTAGTTATACTGCAGTGTGCCTATGAATTTGGGGGTGGTTCAGAGGGTTTCCCTTTGAACCACAGATGTCTCCAATAAATTTCAGTCCTGTCTGCCATCGGTCCTTGGAAAGCAGATCTTAATCTTTAGTGCGGGCAAGATCTGGCTTTCCAGAGGACAAGTATCAAAACCTCTCCCTCCAATCTATCCAGCCAGGCCCTCAAACAGCAGAGGCCTTTCGTTCCTGTTGCATGCCCAATGTTTGTAGCTGTCTGCGGGGAAAGCACAGATGTGCTCCTCTAGTGTGGACTGGAGTCAAGCTAAAAGGCACACAAAGAGTTTTAGAGCAGAGAAATGTCCGCTTTCTAGAAGTGGCAGTTCTAAGCTATTAATGACAAATCCACCTTTACCACAGGAGAGGGTTTGTCATTGTGAATCCAACGATAGAAAACATTATTAGGCTGCTCCACTGAAAACCACTATTGCAGTCTGAAGTAATTTCAACCATTCCACACTTACAGTAGGAAAGTGCCCAGAGCTCTAAAGCCACAAGCAGAGAATCAGCAAAACCCCGGTGGTGTCCCATAGGAAGAGCAGACCTCCTAGCTAGGGAAAACCCACATGGGGGTTCTTCAGTACCTGGGCATGGAACACCCATGTGTACCTTTCCTGTCTTTCAAGTACCTCTTGATCCGCCCCTCAGGGCTTACCCTAGGGGTGCTCTAGTGGTAGAGGAAGGCCCACTCAGGGTTGGCTAATGAGTAAGAAATGCCAACCTAAGCAGAAGCGCAACTGCGCACCCACAGGCCTGCAATGGCAGGCATGATACATGTTTGATAGGTTATTCTGGTGGGTGGCACAATCAGTGCTGCATCCCACTATTAGCCAGTGCAGTACATGCCCTGAGTATGTGGTGTAACTTTTTACAGGGCACTCACAGGTACAACACCTAAACAAATCAAATAAGCACCGCTTCCTTGCATGTATAGGAAGGGTGCGCATGCTTTCACACTGCATTACAGTGGGAAAGTGCCCAGAGTCCTAAGGCCACGAAAATAGAATCAGCAAAAACCAGGAGGAAAAAAAGTAAAAAGTTTTAGGGAAATCCCCTAAGAAGGGCCATGTCGAACAGCACTGCTCATTATCAGGCCCTGCTATCCGCAGCCTGACGATAATAATGTTAAATAAACACAGCTTTCCCTTAACTTTAAAAGGAAAATGTACCCTGTGCATATTTAAAACAAGGAACTCAAGGTAGGTTGTGAGCTACTCTGAAGGTGTCTCTGAGCTACTGGTAGCTCGCGATCGACTGGTTGGAGACACCTGGTCTAAATCTACATTAACATCCATCTGGCGCAATGAACACATCAGAATAGAAGGTAAATCCATTGTCTGGGAACACTGGGCAGATATAGAAGTAGTGGCACTCACAGATCTAAGCTCCCCCTCAGCTTTGCAGACATACAATCAAAACTTGATTTAGAAACCATAGGTCTTAATTTCAAAACTGGGCAAACGGCTCTTTTCAGACTTACAAGTGACTCTTAAGAAAACCTCTATAAGTGGAACTTAACCTTAAAGGTCAATAAACTCCCGCCTAAAACATCTTGACATAATGCAAAGTGAAATAAAATGGAAGGATAGCCACCTAAAATGGGCCTACAACCATCGACAGACAACCTGTGAAGCAATATTTGGTAATACACTAGTAAAGCAAAGTCTCCCCTATATTATCTCAATGCAAACACATGTCGACACATAGGGCCTTTTGTACACCAGATAGATTACTTCAGGAGTCTCTATTACACTAGGAAAGAATGCTGAAACTGTTGTGACATTAAAGGAGGCCTGAATCTAATGATATATGAATGTAAATGTGTTCCCCCCCCTGTCGTGTAGTTCCTATATTACCCATACAGGATCTGCGCGTTCGGATAACATAAACTGTAGGACGTGTGGCAGACTGGCTCTAAGCACCGCACCGAGAATGTTAGCCTTTCTGTTTTAGCTAGCTCACAGTGCCACTAGAATCTCCTCTTATCGGGGAGAGAATAGTTTCTGGCAACCTCAGAACATGACAACCCTGATCCCCCAGGATCGTGGAAACAATATACTACTTTTCGCTCAGTCACTCGTGCTCACTTATTCGGTCTCAGAGAGTTACACAGAAGAAACAGTCGGGCGTGTTACAATAAGAATTTATTGTACAGTTGTTCTTCTAGTGTAAAATAGATGTGCTGCAACAACCGTTAGACAGTAGCAGATACATATGATTAGCAGTACAGTGAAAATAAAAGGATAGTACAGTTCTACCATCTTGCAATAATCATGAATACATACATGAATATAAAATGACTGATAAAAATGTGCATACTCCTACGATGCCTATCTAGATGTACCTAAGTATACCTAGCATGTGAGTAGGTGTTAAGCCAAGAATCCCTCTAGGATTTAGTCTAACCCCATTACCTGAAGTGAGAGTGTGTGGGACCCCGTCCTGGTCTCGAGTTGGACACCCCGCGAGGGATATGTTAGACCACTGTCAGCTGGAGCGTCTGCATGCAGGAGCCTCAGCGTCTCTGGTCAGTGTGTCGGCCTGGAAGTCTCGGTCTCCTCTCCCAACCCTAGCAAGATGTGCTGTATTTATACAAAAAGTATCTAGGGTTTCTTTCTCCCTTGTTTCTTGTATTAGCCATTGTTGGATTTGAGGATGACTTATGGGATGAACCTCGTACGTAGATATTATGCAGGTGGTGTGTAGCCCCTGCCTGGTTTCCAGGAACCCTCATGAATATTCATTCATACTGTATGAGTCTATTGATGGAGTTATAGGACGCTATTGTACAGGGAAAACCCTCCTTCTGTGCCCAGGACTAGAACTAGTTAAAGGTTCAATCCTAAACGCTCGGTACTGTGTAGTATAAGGGAGATAATGTAGGTGAAGGTGTATGATATTACCCGGGCCTATATTAGGGTACCTATATGAAACATAACACCCACTCCTCTTCCGAACAGTCAATAATGATAAAAATGCAAGTGAACTACTCTTTGTACTAGGTAGCGGCGCATAAAACTATCAGTGAGCTTC
Source organism: Calotriton arnoldi (assembly GCA_963921515.1). Taxonomy (NCBI): domain Eukaryota; kingdom Metazoa; phylum Chordata; class Amphibia; order Caudata; family Salamandridae; genus Calotriton; species Calotriton arnoldi. The sequence continues at coordinate 2,054,727 of CAWUFW010000885.1, forward strand.
ATAAAATATTGTCTTTAAAACCATTTAAAAATAGTCTAATAGGGGGAAGAATTTTTGAAAGTTTAGTATTGGAAATGTCACTCGAAGCCAAAGTCCTAGTTGAGTTTGTTTATATAATTCGAACCACTACAAGCGTCAGAAGGCCATGCTTTCCCAGCGAAAGTGTCAATTAAAGGAAATGTTCCAAATTTAGTTGAGCTTTTAAACAAAAAGAAAAGACCGAATTCTTTCCCAGCACACGATGAGCCAATTATAGATTAAGTGTCCTGGCTGGGAGATGTTGCTCGCTGTTGCAGAGGACGATCCCTGTAACACCTCGCAGAGCACGTCAATTGAGCACAGATGATACTCAGAACTGCCAATAGCTGGTGCAGAGGCAGCCGGTGCTGTAGTCGATACCTGAGTGCTAGTGGAGGAGCTGATGCTCAACCCAGTTGTAGCAAAAGGCACCTGCGGGTTCTCGAGGAATGCAGCCATCAAGATAGGAATACCCTGGGGACACTGCCAAGCATGGACCCTCACCGGTTCCAGCATGGTATTCATATCCGGTGGCGTTGCCGATGGAAGTGTCAGACAGAGATCTAACACGCATTCTTCTCCGCAAAACAGGCATCGAAGAACAGGTAAGATGCAGTCCACCCAGACTGGTCTAAACGATATGAACCAAGAGGCGCTCAGTTCCTGTAGGTGAGGAGTGCCCAATTGTTGTACCATGCGTTCACGGTATTTACGCTCCAGGAGTGCTTTTGCCATCTCGTTGGTGATTGGGCCGTCCATTGCGTAGCAGAAAAATAACAATCAGGACACCTGCTATTGAGAGCAGGATCAGCGGAAGACCTCCAAAAATACTTCCCAATACGGAGTGTATAAAGTTTGGAATAACTCCGAGGACAGTCTGAAAGGTGCTCAGAAATCCTGAACCTATGGTCTTAAATAGGTGTACAATACCACTTGTATCAGACATATTAAAGATACGTCCCACCATTTCTGTGACATGCGAGGGGCAGTTTGTACGTATGAGTGCCTGTATCTCAGCCGAGGTCCTTGCGATTTGAAGATCAAGGGTCTCCCGGGCGGAGGTTAAGGGCACAGTTTGCTGTAAAAGCATGGCTTTCATTCTGCTCAAAGTATCAAACTGTATAAAAGAAACATTTAGCGAAGGCCATAGTGGCGCCTCCCTGACTGTACTTGTTGGGGGAAACAATACTCGCATACAGCAAGTAACCCTGGAGTTCACCGTGACCAGATAGGCAATCCCCGGAAGCATCCCACAACAACCTTGATCATTCAGCATCAAGTAGCTCCCATTCGAGAGCAGCTTGAATACCGGTGTAATCACGGCTGTTGGAGTCCCTTGCAGGTGGCAGGACAAGTTCGCTACTGAACCATTACAAGCTCCGTGTAGTAAAATATCCTGGCACATGAGAGAACCACTCAAAGCGTTCTTGCAGTTTGTACCACTTAGAAACACTTCTCGATCCCCACTCCGGCATCGAAATCTGTACAGTAATTCCCAAGATTCCTTAATGTATTCCTTACCCAATTTTTCATATTTGCCTGCCTGTTTTTGTTCAAGGCAATACTGAAACTGAAAAGTTGTGACCGGTAGAGTGATGTGGCCATGGATTAGCCATTCTGTGGATGGTGATTCCGCTACCGTAAATGGTAATCTATCCAGATTTTCAATACGCAGCATTGTATATTTTGCTCCCCTTTGTGCCATTTCTACCTGTTTATCTGTTAGATTATATTCAGAAAACAGAGACGTACTGTTGATAAAATGCCAAGGCACATAGCCTTCACGCAAAGATTGCAGTGTCCAGCTTAACAACATAATAGAACGTAACTGAGATTGCCCGTGTTGTAATATGGCCAAATCTTGTTCCAGTATGTCTATTGCAGAAGATACAATGTTGCCTAAAGAATAGATTCTGGAGGTCAAAGTTGTTAACCCATTATCCACTACTGCTAATGCCTTCTCTAAGTTAATACGGTCTATTTCCCGTATTCTCTCTGCGGCCTCTTGTTGGGATATTTTCCAATTTTCATTGTAGGCAGCATAAATACCAGCATATATGAAACGTTTCTGACGTGATTTCCTGGGACCTAGTAAAAAATCCCTAAGATCCATGCCATGTGTTAGTAAGGATAGGTGATGTTTCACTTCTGTGAGTGTTGAGGTTTCTAGCCAATCAAGGCACAACTTCCCAACGCTGTAGGATGTTACTATCCCTGGATGTTCTCTTTGTACATAGCGTGGGTCTGACCTATGGATACTGAACCCTTCGGTGGTACCCCAGAATCTTTGCTGACATCTGTTCGTGTCTATGGGCCAAACCAACCATCCTTTCCAATTAGTATCTGATCTATTGTACCGAAAAATGTCATCTACTTCTACCCCTTCTTGTGAAGTTGTATTTTGCCACCCCTCCATCTGTGATGGTGTTGGAAACCGAGGTGTGTTCAGGTCCTTGTTCTTGGCTAGTCCAAGACAGGATGTCTGTTGCACAGTGTCTTTTAGGAATATCATCTGCTGTGGAATGAGGCATGCTCTAAATAGCGCTTCTGTTCCCTGGACTTGCCAGTCTCTAGAACCCCAGACTGATTTTAAGTCTATTGTGTCCTTCCATAGGTCAAAACACTGTTCAGACAATCTGGCGATAAAGGAAGCAGAGTAAATCTGTTTGGTGTTAGTCAACATAATTTTCTGTGCCGATGTGGGCGCGACTTTATAATAAAATGACTTCGGGTCAGAAATGTTAAACCCTGAAAAATATGAGAATTTCTGTGCAAATGTTTGCGAACTACCTTTCGGTGGTGTAGGGCAATGTTCCCACTGGTGGTACTCAAAAAAATTTCTAGGTGTTATAGATTTGTGTAGGAAATGATGACCATAATGTTGGTAACAGTACAAAGTGTCATAGTCTGAAGTACGTTCGAGCATTTCAGTGTGTGGAAATGCGGCAGTTTTCTCTAAATCAGACAACATGTTATTAACAGTTTCAGAGTCCCAATCATCAGAAAATGTACTGGAGGTAATGATATCACTCAATGAAATTTTAAATACATGAGAAATTTTTTAAAGTTCAGTTGGACCGAATATATTGAAATCAACCTTGTCCCAGACTATACCATCCGGTATAGGAACTGTTGTAATGTTCACTGATGACAAATCTCTTTGTTCACTATGAGAAGATTGATGTGGTTTCAGAATCAAATTTACTTTTTCGGCTTCAGGTCTTTGTTGAAGGTATCGTCCATTAATAAGCATGCTAAAAGTTATAACTAAGCCTAGCCAGAAAAGAAAGAACAGTATCCCAGTAATTACCCAGAGTTCTACCCAAGGCGATACCAGGTAAGTCTTTTTGAGGAAGTTCAGAAAGTCCGTAATCTGCTGCGTCCGTGTTAGTTGGGCTGGCGTCGTTTCTGGTTCACTTGGATCCAAGGAAAACGTATTAAAGTTCATGAAGTAGCCAGAAGCAGTTCGATCAATTGTTGGAATTGCATCAGGATTTGTTGAAATCGTAGTTTGCTCTCGTCGAGGCATGTTGACGTAGACAACTGTATTAGGTCTTATTGCAACTTGTGTGTTATTTTGAGTTTGATTTTGAAGTTGAACTTCGGGTTCAAGGGGAATGAGTTCCATAGCATTGTTGCATAGTCCTTCATTCCTTTGAGAGGACTCTTCAAACGTGATGAGTCTTTCTGTTTGAACCTCTTGGATTGTAGCTAGAGGAGGGCGTCTGCTACAGCGGAGACCACGAGGCCTATTGCTCAGTATCGGCAACATAGTCTGGTTTGATTAAGTCGATTGAGACAAATCTTTTCTCCTTTTTCCCGGCAAGAGGCGGTAGAAGTACAGTTCTTGTTCCTTGAATTGCTAGGACCGGTACAGGTTTTCTGTAGGGTGGCCCAAATTCTTTTTTATCCGCTATTTTCTCTCTGACTAGATCTCCGACTCTTGTAATCCAGACAGGTCTTGCCGTGACTGCCTTGACTTCCCCAGTGGCGGTCTGTTTCAGGTGGACGTTACTTTGTTGTGTCCTGGATTGATTTAGATCCTGTAAAATAGCCAAACGATCATAGATATCAAATGGTTTCTCATCCGCCACTGCGCCTTCACAATCAAGATCAGGTACCCACATTCTTGTCCCAAATAGGACCTCGTAAGGAGTGACACCTCCTAGAGAGCTTCTTGGCTGGTTATTGAGAGCTCGTTGTACCCCATATATATGGTTGACCCAACTACCGCCCTTGCCTAATACCCTAGCTGTTAAAGATTGCTTTAGGTCCCGGTTTTTCCTTTCCACAACCGAATTTCCCTCAGGATGGTACGGAGAGGAGTACCGCAATGCTATGCCCATACTTTCCATGGACTCTTTGTAAGCCCGAGAGCTAAACGCCGGGCCACGGTCAGAATGTAACGTGCCAACTGCGTATGTCCCGAGAAAGACTTTCAAATCTTTGATAACAGTTCGAGCGTCAGCCAAGCGCTGAGGCCAAACCCATAGGAATCTTGAGCATGAATCCACTGCAACCATGATATACTTGTAAACCCCATCTGATTGTAAGGGGCCGCAGTGGTCCAGATATACACAAGCGAGAGGTCTGTCTGATTTTAATAACGGTGTCTGTGCCGGGCGTGCTATGGTGGAGCCTTTCATCTGCTGGCAGATGTCACATTTCAAGACATAGTCTTTAGTTTGTTTTGTCAGACCTGGCCACCATTAGCGCTGTTTCAACAATGAAATAGTCGCTGTAACGCTTGTATGCGCAGAGCCCAAACCCTTGTGTGCTGCAATAATCAAACCTTGCCTACGATCCATATTTGGTATTACTCTGTCCCCCACTCCAGGAATATGAGCATATGGAATGTTGATTGCATCTAACTTGTAGGAGTACTTGAGTGGAAATTTCTTTGGTAGTGCTGAGCTGCCTTTGCGAGAAGCAATGACAGCAACCATAATCTCACCGTCTATCCTCGTTTTTGAACGAGTGATTGCAGCTACGGAAGCTGTGCATACAGCCCCCTTCACGGCTTCATCAGCCAATGAATTCCCTTCAACGTGAACGTCATCGAGCTGATGACAGTGTATGAATCACGTGAGCCCGTGGTAGTTCGTTTTCTCAAATCAAGTACCTGTTCCCATAGCATTTTATGCTTAATTGTGCCACCTTTTGTGTCTTTGAACCCGTTTAGTTCCCAATGATGTAAATATTCATTGTATGATTGCACACAGTAAAAAGAATCACACACTATCAGTGTGGGGAATTCGTGATCCGTATTCACCAGTGCCAGTATCAGCGCTTTTAACTCTGCCAACTGAGCCGTGCAGTCTCCTAGAGATTGCATTTTGGTACAACTTGGATGGAACTTTCCATCCCGCATGCGACCTTTAACGATAGCACATGCTGCGCTGTATTGTTGCTTACTCCCTATGGCCGGTTGAGCAGATCCGTCAGTGTAAATAATATATTCATACTGATCTAGAGGCAAGATTTCATTCGGCAGAGGGTATTCTTGTTCGTATTGCAGAAATGCTTGTGTTTTTAGACTTGGATCAAATCTGTATTCAACATCCGTTGCAGTAAGAGAATTAGCCCATTGTATCCATCTCGGATGTAAGGCTTTTGCATTTGGAATGCTAGCCTTTGGAACAACTTCTAAAGCCGGTGCCGGTACCGGTGTTACGACAATTATGCGCTTTCCCTGAGCCAGTGCTCTTTCTCTTGCTACAGCGGTCTGAACTGCTGTCAGGATTTTTTCTGTTGAAGTGAAACGCATTTCTGCGTTTGTGTACAGGTGTGATTTGTAAGCGATTTGTACTGTTTCGCCTTCATTGAAGGTTAAGTAGGTGGACCCGCATTGACCCGCTATTACACGGATCACTAAGTTGCGTACGTTTACCCGCGTCTGTAAGTGTTTTGAAGCTATCATGTTTTCTTGTAGTGAACGTAGGATGTTTGTGTGTGCCTGTGTCCATTGTCTAACTGAAAAATCAGGTTTTATTAAGTCGTAGAAAGGTTTTACTCTTTCCGCGTAATCCAAAATGTATGTTCTGCCGAAATTTAGGCATCCCAGTATTGATTGTAAATTTTTTAATGATTTTGGAGGTTGGAGCAGCGCACACTTTTCTAAAAAGTTGGCTGCCAGACTTTTCCCTTCACTTGAAAGCTCATATCTTAAAATTAGGACATTGAGGTGGGCGATTTTTGATTTTTTTAAATTAAATTTGTAGCCCTCAGAGGCGAATCCCATAATTATGGTGCTCACCCTGGTCAAGTGCCTTTTTAAGTCATCGTCCGTCAGATAAATATCATCCACATAGGACAATGCTTCCTCATCAAAATTTTGGAGTAATTCGGTTACTCTTGCTGAAAATAACCCGGGCTATTCTTATACCCTTGGGGGAGACGACAAAAGTGTCGCTGGGACCCCAACGCTGAGAATGCGGTCAAATACCTGCTTTCAGGCGCTATATTTTGGCAGAAAAATCCATTTGAGATATCAAGTGTAGTTTTGTATTTTTTCCGCACAATGTTATTCAATAATGTGGCACTGTGTGCATTTTGAACTGCAAATGTCTTAGTGCAAGTGTTTAAATGTCTGTAATCTGAAACTAGGCGATATGTATTGTCAGGTTTCATGACAGGAAACAAAGAATTGTTCATTGATGAGGTGCAATTTTCGATCACCCCTTGGTATTCAAGTTGATCTAAGATCTCCCTGACCTGTTTTTAGTGTCTTGCTTTATTGGATATTGTCTCTGTGCATTTGGTGAAACTTTTAACAGGGTCACATGGTGTGTTGAATCCTCATCCCATCCGGCATGATTTTTGTACAATGCTGGAGCTAGGGCAACTGCCCACTCCCGTGCATATGTGTGTTTTAAATGAATGGGAACGAGGTCGGAGAAGGCTGGAAAAATTACCGTTTCTCCCCTAGGGCACTCCATAATGAATGCTGGCGGTCAATCTTGTTCAGCCAATAGGATGTCATAACCAGATGACAGATTCTTCCAAAAGAGACCTTTAACTTTCCTGGGCTTGTCCCCCTCCATTTGGAGTGTTATTTCATATAACTTATGTGGGATGCTTACCCTCGTATCTGGTGTTTCCACCGTGATGTAATCATTCAAGTCCGCTGTCACCAGAAATTCCATCAGGTTCTGGCGAGCAGGAAGGGGTGGGAGCACACTGCTGACCTCCCAGCACAGTTCGCCCCTTAGCATTCTGGTAAATGCAGTTTGTAGTGCATGCTTACTTGGTATTTTGCTGGAGTGTTCCGCCAAAGTTGGTGCAGATTAGTGCTGTCATCTCTAGACACATGTGTTTCTGGATTTTATCCGTCATCAGTAGAGATCAAAAACGATTTTCTTCTGGGGATGCTGAGCAGGCTGTCACAATTCTTACAGGTCTCAGTACCTCTCACAGGCGCACAGGTGCATCTCCACTAGCTCGTCAGCTCAATGGCTCAAGGGAGCCTTTTTAAACAGGAAGGGGTGGGAGCACACTGCTGACCTCCCAGCACAGTTCGCCCCTTAGCATTCTGGTAAATGCAGTTTGTGGTGCATGCTTACTTGGTATTTTGCTGGAGTGTTCCACCAAAGTTGGTGCAGATTAGTGCTGTCATCTCTAGACACATGTGTTTCTGGATTTTATCCGTCATCAGTAGAGATCAAAAACGATTTTCTTCTGGGGTTGCTGAGCAGGCTGCCACAATTCGTACAGGTCTCAGTACCTCTCACAGGCGCACAGGTGCATCTCCACTAGCTCGTCAGCTCAATGGCTCAAGGGAGCCTTTTTAAACAGGAAGGGGTGGGAGCACACTGCTGACCTCCCAGCACAGTTCGCCCCTTAGCATTCTGGTAAATGCAGTTTGTAGTGCATGCTTACTTGGTATTTTGCTGGAGTGTTCCACCAAAGTTGGTGCAGATTAGTGCTGTCATCTCTAGACACATGTGTTTCTGGATTTTATCCGTCATCAGTAGAGATCAAAAACGATTTTCTTCTGGGGTTGCTGAGCAGGCTGCCACAATTCTTACAGGTCTCAGTACCTCTCACAGGCGCACAGATGCATCTCCACTAGCTCGTCAGCTCAATGGCTCAAGGGAGCCTTTTTAAACAGGAAGGGGTGGGAGCACACTGCTGACCTCCCAGCACAGTTCGCCCCTTAGCATTCTGGTAAATGCAGTTTGTAGTGCATGCTTACTTGGTATTTTGCTGGAGTGTTCCACCAAAGTTGGTGCAGATTAGTGCTGTCATCTCTAGACACATGTGTTTCTGGATTTTATCCGTCATCAGTAGAGAACAAAAACGATTTTCTTCTGGGGTTGCTGAGCAGGCTGCCACAATTCTTACAGGTCTCACTACCTCTCACAGGCGCACAGGTACAGCTCCACTAGCTCGTCAGCTCAATGGCTCAAGGGAGCCTTTTTAAACAGGAAAGGGTGGGAGCACACTGCTGACCTCCCAGCACAGTTCGCCCCTTAGAATTCTGGTAAATGCAGTTTGTAGTGCATGCTTACTTGGTATTTTGCTGGAGTGTTCCACCAAAGTTGGTGCATATTAGTGCTGTCATCTCTAGACACATGTGTTTCTGGATTTTATCCGTCATCAGTAGAGATCAAAAACGATTTTCTTCTGGGGTTGCTGAGCAGGCTGCCACAATTCTTACAGGTCTCAGTACCTCTCACAGGCGCACAGGTGGACCTCCACTAGCTCGTCAGCTCAATGGCTCAAGGGAGCCTTTTTAAACAGGAAGGGGTGGAAGCACACTGCTGACCTCCCAGCACAGTTCGCCCCTTAGCATTCTGGTAAATGCAGTTTGTAGTGCATGCTTACTTGGTATTTTGCTGGAGTGTTCCACCAAAGTTGGTGCAGATTAGTTCTGTCATCTCTAGACACATGTGTTTCTGGATTTTATCCGTCATCAGTAGAGATCAAAAACGATTTTCTTCTGGGGTTGCTGAGCAGGCTGCCACAATTCTTACAGGTCTCAGTACCTCTCACAGGCGCACAGGTGCATCTCCACTAGCTCGTCAGCTCAGTGGCTCAAGGGAGCCTTTTTAAACAGGAAGGGGTGGGAGCACACTGCTGACCTCCCAGCACAGTTCGCCCCTTAGCATTCTGGTAAATGCAGTTTGTGGTGCATGCTTACTTGGTATTTTGCTGGAGTGTTCCACCAAAGTTGGTGCAGATTAGTGCTGTCATCTCTAGACACATGTGTTTCTGGATTTTATCCGTCATCAGTAGAGATCAAAAACGATTTTCTTCTGGGGTTGCTGAGCAGGCTGCCACAATTCGTACAGGTCTCAGTACCTCTCACAGGCGCACAGGTGCATCTCCACTAGCTCGTCAGCTCAATGGCTCAAGGGAGCCTTTTTAAACAGGAAGGGGTGGGAGCATACTGCTGACCTCCCTGCACAGTTCGCCCCTCAGCATTCTGGTAAATGCAGTTTGTAGTGCATGCTTACTTGGTATTTTGCTGGAGTGTTCCACCAAAGTTGGTGCAGATTAGTGCTGTCATCTCTAGACACATGTGTTTCTGGATTTTATCCGTCATCAGTAGAGATCAAAAACGATTTTCTTCTGGGGTTGCTGAGCAGGCTGCCACAATTCTTACAGGTCTCAGTACCTCTCACAGGTGCATCTCCACTAGCTCGTCAGCTCAATGGCTCAAGGGAGCCTTTTTAAACAGGAAGGGGTGGGAGCACACTGCTGACCTCCCAGCACAGTTCGCCCCTTAGCATTCTGGTAAATGCAGTTTGTAGTGCATGCTTACTTGGTATTTTGCTGGAGTGTTCCACCAAAGTTGGTGCAGATTAGTGCTGTCATCTCTAGACACATGTGTTTCTGGATTTTATCCGTCATCAGTAGAGATCAAAAACGATTTTCTTCTGGGGTTGCTGAGCAGGCTGCCACAATTCTTACAGGTCTCACTACCTCTCACAGGCGCACCGGTGCATCTCCACTAGCTCATCAGCTCAATGGCTCAAGGGAGGTTCTGGCGAGCTATTGTTACTTCTGCCGCACTGTGTAGCATCGTCTGAGCCCATTCTCCTTTCACAAGTTGTGTCCTCAGAATTCTGGGCATGTCTGATCTCTAGACCTGCAACTTTCTTCTTCTTAAACTGAGGTTTTGATTTTGGCTTTTCTTCTTTTTTGGAAGTATAGTCTTGTGCGTGCTGTTTGTCTCTGGACTTTGTACGCTCTACCTTGTGTTCTGACCGTCCTTCTCTCTCGGAGTTTTTTGTCGAACCCTGAAAGGAACGAGAGGAACGTGTATCAGTATCCTGATACCTGTCAGGTTTCCTAATATTATCCCTATTCCTGAGATTATACCTCCTTTCGGAGGGCTCCTGTGGAGGAGATCTGCCTCGGGATTGAGATCTGTTTCCTTTAAAGTTTTGTTGTTTTTTATTATCCCACTTCTTTTTAGAAGAAGCTGGTGTCTGCTTGGAAGTGTCCTTTTCAGGACTGCCCATCAGTTGTGGTTTTAAAGCTTTCCCACCTAAACTGTCTCTGCCTAATTCTGCAAATGCAGTTTCAATTATTTTGGGTAGTTCGTGTTGTTGATCTATAGGACTGAACTCCCTTAGGCGTTGGCGGATTGCCACTGAAGCTGCTTCCCTTTAATATTAGCTGGTATAATGGCTGATACCTGGTCATAGTTACCTAGTAACTTCATCCCTAAGTTCAGAGCAGGTTCTGCTCCGTACTCATTTTGTATTTGTCTTAATACATCTGGTACCACCGCTAATGAAGGAATACCATGAGTCCTGGTATAAATTGCAGCAAAGACTGTACCCCAAGTGGTACAATCTTCTACTTGTGGTGTTATCCCCATGGGCAAGCAGATTGTTAGCATTCTGTGTTTTTCATACGGGGTAGTATTCGGGAATACTGCCTCGAGCTGAGTTATTTTCTGAGCTACCCAGAATGGCATTTGTTCACGTCTCGTGGGCATTTTGCCCATTACCGCGTGTAATGTTTGTGGTGTGATTTTAGTTGCTGTACCTTGAGATTGAGTACCATTTGTTGAAACTGTTGCAGGTTGGACTGTGAAAGTCCTCATTACGAATTGCGTCAAGTTTCTGTAGATTTTAATTAAATCCTTGTGTTGTATGAGTAAGTCTGCCTGTGGCATTGTGTCAATGTCAGGATGTGGTGTGTAGGCCGCTAATATCGGCCATGTTGCCCCTTCTCCTCCGAGCGGGCCTAATCTTACTCTTCTTCTTATGTGGGGTAGGGCGCCTTTAAACCAGTATAAGTGTTCCTGGTACGTGAGTGGAATCTCTATGTCCTCAAACGGACCATATTCCACTGGTGCATCTCCTTCTGTGTAAGAGTGAAATGTCTGTGTTCTTGCATCTACTGCTGGGAATGTAACCCACGAATAAAATACCTCTGTTTTATTTGATTCGTGTGCCTCAATCATGAAAGCTACTAAGCCACCCCTAGCTGATAAACCATTTTCTAATAGTTTCAGGGTGATTGTATGTCTGAATTTTGGTGCAATTTGTATTGCGTCCCCATCTTCTTCTCCTGCTGAGATGTGCAGATCCGCTACTGTGTTATCTCCCGTCTCAGTCATTTTTGTAAAGAAGAAGTTTGTTCAAGGGAACTAAGATAAAGGTTTTAAATGCACAATTTTTAGGAACACTGTGTCCCTCAAGCTTGATTAACCAACAGCCAATAAATAGGGTTTTTCACCTACTCAGCTGTGGCGGAATTTGTGCCCACCCACTCCAGACGTCTCTGGTGTTTGTGAGTAGGGGTCTCTGAGAATAGCACGACTGAACTACTCAGATTCTACTGTTAAATAAGTACCCAACCAACGTTGGCGGTGCCATGTCGTGTAGTTCCTATATTACCCATACAGGATCTGTGCGTTCAGATAACATAAACTGTAGGACTGGTGGCAGACTGGCTCTGAGCACCCCCACCGAGAATGTTAGCCTTTCGGTTTTAGCTAGCTCACAGTGCCACTAGAATCTCCTCTTATTGGGGAGAGAATAGTTTCTGGCAACCTCAGAACATGACAACCCTGATCCCCCAGGATCGTGGAAACAATATACTACTTTTCGCTCAGTCACTCGTGCTCACTTATTCGGTCTCAGAGAGTTACACAGAAAAAACAGTTGGGCGTGTTACAATAAGAATTTATTGCACCGTTGTTCTTCTAGTGTAAAATAGATGTGCTGCAACAACAGTTAGACAGTAGCAGATATATATGATTAGCAGTACAGTGAAAATAAAAGGATAGTACAGTTCTACCATCTTGCAATAATCATGAATACATACATGAATGTAAAATGCCTGATAAAAAAGCACGTACTCCTACGATGCCTATTTAGATGTACCCAAGTGTACCTAGCATGTGAGTAGGTGTGTAGCCAAGACTCCCTCTAGGATTTAGTCTAACCCCATTACCCGAAGTGAGAGAGAGTGGGACCCCGTCCTGGTCTCGAGTTGGACACCCCGCGAGAGATGTGTTAGACCACTGTCAGATGGAGAGTCTGCATGCAGGAGTCTCAGCGTCTCTGGTCAGTGTGTCGGCCTGGAAGTCTCGGTCTCCTCTCCCAACCCTAACAAGATGTGCTGTATTTATACAAAAAGTATCTAGGGTTTCTTTGTCCCTTGTTTCTTGTATTAGCCATTGTTGGATTTGAGGATGACGTATGGGATGAACCTTGTACGTAGATATTATGCAGGTGGTGTGTAGCCCCTGCCTGGTTTCCTGGAACCCTCATGAATATTCAATCATACTGTATGAGTCTATTGATGGAGTTATAGGATGCTATTGTTCAGGGAAAACCCTCCTTCTGTGCCCAGGACTAGAACTAGGTAAAGGTTCAATCCTAAACGCTCGTTACTGTGTAGTATAAGGGAGATAATGTAGGTGAAGGTGTATGATATTACCCGGGCCTATATTAGGGTACCTATATGAAACGTGTTCCATATAGAATGGGAATAACGGCCCAAAAGACATGCGGTGTTCACCAACCTCAATGCAAGACTGGCGGAAGAAAAAATCTTCTTCCCAAAATTCTCCAGTCTCTTGGATTCCCTGTCCAAAGGTGCAGAAGGGAACGCGCCATGGGAATTGGACCACCAAGCTTTGTGGGGTGGGGTGGGTGGTGAGGAAAAGTGGGTCGCCCGGTCAGGGCGATAGCGGCGGCAATCGTCCTATTCACAGGAGCCCCTGTGCTGGGTTTGGACCATGTACCCAGAAGGACGTCCGTAAAGGCCTCAATAACAGGCAGCAAGGTTTCCGAGCTGGAGACCCCAGGCTGCAGGACCTCTGTCAAGACGTTAGTCTTGATTGCCACTGTAGGGAGCTGCAGGTCCAGGACCTCTGCTGGCCTATGCACCACCATAGCAAAAGATGCCCCCTCCTCTGTAGCCAGGGTAGGTGGAGACAGCATGCCAGAGTCTGGAGAGGTGTCCAGACCACTGGCCTCACCCAGTTACTCGTACCAGACCATCTCTTGTGGTTGGTGGATTTCTAAGGGATCCTGCTCGCCCTCCCAATCCTCCTCATCCATCCACCAACCCTTCAGAATAGGGCAGGTTGAACGACCGGCTCTGTGTTGTCGGGTATGAGGATTGGGGAGGCGCTGCCAGTGGGCACTGGCGACGCCGAGGGCCTCAGTGCTGGATGCGGCGCCGGAGAAGGTCGCTATGGCGGTGCGACCGGTGCCGATATGGACCCAGGAACGGGTCCAGTTGGAGGGCGTGGCTCTGGGGGCGGAGCCGCAGGCGGGTAACCTACGGGGACTCCTCCATTATCTGAGTCTACGGGGCCCAAAGGCATGCCGGCAGGGTCAGACCGCCCAAACACGGTGCACATGGCGTCGTAAAACTCCTTAAGCTGGGCGAGGGTCGCTCCCAGACCTGGAAAGGCAGGGAAACGTGGAGCCGACCCAGGCGCCCGCTCCGAGGTTCCTCTGCCACATCGTGAGACGGGCGGGGTGAAGTCGAAGCACGATTCGACTTCTTGTGTTTTTTGTGGTGCCTCTTACCTCACTTCGACGAAGAGGATTTCGATTCGCCGGAATGGTGCTCGGACCTTCCTCTCGATCAAAACCTGGACCGGGATCGAGACCGGCAAGGCGACCTCCGCGGTGCGGGATTCCGGGCCGCGAACAGCTTTAGAGACCACTCCCTTAAAGCTTTCGGTGCCATGGCCCGGCAGTCGGAGCACGACTTCGAGTCATGGTCGCGCTCCAGACACCATAGACACACCAAGGGGGGTCCGTAAGCAACATGGCGTGGTGACAGGCGCCACACGGCTTGAACCCCCTAGTCTTCTTGGATGACATCCTACACACCAAAGAAGTTGGAAAAAAAATCTGTCAAAAAATGACAGGGGGTAGCTCTCTTCAATGGAACGGCGCACGGAAAGAAAAGAACTGAAGTCAGCACCCTCGAGTGGCCCTTATATTGACGACGCGGACGTCACGACGATCACAACGCCGACGACATCACGCAGAGTCGACCGACGCCACCTACCGGCGTGCAGGGGTACTGCTATGAAAAATCTTCCGGATCTAGCCTGACGTCTGGAAGATCAAAGGTAAGGAATCTGCGGCTAGATGACTCTGTTAGATATATAAATTTCAATGAGTTGCCTGAGCAGGTCAACTGAGACCCCTTAGTAAAAACACAAAACCTCATTTTAGAATAATCCAAACCACTTTGAACAATGACAATGACTCCATCCTACAGAAACTATGTCAACAACTAAGAAAGCCAACCCTCTTCATCGCTTTTCCACTGAAACCTCTGGTGACTATCAACTTCTCCAACACAAAGGATGTCAATGTTATGCAAGTTATTTCTCTTCTATTCTCTCTGTACTAGACTCCCAATAAGACCTCAATAATATTTTTTTTATAGCTGAGAAATGTACAACATTGGATATGATAATGTAACTTTTTTTGGAAATGGTTTTAAGTGTAGTCCGCCGGTACAATGTTCACCTTGTGTTCTCTCCTTCTTCTAGCCAAACAAAACCAATAAAACTATTTGAAAACATGTAAAAAATAAGAAAGAGTTCTAGTCCAATGTGTGGTGTTCTAAGGTGGCGAGTGCTATATCTTGGTGGGCAGTGGTGTTGTGAGCACGTACATACACACCAAATGGATATAAATATACTATTCTAGATGTGCTTGCGAAGTTCTGTCTAGTGGTGTTTTTGCATGTTGTAAGTGTGACAACTGAAGTGCTGCTAAATGTGCATGGTGTTATTAGTTTAGCACCTTGAAGGTCAATATTTTCATTGTTTAGCAAAGGGGGTGCTGGGGCACTGCACAGCATTTTCAGTGTTATTTACATTTAGTTTGAACTGAATACAGAACCACATGTCATTTTTTCCTGACTGAATGTGTATTTCATCAGTTTTCACTGTTTGCTTATCTGTACAACATGGGTATGTATGCGTGTTATGCTGAATGACCCAGTGCAAGCAGGAGGCCACACCTCCTGTGATGTCATCATGGGAATGTAGGAGCTATTGCTGAGGTGAAGGAAAACGTCAGGCAGTTGAGAAAAGACACAGTAGGATTCAGGAGCCGCCGAGAGAAGGTGAGGGCGACCAGAGGCTGCGGTCTTTATGCCAACGGCTCTGAAGATGGCGTGGCCCGGTTAAGATCTGGGTAGTTCATGATTTAAATATCAAATGATATAACAAAACAACCCTAAGGGATCATTGTTTTTTACTATTATATTTATGTCTATATGTAATTCATAGATGCCAGTGTATATCTCTCTAAATCGTACCATGGGCAGTGCATAATCCTGATAACAATGGGCATTGTTAACATGCGGTACAGTTACAACTTCCACGATGTTCTACAATATGGTCAGATAAAAGGAGGAGTTTGCTATGCCATCCTGGTTAGAGTTCTAGGGATTTAGATTTCTAGGAGTATCACCCAGCTATAAGTTTCCATGCACCCACACCATGTTAAGGTTCACCATGCTGTTAATGCTAGATAACCATGGTAACCAGGCACAAAGTTAATAACCTCTCTTATGAGGGAGATAGGACCATCTGCTGTGTGCTGAGAGCCACGCTTGTTCAAGGATGCTTTAGCACGGATGTGCCAGGGCCATGTCTTGTGGGCCTAGTAAGGTATGCGGGAAGCTTTTACAGGACTCAGCAGCTCTAGACAGGATAGGATTTGCCTCCGAGTCATACTGTTTGTGCTGTTCTCACATTCTTTTCACTTGTTTTATTCACCTCTGCTAGTATTTGAGTTATGATCATGACCATCCTAATCCAAAGCTGCTATATAAGATGAGGACAAATAACCTCCCACTGCTATCATATAGCCTTAGAGACCTTGTGGTCTCGTGTGTGTGTTCAGTTTTGGAAGGGGAAAGGAACAGGGTAAGCCCCTCATCGCACCCGGCGGGTTCGCCAACAGGTCTGTTGTCCTCCAAAGGTCTCTCCCACAAATGTGTGTAGCACACAGTGGGGGTGGGAGGCACCGGTCTGTGCTGTCTTCTCTGCTGAGGAATAGCCATAGCCACAACTCTGGGAGCTAGGAAAATCAAGCGATGAGTACTATAGGAAGGGCGGTGAGGACTCCAAAGAAAGGGGGTGGGGACTCCAAAGGAAGGGGGTGGGGACTCCAAAGGAAGGGGGTGAGTATTCCAAAGAAAGGGGGTGAGTACTCCAAAGGAAGGGGGTGAGGACTCCAAAGAAAGGGGTGGGGACTCAAAAGAAAGGGGTGAGGACTCCAAAGAAAGGGGGTGAGTACTCGCAAGGAAGGGGTGAGTACTCCAAAGGAAGGGGGTGAGGACTCCAAAGGAAGGGGGTGAGTACTCAAAAGGAAGGGGGCGAGTACTCCAAAGGAAGGCGGTGAGGACTCCAAAGAAAGGGGTGGGGACTCAAAAGAAAGGGGGTGAGGACTCAAAAGGAAGGGGTGAGTACTCCAAAGAAAGGGGTGGGGACTCAAAAGGAAGGGGGTGGAGACTCCAAAGGAAGGGGGTGAGGACTCCAAAGAAAGGGGGTGAGTACTCCAAAGAAAGGGGTGGGGACTCAAAAGGAAGGGGTGGGGACTCAAAAGGAAGGGGGTAAGGACTCAAAAGGAAGGGGGTGAGTACTCCAAAGGAAGAGGGTGAGGACTCCAAAGGAAGGGGTGGGAACTCAAAAGGAAGGGGGTGGGGACTCCAAAGAAAGGGGGTGAGTACTCCAAAGGAAGAGGGTGAGGACTCCAAAGAAAGGGGGTGGGGACTCCAAAGAAAGGGGTGAGTACTCCAAAGGAAGGGGGTGAGGACTCCAAAGAAAGGGGGTGAGTACTCCAAAGAAAGGGGGTGAGTACTCCAAAGAAAGGGGGTGGGGACTCAAAAGGAAGGGGGTGGGGACTAAAAAGGAAGGGGGTGAGGACTCCAAAGAAAGGGGGTGAGTACTCCAAAGAAAGGGGGTGAGTACTCCAAATGAAGGGGGTGAGGACTCCAAAGGAAGGGGGTGAGGACTCCAAAGAAAGGGGGTGGGGACTCAAAAGAAAGGGGGTGGGGACTCAAAAGGAAGGGGGTGAGTACTCCAAAGAAAGGGGGTGAATACTCCAAAGAAAGGGGGTGGGGACTCAAAAGGAAGGGGGTGAGGACTCCAAAGAAAGGGGGTGAGTATTCCAAAGAAAGGGGGTGAGTACTCCAAAGGAAGGGGTGAGTACTCCAAAGGAAGGGGTGAGGACTCAAAAGGAAGGGGGCGAGTACTCCAAAGAAAGGGTGTGGGAACTCAAAAGGAAGGGGGTGAGGACCCCAAAGAAAGGGGGTGAGTACTCCAAAGAAAGGGGGTGAGTACTCCAAAGAAAGGGGTGGGGGCTCAAAAGAAAGGGGGAGGACTCAAAAGGAAGGGGGTGAGTACTCCAAAGAAAGGGGGTGGGGACTCAAAAGGAAGGGGGTGGAGACTCCAAAGGAAGGGGGTGAGGACTCCAAAGAAAGGGGGTGAGTACTCCAAAGAAAGGGGGTGGGGACTCAAAAGGAAGGGGGTGGGGACTCAAAAGGAAGGGGGTGAGGACTCAAAAGGAAGGGGGTGAGTACTCCAAAGGAAGAGGGTGAGGACTCCAAAGGAAGGGGGTGGGGACTAAAAGAAAGGGGGTGGGGACTCCAAAGAAAGGGGGTGAGTACTCCAAAGGAAGGGGGTGAGGACTCCAAAGAAAGGGGGTGAGTACTCAAAAGGAAGGGGGTGAGAACTCCAAAGAAAGGGGGTGAGTACTCAAAAGGAAGGGGGTGAGGACTCCAAAGAAAGGGGGTGGGGACTCAAAAGGAAGGGGGTCGGTACTCCAAAGGAAGAGGGTGAGGACTCCAAAGGAAGGGGGTGAGGACTCCAAAGAAAGGGAGTGAGTACTCCAAAGGAAGGGGGTGAGTACTCCAAAGGAAGAGGGTGAAGACTCCAAAGAAAGTGGGTGGGGACTCAAAAGGAAGGGGGTGGGGACTCCAAAGAAAGGGGGTGAGTACTCCAAAGAAAGGGGGTGAGGACTCCAAAGAAAGGGGGTGAGGACTCAAAAGGAAGGGGTGAGGACTCCAAAGAAAGGGGGTGAGTACTCAAAAGGAAGGGGGTGAGTACTCCAAAGGAAGGGGGTGAGGACTCCAAAGAAAGGGGGTGGGGACTCCAAAGGAAGAGGGTGAGGACTCTAAAGAAAGGGGTACGTGACAGAGGTCTAAAGCCCTGGACATCAATCTTCACTCACACAGTATTGTATCACAGAGGTCCGTAAGGCTCTAATAATCTCGCCTCAAAAGCAGAAAAGCATCGCCTTTGCCTCATTAAGTTATGCTAAGTTTAACAGAGTCCAAGATAGCCGAAAGTCACCGTGTCCTGGAGTCTGTGTATACAAGGAGTGATGAAGCATGCACCAGCTGCCAACCTGACGTAAAGTGAGTTCACTTTAACAAGGGGCATCATCTTCATAGAAGGAGCTAATCCCATGTGCACTGCTGCGATGTGCTATTTGTTGGTAACATCAGTCCAGTGGAAGGGTTACACAGCTGTGTACTAGTTAAACATCTAGAGACCCACCCGTCCAATATGATCTATAAAGGCACACAGAAGGTCCATTGATTACAGTGTAGGCTGCTATATGTAACGGGACTAGTATCCATTGGCCTATTAATGCTGCAGGGCACAAGTGGCCCCTCTTGGTAGCCTATGCCCCTCACCCTCTAAGGAAAAGATACAGACAGGACATTGTGGGGACTAGACCGAAGCTGCAAGAGGTGATAGGTGTTTAAAGATAGGCCAGTCAATAGTATTTCAGGAAAGGGGAACCCAGACTGTAACTAGTTCCTTCTCCTCTACAGCCTCAACAAAAACTCTACACAGTAACTCTACAAATGATAAAAAGCATAATGAATCCATGTCATAGCAACACAAGGTGTGATATCCCTTTTGGATAGCTAGATGCAGTACACCATAACTCCATACCACAAGCTAAGCACAGAATAATGACTATATGCCTCCCAAATGGGATGGATTGCTCTGAAGTCCCAATAGTGTGGTACATGGGCAAGCGCAATTTTAACACTCCATCTCCAGCAGTACGAACAAGGGTCATCTCTTGCGTGGCCTTTGTCATGAATTTGATTGTAATGTTGAGACAGTTGCTGAATTCACACCAGGCAATGCTAAGAGCCATGTTGCTATGCTGGCCACCCACAAGGGGACTTGGCTACCCCACAGTTTCAGAAAGAAGTGGAACTACCTACAATAATATAGGAGATTTACACTTACATGGAAAGGGAAAACCCGGGAACAGGATCTCATGAAACACATCTAACTGATTCAAATACAGAGGGAGTCTTTAGGCAGGAAACTGAAGTCTAATATTAAGAGGAGAGTAATGAGGGGGGCACCCAGGGCTTTAAGTGTCCCTGGTCCTGCAGGTGCTCAGCACTGGCAGTTTTAAAAAGCAGATGCTGAGACGGGTCTCTATCAGGCTCTCCATTTCAGTCCTCACCATCCGCAGCTGCTCAAATTAGATTAGAATTTGCATTGTGTTTTAGCCCGAAAGGCCTGCACTCCTAAATATTTACATGCTACACGTGCTGCCAAAGAAGGAACGCTGAAAAGTTTCATTTGGAAAGAAGTATCATCAATGAACCATACAGTAGCTCACAATTCTTGGGCGATCTTCCTTCATGAAGCCCTGAAACTTAAAACAACTGCAAGATTATGGAAGCTGAATTTTCCACATCCGAATTTTTAAAAAGTGCTAAACCGATTGACACAAAAGGCATCATTTGTACAAGATCGTCGGATCCTTATGGCTCGAAAGCTTGCACATCTGATACAAAGAAGCTACACCAAAAGAGGTATTCAAAAATACTTAACAGATACTTTTGTTGTGCACTATAAAATTAAGTTCTGTCTTATTAGGACGGGAAATTTTACATCACTCGACCTTTTACCCCCATGGTCGATAGGTCCAGTATCAACTATGTAATCAATAAGGGAAACCCACTGCCTGAAAATAGTTGAAGGAGAAGCTATACATCAAGGATAAGAGAAAGGAATAGCAAAATCACTTTCCCCAAGAGCAAAATTACAGTGTGCTAACACCCAAAAGGCAACAAACGTTCAAACGTTGATACTCTGAGACCATAGTTATTATAACAAATATATAAAATTGAATTGCAATGATTCTCAATTTATAAAAATAAACAATTAATACACCTTCAATAAATATTCACCACGATACAATATATAATCAGACAGATAGTTACATGTATAATGGAAACCCAGGCGCAACACACATGCTCATAACCGACTCATACTCTCAACAGAATCCTACTCAATCATTCAAGCAATCACAATATTCACAAAAGGTCCACTGCATCAAAACCAATAATGAATAATCTCCCCAGGAAGGTCTTTAAGGATGTTGTACATAGACTGAACCTCAAAGTGCTTTATAGTTCTTCCATTTTGTCATACAGTCACCATTTCAACATATATTTCCATTGGGTGAAGATAGTGATGTTTTTCAAGACTTCATGTGAACCTCAAAGGAGGCCACAACATGATGGCATTAGAAGAGACATAGAGATCAGGGGACTCCAGCGCCAACGCGCGTTGGGGTGAACGACCCAGCATGTGGGTCACACCTTCTTCAGGGCGCAAAGGGACAGGAAGCAGAACAAACTGCCGGCGCCTGGGATTCCTGAACAGGAATCGGTTCAGCCTGAACTGACTGGATGACCTAAGGGTCCATGTGGAGTATAGGATCCGGGGGCCCCAAGGGATGAAATTTGGTAGGCCAAGGGGCCTGCAGGGCATCAACTAGGTGCAGGAATCAGATGATCAATGCGCCAGAGCCAAGGAAGATCCAAAACAAAGTCAAAATAGTGGGTGGCGAGCCACCAAAGGCAAGGGTGGACGATCCCCGGTATCTCTCGGACAGGGCCGGAGAGTTCACACGATTCCGGATGACTCGGGGCCCAGTGGAGCTCCCCGATAAAAAAGCAAGTATCAACTATGTGCCGGCTGTGTGCTCAATCCCAAGAGAACCTATCTCATCTTCTCTGTACTTGTCTGGCTTTAATCAACAACCGCAGGAAATTTCTTCGCCAGTTATGGATTTTACAACATTCTCGCACAATTCAAGCGGCAGTAGATTTCTTGCTCAATGATCCTCACCCACAAGCCATTGCGATTTGATAAAATTCCTACATAAAACAGAAAAGTTGTTAAGAGCTGCTAATTTGCCAGACACTTGCAGGGTATAATTGGCACCTCCCATCCCTTTTCCCATATGTGCTTTGGTACTTGAAGTTTGATTGCATGCACTTTAATATTTACGATTTATACTTTTTTCCCATGAACACATGAATTATTGATCCACGGGTAATCAAATAAGTCTACTCATTTAATGATGGTTCGATTATCAGTCTTTTATCAATTTTCTTTATCAAATGTGTATTACTATTAATTCATTTAAAAGTCAACAACAGCTTTTGGAATTTATCGATGGGGACTAAAGACATAACCAGTCTTAGGCTTTTTAAATCTTAAAATAAATCCCTTTATTAATTATCAAGGCATAATGCACTACGAGGATTTAAATAATATCTTAAGGTAGGCGATAATGACCGTGTAATGATAGAAGTGCGAGTTAGAACATGCTCGATTGTTTTATTCGATTACAAAGTGATATCCCCATATCTGTGTATTAGACAAGAGCACACTAACACTGCTCCACTGTATATACAGTCTCTTAAAGACTTATATGGATGGAAATTATTTTAAAATATGTAAATACTTAACTGGTAATAACTTATTGTGTATTAGCTTATAATAAGTTTTAGATATCATAAGTGGCCTAACGTGTAGGCACTAGAGTCAATAGCACAACATCATGCACAATTACAATTTAATTAAAAATTATAATAAAGTGATCATAAAAGTGTTATAATGTACCTTACAACTTATGAGTAATATATAGTAGCGTCAACCTACATGTACTTATTTATTGCTTTTTATTGTATTAGGCTTGAATGTCGACATGGTCTATATAAGAAATTCTCCAACTCTTTGGTACTGAACTCTCACGTCGTAAAATTAAGACCTCTATCATAATAATTAAGGTATGTTTTGATAAACTAGTGATACTCAAATATCTCAGGTATATTCATCTGCAATGGAACAGAGTTATAAAACGATGCTTTCTATATTGTCATGTTTTTTCTGTACAAATCAACATAAGCAGATGTTTTGAGAAACGCATCTCTAGAAGGTCAAAGGTAAAAATGTTGGAATTAAGTCTAATAAGCATTAAGAACGACATAAACAAACTCTCCCAGTTCTGAATATGAATAGTATCCACACATCTGGTTTGAAAAGTTGACTAATAGTCTAATATATTAATGTGATTGTCATGTTTTGTTTTCTTCCCTGTTTTTTGTTATCTTGTCAAGAACTGCTCAATCAATGAATTTTTGGATTTGAAACATTAAAACATGTTTATAAATTGTTATGACAATTTGCCATACCGAGTTGGGTATCCGGAATCTCTGGAATTGAACTGTGATTTTTAAACAAATAGGCGTAGTGTATGTCAGTAGCATGGTGCTCTGTGAATGAGGAAACCTTTGAGTAAAAGTGTAATAGAAAAATCATACCTAGAAAGTACCTCTGGGTCATATTTCATTGCGTTTGCACTAGGTTTGACATAAGCACAGAATGTTGGTTTTTACAGTGTCAGAGCAATAGGGACTGTATTTTAAATTTGTCGTGTGAATGTAATTTTAATTGGTATATATGTTATTTGTGTTTTTTAATTGTAGCCCTGAAGAAGTCTTGTGAAAAGAGACGAAACGCGTTGGCTACGCTGATGTGAAAATTTTTGTATACCACCAATAAAGAATTTTGAACACACAACATGTCTGAAGCAACTTTAATGAATATGAGAAATCCTGAAGTAAACTTCGTTAATTGAATCAGATTCAGAACCAGTGCTGTACTTTACTAATTGTTGTGGAACAGATCAGACTATTTTTGAGAATATTAGCACATAGTGGGTGCTGATCTTTTTTGTATATGTGTGTGGATTGTATCTAGTTTTGGGGACCCCGGAGGCTGTCTTCCCCTGATCTGAGCACCACTTTCTTAGATTAAACCCTACACCTTGATGGGTGCGGTATTGAGAGTCTAGGCCTCTTTCTTGTAAATCGCAACTTTGACTCATAACTGTATTGTGATGGAGACACCCAATGGGCACCTAGATGAACCGGAAACCACTTATAATACAGTCATTCAAATTGAGGAACATATAGAGGGGAGCAAAAAGATGATTTTCTGGACATAGTTTCAGCTGCCATATCATAGGCCTCTGCTAAATGACTGACCCCCTTCATTTGTGGCCAACCCTTTGATTGGGGAGGAGGTCATAAAAGGCTGCCTATTCACCCTTACTACTCCAAGCAGTGTGTGATTCATATGCTGCCAAAGACCTCCTGCCCTTTGTGAAAATCAAACAGGTTGGGTCAGAGAAGCAACACTACACCCTATTTCGCTGTGTGATGACCCACAGATCCAGTGTTAATACTCCTTACAACTTGAAGCAAACAAAAAAAGATATTAAAGAGATTCTAGATGAGTTACAATACCAAGGTATAGTCATTCCATGCCACTACTCTATGATCGCCCAGATTTTTCCGGTATCTAAATACAGCATAGATATTAGTTTTGTGCTTCAGGGATCTCAATTCCCATTGTAAAGCACATGTGATATAAAATAAATACAGCACACAACTAATGACCCAGCTAAATACGAAAATGTGTAAAACAACACCTGACTTCACTAATAGGTTCTTCTTGCATAGCACAGCACCTGAAACTCAGTATTTGGTTGCATTTACATTTGGAGGTACTCAATACACATTCACCATTTGGCTCAGGGAAGAAGACCTCATGGGTGTTTGCTACAGGAACTTTAGAGCTCCTATTGGAAGACTCTGAAGCAGTGTTTTATGTTGATGTTATTTATATCTAACAGTTCCTTAGATGGACACTTAAAGAAAGTAGATAATATGGCATAAGGTCTGTCCCTATTCCTCATAGAAAAGGCAGACCAAGGAGAGAGAGTGGTCAAACCATTAGAAACGTATTTCCTGAGGTCAATTGTTCCACAGCCCTTCCAACTACTGCCCACCTCATACATTGATAGGAACGCAGTATCCCTAAAGCCTGGACTGAGATCCTGATTGGGGCGGACTGGATGTTGGAGCTTGCCACACATAGTCTTCCGCACCTCCAAAAAAGAGGGATTTACAAGTATACCATGTAATTGGTCTGTTTAGAGGCTGTACTTCTGTTGTTGCAGAAAGTAATATTTAGAGGACTGTAGAAGGCCCTTTCAAAACCTTTCCTCTCAGTCCCCTTTAAATGATAAAGACGAAATAACATTAGACTGGCTGTGTGCATACATGGTCACCCGAGTCTGGACATTTGTTGTCGTGTTATGAGGCTGGCTGTTTCTATCATCTTATTTACATGACTCGAATGGTGTTTTGTCAAACAAAACTGCCTTTTGCAAACTAAGCTGCTGGGTTATAAGTCACAATATTGTTTACAGAAATATCGTCCGACATAAATATTGTGTCATAAATATTGTTTACACAAATATTATCCGATTGGGTGTAGATTTTGTATTTATTCCAGTAGCGCAATAGTTTTGTAAATTATATTTAAGACAATATTTATATCAGACAATATTGTCACAATGATATTCTGATACTACATGAAGCTGTGGACACCAGTAAAAGATTACAGCGGATTCTCCTCTATACTACATGTCATTTTTCTATCATCTCTGGGATGGTGGAAGCTTTAACAATGACTTTGAAGTATCCTTTATTTGAGGTTAAATCCCCAAATCTAACACACAAAGGGATTATCTAAATTAGACTAAAGTTGTGAAAGCATAGCTGTGCCTCTGTGTAATTGAGCAAACGTGGACAGGCGGCTTGGGGGATAACATTTATTACTAAATGCTGCTGAGTATCTCTCAAATCATCTGGCTTTCTCCCTCCAAATGAACTACAACATAACTGAAAAGTGGTCATTTGTCTCTTCCATTGTCCACTGACCTTGCTGGAATGTATGGCTTGAACTATTTCAGGGTTTCCTGCTGGTTGTTCTCCTGAAGTGAGGAATGTATTTGGAGTAGATGAGGTATGAGTAACTTCTTGTCTCTATAATGTTTGTTGAGACAGATGATGGGCAATATTTTCATGGGCATTATCAATTATCACAGGCTTTGGACTACATCCAACTTTCGTAAAAGGGGATGTGAGACACATTTGAGACAATTGGTTCAAGGGTACACTAGAATCACACCTTAATCTTAACTCTTTATAACAGTTTGTTTGACAAGATTGAAAAAGATGATGAGTACTGGTTTCCCTGTAAAAAAATTAATATATATATATGTCCTAATTTTTAAATTAGTCACTGCTTAACTCGGCAGTTGAGGTAATTAATTTATTTATACAGTGCAATGCAAGTCAGCGAGGTGGCTTCTTGGAACTAAGCTGTGCAGTTCTAGCTAGGAGAAGTGACCATAAACTTGTATGATTAAAGTGATGCCCTTATATGAACAGCTAAAACTTAATCGGTTTACTTCTTACCTTGTACTGATCCTCCGCCTTTGTAGGTGTCACTGAAACCTGCTACCTAAGATGGACTGTAGGGTCTTGCTCCTCTATTCACACACAGTTCGCCTCTCACGGCATTCTCTAATCCCATCTTACATGCCACTGGAGCAGCGCAATATAGACTCCATCCTTGCACGTCACAGAAAAGCAATTATATATGTGTATTTGACATTATATTCTCTGTGTGCCTTAAATTTCTTAAAGTGTGTGAAACATTTAAAAGTATTAATGAAATGTATTCACTGTAGAGACTAGAGATTTATACATTAGTGCACTAATGTTCAGGGTGTACTTTTATTCACGTTTATTACACTTACACTTCATGTTATATTAGCATATGTTAACATGTACACTTTCACTCACGTTGTACATTTTTCCTAAAATTATAAGTACACATGTATAACCATGTATTCGAAGTGCAGATTATACACTTAATTAATGTTAACCTGACTACAGGTCTCAGTTGAAATGCATTTTGCTTTGCCAGCATGTTCTCTTTTCCTTGTAGGTTTATTATCATGATTTTCATTAGTTAGAAAAAGGCTTATTGTCTGTATTAGAATGCTGATAGAGAGGCTTGGATGGAAAACTTGGCAGTGAACATGGAGAAACAATGGTCGAAAGAAGTCTTCTGTTCATCAAGTACCAGGATAGCAAGATGCTCAACCACAATCTTAGTTCGATGGGTTGAGAAAATGGAGCGATGTTGCAGATGCACTCAAGTAAGGGTTTGATTGGTCTCTAATGGTGTGAAATGAGATAAGAACGTTTCTGAATATCCTGTTACTTTTAAATTGGTGTTCACACAGTTAGAGACCAGAGATTCCTTTTAGACTTATAGAGGTGCAGACTTCTCTGCTTGCCTTATTCTTGCAAGTGTGAAGCTTTATGCTAAACACTTATTTTCTTTTTCCAAGACTTCTACTGGAGTCCCAAATTAGAGACCTTTGATAGATGACCCTATATTTTTTATCTATGTTTAGAAGAGAGAAGGAAAGTTTCTTTATGGAACACCTGTTTGCTTTATTTTGTGTCAATTCTATTGTGGTTATTTCAATTCGATATGTCATTCTATTGTGCCTTAACCTATTGAGATTTTTCATCTTACCTATTGTATTGCTGCATTTATTGAACTTAGTTTTGGTTTGCATATATACTGGATTGATCAGAAGTCCAAAATAAAACTCTTTAACTTTATTCAGCGATTCCTAGTTCTTATTGTGGATTCACATTGGCTAATGTAGAAGTAGGTCTTTCACAAATGAAGGTCCAGACTTAAGTAGTTGAAGTGAGAGAGCTTTATTCAAGTAAGTAACAGCTTTGAGACCCCATCCAGCAGCTGGTCAGTGGTAACTGCCTTCCCAGTTCAAAACAGTGCTAGGTAACTTTCACCACATTCCAGAACCAGGAATCTGTGGTTTACAAAGAAGGTGCAGAACATCACATCACCTCCCCCTTAATAAACAAACAGAAGAACAATAAATATGTATATACTAAAAAGATAAAGAAAGACACTGAATGAACAAGTTGTAAAACAAAAAACACATTGATACATTAAGAAGCATAATCCTGAAAACGAAGAGGAACACGATTCAAACGAAGCGGTCTTAAACACCTCTCAGGAACCTCTCATTCTTGTCCAAGCAACCGTGAAGAGGAACTAGTAGCGGGACATGCGGGTGTTGAGCGGTATTTTGCCACTCTGCCCAAATTCCAAATCCTGTGATCACTCGTTTTTATGGCATTTTTAAACACTTTGATAACCTGAATTGGCTGACTGAATTTTGACACACCAGACGTTTTCCTTGGCAACTTGATCTTGACCCAGTCACCAACTTCAATTATAGTACTCTTCACAGCTTTTCTCATATCATAACAAATTTTCCTTTCATCCATCCTACCTTTCTCTCTTTCCTTCCAACCATCCGTGCTACCCACCATTTCACCAACCAACGCTCTCTTTGCAGAAACCCAAGAGGGAGCCACTTCCACATTTGCCATTCTACCTTTAAACAGCTGAAAGGGAGCACACCTGTTGAGGAATGGGGAGTGAAACGATATTCTCTCACTTTTCTTCTCACAGCGACCTCCCAGCAATCACCACAAGACCGTCCTGTTGTATAGCTTCTTTAAGAACTTTGATAAACCTTTCAACCACACCATTACTTTGTGGGTGGTACAAAGCAGACGTCTTGTGTCTAATACCCATTGAAGTCAGAAAATCCTCCACTAAGCGAGAGGTAAATTGAACTCCATTATCCGTCAAAATGGTTTGAGGGAAGCCTTCTCGCTCAAAAAGTTCATCCAAGAACTCTACCACAACAACAGACTCAACTGAGTTCACAATCTTAATCTCCGGCCACCGTGAAAACAAATCAATGCATTCAATGACATAACGATCTTGCGATCTCAACTTCACTGGCCCCAAGATGTCTATGGAAATGTCAGACCAAGGAGAAGCAGCTTGCTCTCTAACCACCATTGGTTGTGTCCTACACTTGAACGACTTGTCACAATTAGCACACTCTGCACACTCCCTAACAAGTCTTTCTACAAAAACATCCATGGCGGGCCACCAGTACACTGCCCTGATTCTCTCCTTGGTCTTGGCTATACCCATGTGCGAGGCATGGGCACTCCCAACCAATTTATCCCTTAAGACAAGTGGTAGAATAAGCTTACTTCCACGCATAAGTACACCATCTACAACCAGCGAAATCCTCCTTGACATGCCAATAACCCTTGAGCAGATCATCACAGCCCCTTTTATCACACCAACCGTCTTTCACCATGGTGATGACCTTTTGTAGATTCACATCATTAACAAGGTGTTCCTTCCACTCATTTTCCGAAACAACACCTTCACTGATCAAACACACATTCACATCCTCTTCCAGATCCTCTCCTGCAAAGCACTCAATATCATCAGCCATGTCATCATCCACACCGCCAAGTCTTGAAAGACAGTCTGCGAGAACATTTTTAGAACCAGGTAAATACGATAGTTCAAAATCAAATTCTTGAAGAGCCACCACCCACCTGCGAATGCGGTGAGAGACAAAATCTATGCCCTTCTTTGTAAAGACCTCTTTGAGCGGTTTGTGATCAGATAGAATCTTAAATGTTTTACCCCACAAAAATTTTCTTAACTTACGTACCACCCAGAACACACCTAGCGCCTCCTTCTCAACAACAGAGTAATTGCATTCTGCACCTCTTAGGGGCCTGGAGATGAACAAGATGTTTTTTTCTACACCATCTACCTTTTGTAATAGTACTGCCCCTAGACCAGTTGAGCTGGCATCGGTTATGAGAAAAGACGACTTTGCAGGGTCAAAACTATTCAGGCATGGTGCATTGTTGAGGTGATTCTTAATACCAATGAATTCCTTTTCACAATCTTTTGACCACTCAAATTCACACCCTTTCTTTAACAATGACCTTAGGGATAAGGTTTTTCCTGCAAAATTCGGAATTAATTTATGATAAAATTCAGCCATCCCCAAAAACTTAATAAGCTCATCCTTGCTAGATGGTGAACGCAAATTGAGGATAGAATCCACAAGAGTTTTCTTTGGTTTGATTCCTTCTGCTGAAACAAAATGTCCAAGGTACTCAATTTCCTTGACATTGAACTTGCATTTGTCAGCTCGAAGAGTGAGGCCGGCATCTTGTAACTTCCCTAAAACAGACCTCCACCTCAAATCATGTTGTTCCAAATCAACTCCAAAAATCAGCACATCGTCCTGATACACCTTCACACCCTTTAAATCTCGAAGAATGCCCTCCATTACCCTTTGGAAAACTGAGGCAGCCGAAATTTGTCTAAAGGGCATTCTTAGAAACTTAAAAGTACCAAAGGGTGTCACAAAGGTCGTGTATTCTTGAGAAGAAGGATGCAGCCTAACCTGGTGGTAAGCTGAGGTTAAATCCAATGAAGAAAAGTGCTTCGCCCCTTCAAGGGAACACAGCATTTCAGCAATATTGAGTAGAGGGTAGTGGTCAACGACCACCGCTCTGTTGAGTTCCCTCAAGTCCACACAGAGTCGAGCCTCACCATTCGCCTTATGTGCCATCACTACCGGAGAGACCCACTCTGTTGCCTCAACTTCTTGGATGATACCCCTCGCCAGGCGTTTGTCCAGCTCACTCTTCATGCTCTCTCTTCCTAAGAGTGGAACACTCCTTACTTTGGCAACCTTAGGGATAATATTTTGCTTAAGTCTTATGCGATGTACATCATTTTTAAAACATCCTAAGTCGCTTGCAAAAACGGCAGGAAAATCTTTTATCAAATCATTAACCAAATAGTCAACCACCCCAACAGGTGGCAACTCCTTCAGACAGACCTGAGGATCTTCGTTGGGGTCAAGAAACACATGCAGATCCCTTTGGTGAAGCCAACTTATAAGTGAGTCACCTTTCATTGACACATACATTTTCCCAGAGATCACTCTCCCCTTGAAATTAATTGACCCCCAAAAGTAACCAAGTAGGTCAATGGTGACACCACCATATCCCTTTGGTCTGATGTCAGGTTTTTTAAGAATAACTTTATCCTGTAAATTACTCTCATAAAACACTTTGGGAACAAGTGTAATCTTTGCCCCAGAGTCGAACAGCATTTTGACCGATGCATCATTAACTAAAACATCCTCATAAGGACCATCAGGCTTATTCCATGAAACCTGACAAATAATAACTTCTTCAGCATCATCATCATAGACATCAACTTCTTTGACTGTCTTGTGATCCTTACCAGATCTACAACATTTGGAAACATGACCTTTCTTACCACAAATTTTGCAAATGACTTCCCAACCGGGACAGTTTTTGAAATCAGCCATGTGACCAGAGTCACCACACCTGTAACACTTGCCATGAAATTGCTTTGGATTGGAAGATCTCTGACTTTGATAAGAAGACCTTGAATTATGGTAAGAGGTTCTTTGAGGTTGATAAGACTGTTTTTGATCTAAGATATTTTTAAATTTAATGGACTTATCTGAAACAACCTGGACCTCAGAGTGATCGTTCTTTTCAGAAGAAGATTCTTTCTTTATGATGTCAACACACGCTTTCGAATGCTCATGGCTCTTTGCAATGGTAATAACCTCTTGAAGAGAAGGATTGTCCTTTTGCCATAGAACATCCCTAGTTTTGTCTTGAACACAACCCAACATAAACTGATCCCTCAGGCGTTCCTCCAATGTGGCACCAAAGTTACAGGTTGAGGCTAACTTACGCAAAATTGTTATGTACTGCTCCACAGACTCATCTTGCGTCTCTAGCCTTCTACCAAAATGATAGCGTTCAATCACAGTACTTAACTTAGGTAGATAGTGCAAATCAAGCTTTTTGATACAAATTTCATATTTATTAAGAGATGCAGAGTCACTATCAGTGAGATCAGGTAGGTGCTCAAAAACTTCCTGCCCCTCAGAACCTAAGCAGTGCATTAGCAGAGAAGTCTTCCTCTCTGCACTGTGGGAGGTACCACAGACACGAGCATAGTGGTTAAACACCTTCTTCCACTTTTGCCAGAGTATAGGAGGTACACCTGGTGAAGATAGGAAAAACGGGGGTGCTGGAACATTCTGCATTATATTTGTAATCTTGTACTATTACAAACACCTATTTGAGGTTAAACTTCTTATAATAACTTTGTGACAGAAACACAGTTACAATGAGTACCAAACATAAATGGTAAGATTACTGCTAAACAGCGTGTAGAGTTCACAAAATAAAAGAACAATCTGTGTGCATCAGCGCATAAGTGAGTCTTCAATACAGAATTATGTCGTGTGTATAATGATATGTAAGTCTCACTAGATGATTTCTGGAGTGGTGATGCCAGATAAAAAGAGTTATGCACATCAGCACACAACAAGTGATGAGATAATACCAGCTGTGCGCATCAGCGCGTAGATGAAAGCTCTATTTAGGAGTGAAACTGCACTGAAGAAAATGTCAGCAGAGAAGAGCTGTGCGCATCAGCGCACAACAAATGATGAAATAAAACAAGCTGTGCGCATCAGCGCGTAGATTTAAACCTTTGTTGGAACTGACAGCACTGAAGAAACGTAAAATCCGCTGTGAGTGTCAACAAATGATGAAATAATGCAAGCTGTGCGCATCAGCGCGTAGATTTAAACTTTTCTTGAAACTGACACAGCACTGAACAAACGTAAGATCAGCTGTGCGTGTTAGCGCACAACTATCAATCTGTCATCTTGCACAGGAAGATCCCCGAAAGATGGCATCAGCATGTATTCAGAAGCTTTACTTGAAACTGACACGGCACTCACTAAACGTGAGATAAGCTGTGCGTGTCAGCGCACAACTTCAATACTGTCAGCCCAACTGAAGATGGATGTCACGTAAGTACGCGATGTCGTTGGGCCAGGCTACCAGTATTACGCCGCACAGGAAGTCAGGCAAGATTAGAACACTTAAGATGGCCGCCGCGTCTTCATGCGATGTCGTCAGGATCAGCCAAATGAAGAGAAGGCCGCTCCGCAAGTCAGGCAAAGCGGAGAGCGGATCAACACGTTAAAAAAAAAAAAAGCGCAGCGCACGTACCTTGAGTGTGCAGCTTATGGATACAGCAAAACTTCCCTCCTGGGTCCACTCAACCCACAAAGTCCTTCTTGAGCGTAAACGTGGAGGAGGCAAACCTTGGATGATGCCGGAACAACAAAGGACTGCAGCAGGATGCCGGAAAAGCTCAGGAATCTTCCCCTCCTTTGCAGATGATGAAGAAAATGAAGATCAGCCCACCGGGTAGGAGAGATAGTCTTTGTAAGAAGAGACTTGTAGAGCTGTCTTTATTTAAACATAGGCTGTTGAGGTCTCGTAATTTGCGTAGGTAGATCGTCGCCAAAATGTAGAAGTAGGTCTCTCACAAATGAAGGTCCAGACTTAAGTAGTTGAAGTGAGAGAGCTTTATTCAAGTAAGTAACAGCTTTGAGACCCCATCCAGCAGCTGGTCAGTGGTAACTGCCTTCCCAGTTCAAAACAGTGCTAGGCAACCTTCACCACATTCCAGAACCAGGAATCTGTGGTTTACAAAGAAGGTGCAGAACATCACAGCTTCTTTAGTTAGAAATGCATTGTTGACGTCGCCTTTCTTTCAGTGCTTCATGTAAGCTATCAAAGGTTCATACGACCAACAGGGAAAAATCTTTGATGACTTGACTAAGAGATTACATTGTAAGGTCCACTGCTACATCAGATGGCAGCTTGTTGGATGGTTAGCTACTGAAGCAAATGGAGTTGATGTATCCCTTGTAGAAATTCTAGACTTGCCAAAACCCAGCCTAAGTCCTTAAAGCCCATGTCTCGATTTGGAGGGTCAGTGGAGTTCCAGTGGTTCAGAAAAGAGTTGTAACAGCGAAAGAGTGAGTATTAATAGGGTTGCTCGTTGTAATTGTGTATGTCAAGCTTGCTGTACTTTGATGCGATTGCGTGGTGCGATACAATTATGTTTTAGTTGTGGTATAGATGTGAATATGATTAATGCTGAGCAGTTGAAATTGTTATCAGGTTGGACGTAGCCTAAGATCCCAGGATAGAGCTATAAGTGTGGAATACACTGTGTTGTAATTTGTCTGCTACGTTTTGTGGTGCTAGTTGTGGGGTACCATTGGCTGCACAATTGAGATAGGGACATATATGTCTTTGTGTGAGAGTAAGGTGTGGTTAGTGTAGTGAATCCTGTTGCACAAAGGAGAAGCTGCACTGATCTGGGTGAGTCCCGCTGGCCGAGGTTTCACTCAAGTGTGTGTTTGAGTAGGTCGGAAAGTGTCGCTCTGGACCATTTCATGTGTGATTGTGTGGAGCAGACAAAAGTTATTTATTGAAATCGCTTAGCATTTAGTTTTATTCTAGCTTAGTACTGAGAAAGGGTGCACTCGTGAAAATTGTAAAGGAGGATGAGCTTCTGGGAGGAGTGAGAAGTACGCCATATTGTGCCACGCTGAGATTGAACGGTTGCCATTTGTGCTGCGCTGTTATTAGTTGAGCATATCACAGAGTACCCCACTGTTATTGGCTGTGACCCCAAATGAGAATTGTGGGTAAGGAAATTATTTCCTGGTTTTAAACAAGAGTTCTACTTGTGATTGTTGGTATTATTGCTGAAAAATGAAAAATGTCAAAGCTATACAAGATCTTATTAGGGGAGATGTGAGAGTCCCTGTTAGAGAAGAGGTGTCACCAGAAGGCTTGGCAGGTCATTATATGGCCATATTGGTGAGGCTCCACACGTGCATTTGGTGGAGTCAATGGCATAGGATCACTAAAAAAGAAGGAGCGTTGATGTTTCCACACTAGGGCACACATATAATTTGAGAATTATTGAGAATCTGAGAAGGGAATTGTACGAGATGAAGCCACCTCCTAGATCTGCACAGTACTAGACACACAGGGGCATATTTACGTTCCCTGGCGCATCCCTGCATATCAGCAGGGATGCGCCAGGGAAAATGCGTCACGCAAGTTTACCCTTGAGCCACGTCCAATGCGGCGCATCGTGGCGCAAGGATAAGCAGATGCGTGACGCATCTGCCGGCGGAAGGTTGGCGCAGTGCTGAAGTTGTGTCGCAAGCGCGACGCAACTCCAGCACTGTTCCAACCTTCCCTATCCCTAACATGGTGCGTCAATCCTTACGCCTGCTTGAAGCAGGCGTAAGGATTTGATGCACCAGCGTCGGAAAAGTGACTGCGTGAAATCTTGTAGATTTCACTACGTCACTTTTCCGAGGCGTTCCTGCGCCGGAACGCCCCCCCTGCGCCGGTACGCCCACATGAAACCTGACGCAGGTTTCATGTGGCGCAGCGGTTTACTACGTGACGCATCTCCCTAGATGCGCCACGTTGTAAATATAGCACAACGCGGCGCATGGTTTGCGTTGCCGCTGCGTCACATGCGTGACGCAACGGCGGCGCAAAAGTGGCGCAAGGGGCTTGTAAATATGCCCCTTAAAGCCTGGGAGTGTGAAGCTCATGGCAAAGAGAAATATCAAGGTAGAGTTAGAAAGGCAGTACGTAGCTTTGCCAAAGCTAGGTGGGATACAGAATAACAAAAATGGAGACCTGACATAATTGAGGGAGCTAGGTTATATCCTGCATTGATGAGTGTGGCACCTCAGAAAGAGAAAAAGGAGGCTAAAGTAGAGTGCGCAGAGGGAGCAGGCAAAGATAGTGTTCCTAGTGATGACCTTCTGGATGTGTTGTCAACCCGTCCACCTCCTTACAATGTGACCCAATCTGAAGGAATGAGTAGTGTTGTTACTCTCCTGAGGCTTGAGCCGGGAGATAGATAGAATTAGCCGGGGCTTGAGGTAATCTGCTCTATGCTGAACTATTGTACAAAATCAACTTATTTCTCTGTGATTTGCAGTACTTGCACAGCGCTCTTTTGCACGTCCGACGAGTGGAGTTTGTTTGGTTTTAAATACTTGTTTTAAGCACTTTTAAATCGTGTGTGTTGTGCCTACCTTGTGCCCTGAACTTCCCGAATTCTGTAGGGAGACACGGCTGATTTCGGTCGGACTGGGCGGGGGCAGCCATCTTGGGAGGACGAAGGGTAGCAGGCTAGACTTTTTCTGGCGCTGCCTACATAGGTAGACGCTGGCGCGAGCGCGCACAGTTACTCTCCTGAGGCTTGAGCCGGGAGATAGATAGAATTAGCCGGGGCTTGAGGTAATCTGCTCTATGCTGAACTATTGTACAAAATCAACTTATTTCTCTGTGATTTGCAGTACTTGCACAGCGCTCTTTTGCACGTCCGACGAGTGGAGTTTGTTTGGTTTTAAATACTTGTTTTAAGCACTTTTAAATCGTGTGTGTTGTGCCTACCTTGTGCCCTGAACTTCCCGAATTCTGTAGGGGAGACACGGCTGATTTCGGTCGGACTGGGCGGGGGCAGCCATCTTGGGAGGACGAAGGGTAGCAGGCTAGACTTTTTCTGGCGCTGCCTACATAGGTAGACGCTGGCGCGAGCGCGCCGCTGCCGCGCCGAAGGCGCGCCTAAGGCAAGCCCGTCTGCGCCCGTCCATGCTCTGGCCGCGCACAGCGCCCAAACCCCTGTCCGTTTAATGTCAGGTGAGTCCCCGATTCATGTATACTCTAGAACTACCCTGTTAGATTTGAATAGGGTAGATAGGGTGGCAGAGTGCATTTGTATCAATTTTGATGTACAGCCGGCAGTCCTTCCAGAGGCCTGCCCAAATTGTAAGATGGTGTTGCCAGTTATTAGTTATCAGCCAATTGGGTCTAGGGAGGAGAATAGACCAGCTGCAGCTGGATATAATAATGAATTTCTAAATTGTATTTTGGTGAACGCCAGGTCCCTGGTTAAACATAGCCTGGAATGTGCTAGGTTGATAGAGGATTATGGCATAAAGATGGCATTTATCACTGAAGCATGGACAGACGAGGCTTCTGGACCCGATTTAGTGAAGGCAACTCCACCAGGTTTCCTATGCCATGTATTAAACAGGCCAGGCAGGAAGGGGGGTGGGTTGGCAATAATTTACCATAACTCCATCCAAGCCACCTTTCAACCTCTCTCTCTAATTACCTGTGAAGCCCTGTCTTTTAACTTCGGTCTTAATGATCATCATTCCTTTAAAGGCATACTATTGTATAGACCACCAGGGGCCAGAAATTCGTTTGATGTTCCCTTGGGGAATTTGCTGGAAGAAGGTCTTTGCTGTAGCACATATACCATTTTGGGTGATTTTAATTTTTATTTGGAACTCCCAAATGACCCTGACACAGCAATGTTGATGGATGTGATGGACAGTGCTGATCTTAAACAACTTGTGAATGGACCAACCCATGTGGCAGGACATACCCTGGATGGAATATTTTCAAACCATCCAGGCTTGTCTTTTACAGGCGTACTACCTTTGGTGTGGTCTGACCACGCGGCGGTACGATTTAGTATAAGTATGACAGATCAGCATATAGGGAGCAGTTTCCATAAAGGTTGGATTGAGACTAGGGCTTGGAACAGAGTCGATGGGACTGTTCTTCAGGAGCTTCTTACCTCCACGGCAGATCAGTTAACGGAGGGGGTAGAGGAGGCAACTGCCTCCTATACAAACTGGTTGGCACAGGCGTGTGAGAAATTAGCGCCATTAAAGATTGTTCTGCCGAAAAGATCACATCCCTCTGCTCCATGGTTTACTGAGGAGCTAAAAATCTTAAATCCAATTGTAAACGTTTAGAACGCTCATGGAGGAAAGGCTATTTGGAAGGAGAGAAGAAGGTGTATAAATCCAGCCTGCAAATATATAAACAGGCTATCTTTGTCGCAAAACAAAAATTTTATTCAACCCAAATTGAGTTATCTAAGAACTCTGCCAAAGAGCTCTTTAGAACAGTCTCTAATCTTGCCTCCCTGAGTCCAGCTATTGTTCAATCTAGTCAAGAGTTATGTGAGGAGATTGCAAAATTCTTCCTCAATAAAGTGGTTAGTATATTCTCAGTGTTCAGTGGATTGAGGGAGGCTGGTTCAAGTATGATTAAGGAGACCTCCGAATTTAAGAGGGTCCCCCCCCATGTCTTGGACAAATTCAGTCCACTGACTGCACAGTATATTCTGGAGCTTCTTAAGGGAGTCAAATCTGGCTCGCCTTTTGACCCCTGCCCAGTAATGATCGCAAAATTAGCTCCCAGTCCAATTGCCTTATATCTCGCAGCCATCTTCAATGGTATGTTTGAAACCAGACAATTTCCCAAATTGTGGAAGCTGGCTTCAATACTCCCTCTCTTGAAGAAGCCAAGCTTGGATTCCAGTGATCCCAATAATTTCCGCCCGATCTCTCGTTTGCCTCTCCCTGCAAAGATGGTGGAGAAGGTTATGAATCATCAACTCAGTGCCTTTCTGAAGGAGGTCCAAGCATTGGATCCCTCCCAACATGGTTTCAGAGAGGGACACAGCACTGAGTCGGCCCTCATTAAGGCTACAGAGGAGATTAGAGTGGCAGTGGATCGAGGAGGTAGGGCTGCTTTGATCCTTCTGGACTTGTCTGCCGCATTGGATACGGTCCATCACGATATTTTGATGGACCGTCTCAGTGATTGTGGGGTACAGGGTAAAGCCTGGGATTTGCTCAGGTCCTTTTTATCAGACAGAGGACAGATTGTATCCCTGGGGAAATTTCAGTCTACACTCTTCACACTGCCATGCGGAGTACCGCAGGGGTCCTCTTTGAGCCTAACACTTTTTAATGTTTATGTTTCATCGCTAGCTCCTGTAATCAGTGCCTTTGGATTTGGGATTACGTCTTATGCGGATGACACACAGATTGTGGTGTCTCTTCTACCCGGCCAAGAGCTAGGGATAGATAATAAATTTCAGATCTGTATGGAAGCAGTAGGGAGTTGGATGGCAGACAACTGCCTTAAGCTAAATTCGGGTAAAACCGAAGTGATGTTGTTCGGGAATGACACTAACTTTTGGACCCCTAATTGGTGGCCCGCTTCTCTGGGAACTCTCCCATCTCCCGCTAAAAAGGTGAAAAATTTGGGAGTTATGTTGGATGAGAAATTGTCTCTGGGTGCCCAGGTTAATGCAGTAGTGTCAAAAACAGTACATGTCCTGAGAACTATCAAGAAAATTGTGCGGCTTCTCCCTGTGGGGAGCCGGAAAACAGTGGTCACAGCCTTGGTTCTGTCAAGGCTGGACTACTGTAATAGCCTATATCTTAACATGCAGCAAAAGTTTCTGAACAAACTTCAGTTGCTCCAAAATGCTGCGGCCAGACTTCTCACGGGCTCATCTAAATTCTCCCCAATCTCTAAGGAGATAAGAAAATTGATTGGCTCCGGGTGAAGAGCCGCGTGCGTTTTAAATCTCTATGTATGGTCTTCAAGGCATTGCAGGGTTCGGGACCAGAACACTTGCAACGCCAGTTTCAATGGTATAGACCAGCAAGAACATTGAGATCACTGGGAGCCAAACTGGTGGCGATTCCACCTGTAAAAAAAGCCCAGTGGGGTGGCAGGAGTTTCTCCCTATGTGCAGCGAAGGCCTGGAATGGTCTGCCTTTTCACTTGAGAAATGTCGATAATCTTCTGGCTTTCAGGAAGGGGTTGAAGACCTGGCTTTTTGATGAATAACTCCTGTCCTCCGGTTTCAGCAATTGGAGTAGTAACTAGCGCCAGGACACCTCCGGGTAATCGCGCGCTTTAGAAATCTTCATAACATAACATAACCAGTGGAAGCTCAGGGGGAATCAGTATGGTGATGTCAAGAATGAAAATGCAAACTAGAGAATTGATTAGTAGCATCCGGATGTGTAGTCAATTAGATCAGTGGAAAGGCAGATGGGCAAAGAAGAAAGATCCTCAGAAAAGCAAAGGGAGAGCCACCTCAGTCTTTAATAGGGGGAGAAGGTGCTTTAAATTTCCCATTGAAAGAAGTGCTTGGTGGAGGATCTGATCATGTACCATGGAGTAGAAGTGATGTAGCGTCATTTACGAATGAATACCCCAAATTGAAAGATAAGCCAGTGGAGTGATATGCCCAGGTTGATTGATTTGTAAAGATTGCCCAGGTGTTTTGGAAAGATCTGCATACCCTTTTCAACATTGTGGTAGCAAGTGATTTGTAGGCAGAATATAAAGTAGCTGTACAGTGTCCCGACAAGGAGACACAGAGAAATCAGCCCCATCGCCATTGGTGATAAATACAGGCAAGACATTGATTGGGTTAAGATTGATAGAAGAACTCAGGAGCCTAAAGAGACTGTGCATTCTTTTTATGAGAGATTGTTGCAAGTGTTTAAACAGCACATGGGAATGGAAAATCTTGAATCCAAGTATATGGGAAGTTTAGTGTCTTGGTTTGTGACAGGATTGAAACCTGAAAATAGTGTGATGATTCAACAGCATTTAAGTTGTTGGCAGAATAAGTCAATTGATGAGATCTGAGGTATGCAAAATATTGTAGTGATGCATTGGAAATGAAACAGAAGCGGTTGAAGGAGAAGTTAATGATGGAATGAAAGCAGCACAGTGAGGAAATCAGAGTCAACCACATGTAGGGAATCTTTGTGCTATGCAAGGTGTGTATCAGCAGGGAGTTCCTGTGATGCAAGGTGGAAATGATTATCCATAACAGGGTAAAGGACATGGTGTTTCGATTGACCAGAGTACTGGAATCGATGTTTCCATGTTAAAGAAATTGAATCCATGTCATTATTGTAGCAAATTAGAGTATTGGAAGAGGGAATGTTGTCTTAATCCCAACAGAATAAGGAATGAGAATCAGGTTCAAAATTCAGAATTTGTACAGACACAGGTTAACAACCTTGTACAGCCAAAAAATGTGCTGAGACAGAGAATGCAAAGCCCTAATGCACAAGTTCCTCAAGCCCAGATTCTACAGCAAAATATAAATGGTCCTAGATTTAATTCTAACCAGGTCCCGAACTTTAATCAGAATTCCTTCCAGAACCAAAACCCATTCCAGTTTCCCGTCTTTGAAACACTTGAGAGTTACTGTTCAGATCTGTCACAATGATAGCGCCTGAGGGGGGAGGAAGATTGCATGCTTGGCGCAGTGTTAGAGGTAGACCAGAGTGGTCCATTTGTAGAAGGTGAACTGAATGGCCACCCAGTATCAGTTTATCATTTTTGATCAACACTGGTGCTACCCGTTCCACTGTTAGTACAGCAGAAGTTCCAAACCTACCCCTTTCGGGGGAAAAGAATCCAAGTTGTAGGAGTTGCAAATAAACAGATGACAAACCCTGTAACATTAAAAGTGCCTGTTAAAATAGGGTCCTTTGAAGAGAGTGGTGTGTGATTCTAGTCCTGTGAATCTTTTGGGACGCGACTTGCTGTGTAAGTTAAATTGCACCTTCTTTTGCACGCCGACAGGTGTGGAGTTTCAGACTCATGATGAAGATGTTGATTTCAATTTGGCGAGTCATGGGCCTAACATTGAACTGTACACTTTGATCACAACTGATGATTTACCATTGGATTGCAGAGACACGGTGAAGCCTGAAATCTTGGACTTCTCAGTAAAGGACATGGGTCTCATAAAAGGAGTTCAGCCTGTCCGTATAAATGTGAAACCTAATGCTGAAATACCCAAGAACTCCACAATACAATTTGAACCTCGACACGATTACCGGGATTATACCAGTGACTGAGTCAATGGTACAACAAGGCATTTTGAATGAGATAATGGGTAGTCCATGTAACTCACCCATCGTGGGTTTGCAGAAGCCTAGCAGTAAATACTGCATAGTGCAATTCCAGTTAAACCTCCATGAATTTAAGCTTATGAATGAACTGTGCTTTGAATTTGTTTTGTCATTGAATAGATTGACACAATTTGTCATCGGCTTGATCTCTGAATTGAAATTTGATCTGTGCTTTTATTACAGACAATTAAATAGACTTTTTAAAGGAGAATTAAGGAGATTACCTAGCCCCAAAGCTGCAGAAGGAGCGTACGGGTGTCAGAAGAAAACGGAGTAGGGTTAGGGAAGACTTACTAAGACTTTGTAAATAAACAGATCATAAGATTTATGGACTTGTTTTGCCATCTGCACAACTAGACAGTTACAAAAGAAATCTGCTTGCTGCTAAGTTCTTATTCAACAGTCTGATTCTAGTAATGCAATGGAAACTAACAATCATTACAGACATAGGCTCATATTAGCAGGTGCAATGATAGCTGTAACTGTAGGACTAATTGTATTGCTTATAGGCTCATATTCGCCCACACTTCACAATTAAGGTGAGATTAAATCTAGGACTACCCCTTCCCAGATTCCTACTGCTTGCATACATTTGATTTCAAGACTTTACATGTAGATTCCTCAGGAGGAGATTTCTCTTTGAATGGTTATTTTAAGTTGGTTTATGAATATATTGACATGATGGATGCAAAGGACTGCTGCATTTGTACAAAGTTACCTGCATCAGCTGCAAAGGGAATTACCTTACACCATATTCCTCCTACATATGGTGTAACTTGTAGGCATTTAATGAACCTTTTATAAGGAAAGGGTCATTTTTAGTATGATTTCTCAAATTATGATTTAGTGCTTTCTGAAGTCCCTTCATTTAAACATTTGAATCGCTACCCTAAGGCTAAAGAGATGGAAACAGTGGATAGTTTCTTTAAACCCATTTTAACATTAGATACTGCTTATGTTCATAGGCGCAATTTGACTTGTTCCTTAACAGATGTTGAAAACAAATTTCTAGATTCTGTTGAAGTTAGGAGGAGAGCAATGGATGTCCGTTGGAAAACAGGGTGGGATCAAAGATATAGAAGTCAATGGGCTAAAGCTGAATTAAAGCACCAAGAGTCAGGAGTTATGCCTGCACTAACTTTAGATTGGAAGCACACGGGAACGCTATGTGTACATAGACTCAAATCTGCAAATCACATTGAAAACATGGGAAGGAGTGATTGTGATCACATTTTCAAATGCAAAGGGAATTGGCCTTTATTCATAGGATGACAAAATCCTGCTATTCCCGGAGTTTGTGGGGAAGCATGCATATTTTACACTGCCCGAGGTTGGTATGGCATGCTACTTGGCAAAAGTCTTCCCCAGATTTATCATGTAGAACATCTAGATGATCTCGTATGGAATTCATATGTTAGAACCAAAAGAAACAGTAGTAGTGCTGAAATGTGCTGAAATAGTTGGTACATTGATTCCTTCTGAAGGAGTAGTTTTGAATGATCTTAAAAACTAGAAAGTTGTCCACTATAGCTGATAAGGTATCTAATAGTACTGCAAGTTCATTGTTAGCTGTGGACACTGAAATGATAGCTATAAGGTCTATGGTAATGCAAACTCGTCTTGCGTTAGACATTTTTCTTGTGAAAGAGGGTGGAGTCTGCAAGATGCTGAAGGTGCAGCAATGTTGTACCTACATACCTGCAAAAAGAACAATGATGGACAGAATGTTGAACAATGTCAAACATTCACCCAAATACAGAGATCTGGGCCTCAAACCATCGTTTTTTTGCTCCCCATGTCATTCCAGTTTAAACCCAGCCATATGCAAATAAGTCTTGACCCTGCTCCCTATTGGAACAGTCCAGCCCGAACTGCCAGGCCAGGTTCTCTCTGGACTGGAAACAAGCATTCTAGGACCGGTTTTGGGGTTTCACCCCTTTTCAACCAGGATAGCTTGACTCCAGTGGCATGGAGAGCATGGGACCCACGTCTGGGCATACCCATCCCACTCGGGGTGACAAACGCAAAAAGAACAATGATGGACAGAATGTTGAACAATGTCAAACATTCACCCCAGTACAGAGATCTGGACCTAAATCCATTGTTTTTTTGCTCCCCATGCCTTTCCAGTTTAAACCCAGCCATATGCAAATCAGTCTGCTCCCGGGCTCACTGTGCCACTGGTTTCAAGCTAGCCTGGCTGATGAGGGGTGATACCCCGAAATAGGTCCCAGGATGCTTGTTTCCAGTCCAAGGAGGACCTGGCTTGGCAGTTCGGGCTGGACTGTTGTTATGAGGCACAGGGTCAAGACTTATTTGCACATGGCTGGGTCTAAACTGGGGTGGCACGGAGAGCGAAAGAACGATGAATTTACCCCAGATCTCTTGACTGGGGGGTGAATGTTTGATTTGCTCTGCATTCCATCCATCATCTGTGCGTCTTTTGCTTTCTCGCCCTAAGTGTGCTGGGTATGACCAGACGTGGACCCCGGGCTCACAGTGCCAGTGGAGTCAAGCTAGCCTGGCTGATGAGGGGTGATGCCCTGAAACCGGTCCCAGAATGCTTGTTTCCGGTCCAGGGAGGACCTGGCTTGGCAGTTCGGGCTGGACTGTTCCCATGAGGCAGGAGGGTCAAGACTGATTTGCATATGGCTGGGTATAAACAGAGGTGGCATGGTGAGCAAAAGAACCATGTATTTAACCCAGATCTCTTGACTGGGGGTGAATGTTTGATTTGCTCTGCATTCCGTCCATCATCTGTGTGTCTTTTGGTACCTACATACCTGACAAGAGTGAGGAGGTGAAGAGTTACATTGAAAACATCACAGACTTAAAGGAAGTTTATAGGAGTTGGAAGCTACAGGTAATTGGGAAGCAATTGGGAATAGATTTGCTGCAGTAGGCATTTGGTTTAGGAATCTTGGAAGTGGAATATGTGGTTCCATTTTGAGACCACTTGTGATAATTACCCTTTGTGCAATATGTTTGTTTGTAATGTTTAAGGGTTACAAGTATATAAAAGCGAAGAGAAAAGTGCAGCAGGAAAGAAGGGGACTAAGAAAAAAAAAAGGATGTGGAACTAGAGGAGAGTCAGTGTAAATTTTATGATGAAATGAAGTCCCTGGAAAACTCTAAACGGAAAATGGTGAAAATCTCATGGTTTTGATTTGTTCTTATCTGATAAGATTCATATGTTGATAGAGAAGGCTAACATGGCCATGAGAGGGGGGGATTGCAGCAGCGCAATATAGACTCCATCCTTACACATCACAGAAATGCAATTATATATGCATATTTGACATTATATGCACTTATTCACAATTTTCTTAACATGTGTGAAACATTTAAACAGATTAATGAAAGGTATTTACTGTAGAGACTTGAGATTTATTCACATGTGCACTAATGTTTAGTTTAAACATGCAAGAATGTATTCTTTATTTCCGGTTTTTACACTTACACTTCATGTTATATGTGCATATGTAAACATGTGCTCTTTTACTCACATTTTACATTTTTCCTA
Source organism: Calotriton arnoldi (assembly GCA_963921515.1). NCBI lineage: Eukaryota > Metazoa > Chordata > Amphibia > Caudata > Salamandridae > Calotriton > Calotriton arnoldi. The sequence continues at coordinate 2,099,649 of CAWUFW010000885.1, forward strand.
AAGTTATATGTGTACAACCATGTTTTCGAAGTGCACATTATATGCTTAATTAAAGTTAGCCTGACTACAGGGCTCAGTTGAAATGCATTTTGCTTTGCCAGCATGTTCTCTTTTCATTGCAGGTTTATTCTCATGATTTTTGTCAGCTAGAGAAAGGCTTATGTCCATATTAGACTGCTGATAGAGATGCTTGGAGGGAAAACCTAACAGTGAAAGTGGAGAAACAATGGTCGAAAGAAGCCTTCTGTTCATCATATACCAGGATGGCAAGATGTTCAAGGTTGAGAACCGCAGTCTTAGTGCAAAGTGTTGAGAAAATGGAGTGATGTTGCAGATGCACTCAAGTAATGGTTTGATTGGTACCTGGTGGTGTGAAATGAGATAAGGACGTTTCTGAATCTCCTGTTACTTTTAAATTGGTGCTCACACGGTTAGAGACCAGAGATTCCCTTTAGAGTTCGAGGTGGAGACCTCTCTGCTTGCCTTATTCTTGCAAGTGTGAAGCTTTATCCTAAACACTTATTTTCTTTTTCTAAGACTTCTGATTATGCGGACACCTTCTATGCTCCCGAATTAGAGACCTTTGATAGATGACCCTATATTTTTGATCTATGTGTAGAAGAGAGAAGAGACGTTTCTTTATGGAACACCTGTTTGCTTTAATTTGTGTCTATAAAATGGTGGTTATTGCAATTTGATATGTCTTTCTTAACCTACTGAGATATTTCAGCTTACCTGTTGTATTGCTGCATTCACTGAACTTACTTTTGGTTAGCATGTATACTGGATTGATTGGAAATTCAAAATAAAACTAACTATATTCAGCAATTCCAAGTTCTTTTTGTGGAGTCACATTGGCTTCACAAGTTAGAAATGTATTGTTCATATCTCCTTCCTTTCAATGCTTCATGTAAGCTAACAAAGGTCCATACAACCAATGGGGGAAAATCTTTGATGACTTGACTAAGAGTTTAGGTTGTAACGCCTAGGTCCATACATGGAAAAAAGCTCATAAGGCGGTAAGTTAGACCTTCTAGTATGTGCCATATGACACAATGCAGGTATTTGCATTGAGGGCTCAAGCATCTTGATCTCGCTGGGACAGAAAGGAATCAATTGCCTAAAACAGCTCATAGCAACTGGTACACTCAAATCCTTTGATGCATGCAAGCGGAATTCTCAATACCAGAGGCATTCAGCTGGCAATACCTACAAATGACTCACTGCATTAATGGTGAAATTGGGGGGCCAACAGTGGTATTGGAAGAACAATTATACTACATTTAGATCTAGGTCTCATAGAATGCTGTTGTATCAGGCCTTTCTAATGTATGGTTCAACCACTGTTTCTCCAGGCATGCCTTTTCAAATGCCAGATGAATCTGGAAGGCAGCTCTAAGCAGGGAATACTCAGACGAAGACTGGGCTTCCATACTGGAAACCCAAGATAGACACCCCAGGGAAGAAAAGGTGAAGTTCCTATACTTCAAAGTACTACATGACAATCCCCTGCAAATTACACTGGACACACTTCTTACCTCACTCCAACAGCTACCACTGTAATAGCCTAGGCTGTGACTTTCCCCATGTCCAGTAGCACTGCTCCAGGCAGACCCATTAGTGGACTGTGATATGGAGGGATATATCTGCAACCTTGGATTTCCCAGCATAGGTATCAGTGCACTTAGGCATACTTTACGACATGTGTGACCTGACTGGCACACTAATCCATGAGCAAAGATAGCTAGCAAAATTTGTGACAGCAACCAAGTTGTGTACTCTGCGCCATTGGAGGCAACAGACAGTGCCCTCGGTAAATGAATGGGTCACTAAACTCTTGCAAATTGCCACTTATGAGAGGGAGGTATACAAACTGCAAGAACTAGTTGGCAAATTTGATAGAGTATGGGGTCCCTTCTTAGTCTGACTTAATTACACTAATACTCACTAATATTCATGACCCTTGATTCTCTTGTCATTCAGCCCTGATTTTGAGTGCCACACACAACACTGCCAAGAACTGCTCAGATTCATCAAGCCAATGCAAAATACTGTTCATCACTGCCCCACTGATCCCACCTTTTCTACCCATGCACTGAGACTTCACCGAGTGGACTGACCCCCGCTACATATGATTTTGAGTCAAGCACTATTTCCGCTGCCATGCCTTCCCCTCCCTTCGTACTTCTCTCTAGATTTACTGCAACAACTGGCACACAAAGAGGTACTATTGGGATATGATTGAAATAGACACTCCCAGACAAGAGGAGTAATTGACATCCCCTTCTTCCGTACCTCTTTTTAACTAATTCCAAGGCTGAATAACCTGAAAACAATTTCTTTCACCTTTATTAACTTCATGGCACCTGCAATACTCTTTTATCGTACTCCTATGTATACCAGGGATCTAAGCCATTGACACTAGTGTTGTTTTCCACATTTTCTTTATTTGCATTTCAACAAGAAAGAAGACAGTCATGATCATGTACAAATCATATCATCAGCGGGGTGGGAATGGCATGTCAGGTATCCAGCACATATGTTACCATTGACTAGTGTTATGTTTGAAATTGTTCTTCATATTACCCTACATTATATTTATTAATTTGCTTTGCTGAAAAAACAGAATAAAATTAAATAATTGCTGCAAAAAGGAGGGCAAGAGAACAAGTTACTGATACAGTTCCTGAAGAAAGAGAGAAAGATTGAATTACTAGGTGAGAAGTCATGTCTTCATGTCAAATTTTAATACTCTAATTGGAACTTCTCCTGACAAGTAAGATGGTGAGGTTCCTTAGTAGCCTCTGTATTTTTACAAACCTTGAAAATCCTTTTGATGTTTTTGCAGAAAATATTCTGTCAGCCGTTTACAGAATTGTTCGGAAATAGGCATATTGCCTGTGTGCGGGGAGTTGAGAAAGTTTCAAACTATAGTGAAAAGTCAATCAATGGAATTCTTGGCTACCTGAATTTGCTTGATCAGCCATTGTCTTTATGCTGTTATAAGGGCTCTTCTATCATTCCTAAGGTGTGAACTATAAAGCCCTAAGTTATTGTCAGACTAAGCCATCTTCATTTACACTTAGATTGTCCAGTGTTTTTCCCTTTAAGTACTCCTTGTAAAACACCCCTTCTTATGGTGACTAAGTTTAATGTCTTCGGTATTACAAGGGACTCCATTGTTTAAGGCAGCAGCAACAGACTGGATAGGGCTGAATCCAGATCCAACTCAATATACACTTTCTTTAAAGTTTTTTGGAGTTCCATGGACACAGTGCCGCCCCTACCCCATTCAAAAACTACATTTTGTAACTAAAGTAATACTACAGTAGTACTAATAACTTACTACAAAATGAAATTCACAGACCGACGAATAGAAATCAACAACCTCTCCCATATTTTCTATGGGGATATTTCTGCACATGCAAGTTTACTACTTAGAACTAAATGTGGGAGGGACTAGGGGGAGTGGTGGGGAAATGAGGAATATCTCCTACCATATAGGATGGGTTTAAGGAGGGGTATAGGAAGGGGAAAGGAGGATTTTAAGGATGCTAAGACAAACACCCACACACAAAGAGTAAAGCCATTGCTATTGACAAACTACACTTCTAAAGTTACTACTACACTAAAGGTGACAAAACAGTAGGAAATGTACTCCAGCCCAGCCTTGGAATAAGTCTAGCATCACACAAGGTCACCCAGAGGTACTGCATCATGTTCTCATTGAAAATAATAAAGGTATGTAAAATAATTAAATAAATGACTCAAATTATATGTGTGTGTGTGTATATATTGTATATATATATATATATATATATATATATATATATATATATTCACTGAAAAAACAAAGGTTAAAAGTAGTGTTCTAGTCAGGTGAAATTTTCTGTGACAACGTTATGTTTTAAGCTAAAAACAAAACACAGAAATTTACCAGTTTTTGTTATCTCAAGTAACTATAACTTGTCCCCTAAGGTAACTATAATGTGCACTCCACCATACAGTTTCTTTTCAATAATTTCATAGAAAATGTTGCAGTGATATTATCAATGATGTCATAGAAGATGTCATGAGTGATGTAATACATGGGGTAATTAGCAGAGCATGCAGAGGGCGCGAGTTATAGTTACCTTAGGGGATGCGTTATAACTACTTGAGATAACTATAGCTGGTGAATTCCTGTGTTTTTTTGAGACATTAGTTTGTCACTGAAAATTTCACCTAACTATAAAGTTACTTTTTTCAGTGAATTTTTTAACATAATATATTGTTACCATACGTAAAGCCAACTCCCTGCTCGTGCCGAGCTGGTAGTTGACTGCAGGGGCTGGCGTACGGCCAACACCAGTGCACCTTCAGCCGTGCACTGCATGGGTCTGGCTGCAAAGCCTAGCCTGCAGCCACCCCCTGCATCTAACATTCCCTCAGTCACCCAACCCCCACGTAGGCACACAACCCCATTTTTTGAGGGGGGCGGGGGGGTTCCATGGATCTGTGGATTCATGCGACACCCAACGTGACACCTCCGGGGATTTGCTCCAGATTCGCGAATCCGTCCCGGATCCTCAGCAGCATGAAATATACAACGTTTTTGAACCTTAAATGCTCAAAAACCACTGAACGGATTTATGCCAAGTCATAAAAAGCACTCCTTCTGGACAAGATCTAGCTTTCTGCCAAATTCATTCAGCCGTTTGGGCTGCAGCTGTGTCTAAAGTTCCTATGGAAAAACGAATGGGGAAAATGTGTTTTGGGATCCCCCCCCTTTTGCTCGGCCCTTGCTTGACAGATCGGACAAGTTACCTACCTTTGGTAACGCCTTATCATGTAGAGACATGATCAAGACACAGATTCCTTACCTGGGAACTTCCCAGGCGTCAGACTGGACCTGGAAGAATTTTCTTGATCACTACCCCTGCGTACCAGTAGGTGGTGTCGTCGGCGTCGTCTCCGTCACCGCGACGTCCGCATCGTCAATATAGGTGCCACCTCAGTTCGCTGACATCAGTACTTTTCACGACTTTCCAAGCCAGAAGCGCTAAGCCATGAAGTTGACTGACATTGGTGTGTTTAAACAACTAGCGCCCTGAAGGGAAAAGCCCTGACATGAAGAACTGATCCACAGTGCGGGGAGGATAGGTGGGTTGGTAAGGAATCTGTGGCTAGATCATGTCTCTACCAGATAAGGAGTTACTGAAGGTAAGTAACTTGTCCATCTGATAGAGACATCTAGCCGCAGATTCCTTACCTGTGAACAGACACCCAAGCAATACAATCCCCGGAGGAGGGACTGCGGAAAAGTTTAAACCAGAAAGTTCTGTAAGACTGAACAGCCAAAGAGGCCCTTCCTACGGACCTGATTGTCCAGGCAATAATGCTTGGCAAACGTGTGCAGGGATGCCCATGTAGCCGCCTGGCAGATGTCAAGAACCGGGACACCACACTGGAGAGCGTGGGGCTGCATTAGCCCTGGTGGAATGAGCCCTGAGGCCTTCAGCAGGCTGTTTCTTTGCCAGAGCGTAACAGATCTTAATGCAGAGGATAACCCATCAGGAGATGGTCCTCTTCTGTACAGCACCTCCCTTCTTTGCTCCAACGTACCACACAAAGAGTTGGTTGTCCACCCTGAAGTATTTAGTTTCGGTCAAGGTAAAACGATAACGCTCTTTTTGGGTCCAGACAGTGGAGACATTCTTCTTCCTTAGAAAGATGCAGAGGAGCATAGAAGGTGAGCAAGGTGACAAATTGCTTTCAGTGCCAATCGGATCGCATAAAGCTCTAGCAGGTTGATGTGAAGCCTGGCTTCCGCCAGAGACCAGAGTCCTCTGATCTACACCTCCCCGAGATGGCTGCCCCATCCCAGGAGTGACGTGTCCGTCACCACTGTGAGATCTGGTTGGGGAAGGAAGAGGGGTCTGCCTGTGACCCATTTGGGGTTTGTTAGCCACCACTGCATATCTAGCGCAGTTCCCTCTGAGATATGGACTAGGTTGGTGAGATTTCCCCGATGCTGCGCCAACTAGAACTTCAAGTACCATTGCAGAGCCCGCATGTGCCATCTAGCATGATTCACTAGCAGGATGCAGGAGGCCATGAGACCCAGCTGCCTCAGAGTCAGTCTCACCGAAATCCAGGATAGAGGCTGAAACATCTGTATTATAGCCAGAATATCCTGCATTCGCCGTTCAGGAGGATAGGCCCGAAACTGCACCATGTCCAGAACAGCTCCTATGAAAGGGAGTATCTGGGAAGGAGTCAGGTGTGACTTTGGCACGTTGATAGTGAACCCCAGCGAATGCAGGAGGTTTTCCGTAGTCTGGAGGTGGTAAACGACCGCCTGGGGCAAGCCCACCTTCAACAGCCAGTCGTCGAGATAGGGGAAGACTGGAACCCCTGATCTCCATAGATGAGCTGTGATCACCGGCATCACCTTGGTGAACAGGCGAGGGGTGCTGGTGAGGCCATAGGGGAGCAGGGAAAACTGAAAGCGTTTGTGGTCCACCGTAACCGCAGGTAGCAACGATGGGCAGGCAGGACAGGAATATAGAAGTAAGCATTCTGCATGTCCAGTGCTACCCTCCAGTCTCCTGGGTCCAGGGCAGACAGAACCTGAGCCAGAGTGAGCATCTTGAACTTCTCTTTTTTGAGGAAGTAGTTGAGGGCTCGGAGGTCAAGGTTAGGACAAAGGCCTCCGTCTTTCTTGGGAACCAGAACGTAGCGGGAGTAACATCCACAGCCTACTTCTGGCACCGGAACCCTTTCTATGGTTCCCTTGGCCAAGAGAGCCTTGACTTCTTCTCGAAGTAAAGCAAGGTGATCCTCCATCAGCCGATCGTATGTAGGAGGCATGGAGGAAGGGGTAGTCTCGAAGGGGAGGGAGTAGCCCCTTCAGACTATCTGTAGAACCCACCTGTCCGAGGTGATGACCAGCTAGTAGTGGAAGTGATGGCGTATCCTGCCACCAACTGGACACCCATGATCTGACAGGATCGAACTAGGAGGGCTTGGAGGTTGAGGAGGAAGGGGGGTTTGTGGCCTGACCTGACCTGACTTCTGGCTGCCCGACCCACGGGGTCGGGGCGAGCCATGGCCACGCAGAGGCTGCAGAACATGTGCGGTCCTCTGGCTAGGATAGTGCTGGCGCGGCTGGAAGCACCTTCCGTAGCCACGAAAGAAGCAAAAGGCAGACACAGGACGGGATGACATAGAGAGGCCCAAGGACTTGGCCGTAGCCCGCAACTCCTTGAAGAGCTCTAGTACCGTGTTCGCCCTATCTCTGAAGAGACGAGCGCCAACAAAGGGCATGTCCATCAGATTGGCTTGGACATCCTCAGAGAAATCAGATGTTCTCAACGAGGCATGGCGCCTAACGGTCACCGTTGTGGAAATTGCTCTACCTAGAGAGTCTGTTGTGTCAAGGCCACAGCGTATAGTAAACTTTGCTGCATCTCTCCCGTCTGCAACAGCTTGGGAGAGGACAGCCCGGGACTACTCCGGAACTTGTGGCAGCCCTTGCGCAACTGTCTCCCACACGGAATGGGAGTAATGGCCCAAGAGGCATACAATGTTTACTGACCGCAATGCTAGGCTGGTGGAAGAAAACATTTTCTTTCCAAAGCTATCCAGCCTTTTGGATTCCCTATCCAGGGTTGCAGAAGGGAACGCGCCACAGGAAGTAGAGGCTTGGAGCACCAAACTATCGGGGGTTGGGCGAGAGATGAGGAAAGCTGGGTCAACCGGTGCAGGGGGGTGGTGGCGGGAGATTGTTCTATTCACAGGAGCCCCTGTGCTGGGTTTGGACCAGGTCCCCAGAAGAACCTCAGTCAAGGCCTCCTTAAATGGCAGCAGGGGTTCTGTAGTGGAGACGCCAGGCTGCAAAACCTCTGTCAAGACATTGCTCTTGACTGCCACAGTAGGAAGGTGCAGGCCCAGGACCTCCGCAGCCCTATACACCACCATGACGAAGGAAGTTCCCTCCTCCGAAGCCAGGTTAGGAGGGGAAAGCATGCCAGGCTCTGGAGATATCCAAGCCACTGGCATCACCCAGTTCCTCATACCAGTCCCTTTCTTCTGTATAATGCAGGACTTCTAAGGGGTCCTGCGACCCTCCCAATCTTACCCCAATCCTAGCCCTTCCGAATAAGGCTGAGGGTCTGGCATAGAGCCCAAAGGCTCTGTCGGCGCAGGTCTGGGCGTCGGTGGACGCCCAACCGGCTTCATGTCATCAGGGATAAGAATGGGGCTGGCGTTGCCGGTGGGCGACGGTGGCATCAGGAGTCTCGGCGTTGGACGTGGCATCGGGGAAGGTCGAGGAGGTGCGACCGGCGTCGGTCTGGATCCAGGAACGGATCCCTGAGGAGCCATGGAAGCCGGGGCCGGAGCCACCGGTGCGGAACCCAATGGGACTCCTTTTATTGAGCCTGCGGAGCCCAAAGGTGCGTCGGCAGGGTCAGGCTTCCCAAAAATGGCGCACATGGCGTCATAAAACTCTTAATTGGGCAGGGGTTGCTCACAGTCCCGGAAAGAGAGGAAAACGCGGAGCCGACCCCGGCACGCGCTCCGCAGAACGAGGCCTCGGGCGTCGAAACTCCTCCATCGTGTCGGGTGACCGACGGGGTGAAGTTGTGCTTCTTGTGGTGCCTCTTATCTGACCCCATCAAGGACTTCGAATGGAAGGATGAAGACTTGGAGCCCCCAGCTTGTGCTCGGACCTTCCTCTCTACCTATACCAGGGCCGGGAACGAGACCTCCGAGGATACCTCCGAGGTGCCTGATGCCGGGCCGCAAGCAGCTTTAGGGACCGCTCCCTCAAAGCTTTAGAAGCCAAGGCCTGGTAGTCAAAGCACCACTTCGGGTCGTGGTCGTACACCAAGCACCAAAGACACACGAGGTGGGGATCCATGACCGACATGGCGTGGTGACAGGCGGCACCTAGTTTGATTGCCAAAGCCTTTTTAGACATGATGGATTCCTACACACCGAAAAAGATTGACAAAAAGTCTGTCAAAAAATTACTGGGATTAGCTCTCTTCAACGGATCTGCGCTGGCTGGCAGGGAAAAAAAAGAACTGACGTCAGCATGCGGAGGTGGCGCCTATATTGATGAAGCGGACGTCACCATGATGGAGACGACATCAACGATGTTACACGGTGACGACCGACGCCACCTATCGGTGTGCAGCGGTACTGCTCAAGAAAAATCTTTCAGATCCAGTCAGACGCCTGGGAAGTTCACAGGTAAAGAATCTGCGGCTAGATGTCTCTATCGGATACTATGAAAATTTTAATGCGCAAACTAGGCAGAGAGTAGCACTTTTTTTGGGAAAGTTTTGTGAAGATTTGTCAAACGGCGCCAAAGTTATCGTTAACACAAAAAATGCATTTCCTATTGAAACACGATCCTAACTAGAACTGCCCAGTGACGATTGCCACCGGATAATATTAATTTATATATATGTATAGTAAGGATACTCGAAAACAGACGAGTCACTCGCACTCAGGAGGGAATTAATATAGGGGTTATTCACGGTGCTCTAACCCCAGCAACATGTTTCGGCCACTGGTTTTGATTACGTGATCAAGACCAGTGGTTGAAACAAGTTGCAGGGGCTAGAGCCCCGTGAATAAACCCTTTATTCATTCCCTCCTGAGTGCGCGTGACTCATCTGTCTTAGAGTATCCTTACTTTACTATACTAAGTGCTGCGCCCGGCACCATGCGACACCTCCGAGAAGCAGCACAGCAACATAGGACTTCAAGCAGTTTGCGTGTATGTGGATATTTCTGCTTCTTTTTTGCATAATTTATGCGGCACTCTATGCCTGAAAGGGTATTTTTTGGACTTATACTGGGTGCTCGCTTGTGTCTGGACAAAACTAAACCTCTCTGAAGAGCTATAATGATAGCGAAACACGTGTCAGGGGTTGCTTTTATTCATTCCAGGTTGGCTTGGGTGGTATTTTACCAATCCAAAGCTGTAATACTGTACCTGGAGTGGTAAAAGGCTTTTGTCATTTTGCAGCTTGGCATGTATGGCACTGTGCTAATCCTGTTCTTAAAGACTTTGCTGTAGAAATGGCAAAATACTTTGTCTCTTTCTATCTTGGCGTGGATGGCAATGTGCTAATCCTGTGCTAAAAAACTTTGATAGAAAAGCAGACATTTGAGGTGAGCAAATCTAGAGTGTCACTGGAGTTGTAGGGTGCTTTATACAGGAGCTGCTCTCCACCTAAACTTCGGAACTACCCATTGTTCTCTGCTTCTTTTTTTGCATTATTTATGCGGCACTATGCCTGAAAGGGTATTTTCTTTTACTTATACTGGGTGCTCCCTTGTGTCTGGACAAAGCTAAACCTCTCTGAAGAGCTATAATGATACCGAAACATGTGTCGGAGGTTGCTTTTATTAATTCCAGATTGGCGTGGGTGGTATTTTACCAATCCAAAGGTGTAATACTGTGCCTGAAGTGGTAAAAGGCTTTTGTCAATTTGCAGCTCGGCATGGATGGCACAGTACTAATCCTATGCTTAAAGTCTTTGCTGTAGAAATGGCAAAAAAACGTTGTCCCTTTCTATCTCAGCGTTGATGGCATTGTGCTAATCCTATGCTTAAAAACTTTGACAGAAAAGCAGACATTTGAGGTGAGCAAATCTAGTGTCGCTGGTGTTGTAGGGTGCTCTATACAGGAGCTGCTCTCCACTTAAACTTGGGAACTACCCAGAGTTCTCTGCTTCTTTTTTGTATATATATATGAAATACTTGAAAAGCGGTTCCTTCTGAGATCGAGCCCGCAGCCAGGTGGTGCGTGATGCCGGTGGAACCACCGCCGGACTTTGTAATCCAAAACAATTCCCAAATGAACACGCACACTCGAAAGTCCTTTGCAAGAGCAGAGAGTTTAATCCTCAAACGTTATGCGTTTCGACAAACAGATGTCTTGATCACACGCTGAGTTGTAGGAGTTACGTGCATAAATCAACATTGGAACGAGTCAGAGGACTACAGTCTGGTATAGGTCAATAGCCACAGTAAACGAGAAGAACCACTCCAACACCGACACCTCCAACAAGAGGACGTGGAAGAGGCCGAGGACGGGGAAGAGGCAGGGGCGCAGCAAACAAAGGCAACTCAAAAGAAAGCACAGATCAAAGAAACAAAGAGCTCGTGGGAACCAAGCGTGGCAGCTCGAAGAAGGGACAAAAATGATGGGAATAGAAATGGTAAACAAAACTATTTTAAATCTTACATCACGATCTCTTTCCCAGTTCGAGAAAGCAACACTCTGCTTAGGATTGACTTTCTATCCCACTGAACTCTTTAACTATGCAGAAACACGTGTTGACATTTTGAAATTTATCAGAAAACTGAAAGTACAAAAATGGCACATTCTGAAGAGTAATAGACCACCCGAAGGTAGCGGGCCAGTACCAGAGGTATCAACCCCATCACAATCTGGGCTCAGTATTGAAGACGCTAATACACTTCAGGTCATGTATGACCTACAACAGTCCGACACTGATATTGGTGAAGAAGTTCCGTTCTCTGACTGGCCAATCACAACTGACAGAGCTGCTTGTTCAGCTTTTAAACCACATTCGGTCTTCTACCCTAATCTCCCACATGATTGTATTGACACTTTTCACGAAGAGGTGGCAAGGGAACTTATGAAAAACAAACACAAATTTAACACTAGCAGTGCAGCAGCTCGCAACATGTCTAAAGAACAAAGAAACTTTATCATGTCCCTTTCTAAAGAAAAAAACATTGTGGTTCGTCCATCTGACAAAGGGGGCAACATTGTGTTATGGGACAAACAAATGTATATCAATGAGGCTCGTAGACAACTTGATGATGCTAGATTTTATTGTCCTTGCAATACCACCATATACAATGAGAGTATTACCTCCACATGGAGTAAATTGAATGAATGGCAAATGTCAGGAATTATATCCTGGCAAGAGTTCTGTTTCTTGAAAAAAGATTATCCCAAACTTCCCATCTTGTATCTTCTCCCGAAGATACACAAACACCCTACGGTCCCCCCCGGGTAGCCCCATTGTGTCATCTGTAGGGAATGTATGTGAAAACATTTCAAAATACGTTGACCATTTCTTATGTGAATATGTTACATCTTTACCATCACATGTTAGGGATACAAAAGACTTCCTCAACAAAATTGAGGGGATCACATGGAAAGATGAGTATACCCTCATCACCCTGGACATGAACTCACTCTATACCATCATTGATCACGCCCAGGGATTGAAGCATGTCTTCATTTCCTGAGGGCCAAAAAACATTACTATCTAGAACATACACACATGTTGGTAGAAATGATGATGATATGCCTAACGAACAACATCTTTATGTTTAACGGTGAGCTCTACAGGCAGGTGCAGGGCACGGCCATGGGTACGTGCTTCGCACCTAGCTTTGCGAACCTCTTCCTAGGTAAGTGGGGAGAGGAAATTCGCAAGGATGCACTACTTCAAATTGACTTTGAAAAGGTAGTGGTTTGGCTGAGGTATATTGACGATTTATTTATTGTATGGAAAGGCAGTGAAACCCAAGCCACTAAGTTCATTGAGAAGTTAAACAACAATACATACAATATTGTCCTCAGCCAAAACATCAGTAAAAGCAGCATCGAGTTTCTAGACGTTAGAATAGAAATTCAAGAAGGGAAACTCGTTACCAGCTTGTTTCGGAAGGAAACAGCGGGCAATAGCCTCCTTCATGCCCTCAGTGGCCACCCTGATGCTCTCAAATGGAGTATACCCTACGGGGAAATTACTGAGGGCAAAGAGAAATTGCAATAACGAAGAAACTTTTCAAATAGAACAGGAAACCATGCTCAATCGATTTCGAGCACGAGGTTACCCAGAATGGGTTCTCAAAAAGGCCATCCTCAAGGTTAAAGAAATTGACAGACCTAAGGCCTTAGAAACTGTCAAGAAAGAGAAACTGACTGAGGGTAACATCAGGGTCATTACCACTTTCAACCAACACTCTCCCAAAGTAGGCAACATTTTGGTGGACAACTGGAACATCCTTAAGACGGATGCCATTATAGGACCCAAACTCAGCAACAGACCTATGATTACCTACAGGAAGGGCAAGAGTCTCAGAGACATTCTCGTGAAGGGCGACATCACGGAACCCACCAAAACCTATTCACATGGTCTGAAGGGGTTCTTTCCCTGCGGACATTGTAGAGCATGCAAATCCAGCCATCTAGTGAAAGAATTCCAAATACCCAACATACCCATGAAGAGAAAGATAACACAGTTTCTCACATGCAGCAGCAGCTATGTCATTTACATTTTGGAGTGTCCTTGCAGACTCAAGTACGTAGGTAGCACTACCTGTATGGTCAAAAAGAGGGTCCTCGAACACCTTAGGGCTATCACTAATAAAGATCTGCACTACCCCATTGCAAGGCACTTTCAGGAACAGCATCAATCAAACAGCTCTCTTCTGCGCTTCTTTGCCATAGAACAAAATAACATGGGACACAGAGGCGGCAATAGGGAACTGACACTCAGGAAAAAGGAATCCAAATGGATACTTGAGTTAGAAACTCGTTTCCCAGGGGGCCACAACTTAGATGAGGAGCTAGCAACACACCTTTATGAGGACTGATAGGTTTAAATAGCGACTCATCTTTTGACTTCGTAGTTTACTTGATTTAGTAGATCTTAGACTATTGTTACGGTTTTCTTTTCCTCATTGGAATTCAGATTTTAAATGTAATGTTTGCTATCTGTGCAATTTTATGAGGTTGAAATGTATAACATTCATTCTCTTATCTTGTTTTTTCACAGGAGGAAAGGAAGGGACCCACCACACGAGAGTCGGTCACTTCACAGGTTCCCTACCCTTTTCTTCACCCAGGCCCGGGTTTGCACTTATGTCAAGATAAGAGTCACTATTTCTTAATTTTGATGTTCACTCTACTTTATTGGATCGGTATTAGCACTGCCTTTTATACAAACATTGGACTCCTTAGGACTCACGTAACATTAGCCACTTGGCGAATACATAGTCATCAGGTTTTCAGATATTCACACACGACCAAGCCTCCTTAGTGCATGCTCAACTATAGGCCCAATATCATATCGGCATTGACACGCATATGGCCTGTACACAAAAAAACGAGTGTCATTATGTCATCTCTGCTCTAGCACTCTTCCTACAGCTAGAAATGACCAGGTGAAGATGTGTAACTTGAATATTTTGCCACTTGGCGAACGCAGTGCAATTTTACAATTTTATCCACCTCTCACCAGGTTTGGTACATGGCTGAAATGTTGACCATGTTTTGTAACACACTTTGTAGATTACGGTTCGGTAATTTACAATTACTGCACGATATTGTTGATTATGCATTATAATATGTACAGACTCATGTAGTATATGCTTATTAAGGCATAACAGTAATTAGCTTGGTTATATGCCAGAGGGCGCACTATGTACTGTGTTATATGTATTAGGACAAGTGTTTACTGTCTACACTACCTAGTTCAAAATGGCCGACAGGTTTACCGTGGCTATTGACCTATACCAGACTGTAGTCCTTTGACTCTTTCCAATGTTGATTTATGTACGTAACTCCTACGACTCAGCGTGTGATCAAGACATCTGTTTGTCGAAACGCGTAACGTTTGAGAATTAAACTCTCTGCTCTTGCAAAGGACTTTCGAGTGTGCGTGTTCATTTGGGAATTGTTTTGGATATATATATATATACACATATTAGTCTTACATATTTTATTAGTTTAAACATAAAAACATCAACAGCAAATGTTTTAAATAATAAAATTAATTCTTAAAAGTTTATTAAAAAGTATAACCTAATTTACATTAAACACAACTTAATTGTATTAAATATTAGTTAAAATAAATTGGCTATGTACAGTGTTTATTTTATTTAAAAGTTAATATAAATATAATACATTAATATATTTAATTATTAAACATTTATTTTGAAGAAGTAATGTGCTCTACCTTTTTATTTTATGAATTAAAGCATAAAAATAATTATTTTAATTTATTTCACATTCATATTTTACAAAACAATAAATAAAAACATTTTTTTAAATAATTAATAAACTCCTATCACTGTCCCTAACTTTCAGTTAGGGAGTCCACCACCATAGTGGCAGGGATCTTCACCTAAATGTTAAAGTAGCAACTTGTAAATTTGGCTCTATCCCCTGGTTTCAGCGGGAGCTGATATAGAAGTCTACAGTTTTGAGTAACTTTACCCCCGGAAATTGTAAATAGACAAAAGTTGTAAATTTGCTCATGTGTACATTTACTTTTGTGAATAGGCCCTCAAGTTAGCATTAATATTTGAACACATTTTGGTTTGAGGCAATGTAGCTTTAGTCTAAGACCCTTCGCTGGGTGGGCAGCCAATGCTTAACTGGATTAAACAGTGATCTGTTCTTCCCAACAGAATGATTTCTCCTTCAGCAATCTCTTCAAATGATTTACTTTTTCTCTCAAAGATAACATTACATCCAAACAGTGACCTGCAGGATGTAATTAATTAATTGTTAAAGCCCAAAGAAGTCATTAGGTTAGCCAAAGTTGCAATCAGAGATCTTTGGGATCATCTACATGTAGTTGGAATCTCCTACTGTAACTAATTTAGGGAGTGTAGGAGGCTGGCTTAGTATATGGTGCACACTTATTTAAGTGATGCACCTTGCACTAATCCAGGTAATCCTTATGGTGATTTTAGTGGTCTTTGATAACCATAGAAAGCTCTCAAAGTGGTAGCTGGTGAGAGCAACCTTCAGGCTTTTCTTAAAGGAGTGTAAAGCAGCTTGTTTTACCAGTTTCATCATGTAGTGTAGGTTATATGAAAAAGAACCACACAGTGTTTACATAAAAAATACTTCTATTTATTACACAACACTTACTAACACATTAGTGTATATCCTGCCCGGAGATATCCACACAAATACACAATAATACTTCAATTGCAATATGGTAAGTAGAACAAAATACAGCGGTCGCCAGGGGGAGACCAAACCATATATTAAGAAAGTAGAATGTGGACTGCAAAGGGGGACGGGACTTGGACCAGAAGACCCAGAGGAGCCGGGGACACAAGGAACCACCCAAGGTAAGTACCCAGGAACCCCACGGCGGCTGCGTGCAGAGTGGGAACACAGCCGGGTCTCCAATGAAAGTCAATGGAGAAGTTGCGGTTGGAGTTTTGCAGAAGAAGGACCCTTCCCAGATGACCCTGAAGAATTCCCTAAGAGGATGGAAGGTTGGAGAGCCACCCCACCCGTGGATACCCTGGGAACCAGGTTACCTACACCAGGGAAGCCAGGTGCATAGGGGTGAAGAGACGTTGGAAACCTCCATAGACGACAATGGGAGACTTGGAGAAAAGTGCCTCTGGAGAAGAAGATAAAGAAGTCCGATGGAATCCAAGGGTGGATTCTGGAAGTGAAGAACCGGCAAGCAGAGGGGACAGAGTCTATGCCACTCAAGATTGACTAGGAGGCACGGAAGAGCAATGCCCAACGATGTCGGATGGTTCAGAAGTGTTGACGGTGACCTTGTCGCTGCAGTGTGAAGAGTAGGCAACGCTGAGGAAGACCATGAGCCATGCACAAGCTATCCCACATCGGTGACTAGGTGGTCGGTGTCCGGCGGGATTACCAACAAGCCTTGGTAGCCGCAAATGGCATGGAGAACGAAGAAGGAGCAACGCTGAGACAAGTAAGGTCCAAGGGACTCACCAACAGCAGGGAATCAGAGCAGGCCCGAGCAAGTAGGAGAAGACCCTCAGGAGGACCCACAGGCTAAAGGTATAGGGGTCGCAAAAGGACCTCTAGCAGCTCACCAAGAAGGAAGGCCCACAGTGCAGAGGATGCGGTGAGGACGCTGCACTTGGCAGGAAGATATGCTGGAGGCTCGAGATTCTTGTAGCCCGAAGATCTCTGGAGTACAGAGCCAACAAGCCTTGGAAACGGCAAGTCAATGTGGTGCACAGGTGTTGGGTCCCAGTGGTTCAGACGAGGGATACTAACCTTAAAATTGCAGAGAAGACAGGTCAGGCCTCGAGGGAGTTGCAGAACAACCACCTGTGTTGCTGAGCATTAGGAAGTCTATGGGACGTCAAGAGAAGCAGACCGGTCAGCTTCGTTGCGGTTCCTGCAGATGCAGGAAAGTGACTCCTCCACTCCAAGGGAGATTACTTCGGGTGTCCTTGATGCCCACAGGACTGTTGAAGATCCTGGAAGAAGCACAGACACGGACAACGAAGAAGACTTGCAGAACAGCGAGACCAGGAGCAGCAGGAGTCTTCCTTGGTGCAGTTTCGGTTCCAGGCGAAGTCCAAGTGTCCAGACAGTCGAAGAGTGACGTGGTTACAGGCTTGAGTCTTGTCCCACAACTAACCTAAGGAACCACCCACAGGTAAGCCCTTAAGTACCATAGGGAAAGGGTTGGAATGACTCAGGGGTTCCTCCCAGAGGAGGGACTGGACCGAGGGGAAAATACTCCCATGTCCTTTGTTCAGTTTTGCGCCAGAGCGGGAGCCAAGGGCTGCCTGAACTGGCTCAAAGTGGATTTTGCAAGGAGGGCACCAAATATGCCCTTCAAAGCAGTCTGGTGGCAATGGCAAGCACCCCCACCCCAGCCCAATACACTAAGTCCTGTCTGGGAGGTGATCACACCTCCCAGTGACAGGAAGCCTATGGTTTTACCTTCCCCTGCTTGAGTTTGGCTCAACAGCAGGAGGGCAGAATCATGTTTGTGTTCAGCAGCAGCACTAGCTTGATGTCAGACCTTTAAAGTCTGTTACTGGTAGTACAGGGGGCTACCCCAAGGGAGCCCCCAGTACATGGGATCATACATCCAACACTGGAATCAGTGTTGGGGTATGATTCCAACATGTTTGATACCAAACGTGACTGGGTTAGGTTCAGCCGTTATATAGTTAGACATCTTGTAATGACTGATGTCCACTATATGTATTAAAATGGCTGACCGCACTTACAAAGCCTGGAGAATCAACTCTGGGGTTTGTAGGGGTGTCCTGCTCATGCAGGGGCACCCTCACACTTCTAACCAAGCACCCTGCTCTCAGGACTTAACAGCCTGCCATAGGGGCGACTTATAGTTTTTAAGTGTAGTGACCCCAGATATGAGGAAACTTATCTGTTGTGAGAGGTGCAAGCACCAACTCACACAGGCTGTAATTGCAGGCCTGTAGTCACAGTTTAGGTGGACTCTCATGGCTGGCAAAATATATGCTGCAGCCCATGGGAGACCCCTAGTGTACCTTGCCCTGGGTACCTTAGTACCATATACTAGAGACTTACAGGGGTGCACCAGTAGCCAATTGTGGATGTAGAAAAGTAGTTACCATGGTCAATTTAAGGAGAAAGCACGGTGACTGGGGTCCCGATTAGCAGGATCCCAGTCAGACTAGGTCAAAAACAAACTGACACAAAGCAAAAAGTGGGGGGTGACCATGAAAGCAGACCCTACTTTCCTACAGAGAGTTTCATTGGAATCTTACCAGTGGTATCTATACGTTCTTCCTGCCTGTGTTTATCTGTTCCCAGAGGCCTGTATACTCCTAAAATGTGAGGGAGGCACCTGACGAAAGCAAAAAGAAACAATGCAGCAGATCTTGGTAGTTTTCATCTCAA
The DNA here is from genome assembly GCA_963921515.1 of Calotriton arnoldi. NCBI lineage: Eukaryota > Metazoa > Chordata > Amphibia > Caudata > Salamandridae > Calotriton > Calotriton arnoldi. Next base: position 2,118,334 of record CAWUFW010000885.1, read on the forward strand.
GTGACTGGTGCAGGCAAATTTCCTCCTAAATATAATTTCTTCTGCCCTGCCTCTTTGGCCTTTCCTGCAGCGTGACAATATTTTATACCCATCAGGTAAAGCGAATGCAGTATCAGGTTTGAATTTAGGTGGAGTCAATCTTCACTTAGGGAAAAAAAAAACACCCATGGTTTGATAATAACTGAAGCACCCCCACTGGCAATTTGACAGAGAATGTACACAGAGTAATAATTCTTGGTCTGCCCAGTCCCTTAGGTTATAGGACTCAGTTTTCCTAATCGGAGTGTCAAAGAGGGTGCTTTGATGGAAGGGCTCTTAACCATATTTAACTGCGTACTTAATTTAAGAGTGTGAGGATTCACTTTACCTTTGAGATGTTGGAGTTAGAGGCCAAAGTCTACCTATTAAACAAGGCAAGCCCTTGATGGGCTTGTATTTGGGCACCGCCCGTACACCCATTGTAATGGATGTGGTGCCATTGCAGTTAAATAATCTTCTCCACACTCGGAACATCCCGTTAATTGACTAGACCGTAAACTTTCAAAAGATGGCAGATTCTATTGGCAGAGTGGATCATACAGCCAGTATGGCGCCAGCGTTGTCCAAGACTGCATGATAAAACTAACACAACAAATAAAACAGAACAAGAGTAACTGTACTGCACAGTGACCTGAATGCTCAGGCTTAGGGTAGTTTACAAAAAGTGGATTGCACAGTTCTCCTTAAAAAGAAGTTGCACAGTTCTCTCAATATATAAAAACATTTCTCAAGTGGGTGTAAAATACCTGGCCAGTGATTTTGCGTAAGCAACTGGGATAATGAACATTACAGTACAGAGCAATTGAATAATACAACACCATATGCTAGACAAAAAGGCAGCACCATTTCATTCGCAAACCAGCTTATCATACGATCAACTCCCTCAGATCTTCACGTTTGTGAGGGCTGCTTCTGGCAGTATGCACTGGCCCCTCCACTTTAGCACACCAGTCCATTGTGGAGCGCCATTCAGCCAGCGCTGGCAATCCTGATTTCCAATGACAAGCAATGTCACACTTGGCGATGAACGAGTTACTTACCTTCGGTAACAATGTACCTGGTAGAGACACAGTCTAGTCGCAGATTCCTTAACTTAGAATATCCTCCAGGCGTCAGTCTGGATCCGGAGAATCTTCAGCAGTACCTCTGCGCGCCGGGAGACGGCGTCGCATGGCTACGCCCTGACGTCATCCACGGATGTGACGTCCGTGGAGCCATATAAGTCCCTCTCGGCGCGCTGACGTCAGTTTTCTACTGTGAAACTTTTCCGTGCCACAACGCGGAACCAGCACGAAAACTATGAGTGTGTGGGAACAGTGTGCAAAAAAAGAAAGAAATTCTTTGAAACAACGACAATAATGAGAAGAATTACATGAACAGCAGAATGCATGTCATAGAAAAACACTTCAACGTGTAAGGAACTGAAGGGAGAGTGCAGAGCACTCGCCCCTAGAATCAGAGCCGCATAAGCGAAGAACCATACCCTCCCATGAGGCAAGCAGTAAGTGAAATGAATGTTATGATAAGTAACGAGCAGTCCGCAACAACAGGATTGTTATGGTAAGGGACCATAGGGCTGTAACAACATGCCTGCCATGTCAACGGACCACACTTCTGCAACAGAAAAACGTGCAACTGCACGCCCTAAGCATGATCACTTGGCTGCCGCATAGCCATGGAGAAAGGCAACAGGGAAAGACGGGGGGGGGTAGAAACATGACCAAGCACCACCCTGGAAGGAAACAGGGTGCAGGAGCGTGGATAGATAAGGGAAACCACCACCCCATGACAGGACTGGGTGGAGAAACCACAGACAATACAGAATAGGACATCCGGGCCTGGAACCGATGTGAAGAAGGGTAACACACGAGAAGACAGAGGCCACTGGCAGACAACCCAGTAGGTACGTACCCAACTTGAAAGGTCCTCACAGAGCGGGAAGGATGGGTGGGCATTAAGGAATCTGCGGATAGACTGTGTCTCTACCAGATACATCATTACTGAAGGTAAGTAACTTGTTCATCTGATAGAGACATCTAGCCGCAGATTCCTTTACTTAGAATAGATACAAAAGCCATACCCCATAGGAGGAGGGTTTGCAACTGAACCCACCAAGTTCTAGAGGAACTGGTCCGTCCATAACGACCGACTACAACAGGCAGGGAACAGCAGTGCCAGCAGGGCTGACACCAGACCCATCAACACCGAAAAAAGGGGACAGGAGAGGTGAAAAAAGAAAGGCAATGGCACTACAGTCCGTATAGGACACAATGAAACCTGCACCATCCAGGAAGGGACAAAGGGAAGCCACAGGAACCAGAAGGCCAGTGCCTAATGGCAAGAAATCCATAAGCTTCTGCAATCAAAAGAAAAGCAAAAATTGTGCGCAGGATCCCAAGGATCCACAAAAATTCAATTCCTGGAGAAAGACCAGCATGACAAAGTCAGAGCGCACAAAGGAACATGCACAACAGTGAATGCCCAGAATGACATGCATAGGACAGAATGTCATCCATTTACAGAGAGACAACCCTTGACCACAAGGAAATGTAAATATCTGAGGAGAAAGGGACACACATACCAGACAGTGTGGACCGTAGGAGCCACACTATGCATAAACGCAAGCCCGTGAAATGCAGCAGTGACAGCACACATGCGTCGGCAGAAGACACGGAACGTATCACGAGGAAGGTATACTGATCAACCATGAACAGAAGCACGTAGGTGAAAGGAGACCGGCAGAAGTCGGATCCCCACCCAAGACTCGCTCCACACCCAAGACCCGCTCTTATAAAAAAGAGAGGGAGAGAGAGAAAAGAGGTGCCCAATCTAGGGTAAGAAAACCCCGGATACGCCACAACCATAGATGTGTACCCTCCCGCAGTTGTACATGAAAACATATGTACATATATACATATGTACATGGATGGATGTGTATACACATATACATATACCTAGAATGTTATGTATTTATTATCATACATTTTATTATTATTTTTTTTAAAAGGGCAAGGGATACTCGAAGAGCATGCCTAGATAAAAACAGCAGCCCACACAATAGGTACCAACAGGACCGAGGCGAACGATAGCGGGGCATGACCCATGCCATAAGATAGACAGACATAGTCAAATACAGGAACAACCCTCTACAGACATAGTATAAATAACCAGGAGCCACCCGAAACAAGAGACGTGTAAGGGTAAGATGGCAGAGGCCATGAACAGAGGAACATGGCCCATTGTCTGTCGAAAAAGGGGAAGAAGGCTGCCTGGGAAGTGCGCCGGAAAAGAGGGGTGTAAACAATGGCCAACAACGCAGCTGGCATAGAACCCACCGGCGAGAAGGCCAAGCCATGGCGTAAGCCGGGCCAGCAGGCACTCAGTGCCTGTGACAGTACCCAGTGCATATGCACAGACAGAGCCAAAACGGAATCAGAACAGAAACTGTTCCGGCAGTAGAACAGAAGGACACTGCTGCCGGAATAGACAGCCGACCCAGACAAGAAAAAGGGGGGGTGGAAATACAGTGAAACGCTTGAAAGACCGTCAAGGCAAAAGATGCAAGACGGGAAAAACGCCAGACAGACCAGTCGTGGTGGAAATTCCACAAGACTCTGGTGAAGTCTGCAGTCACGTAGGCAGGAGAGAACTACGGACCACTCTGAAATACAAACACCCAGGGTCCTAGAAGGAGACACGCTACCCCTGTGGATTCCGTACCAGGGAAGAATTACGAACACAGGCGGCAGAGCGTGAAGAGGCAAAACCAAATCGCCATAGCTCATAGCATGGATAATAGAACAATTCCCCAAGGGGGAAGCCCATGCGCTATAGAAAATTACCCCAAGGGGAAGAAGAAGAAGAACGATCCAAGGAGGACCTCACGAGGATCCTCATAAAGGATCTACACGGACCAGGAAGAACCTGGAACATTGCACAGAAACATCTTGTGGCAAAGTAGAAGGGCTATACGATAGCTAACGAATACCCCACAAAGGGTAAGTCACATCCCCATAAAAAAGCAAGGGAGCACCTCTTGAGACGAGCTCGTAGTCAGAGGAGTCGAAAATAATTGCCCAAAACAGCTGCCCAGTTGAAGCGGCCGTCTGGGAAATAAAGCTTGAACCCAGACACGGATAACAGAGAAAAACAGTAACAATTCTGCAGCCAAAGCAACCAGAAGTCCTCAACCAGGGACCAGAGCAAAGCTATTCACGGAAACCCAGACATGAAACGCTGGACCGCTGAGTCCGCATGGCTGTCAAAAAGGTGAGCCCCATCAAAGGGCAAATCTCAGAGACGCTCCTGAACATTGCCAGGAAAGCTGCCGTCCCGTAGCCAAGCATGGCGACGCAAAGCAATTGAACTGGCCATCGCCTGTCCCACAGAATCAGTAGTGTCCATGGCGGAACGGATTGAGAACTGGGTCAGCTCACGACCATATTGGAGCACCCGGGATAGTTCAGCTTGAGGGCCGTCCGGAAGGGATGGAAGGAGACGCTCTACTGAATTCCAGAGGGCGAAAGTAGCCTGTGCAAACACGCAAGATGTGTTCAAGGACCGAAGGCCCGAGCTCGCAGATGCAAATATGTGTGGACCACAGGACTCCAACCAGCGAGACTCCCTCGTGGGTGGAAGCATGAGAGGGGAGGTCGAGGGCAGCGAAGCTGAGGCTGCCTGGGCGACTAGCCCTTGAGCCCTAGGATGTAGAGACAGACAGACAGGGTCATCTGGGGCCGGGCGATGACGATGTGCGATAGCACGATCCACAGGGTCTCCCGAAGAGGGACTCACCCAAGTCCCCAGCAGAATGTCGTACAAAGACCCGCCAAATGGTAGCAAGGGCTCAACATCTGCAGCGCCTTGATGGAGCAGATCCAACAAGAGGACGGTAGTCAGAGAGATAGAAGGAGGCTGGAGCTGTAAGATGTCCGCAGCCTTACGAACCACTCGTACAAAAGCTGCACTGGCCTCCGTGGCCATTCTAGGGGGTGACAGGAGGTCATAAGTGGGGGACGGGACAGGCTAATCAATGGTTGCGCAGCCCTAGGGCGTCCGGGGAACTGCTCCACATCCCCATGTTCCTAAGAACACTCAAGCAACACTGGGGGGGGGAACCCCCAGGGGCCACATCATCAATCATTAAGGGAGAAGGAAAGGACGTCTCTGGCGTCGAACGAAGTCAAGATGGCGCTGCATCGGCATTGACAAACGCCGAAGAAGCCTCCATCGACCGGTGTCGGGACGGCGTCGACTCAACCTCCACCACAACAGGGGACTGCAGTGTGGAACGGCGTCGACCCGGAGACAAGTCCACCACTGCGGCCGCCACCGACGCCGCAGGGAGACCCGCAGGACTGCGCTCTGTCGCCAGAGGAGGACTGCGGCCCAACGTCTGAACGGGGAGGCCCACTGGGCCGACTCACGACATCACAGCGACTCCGGAACCAGAGTCAGGGCACTTGGTTGAAGAAGAGGGCAAACCCGCCGGCGAGCTTCCAACCTGAGTCCCTACCACCTCTGTGGGGCCCGAAGGCGTGCCAGGGAGAGGGGTCGACCCAAAGATGGCCTGCAAAGCCAGAGAATAGGCTTCCTTCTGGGCTCTAGTCGCCTCAACCCCAGGAAATGGGGGGTAGGTGGAGGTTGACTGTTGCGGCGCCTCGTCCGGATAAGACCGGGAGCAGCGGGCACAGATATCATGAATGCGTGAGGCCGACGGCCTCCACGCTTTCTTCTTATGCTTAGCTGAGGAAAGCAGTCCCCGGGAATGACTCCGCGACCTGTCCCGAACAGAAGCCTCAGCATGAGATGGAGACCAGCACTTGGACTCATCCGCTGGAGATGGAGACTGGCGCCGCTTGGACTCAGCCGTTGGAGATGAAGACCGGCGACGCCTGGACTCCGAACGGGACATCCGGGCAGACAATAACTTCATCTTACGTTCCCGCAAGGACTTCGGCTTCGGCTGCCGACAAGCGTCGCACTCCTCGGATTCGTGGTGCTCCCCTAAGCACCACATACAAATCGTGTGTGGATCCGTCGCCGACATCTGCCGCGTACAGGTCTCACACGACTTGAAGCCAGCAGGCATCGCACACTGTTCCCCGGACGCAAAAAGGTGTCAGAAAGGCCCAAAAACAAAAATAGGCCAGAGGAACCGCTTCTCCTGGACCCGCGTTGTAGACGCAGAAAAGAAGAAAACTGACGTCAGCGCGCCGGGAGGGACTTATATGGCTCCACTGACGTCACATCCGTGGACGACAAAAGGGCGGAGCTATGCGACGTCTGAAGATTCTCCGGATCCAGACTGACGCCTGGAGGATATTCTAAGTTAAGGAATCTGCGCCTAGATGTCTCTATCAGATCACTGTGCCAATACCAACCCTGGTGCACTCACCTTGTGGACTGCCCACATAGTCTAGGACGTCCAACTGTGAGATGTGGGAAAAGCAATCCACTGGTCTCTAAAATTCTGGACAGTATGGTAAAAATCACTGACCAATACAGTGCAACAACCGGACAAAACCACACCATGTGAAAGAAATCGCTATCGTCACTCATACATCTGGGGTAGGAATCACTCCCATTTTCCATAACCGCCGAGGGGTAAAGTAGGAGACATGTTTTAGTTGGATCAGGAGGCCGGAGGGGATGACCACTTCACTGTGAGCCATGCTCGGTTCTACCCACGAAGGAATGCCCAGGCTTTGCCCAATGAGACCGCGTGCCCGGTCAACCACAGGGTGCCCTTGGATTCCACCTTGCGGATATTGAGATTGAAGGAGGCTTTTAGCTATTTTTGTTATTTTGTAAAAATAATTTTATGAACATTTATATTCTGTTACTTTAGGTCATGTGCTTATTTATGTTAATTTATTAGAGATTAAAATATATCAAAAAATTGGTTTACATTTTTGAAGATTTCTAAAAAGAATTAATATTTTGAAAATGTAAAAATAAATGTGTTTAGATATTTAATTTGATGTTCATTTTTATAGCTCTTTACAAATATTATAAAATGAATACAGTTCTCAATGTAGTGTTTTCAAATTAAATATTTTATAATGTAAAAAGATTAATTGTAGATTGCAATTTAAATTTTTAATAATTAGAAAATAAATTCATATCAATTATGTAAAATAAAATGTTAGAAAGTACTGCAATCTTTTAAAATGTAAAAATAATTTTAGTTAAATAACCTTTAGTATTTTTAAATCACATCATCCATATTTTACACTATATTTTGATTTTCTCTAGTTTTGTTGATTTTAAAGTTACTTTTAAAATCTAAATAGTATTGTAATCTAGATTTGTATTATACATATAAACTTTAAATATTTTTGTAAGAGAATAGTTTGAAATCAATATTTTTGTTATTTTAATTTTAAGCATAGTGTTCACAATATTTGGTAGTCAATATACTCTTGATATTTTGGTAGTACAAGACTTTAGTGGTCAATATTCAGGACCACAACCCACTAAAAGTCGAGCCCATAAACGATCAAAAGATGGTGATTTCTAGTGGCAATGTGTGTCTTAAAGCCAACATTGAGCTAGCGTTGCCCTGGACCATGTGATAAAATTGCTTCCACGAACCAAAAAACACAACACAGTTACCAAAAACTTAGGCTTGGGGTCCTTTATAGAAAGTAAATTTCACTGTTCCCCTGAAAGGGATTGCCTCGGTCTTCCAATAACTTAAAAACAGTTCTCAAGTTAGTGTAAAACAACTAGATTGTGTGGCTTGTTATCAAGGCTAAGGAGGTCTGCCACCTAATTGACTCCTAGGCCCAACAGAGGATTATGTTTCCTGTGGAGTCAGGAACCTCAGAGGGGGAATGACTTATGGGTCTAGAAGTGCCTCAGAGTTGAAGGTCCTAATAGAGAAGACCACAATTCACCGTAAAGTATTATGGTTGCCTGCAATGGTAGGGAAGATGCAGAGCCTATGGTAGCCCCACGGGAGATGTGACCATTTGGACTAAATTTGTTATAACTAGTCCTAAAAAGCTGGAAATTTCCAACCTGGCAGTACTGATTCTAACTATGCGAAACCACTAGATGCTGATTTACCGCAGGTGAGAAAACTATCTTATGTGGACCACCCAGGGGAAGCAGGAGGGAATCTCTTGCAGCCATCCATATAAGATGCAACCTCATTGCACTGAGGAATGCCTTGGCTCCCCACAGAGAAAGTCCATCTTTGAAAAAGTGATCAGCACAAACTTCCAACATTGCAGTTAAAGTCCATGGAGGGCTCTTCAGATACAGGTCAACAATAGCTAATGTGTGTGTGCTCCTGAAATCTAGAAAAACAAACAAGGAAGGCACCAGTTGCATTTGACAAATGGTAATCCGTCATTTTGACAAATTCCTAAAATGAAGCAAGTAACACTGATGAAAATAAGCTGATAAAACATCACTGTTATCATGGAAAAGGTAAATGTGCAGAAGGAGAAATCCAGCGGTACAAAGCGACAGGAAAGGGATTGTTTAAAAAAAAAAAAAAGAGTATGTGGGGAGTAGGGGGTATGTTAAAAAAAAAAAGGATTAAATCAGGAGAGGGAGTAAGGGGTTTTATAACAAAAGAGAGTAACGTGGGAGGAGTGAGGGTTTGTTCCAAAGGAGAAAAGTAGTAGAGAGAGTAAGGGGTTTCTAAAAAGGAGAGTAAATCGGAAGGGGAAATAAAGAATCTGAAGAAAAAAACAATGGGAGGAATCTGGAAAGGGGAGTAAAGTGGGACGAGAGTAAGGGATCTGAAATTAAATGGAGTAAAGTGGAAGTAAGGGGTTTTTATTAAAAAAAATTGGAGTAAGCCTGGAGGGGGTGTAAGGGATCTGAAAACTGGAATTAAACAGGAGTGGGAGTAAGGGGTTTGCTAACAAAATTAAAAGTAAGGCAGAAAGAGAAATAACGGGTTTGATAAAAAAGGAGTAAACTGGAAGTGGGAAAAGTGTCAGTCAAATGTATTTATTTAGACCATTGGTTTTTAAACATAGTACAATAAATTACATCATTTCAACAACTTATATACTATGGGCCAGATGTACGACCATTCCAAATTGCGACTCGCAATTTGCGCTCAATTGTGACTCGCAATTTGCGCTAAATTGCAAGTCGCAATTTGGAATGTACAACAGTGTCAGAGACACTGATTGTGATTCCCAATGGGGTCGCAAAATGCGAGGCTCATGAATATTAATGAGCCACTCGCAATTTGCGACCACATTGGGAATGGCTGGCACTCCCAGGGATGGTGGCCTGCTGGGCTCAGCAGACCTCCATGTCTGGGACTGCTAGTCCATAAAGCAGTTTTTTTTAAAAATGCATCCCGTTTTCCTTATAGGAAAACGGGATGCATTTAAAAAAAAAAAAAAAAAAAATGAAACGTTTTCGTTTCATTTTTTAAGGGCAGGTAGTGGTCCCTGCGACCACTGCTTGCCTTTAAAAGATATTTTTAGAGCCAGTCACAAAGGGGAAGGGGTCCTCAGGGGATCCCTTCCCATTTGCGACTCCATTACCACCCTCTTGAAGAGGGCGGGAAATTGCAAATTTTTGAGGCCGCAATTGCGGTCGCAAAACATTCATACATGGATAGAGAGTCGCTATTAGGAAGGGAACGCCCCTTCCTAATAGAGAGTCGCAAAAGACTATTTTGTGAGTCACAATTTTTTGCGACTCGCAAAATAGTGTTTGTACATGGCCATGTAGGTTTTTGCGTGCGCAAACGGGTCGCAAACCCGTTTGCGCACGCAAAAACTGGTCGCACATCTGGCCCTATAACCCTCACAACCCTAAAATAATCTATTCCATTTTACAATTCTGCACTGCTAATAAAAGTCATTATACTGCACAAACTACCTCTAAAAGGTGCATTGAGAATGAAAACGTCCTTGCTTTCAATTGTGAATTTACACCATATTACATAAAACGGTTTTCAAAACCTCTGCTTATCTAATCGTAAAAATAAACAGTCTAATAAAGTAATTGTATTTATGGGGACATTTCATACTTATTCCACATTTACAAGCTTCCCAACTCCCATTTCATTTAAACCTATCTCAGAATGAGCATAAAAGGGATCTAGGTTTAAATCTTTTTACTAGTTTAATAGACAAGACAGAACAAAATGCTTTTGGCAATGATGCCCAACTTGTGGGCCATACGCAATGAAATGCTACATAGTGCATTTAAAACAGTTCCAACAAGGGGAAAAACAGCCCGCCTCCCCCTCCCTCTAGACCCGACCCTCCAGTCCCTATCCCCCCGGCCCCCCATCTCCTCCCCCCGCCTCTGTTATAACCAAGGAAGTATCTGAAGCCTACAGTAGGGAGATTAGTGGCCCTACAGCTGGGTGGAATCGTGTGATAGCGCAGGATGTCGCAAGAGGCGCATGTACCTAGGACAAGTGAGTTTGCGGAATCCGGAGCATAGGAGAGCGATGAAAGGGCGCTACAGATCCGAAAAGGAAGCTCCGTCTCCTTGGAGGGAAAAGGAAATACGCTCCATACCCAGCACGTACTATAACCTGTGCAACCATCCCTTTATCGAGGGTGTCCTATCCGAGCCCCATGCTGACATAATATTCTGTAGGGCCGCCCCTAAAGCTATACCCATCTGCTTTCCTTTGCGTGATTTGAGGGGGTATGTAAGTCTGGCTGAGACGCCGCATATGATATATTTCGGGAATCGTAAAATAGTGGTGTCGAAGTGGAGGTCTATTTCATCTAGGACCTGGGTCCACTATGACTGAAACTTGGGACATTCCCACAGAATGTGCAAAAAGGTGCCGGTTGCTCCACATCCCCTGCAGCAGCCTGGCGGGCGGCTGGGGTCGCTCTTGTGCAATCTGTAAGGAGTGAGGTACCAATATGTCACTATCTTGGTAGCAGACTCTATGCTAGAGATATTGGGCGCTGAGTGCCTAACCCCATAATGTATGTCGTTCCATTCTTTCTGGTTCAGCGTGCGCCCCAACTCCGCCTCCCAACTTTTCTGCCCTGGGGACTTACTCTCCTGTTTCAAAGGGCGTAAAGTGTGATAGAGCTCTGTGATGAGTCTCGTGGTGGATTGTTTAGATAGTAACGAACGTTCGTAGGGGGTAAGCCTTCTCTCGGCTGCCTGGCGCAACTGGGGCTGCATCACCCAATGCCGTATTTGCTGGTAGTGGTATCGCTCGGTTTCGGGCATGGCAAAATCCGCTCTAAAGTCTTCAAAGGACATGGTTCCCTTCTCGTTAAAAACGTGTCCTATTGACCTGCGGCCTTGCTGTTCCCAGTGGCGGAAAGCCGTCTGAGCGAGACCCGGGGTAAAATCAGGGTTGTTGGTGATAGGAGTGAGAGGCGATGGGAAAGTAGTGAGGCCGTTGCGAGTGACCGTGGCGTCCCAAGTGTTAAGAGTGGCTCGTACTATCGGAGAGCCGTAGAGACCCAAAGGCCTGGAAGCCTTACATAGAAAGGGGATCTTCCATAGAGGCTGCCCAGCCAGCACTCGCTCCATGAAAAGCCAGTGCTTCTTGGACTCCGGGTGGGCCCACTCCAGCAGGCAGCGAATCTGGGAAGCCTTGTAATAATAGTCTAGGTTGAGCAGTCCCAAGCCTCCCTCGTCTGGGGATCTAAAACTCATGTCCCTGCTCATCCTTGGTTTCCTGTCCGCCCATACAAATGAGGAGAACTCAGCCTGGAGCTGTTTTAGCATTCCCGGGGGCGGCTCCACAGGCAGTGTCTAGAAGAGGTAAAGGATTTTGGGGAGCGCGTTCATTTTGAGGGCTGCCACCCGGCCCAGCCACGAGAGGCCGAACGGGCCCAGCGTTGTAAGTCACGCCGTGTCTGTGCTAGTATGCGCGTGTAGTTTAAGGAGACTGTCTCCGCCGTTGAGACCGCCAGCGTTATTCCTAGGTACGGGATAGTTTTTTGATCCCACCTAATGGGGCATGCCAGGGCTAGAATATCTATGGTGGACGGCCGTAGAGAAAACCCTAGGGCCTGTGATTTGGAGACATTTTTGCGGAAGCCAGATGTGGAGGAAAACTTCTCCAGTTCCGCGAGGAAGGCTGGGACTGATGTCTCTGGGGACTAGAGCGTAGCGATGATGTCATCAGCATACAGGCTAATGGTATGCCTTTCCCCTCCAAAAAGAACCATATTGATCCGCTGGTTTCCCCTGACTTTCTGGGCCAACGGCTCCATATAGAGGGCAAACAGGAGCGGGAAGAGCGGGCACCCCTGTCGTGTGCCCCTGGCTATCGGAAAGGGTTCAGACGTATAGACATTCACTCGGACAGTGGCCGAAGGGTGGCTATACCCGTTAAGCACCCACTTACGGAAACGACTGCCAACCCCAAACCGCTCCAAGGTGGTCTCTAGGAAGGGCCAGTGTACCCTGTTGAACGCTTTTTCGGCATTGACAGATAATACCACTCGCTCTACTGATTGGCGGTGCGCCTTGTCTAGGAGGTGGAGCAGCCCCCTGGTGTTGTCGCTGCATTGCCTCGTTGCCACAAATCCGGCCTGGTCAGGTTCAATTAGCCCAAGCATCAGCGGGCCAAGCCTGGTCGCCAGTATTCCGGTAAAGATCTTAAGGTCGATGTTCAACAGGGAAATAGGCCTATACGAAGCACAGAACTTACCATCCGCCCCGGGCTTGGACAAAACTACCACTGACGCCATCAGCATCGTAGGGGGCATCTCAGAGGTATCTCCGATCGCGTTGAATAGTCGCGTTAGTATTGGAGCTAGGACTGAGCAGAAGGTTTTATAAAAAAATGGCTGTGAACCTGTCTGGGCCGGGTGATTTGAGGAGCTTGAGCCGTGTAATGGCTGAGATTACCTCCTCAATTCGGATTGGGCCATCTAACAAGGCGGACTGAACAGGTGACAGACGCGAGTGTGTTATGTCCTGAAAATATTGCAGAGGGATTTTGCTCTGGTATCTGCTGTGCCGAGTAGAGATTGGCGGAAAAGTCTCTGAAGGCGCAAGAGATGTCCTCCTCTCGGGAAAGTTCTGAGCCCCCCCTCATCTATGATCAGTGGGACAGCCGCTGCCTGGCGCTGCGCGCAGAGTTTATACGCTAGCAAGCAACCGCATTTGTCTCCGCCTGTGTAAAACATGTGTTTAAGCCTGAGGGCCGCGTTTTCAGCTCGGTCCAGGTCTAAGCTAGCAAGTTGTGCTCGTGCATTCTTTAATTGCCTCCATACCCTCGGGGCACCTGTTCTCTTGTGGATCCCCTCTAATTCAGAGACCTGCCGTGAGAGCTCCTCCCGTATCTCTTTAAGTATCCTATTGTGCGCGGCAGATTAGGCTATTAAGTCGCCCCTGGCCACCAATTTGAGTGCTTCCCACAGGGACACTATGGGTGTGTCAGGAGTGTCATTCTCAGCTAGGTAGTCCTGTAACGTTTTATTAAGGCGGGCGATGACTTCAGGACGGTGGAGGAGCGTGTCCCTAAGCCTCCACGAGAAGGATGGGCGAGTGATAGGGGGAGACCGCAGGGTCAAGGTCAGAGCTGCGTGGTCTGATAGCGCCTGAGGCTCGATAACTGAGTCCAATATAAACGGAAGGAGAGATTGGGACCCCATGAAATAATCCAACAGGGCATAGGTACCTCGGGAGTGTGAGTAGAAGGTGTAGTCCTTTGACTGGGGGTGAAGGTGGCGCCACACATCGGACAACCCCATGTCGTGTAACCACTGCCTTGTGTTGTCAGAGAGAGCGCCAGATTGTCCCTGCCTCTGAGCCGAACGATCCCACTGGCCATCGAACACAACATTCAAGTCGCCCCCAGGAGTATTTGCCTGCTGGAGGAGGTCAAGTCGGCCACCGCCTCACGCAAAAACGCCTCTTGGCCCTCGTTGGAGACATAAATGGTAACCAACGTGATCGTACGCTGCCCCACCGTCAGGGAGAGCGCCAGGAGTCTCCCGCTGATCTCCAGCACCCATGCCCCTACCACCCCAGGGAAGGAGCGGGAAATGAGAATGGCAACTCCGGCCCTTTTAGTTGGGAGGGAAGAGAAATATTGCTGAGGAAAGGCCTTAGAGCGTAACCTATGTGTATCTCTGCGCAATAGGTGGGTCTCTTGGAGCAGGCAGATGTGGGCTTTGGAGTTCTCCAGATAAGACAGGATGGCTCTGCGTTTAACAGGGTTATTAAGCCCTTTCACGTTAAGAGTCAGGATTTTAATACTCATTTGGGCGGATGGAGGAGGCGCGGCGCGAAGTGAGTCCTGTGGGGCGTAACGCGCATACCAAAATCGGGCCTATGTGTGATAGCTTCCAGAAAGTCTTAACTAGGCCAGTGTAGCAGGCAGGCAGATCGGCTAAAAGATGTGTGTGGGGGAGGGAAGGGAACTCTCAACACAGAAGAAACCCCAAAATGTAACGTGAACATTAATAATGGTGACTTGCACACAGTCAATGTCCAGAGCGTGCTGTCCTGGGAAAGTAGTTTAGGGTACCTGTGGCCTACAGCTCCCCGCTCCCCCCGGGCATGGCCCGCAGCAACAAAAAGACTAAGTCTAGCGGCCATCAAGAATTAGGACTGCGAGTTTTCGGAGCTCCTGTCTTCGTGTGGCCAATCACTCCGGCGACGCCCTAGCGAGATTCTCCAGTACTGCCTGCAGCTCTCTGGCCATGGTGTCCGAATCAGGGCGTGTGGGCTGGCTGGGGGATTTGATAGTGGTCCACCCATGCCCTCGCCGGCGACTGCGTGCGGAGTTGTTCTGAGGCTGCGTGTCTGCTGTAGGGTCCTCAATTCCTAAAAGTTTACATGCCGCAGAGAGGGACCGAATTTGCCTCAGTTCTCCTTTGAAGTGAAAGATCAGTCTGAAGGGGTGGCCCCAAGAGTACTTGATACCGGCATCTCTGAGGTAGGACGTAACCGGGTGGAAAGATTTGCGTTTGAGTAGGGTGGAAGCCGCCAGGTCTTGGTATAGTGTAGGCTGTGAACCCTCGTGAGATCCGTGCGGCGCCGGGCCTCCCTGAGAATCCGCTCCTTTAGCTGAAAATCATGTACGCAAGTCAGGATATCCGCCGGAGGGGCCAGGGCCGCTCTCCTGGGGCCGCCCGTGTGTGGTCCAACTTGATGGGGGTCTCCCCTAGGATGAAGCGAAAGTGGCCTGCCACCAGGGCCTCGATATCACTGTCCCTTTCGTCCTGGGCCATGCCACGAATACGGATATTATTCCGGCGTGACCAGTTCTCTAGATCCTCTGTGTGGGCCAGGAGATCCAGGTTCTGTTCCTGTAGCTTGAGGACTTCTTGCTGGAGGTGCTCAAATTCTTCGGCCCGCTTCATGCTCCTCTATCATGTTGATTCGTTCCCCCAGAGAGTTCACATCCCGTTGGATCTCCCTCATGTCCATGGAGAGCTCATGCTTCATGTTAGATAGGTCCTCGCGGAGCAAGAAGAACAACGACTCCATGAAGGATCGGCTAATTGGGCCCTCCGGACCCTCACCGACCACAACTTTGTCCGAGTGATTCGCCGGTGGCGGTCCCTCCGCTTGCTGAGCCGCCGGCTTAAGGAGCAAATCTTTGACTGACCTGTCTTTCTTGCCCTTGGAGGCCGCCATTTCGAGGGCGCTGTAGGACCTTTTGTGTGGGTGTCAACCCGTGTCCGGGAACTGCAAGGACCGCTGCACTGCTTCCCCACCGTCTAGGTTGGTGGACTGCCCCTGCTTCCCAGGGCCTTCGTAGCTGATTTCCGTCGCCTCCCACGGGGACCGCCTAGCCCGCGCCCTTTAAGGAGATTCTGCTCGGACCAGGTAGTGTAGCCGGTCCTTAGTTTGTTAGGTGCAGGCTTCCGGCCCGTAGCTGCTGGCTTCTGCAGGGCGGGGGGGGGGGGGAGACCCCTCCAGGCCTGTCAAACCAGGCCACGTGTGGAACGCCCGCCCCAGGCTTGTTCCCTAGACCTCCGGAGTGGGGCAATACAGGTACTGCTGAGATCGCTGTCTGGCGCGGACGTTGAGTGGTGGTAGCAGCCCCCCGCGTGACTCCTGGGGGACCGTCAGAAGGCCCACTATGCGTTGTGAGGAGAGTCTGTTCAAGCCATGTGATGCCGCGGGGGCCCCTGTTTGCCGTGCCCTATTGTCCACTCCCCCTTACGGGCGTTGCATCAATGTAGGCCCGACCAGATCAGCTAGGCTGCGGGCCCCCGGCCGGAAGGCGCTATGAGAGCCCACCTGCCTTGGCTCCAGTACGTGTCTGTTCCGGTACTGCCGAGAAGCGTTGGCCGGTGGCGGGCGTGGTCGAGTGATGGCGGCCCCCTGAAGCCTATCCAGTGATCTACTAGGGGGTCCGCTACAGCTTTGGGGTGAGGTTCGCACTGTCCAGACGACACATCGGGCCCCCTTTTCAATAGGGAACAGGCATCCGTTCCCCCTGCGGTGCTCCTTCGCGGTGGAGGCCCAACCAGGCCGGCCAAGCCGGGGCCTCACGTGAATCGGGCCTCCCGGGTCCTTCACCACAGCCTCCCGCGTCTGCCTGCTCTGCCGCCCTCGGTGACACTGTTCGGCAGCGGATGGTGTGCGGCAGTGTCGGCCGCCCTGTTACAGCTCCGGGGGCCTGATAGTGACCTGTGTAGGTGCTACGAGCTCGCCGCCGCGGCCTTCCTCAGAGTTTGGACACAGTCCCCGCCGCTCTGTCTCAGGCTCGCTCTCGCTTCTCCCGGTGCCGCCAGCTCACTGCCGCCTCCCAGGATACGCCACGTCTCACCCCCGACCGCTTGACTAGGCTCCGGTGCATCTGCGGCCACTGGATGTGCGGTGAAGGGCCCGGCGGGAGCGGAGCGGCTGCGTCCTATCGAGATGCCATCTTGGCCACGCCCCCATAAAAGGGATTTAAACCAATTCTGAATTTTATAATTACATGTCTCATTTCATGATTCAGTAGGGCAGAAATATAAAGGAAAAACATATCACTTCTCCAAGAATCCCACACAGATATTGTTGACTTTTTCATTAATAAATATCTAAAATCCAACTTTTTAGAAATCTTCTCTGTCCGTCTTATTTCTGATTTTAACAAACTTACTATGTGTTAGAACGGGAGAGTTTAGAAAGTTGTACTGTGAAATTCTCTAAGTGCTCTATCAATATCGCAGCCCAGTTTAAATCACTCCCCATCGTTTCCTTTTTACAATAAGAGGGAATTTTATCTTCTCCTAAATTTAACAATGTGTTGTAAAGTCATAAGGTTTGTATCATAGATACTAAAAGCCAAGAATCGTTTCTGTTCTTATTGCCTGTACCATTGATGACTTGGGCAAACTTAAAACAGTGTCCAGGAATTCACCCTCTTTTTCATCCAAATCACACATTCCACTCAAATATAATACTTTTGTGCCATACAGTAATTTGGTTTGTACTATTGCTGTGAATGCTGTCAATAGTGGAGCTAAGTCTGGGCCACCCATATCATCCTGCATTTGTCACAGCTCTGCAATGATAGGAAATGCTTGGGAGTTTACAATTTCTAAATGTGTTTTCGAGCTTAAATTCGCTGAAAATTGCACACCTACATACTGTTTTCCAAATACCATGATAATGAGTAATCTATATCATCCGGATTTGTAAAGCGCACAAATCACCCAGTGCGTATCCAGTCGCTGGGTCCAGGCTGCTCTGGGGTCTCAGTCGAAGAGCCAGGTCTTGATTCCACTTCTGAATTCCTGGAGGGAGGGAGATGTCCTCAGGTGGAGCAGGAGGCTGTTCCAGGATTTTGTGGCGAGGTAGGAGAAGGAACGACCTCCATTGCTGCTACAGCGGATGTGGGGGTGTGGGCGAGGAAGAGAGAGAGAGCGAGGCGGAGCAGAGGTGTCTGGAGGGTCGTGGAAGTTCAGGCATTTGTTGATATATGCTGGTCTTTGGTTGTGCATGGCTTCGTAGGCATGTGTCAGGATCTTCAATCGATCAATCAATCAGGATTTATAAAGCACGGCTAATCACCCAATAGAGTATCGAGGCACTTGCAGGCCCCAGAGGCTTATTCGAACAGCCAGCTCTTGAGGGCCATTCAGAATTCCGGAAGTGAAGAGATGGTCTGGAGGTGCGTGGAGAGGCTGTTCCAGGTCTTTACTGCGATGTGGGAGAAGGAGCGACCTCCACTTCTGCTTCGGTAGATGCGGGGAGTATGGGCAAGTGAACGGGAGGTGGAGCGTAGTCTCTCAATGGTTGGTGGAAGTTCAGGCAGTAGTTAATGTAGGCGGGTCCTTGTTTGTGTAGAGCCTTGCATGTGTGGGTCAGCAGCTTGAATTGGCATCTCATCTGTACGGGGAGCCAGTGGAGGTTCCTGAGGTGGTGTGTGTTTGTTGGGTAAGGCAGAGGATGAGTCTGGCTGCGGCGTTCTGTATGGTCTGAAGTCTCAGTAGGAAGGTGTGCGGCGATTCCTGCGTAGAGGGCATTGCAGTAGTCCAATCGGCTGGTGATGAAGGCTTGTGTCATGGTGCATCTCGTGTGTAGGGGTAGCCACTTGAAGATCTTACGTAGTATGCTCAGAGTGAGGAAGCAGGCGGAGGAGATGGCGTTGATCAGTGATTTCATGGTGAGTTTGTTGTCAAAGATGATTCTGAGGTTTCTGACGTGGTTGGAGGGAGTGGGTGCGGGTCCTAGGTCTGATGGCCACCAGGAGTCGTTCCATGTGTTGCTACTATTGCCAAAGATCAGTAGTTCGTCTTGTCTGTGTTCAGCTGCAGGCAGTTGTTCTTCATCCAGTTGGCGACGTTTGTCATGCATCTGTGGAAGTTGGTTCTGGTGGTGGTGGCGTTGTCGGTAAGTGAGAGGATGAGTTAGATGTCGTCTGTGTAGGAAATTATGTTGAGACCATGGGATCTGACGATGTTGGCCAGCGGGGTCATATATGCGTTGAAGAGCGTGGGGCTGGGCGATGAGCCCTGGGGCACACTGCAGGTGATCTCCTTGGGTTCAGAGTTAAAAGGCAGGTGGTGGATCCTCTGGGTTCTTCCATTGAGGAAGGAGGTGATCCATCTGAGCAGGTCCCCTTATATGCTGATGTGGTGGAATCTTTCGATCAGAGTGTGGTGGGATACGGTGGCAAAGACTGCTGAGAGGTCGGGGAGGATCAAAGCTGCTGTTTTTCCTCCGTCGTGGAGGGTTTGGATGTCGTTGGTGGCTGTGATCAGGGCAGTTTCGGTGCAGTGATTGCTGCAGAAGCCAGATTGGGATGCGTAGAGTAGCTGGTTCTGCTCCAGGTGTCTCATGAGTTGACATCTCTTGTGTATGGGGAACCAGTGGAGTTTCTACAGGTAGGGGGTGATGTGGGTCTATCTGGGGAGATCCGGGATGAGTCTGGCCGCTGATTTCTGAATGGTGTGAAGTTTCTTCAAGAGATGTGAAGTGATTCTGGCGTAGAGCAGAAATACTAGCAGGATAGACAGCCCTGAAATAAAGCTTTTGGAATACAAGAGGAGGCTAATCACGGAGATAGAAGAGCAGTGAGGGAGAGTTGCTGTCGGGAACTACCTATGGAAAACTTCAAGTTTACTTTGCAGACCTAGTTGGGTCAAGTTCATAACTGCCAAATCATCTGCATAAAGAAAACAGGAGAATTTGCGCCCTCCCATCTTTGAAGAAAAAGAAGTCGAATTTGATAAGACAGATGGCAAATCTATAAAATAAAGTGCAAACAATGTACGTGCCAACACACAGCCCTGAGGAAGCCCATTTTAAATTTTCTCTAATAACATGCTATTGTAGCCAAACTCTATCCTTTCCTTGCTCTCACAGTAGTTCCTTTAGTATTTCTAATACACGCACCATGATTTCCAGCTCTTTTAATTTATCTCAAACTATCTTGATTGACAAAGTCATATGCTGCCTAGAAGTCGACAAAGCAACAAAACAAGTTGCCTTTAATCTCTATCAACTTCCAGGCTATTTACCATAAACTAAAACAAGGTGGCCTTCTTTAAAGCCACCTTGCTCTATTGTAATTAGAGCCTTTTGTTCTATCCACTCCTTTAACCTATGATGTATAATCTTTGCATAAACCTTTGTCCCAACATAAGGCAGATTTATTAATCTAGAATTCTTCAGATTAGAGGTGGTGTCTTGCTTATATATGGGCTTTAATATGGCCCCTTTCCAACTTTCTGGAACTACCCCAGTTAATATTTTAGACAAATACTACAAGGACAAACTGAGCCCATCAGTCAACATTACTTTTGATTAAAATAGCTGGAAGATTGTCAGGTTGGCTGCTCTTGGTTTGATCCGTTCCGGTCACGGGCACTAGGTCCAGCCACACAAGTGGGGCAGCATTTTTATTTGGAAATGTGTGGTAATGTAGGGTGGTAAGAATGTTATGGCTTCCTCCTGTTTCCAGAGGTTTCTATCACAGAAATATAAGGAAAATGCCTGATTTTAGGCAAAGTTTCAGGTTTGCAGGAAAACTTGTGGAATCCAAGCATGGTACACCACCCTGCTCATGGATGTCTAGTTTTCAAAAATATCTGTAGTTGTTAGGTTTCCATGAGTGGCAGCAGAACACGGCCCTAAATACCATAGGTACCCCTATCGCTGATAGCTCCAATTAGCGCTTTAGGGCCATTTGTGTCGAAGTCTCTCGGCCCACCCACACAACTGGCGTGCCATTGTTATCAGGAGATGGGTGGGAATTCAGGGTGGTAAGAAATATGTGGATCCCTGCAGATTATGGAAATTTCTCTCACAGAAATGTGAGGAAAATGTGCGTCTTTACCCAATGTTTGAGGTTTGCAAGGACTTCTGGGTAAGAAAACCTTGTGAGATCCACGCAAGCCACATTACCCTGGACTCCCCTGATTGTCTAGTTTTCAGAAATGTTAGAGTTTTGGTAGGTTTTCCTGGGTGGCAACATAGACAAGACCCAAAATCCACAGGTGCCCACATTTTAAAAACAAGGTGGCTTTCAGTGGAAAACATTTGATGTGTTCATGTTGCGTTTTGTACCCTATCCAATCGTGGGCGCTAGGCCCTCCTACAAAAATTGTGTTACATTTTTATGTGAAGACGTGGGAAAATGGGTGGTTGTCTATTTGTGGATCCCAACAGATTCCAGAAATCTTCAACACAAAATGTAAATAAATGTGATCTTATCAATTCATGCACTTTCAAGTTTTGCAGGGCACTATGGGAAAGTGAGCTGGATCAATGCAAGCTACACCACCCTGGACACCTCTGAGTTTTCAGTTCTCAAAAAAATGAAGGGGGTGTTTCTGAATTTTAGAAGTGAAACCACCACTTACACTGGTTGGTTTTTGCACCTCCAGAAGTGCGATCTTCAAAGAGAAAATACTAATCACAGTATCAGAATATTGAAACCAAGACTATTGCAGGTGAGCCATAAAGCCACAACAAGGCACCAACCGCTTTATGGGCCATTCACACACACCTTTAATATTGCCAGCCAGGGGCCCAATCCAACACAGCAGTGGACTCACATCAACATACTGGTGCCAATCAAGGGCCTATCACATTCATACGCCGCTGGACAGAATCCCCAATCAAACCACCTCTCACCCAGTCATCAACTAACTTGCCTACAAACACACCACAAGCAAACATCTACACACATGGCCAGACATGCTGACAGTTGGTGCCTCAATAAGCTTCACAAATGAAAAAAATGTTTTACTAAGTTTTTACTACCTGTCAAGTATGTCTCCATCAACGTTCTGAGAATTAGCAAATGAGTGCTTGTGAACCTTTACTAACAGCTCAGATGAGAGCCACGTGAGGCTCAGGAAGGCGTGTCTTTAATGAACCTTTAGCTGCTCACTGTACTAAATACAACTCCTTCCAGGTGTGACTGAGTTAGGGCGTGACTGAGAATGCCTCGAGGCCTAGATTCCTCGAACAGAGTGAGCATATCTACCTTTGAAACTAAGGTGGACATGCTGGGGAAGACCATTCTACGTTCCCTAAAGAGCAAGTTCTAAGCATATCTACCTTTGAAACTACGGTAGACATGCTGGGGAAGACTGTTCTACGTTCCCTAAAGAGCACGTCCTAAACTTCTAAGGACCATAGTTTTTGGCACATAGGGTACTCAGTGACAAAATGGCATATGTCCTGTCCACCATTATGTGCAGTGCTGTGACTGTAATGTACTTGTCATATGATGAACTGAAGTCCTACCATGTTATGAAGGAGGATGAACAGGGAAAGCAGACCACAAATATGACCCATATGTGTAGTGTGGGGTACAGAGTTCCGTGAAGTAATGTGTATTGGAAAAGCGCTCCCACGTGGAAAGCTATCCTTCAGCGAACACAAGAGCAGTCTGGGCTGATCCATGGACTCACCTATTTGAAATCCAGTCTTCAACTTTTTGGGGTATTCAAGACTTTTAGAAGTGGCACAGAAGTGTAGGGGCAGGTTGTTCAAGGCTTTCAGAGCAAGGTAGAAGGCCCTACTGCCTGTTCTGGTGTGGTGAGTGCATGGTATGTGTGTGAGTCGGAGTCTGGCTGAGCGGATGTGTTTGGAAAGTTCCTGAAATCGGAGGGAGTTTGTGTGGTATGCTGGGCCAGTATTGTGTAAGGCTTTGTATGTGTGCATGAGAAGTTTGAAGAGAGCTTTCTTCTGGATGACGAGCCAGTGGCGCTTTATGAGGTGCAGGGTGTGTGCGTGGTGGGAGGTTGGGGTGAGCCTGGCAGCTGCGTTCTGTATGGTTTGGAGTCATCTGGTTAGGTGTTTGAGAGAATAATTGAATATCGAGGTGAGTGCAGCACCAATGGGGTCTAGTTCTTTGGTGGAGATGAAGTGCCAGCATGAGTATTTCTACTACCTTGACTATCTTCCTTTTACCTATGCAATATCCCTGTGAAAGCACACCTAGCCTAAGCTTTTCCTACCTGCTCATGGTCCCCGTCTCCTTCAAAGTCCTGACTAATCTTGTATACTTGCCAAGTGAACCTTTAACTCCTTTCGTAGCAGCTACCTGTAGCTCAAGAAGACATGTCTTTCATGTGCCTTCAGCACACTCGTGCTAAATCCAACTCCTTTTAGGTTGTGGATGTGAGTTGGGGGTATCAAAGGATCACTCAAGGCCTAGATTCCATGAACCGAGTGAGCATATCGACCTTTGAAACTAAGATAAAAATGCTTGGGACGACTGTCCTAAGCTCCCTAAAGAGCACTTCAAAAACTACTTAAGCCTTTAGATTTTGCTGCATAGAGCACTTTGTGACAACATGGGCTATGTTCTGTCCACCGTTGCATGCAGTGGATAAAGGTGTCAAGCAGGCCAAAGGCAAGTTAAAGATTTTATCAACTAGTGGAAACAATTTCAAAGGCTTTTTAACTAGTTAAGTCGTGGCCCAGCCATTAAAAGGTATATAATAGGACAGTCACTTTCCAAATACTTCACTTTTGTATGGTAAAAACAAGTTGGAAAACATAGGCCTGGCTAAGAAGGGCACTGGGGACAGTAACGAGTCTCCTGCCTCTTTTCCTGCTTAGAGCAGACTCCGCAACAGCGACATGGTCGATTCTTTCTCGTTGTTGTGAGGATGCGGTCGGCAAAGTGCCGATCCTGCAGGCTTGCCATGTACTCTACAGCAGATGAATTGGAAGCTACTGCTTCTTCATCAGTAAGACTTTCAATGACGGTCAACTGAAAGTCAAGGAAAGAAATCGGTCTTCATGTTGTGGTCTGATGGTTAACAACATAAGCTTTGTATGTTGCCAGCTGATCAGGCGGGTGAACAGCTTATACCATGTGCGAGTATTACGACTCATGTTCTATGACTGATGTATTTGTTTTAATCAAATATACAGGTGGGCTTGTGAATTTCGGCCAACTGACCCCAAACAGTGACTGGGGAAGTGCTCTCATCATGGATTGTAGTGAGCACGTACACATCCCGCCTATCGGAGAATTTGATTATGAGCAGTTCATTGGAACGCAGTGTAGTGTTCTGAGATTTTTGTAGCTTCTAACGAACGGGCTACTGCAGGATTCCTTGATCCTCAGGCTGTATACATAACCAGCGGAGCTCTCACACAACATGTACATTTTGAAGCCATAACAAGCTCTTTTGCTCGGTTGCTTACTGCCTGAACAGCAGCCGCCCTTTGTACGGAATCAAGGTCTGATAGCTATATTCTTTACAGAAGTATACATTTTAGGAAACCTGGCAGATGAATATTCCACGACAGGCAGAATTTTAAACAACCTGCAATGGTCTGGATGGTTCCGTGGCAATGCAGCAGAGTTATCATTGAAATGCAGCATACGCTGCAATAGCAAAAACTCATCTCTTCTCATGACCGGTGCGAACCTGGATGTTACCCAAACCGTACCAGTAGGACTGTACACTTGCTTTGTGCACTATCCCCATTTTGAGCATAAGGCCTAGAAACTTTACTCACCAGGTGAAGTGGGAGTCCACCTGTGTGCCCTAGAATGAGGCCTATGAGTGCCACCATACTCCTTCAGAAACTGTTCAGATAAGCAAAACTGTTTGGTGCACAATTTCCTCATGGAAGTCAACATCCAAAAAGAGATGGACAATAGTCAATAGGTAAAACATTTGCTGTATCAACTTTACATCCAGCGTCTGCAATGAACAGGGCAATTTGGGGATACACTAAATTGGGGGGCTGCACGTGCCTATTCTCTGGGATTGTATACTCTGCTACGGTCATTGTGCTTGCGAAGGGACATCACAACTGCCATACCCATGTTCCTCAGAATGACTAAGATGAGCCATCGGATGGAACTCTGCTGACTGAAAAATGAATTCCAGAGTCTGCTCCATTTTCTTCTCCCTCAGATGATGTCTTGGCATCTGATTCTGCCTCATAGCTATCCTCCATAACTCGAGTTTGGGTCTGGGTAGCATTCATCCACCGATACACCATCTCTGTTGACTGTCTAAACACCTTCCTTCTAAAACACTGTCATACACAGGAGGCAGACGTATGGTTCTGAATCGGTGGGTGTGTGCAACTGTGAGATGTGTGTAACTATATGTAAAAGCACTTAGTTTAACAATGGGTGGGTGTGTGTGTCTGAGATGTGTGCAACAGTGTAAAAGCAAAAAAGCACTTAGCTTATTGATGCTGCTGCAGCTTTTCCAAACACATTAAAAGAAGGCAAAACCAAAGTATTACTTCACCGTACAACATACCCAGTATCACAGCATACTTCAAACTACAAAGGTGAGCCCACTCCAGACACTGTTAATTTATTATGGCACTGACATGTAGCAGAGATAATTTTAGGTGAGAGACAACAAAAAAAATAATAATACCAGAGTTAGACAATGTCAAACACAAGACTCAGGCAAGACAATTAGTGTCCACCTTTAGCAAATCAGAAAGCTAAACAACCACTTGCAAAGCTCAGAGGTCTAGTGATCGCTGACAGCCTTTTGGCTTTGTCAGTGCTAGTTTTGTCATGACTTATGCAAAACGTTTTTGTTGGGAGAGCTGCTGGACTATGGCTAGTGTAAAAATATTTTCCTGAAAGGCAAAGATTTAGCTTTGATCTCAAGAAGCACATATTCACAGTGTAGCCTCTGCAACTGAAGACTCCTACTTTGTGTGTGGCGTACTCCTCATGAAAATTCACAATGCTATCACTCATGCTGCAGTTGGTGGAAGAATACTGTGGCTGACACAACAGACCAATGGATAAAGATAGCTGTCTACAAACCTCCATGGCCCAAAAGGGTGCGGGGGTCGACCCATATGTCAAGAGGGCTGACCACCTAATAACAATCTTTTTTTTAATTAAAATATGCATTTTTCCCTGGGGGGCGCGATCAGCCCCTCCAGTGGAAAAAACATATTTAAAAAAGAAGAAATATATACAGGTCCAAAGTGGGACGACCCATATGTCAGGAGAGCCAACGCCCTAACAGTTTTCTTAAAAAAAAAAAATATATCATTTGTTATTACCCCTGGGGTGGTATCCCAAGGGACAAAATCACATTTTCACATTAAAAACAAACAAATGGACCTCACAGGGGTCGGTCTGTATACCAAAAGGCCCAAGCCCCACCACCCCCAAACAAACAATAATCCTGGTGGCCTAGCTGGTTTCCTGCTTGTGGATTGCAGCGAGACCGCGATCCACAAGCAGGAAATTGTTTCAGGAAGGCGTCGCTGGAAAAGGGAGACTCTCCCCTTTCCAACGATGCCTCCCTGAAATGAATGTGGGGAGGCATCAAGCCCAAAGATAACCACACCGGCTGGCGGATAGGGCATCCACCTTCTTGCTCTTCCTTGTCTAGTGGGGATCTGTGAGATCAGCTCACGTTGCGCTGATGTCACAGATGAGCGAGTTAGTGCAGAGGATGAAGCAAAAGAGATTCTGCTTTGCCCCCACCCTTTTAAAAAAAAAAAAAATTTTATTGGCATTTTTCCTTTATTATACATTGGATGCACAAAGAATAACCAAAGTAACAAAACATGACGTACTAATGACATTTGTCTACATTCCGAAGGGCATACTCCGTTTTATCGGGTGCGTTTATAGAAGTGTTGGGGAGCACACTCCACCGCCGGTCAACTATTATACAGGTCTGCAATGAAATATTTATTTATTGAGAAGTTTTATATAGCGCTGGCCAGACCAGAGGGTATTGGAGCGCTTTACAACATTTTTTCTTTGCAGGGTAACACAATAAGTCATGGTATATAATATTGTTTTGGAGGTCCCAGCGTGCTGTGCAACATTGAGGTATGGAAGTCCTGAGAAACCTCGATGTGAACACAATAGGTCATGGTATATAATATTGTTTCGGAAGTCTCAGCGTGCTGTGCAACATTGAGGTATGGAAGTCCTGAGAAACCTCTATGGGTGTACGAAGTCTTGGGTTGAACCTCTTTCAGGGAGGAGGGAAAGAGGAGGAGGGGAGCGGGGAGGAGGTAGATTTGAGTATCACAGTGTCAAGATGCTGCAGAGAGCAGGCTTGTGCGCTTCGGCGGCTGTTACCGGTTCGGGAAGGCACGATTGAGGAAGAGGTCTTTTATGAGTTTCTTGAATTTGACAAAGGAAGAGGTAGTCCTGATGTCGATTGGGATGGAGTTCCAGATTTCGGGCGTGTTTCCAGCGAAGGACAGTGCAGCATTTTTTTTTTTGCGTGTTTTCATGGGGATGAGTAGAAGGGTGTTAGAGCTCCTGAGGTTTCTTGTCTGACCGGCTCTCTTGAGTTTTGAGGCTAGGTAATCGGGTTTCCGTGTGTGCAGGGCTTTGTGCGTGAGGCAAGCAGTTCTAAAGCTGGCACGCAATTCGATGGGGAGCCATTTTAGTTCTCTGAGTGCGGGTGAGATGTGATCATATTTCTTGACTCCGGTGACCATTCTGGCTGCTGCGTTGAGGGTTGTTTTGAGGGGAGCTAGGTGAGATTTAGTTGTACCAGTAAGGACTGCATTCCCGTAGTCGAGTCTGGATAGCACCAAAGATTGAGAGGCTAGTTTGAGGTCTTTGGGCGGGATGTGTGGTTTTATTTTGTTAAGTAGCTTCAGATTGAGGAAGGCACTCTTAGCGGAGTTCTTAATGTTTTTGGCCATGTCGAGTTTTGGGTCTAGGGTAATTCCTAATGATTTAACCGAGTTAGCCAGAGTGAGATTGCTATTGAGGGCGTCAATAGCTTTTAGCCATTCTGCGACTTGGGGGTTTTCTTCTTTGTTCGAGATAAGGAGGATTTCTGTTTTGTCTTGGTTGAGTTTTAGGTGATTTGTTGATAGCCAGTGTTGGACTTCTTTTAGCGTGTCGTTGAGTCTCTGGATGTCATCAATGGAGGAGGTTTCCAGGTAGATCTGGGTGTCATCTGCGTAAAGGTGGAAGGGGATGTTTGCTTTTTTGAGTAGGGTAGTGAGGAGTTCCATGTATATGTTGAACAGCTGAGGAGAGAGCACTGAGCCTTGGGGAACACCTCTGCTGACGGGGTGAAGGTCAGACGTAAAGGTTTTGATTTTTATACTTTGGGAGCGGTTGTGTAGGAAGGAGGAGAACCATTGTAGGACCACATCATCAACACCTACCCTTTCTTGAAGAGCCTTAATGAGTGGGTTGTGGTGAACTGTGTCAAAGGCTGCCGAAAGGTCCAGGAGAATAAGTAGGCAGCATTTGTCAGTATCTAGCGATTTGTGGATATCGATGACGTAAAGGATCGCGGTCTCTGTGCTACAGCCTTTTCTGAAGCCTGATTGGTGTGGGTCTAGAAAGTTGATGTTGTCCAGGTGTTGGGTCAGTTGTAGGAGAACGCATTTTTCGAGGGTTTTGGAGAAGAGAGGGAGATTGGAAACAGGTCTGAAGTTGTTCAGATCGTTGGTGTCAAGGCCTGGTTTTTGCAATAGTGGCGTGACTTGGCCGACTTTGAGGCAGTCTGGTATGACGCCAGTTCTCAAGGAGTTGTTTATGATCTTGCACCAAAACGGGTCTAGGGAGAGTCCCAGCTTTATGGTCAATTGGGAGAAAATAGGATCTAGGACGTGAGATGCGGGTTTGGAGGTGGAGATCAGTTTGAGAATCTCGGCTTCAGGGATATAGTTGAAGGTTTTCCAGGCTTTCGAGGGGAGCCTGCGTGAGCTGTCTACGGTCTCTGAGGTCGGGCTTTCGTGGGAGGTATTGAGGTTAATGTCTAGAGAGAGCTCAATCTTGGTGATTTTGTCGTTGAAGAAGTTGGCGAAGTTGTTGCACAGGTCTTTGGAGGCCTGAACTGGGGTAGCGGGGGGCTTGGAGGTTTGCTGTCTGTAGATGTTGAAGAGTTCTTTGGGCCTGTTTTTTGCGTTGACCAAGGCGGTGGAGAAAAAAGTGGATTTTTCGTTATTGATGTGCTTTTTGTATTTCCTTCAGGCTGCTTTAAGTTGCTCATGGAGGCTTGTGGAGGGATTGCTCCTCCAAAGTCTTTCTGTGGCTCTTAGTTGTCTTCTTTCAGCATTGATGTCAGTGTTGAACCAGGATCTGGATGGAATATTCCTGGTTTTTTTTAGTTTCAGGGGGGCTAATTGGTTTAGGATGGTCGTCATAGTTGTGTTATAATGAGAGGTGAGTTCCGTGGTGGAGAGATCGTCTGTGGAGATAGGAAGGAGCGAGTTTACCCTTTCCTCAAGGTCGGTCATGTTGATCTGTGTTAGATTTCTCGTCCATTTCGGGGGGTCTTGGATGGGAGGTAGACATAAGATCGGTAGAGTGATGTGGAATAGGATTAAGTGGTGGTCGGACCAGTCAACGGGAAGGATGTGGTCAATCGTAACGGTGTCACGTTGGGCAATAATGGCATCTAGAGTTGCTCCTTTGTTATCGGTTTCATCTGCGCAGTGTTGGGTGAGGTTGTTGCTGTGTAGCAGCTCATTCACGTTTTGGATTAGAGAGTTGTTTTCTTCATTCCAGTGTAGGTTGAGGTC
Organism: Calotriton arnoldi; assembly: GCA_963921515.1. Taxonomy (NCBI): domain Eukaryota; kingdom Metazoa; phylum Chordata; class Amphibia; order Caudata; family Salamandridae; genus Calotriton; species Calotriton arnoldi. Next base: position 2,147,728 of record CAWUFW010000885.1, read on the forward strand.
GCCCAGAATAAGGTTGTTGGCGTCACCGAGCGAACAATCGGCAATCAAGTCGGATAGGTGCTCGGTGAATGCAGGGGGTGTTGCCTGGGGGGTGATATAGGAGATGGCAGTGTAGTGTTTTGTTGTCGCTGGTGTTAATGTTAGCGGTTAAGCATTGAAAGGTGTTATAGTTAAAGGTGTCGATTTCCTTCACGGAAATGTTGTTGTTTTTTCTGAATGATTGCTATACCCCCGCCTCTTTGGTCTTTTCGATCTTTATTGATAATTGTAAAGCCTGGGGGCACGAGGGTATCTAGGAATTGAGACGAGCAGTCATTTAGCCAGGTCTCTGTGATAAAGGCTATGTCTATGTCATGGGTGAGGATGGACTCCGCTAGCTCAGTGGCATGTTTGGTGGCTGATCTGCAGTTTATGAGCATGCAGTTGGTGGGGACTGCCTCATTTTTGGGTTTCTTCCTTAGGGGGCCATGGAGATGGTAGTGCGGGAGGTCGTGGGTCTTGGAGATTTCGGAGGGGAGTGGTCTCTTCTGAATCCAGAGATCACCTGAATTTTGGATTGGGGGGTGTCAGTAGGTTGGGTGTCGAACGAGGAGGCGAGATCGGCACCTTCACTCGAGGACAAAGCATCTCTTGTTCTTTTAGGTCTCAGTATCTGATTCGAGAGGGGGGTAGAGATCCAATTGGGGTGGAGAGCCTTGGGAGGCCTTTGGTGTGTGGGGTTGGAGAGGGAGGGAAAATGGTGGAGATTTTGGTCATGATTATGGAGCGTGGCGAGGTTGGATAGGATTTCGGTCAAGCCCTGGATAATAGATGCCAATTGGCTTTCCAGCAGGGTGAGACGCTGCCCTGTCTCTTCAGGGGTGGGGTTGGGGGTGTTCAGGGCGGGGTCATCGCGAGAGGGGGGGGGTCTGACGTAGCTATAATGACTTCTTGTTATAGTGTTGTCCATGTAGGCTCTGAGCTGAGTCGAGGGCGTGGGGTGGGGCGGGTCGAGAGATGGCTTCAGCGTTCTTTTGCGTGTGGGAATGGAGAGACGGTTCTGAGTCTTAGACTGTGAGTTGAGGACGTTCGTTGGTCGTTGGTGGAGGTAGTGGCCAGGGGGGGGGGGGGGAGAGGTGGTGGTCGGAGGGGGAAGGGGGAACCTTGTTCTTTGTGAGATAGGAGAGGGAGGGGTCATGAGGCGGAAAGCTGTTGTTGATAGCGGGCGTAGGAAAATATACTTTTATCTTCCAAACACTGTATTCAGGCATATAAGTCAATACAAGGAATGAAGGAGAGCTGAAACAGCAAAGTGCAGCCAATTTAAGGAAAAACAGAACGAGCAAACAAAAAAAGGAAATAAAAAAAAGAGAAATAATAAGAAACTAAACCATTCAAGCAGAGGAGTGGTGTGCACGCAGCTAATCATCTTCACACTGTGGAGAACGTATCGTGAAACATCTTGAGAGCAGAGGTATCAGGGGGACCCCCCTCCCACCCCAGGGCCACCTTAGGTCTTATAGCTAGTCCAGTGCATATGAGGACCAAGTACCTCCAAACCTCGCTCTGTCTAGTTTAGTCTCTTTGGGCATTGGGAGATCACGCGCGCTGGGTATCAGTCCCGGCGTCTATAGGGGCGTCGTCCTCCGCCGCATCCTCTTCACTGCTAGTTCCCCTCGGATTCTCCCATCCTGCCAGCACCTCACTCCATTGGTCTGCAATTGGGCGCAATCTCACACCTTTGGCCTCTTCCCACACAGTGCCCTGCCCTCCGCCCCAGCCCATGCTATGACATCTCTGTTCCAGACCGCTACCTGTGGCCCTCTGGGTGACTTCCAGTCCATGGCTATCCTACGCTTAGCAAGGCACAGCGCAAGGTCTATCAGGCTTCCCACTTTACGTTTAGGGGACCTAGGGAAGAGACCCAGCAAGCAAGCATGAATCGTTGGAGCCAACTCCCATCCAAGCACGTCCTTTATCTTGGCCAGTATCGCCTCCCAATAGGGGCGCACCCATTGACATCCCCAGGTCATGTGGGCAAAGTCGGCGTCCAGGTGAGCACACCTGGGACATTGTCGCACCTCCCCTCCATACGTCACGTTGACTCTGTGTGGTATCATGTACGTCATGTGGGTGTAGTTGAATTGTGTGTATTTCAACTGGGTGTTCCGGGAGACCTTCCCAGCGTAACGCAGAACTCTGCGCCATTCGGCGTCTGTCAGGGGCCTGTCACCGATCTTTTCCCAACGCGCCTGCAGTCCGTCGAGGGGGACGGTGGAAGCCTCCACCAGCGCAACATATAGCCATTTCACCAGGTGGCCGGCCGTGCCAAGGGTGAGCAGCGCGTGTAGGACAGGGTGTGTATCGGGCTCCGCCCTTCCAGTTTTCCATAGTCGCGAAAAGGTGCACGTCAGCGCCTCGTGTATCATGAACTGGCCTGCGGAAGGCCACTATCTTCTGCCAAATCCACGAAAGGAATCAATTCCTTATCCAGGTAGCAGTCCCCGACGCTGTGGAGCCCGGCCTCTGACCACTTGGCCAGCTGGGCGCTCGTGAACGTGGTTTGAGGATCTCCATGCGGCAACCCCACCAGAGGTAACATGGGGGGGGGGGAATATTTCGCACTGTGTTGTCGACCGACACAGCATCTCCTCCACGTCTGGAAGGCCGTGTTTTGGAGTAGGGAGCAGTAGGGGATGGGGGGAGGAACGGCAGCAAGAGCTTCGTAATCATCAACCCGTGACTCAGCTCTGGCTCAGTCAGGCACATGCCCGCCTCATTCACTCCTTCCATCCACTGCGTTGACCATTGTAGCTGGGCCGCCAGCATGTAAAATTCAAAATTAGGTACCCCAAGTCCTCCCACTGACATACAGCGTTGGAGGGTCTGTAGGGACACCCGTGGGCGTCCATCCCCCCAGACCAGTTGTCGCAGGAGTGCATGCAAGGGTCGAAAACAGCCCCTCGGCATCAAGACCGGTAGGTTTACGAAAAAGTACAACAGCCGGGGCAGCATAATCATTTTGGACAGCGTGATCCTGGCCATGATGGGCAGTTGCAATGTGCACCAGAACTGGACACAGGGACGAAGTGAGCGCAACGCACGACCCAGGTTCCCGTCCCGCAGATCTTCTAGGTCATGAAAAATATTAATGCCCAAATATTTTAAAGGTGCGCTGTGCCCAGAGTGTGTCGTCCGGCAACGCCTCCTGTCTAGGCAGGGGCCCCGCTATAGGGAACAGGAAGGTCTTGGTTTTGTTAACCCGAAGGCCCGAGAGAAGAGCGAAGTCGCCCAGAATCCGCCGCCCCCTCGACCGCCCCCGAAAGATACAGCAGTAGATCGTCTGCGTATAAGGAAATGAGGTGCTGCCGCCCGACCAGCATCAAACCCAGCCCGCTTCCTCCCAAGCGAAACCGCTCCGCCAGAGGTTCCACAGCCAGCGCAAAAAGGAGCGGGGACAGGGGGCACCCCTGCCAGGAGCCCCGGGAGATCCTAAATGCTCTAGATATGGTTCGGCCCGTCTTGACTCTCGCCGTAGGCGCGGCGTATAGGAGTCGCACCCATCGCCCCCATTCATCTCCCAGACCTAAACGCCGCATCACCTCGAAGAGGTATTTCCAGGACACTGTCAAATGCCTTTTCCAGGTCTACCGACAACACCGCCGCCTGCTGGAGCACGGGTGCCCCTTTGTGGTAGAGCACCGAGTAAAGTCTGCGAAGATTATATGAGGTACTACGTGATGGGATAAACCCGTTCTGGTCCGGGTGGATCAGGGTCTTCATATGGGGGAGGAGCCTACCCGCCAACACTTTACTCAGGATCTTGAAATCCAGGTTGAGCATGGAAAGGGGACGGTAGTACCTAACACCCGCGTCAGGTTGCTTGGATTTGGGGAGCGGTATAACAAGGGCCGACTGGGTGGTATCCGGCAAACCTCTCCCTCCCTCAAACGCTTCCGTATATAAAGTCACCAGACGCGGGGACAGTATATCGGCGAATCGCTGGTAGAACTCAGCCGGTAGGCCGTCTGGCCCAGGAGTCTTACCGGGCGCCAATGCCGCTATCGCCGCCTTGACCTCGTGGACGGAGATGGGACCACCCAGGGCCTCCCTATCCTCCTCCTCCAATGTACGGAGCCGCAGGGGGTCTAAGAAGTGCTGTACATCCGACAGGGGGGCCGTTGTCGGGGCGCTATACAACTGTTCATAGTAGCGGAGAAAAAAGTCATTAATGGCCCCAGGGTCATGTACCACCTCACCCGAGTCCAGGCCCAGGCGCGTGATAGGTATTCCCCCAGACTCAGGTCGTATAAGGCGTGCTAGCAATCGACCCGCCCTCCCCTCCTCCCTCTGCACCCTGTCCAGGTAGTCTTTTTAACTATAGCACCGTAGTCTACCCAACACATCATTATATTGGGTCCGCGCCTCTTGCAAGGACACCCGGGCGGAGTCGTCTGTACCTTGCAAATTATCCAATCTGCAAATGGTCCCTTCCAGATCCGAGAGCTCCTTATTCAATCAATCCGTATAGCGCCAGGAGGCTCCTTCCGGAGTGACAGTTTGCGCTTTATAAATACCACATTTCATTTAATTTCAATCAATCAAGGAATTTTAAGCGCGCTACTCACCCGTGAGGGTCTCAAGGCGCTGAGGGGGGGAGTGTGGGGGGGTCCGCAGATCTGTTTAGCCGAAGAGCCAGGTCTTGAGGGTCTTCCTGAAGGTGTTCAGGGAGGGGGCGGGAGCTCGTTCCAGGTCTTGGCTGCAAAGTGAGAGAAGGATCTTCCGCCTGCTCTGGCTCTATGGATGCGCGGGGTTTCGGCCAGTGCGAGGTTGGAAGATCGGAGGTTTCTTTTGGGTACATGGAAGTTGATTCTGTCGTTGAGGTACTTGGGTCCGTTGTTGTGTAGGCATTTGCAGGCGTGAGTGAGGAGTTTGAAGGTGACTCTTTTCTCCACGGGGAGCCAGTGGAGACTTCGTAGGTGTTGGCTGATGTGTTCATGTCGGGGGATGCCGAGGACGAGTCTGGCGGCGGTGTTCTGTATTGTCTGGAGTTTGCGGAGTAGGGACTTGTTGATGCCGGCGTAGAGTGCGTTTCCATAGTCCAGTCTGCTGGTGATGAGTGCGTGGGTGACTGTCTTCCTTGACTCAGGGGGGATCCACTTGAAGGTCTTGCGGAGGATGCGGAGGGTGTTGAAGCAGCTGGAGGGGACGGCGTTGACCTGCCGGTTCATGGTGAGTGATGAGTCGAGTACGATGCCGAGGTTCTTGGCGTGGTCTGAGGGGGTAGGTGGGCTTCCGAGGGCGGTCGGCCACCAGGTGTTGTCCCTTGTAGGAGGGGTGGTACCGAGGACGAGGACTTCTATCTTCTCGGCGTTGAGCTTCAGGCAGGTGTTGGCCATCCAGACTGCGACGTCTTGCATTCCTTTCTGGAAGTTGAGTTTTGCAGTGGTGGGGTATTTGGTGAGGGAGAGGATGAGCTGGGTGTTGTCGGCGTAGGATACGATGTTGAGGCCGTGTTGTCGGACAATGGCTGCGAGGGGGGCCATGTAGATGTTGAAGAGGGTGGGGCTCAGTGATGAACCCTGTGGGACTCCGCAGGTGATTTTCGTGGGGTCGGAGAGGAAGGGTGGGGAGTCTGATCCTTTGGCTTCTTCCGGTGAGGAATGATCGGATCCGGTCCAGGGCTGTTCCTTGTATGCCTGCGTCGTGTAGTCTGGCGACTAGTATGCGGTGGGAGACGGCGCCCCACATGATTGGGCCAGACAGTGGCCCCTCACCACCACCTTGAACGCCTCCCACTCTATCTGCGCCGAAGAGGCGGTGCCGGCATTAGCAGGGAAGTAAATTTCAGTGAGCGAGGACAGAGAAGCCCGAAAGGGAACATCATCAAGCAGCGCCGGGTTCAACTTCCAAGTGGGAATCGGAGGACGGCGACCCAATGGCTGGAGCACTAGAAGCAATGGGCTATGATCTGATAGTGTCCGCCCTAGGTATTCCGTGTGCGAGACCAGGCCATTAAGGGTTGGAGAGCAAAGAAATGTGTCCAGTCTAGTATGGACCTGATGGACCGGTGAAAAAAAGGAATACTCCCTATCTGCCCTGTGCTGCAGTCGCCAGGTGTCCTCTAAACCCCAGTCGGATATCCAGGACCGGAAGCCAGCTGTTGTGCGATGTGGCTGCGTCCCAGGCAGAGGAGGGTGGGAGCGGTCCGTGGCGACGTCTGCCACGCAATTGAAATCACCCCCCAGTATAAGAGAGTCTGTATGACAGTGAGCCAAGGAGGCAGAGAATGACTCCAGAAAACCAATTTGGTCCTGATTAGGAACGTAAACCGTGCCCAGTGTCACCTCCCGCCCGCCAGTCGCCCCATGAGTAAGACGTACCGTCCGTCCACATCAATCCGTGAGCAATCAAGGGCAAAGGGGACCCCAGGCCGTACCCAGATCAGCACCCCCCTGGCGAAGGCAGAGTAGGAAGTCGCAAATATCTGGCCCCGCCACCTCCTCCTTAACTTCCCAGCCTCCTCCTTGTTCAAATGAGTCTCCTGAAGAAAAGCAATGTGTACATTCCTGCGCCTTAGGTAGGAGTATATACTGAGCCTTTTGGACATCGATCCCATCTCCCGGATATTCCACGTGAGGAACCTCAGACCCTTAGGTGTGCCTCCCATACCCACATAAGTGCACCCCGTGGCGCCCACAGGGTGGATCCCCGCCCTCCGCCCGCACACACTCCCCCCCGCAATGAAACAAACAAAGAAAAACCAATCAATCCCCAACGGTGAACAACTCCCCGAACCCAGGGCAATCTGACATCGGACAGTCGCCCAAACATCGTACAGAACATTTCGCATAGGGAAACCTTACACTAGTAAGGTACCCAGGAGGGGGTGAGCAAAGGAGCTAATATAGAAAGGAACACCAAAGAAAGGGGATACACAAACTGTTCCGGGCGCGACGGCCCTTTCGGTTCCAAACGGCCCAAGACCAGGGTCCCGCAGCAGTAGGCCAGCCATGACTCACGGAACCAGTGCAAGTCCCAGCGGGATCAAATGACTTCATCTGCCGTGCCCGTGGTCACTACCGGCATCTTCATGCTACCACTGCCGGATGAGTCCCTGTCATTGCCCCCAGTGCCCCTCGACGTGTGGGTCCCAGCCCCCAGGGAGGGGCTCCTGCTTCTCATAAATCGCCGCCACAGCCTGCAGGGCATCCGCCCTCTCACTCTCAGTTTGGGACATAGTTGGTTTCTTGAGAGCCCCCCTACGGGAGAAGCCTCGATCGGCATCCCCGGCTCCGCCTTATCTCGCCCCTGAGGCAGAGGGCCCGCCGGCCGAGAAGACCCAGCCTTGTAGGATTCAATCCAGTCCCAGGCCTCCTCCGGACTATTGCAAAAATGAGTGCTGCCTTCCAGCTCTATCCGCAACCGGGCCGGGAACATCAATGAGTACTTGAGGCCCTCATCCCTCAACACCTTCTTAGCTTCTAAGAACGAGGCTAGTTTCCGCTGGACTTCCAGAGTGTAGTCCGGGAAGAGGGAGAACTTACAGTTGTCAACAGAATAGGGGCCTTCCGTCCGCGCCCTCCGCAGGAGCAGGTCCCTATCCCTGAAGTGAAGTAAGCGAGCCACCACCGGGCGCGGAGGGCGCCCCGGCGCCGGGGGTCTGGCCGGGACCCGATGAGCTCTCTCCAGGGTGTAGAAGGCGGACAGGCCCTCCGGCGCCACCACCTCTCGTAGCCAGCACTCCAGGTAGGACACCAGTCTTTGTCCTCGACTCCTTCCGGTAGGCCCAGGATTCGGACTTTGTTCTGCCGATTACGGCCTTCCGCGTCTTCAGCCCGCCGTTCCAGCACTCCCACCCTATCAGCGAGGGCTCCCACCCGCTGCTCCAGGGCTTTTTGGGCAGGGGCTATAGTTCCAATAGTAGACTCTGTCTCCTTCACCCGCTCCGACAGCTTCTTGTGATCCTCCCGCAGGAGACCCAGGCCCACCGCCACTGTGGTGATGTCTTGGTGAAGGGTGGCCTTAGTATCTGCTATGGCCTCCAGTATCTTGCCCACCTGTTGTTGGAGCGAGACGTCCGGCGCCGGCTGCGACTGCTCCTGGGCGCTGTCCTCCGGGTCCTGGGAAGCCCCGGCCTGCCGGCCCCACGGCTTGCCCATGATAGGCAGTGGACCGTCAAATGTCAAACGTGTCTATGGGGAGGGGGGGTCGGGCCAACAGGCGGTCCCACGAATCTGTCCCACTCCCCTAATCTTCAGGGGGGCCAAAACACCAGCCTCGGCGACTGTTCCTCCGCCACAGGGCCCTCAGTGAAAACAACACCCACAGGGCTGACAATAGGCCCACCAAGGCCCAGGCACCTCCACGCCACCGGGCGGAGGCTGGTAGTGTGGGCAGCGTCAGGCGGGTCCCAGCCGGCCGCAGAACCCATCCACCAGGGTCACGCACACCCCTCCTGCCACCTCCCCAAGCCAGTCCTGTGCAGGTGGGAACTCGAGGACAGCCCGGCCCAGCTCCAGGACACCCGGGTGAGAGGAGAAGGGGGAAGGCTCAGTCCGGCAATCCACCGGCCACCCCGGAGGTCTGCACTGCGGACTCCACACCACTGCAAGTCCCCACCGTCGCGGTAGCTCCAGCATGCGCTCCGCTGACCGGCCCTTCCTCTCTTCACTGCCCAATCCGCGGAAGGCCACAGGGCCGCGCCACTGTGCGATCTGCAATCTCACAGGCCAGTCTGCCCGCACAGATCCCCCCCGCCTGGAATGGGCCTCAGGGTCAGCCCGGTCCACTCTCAAATCACTCAGGTGAGGGAGGAAAGGGGGGCAGGCACAGCCCGACGATCTACGGGCCTCCCCCAAGCAGCCACCGCAGTCCGCTTACTTCAGCAGGCCCCCGCTGTCCCAGCAGCTCCAGCACAGGGGCCATCACCCACCAAGGCGATCCGGCCCGCTCTTCCTCACTGCGCTTCTCGTGCCGCAGGTGGGCACGGGCCGCGTCACTGTATCGGCCGCAGCCTCACAGCCCAAGCCGCCTTCACAGCACCTCTCCGTCTGCAACGGGCTGTAGTGTGCGCGATCTCCGATGCGGCTACTGCGCGGTCAGGGAAGATCACTCCGGGCCGCCATTTTACATAGTCACCGGCGCCCGCGGCCGGCAGGGGCTTAGGCGCTACACGGCTGTTCCGGCACCCCCTCAACCGTTGGGACCAGACACCATGGGCACTGGTGTCGGCCGGTCTCCGCAAAGGTAATCCCGGCCTCGGGCACCCCTGGAATTAGCTAATAATTGGCAGGCCGGTGCGGAGCTCCAAGCTCACGCGTCCGCCATGCACGGCTCCATAGCCACGCCTCCCTGCCCCCACCCTTTGTTTAAAAAAAAAAAAAAGATACCTCTGGTGCAAGCACCAGAGGTTTCCCTTAAACCCTCCCTAGCATCGTCCAATGGCCGACAGATGTACGGAGAAGGGAGTTCGAGCATCAGTCATTGGCCGACTCCTGCACGAATTGTGTTAAACCACTACCTGTAGAGTGTTGTATATCGGCTACTACAGGCTGAAGAGGGCTTATTTCCCACTTTTAAGTATCCTTCAAAATTGTAGTTGGCAGGGCTAAATAAGTCTTGGTCCACCCAGTTTTTATGACATCGTATTGGTAGATGAAAACCCAACAGCTCCTATCGCACTACAGCAGCTCCTGCTGCACTTGTATTTACCAGTCATTTACCTTCGCGTAGTTTTCGGAGCTCCAAGCATGAAGTGTGGAACCGGAGCAGGAGGCAGAAAGTGAAACTGGCGTCAGTACCAGAGAGAGGCAGAAGCTCGCCCAACAACAGAGAGGGAGGAGTCAGTTGATCAATAGCTAGTCGTTACTGGCCAGCGGTTTCTGGGAGTAAGTGCTTTGCAAAAACGGGAGTAAAGAGGTTTGAAAAAAGAAAAAAGGGAGCAGGAGTAAGGAGTTTTTACAAAAGGAAGTAAAGAATGAAGGGGAGCAGTGGGCATGTAAAAATTGGAGTTTATTTGGAGGAGGAGTAAAGAGGCTAGAAAGAAAAATAGGAACATGGAGGGAATAAAGAGTTACAAAATCTCTGTAGAAAAGGTGGAGGGGGTATTATAATGGGCATGGAAGGCAGGAAAGAGGGTTTTGAAAAAAGGAATTGAAAGTTAAACGGGAAAGTCACCTTAAAAGCCAAAAAACAAAAATTAACCATGAAGAAACAAATGTTTCTCCACAAATGGCTAGTGAAAGCTATTCTAAGAAAAAGGAAATTACCAACATTTCAACAAAATAAATTAGTCAGAACCATTTTCTTCATGTTAGATTTTCATCCAGATCACACATAACAGTGACAGCTTACATTACATCTCTGCTCTCAAAAGACAACTTCTTCCTACAGAAAATTTTGAGTTCAGATTTTCTCTGCTCATCGAGGAAGCCTCATTGGAAACAGCCTCCAGCTTTATTCGACTGGATGGACTTTTCCTACATAACATGTTCTAAGTCTGAAAGTAAAGTTTCCCTCCAGCTCAAGTCAGACATCAATCAGATTACACGCAATTGGGGGCCACAACAGCCTAGGTCCTCAGGTACCACTGAAAGTACACAATAGGTTTTTGCCAGTTGTGTCACAATTTGTACCTTTTCTCACAATTTATATTGAAGAAATTTCACTATTTGTTTCTAAGGAAATGGTTAATTTACTTTAATAACATTTGAATTGCTTATCTGGCTAACTTTTATTATTCTGGCATTTAGCTAATATAGTTTCACTCTCATTTTGTGGCTTGAATCTGTAAGTCGTTTATGACAACTCTGTATTTATTTGAAGTGATCTTACACTACAACTCATTACATATCTGTGAAAAGTAGCTTTTATGCTCAGCAAGTCTACCAATGGTGTGTCAAAGGATACCCTAAGCGGAAAACAGTTTTATCTTTGTGAGTCTCTCTGATTAAGTGTTGTGGGAGCGTGAAACTGTGTTCCCCTTATAACTCTAGCCTTATATTTTCAGACCCAGTACACACTATAAATGCATCCACATATAATCAAGGTCACAGACTACTAAAAGATAAATATCAATATATTACAGAAATTATAAAATAATGTACAGAATTTCAAATATGTATGTTTGACAGCAAAATTAGTTTTGAGTTGTATTCCTTTCAAATGCACTTCACCTCAGCTTAATCTATAGTTAACAGTGCACTTCAAAGTGTAAAGTCTCTTTTAATTTGAACTATTAATCATAGCTACTTCTAGAATGTACAGCCACAAACCTAAAACAACTGGTCATCAATAAAATACTTTCTTTACAGCGTAATATTGTAATGCACTGTTTTAACACTCATTTATTACTGTATTACAATTTGTTTTTTACTAAACCCAGCATCTACTTTTACATGGAGATAATTAAAAATCATGACCTCTACAGGTAAATCAAGAATTGGTTAACAATAATCCATGTTTCAAAGTATGAAACATTCTAAGAAAAAAGAATAAACAAAACTCTGCAATCATGACTCATTTATTTATGCATTTTGTTTGAACACCTTGCTTGATGTGAATCATTTTTTAAAGTAACAAAGAAAAAGGAAACCATTGATTGATATAGTACAAAAATATATTAGTTATTTATAAATTATTGCAGATCAGCTCATTATAAATATAGGTAATGAAATAGCTACTTCTTATAGAAAACACATCATTTATAGTAATAAGCACAAAATACACACACTTTACAATGTGGATTTTCAAAGGTCATAAAATGTGCCATATTAAACAAACAGCATCGAACTTTCATTTTACATGTGTTGAAAGGTACTACAAATAAAAGAGGACATCATGCAGTAATCAGAAGAATTCAGTCAACTTTGGAACAAGTTCTTGTGTCATTATTTCCCACATTGCTTTTGTTGTTAGTTCACTTGAAACAGTCACCTACAACATTCCCGATACTTACTACCTTTTCCAAGCCTACCATCATAATCCCAAAACAAGTATTTCAAACCTTTAGTGTCCTAACTGATGGCGTAATTAAACCAAGTAATTTATTACACACAATGTGAATATCTACATATTCAGCATCCTTTGATGACTGGCACAAGTCGTTTTCCAACTCTCATAGTCAACTCAGTGCAAGTCCCCGAGATAACATGTAACTTGAATTAATGAACAAATATTTTGTTATTTAGTGCCAGACGCCTACCTCTACAGCTTCTGACTATTTGCAATGTAGATTCAGCTCTGTGACTAAGGCACAGGAAGGGAAACTGAGGCGCAGGATGATAAAATACGTGTAAATGAAGTTTCCCAAAATTCACACAGTGTATTAAATAACTGAGCATGGTTTTAATTTTCACAGTTGAATTAACAACCTACCCATGGATTCATATTTATCTTTGCTGTGCAACAATGCGAACAGAATAATTGTGAACCACATTAGCAGCTTATTGAAAAACACAAACAAAAAAAGTAACCATTATTCACAAGTATAGGCCTATATATCTGTAAGCAACCCATCCTATTTATTGAGTAAGCATCAAAGAAAGAAGAAAACTGATTTGATTAATGTAAGCTAAAACATAAAATATAATGAATTTGAGTTCTTTATGGTGACAGATTTTCTTGTACGTAGAAAGACTGCGATTGTCACAGTTACATGGTTACATTTATTTCCATTTCCAAAGATCTTCTAACTGAACACCAGATTTTTTATCAAAATAAAAATTGAATAGTCTTCCTCTAGATCTAGATACTTTTCAGTCTTGAAATTCTAGTGAAGAGGGATGCTGCAGACAAATCTAATCAGGCCAAAGTAGCCTGGCAGATCGGGTTAAAAATACTTCCTTTCCCGAACATGACCTTATCTACTTTGCCTTTTCTGGGTAGATGTTCCCAAAATTCCTCTCAAACACTATGACATTACAATAAGGACTTGAAATTAGCAGCTCAGTTGCATAAAGATCATGGGATGGAAATTCCCCAGTGACACAAGTGAAAGTTAAATGTACCACAAGGAAAAATAAACATAAAAAGTATTACTCTTTGGCTCAGACAAGAGACATGCAAGGCAGTGATGTTCCACTTCAAATACGGAAAACTCTTGAACCATCTGTCTGCGTGTTTGCTCTTTCCCCAACAAGGAGAAAAGTGTCAATAAAATTGTCACATGGCCCTGTCCCACAAAGAAGTGTTCTTTCTAATATGGAATGAACATGTCCCGCTAAAGGGATCAAAAGTAAATTTGCATATAAATGTGTCAAACTTGTCCAAAAAGTGCAATGTTCCATGTACACCAGAAAATATTTAAAAAAACCCAAAGATAGACATTTTAAAAAATGGCTAGTCTATCACTAGGATAATCTAATATATTTCATATTACATCTAAAGAGCTACTATATTATCAGGTGGACGGAACAAAGGAAATGGTAATTAGCTTCCACCATCCTCTTGGGCTGACAAATTCTTGTCCTACAGGGCTTCAAAATACCAATCATTCCCAAAACCTGAAGATTTGGCTAATCCAATGAAAGACATTTTTGGAGTTGGGTATGCTGCTTTATCACAGTTTTGTAGACCAACATGCTTGTGATGGAACCTCAGCCTGGTCTAACTGGATCAAGGCAGGACAACACTTCAAGCACACAACTGCCACATAAATCAATGTACCTCTTCACAGAGATAATTTGCATGGGTACTAAAGTCTCTGTGAATAAGTGCCCACACATAAAAAGCCTTATGTTTTTCTTGACAGGTTATTATGAAAGGTGCAGTTACCTTTTAATTTCTTGTTAAACTGCACAATGAAGCAATATTGGTTTTAATCTACTTCACACATTTTCAACATGCACTATGTCAATAATGGAAAATGGATCTAAAAAAGGCCTTGCAACAAAACATCCAGGGTTTCCTCATTAACACAAAACTTAGTCAGGATGTTTTAGAGGTCACGAAACACAAACAGAACAAGTCAGATAAAAAAAACTATTTTCATGAGATAAAATGTTACTTTTTCAGTTATTAAATCTAATAACCATCCTGATGCAACTTTCACACATGTATATACACAACGGAGTAGCACAAATGAGTTTAAACATTTCTGTTCGATCATATGAAAGAAGATGGAAGATGAGGCATCAAGAGAAAAAGGAAAAACAGGGCTGTCCTTAATTTTTGATCCATGCCTTTATGATCATCTTGAGAATTGGAACTAGAGTTACATATCAGTCACATCTATCTCTAGTCAATTTTTTCGTGTATTCTTCTTAGAGGGGAGTGGAGAAACACACATGGACTGTTCCTAACTTAATACAACCTATTTACTCTCTTCATGCCTCAATAGCCATATAGAAACGTTCATTTATGTGCTTAAATAATGTTTACATGCTACATTGAATAACTGTTTTAAGATCAGGAGAGGAAAATCTCCAATAGCACGGCAAGAAGGTTTTTGAGTTATGAAATGATCCCTGACATTATGCTATTTATTTTTCAGTTAGAGGTCAAAACTTAGAGCATATGATTTTTACTGAGCTTTGGCAGTGGAAATTTAATTTGGATATGTGCTTATCAATTTTGATTAGCACCTTGAATTAATCAATATAGGTACCACTAGCTGACTACTTTAGACCGTAGCTGAATCAGTGTTAGTAATACATTATCTCTAAAATAATACCCTTTGCCCTTCAGTTACCTTCCAAAGCATTCATTCTGTGAAAAAAGGTGTGAACTTTAACTAAGAATATACTTTCACTTTATGCATTTCTCAATTTCTACTATTTTGCTAGGATACTCATTTCATTGAGGATTTGCCTTATTTTGTTGGCAAAACTGTAGGATTGAGCAGAACCTCTACCTGAACGTCACTGGATGGATGGGCTATTCCTAGGGACTTACATTCGTATACCGGAATATGCAACAGGCAGAACTGTGTAATGAGATATAGCTGTTGAATTCCCAGGTCCAAAATTGTGTGAAGTGCCCCAGACACTCCTAAAGGATGTGCTTCAGCAATTGCTATAGGCTTAAACAAAGCAGCAAATTCAGATTGGTTGCAATGCAACCAATTGGAAAGGAAGAAACAACCTGGTGTCTAAACCAAATTGATTAGCCACCGTCAGCCATTTAGAATTCATTCCTCTGTTTCATCCATGTTATTACTGTCTGCGCGTCCAATGAGAATGGTTAACACATCCAATGCTTTTCCTAGAATGATTTTTTCAGCCTAGGAAGTTGCAGGGATGCAGAAGGCATTTAGGTGTGCCCATTTCGGTAGACCACGAAAGGATAATTCCAGTACTATGCAACTTAAGTGTACAAAACACTTTCAGACTGCCAGCTGAAAATGAAAAAAACAGGAGGACTCTTGTTGTTTCACATTACGTGTTTTCATCCAGTCCGCGTCAAGAGGGAAACGTTGTCTGGAGTGCGATTATGTGGCTTCTACTCATCCCATTACAAACACAAGACCAAAAGTGCCACATGTCGGAATGAGCAATCTTCTCAAAGAAAAACAAAATCTATGCAATTCTAGACTTTGCTATCTTTTCATAACATGTTATGAGGAAAGGCTAAACCATCATTAATATACATTCTATATAACAGTAATGTTAATAGTAGCTAATGGCTCTTCTCAGCCCAAGGATTATTAGGCACCATTAAATGTTTGAATAGACGTGTGGACTACATGAAAGTGTTAAAACTGAGGACTATCAAACATCGTAGGTGGTGCACACTGTACATTTTTCCAAAAGCTATAACAAGTCTGCAGCTTTCAGGGTCTACACTCAATATTAAACTTCAGAAACATATTGATACATTAAACATGCTATGTCTCTATGATATTTATAACCTCTAACCTTTAAAAAAGAAGAGATAGTGATAATTATTTTATTAACTTACAAGGGGTGTATAAACTTTGAGCAGAACTTATTAAACTTTGGTGTGTAATTAATCATATGAATACATTTTATACAATAAAATAAATATTGTCCGAAATTACAAAAGGTTTTCAATGAGGAAAAACATCAACTCCATCACTAATGGCAAACTGCTGGAATCGGACGTCCTGCCATGGATTACAGGGATCAAAGCACTGTCAAGATCATTTAGGTAACGCTGAGGGAGAAGACGGCCAAAAGATCCAGCCTGATATTCAACCTTAAGGAAAAGAGATACAAGTTGTTAGACTAGTTCTAAAATTACAAAACCTGTTATATGCACTGTGAACAAATTCACTTGTTGATAACGTACCATTATGGTTCATATGAAAGAAAAATACAACATTACACAGAAAGTATTGCTCCTACTTGGACAAATGACAAATTAAAAGGAGGAAAAAATAGTATGTATAGAATTAGTAACAAAATTAACAAGACCCAGGTAACTATAACTTACTAAGTGGTGTAGACTAAATCCTGGGTGTGTTATTGCACCCATGCTTGATAAAAGTGTTTTTAGTGTAATAGATTCTTTCATGGGTCATGCCACCAATGAGGGGTCATTGGTCATGTCATACTTGAGTTCATTTGTTTTGATAATGCACATACTTTAAAGGTAATCAACTCTCAGCTTGCGCAAGACCCACAAATGGAACAGGCCCAGATGCCAAAGTACAGAAACTGTCAACAAGAGTTAATTCACATTCACAGGGCGAGTGAAGTGCACAGGGTTATTCATTAAAGAGTTTATGTTTGAGATTGTTGTATGGGTATGGTGTTAAATATATACATTTGTGAGACTGATGAATGAGCATTGCATACATATCATTAGACTGTATAACTCAGCATTGCAATTCAAATTAATTATCTTTCAAGCATGACAAGTGCTAACTTCCTAATGTGACATTAGCTGTTTTACTTTTGTGTAGATATATTGAGGTGGAGTTTAACAGATCAGTAGTGAAGTTTGTACATAAAATAGGATCTGATCAAGTAGTTAGGAGACTTAACTTATGTACGTTATGACACTGCCAGTTGTAAAGAGCATAATATTTTTATGTTCTTGCTACTTAAGGTGCAAATGGAAGAATTAATAATACATAGCGATGAACTGTAAAGTAGCGAAGTTTGTACAAAAGATAGGAACTAATCACACTGTTAGGTGAGCTAACTTATGTATGTTATATGTCCTTACCAGAGTAAAGATTGTGATTTCTTTTTTTTCAATAACCAAATTTATTTGTTTTAAAAATAATCAGCAGCATCCAGCAACAATCGATTAACATCATCACAGTGCGCATTGGATATTGGAACAGAGTACAAATATCTGTAAACAACAACAGCATTACACCAGTAGTCCATGATATGCCCACCACCCACCCCATATCTTATGTTTTTGGGGGCATCCTTGTGCTTCATGAATCAGCTTGTCCTGGCAAGCACACCAGTCCACTTCCTTCCTCCATACTGCCAACGAAGGGGGTTCCGGCAGCCTCCAAGTGCGGGCATTGTCCCGTTTGGCCACCAATGTGGCTACTCCAATAAATGCCCTTTTCGATCTCGGCCCCCCATCTTCTTCCAGGAGACCCAGTAGGTCCATCAGAGGACCAACGTCAATGTGGCAGCTCAGTATCCCAGAGATCTCTCGCCCTATGCCTCCCCAAAAAGCAGACAATGCCGGACAAGACCAGACCATATGGGAAAAGTCAACAGCAGGGAAGGTGCACCTTGCACACGCGGGCTGGGCAGCAAGGCTCATCCGCTAAAGATTGTGATATTTGATATGTACTTGTTAGCAGTAAAGGTGCAAATGGAAAAAATATGACTACATAGTGATGCACTGTAAGACGTAATGTGAAAGGAATAACAGGGCTGATTGATAGAGTGGGGTTTTCTGGTTTTTCATTTGTAGGAAATATGCAAGCATTTTTCATGAATCTCTTTTGTGGGATGTAACTGGATAAACATAGGAATGTATTGCACTGTATTTAAATACTCACTGATATGATAATCTTGTGAATCTTATGTGTTACTTGAATTTTAACGTATATTAGACAATTTGGCCTGTTTGTATGTATGTACGTATACCATTTTCGTTGGAAACTGATGGTTTTAAATAGAGGTATTATCTTTTACCTAACAACCCTGTAGAAGCAACTGTGTCATGAAACACGTGTTGGTTGTGTAGATTAAGTGACTATCATCGGTGACTTTGATACTGAAATCAGTGAGGTGATGGGAACATTGTGGCAACTGTTTGGAATGTGAAACATTGTCATGGTAATAAAGAGCCATTTTCTTATAGAGGATTAAAGACTGGTCATACTGAAGATAATGCATTGTTTTGTCTTCTCAGATCTTTGGACTTACCACTATATGGATGTTGAACTTGGCCCTTTCTGCGGGATGTCTCCAAACTGTTTTCGTAAAACCCTCCTGTTTTCTGAACCAGTTTATGTTGGATTTTAGGACTCTGGGCACTTTACCATTGCTAAAGTGCTTGTGCTCTCATCCTTAAACATGGTAACATTGGCTTACACCCAAATGGCACATTTAATATACTTGTAGGTGTCTAGTAAAGTGGTACTACCAGTGTCTATAAATTAAATGCTACTAGTGGGCCTGCAGCACTGATTGTGCCACCCACCTAAGAAGCTATTTAAAGATGTCTCAGGCCTGCCATTGAGGCCTGTGTGTGCAATTTAAAACTTCCATTTCAACCTGGCAAAACACTTTGTTTTTAATATATATGTCACCCATGGGGTAGGCATTACACGGGCCATAGGGCAGAGTTCATTGTATTTAAAAAGTTAGACATTTACTTTTAACTTTTACAGGTCCTGGTCGTTTTTCACTCCTGCAAGGCCTACCTCTCCCATAGGATAACATTGGGTTACCTTATTGAACAAGTTACTTACCTTCAGTGATGATATATCTGTAAGAAACATGGGTTAGTTATAGATTCCTTACCTTAGAATTACCCCCAGGCGTCAGACTGCATCCGGAAAGTTTTTCGTCAGCAGTACCCCTGCGCATCGGATGGTGGCGTCGGTCGACTCCGCGTTCGTCGTCGGGATGACGTCGCGGTAGCTACATAGACGCTGCCCTCGCGCGCTGACGTCAGTCTGTACACGACTTTCCACGCCAGAAGCGCAGAGCCATGCAAGACACTGACCACTGGTGCACAAAACTAGGGCCCTGAAAGGATGACCTTAACCCTAGAAGTCAGTTCGCAGAACGGGGAGGATGGGTGGGGCGGTAAGGAATCTATAACTAACCTAGGTTTCTTATAGATATATCATTACCGAAGGTAAGTAACTTGTTCATCTGAAAGAAACAGTTAGTTATAGATTCCTTACCTTAGAATAGATACCCCAGCAATACCAACACCGGTGGTGGGTCTGTGAACCAAGTTCACATCAGAAAGTCCTGGAGAACAGAACGGCCAAAGAAGCCGGCTCTCCGGACTTGGCTGTCCAGGCAGTAGTGTTTAGTAAACGTGTGCAACGATGCCCACGTAGCTGCATGACAGATGTCATTTAGGGGGACTCCTCGTCCCAAAGCAGTGGTAGCTGCCGTCGCCCTGGTGGAATGGGCACGCAGCCCCACTGGAGGCTCCTTCTTTGCCAAAGAGTAGCAGGCTTTGATGCACAGAACGACCCACCTGGAGATGGTTCGTTTGTGCACGGCCCGACCTTTCTTAGCGCCCACGTACCCAACAAAGAGCTGGTCATCCACCCGGAATTGTTTGGTGTGATCCAAGTAAAAGGAAAGCGCACGTTTTGGATTCAGACGGTGAAGCCTCTCTTCCTCTTTTGAAGGATGCGGAGGCGGAAAGAAGGCGGGCAAAGTGATGGTTTGGCCAATGTGGAAAGAAGTAACTACCTTGGGAAGAAAGGAAGATCAAGTGCTAAGGACGACCTTGTCTGGATGGACAGCCAGAAAGGGAGGCCTGGAAAAAAGAGCTTGTAGCTCACTCACCCTGCGTGCAGAGGTGATGGCCACCAGAAAGGCAGTTTTCAAAGTGAGAAGTCAGAGAGGACAGTTATGTAGCGGCTCAAAGGGAGCGCACATGAGGTAGGTAAGAACCAAGTTCAAGTCCCACTGAGGCATTACGAAGGGGACAGGAGGAAAAAGATGAGTAATGCCCTTAAGGAATCTATTTACAACAGGGGACTTGAAAAGAGAAGGCTGATCAGGAAACCTAAGAAAGGCTGAAATAGAGTGCCCAGAGCAGAGCCCTGCTGGGCCAAAGAAAGGAGAAACAAGAGAACCTCAGAAAGAGGGGCGGAAAGGGGATCCACAGCCTTTGCTGTGCACAATGCCACAAATTTGTTCCATCTGCATGCCTATACCGTCTTAGTGGAGGGGCGCCTGGCTGCCAAGATAACATCGCAGACTTCGGGAGGCAGGTCAAACGACATCAACTGCCGCCGCTCAATCTCCACGCAAGGAGGTGGAGGCTGGACAGGTTCGGGTGGAGGACCGTCCCCTGCTGCTGCGACAGAAGATCCTCCCGAAGAGGTAGTCTGATCGGAGGATCGATGGCCATGTTGAGTAGCTCGGAATACCAGACTGTTCGTGCCCAATCCGGAGCCACAAGAATGACTTGGGCCCGGTCGTGCTTGATCTTCTTCAGCACTCTGGGCAGAAGTGGTATAGGCTGAAAGGCGTATAGAAGATCGCAACTCCACTCGTGACGAAAAGCGTTGCCTAGCGAGTGCCGCCTTGGAAATTCCAACTCGCAGAACTGCTGACATTGTGCGTTCTCTTCGGTGGCGCATAGATCTAACAAAGGCTCTCCACTGCTGAAAGAGACCTTGCACCACCTCAGAGTGAAGACGCCATTCGTGATCCATCATGCACCTGTGGCTGAGTTCGTCCGCCCCGGCGTTCAGAGAACCTGCCAGGTGTTGAACCACCAGGGATATGCCCTGATGTTCCAGCCATGTCCAGAGGCGGAGAGCCTCCTGACATACCCCACCCAGCCTTGTTTGTTGCAGTACCACATGGCGGTGGTGTTGTCCGTGAACACCTGCACTACTCTTCCCCGGACAGAGGGAAGGAATGCCTTGAGTGCAAGACGAATCGCCCAAAGCTCCAGAAGATTGATGTGGAGCCCAGACTCCCCCGGAGACCAGAGGCCTCTGATCTCCGCCTCCCCCATGTGGCCGCCCTATCCCAGAAGTGATGCATCGGTCACCACTGTGAACTCTGGTTGAGGATGGGAGAGGGATCTGCCTTCGACCCAATCCTGGTTCGTAAGCCACCACTGCAATTGGTGTGCAGTGCCCTCTGAGATCTGGACGCAATCGGACAGATTCCCTTGATGTTGGGCCCACTGGAACTTCAGGTCCCACTGCAGAGCCCGCATATGCCATCTGGCATGATCCACCAGCAGGATGCAGGAGGCAATCAGACGCAGCAGCCCGAGGGTCATCCTGACCGAAACCCAGGATAGAGGCTGAAAGATCGGAATCATAGCCCGAATATCCCAGACTCGCTGCTCTGGAGGATAAACCCGAAACTGCGTTGTGTCCAGAACCGCTCCGATGAAGAGGAGCTTCTGAGAGGGGGTCAGGTGTGACTTCGGCACGTTGATGGAGAACCCCAGCGAATGCAGGAGGTCGGCTGTAGTCTGGAGGTGGGAGACGACAGCCTGGGGCGAGCCCGCCTTCAACAGCCAGTCGTCGAGATAGGGGAAGACTGGAACGCCTGATCTGCGCAGATGAGCTGTGACCACCTCCATCACTTTCGTGAACACCCGAGGGGCACTGGTAAGGCCAAAGGGGAGCACGGTAAACTGAAAGTGCTCGTAGCCTACCATGAACCGCAGGTAACGCCGGTGGGCCGGCAGGACGGGGATGTGAAAGTAAGCGTCCTGCAAGTCCAACGCTACCATCCAGTCTCCAGGGTCGGGGGCAGACAAGACCTGAGCGAGCGTCAACATCTTGAACTTCTCCTTCCGGAGGAATCGGTTGATGTTCCTGAGATCCAAGATAGGACGCAGGCCTTTGTCCTTCTTGGGCACCAGAAAGTAGTGGGAATAACAACCACGACCTACTTCTGGGGCAGGAACGCGCTCGATGGCACCCATGGCCAAGAGTGCCGAAACTTCCTGTTGGAGAAGGGCCAGATGATCCTCCGACATGCGATGGTACTGAGGTGGCATGGATGGAGGGGTAGTCTCGAAGGGGAGGGCGTAGCCCCTTCGGACTATTTGCAAAACCCACCTGTTCGACGTGATGGTGCGCCAGTGGGGAAGGTGATGGCGGATCCTGCCGCCCACTGGCGTTTGGTGGCCCTGAAAGGTCGGACTAGGAGGGTTTGGAGGCTGCTGCAGAGGGGGCTGTGGTGGACTGGCCCGCTCGCTGGCCCCCAGAACCACGGCGGTGGTTCCCACGTCCCCGGCCGTGCTGCGGCTGAACAGCTTGCACCGGCCTGTGGCTCTGGGCGGGACGTAGCGGGGCACCCCTTCCGTAGCCACAAAAGGGGTGAAAGGCAGACTGCGCAGGGCGTGTGGTGGAGAGGCCCAAGGACCTGGCCATAGCCCGAGAGTCCTTAAAGCGCTCTAGCGCGTTGTCTGCCTTGTCGCAGAAAAGGCGACGGCCATCAAAGGGCATGTCCATAAGTGTGGATTGGACATCCCCAGAAAAACCAGTCGAACGCAACCAGGCGTAGCGTCGAAGGGCTACTGACGTGACAATCGTCCTGCGAAGTGCGTCGGCGGTTTCCAGCCCACAGCAGATGGTAAACTTCGCTGCGTCTCTCCCTTCAGCAACCGCTCGACAGAGCACGGCCCGGGCCACCTCCGGGCACTGAGGCAGCACTTTCGCAACCGTGTCCCACACGGAGTGGGTTTAACGGCCCAATAGACATGCAGTGTTTACCGACTGCAGTCCCAAGCTGGAGGAAGAAAACATCTTCTTCCCAAGATGATCCAGCTTTTTGGATTCCCTGTCCGGGGGAGCGGTAGGGAATGCGCCCTTGGACGTGGAGGCTTGGACTACCGAGCTCTCAGGGGTGGGGTGTTGGGAGAGAAAAGTGGGGTCGCAAAGGGCCGGGCGGTGGCATCGGGCAATCATCCTGTCCACAGGAGCCCCTGTGTTGGGCCTGGACCAGGTGCCCAAAAGGATGTCTGTCAGGGCTTCATTAAACGGCAGCAGGGGCTCCGAAGAGCTCGCTGCCGGTTGAAGCACCTCTGTCAGGAGGTTAGTCCTGACTGCCACCGTAGGAAGCTCGAGAGCCTCGGCCACCCTACGTAACACCAGTGCGTATGACGCTCCCTCCTCCGTAGCCACGGTAGGAGGAGACAACATGCCAAGGTCTGGTGAGGTATCCAAACCACTGGCTTCCCCCAGTTCCTCTCTCCAGTCCTGCTCATACACACTCCTCTGGCTGTGAATCTGGTCTCAAAGAGCAAGGGTAGAACAGGGGCACAAAAGTACCCGTCGGCATCGGTTGACGCCGGTCCGTCTCCGTGTCTACCTCGAGGTAGAGGCCGGGGTCGACGTAGGCCGGGGACACAGCCGACGCCGGTGGCGGACGTGGTGTCGGTGGGATCGGCACAGAGGGAGGCGTAACGAGGTCGACCGGCGCCGATCCGGATCCAGGCCTGGATCCAAGGGGAGCCGGCGGCGCCGAGGCCGAAGCCGCCGGCGCCGAAGGCCCAGGGCCCCCAGCCGAGTCCGCCGGGCCCGAAGGCGCGCCAGCGGAGTCGGGCTGCCCAAAGATGGCATGCATCGCTTCGTAGAAACTCCGAAGCTGGGCAGGGGTTGCACCGGGTCCCGGAAAGGGGGGGGGGGAACCCGAAGTCGACCCAGCAGGCTCCGCACGCGGAGCCGCAGGAGTGGCACCACCCGCATCCCTCGTCGCGTCGGCCGACGGACGGGGAGAAGTCAAAGAGCGACGATGCTTCTTCGACTTCTTTTTGTGCTTCGACTTACCTGACCCCGAGTGCGAAGACTTTGACGAAGAATGGTGTTGGCTCCGCCTGGTCCTCGACCTCCTCCGCGACCGGGACCTCAAGCGGCGCGGAGCCGACTGCCGGGCCTCAAGTAGCTTTCGGGACCGCTACCGCAAAGACTTCGGGGCCATGGTCCGGCAGTCGGAGCACGACTTGGGGTCGTGGTCGCGCTCCAGGCAGTAGCGGCACACGCGGTGCGAATCCGTCACTGGCATGAGTCGGTTACAGGAACCGCAAGCCTTGAAGCCGGGCATCCCTCGTGCACCAGGAGTTGATGGACTCAAAAAACAACTAAGTCGACAAAAGTCGAGAAAAAGCTCAGTCAAAAAATGACTGGGGGTACCGCTCTCTCCGGATCTGCACTTGCTGGCGCGGAAAAAGAAAGAACTGACGTCAGCGCGCGAGGGTGGCGTCTATGTAGCTACCGTGACGTCATCCCGGCGACCACAACGCCGACGACGAACGCGGAGTCGACCGACGCCACCTTCCGACGCGCAGGGGTACTGCTGACGAAAAACTTTCTGGATCCAGTCTGACGCCTGGGGGTAATTCTAAGGTAAGGAATCTATAACTAACTGTTTCTTTCAGATATATTTAATAAGTGATAATTTTCAATTGGGAGCAAGTAGGAATGTGGCGTTTGATGTCTAAAGAAATGTGATTTAAAAACCTCTTCAATGGTAAAGTCTGATTTTAATTCACAATTCTGAAAATGCCACTTTTAGAAAGTTGGCAGCTTCTTGTCCGAACTATTTAGTGCCTGTAGCCTGTATCCTGGATCACATGACTAGGTGTAACTGGCAGTTGGTCTTGACTATTACTCCCAGACAGTGAGACAACGGGGGAATAGGTGTTGGCAGGATGGGCCATCTCTGTCACTATAAGGGTGAGGTGCTGTCACCTACCACAATTGTATATCACAAACTCTGCTTCAGCACACTCACAAAGGGTTTCACACTAGTCTTTAGTGCTCCCAGACAACTTGGGGCCAGGGAAGGAAGGGAGGAAGCTCCAGACACTTAGGAGGTGGAAGCCTCTAAAAGCTTCTCCTACTTCAAGCTGGAACCAAGAATAAATATTGGACCCTCAGACCCAATCCTTTATAACACATCTAGATCTCTGCTGCAAGAAGGACTGCTACTTTGCTGCCTTGCCTGAATGAGAAGGATTGGACCTGCTTCTTGAACCCAGGATCACCAGAGTGATTCCAAGAAATAGTTGGCTGGCCACCTGATCAGAGCCTCAGGGACAGAAAAGGCTCCAACCACCTTGCACCCTTCACGTGGACTCTGCCTGCTGTGAGTGCTGCTCCCCAAGTGCCACCACCGCAGTGCTCCTTGAAAGTTAGCCTGAAGGTGCCCTGCCAACCCAGCTGTGGTCCTAGTAGAACAGACAACGTGACACATTGCAGCTTCACATCAGAACCACCACTGCGCAAGGCATCCCCGATGCAGGACCTCGCAGCTCATCTGAACTGCTGCTGCGCAACGCATCCTCAGCGCAGTGCCTTGCATCACTGCCCCTGAAACTGCCTCTGCGCGACGCATCCTCAACACTGGATCTCGCAATGCTCCGCAACCAGGATTTAAGCTACTTTATTCAGCGGACCCAACTTGGTCTATTTATCCGGTCCGCACTCCATCACACCTGGCCTGAACTTTTGACTTTTTTTCTGGGTCCGGCACGACCAGATAACTACAGTTGGTGCTTTGTACTTTTAAGCACTATCTTTACCTAAACCTTTAAAACAGCGTATCTTGAGTTCTACTAATTGGATTTTTGTCGTTTTAGTCTCAAATAATTTATCACATTTTACTCTATTTGTTTTAAATTGGTGTGGGATTTTTCTTGTGTTGTGCCCTCATTTTATTACTGTTTGAAGTGCTGCATAAATACTTTACACACTGCCTCCAAGTTAAGCCTGACTGCTTTTATGCTAAGCTACCAAAGGGTTGAGCACAGATTAATTTGGGGTTTGTTGTGTTTTCCACTGACAAGATGGTAGGTGCTCCGATAGGGTTTCCCCCTCCTCAACCACCTAATTTCCTACAATGGACATATAAAAATACACTGGTTTAGGAACCAGTGATTGGGGAGTAGAGCACTGGGCTACAATTCCTGTTACCTATTCTTCAAAGGATTCAGGATTTTAACATATATAAAAACAACTAGAAATTCATTGAAAATGCACTACGATTGAAAAATTTAAAAAAAAAAACAATGAAATATGCCATTACGTCCTCCAATTATACGTAACTGACATAAGTATAAGTTGCACCACCTTAGATGGAAGATCTCATCAGTGTTGTAATATGTGAGATCATATGCAGAGCATCACAGCCTACATAGCAAGTATAACAGCAAGTTATACTTATGCCAGTTGCATATAACTGGCAAATTTCCCTGGTTTCTTTGTTTTTAAGGGGTAGTGCTATTTCAGTGAATTTCTACGTTTTTCTTTTTTTAACGCAAGTTAAACTCTTACAACCTTCCTCATGTATAAATTGACTTTAACCTTTGTTTTTAAAGTGAATTTCTGTTTTTTAAAGTAAAGTAATATTGTATTATGTTATATTTGCGACCAGCCCCTTGCTGCACATAGGGGGCAGAGGCAAAGTTGGCTGCTGTCGCAAGGCCTCTCGCCCAACCTGTTGGTGTTGAGCCCAGGGCCTGGCATTTAGCCAGGCCTTGCATCTAGCCCATCACCGAATGCCGTGCGCATATGGACGGGGTACTAGTAGTAATATGAGAAGCTAAGATACTAGTGGACTTCGATATTAAAAGTTCATGACAAGTAGAAAGAAGTGCATAATGAAATTGTAATTTAGTCAATATTTTAATAATTAGTAATTTGCACATATTTGCACGTAGTCTAATATACAATGAGAAGTATTATCACTGTGTTGCTTGATAGGTGGAGTATGTCAGCACTTTAAAAAAACCACAAAAAAATAAACCCCACAATATTGCGCCCCAGTACGTGATCAAGGCCGGGTTTTATGGCAGAAACAAGTCAAGGCAGACTGTGAATAAATCAAATACAGACTTACTTTGGTGTGTTGATGTCTGTTTTTCTTAGTTTATATGTTTAACAATCATGAACTCTTAGAAAATACTTACACTCACTGGATGAAGTCGTCAGTGATGTTATCAGTGATTTTTATTTAATATATCTTTATTGGCATTTTTAGAGTATATACTTTTTCAACATGTACAGTCATATATATGGAATCCACAGGCCATTAGTCTTGTATGGCTCAGCCAAGAGTTTTAACAATATGTCGCACTCTATGTCCATGGGTGACAATCCAAACTTTAATCATTGAATGTCCCATAAATGTTCTCTGTACTTTTATCCATGTGTACTCGAGGGAGTTACTAATATCCAATAAGCAAAGATATACCATAACCCATCAATAATCCAACGTCATGCATCAAACTTTAGTAAACCTTTTGGTGGTGCGTCTCCTAGCAGCTTTGCCGCCCGAGTCCTGGCTTATACCCGTTTCCCCGTGGGGGAAAGTTCTGTTCAACTCAGAATACCAGATCTATGCGGGTCATCAGATGTGTCAGTGGGGGGAAGAGTAGGGGAATTAGGCAGAGAATCTCACTTGCATGTTTCTCATCCAAGCCCCACTTCTTATTCCCCAGACCCGGAGCTGTCTTCAATCTGTTCCTCTGTTACCTCTTCATCCCTTCCTGAGTCTATTTCATGTCTAGTTTCCAAGGCTCTCAATATTTCCGTCCATAGGTCTGCTAGGGGTTGCCAGCGAATGCCCCTTGCATCTTCTTTCTGGAGTGCTCTCTGCTGTGCCCTGGCCCAGGTATCTACTTTGCTTTTCCATGTTGTTATCGCGGGACCTGTAGGTGCCTTCTAGTGTTGGGCTATCTGTGTCCTCGCTAAGACCAATGCTAAGTCCACAAATCTGTTACCTACTTTCTTGGCTTTCGGTCTAGGGAACAGGCCCAGCAGGCAAACCTTCATTATGTTAGGAAGGGCGCGTGCCAGTGTCTTCTTGATCATGCTCAGAACTGTCTCCCAAAACTCCCTCAAATATGCGCATTCCCAAGTCATATGGGCAAACCCTACATCTCCCAATCACATCTAGGGCAACCCCGGATCTCGCCTCCATGCATAACATTCAGTCTGTGGTGTGTCAGGTATACCATATGAACATAGTTAAACTGAATCACTTTAAAATTGGAGTTTTCTAGACACACGTTTCGGACCCCCTAGGACCCGGTTCCATTCCTTGTCAGGTAGCTCTCTTCCTATAATATCCCCCCATTTTCCCCCAGTTCGATCTAGTGTTTTTTTCACCATGTCGAGTAACGCTCTGTACAACCACTTAACTAAGTGTCTGGCCGCCCTTAATGTTACCAACACCTGAAGGACTCCAAGAGTTTGCGGTTCCTGCTGGCCGCTTCACCACAGGCATCGAAACGTCCTGGTCATTGAGTGGTATGTCAGAAATTGCCTGTCTGAATAGATTGTATTGGGATAGAAAGTCAAATATTGGAATTAATGTCCCCAAATGAAAACAGCTTCCCCCTGCTGTGGTCCCAGCCGCAGTCCATTCTGATAGTTGAAGCTTCGTATACGGGGCCAGTGGGACACCATGTGCTATCCCAATCAGGGGCAGATCTGGTGTATAGGGATGGACTCCATTTGTAAGTCTGAGGCACCTCCTTCAGCAGTATAATGCAGCATGTAACAATACCCCCGGCTTTGGTATGGTCACTGCTGGGTGTAAGAGTCTAGCCTGCATCCAGCCCCGACTATTCCGCCATCCTCCATTTCCCAACAGTTTGAGATTCTTGCCGTCCAACCACTGGGCCATCCATTGAAGTTGAGCTGCCAGGTAATATAGCTGAAATTCAGCGGCGCCCAATCCCCCCTCCTATGGTGCCCTTTGTAACACCTCCAAAAATACTCTATTCCACCCCGTCCCATATTAATTCTTGGAGTAGTTGGTTCAAGCGAGCAAACCATGGGGGGCGTGATGATGTTATCAGTGATGACATCAGTGAAGTCACTGACCATGTCATGAGTGATGTAATATGTGCGGTCATAAGCAGTGCATTGCGTGGGGAGGGTTAGTTAGTTAGTTCAGGTAACTATAACTGCTGAATTTCTCTGGTTTTGTACGAGTGAAAAGTGAACCTAACTATAATGTCCCTCTAAACTTTGGCTTTTCCAGTGAATTTCTAAGGTCTTTTTAATCCCATTTACCAACTATAACGTCACTGTAACCTTTGTTTTTTTCATTGAATTTCTAAGGTTTTTAATGTTATTTCCTAACTATAATGCCCCTATAACCTTTCGCTTTTTCAGTGAATATCTAAGGTTTTTCAAACTGCCTTTGTAAAATATTATCCCCTCCAATATTTACTTTTTTAACCCCTTAAGTGCTGCTGTCGGCCAACGGCCGTCGCGAGCACTACCTCCGTAGTGCTGCGCACGTCCGTTGGCCGACGCAGCCCCGCCCGCTGATTAAAACCGCCGCACCGCGGTGGAATTCGAACCGCGGTTAAGGGGTTAAAGGTAATTTGTAGGGTTTATTTTTAATACTAAGTGCATTACAAATTATTTTTATTACTTTTTTTAATACTATATTCTTATTTTACCCAAAAACTTTTTATCCATTTAAAAATATAAAAATCACATATGTAGTTAATGTAAAGTAAAACGTTTTTCCAATGTAATTAAATATTTAAAAATATATATTTTTGAGGTACCACTGTACTTTTGCAGGTCTGAAAACATAGATGGTCTGGTTTTTACACCAGCTCACGTGATCGGAACGAATCTGCGATTCCAATTCCGCAGTTTTGACGAACATTTTACACATTACTGCACATATGTAAACCCCTCCACTGTCATTAATAACATAAGCGTGAACATATTTACAAGTATATATAAACCATCTTATATCTGTTCTTCCAAAAATGTACTTATTTTCCGGATTCGCGAATTGACGCACCGGAACCGCAAATTCACGTGATAACACACCCAAACTCTGCCTTCTGATTGGATGAATTAGGATCCCATGCTTCCATACGGAAAACCACACCCACAGACAGTTACTTCTTCAGTTAATTTTCTAGAAGGAGGATTGAGAAGCAGGACTTCTGTGCTTTTAGACAATGGCTGAAGCTACATCACACGTCCAAGATGAGGATCCACAACCTCTTGAGGATGAAGAAGACACACCACTTTGCAGAAAAGGAAGTGATGTGTGTAAGCACTTCCCTATGCTTTCTGGGGAAAAGTAGGTATCAGCAAAATATGTCAAGTGCACAATTTTTGACAAGCAGTTATCCAGAGGCACTGCAAAGAGATATTTGCAAGGGACAAGTTCTATGTGTAATTTGTAAAGCATATATAACCAAAAGGCATCACAATGCTATAACTGGCTAGAATAAATGGGGGAGACCAGCAAAAGCCATTATTCTTGTGAAAAAAGTCTGGTTTTCATATGCTTGCAAAACGTGGAGTAAGAATAAATGCTAACAATATGTACAGGAAGAGAGTTCCATACCCTGGCTGTTGCCACAGAGAAGGCACACTCATCCCATCTCGCCTTCCTAAAATGGTGAACACTCACTTTCCTCTGCCCAGCTGATCTCCAATGTCTGCTGGGAAGATACCAGTAGAAAACTATTCTTAAATAATAAGAGTCCTACTGGTTGAGGGCCTTAAAAACTAGACACAGGGCGTTAAAGATCAACATCTTCCTCACTGGGAGCCAGTGCAGTGTCCTCAATCCCTCCCTCACAAGAGATGTTCAGGAATGCATGGCACAACTCGCACAGCCGCATTTTGAATGGCCTAAAGTTTGTTAAACGAAAACTGGTTGGCGTTTAAATACAGAGCGTTACAGTAGTCAAGGTGTGATGGTATGAGCACAATGACCACTGACACTCTTAACTCCTTGGGAAGAAAGGGGAAGATCTTCTTAAGGCTTTTCATGATCCAGAGACAGGAGCTCATTGTTCTATTGACATGCGAGTCAAATGTCAGAGGGTATATCGAAAATCACCCCCAGGTTTTTAGCATAAGCATGTAAAAACTATGCATGAGAGGGTGTACAACCAGATGCTACGAAAGAAAGCAAGTGCAACAGGACAGACGACCTCTACCGCAGCCTTGAGAGAACCATCCTTACAATACCAGCTGCCTGTGAGTAATTAACTAACATAACTCATTGCATGAAAGGCCACATGCTTGTCGCTGTAAAAATGTCTTCTGTGGGTGCATTCTTGGATACAGTGAAGAAGCATCGCTGTTAGTTTTTTTTTGGCATACAAAGACTTTTCACAACCTTTTTTTAATTTTTGTAAAAAAAAATGAAAAATTTAAAAACTGGTAAAAAACGGTTCTAGTTAGAACTGCCATCTACTCAAACATAGAGCTAACAGCATCAGTGTGAGGGTGGGGATATCAGTATGAGCTAGAGTGTATGCCTAGCTGTGTTAGTGTATGCATTAGTGAGCGCCTGGGTGTGTTGTCATATGCAACAGTGTGTGCCTGAGTGTGTTATTGAATGATTTACTGTTTGGCTGGGAGTGTCAGTGTCTGCACTGCTGTATGCCTGGGTTTGTCTGTCTCTGTATAGGTATGTAAACACAAGGAGATGATGGATGGAGCGCTGAAACTTTTCAGACACTCGCCCCCAGTCACAGATCTGGGTAGAATCCATCATTGTTCTTTAGCTCACTTCGCCACCCCAGTTCAGACCCAGTCAAATGCAAATCAGTCTTGACCCTGTGCCTCATGGGAACAGTCCAGACCGAACTACCAAGCCAGGTCTTCCCTGGACCGGAAACAAGCATCCTGGAACCGGTTTCGGGGTAACACCCCTCATCAGCCAGGCTAGCTTGAATCAAGTGGCAAAGTGAGCAAGGGACCCACGTCTGGGCATACCCTGCCAACTTAGGGTGAACAAAGCAAACACAAGGAGATGATGGACGGAGCGCTGAAACTTTTCAGACTCTCACCCCCAGTCACAGATCTGGGTTGAATCCATCATTGTTCTTTAGCTCACTTCGCCACCCCAGTTCAGACCCAGTCAAATGCAAATCAGTCTTGACCCTGTGCCTCCTGGGAACAGTCCAGACCGAACTGCCAAGCCAGGTCTTCCCTGGACCGGAAACAAGCATCCTGGAACCGGTTTCGGGGTAACACCCCTCATCAGCCAGGCTAGCTTGAATCAAGTGGCAAAGTGAGCAAGGGACCCACGTCTGGGCATACCTTGCCAACTTAGGGTGAACAAAGCAAACACAAGGAGATGATGGACGGAG
Organism: Calotriton arnoldi; assembly: GCA_963921515.1. Taxonomy (NCBI): domain Eukaryota; kingdom Metazoa; phylum Chordata; class Amphibia; order Caudata; family Salamandridae; genus Calotriton; species Calotriton arnoldi. The sequence continues at coordinate 2,179,915 of CAWUFW010000885.1, forward strand.
CGCTGAAACTTTTCAGACTCTCACCCCCAGTCACAGATCTGGGTTGAATCCATCATTGTTCTTTAGCTCACTTTGCCACCCCAGCTCAGACCCAGACATATGCAAATCAGTCTTGACCCTGTGCCTCATGGGAACAGTCCAGACTGAACTGCCAAGCCAGGTCTTCCCTGGACCGGAAACAAGCATCCTGGGACCGGTTTCGGAGTAACACCCCTCATCAGCCAGGCTAGCTTGAATCCAGTGGCAAAGTGAGCAAGGGACCCATGTCTGGGCATACCCTGCCAACTCAGGGCGAACAAAGCAAACACAAGGAGATGACCTTGCTCACTTTGCCACTGGATTCAAGCTAGCCTGGCTGATGAGGGGTGTTACCCAAAACCGGTCCCAGGATGCTTGTTTCCGGGACCTGCGCACTGCCCCCAACAAAGATGGCGGCATGCAGCACAACTGTATGCAGTGTGGCTCTCGGTGCGTGCATGCACCAAACAGTACCGCACAGTCTGTATTGTCGAGGTGGAACAAAGCATCGTCACAGTTGGAGGTTAGTGGTTCCTCGTGCGGGCGTTCAAACAGGTGAGCCTCGCGCCTATCCCACGTGGAGTAACGGTGACATTTGACTTTAATTTAAAAAATGCCTGGCTAAAGTAAAACGCATCAATGTACTCACATGTAGCCTTCCGGTCCATTCACAAAGCAAAACTGACTGGATATACCCACACAAACAAAACACATTACTCAATGATGCCCGATCTGTGAAGCACAAGGATTTCTCCTAAATCCAAACTGGTTGCCTGTACCATATCTGTATGATGCACGATGAGCAGTCTTTAAACACACGTAAGCATGGGCATAGAGCTGTACGAAGATGCAGGACGAAATCACTGACAGCTTGAGCAGACTCCAAGCACCAGAACACCACGTTGCTGGTCTCATGCAGTACATTATGACTTATGACTGGACATAGGATGTAAAAAGATGCATGCCCTGGCTGGGGCCGACCGGTGTAGAGCACACTGGTGGGGCTGAAGGGCTGCCGGGCAGTCTGTCTTTAGTTGGTATAACTTGCTTTAAGTTTCCTTACAATACCTTTGAAGTTTTGGTTCCTATAGCTTCTTCTGTATCACACAAGGTCAGACTCTTTTTGTTCCAGTTTAGTTTACTTTTAAATGTTAGCTTCTGTAGCCTCTGTAAATGTCTTCAGTAGCACTAATTCTTTTCGTTATCTCTTGATCTTCGTTAAGACCAGAAGTACTCATGAGTCTGTTTGCAGCTCGTCGCCAAAAATATGTAGTAAGTATGTCCAGTAGCAGGGACAAGGTTTCAGTTGATTTATGAAGCCTTAGTTACAAGTTGTTAAGTTGATGTGAAACAGCCCCACCAGGAGCAGCCTGCCTGCTGCTCAGCCCATACTCCAACTGTCACACTTAACTTCAAGGCACCGAAACATTCCATCCATCATCACCACACCAACATTCCACGCAGCACATTCACACTGGCTGAGCAGCTAGGGAGATAGTAACAGGATAATTACATATACAGGATACTACATAATGTCCCTGAGTGTGTCAGTGTAGACGTCAGTGTATGCCTGGGTATGTTATTGGATGCATTTGTGTATGGCTGGATGTTTTACAATCAATAGAATTTCAAAAGTAACTTACAATTTCAACAATGCATGAAGCTGTAACTCTAAGAAATAACTAGACATTTCTCTAGCTATATATTAATATGAATAAGCATTTCATTTTCCCTTTTTTACTGCTCTCAGCTGCTTTACTCATACACCCTAAATGATGTACTTTTTAAGAAGAAGACATAGAACAGTGGAGGAAAAACAATCTTAAAGATAGTACAAAAAAACCCAAATCTGCACACTATCTTATTGCGATTAAGGAACACTCTGGATTGCACTCACTACAAATAAACAAAACACAACTTATTTAACTATTATTAACCATTATTAACTACTTACAAATGTAGTTTTCTACACAATCTTTTCAAACACATGCATGTATACCACAACACCACAAAAGAAATTGATGTTTGGAACCACTTTACTATACCTTTTAAGGAAAAGAATGTAACAGCTAAATATGTGCAGTGCAATATTTGTGGCATACACTTACCCAGCAGCCCTGCCAAGAAGTATTCACCCCCAGCACGACCAACGCGACCGGCCCAATCCAGCTCCCGCCTCCCAGCTGTCCGGCCCTCCCCGACCCCTACTTAATGGCAGCCGCTGCGGGGACAGGCGAGCAAGACCACTGACTCATTGTCAGTGAAATTGCTCTCCCTCCCTCGCAGCTCCACCATCAAGTGAGGCCTTCCCCCGAGCCCCTGCACTCTCAAGTGTTGGTGTTCGAGGCCCTCCTCCACCCGCAGGTTTTACCTGCGCCTCATCCCTGGTGGTCCAGTGGACCTCTATCTCCTTTCTCTCGCTCCGCTCTTTCTCTCTGTTTTCACTCGTTTTTTCACTGATTTAATCTCCCCCCTCACTCTCCTTCTGTGTCTTTCCTCCGTTTTCACTGAATTCAATCTCCCCCTTTCACTCTCCCTCTGTGTCTTTCCTCTGTTTTCACTCGTTTTTTCACTGATTTAATCTCCCCCCTCTCTCTCCTTCTGTGTCTTTCCTCCACTTTTCTTGCACTTTTCACTGCCTTATTTCCACTCTTTCCTCTCTTTTTGCCTTTTTCTGCCCGTTTTTCCCTACAGCTGCTGCCCCCGTGGTCCCTCCCCCCCAGCAAGACCAACATGACCGGCCCAATCCAGCTCCCCTCCCCGCTCCCGCCTCCCAGCTGCCCAGCCCTCCCCGACCCCTACTTAATGGCGGCCGCGCCGCTGGTGCGCCAAAGGCGCGCCGAAGACAAGCCCGTCTGCGCCCGTCCGCGACCCGACTGTGACCAGCGCCAGGAACCCTGGACCTCCACAACGCCAACGCTATGACCCAGCGGCACTTCACGCTCTCAACCCAGGATGCAACAACAACTGCAAGCTAGCATCACCAGCCGACACCCACGGACCCTTCAGCTGTCACCGCTGTCGGCACACCTGCAGCACCGCCAAGACCACGGACCCGGCGCAACCCACCCGCAAGACCATAACCGAACCGAAGACCCTGCAATGCATCCTCCTCAACGTCCGATCCCTCCACAAACACGCCACCGAAATCTGGGACCTCCTCGACAGCACCACCCCGGACGTAGCGTTCTTCACTGAAACATGGACCAACACCACCTGGGGACCGGACATCGCCATCGCCATTCCCCAAGGATACAAGATCTCCAGGAAGGACCACCCCACCCGCCCGGGAGGAGGAATCGCCATCGTCCACAAATCCACCCTCCGCCTGAGCACACTCCCAGACGAGCCCACAGACCTGATGGAACACCTTCACTTCAAGATACTGGCCAGCCCTACCACCACCCTCCGAGGAACCCTCATCTACCGACCCCCTGGACCCCGCAGACTTTTCGCCAACTCCATCACGGACATCATCTCCCCACATGCCATCGCGTCCACCAACTACACCCTACTGGGAGACCTCAACTTCCACCTCGACAACTAACTGGACCCCAGCACCACATCCCTCCTGGACAACCTCCACAACATTGGACTCCGCCAGATCGTGACCGAACCCACACACTCAGTAGGACACACCCTCGACCCCCTCTTCACAACAGGAAACTCCATCACCTTCAGCCACACCACCGAACTCCCAAGGACTGACCATCGATGCGTCCACTTCACCTTCAGAACACCCACCATCCACAGACACCAGCACCTGCTCCCACGAAGAAACTGGACGAGAATCACCGACGACCAGCTAACCTCATCACTCAGCAACTCCACCCCAACCATCGCGGAAAACGACGACCCAAACACTGCAGCCCGAACCCTGCACAGATGGATCTCCGACAGCGCCAACACCATAGTCCCCCTCAAGAAAAACAACAACACCCACGCCAAGAAAGCCAGATGGTTTACCACCGAACTTCGAGAGTCCAGACGCACTTGCCGCCGCCTCGAAAAGGCCTAGAGGAACACCAAATCCACAGTAGCCCACAACAACTTCAGAGCCGCCACCAACACCCACCACCAACTCATCAGAAAAACTAGGAAAAAAGTGATTGAAGACAGAATCTCCACTCACGCACACAACAGCAAAGAACTCTTCAACATCATCAAGGAGTTCGTCCAACCCACCAGCAAGTCCACCGACATCCCTCCCTCACAAGACCTCTGCGACAAACGCAGCACCTTTTTCCACCACAAAATCAAGAGCATCTACGACAACTTCGACGAAGACAACCAACACACTGAACCCTCACCAACCACCCCCGACACCCGGAAGCCAGCAATCGACAACTGGGCAGCCCTCACCACCGAAGACACACTGAAGACCATGAAGTCAATCCACTCCGGGGCCCCCACGGACCCCTGTCCCCACCACATTTTCAACAGAGCCGCCGACACCATCGCACCCATGCTCTGCCACACCATCAACCGCTCCCTGGCAACCGCCTAGTTCCCCGACGACTGGAAACACGCCAAGGTCAACACCCTCCTGAAGAAACCCTCGGCGGACCCCACCGACCTCAAAAACTACAGACCCATCTCCCTGCTCCCGTTCCCAGCGAAAGTCATCGAGAAAGCCATCAACAGCCAACTCGCCACATTCATCGAAGAGCACACCATCCTCGACTCCTCCCAATCCGGCTTCAGAAAAAACCACAGTACGGAAACCGCCCTCCTCGCCCCAACAGACGACATCCGCACCCTACTGGACAAAGGAGAAACAGCAGCCCTCATCCTCCTCGACCTCTCAGCGGCGTTCGACACAGTCTCTCACCGCCCCCTAATACGCAGACTCCACGACGCAGGGATCCAAGACAAGGCCCTCGACTGGATCCGCTCCTTCCTCTCTGGCAGAACGCAGCGGGTCAGACCCCCCCCCTTTCCTCTCGGACCCTACACCAACCACCTGCAGAGTCCCCCAGGGGTCCTCCCTCAGCCCTACGCTCTTCAACGTCTACATGGCTCCGCTCGCCCCCATCGTCAGAACCTACGGACTCAACATTGTGTCATACGCAGACGACACCCAACTCATCCTCTCCCTATCCAACAAACCCAATACTGCCAGACACAACTTTCGAGAAGGCATGGAAGCCGTCGCCAAATGGATGAAAAATAGCTGCCTACAACTAAATATCAACAAAACATAAGTACTCATCATGGGCCCAAACCCCGACACCTGGTGGGCCCCCCGCCCTCGGAAGCCCGCCCACCCCCACTGACCACGCACGCAACCTGGGAATCATCCTGGACTCCGAGCTCAAAATGGACCGCCAGATCAACTCCGTCTCGTCCTCCTGCTTCCACACCCTCCGCCTCCTACGTAAGACCTTCAAATGGATCCACCTCGAACACAGAAAGACCGTCACTCACGCTCTGGTCACCAGCAGACTCGACTATGGCAACGCACTCTACGCCGGAATAAACAAAAACCTCACCCGCAAGCTACAGAACATCCAGAACGCCGCCGCAAGACTGGTCCTCGACCTGGCAAGACACTGCCACATCTCCCAGCACCTGCGCACACTCCACTGGCTCCCCATCAAAGCTAGAGTCACCTTCAAGATGCTCACCCACGCTCACAAGGCCCTCCATGACACTGGACCAACATAACTTAACAGCCGACTCAAATTCCACGCACCTCAGAGGACCCTACGATCAGCCCAGCTCTCCTACGCCGTGGTCCCCCGCACCAGAAAGACCAGATCGGGAGGCCGCTCCTTCTCCTTCCTCGCGGCCAGAGCCTGGAACGCCATTCCGCTCCACCTCAGACAGACATCGCTGCCCATCTTCGCAAGAAACCTCAAAACCTGGCTCTTCGACAGACCCCCCCCCCCCCTTGATGGACTGGAACCTGCTAACCCCCCCCCCCCAGCGCCTCGAGACCCTTACGGGTGAGTAGTCGTGCTTAACAAACATCTGATTGATAAGTTTCAATTGGAAGCACTTAAAAGCGATTCATGAAAGGGTATGAATCTGAATCATGCACGAGAAACTAAGTGCAGCAGAATATTTCACCACTAGAGCACCCTTGAGAGAACGTTCATCAGCTGCGGTCATCAGAATACCAGCAGCATGTGAATATTTGAGTGAGATTACTCACTGTGCAAAATGCCACATGTTTGCTGCTGTAAAAATGTCTTATGTAGCTCCATTTTCCCTTCTTCTGTACCTGTGTGAATGACTGTATAGGTGTGTGAGTACATGTATGAGTACCTGTATGAGTGTGTTTGTGACCCTTACATTTACTTAATAATAAATACATGTTTTTAACATTACAATACAATTTAAACTAAACAATTAAACATAATATAACTTATTTAATTATTTACATATACAGAAACACACTGAAACTTTAACTTCTACAACAAAAAGTAGCACCAGAGGAAAAGAAGATATGATTCCTAGAAATGTAGAAAAAATAGATGAAGAGGTACAAGGGAGGTGTAGCCATGCTCCTGTGTATAAATGTGTAGTAATATTTGTAGAATTTGCCAGGGTTAAACTGATACAGCAGGACCCCATCCATGTAATTGTAAATGCATTATCTTATAACGCTTACAATCTCTGACGAGGCATCGAATCTCTTTTTCGGCGAGTAGCATGCAACTACGGAACCCAAAAAGGATGAGTTGTGAATTAGTATAGGGAGATATGATATTAATTTGAGTGGTGGACATGTGAGATTGTTATTTGGATTGAAAAAGGATAGCAGTAGGAGGAGGTTTGCGATGAGTAAAGGGGAGGTGGAGGGGGGGAAGAGTCAGAGGGAAGGGTTTAGAAAGGCTTGTTTGGGAGATCTGAATAGGTATGAGATGATGCAAGGAGGGAAGAGTCTAGAAAGGGTTATTTTGGGGATCATGGTAGTAGATTGGGGTTTAGGATGAGTCAGAGGGTGGAGGTAGAGAATATATTGAGAGAGGTATAGGGTGAGAAATAGGGTAGTGCATTGGAGAGAGTAGTAGAAAGAGGTTTGAGATGAGTCGGAGTGGAGGTAGAGGATATATTGAGAGGTATAGGGTGAGATGTAGGGTAGTGCATTGGAGATGCTGAATTAGAAGTAATAAATATATAGATACATAAGTACATTTGAAGGTATATATGCATGAAGAAGGTAATATATGTAGATTTAAGTTGTATTTAATAAACTCAGACTTTCAAGCGCTGTGTACTTTAAGTTAATTTATTTTTATATTTAAATATATTCACTGAAAAAAACACAGGTTTCAGGGATGTTATAGTTAGAAATTAGCATTTAAAAAACCTTAGATATTCAGTGAAAAAACCAAAGGTAAGAGGGACGTTTCACCTATACAAAACCAGAGAAATTCAGACGTTATAGTTAGCTGAGCTAACTATAACTCGCGCACCCGCAATGCACTGCTGATGACGTCACATATTACATCACTTATGACATGGTCAGTGACATCACTGATGACATCTCAAATGACATCACTGATAACATCACTGATGACATCATCCAGTGAGTGAGTGTTTCTAAAAAGTTTAAGAAATATATATATATATGTATATATATATACATACATATATATACAATTACGCAAGCAGCCTGTAGTTTGCCGCTCTCAGCACAACGGGTGCCGCAGTGCACGGAAGCGGCTCCGTGAAAAATCTTCTGCAGAGGTTGTCATGAGACAAGAAACTGCGCACTCCGGCTCGTAGATTAAATTAATTTATTCCAGCTTCTTCAGAAAAATAGAACTAACAAACGCGTTTCAGCCACCTGGCCTTCGTCAATGTTAGTTATCACATACATTTTTTCGCCTTTTAACAAAACAACAAATCATTGGATGCGAATACATTACAAAAACAAAGAAAGGACTTGTATCAGGGTGGTTTTAGCCTATTTCTGTGTCGGCCATTTTGATGTGTACCATTTCAATACTGTTAATGGAGCATTTCTCCTTAAACCATTTTCCAAAATTCAAAGTTTATCATATAACATTCTAGCGAATCCATACAAAATAACAACACTTTCCCAATTCATTCAAAGTGTCTTATGATTCAATCGCAATTTTTATAGCAATTCTTTACGTGAATTGTATTTGATTCATTATGATCACGCCCTGAATGGGCCTTTCTTAATCCGCATGGAGCTTAAGTTTGACCCCCTTTTTAATTATTAAGAGAAAGGGGAAAAAACCATGACAGAGAAACGAAAAATGGAGAAAAGAGAAAATAGGTGGTTCATTTTGACAAGGCCCCACACAGATAAATATCAAATCCTTAAACTACATTGTACCCATGATGTGTGCGGGATTATTTTTCATAACATGATTATCCAATTTATCTATCAATGTTGTTAAGTGCATCAAAACCTCACCATTCCCATTGTCATGAACGGGAGGCTGCATTTGGTCACATCAAAGTACCACCTTTTACAAAAAACCACAAACTTAAATGGCTACAGAAAAATTTGTAGGAACCTACTAACAAATCTAGCCCTGAATGGGCCACTAATCAATAAGTACCTTGCTTAGCCCACAAATGACCAGAGTTCCTCCTCGCTATTGAGTCCCCAGGGGGTGCGGGTTCTGAGCTCAACTATATATCTTGCCTCCAGCTGTAGCAGCGATTTAACTCTATCTCCCCCCCTCTCTTTCGCTGGAACCTGGTCCAGACAAAAATAGCGTAGCTTGTCACTTCTGGATTGATGGATCTCAGCAAAATGCCTTGCCACTGGGTATGCGTTATCACAGTTGGTAATTGCCCGTGTGTGCTCCAATATGCGTTTCTTTGCTGGGTGGATAGTGCTCCCGATATACTGGAGACCACACGGGCAGACCAGACAATACATTACAAAATTAGTGTTACAATTTAGTAGCTTATTTATACCACGTTTGGCTTTCTTTTGTGGGACTGAATAGTCCTTTACCTTAAAGCTGTTTTTGCATGCCTTGCAAGATGTACATGGAAAAAACCCCGTAATGGGTATTTTCCTTGTGGCTGTCTCTTCTGAAAAATGGCTTTGTACCAGGATATCTTTAAGCGAGGCATTCTTTCTATAAGTTATATCTGGTCTATTTGGCAGTAATCGTCCGATTACAGTGTCTGTTTGTAGGACTTTCCAATTTCGCTGGACCAGATCTCTAATCTTTTGTGCCTCTACTGAAAAGCCAAGGATCAGCCTAACTGTTGCTGTATCGTCTCCAACCTCAGATGCTGCAGCTGGTTTATAGGAGAGTAATTCCTGTCTCTCTTTTGTTTGAACCTTGACGGCGACATTGTGTAGTACATGATTTTTGTACCCTCTTTTTCTGAATCTACCCAATGATTCACTTGCTGCTACGTTATAATCATCTATAAGTGAGCAGTTTCTTTTAATTCGCAGTAATTCCACATAGGGGATACTGCAAATTAAATTGCGGGGATGCTGGCTCTCTGAGTGTAACACAGTATTGCCCGCCGTCGGCTTTCTGTATAGTTTGGTACATATACTGTCTTCTGCTACAAAGACCATGAGATCTAGAAAGGCCACCGCTTGGCTGCTGACGTTATAGTTAGCTGAGCTAACTATAACTCGCGCCCCCGCAATGCACTGCTGATGACGTCACATATTACATCACTTATGACATGGTCAGTGACATCACGGATAACATCATCCAGTGACTGAGTGTTTCTAAAAAGTTTAAGAATTTTATATATGTATATATATATATATATATATATATATATATATATATATATATATATATATATATATATATATATACATACACATATATTATCTACTGGCAGTCGCCAGTAGATAGTTATAGTTAGGACCTATTTTCCATAGGAAATCCGCAACATTCTATTTGAAATAACTCTTGCGCCGGTTGACGAATCTTCGCGAAAGCTTCCAACTTGTTGGGGCGCTTTGCTCCGCTCCTACCCTGAAAGTCTCGGGTTGATTCGTCAAGCGGGGGACGAGAAAAAAGGGGGGTCCCAAAACGCGTTTTCCCCATTCATTTTTCCATAGGATCCTTTCATCGCGGCTACAGCCCGAACTGCTGAACGGAATTACACCAAATTTGGCAAAGAGGTAGCCCTTGGTTCAGTGTCGTGCCTTTTGCTTAAATGGTGTAAATCCGTTCAGTAGTTTCTGAGAAAATCACAAATAAAATCACATATATATCTATGGCCGAGTAGGGTCCGCGTACCCTCCCGATCACGAGTTGCATGCTAATTGGCTGTCAACACTCCAAATCAGGAAGTGTTGGCAGCCATTTTGTCCCTCGGTAGAACCGAGGGACAGAACCAAGTGCGCAAATCGCAAAAAGGGGGCAGGGTCGAAACACCCTGACCCCCTAGGTCTGCTCAGGGGGTCCCACAAGGACCCTCTGGGCAGAAAAAAGCATTTTTTTTTTTTTTTAAATCGGCGGGATGCGCTTAGGGTGCGCGGATCCCGCCGATTAAAAAAAAGAAACAAGTGCGCAAAACGCACAAATGGGGCAGGGAAGAATCACCCTGACCCCCTAGGTCTGCTCAGGGGGTCCCACAAGGACCCCTGGGCAGAAAAAGCATTTTATTTTATTTTTTTTATTTTTTAAAATCGGCGGGATGCGCTTAGGGTGCGCGGATCCCGCCGATTAAAAAAGAAACAAGTGCGCAAAACGCACAAAGGAGGCAGGGTAGAAACACCTGACCTCTAGGTCTGCTCAGGGGTCCCACAAGGACCCCCTGGGCAGAAAAAAGCATTTTTTATTTTTATTTATTTATTTATTAAATCGGCGGGATGCGCTTAGGGTGCGCGGATCCCGCTGAAAAAAAAAAAAAACGAAGCGCGGTCTCCCGCGCTTCGATGTTAATTTGCCCCCGGGTGGCCCAAGTCCCGGGGGCATGCGGAGGTGGGTTTAGATTTTATGGGGGGCCTCGAAGGCCTCCCAAGCCCCGGGGACCGCCACCCCCGGGGCTTTAAATACAAAATGGTGCGGGAGGGCACTCTGCCCTCCCGCAGCCCCGAGGACCGCCACCTCCCCGGGGCACTTAGAAAATAAATGTGGGGGTCCGTTTCGGACCCCCGAAGCCCCGGGGACCACCACCTCCCCGGGGCTTTGCAGATGGTGGGAGGGGGGCCGCGCAGCCTCCCTCCTGGAGCCCTTCATGGCCCTGGGGACCACAACACCCCAGGGCCGGCTCCTGCAGTGTCCCGGAGTGCCTACCCCCGGGACACTGTAGTTTGCAATGACAGGACGGGAGCCTCGCGGCTCCCGTCCTGTCATTGCAAATTGCTTTGAATTTTGGAAGAGAGAGCAGGAAACCTGCTCTCTTTTCCAAAATTCAAAGCACATTGCTTTTCCACACGGGGACCTGCATGTTAGCAGCTCCCCATGTGGAAAAGCAATGCCGGCTCCTGCAGGAGGCGGGGAGCCGGCAGGGTCCGTGGGGGAGTTGGGGTCCCCCCACGGACCCCAAAGGATAGGGCCAGCCCCGGGGGATGGGGTCCCCGGGGCAAGTAGTGGCCCGGGAGGGGGGCCACGCAGCCCCCCTCCCCAAATGTTATTTAAAAAAAAAAAAAAACAAAGGCCGGCCCCGGGGGATGGGGTCCCCGGGGCCATAAGTGGCCTGAGGAGGGGGGCAACGCAGCCCCCCTCCATAAGATTTTTTTTTTTTTTAAAAAGAAGGCCATGCCCCGGGGGATGGGGTCCCCGGGGCCGATTAAGGCCTGGGGAGGGGGGACACGCGGCCCCCTTCCAAATTTTTTTTTTTTTTAAAAACAAAATATTAGGGGTCCCCAGGGCCAAAAAATTAGAAAAAGAAGGGGGGCCACACAGCCCCCCTTCTTAAAAAACAAATAAACAAAAATACCGGCATCGCGCGGAGGCCACGCCCCCTCCTTGGAGCACTCTGCAAACGCGCCCCATGGCGCGTTTGCAGATGGGGAACAAATTCCCCTTGAATACTGGGGGTCCCTGGGGCCAACTAGCCCACCAGGAACCTCCAGTATGCCCAGGGGCTGCGTTGCAGAGAGGTGTACAGAGGCCACGCCCCTTTTTACACCGCTCTGCAACGCAGCTCTGTGGCGCTTTTTGGAGGTACATGGTGGGCTACTTGGACTCCAGGGACCCTCAGGATTCAAGGGGACTTAATCCCCCAACTTAAAACGTGCCACGGGGCGCGTTTGCACAGTGGTGAAGGGAGGGGCGGGGTTTCAGGTGACATGTGTGCAAACAGGCCCCGTGGCGCGTTTTAAGATGGGGAATTAAATCCCCTTCAATCCTGAGGGTCCCTGGGGGCCAACTAGCCCACCAGGTACGTCCAGAAAGCGCCACAGAGCTGCATTGCAGAGAGGTGCAAAAGGGGCGTGGCCTCTGAACACCTCTCTGCAACGCAGCTCCCTGGCGCATACTGGAGGTACAGGGTGGGCTACTTGGACCCCAGGGACCCTCATGATTCAAGGGGACTTAATCCCCCAACTTAAAACGCGCCACGGGGCGCGTTTGCACAGATGTCACCTCAGGCCCCGCCCTCCCTTCACCATTGTGCAAATATTCCTCTAAAATCAGCCGAAATACGAATTCCGATTTACTCACCTGTTATCAGGAGAGAACCCAGTGCTGCATCTTTTAGCCCAGCACTGACCTTGAAAAGTAATTCTAACTGTACTTACCAGTAACTTGAATTTCCTTCCATAGGCTAACATTGACTGGTTTCACTTGGAAATTCTTCTAAATGTGGAGTTTTGGAACTTTATAATATTCCTCTAAAATCAGCCGAACTACGAATTCCGATTTACTCACCTGTTATCAGGAGAGAACCCAGTGCTGCATCTTTTAGCCCAGCACTGACCCTGAAAAGTAATTCTAACCGTACTTACCAGTAACTTGAATTTCCTTCCATAGGAATCCATTGTCTGGTTTTCAGCAGAAAAGTTTCAAAGTGTCGATTTTCACAAACTACAAATATTCCTTAAAAATCGCCTGTGTGACTTAAACGCATTCTTTCAACTGTTTACAGGAGATGCACCAGTGCTGGATCCAGGATCCACCACTGAGTAAGAAAAAGTAATGATAACACTACTTACCTGCTAAGTGAATTTCCTCCCATAGGATAACATTGGTGATTCTATGTGAAATAAGTTTCTAAGTGTCAACTTTTAAAATACAATAATATTCCTTAAAAATCACTACTGTAACCAAAACGCTTTTACTCAACTGTTTACAGGAGATGTCCCAGGACTGAATCTAGGATCCAGTCCTGTGATTAGAAAAGTAATCCATAAAGTAACTAATTGCATTTAACTAGAAATTCACATTGAGCTCAATGTTGCATTGTGTTTGAAATTGTGTTGCCCATTGCAACAACTGTAACTACTGTACTTAAAAGTCTATTGCCTATTTGCAAAGTATTTAAAGTAAAGTAATTCATTCTGAGAAAGTATATTTTGTAATGTAATGTATAATGTAATTACAATGTAATTTAAAAAATAAAATATCTAAAAATAAATAGTTTTAAAAAATGTAGTAAATCAGTATCAAAAAAATAAATATAACAATTAATACATTTAAAAATTGTCATTTACAAAACCTTTGAAATTTTCTGAAAAAAACCATAGGTTTCAGACATGTTATAGTTAGGAATTAGCATTTAAAAAACCTTACAAATTCACTGAAAAAACCATAGGTTTTAGGGCCAGTTATAGTTAGTTGGACATTGCACTCGTACAAAACCCGTGAAATTCCCCCGTTATAGTTAATTCAGCTAACTATAACTCGCGCCCCCGCAATGCACTGCTGATGACATCACATATTACATCACTCATGACATGGTCAGTGACATCACTGATGACATCACTGATGACATCTCAAATGACATCACTGATGACATCACTGATGACATCACTGATGACATCATCCATGTGATAATCTGATGCACCACCTCACACCCTAATATAACCTTTGATACACCCACTCTAAATTACAGACTGCCATTTGCAAAACCATAGACACTCCAACACCAATAACTACATACCCACTCACTGATTCTTAGGTCTACACACACATCCACTCACTCACCCGTACAGTCACTCATACTTAGTCACTCAGTACAGGACTATCATATGCACTCATACTCCTATATAGACACTCAAACACCGCCACTCATCCATAGAGGTACTCACACACCTAGTCAGTCATGCAAATAATTAAACACACTGCCATTTACTCACCTATACAGTTATACACACACCAGCTCACTTACTCATACAAATACTAGCACATTCTTATGCTCTTATACAATCACTGATACAAGCACACACTCATCCATACAGTCACTCTCACAATCACACACTCTCGCTTATAGCTATTTATATACTCCAACACACATATATACTGCCTTTCACATATGTAGTTACTCACACATGTACCACTGGGACATACATTCACTCACTAACACACTCTTACACACACTTACCCACCCATACAGTCTATCACAGATGCACTCTTGAAACCATCCACCCAGTGAATCACCCACTCACACATCTATGCAGAGTCGCACACACCCCACCCACACAAACACTCAGGCACCCATACAGATACTCAGACAACCAATCAATAACTCATATAGACACTCATGTAGCTATTCACAAACCCATGCAGCCACTTACACAGCAACAGACAGACGGATTCAGACATTCACCCAGTTTAGTCACTAACCCATGCATTCAGTAAGATACGTTTAATCACTCACTTATAGAGTTAGTCACGCACCTACTAAATCATCCATACAGACACTTATACACCCACTCATTCTTCAATACACCTTTCCCTATATATATTAAAAATATTTAAACTTTACAGAAACACACAGTCACTGCATGATGTCATCAGTGATGTCATTTGAGATGTCATCAGTGATGTCATCAGTGATGTCACTGACCATGTCACGAGTGATGTAATATGTGACGTCATCAGCAGTGCATTGCGGGGGCGTGAGTTATAGTTAGCTGAACTAACTATAACGGGGGAATTTCACGGGTTTTGTACGAGTGCAATGTCCCAACTAACTAGAACTGGCCCTAAAACCTATGGTTTTTTCAGTGAATATATATATATATATATATATATATATATACACGTCAAGGTGTATTGAAGAAGGAGTGGGTGCATGAGTTTCAGTATGGATGATTTAGTGGGTTGGGTGCGTGACTGTATAAGTGAGTGATTAAATGTGTCTTAGTGAATGTATGGGTGAGTGACTAATCTGAGTGAATGTGTGTATCAGTCTGTCAGTTGGTGTGTAAGTGGCTGCATGGGTTGGTGAGTATGTATAGGAGTGTCTAAATGGGTTATTGAATAGTTGTCTGAGTACCTGTATGGGTGCCTGAGTGTCTGTGTGGGTGGGTGAGGGGGTGTGTGACTCCCTGCATGAATGTATGAGTGGGTTAATCCCTGGATGTATGGGTTCATGAGTGCGTCTGTGAGGGACTGTATGGGCAAGTGAGTGTGCGTATGGCTGTGTCGGTGAGTGAATGGATGTCTCAGTGGTATATGGGTGAGTAATTGCATATGTGAAAGGCAGTATATGTGAGCATTCCAGTATATAAGTGAGTGTATGTGTGAGTGAGTGTGAGAGTGGCTGTATGGGTGAGTGTGTGCTTGTGTCAGCGACTGTATAGGAGAGTAAGTATTTGTTAGTATCTGTATGAGTAGCAAGTGTGTGTGTGTGTGTCTCTCTGTTTCTGTTGGGGTGAGTGAGAATTTGGGTGAGTGAGTAGGTGTGTGAGTAGCTCTATGGGTGACTGACTGAGTGGCTGTATGAGTGGATATATCAGCAGCTGTATTGGTGAGTGGGTCTATGAGTGGCAGTATGGGTGAGCGAGTGGATGTGTGTGTAGATCTATGAATCAGTGAGTGGGTGTGTAAAGTACTGGTATGGCTCTGTGAATGGGTTTGTGAATGGTTGTGTGGGAGTAGATTCTATAGGGGTGTGAGTGGGTGAGTCAGAGATGCTGTCATCACTAATGTCATCGGTGATGTCATCAGTGATGTCACTGACCATGTCATGAGTGATGTAATATGTGAGGTCATAAGCAGTGCATTGTGGGGGTACGAGTTATAGTTAGCTCAGCTAACTATAACTGCTGAATTTCTCTGGTTTTGTACGAGTGAAATGCCAGCCTAACTATAACGTCCCTGTAACCTTTGTTTTTTTCCGTGAATTTCTAAGGTTTTTTAAATGATAATTTCTAACTATAACGTCCCTGAAACCTGTGTTTTTTTCAGTGAATTTCTATGGTGTTTTAACTAGCAGTCACGTTTGCAGAGTGGTGGAGAAAAAGGGCTGGGCCTCCAACCAGCGCTCAGGAATTCCGCTGTGTAAGACTTACAGGAGGTACCAGGAGGGCTTCTTGGCCCCCAAGGGCCCTCGGGAGTAAAGTGGACTTCATCCCCCAACCAGTAGTGTGCCAGGAGATGCATTTGCAGAGTGGTGGAGAAAGGCTGGAGGTAACAGGAGGGGTAGCTGGCCCCCCCCCCAAGGACGTCCTTGGGGGCCAACTACCCCTCCTATTACCTCCAGTAAGTCCCACACAGCAGGATTGCCGAGTTCTGATACCAAGCCACAGCCCCTTTGTCACCAACTCTGGGATTTTGAGGCGAGGTGCCAATCTAAAGCGGAGGTTCCTTTGTTGAATGTATTTGGTGATTTTATTCCTGATGAATAGCGGTCCTCTTCCATGTATTGCTTTGTGGGTGATACAAAGCAGCTTGAATGTAGACCTTCTGGCAACCAGTAACCAATGTAAGGCCATCAAGCCAGGGGAGATGTGGGCGTGGGGATTTATATGTAAGAGTAGTCTGGCAGCAGAGTTCTGAATCCATTGTAGTCTATTCATAGTTGTTAAAGGTGATCCTTGGTAGAGGCTATTGGCGTAATCGAGTTTTGACAGAACAAGAGAGAGAGTAGCCTGGACCTTGTGTGGAAATCGCAGGAGGGGGAAGATGCATCACAGAGTTTTTATAGTAATAAAGCATGATCTTGCTAGTTTTTCCACTTGGGCATTCATTGATAGCTTGGGATTCCATGGTAATTCCGAGGTTTCTTACTGCCTTTGATACTTTAGGCGGTGTTCCCAGATAGTCAGGCCAGGCGGCGAGAGGGTCATCATTTTTCCAATTGCCACATGTGAGTATTTCAGTTTTGGAAGCATTCAATTTGAGATGGCTCCAAGTCATCCACGGCTCTGAGGGAACTGACAATTTGTGATTTTCCAAAGTCTTTGGGGCTTTCCAGTTTAAGGAGTATTTGTGTGTCATCTGCATAGTTATAGCATGTGAGGTGAAATTGATTGATCAGTGCCAGTAACGACTTCAATTAGATGTTGAAAAGCATGGGTGAGATGATTGAGCCTTGAGGGACCCTTGCTTTTGTGAAGTACAGTTTGGACAAGAAAGGGGGGGATGGATGACATTAGTTCTGTTTTGAAGTTAGGATGTGATCCAGTTGAGAGCAGTCCCTTCTATGCCAGCTTCTTAGAGTCTTTGCATTAGTGTGTTATGGCCAATCATGTCAAAGACAGCTGAGAGGTCCAAGAGAAGTAGTGCAGCAACCCCGTTCCGGTCAAATGTGTTCTTAAGGTCATCGCAGATGGCAATAAGAAAGAGGATTACAGAAGGTAAGTAACTTGATCTTCTGAGGCATACTTCTACCTGCAGATTTCTCAGCCCTTGAACCACTATCGAAGTGGAGTCACAAAGGTGGTTACTCTGGGGAGATACTCAAACCAGTAGGTCCCGCAAAACAAATATGGCATAATGCCCAGTGGTGGCTGGTGGAATTTGAAAGTGGTGAGTCGTAAGACCGTTTAATGGACTAGAGTGCACAAACAAGTGCCAAGAACGAGCTTGACATTTCCCAGGTATGGGAAACTGTGAATTTGCTAGTTTAATTTCTGTAATACATTGACCAAAAACACATGGAGGGTACGCCCTGTTGTAGTGCCGTCTATTACTCCTCCTCATTAACAGCACATTCTAATGCAGATGGTTGAGGGAAGCTCAAAACCTATTTCAAAGTTGGTGTCCAAAATGTAGATTACACTAAGAAAGAGATGCTTTTTCAGTTAGTTGCCCTCAAAGTAGCATTTTGGCCAATGTGCATAGAGTATGCTATCTGGCTTGGTTCTGGAACACGTTAGCCGTCATGTGAACGGTGGTTGGTATAAAATAACATACACGCCATAAGTGAAAAATAAATGTTAGATAAACCTAGCCTTGGCATGTTAACTCTTTCACGTTATGAACCCTTAATTGGATTATGCGATAGTGCAGATGCTAATGTGTTTGTATCCAAAGAGTCACATAATTGAATCCTGGTTGGCGCACTGGAGACTAGTGACTTGTGTATTTATGGTGTTATTATATGCCTTGTCCCAGCCTTTAACTGAAAGCACTGTGAACAAGAAGTCATTATTTTACAACTGAATTACACACAATTTGTCTCCAAATGTGAAAAATTATTGAGTGGTTAAGATAAAAAAGTGCTTTCAAGATACATATTTTAGCAACAGCAATAAGTCTGCACCAAGTGCAAATTTTGTGCAAACACACTCCAGAACTCACCAAATAACACCCTTACATCACCGCTGAAAAAGAATAAACATTTGTCACCCACCATGAAGGTTAAAGAGACTATCAAATAAAGCCCATACTGTCTGCCAAACAGCAATTACACTTGTGATGGAACCAACTGCACACATTAACATTTATTTGAGTAAGGAGCAGGCGCTTACCTTTAAGAAGAGACAGGGCCTGGGTTGGTCAAGCTATAGCACTGAGGGCAGCCTTTTGCTTGTCTCCAATTCCTACTAAACAGTGCAAACTGCACAGATGGGTGCTCGCTATGTAGCACGGATCCTCACTCTTTGAAACATATAGTCATGTCTTGAGACAACTCTTTTCTTGTAGGTCTTCTTCCGACACCCTCCTCCTTCTCTTGCTACCTTGCATCCCTGACACTGGACATGACATTGACCTCCTTAAACACGGTAGCTATTGCATTCATTTGTAACATTTAACTTTAGAAGGCTTAAGCTTTTGTTACCGCTCTGCAGCTGATGAGTGTTTTTGCAAGTGATATGCTAAAGTAGTTTTCACATACATGTTATATTTCAAAAGCTGAATATTCTCCTGTTTATTTCCGTTTTTGCAGTTATATAGCGCACACTTGGCCTAAGGATATTGGCGCGCTTTACCTGAGCAACTGTTACATTGCACAAGGTCAGATTTATATTTTTATTTAGGTGCGTCGAGATATAAATGCAATTACAATTAACTGATCTGCCCAAAATCACAGGATGTGTAGCAGATGCCGAAATTCGACAAGGGTCTCCAGTTTCAAATTTGCCAGCTCTGGCTTGACCTCGTCTTTCTCGGGAGTTGGAAAGGGCCTGCGAGAGCAGTGCGATGCCAGGAGGCATCTGCGCGTGGCACAGGGGCTGCGATCTGCATTTGCAGACAAACAGCAAGGATAGGGGAAGGCCGGATTCCCACTCAAACCCAGTGATTAATGACACGGCATTTACAGCCTCCTGTCATAGAAGGAATAGCAGGGGCTCCAACTCTGCGGGTAAGGGGTCAGCTGCCCCCGGAGGTCTGCCGGAGGGAGCCGATTCTGGCGCCAGCCGGTGGATCTAGTGAGAGCAAGAGCAGATTACCAAACCTGATTACCTCCTTTTGAAGCATGCTGATTTGGTGTACCACCCTTGCCCAAATTGTCATAAGGTGGGGTGGGATCTGGTTGGTGATTCTTACGGAATACACAGTGACGGCTGGTGACATTGAAAGTGATGGGGCGTAAAATTGTCGTACTGCACTGCGGCGAGCGAGCCCGAACAACTTGCGTGGGGTTCGGGGGGGGGGGGGGGGGTTCTCCCCACGCGAAAATTTTCAAAAAAAGAGTGCACGAATGGTGCATTTTCATATTTTAAATCAGAGTATCAACACTTCTTACCAGGGCTGCTCTACCTTAAATAAGACAGCACCAACCGTTCTCACCAGGGCTGCTATACTTTAAAGCAGACAGTACCAACTCTTCTTACCAGGGCTGATATACCTTTAAATCAGAGAGTGCCAACACTTCTCTGTGGGGTGCTGCACTTTAAATCAGAGAGTAGCAGTACTTCACAGCGAGGTTGCTATAATCCAGGACAACTATACTTTAAATCAGAGAGTACCAACAGTTCGGTGTGACCCGGGGGAAGGTAAGTTTTTTTTAAATTGTAATTGGCTGTTTCATTCCTACACTATGGGAGAGTCCACAGACACAACCTTTCTGCAACAAGATGAGGAGATGAGGGACCACATTTCAGGATGATCGGGACTCCATACAAAATGCTGGCATTACTGGGAGTCCCGTGGAGTGGCACACAGGCCTCCCCAAGTGCAATACATTCTTCAGTAACATTGCAATATTGGTGGTCGATGGAGACATTTCAGCTGTGAAGTTGCCATACATTGCAATCCGTACATAAGAGGAGTAGGAACTTATTTTGAGTGTAATAGCAGAAGTGGATGTCTCGTGAAGTGCAAGAAAATATGGGGATTGTGGCTGGAGTTCTGCAGCTTTATTTACAAGAGGCAGGAGTTGATGCCCACGAAGAGGTGCGGGAATGCTTCACAGCCTAAGGAAGAAATACAGGTCAAGGGACAGTCTCCTTGGGTAGACGATACTTAGAAGGCAATGAGGTTTATAAAATGTTGATGGTGAATAGGTGTTGTGACAAGATGAGAGCTGCTGAATGTTCATGTGATACCTAACAATGCGTTGAGTTGTATTTTCGGAAAGAAAGGAACAATAACATGTTTTGTGGAAAAACAAAGGTGGCTGATAAAAATAAGGGATTTTTTTTCGCACTCCTAAAAGTGGCCTCTTTGAAAGCACTGGAAACCGAACTCTAAAACAAGGCCAAACGCCAAACTAGTTCAATATTTGTGAGTCTCTGCTGTGTGTGAAAAAGGAAGCCGATTTGTATCAATTTTGATTTTACGTTTGAGTGAAATGCCTATTAACGTCGATGTCTAGACATTTTTAGAGTGCTTAGTGGAATATTCAAAGCACAAATACCAGACAATCTGATGGTATGGTCGATTTTCTACTAGTATAAGTTTAGGGCTAGAAGCAGGAAAGTGTGTGATGTTGGGGTGATAAACCAGCAAACTGCAGTAAAGAGCCACAAACATTTGCCAGATTTCACAAACATTTTGCAGGTAATTTTTCAACATGGAAAAGCATGTAACACGACGCCTATCAACGTTAGGAGTTAGTTGTCCTTCCTTTTCCCATGGTGGAAAAGGGGAGTGGACACCTCCACATTGAATGATAGTGTGGGGGAAAAGGTTTCATCAAAGTGAAAAATAATTTCTTTGTGGAGGAGGTAGGAAAAGAGTGATCTAAACGTGCACATCACGGCATGACTTACTCAGGAGTACATTTTGAGAAGTGGGAGTACCCCAGAAATCTGCAACTGTTATAAGTTTTCAAGGCTACTCCTGGGATTGTTGCTGATTCCCCAAAATGTCTCCAAACAAAGAAAGAAACTTACCAGAGTGCATTTCCGATTTTGAAAGTTGGGTGTGTGAATAAGGCCGAAAGTGATTTCCGCACAAGGGAAGCCCAGATCTTTCATACAACAATAATTGTCTTAATATATAGAGCTTCATTCTAGCTTTTCATTGTTTTGAAGTGCAGTAACTATCAGGTGAGTTATTATTACTAAGTTCAATTTTAGTCTATTTTCCAACCTCAGAAGGATGGGCGGTGGAGTGGGTCCCTGCCAGGATTCCAACCCCTGACCTGCAGATCACCACCTCTCAGAGGCGCGCTTTTAACTCACCGAGCCATCCCCGTCAGTATGTGAATTAACAGTCAATAATATGGTCTTTGGACCACAGCTCCATCGACGTTCACACCTGCCCGCAGGGAACACGCAAGTACTCAAACTAATAGGTGGGGGAGTACAAGGCACAGGCACTAGCGCAGCGTTTAGAGAACGGCTTTAGGGAGCTGCAGCGGGTAACATGTGACCCCTGTAATGGACCACTGAGGCTGCAGAAACGGCAGAACAGTGATTCTGCAGTACTTCCGATCACTCTGGAAAGAGTGGGAAACTAAGAGCCCCTTTACAACCTTTTACAGCCAGCTTCCTGGTGATAAAACGGAATTACCATTTCCGGTCTCAGACTTCCTTCAGCGAAGAGAAAGAAACGAAGGAAGTATTCTTCTCTCAGAAAGGCAGGAGGTTCACCTCGTTTACAATACCAAGCACGCCAAAAGCTCAGGCAGTCACAGTAGTTCACGTTTGACTTTGAACAACATTTTTCAATTTTGAAAAAACGCTTACACGCTCCTTTAGCGATGGTCGAATATTTATTCTCACTTTAAAATTATAACGGGGTTTTACATAACGGTCGAGGAAAACGGAAAAACCACTCACCCAGCATCATACAATACCACCAAGCAGGGAAGACGGAAGTTGTCGGGTCTGTACGAAAGTGTTCATTATGCGATCCATAAAACGGTCACGATTTTACAACTGTTTGATGCATCTGTTGCCATGGTGACGGAATTGCAATGCAACACTGGCTGGCATGACTCGCGGGGGTCGTGAATCGCGCGGGGGGGACGGGGGAGGGTGTTGTGTTTACTATTGTTCTTGGTCTCGCGACCTGCCTCGCGCTGTCCCCTTGCCACGCGCCCTTGCCCAGAGTTCTATGACGTTCCCTCGTTCTATTGTGGAACCTTGGGCAAGGGTGACGGTTGGAGGGCAGTTGGAGGAAATCTGTCGTTCTCACCGGACGCCACTTGGTGTCAGGGCTTATACCGAATAAAGACTACTTAACATACTCCTACCTTACTGCGTGGTTTTTACAAATTTGGCGACGAGTGCCCTGACACCACGACGGACCTGCGTGTGTGTTTCCTGCACACCTCTGTCTGCTTCCAGATCTACACTAGAGTGGTCACTATTCTTCTGGCGTCATTTTCTGCTGTGCCTGCGTCCTGTTGTTCCGGGGCTCATTCACTCCAGTTCCACAGCTGCTGTGCCTTCTTCGTGTTGTCGATGATAGCGTGATGAGCAGTGGTGCCCTTCACTTCACGGTGAGATCTACGCTGATAGCGACTGCTTTGCGCAGTCTCGCATCTACCTGTGAGGAGCCTTTGCTTTAAGACGCTCTTTTCGCTGGCAGCACATCGGCACCTTAAGCGAACCTCTGCGCATTGACAGTCATCCTTCCGCCCACGCTGCTCCCTTGCGTAGGGCTGCGCGCAAGTGTTGCTCAGGGGTGGTTACCATTGATCTTGGTGAGGCATTAACGCGACACTTGCACTTCTCCTCAGACGGTACCGTGAGGCTCCACTGCGCACTTCATTACATCACTGGAACGCAGGTTGCGGCCATTTTGAATTGGGCAACAAGTTCCACATGCGGCAGCCATTTTAATAAATTTCAACTGTGATGCACACACTTTCTTCATGCAACACAGTGCGTTTCAGTTATAGCGGCGATTTGGAAAACTAACCTACAGTGATGCGCACACTTCATTCTGCATTATATAGTGCGTTTCAAGTACAACAGCGATTTTAATTGTACAGTGATACGCACACTTTCTTTCAAGTTACCCCCCGTTCCACATAACTAGCACTACGTCCAGGATACTTCAGTGATGCACACACTACTTCGTGCATCTTTCATTATGAAATTCTAATATACAGTTGTTACCTCTATTGTCTCTGTTCACCTGTTCTAGTTCCTTCTCCACTTCACACCTTTCCTATACCTGATTATTTCTTCTATCTTATTCAACTCCTTCTATACTCTTCCAGTGTTATTCTTCTTTTTTTCTCACTTTTCTTCTCGCCCTTCCCGTTCTCTCCATGCCGTCAGGCAACGTTTGGAACCTCTCACCTCCTCAACCTTTTATCCCTGCGCCTGGTGATTCATCCCGCAGATGGGAAGACTGGCGCGAATACTTTGAAAATTACATCTCCACTTTTGATGAGGAGGGTGAAGTGCTAACTTCTGAAAGGAAAAAGAAAATCCTACTACACTGTTTAGGTGCAAAAACTATGAAAATTTACAACCGCATAAATAAAAAACCCAGACCTGCAAGTCAAGACGACGTTCACGCAAATGCCCTAGAAGATCTTACTAATTATTTTAAACCCACCGTTTGTGTATCAGTCCATAGGTACAAATTCTTCCATCGCAAACAGAGTTCAGAAGAGTCCATTGAAGACTTTGTCTCTGCACTTAAGAACTTAGCATTATCCTGTAGATTTGGTGAATTGCATGACGAATTTATTCGCGACCAGATAGTTATGCGAGCCGCCAATCGTGAAATCCAAGAAAGGTTGTGGGCTAAGGGCGAGGCTCCTCTCCAAGAAGTCATTGACATTGTCAAAAGGGCAGAACTTACCGGTAGATGTGCCAAGGCTGTCCTTTCGGACGACAAGCATAAACCAGAAGGAGAAGAGCAACCTATTGTAGCTAGGGTAAAAAGCTTTAAACACACAGCGCAGAAATACATCCATGAGCCTAGCCAAAGGAAAGATTCGTCCCCGAGAGCCATGTTGACTGTAAACAGGAAATGCTTTAGATGCGGAAGCAGATTTCACTTAGCTAACGACAAAGCATGCCCGGCCCTCAAGCAGAAGTGCACTAAATGCGGAGTTATTGGCCATTTTGTTACACAGTGTCAAAGCAAACAAAGAAGGAACTCTAATGTAAAAATGGTTGTACCTGAGGAATACAATGAATTGGATTCGTCCGAAGACGAGGACATGAATCTCTTTGTACTACTTGTCAATGACGAAGTCCTTAATGTAAAAGGCAAGAGTAAAAAACCTATATGTGAACTAAATATTGGTGGGGTGGACATTTCTATTGTAGCAGATTCAGGGTCACCCTATACCATTATAAACAAGAGTGTCTGGGAAGAAATGTTCGTGCCGGTGTTGGGCCGTAATCTCACTAGCCCCGACATCTCTCCCAAAACGTTTACTGGGGAACCTATTGATGTCTTGGGATACAGGGAACTACCATTCTTGTTCAAAGACCAAGACACTGTAAGCAAGTTATATGTAATTGCCATCGGTCCTTCAGTACTAGGGTGGATGGACCAAGGGAAACTTGGAATAATCCTTGATCCTAACAGCCCGGACCCTGTACTTTCTTTGCAATCCGAGGATGAGTATAAGAAAGTTATCCAAAAAAATTATCCCCGTCTATTTTCTGAAAAAATAGGGAAATTGAAGGGATTCCATCATAAAATTGAACTAAAAAAAGATGTGGTTCCTTGCATACATAAATCCAGAAATATCCCTTTCTCCATCAGAGAAGAGGTCAAGTCTGAACTCATTATACTACAAAAGTCTGGTATCATTGAACCTGTGGAGTCAGCGGAATGGGTCGCACCCTTGGTTTGCGCCAAAAATCCAACGGCAAACTCCGTTTGTGTGTGGACCTCCGCGACCTCAACAAAAACATTCTTATTGACCAGTACCCCTTGCCAAGAATCAGCGAGATGTTGTCTCACACTAATGGCAATAAATGGTTTTCAACTGTTGACCTGACCGCAGCATACCATCAAGTTGCACTACACCCAGACTGCAGAAGCCTCACTACTTTTGTAACACCCTTCGGGTGTTTTAGATTTAAAAGGGTTCCATTTGGACTGGCCTCTGCTGCGGCCATGTTTCAAAGACTTATGCACATACTATTTAAAGATGAACCCAACCTTTTGATCTTTCAAGACGACATTATGGTCATGGGAGTCAACAGGGCGGAGCATGATGCTAATCTAAAAAGGGTACTACAGACTTTGGAGAATTATGGTCTCACCGCGGACATTCGCAAATGCAAATTCGCTGAGACCAGTGTCACCTACTTGGGACATGAGATTTGTGGGGAAGGCATCAAACCCAAAAAAGAGTTGTTATCAGCTATAAGAGATGCTCCCTCCCCCAAAAACAGAGATGAAGTGAAGGCTTTTTTGGGATTATCGGAATTTTATGCAAAATTTGTGCAAGACTTCTCCTCAAAAACCTTCTCACTTAGACAACTTGTCAAACAAGGGTGCAAATTCGTGTGGTCTGATCAATGTGAAAAAGCATTTACAAACATTAAAAACGACATTTGCAATGCCCCACCTTTGCAAGGATTTAACCCTCCTTACACAGTATAGTCACTACGGATGCCAGTGGTAGGGGTTTAGGTGCAGTTTTGAGCCAGATCGACGAGTTAGGCAATGAACAGACTATCGCATTTGCCTCACGCTCCATCACACCTACAGAGGAGAGATACTCCGTCATAGAGCGTGAAGCTTTGGCATGTGCATGGGGTTTAGAGCACTTTAGACAGTACATATGGGGATTTCACATTACCCTAAGAAGCGATCACAAACCCCTGGTCAAAGTCCTGACCACTAAAGGTTTACAAAGCGCCTCTCCCCGCCTAGCACGCATATCAGTCAAGATGATGGACTACAATTACAATGTACAATATGTTCCTGGGTTCAAGAATGTTGTTGCAGACTGTTTAAGTCGCTTACCCTTACCTTGTATTAGTGATTCCACTGTAGACATTGACTCATTCTGTGTAGCTAGGGGAGGTACCTTGCATTCCACAACATGATTGGTTGTCGGCCCAAGGAACTGATACCATTTTGTGCCAGGTAGAGAAGTACATCACGGAGGGGTGGCCTATTAAAAGAGACTTACCCCACCATTTACGCACATTCTGGGAATTAAGACACGAATTGTCGTCTGAAGGTGGTCTTATCTTAAGAAATGGCAAAGTTATACCCCCTACATCACTTAGAAGCAAACTACTTGACATTTGCCACGAAGGGCATCTTGGTATTGGAAAAACAAAAAGTAGAGTTAAAAATTCATACTGGTGGCCAGGATTGGACCTAGAAATAGAGAGGAGAGTGAGAAACTGCCCCGCTTGTGAAAACTCAGACAAGTCCCAACGCACTCTCAGGCCACCACTTCAACCCCTTTCCAATCCTTGTATGCCATGGACCAGATTAGGAATAGACGTTTGTGGTCCAATTTGGGAAAAGGGCGAACAAGTTTTCCTTATTGTTCTAGTGGACCATTTCTCCAAATGGCCCGAAGTAGAAATCGTACACAGTGCTGATGCCAAAGCTATCATCAAGTTCTTGAAAAACTTGTTCTTGAGAGAAGGGCTACCCAAATGTGTTGTAACCGACAACGGTCCCCAATTTATTTCTGACATTTTAAAAAAATTGTCAATGACAATGGCATTTCTCACAAAACCACTTCTCTGTACCACCCAGCAGGTAATGGTGCAGTTGAGAGGTTTAATCGTGTTGTGAAAGGAATTGTACAGTTAGCTAATCACAACGACCTTTCATGGAGGAAGGAACTAACACACAACTTATGGGCTTTCCGTGTCACACCCTGTGAGTCCACCGGTTCAAGCCCATTTGTGTTATTGAGAGGCAGAACACCTATCACCAAAAACACTGTTGGGTGGTTAACTCCTAAGAAGGTAGACTGGTCCATAGAAGCTGTGAATAGCAAAATTTCACGCACTCAAAGAACTAGTAAGGATTATTACGACTCCAAACACGCCTGCAAACTTGTCAACATTCATGTAGGTGAGTGGGTTAGAGTTAAAAGTAGTGGCTTTGTTAAGAAAGGACACAGCCGTTATTCCCAACCCCTTATGGTAAAGAAGATCTTCTGTAATTCTGCACTCTTAAGTGACGGAAAGGTATGGCACTTTTCATCCTTATCATTGTGCAGAGGGGATGGGACCACTGTTCTGCAACACCCCAGTCAAGAGCGTAGGAGTACCCACGTCTCCTCTAGATACGATTGGATCTTTGATGATGACACCGGTCCGGGTCTCAATCCTGGGGGTGTGAGGTTAGAGTGAGGGCTCCCTTGAGCGATATGGGTGTGGGCACTAGTGAAAGCTCCAACCTTGCAGAGAGTGACACCAGACTCAGTGACCCCACGAGTGATGACCTCACTATCGACACACCTCAGGCTGGAATTTCTGACATTACACAAGGTTATTCACATTCCCCTGGTTCCCAGGTTGGTGGGACCATGGTCAAGGAACCAGTTACTAGCAGACACGGTAGAGAAATAATTCCACCAAAAAAGTTACAAGATTTTGTATGTGATTGAATTTCCTCCCTTGTTTCTCCATTCTCCTTCCCCCTTCCCCTCCTTTTGCATCTTTGTATTTGCTGTAAATGAGGAGATGTGTTGTGTTTACTATTGTTCTTGGTCTCGCGACCTGCCTCGCGCTGTCCCCTTGCCACGCGCCCTTGCCCAGAGTTCTATGACGTTCCCTCGTTCTATTGTGGAACCTTGGGCAAGGGTGACGGTTGGAGGGCAGTTGGAGGAAATCTGTCGTTCTCACCGGACGCCACTTGGTGTCAGGGCTTATACCGAATAAAGACTACTTAACATACTCCTACCTTACTGCGTGGTTTTTACAGAGGGTGTTAACATTTTTTTTTTTTTTTAAACTTACCTGACCGGGTCCCGCGCTGCCTCCGCTCTTGGCTGGGTCCCTGCTGCTTTCCAGGAACAGGCATCCTTCCTCCTCTCCTCTAAGCCAATCACAACGCTGCAATGGCAGCGTTGTGATTGGT
Organism: Calotriton arnoldi; assembly: GCA_963921515.1. Classification (NCBI taxonomy): domain Eukaryota; kingdom Metazoa; phylum Chordata; class Amphibia; order Caudata; family Salamandridae; genus Calotriton; species Calotriton arnoldi. The sequence goes on from CAWUFW010000885.1 coordinate 2,208,627, forward strand.
GCGGATAGCGCCCAGCCGAGCGCCTGTAGGGAGGCCATTTCCTTTATGTAGGCTCCATGCAGCCTACATAGAGAAAATGTAGAGTGCGCATGACTGGTTTGGTCGGCCCCAAAGGGCCGACCAAACAGTCAGGGTACTCAGAGTGGTGCAAGCCACTCCTCCCCAACCCGCCCGCCCCCAACCAGGCATACCCTCCCGCCCGCCCCCAACCAGGCATACCCTGCTTTCTCACAGCGCGAGAAGCAGAAACATAAAATGGTATTTAAAATACCATTTTATGTTTCTGCTTCTCGCACTGCGAGAAAGCAGTGGGGCGACGCTCCTCCGCCCTAATGGAGGAGCCACCCCTGAATACACCACACCCTATGACGACGTGGGAAAGGGAGGGGATATGAGGCAGTGGAAATTAGCATGCAGCTCCGGGCAGTTACAGAGCTGATAATCGTGCCGCCCGGGACTGCTTAAAAAATGGACACTCCTGCGCGTCATTTTGGGGTGGACCCCAAAGTTCCCAGATAAAGCAAGCCCAGGGCTGCAGTGAATGATGTCCATTGGTCTTGACAATGGCTGGCACATGCACACCATTGTATTTGTTAGTGAAGTGAAAGTGCTTGCCTGGCTGCCTGACCCTCGCATAACGCAAGAGTCAGAGTATGAAGCCAACAGAAAGGACTGGCACTGGTAATACGAAGTTGTTTTTTTTCATGATTTAGGTGCCATCCTCACTGATAATTAAATAATCATAATACACAGTGTGCAATGTGATTATTTAATTATTAATGTGTATGGCACATGGAGCAGAAACATTGGGGGGCGGAGCCCCAGTGCCCAAAGCGAGTATCCGCCCCTGATAATGCCCTTCACTGCAAACTTCAGTGTCAAGGCAACACTGCCTGCTAAAGGCATGGACTTAAGACCACGTTGTTGGGAAGCAGATATTCAGGATAGGATTACCCCTGTACAATGCAGAAGAAGTGGTGCTCACCCTCGTGGAAAGGCCTGGATAACCTCAGGAGGCTCCAACCTGGCAAGGGTGTAGCAGATTTGGATGCACAGTATGATTCAAAAGGAAATGATCTGCTTTTTAATCACCTTGCATAGACTAGGAAAAGTTGATCATTAATCCAGTAGTCACGGGTGTTGTCCTGGATCCAGGTGGTGCAGTCATCCTCCTTGATGGGTGAGGAGGTATGCAGAATGTCAATAGTGTGATGTAATGACCCTGGTGAAATAGGGTAACCCCTTTTGGCAGGAAGGAAGCCTTAATCTGAAGAACCAATACACTGGGCAATAAAAGGTAAAAGATGGATGAGCAGACAAAGTCTGCTGCTCACTAACATGCTGAGCTGAGGAAATGGCAATCAAGAACACGCTCTAAGTAAATAGCCACAAAGGACAACTGTATGGGCTCAAAGGGCAAACCGATCAGGAATGTGAGCTTTGTGTGAAGGTTCCATGAAGCACAACATAGTAGAGGGAGAAAGGGGAAACAAATGGACCAACTGCTTCGGAAAATGCATTTAAATAGGGGACCTGAACAGCAACAGTTGATCCAGCAAACAAAGAAAGCTGAAAGAGCTGGCCGATACCCTTCAACAGTTTCCACAGCAAAGCCTTGCCAGGCCAAGTAAAAATTGTGCAAAGTTCAACACCTCTAGTAAACTTGCCTTGAGGATATCAACTTCCTCTTCAGCACACTAAAAACTAAAATTAGACAAATGTCGAGAGTAAACAGATTTAGTTGAGAGGCACAGAGAAGGGAGCCTGCTGCAGGATTTTTGTGAGTGAGTTAGCTGTGGTCTCTCTGCGGACTTGCATAGGCCAATCTTTGTGGAGGACTGTGAAGGACACTCCAGATCCACCTCAGGTGGGGTATTCAATTCACTGGTATTCTTCAGGGCTAAATAGTAACCACTATCCATGGCCATAAGGGACGAAGATTGTCTGCCACAAGACTGTCATTATTATCTTGATAAATGATGTACGGGACCTGAATGGGATCTGAATCAGGGGCAAGAAGGGCCTCAAGGCTGCTACAATACCAATCATAAGGAAAACGACAGTAAACGGGACTCCAACAACTGTTGTGTCCATATTTGATTCTAGGCTGGGCTTTGTCTTAGAAAAATTAATCACCTTCTGTGATGGATCCAAGTCCGCACTAGGGGTAGGATGATGACCGGCAAGGTCTTTAGTGAAGGAACAGGTTCGGCCTGAATGGAGTTAAGAGAAGGTTGAGCACTGTTCAACAGCACTTGTGATGGAGCCTCCTGCAGGAGTCTGGTAAAACTGATTATTGGGGTCCATAGAAGTAGCCAGGATAAAGCAGAACAGAACCATGATGGCCAGGGTGAAAGTTGCAATTTGTGTAGGATCAGCACTAGCAGCTGGATAACTCCAGCAATGGAGCCGGGGGCTCCGGAGTCTGCACCAAATTCAGGACCGGCTGCATCTCTGTCAAAAATGGGCTGAGGACAATGTTACAATTCCCAATGACTGAAAAACTATCATTCAGCAGCAGTGACAGCAAAGCTGAAGATTTCTTCTTGTGGTGCTTCTTGTATATCTTTCTGAAGGACATGTCCTTGGATTCTGCCCAGTTCAAGGATTTGCTGATTTGAGAAGATATGGAGCAGTAGCCAGCGAGGGATATTGGTCTGGAATGGCACAGGGTCCCATCATACATATTTAGCCCATGCATTGAAGAGCTGTGTGTCCACCCCTTGATAGCATTAGCGTGCATATGATCTGGAGTAATATTTGGTCTGGACTGCTTGAAAAATGAAATCATATTTTAACAGATTAATCAGGTGTATATACAATAAATAAAGAAGCAAAATCTAAAACTGAACATTTTAAAACGCTCTGAAAATGTGAAGGAATTTGAAAATGCAGGGTGAAAATTAAGTTAGTATCCTCAGATTGATTTGTGGAGGCAGTGCCAGTGCCCCAAACAGAATATAGTATGGACGATAAGTGGCCTCAATTGAATTTAGAAAAGGTTCAACCTTCCCATAAAATAATCACAATTTTAATTTTAATATCCATTTGTGAATTAAATTAAATATTTAATCATTTGTGTATTTGTTTGATGAATGTACTTGCAGTGCTGTTGTCTATTTACTTTACCGCTGCAAATATTGGGATGAATGAGTACTGGTATCGTCGTTATATTGAGCTTAAGTACATGTTGTGAAATTTAGGAACACTAGCTTGGTTTCTAACCCTCAGTTGTGCAGCATATCCATGGGATCAGTTACATTACTTTCTCAGAGAAGCAAACTCTAACATTAAAGGTATCATCCACTGAGCTTCTGAAAGGGCTTAAAGGTACAGCTGTGTATTTTCCTTTTCACATGTGACGCACTCTATTGAAACTATGGGTGTAGAGACAGATTTGGAAGAGCCACTTTTTATTCTAGTGAATAGTGTGCCCCCGAAAAACGACATCTGGCAGGAACTAGTGCATGTAAATAAGGCGAAGAAAGCTACAATATATCTTAAACACAATAATGTGTACTATAAAGATGCAGATGTTCTGTAGCATGGAAGTCGCACAATGGAAGAAATGCTGCCTACAAGTGGACAGTTTGAAAAAGTGGATAGAAGTAGATCTGAAGAAATATATGAGTATTACAGTTTCCATCTACTACAGTCAAAAGAGATTACTGAGATGCCATTGAACTTTATCAAATAAACAAGCTAAAAAATATGTCTGAAGATTTCTCACGTTGCTTTTTCTCAGTCCTATTTGAAAAAACAGAAAAAGTATAAAACTGTTAGAAACACCTTCTTACAAAACAACAGTACTCTTAGCAAGTATTTCTAAACTACCCCACAAAATCGTCCCAGCACTTGTGACACAGTTTCTGACTAACACTGAATTTCAACCTCCACTCCTCCGGGGTTAGTTCATAATTGCAGACAAGGATCTCCTTTATAGTGGCATACCTCAACCTCTTCTCCTTCTCTAGGACAACTATGTTGTCCCTCCCATCACCACAAATATGACTCCAAAAGCACCTCTACAATCCTCCTAAGAGATCTTCTGCACAACTACAGCTACTTCCTATGACAGAAAAACCTTGTCTATATCAAACCCCTCTCTAAAGTCAGCCACCAAGTCTCTGAATATATGAACTCTTTCTTCTGCACTGGACACACTAGTGGTGCTCACACCTTTTGTGCTAGACTCTAAGAGCTATTTGGCCTTCAAGTGCATCTCCGTAACACTACAGCCAGCAAGACCCTTTTATCTTCCAAGGCTCTCATAGCCTCACCTTTTCCCTCCTCTACACCCAGCTGGGCTAGCTGCGGCCTCAGCTCCCACTCAGCCTGTCTGTCTTTGAGGTTCTCAGGGGACTGAGTTTGGGAGGAGACAGTACTTCCTGCACGTATCCAATAGAGAAGTCTCTCACTGGGGGATAGCCTCCCTCCTCTGGAAACTTTACCCACTCATTTCTCCACTCTTCTCCCTCCTTCTGCAACTCACTACCCTTTGAGGCACTGATTCTGAGCTCAACTACAATCAGGGTTCTGCCTTTTCAAGAGTGCTGAAGTAGTCCTCTTCAAACTCTTCTTGTGGTGCAGACTGCATTCTGCAAATGTCCTCCCAGTCTCCAAGGGCGAACTAGTACTCAAACGTGGACGTATAGGTGAGTAAATGAGCGTGTGAATGGTTTTATGGCAGTGTGACCGAGTGGTGCAGTCACTGTGTGGCTATATGAGAGGTGGGTACATAAGTGCTTTCGTGGGAGTGTAACTGGATAAGTCAGTGTCTGCATGAATTTTTGTATGTGTGCAAATTAGATACTATAAGCAAACCCCCCAAATCTAATTTCAAACACATTCATTCATACTGGCTTAGTAAAATTACTATTCTTTCAGTATACCAATTTCTCTTTCTCCTTTCCTGCTCACTTTATTTTTAATAAATATTCTCATATAAGATCCCTGCTACTTCTCTTTCTACTATAGTGTCTAGAAGGTACACATATTCTTTCAGTTTACATACAATCTCTCTAAACATAATTTTATATATTACAACTTAATTAACATACCTCGAAAAGCTCTTTGCTGCTCTCCCAGTATTAATTCTATGTCTGGTAACATCTGTTTTCATTCCAAATCTCCACTCAGAACTCCTGCAAACCACCTCCTCTCTCCGTAGACAAGCAGGTAAAATGGCTACCCCCTCGCCATGTGCTCTTACTTATGCTGCTCTGGTTAACAAATCACAGGCTTACTTTCATCTTTGTTTTTAGTTATATCTCTTCTAAATGGTCAGTATTTCTTTAAACCTTTCCATGCTTCCTGTGAAGAAGACCAATTTGGTTTGTTCTCCCCCACGCCCCATCTGACTCCGCGGATCCTCCGCAAATCTCTGCGCCACCCCGTGTAACTTTGCGGCGCGGTTTGTGGCTCTACACTGGGGCAGGGTTCTCCTGAGCCTCGTGACAGCTCCACGGATCTTGCGGGTAACAAAAAAAAACATTTCTAGGCATTTTACTGCCCATTAATCATGCTTTCACCTCATTTTAACACACCCACAGGGTCAGGGCACCTCTACCCTGACCACTTCATGTGCTTCGCATGCATAGTTTCAGCCCCGGGGACCATTTCCCGGTCCAGAAAAATGGCATCCACAACTTTTCTATCGGATTACGGCCAGCCAATCAGGGCCCTGCTGTGGCTTCTGGAGCCGCTGATACACTGCTGGTGGACCTGTGGAAGGCCCGCGCCTCTAGATATACAAAGTTGGATTTTGGTTAATATCTCTAAAACTACCGAACGGATTCACACCAAACTACAAAAAGGCACCTCTCTGGACTAAGATCTAGTTTTCTGCCAAATTTGGTGTAAATCTGTTCAGTTCGGGCGGTAGTCATGCTCAACATGGGGAAAACGCATTTTGGGAACCCCCCCTTTTTTCACGGACCCCGCATCACAGATCGCCGCAAAACTTTTCAGACACCAGCTAAACTGAGCATCATTAGTTTTGAACATTTCGTGAAGATTTGTCATACGATGCTAAAGATACTGGCAAAACAAAAAATGCTCTTCTATGGAAACTAGGTCCTAACTATAACTACCTACTAGCGACTGCCAGTGATTATATATATATATATATATATATATATATATATATATATATATAGGTATATATGTGTGGGTATATATGTATATATATATATATCACGAACATAATCAAAGTGCAAGTGATGCACAGACAAATTAAACGGACTCAGATGATGCTGGTGAAGAGTATGCAAGTGTTTATTTCAAGCTTGTGCTGCCCATGACGCGTTTCGGCCGTGTGCTACGGCCTTGATCACATGGTCCTAACTATAACTACCTACTGGCGACTGCCAGTGAGATATATATATATATATATATATATATATATATATATATATAGGTATATATAGGTATATATGTGTGGGTATGTGTGTGTGTGTGTGTATGTGTATATATATATATATATATATATATATATATATATAGTGTAACCTACTGGCAGTCGCAACTAGGTAGTTATAGTTAGGACCATGTTACCATTGGAAAAGCGTTTATCGACTTGCCTATATCTTTGGCATCGTTTGACGACTCTTCATGAAATTTTCTATAAAAAGTGCCTCAATGATTTCTAGTTGTGCATGGAAAGTATTGGGCGATCAGTCAAGCGAAGGCTGAGAAAAAGAAAGGAGGAGGTAAACAAAAAAGTGTTTTTCCTATGTCAATTTTCATACAGAGATTTTAGACACAACAGCCCGAACTGCTGGACGGAATTACACCAAATTTGGCAGAAAGGTAGCTAGCTCTTGGTCCAGAAAAAACCCTTATTGTTATATGGTGTAATTCCATTCAGTAGTTTAAGATTTTAACTGAAATCGAAATTTTGTATATCTAGGGAAGCGGATCCTCCTTGGATTTGCGAATCCACGCGCCAACAGCAATGCCGTAAATGGATGGCCGCAACCTGAGAGGAAAGTTGCAGCCGCCATTTTGTTTGTCAGGACTTGGTTTTCAGTGGGGAAAATAAAGTTAAAAAGTGATAGAAGGGGTCAGGGTAGAGGTACTCTGACCCCCTTGGTTTAATGGAGGGATCTGTGAGGTAAGAAAGTGTCCAAAAACGTTTTCTTTTTTTTTTCTTACTACGCGATGAGCCATGGATCCTCCCAGAATTCAGGTGGATCCACGGACCCAGACGCCAATTAAAAAAAACATACACTCACTCTCAGATCTACACATCTACTCACACACCCACACAACCACTCGCATACTCTCACAACCACTCAGACCCACACAGCTTTCACACACCCACTTGCACACCCACACAACCACTCACACACCCATACAGCCACTCCCACACCCACTCACACACCGTTAAAACCACTCACACACCTACTCACACAGCCACACCCACTCACAGACCCACACAGCTAGTCAAACGCACTCACCCACTTACATACTCACACAACCACTCACACACACCCTCACACAACTCCTCAGCCGCCCACACACCCAGGTTGCAGGGACGTTATAGTTAGGAAATAGCATTAAAAAAAAGTTAGGAAATAAAATTTTAGTAAACCTTAGAAATTAACTGGAAAAAAGAAAGGTTACAGGTACATTAAAGTTATGTTCAGATTGTACACACACAAAACCATAAAGATTCAGCAGTTACATTTATCTCAAATAACTATAAATCGTGCCCTAAGGTAAATATAACTCACGGCCTCGCCATGCACTGCTAATTACTCCACATATTACATCACTCATGACATCTTCTATGACATCACTGATATCACTGCAACATTTGCAGTGAAATTATTCATGAGAAAACTGTGCATGGTGGGGTGCGAGTTATAAATATAGTTACCTTAGGGCACGAGTTATAGTCACTTGAGATCAGGAGAACTGCAGAATTTATATGGTTTTGTGTGTGTAAAATCTGAACCCAACTATAACGTCCCTGTAACCTTTGTTTTTTTCAGTGAAAATATGTATATGTGTCAGTAGAGCCCCCATCACAGCCCATTTAGGGCCAGGGGACCCCACCCCCAGGGGCCATGTATGTACCGAGGTGTATTCAGCCCCAAGGACCCCATTCCCCTTGGCTCAATGCATTTAATAAGGGAAGGGGGCCTCCTCCCTGAGCCTTTAATGACCCCGTCCCCAAGGATCGGCTTACTTACTGTTTCCCAGGGAGCCCACCCCCAGGACACAGTAGTTTCCCAGACCGCACAGGCACGGGGAGGGAAAGATGTGTTTGCTCCAGTCTGGCACAAGAATTTTCAAATTTCCTGCCAAACAGGAGAAAACACAAAGTTTGCTCCCAACAGGTGGAAGCTTTAAAAATGGTCCCGCCAGTTGGGAGCAGACATGTGTTCTGTTTAGCTCCTCCACTGATGCGGGCAGGGAAACAGAACAGGTTTCTCCTGCAATGGTACATCCAGACATTTTCTCAAGTCCAGTAGTTCTTCCTTTAAGTCATGTTCCAAACAGAAAACCTTCAAATCCAATAGCAAATAGTCCAGAAGGTTAAAATGATTGGCTACAGGCTCGTCAAACTTCTTCTTAATTATTGCTGATTTGTGGTACCTGAATCGGTTTTGGAGGTCATTCACTGTTTGGCCTACATATTGTTTTTTACAGCTTAGGCGTTGGCAATGAATCGCATAAATAATGGATACTAAGCGACACGTCTTAAAGGAAGAACTAGTGGACTCCATAGGAAACTTCTGGAAGCACCATTTAAGATCATTGCATCCAGATGGACTGAACATCACTGGCAATACCACCTGATTACTGCATATGTCAAGCAATCCCAAGACTGCATTTATTTCACATTCCAAATGGATCTTCACTCATGATGCTTTTTGAAAATTAAATTCAGCAGTGTCAGCTGTGCAGCCACTGAGCAACCAACCTTGTTCTACCTGAGGAAGTCGGAAGCTGAAATGTTGTAGTGGAAATATATGGTTGTTCTTTTGTGACTCCATCTGTTTGAGTCAAATCTTTCTTGGATCTTTCATTTCTTTGTGACTCATTGTATCTTTTTCATTTTAAATTTCTCCCATTTAAAAGCATTCAGAAATATAATTGTATTCTCACACTCCAATATTAAGTTGACAAGGACTTTTAAGAGTTTAATACCTCAGTGCTTCAGTTCTGCATCTCTGTGCCGCAGCCTAGGTCATAAATCTGACTGGAGCACTGCTCGTTTTTAGGCCCTGCTATTTGCTGCCTGTTGATAGTAATATAAAATAAACACAGCCTTTCCTTAACTTTAAAAGGAAAATGTGACCCTGTGCTTATTTAAAAATGAACTCAAGGCTGTGAGTTGCTCTGAAAGTGTCTGCGAGCTACTGGTAACTCGCGGTCGACTGCTTGGAGACACCAGATATATATTTATTTAGATATAAATATATGTATGTGTGTGTTCACACATGCACACACATATATATCTAATGACACAAAGGTGCTTGCTTCTCTGCTCGAGATAAGAGGGCTGACTGCTGCAAAGAGATCAGGAGAGGTCCCCTCCGGCTGTTGGTAATACTGCAGGAGCAGATGCCTCTATGAAAGAAATTATAGTTAAAGGACTTTTGGCCATGTTTGAGAGGAGGTAAGCCTAGATTATGCCAAGGAGATAATAAGGTGGGCCAAAATAATTTTACATTTAACAGTCTTTGCCAATCACAGCTCGGTTTCTTTACTTTTAAAACTTGATTACTCTCTCGGGGAGGGAGGTTAATGTGGACATTTGACATATTCCTTGCTTATGTATAAGATTGCATAGCTGTCATAATTATTTAGGAAGCAATTGTCCAATAAGCTTGGTTCTCCCTCTTTTGCCGGATTTTGGGATACTTTAAGGTAAGTATCAGAAGTCATACTCTTATGTCCCTGTCGAAGGGCAAAAAAAACCAAGAGACTGTTTAATTGCCAGTCAGGACTGGTCACGACTGGAGAATTTGCACTGTAATGTGACTGAATGAATGAGCAATTTATCAAGCGCAAACTAATGCCCAGAGGCGTTTTAGCGCTAGAAGAGACAGGTAAGCGAAGCTCTGATCTCCTATTTCTGGACAAAAAGCCAGGTTTTCAGGGATTTTCTAAAAACCGATCGAGAGGGATCTGTTTGACGTTCCAATGACAACCTGTTCCAAAGCAGGGCTGTGGACCTAAAGAAACTTTTGCCACCCCAAGAGGTCCTTCTAAATGAGGGGACTACCAGGTTCTTTGCAGAACGTGAACGAAGGGTTCTGCTAGGGGTATACCACCTCAACTTGTTCTTAAAAAGAGAAAGGCCTTGCCAATGCACGGTCTTGTAGACCACACAAAGGGCCCCAAAGATGATGCATTGCCTGACCAGCAACCAGTGAAGTTTCCTGATGGCACCTCTAGCCGATTCAAATTTGTTTTTTAAAGAAAGCGTGCCGCTGAATTCTGCAAGGTCTGAAGCTTCTTCAGTGAGCCTACAGAGAGATTAAGATAGAGTCTATTGCAGTAGTGAAGTATTGTCAATACAAGAGAAATTACTACTGTCTCGAAAGAAAGATATTTGTCTATTTTTTTGACTAGTCTTAAAGAGCAGAAAGCGGCAGAGGTGACCTTATTAACTTGTTATTTCAGTTTCAGCTCATTGTCTAACAATAATCCCAGATTTTTGACTTTAGACAACGGGGTGGGGGAGATAGCCTAAATCATATGGCCACCAGACTGGCGTCCAAAAGGATGGGTTATTGCCACATAAAGTGACATGAAAGAGACTAACTGTTCATTTATCACTTTCACCGCTAGCTTAGCGGAGTAAGGAAGCCTAGAGCTAGGACAATAGTCTGTGGTATTGAGGTTAGCCTTTTTATTTTTTTTATTTTTTTAGGAGTGGAAGAAATGAGGCTGATTTCCAATGGGAAGGCAAAATCTCTGTGAACACTGCAGCAAAGATATCAGCTAAATACAGTGCCACTGGTTCTGTAACCACATGCATTATCATAAGTGGGCACGGGTCTTGGTGGGCACCAGATTTTATGGTAGAAATAAGTTTCCACAGTTGCTCTGCTGTGGGGGCCTGAAAGCTCATAAACCTTGTGTATTCTGTACCTAATTAGAGGGTTGTGTCGCAGGTTGAGCACTCAAATTGCTGGTAGTGAACTAATTAAATTATTTGCAACCTTCTCTTGGATGAAACAAGCTAGTGAGTACAGAATTCCTGGCTGTTGGCTGCAGAATTATTTATGGTGAGCGCTGTCAACTTTTTTATGACTTGGAAAAGGGTTTTGTTTGAATCACAATCTGAATTAATTTGCTCTGTATAGTAAATTGTCTTTGCAGCTATGATGCGTTTTTTATGTTTAGCTCATTTTAGTTTATAATTAACCTTCTCTTCAGGCTTGCAGTTTTTTCACCATTTCCGTTCTTGTCTGCAACACTCTTTTCTAGAGATCTTAAGAGTCTCATCATACCATGGTTGGGATACCTTTTTAAATATCATCTTTTGTTTAACAATGACAACCAGGCTCTCCCGGGAACCATTCGATTTGCAGATGTGCGCGGTGCGCAGAAGAAGACATTAACTTCTCAGAGCAGATCTAGTTTGAAACTTTATCACCGGACTCATTTTCAGCATTAGAACCCCTACGTACTCTGTGTGAGATTGCTGAGGTGATATGAGCTTATCTAGTGGTAAAGTAGCTATTTTTTAAAAGATTAATTCACCAGAATTTGCCTGGACATTGAGATCCCGGAATCTTGGAATATAATACTGCTGTATGCCAAAAAAAAAAAAAAAGGAAGCCTGCTCAAGAGCTTGGGTCATATCAGCCCATTAGTAATTACACAAGCTTTCGGACGACTGTATCCAGAATCGTCTCACCTTGGCAACATGGTTGTGTGCCTCAGAAAGACAGGACACACACTTAAATATGGTGGTAATATTATTTCATGCGATAGTAGTTAAGGTTGTGGACTTGGTATGCTCTTGTTGGGTGCAGAGAACGCCTCTGATCAGAGTCTTCTTGTGTCTTCTCTGGATGGTCTTTGCTCATCCCAGCTGTTGAAATCATTTTGTACCTTATGTTCAAGCTCTGGAAAAAAACCTCGTGTCGCCTCTGTTGCAGGGACGGGAGCTATATAAGGACAGATTATCATAACCAGGGATAATTATCTGGGGTGAAATATCGTGCACATATTTGCTTTTTATTTAAAACCTCATCTTTGCTGCTTGTTAAACTTGAAATCTTTTAAACCAGTGGTTTTGAACAGGACTGAAGTAAAAATATTTGCATATGCAAATGATGTGACAGATGAACTATGTTCACTATACAAATCACTGAGAGAGGGACTGACTAATATTTGGTCATGTCTAGGTATTATTTTCAACAGTGATAATAGATCTGCCCATAGTTCCAACTGCTACATATTTATGGGTGCACGCGTATGCTAATGTGGAAAATACTGTTCAGGTCAATTATGTGACTAATTTCCAACAGTGCATAATAAGAAAGAAAAATTGGCACTGCCTGCCTATAAGACCTATTGGGTTCTGTAACAAACAAGTTAGCTTATAAGTAGGGACTCTACCTAGCTGCAGATTCCTTACCTTAGAATATTCCCTAGGCGTAAGGCAAGATCCGGAAAATCTTAAGCAGTACCTCTGCCCACCAGTAGGTGGTGCAGAAACACTCTACGTCGGTGCTGTCCGCGCCGGATGTGACGTGCACGGTTCCTATATAGGCACCACCCCATTGTGCTGACCTCCATTTCCATGCAACTGTTTACATGCCAGAAGCCCTGAGCCATGCCAAGGTGTTGGAACTTGTGTGCCTAAATTACGGGCCGACAAGGACCTATGTAGTGGAGAAATTCAGTTCGCAGATTGGGGAGGCTGGGAGGGTTGATAAGGAATCTGTTGTCAGATAGCACCTTTACCAGATAAGGAGTTAATTGTCTTAAATATTAGGTGCCAGAGAGGATAACTATGCAAGGGTTGGGGGCGTGGCCAGCAACATGGCCGAGTAGCTGTGCCGATCGGCAGCTCCGTCAGCCCCAAGCCAATCCTGTTAATAATCCTGCCTTCTTAATGGCACCAAATGACTTCGAGGGGTGTCCTATGTCCCCTGACCTATAGTGGCTGCAATATAGGGGTCGAGAGGGAAATCCGGACAGGAGAAAGCCTCTAGAGGCTGCCGACAGGAAACGAAGCGTGGCTGCCCAAGATGGTGGCGGAATACGGGAGTGAAGCCGACGAGACAGAGTGAAGGCGGACTACCAAGAAGTGACCACCTATTCCCTGGAGCTTAGAAGTCAGCTGAGGTGCGGCGGTGCCAAAAGTAATCTCCAAGACTCAAGCGATTGCGGTGCGTCCGGCCGCGACCATCCCCGGGTCCCTGCTGCAACGAGGAAAGTGCGACCTGTGGGAAGAACAGCCGACTGAGTGTTGGAACGAGGGAGATACCTTGGTGGCGCCGGGGAGAGACAGCGAGGCTGTGTCCGGCCCCCAGATGCCGCAGGAATCCTGTAAACCTGGGCACAGAAAAACCTCCTGAAGGGACCGGGTGAGACGGTGCTGAGGGCGGCCAGCCGCCCCGGAATACAGAGGTCAGCTGGGGCGCGGTGGTGCGGATTGCCAAGACAGTCATGGAGGCCCAGGGAGTGGCGGTACGCCCGGCCGCGGATGTTCTCGTGAGCCCCGGTGAGACGAAGTAAGTGCGGCCTGCAGGGGGAAGACGCTGATTGAGCGGAGAAACAAGGGACTTGCTTCGGGCCTCCAGCGGTAAGAGCCGACAAGGCGGCGCGAGACCTGCGGCTGCTGTGGGAATCTCGTTAGAGACGCCCGCTGCTGCTGAACTCAGCGGCGTTGAGGAGAGGGAAAGCCACCCTGAAGAACAGGTGAGGGGGTCTGTAAGGCCGAGGGGCGACCGGACACAAATCAATTCCCAAAAGGCCAGTGCTGTGTGTTAAGCACCCATTTCTCCTCCCCCCGCCTTGACTAAAAGGACTGCGCACCCCTACAGGGAAGCTGAGATGTGACTTCAGAGTCACAGGAGAACACCCACGGGACACCCTTACTGGGCAATTCCAGGCAAAGCCACAGCCTTATTAAGGGGGGCACCGGTATACCTCGCCGAGAGGATTGAGACTTGACCACAGGGGGGGGAAAGCGGAACCCTCTCTGTGAAATAGAACTCTCCTGGACAGTGATAGGACATACGCCACAGAGGAAAAGGTGACCGAGTTGTGCAGAAAGGCAGTAGCATCCTCACTCAAAAGCAAAATAAGTATAGGTCACGCGCCGCCCCCACGGCGGAGACTTGACAGAAAATCGCATAGCGACTGGGCAGGGACCCAGTCAGCACCCAACGCGATGGCGAGAGATAAAGAACACAAACCGACAAAACAGGGGAAGATGGACCATTACGCAAAAGTGATAGCCACAATCACTGGAGCAGAGGGAGAGGACACACCCGTGCTGGACAATGCAGCCATATTGCAAGCGATACAGGCCTCCAGAGAGGCTCTGGAGGGAAAGATGGCCGAGGTGCGTTCTGAGGTGTCAATGCTACGCCATGATTTGTGCAAGGTCTCGTAGAGAGTGACTCAAGCTGAAAATCGTATTGCAGAAGTGGAAGATGTGTCCCATACTATGCGTAAAGAAGTTAAAGGGCTGACAGCTTCGCTGAAAGAGGTGACCTGGAGGCTGGATGATGCAGAAAATACGGCCCGCCGGAATAACCTTCGCTTCATCGGATTTTCGGAGGGGGTAGAGGGGTCAGACCCGGGACAGTTCCTACTGGCATGGCTTAAAGATACCCTCCCGAGTGCGCAGTTCTCACCCTTTTTTATAATAGAGCGAGCTCACAGAATGCCAAGTTTCTGGCCGCCACCTGGTGCCTCGCCCGAGACCCTTAAATTGCCCGCTTTTTAAACTTCCAGGACCGTGATTTAATACTCCAGGAGCTGAGGCAATGAGGAGAAATCAAACGTGCCAATACACAAATAATGGTATTCCCGTGAAGTGCAAAAGCAGCGGCGAAGCTTTGACGAAGTTAAGGCAAAACTGAGAACACTGGTGATCCAATATATGCTGCTCTTTCTGGCAAAACTTAAGGTAATTCCAGGGCACCACGCAATTTTTCCAAAACCCAATGGAGGCATGGGCCTGGATTGAGGAACGTCCCCCCACGAGACGTCGACTAGACCCGAACGGGACACCTCAAACGGATAAGCCAGAGAGGCCGAGCTCTGGGAAGCCCAGGGGAAAAATCTGCAACGCTCAGCAGCGTCACGGTGGGCCTATGTTGGAACACCCCATCGCTCCAAGCGGATTGCAAATCAGAAGCCAGAATTCGGAATCAGAGGAAGAAACCTCACGAGGAAGCACTAGGCAGACACATCAGACAATCCGAGATCGAGTAACTTCCGAACCATCAGAAAAAGAGTACCCGGCTGATGTGGATAGTGACCATCCACTTCTTAAAGACATCCAACAGATAGAAGACCCGAGTTCAGACTCAGTAGCCCTAGTGACCCAGCAACAGCAACAATCCAAGAGTGGGCGAAGAAGGCTGAGATGCAGGGGTGAGATAGCCACTGAGAGACAGTAAGACACTACTAAGGGCCCTCTAGACACTATATCATTCAGCCCAAGAGGCTGTGGGGCCAACAGTGGACGCATAACACGTGATTTATAGTTAATTGTTTTGGGGGTGGGGGAGGGAGACAGACCTCTTAAGCTTTACCTGTGCTGCAGTTGTCATGTTGACGAATTGGGGGGCGGCGCGAGTAGTGGAAGAGGGTGGGGGGGGTTCATGTTGAAAGTTGAGAGACATCAAAGAAAAAGTTGGGGACAGGGGATGTTTTCTTTAGAAAACGACCGAAAGGATACCGAGAGTAGGGGCAGGGAAGGGAGCGGCTGTAACTGCAACGGAACGCATCAGAGGAGTCACGGAAAACGTACATATCAATACTGGGTGAAGGGAACTACACAATACTGACGTGGAACGTCCACGGGTTAGGAAACAAAATTAAAAGAGGGCTGGTAACTAGATATCTTAAACGACTTAAACCAGACATTGTCTTCCTACAGGAGACACACCTGATGGGCACACACTGCTCATTCCTAGGAAGGGGATCATATACCAAACTCGCACACGCGGAATTCTCCACGGGATCAAGAGGGGTGGCCATACTAATCAAGAAATCACCCCCCTTTCATGTTAATAAAACATGGGTAGATCCAAACGGTACGTTTGTGGTGGTACAAGGGACATGGGGCCGAAGAAAGCTTATGTTGATGAGTGTTTACGCACCCCCGAGGCGACAGCAACGCACGCTAGACAAAGTAGCTGAGATACTCCTAGAGTCAGGACCGTCCACACACATTATAGAGGGGGACTTTAATGATGTCACAAACCCAAATAAAAGCACGCAAATCCAGAGACGCACGGACATACCCACTTGGCCCAATTCCAGGATATGCTTGGCCTGATTGACCTCTGGCGTAGACACCATCTGACTGAGCGCGTCTACTCCTACTTTTCAGCCGCCCACAAGGTATTCTCTAGATTAGACTACCTCTTTGCCCCAGCAGGAGAGGTGGAGACAGTAGAAAGAGTGGAATATTTGGCAAGGGTCATATCCGACCACTCACCACTCTGGCTGACAGTAGGAGGAAGAACAAGTACAAGCAGACAAGGGTGGAGGCTAAATGCTTGGGCCCTAAGGGATAGAAAGATTGCAAATGAAATCCGGACTGCCTCAGAATTGTATTTTAATGAGAACGAAGGCTCAGTGGCATCGGCGGTCGCTTTGTGGAAAGCCTATATGACTGTGGTACGGGATAGGGCACAAAACATTATAGCCAACAAAAAGAGAGAGGAGACTCGAGAGATTGAGACCCTGGAGCGTAGGCTGCTGGAGTTGGAGAGGGGCATGGGCCCCGAGGCCGACCAGCATACACTCCGCCAGATAGAGATAACATGGGGGAATATAGGACACTGGTTAACCAACAAGTGAAAGCCCAACTTCCGGCCACCCAACACAAATTATATGAGGCGGGAGATAGAGCGGGGAAGCTCTTGGCCTGGTTGAGTAAAAAAAGAGCGAGATGGGTGGCCGTCATACAAGAACAGGACGAGGCCCACACGACACCCCAAAATATAGCGGATGCCTTTGCCCGGTACTACACAGAACTATATAGAGCCAGGCCATTAGCAGATAACACCCAAATTAGTAGGTACTTGGAAGCAATAGAGACTCCCACACTCTCTCGGGAGGACCGAGATATGTTAGAAAAAGAGCTGACCCTGGAAGAAGTGATGGACGCCATTGGTAGGCAGAAATCAGGAAAGACCCCGGGTCCGAGGGGATTGCCCGCAGAATTTTTCAAACATAACGCTAGTCTATTAGGTCCCCACCTCTTAAATATGTTCCTGGCGGCGTAGGAAGAGGGGACACTCCCACCTGATCTACGTACCGCTACAGTGGTAGTGATTCATAAAACAGAGAAGCCCCCAACAAAGTGTGGGTCCTACTGACCTATATCACTACTTATTGTAGAGACGAAGATCCTGGCCACTATTCTGGCCACGCGCCTTTCGACGGTCATCACAGCCCTCATACACTAGGACCAATCCGGCTTCATGCCAAAATGAGCCACGCGCTTTAATCTTCGCCAACTTGCCAACTGGATGGACACAGTGAAACTCAGGGCTAATCCACACGTGCTCCTCTCCCTAGACGCCAAGAAGGCATTCGACACAGTCCACCGGCCATTTATGGAACAAACACTGTTGAAGTTCGGATTCGGGCTGGTCTTTATAGCCTGGGTAATGCTACTCTACAAAAATCCAGAGGCCAGAGTTCAAGTTAATGGGGCGACCTCGGCAAACTTGCCAATACAAAGGGGTACTAGACAGGGATGTCCCCTGTCTCCATTGCTGTTCGCCCTAGTGTTAAAGCCGCTGGCCTGAGTGATTAGATCTCACCCGGATATGAACGGTTTTAAGGATGATGTGGGGGCCATGGGCGATGAACGGATTTCGCTTTACGCGGATGACATCCTTCTATATGGCACTGATCCAGCTAGGACGCTCCCAACAATCCTAGATATTTTCAGAGAATATGGTCGACATGCTGGATACTGCATCAACTGGGATAAATCTAGCCTTTACCCAGTGGGGGGTCCCATTGACAGCCGAGACTTTTCGGGGGTGCTTCCAGGTAGCTCAAGAGGGATTCCGCTATCTAGGCCTTTACATCACCACCAATGAGGCTACGAACCTAGCACAGAATATCAAACGGGTCTTAACAGAATTTCACGAAGATATAGGGAGATGGAGGTTACTTCCGCTGACGATAATGGGCCGGACGGCCATGTATAAGATGATCACGCTCCCAAAGCTGTTGTATATACTACAAAACACATATAGCAAGATACCCGAGACTATTTACAACACTAAACAACGAGTTGCTTACACTTCTATGGGACGGGGCTCATCCAAGAGTGGCACTGCAAACACTACAGCGCAATCACTATAATGGAGGCCTTGCATTACCGGACATAAGAGCCTACTATAGGGCGACCCACCTAGTAGTCATTAATAAGAGGGGACACACCACAGGAGATCATCCGACATACACGCTGGAACGACTTCAATTTAGACTACCTATATGGGGGTAAGGGCACCAGTCAACTGCTGCCAGCCACCCAGAGGGTAATAGAAGCCTGGAAGGGTGCAGAAAGACAAATGAAGTGGGACACTAGACTATCGAGAGAAACCCCCCTGTGGGAAGGAACAAGGCTACCAGAAATTCGTAAGCTCCAGGGTTTTAGACAGTGGGACATGATTAGAATCTCCAAACTGGGAGACATCCTAGAAAGAGACACCCTTGCCTCCTTTGCTACACTACAGACCACATACCAATTAAACGACAATCAGAGCTATGCATATCTCAGGAGGGCGGAGGGATTGGATGCGGTAGATATCCCTGAGTTTGCCCCCCTCGAGGGCAAGCTCTTACAAGAGGAGATCCCCAATAAAGCCATTTCATGGACATATAAAACATTACTAATTAACATCCCCGACAAGCTGGGACCACTCAGGGCCAAGTGGGAGGACATCACAGGGCCACTGGAGGATATGGATTGGGAAGTGGCCCTGATGCACCAGAGGGAAGTGGCCATAAAACAGAGGCTACTTCTAATACAATTTAAAATCCTCCATAGAGTATATTAAGACAGAGCATGTCTGCACATCATGGGAAGAGAAGACCAGCTCGAACTAGAGGCTATGTATATTTTGTTGGGTATTCTCACCGAAATAGACTTGCCACGCAGCAAACTTTTGTTATATAACTTGGGAGATGGAGAGGAAACATCAGACCCAACATGGCAAGGCTCAGAGAAAGAAAAAAGCTAAGTTTCGCCCCCCCCCCCGATTCGCCTGGACTTGCTCCAAAGGTAGGATTGTGACCCTCACTGATTGTAACCTTATGATGGCTAAACCATATGTGACTTAAGTCGATGTTATTGCTGCTTTACTCTGCTACTTATATAACTTTGTAATGTCATATATTGTTTCCCACAACTCGTGTATCCATAGTATTTGCTTTATTGGTATCAATAAAAACAGTTTAAAAAAATAAAAACTATGCAAGGGTTCAAAGGGGGAACACATCCGGTAGAGTCAAAACCAAATTAAGGGCCCATTGAGGCATAACAAAAGGGTTGAGAGGGAATATATGTTGAAGATCTTTCAGGAAACTAGTCACAATAGGAGACTTAAACAGGGAGGTTTGATCCATCAACCACATGAAAGCCAAAACGGCCAAAACCATACCCCTTAACTGTGCCCAGAGGAAGACCTTTGCCGGCAAAAAACAAAGCAAGTAACAACACTTCGGACAAGGGTGCAGTGGATCAATAGGTTTGTCAGCGCACCATGCCACAAATTTGTACCATACTCTCCTAGCCCAATCTGGACCCACCAGGATGACTTGGGCCTGGTTGGTTGTGATCTTTTTCAGAACGTGGGAGAGGAGAGGTATGGGAGGAAAGGAGTCCTGTATTTTGGTCTAGTCTGAATGCGTCTTCCAGCAAGAGACGCTCTGGAAACTCCAGCACACAGAAGTGCTGGCATTGCACATTCTCGGTGATGGCGAACAGATCTAACCAGGGTTCTTCCCAGTCCTGAAAGAGACCTTGAGTCACATCAAGATGCATCTGCTGTTCGTGGTCTGCGAGGCATCGAAGGCTAAGTTTGTCCATCCTCGTGTTTAGAGATCCTGCCACGACCAGGAAAATGTCCTGACATTCCAGCCATGCACAGAGGCACAGTGCCTCCTCAAAGAGGGTCCTCAACTCCACCCTGCCCTGTTTGTTGCAGTACCACATGGCGCTGGTATTGTCCTTGAACACCTTGACCAGCTTCCCTTTGATGGAGGGCAGGAAAGCTTTCAATTCCAAGCACAAATTGCCCTCAACTCCAGAAGATTGATGTGGAACAGAATCTCCGACGATGACCAGCAGCCTCTGATCTCCAGCTCTCCCACATGACCACCCCATTCCAGAGGCGATGCATTGGTGATCACTGTCAGCTCTGGGTGGAGAAGGGAGAGGGGTCACTGACCCAATCTCGATTCAGTAGCCACCACTGCAGATCTCGTTCAGTCTCCTGCGATAGCTAGACCTGATCGGAAAGATTTGCTTAGTGCGGTGTCCACTGGGACTTCAGATCCCACAGTGCCTGCCTGTGCCACCTGGCATGTTTCACTAGCAGGATGCAGTAAACCAGCCTCCGAGTTAGTCTCACTGAGTTCCAGGATAGAGGCTAAAATATTGGGATCAAAGCCTGAATGTCCTGGATTCTCCACTCCGGTGAAAAAGCATGGAACTGCATTGTGTCCAGCATGACTCCGATGAAAGGGAGCATCTGAGAAGGAGTCAGATGTGACTTTGGCATGTTGATAGTAAAACCCAGAGAATGCAGGAGGTCTGCTGTAGTCTGGAGGAGGGTGAGAACTGCTTGTGGCGAGTCCGCCTTCAGCAGCCAGTCTTACAGGCAGGGGAAAGACTGGAACCCCAACCTTCGAAGGTGTGCTGCAACCACCGCCATCACTATCGTGAATACACGAGGAGCACTGATTAGGCCAAAGGGGAGCAAAGTAAACTGAAAATGGTCTTGGCCAACTGTAAATCGTAGGTAGCGCCAATGGGCTTGTAGGACGGGGATGTTAAAATAGGAGTCCTGCAGGTCCAGAGCTACCACCAGTCTCTAGGGTCGAGCGCAGACAGGATCTGAGTGAGTGTGAGCATCTTGAAGTTATCCTTCCTCAGGAAGGCATTCAGAGGGCGCAGATCTAGGATAGGGTAGAAGCCTCCATCCTTTTTGGGCACCAGAAAGTAGCGGGAATAACAACCAAAACCTACTTCTGATGCTGGCACCCTCCATATGGCTTCTTTGGACAAAAGAGCCTGCACTTCCTGGCATATTAAGGAGAGGTGGTCCTACATCACCTGATTTAAGGACGGTGACAAGGACGGCAGAGACTCTGTAAATGGAAGAGCGTAATCCTGCTGCACAATTTGAAGCACCCATTTGCTTAATCCTGCCACCAACAGTTTCCTGCCAAACAACGACTGAGGTAGCTCTTCCGGATCCGCCCTGATGGCGCGGAAAGAAATGAACTGAGGTCAGCGCGCTGGGGTGACACCTATATAGGCACCATGCACGTCACATCCGGCACTGCAGAGGCATTTGGCGCCACATACCGGCACGCAGAGGTAGTGCTCAAGATTTTCGAATCCAGTTTGACTTCTAGGGAATATTCTAAGGTAAGCAATCTGTGGCTAAAAGTCTCTATCAGATATTTAAAATTATTATTCTGCCTAGGTGTTCGCATTTATTTTGTTATGTTCTACTCTTTATTCCCAATATTTCATTTCACCATTCAGATTCAACTATTAGCAGTTCTATAGGAGCCTAGTAAGACAAATGGAGTAATCAGATTACTTAAAATAATATTGTTCAGGACCCTGTAGGAGAATGTTCATTTTTCCAACTTTTTATTGGGGATGAAGCTGTAGGGTGTATATTTTTTTTTTATCAAACAGAGCTATAATAAGAGTACAATTTAAGGCTCTGGGTGTAAGCTATCAAATTTGAATGCAATAACAACGTTTGTTTGAAATGACAAAATAGCCAGTACATAGTTCTTGGTGGGTAAGATCCTCCCTGCCTAGCATATTTCGAGATTCAGGTTGTAGCTATGACAGGAGCCCAGGGGTACATAATTGGGCAATTTTTTCATGCTGGTATACTTTGATCATTTTCACAAATTCAGCAAGATTATTTGGTCCCTAAGTCTGTTTTGGTTGATCAATGTCTACCGCGATCTGTGAAAATGAATACGGAAATTACTGAATCTATATTCATGCACAGTGTCGCTATTGGACATGATCTGCTGAAATTCGCTCACTTCAAAATGCACCACTTTAGGATATTAATCATTTATAATATGTACCCCCTAGACGATTTCCATGAGGGGTGTTGCAAAGGATACTGCATGCCCAAGATTTGGGATGGAGGATGCGTATGTGGTTCACATGTTAACTGCCCCAAAGTTATGGACTGCTGGGCACGAATCACCACCATCTTAGAAACTATGACTAAATTCTTAGAAAATGTTTTCTCTCTACATTATGTGTGATGGAAGCATAAAACATCACCTCTATGAAACAGGCTAACTTTGTCCACAACTCAGAGCAGATACCATTTTACTGACAATGGGCTGCCCCATTTCACAGCTGGATTTCTGTTTCTAGATCCTCCAACTGAAATGTATTGAATTAATATTTTCAACTCAGACAACAGTTAGTGTTGGATCAACCCAGAATATACTAGCATAATTATTACTGGAAAACCAGCGTAAATGCATATTATCAATGTTGGAGAGACTGGTCAAGCTGCATGCAGCGGTGCTGTGGTACTTCACAAATAAACCAATCATTCGTTATTACCATGTCAACATCCATAGAGACGCGAACAGCGATCTTGTTCATTCCGTTTTCTTTAAGCGTTCGGAGGTTTTCACAAAGAGCAGCGGTGCAGGCCGATGCAATTTCTTTTGCAAATTGATAGTAGATCGTCGTCGTGGATAAATCATGATTTCTCAAAAGGTAGAACACCTGGAAAAAAAACACATTAACCGTGTGATTCGTTTCTCTGTTGTACTGAAAACACTTAAATGTTGCAGAAGGGCAACATAGGAAAAATAGTGAATGTTTAACTTAAAGAGATTCTTTCAATGGCTTGCAACAAGCACAGTAAAATGTAAACGGGATGAAAAAATAATTAGCAAGAATTATTTTTCTCACCCACTCGATACCGACCCCAATTAAACACAAAAAATAGGCTGACACCATTTTTAGTAGACACAACTGGATATCAAACTTCCAGACGTAATTATATAGTTCAATAATTTTATTATGCTTTCCAACAAATAAAGCACTAGTACATGATAAAATACCAATGATTTTTATTGAAGTCAACCGAGGAATACCACTAACACAATACAACGCTCTATTAACTCCGATGAAAAGCCTTAATGAAAGAATACATACTACCGTTAGTTGCAAAAAACGTGTTTGAACAACATCCCTCCCCTCACTGCAACCAAAAATGGAAGAGTGAAGGTTGGGAAGAGAGGGGGGAGGGTTAAGAAAGAAAAGGAACAGAACAACAACAAACTTGGATCCCAAACCATATCATCCAAACAAAAACTTTGAGATACTGACCATCGGCCAAATGGGAGCTATATTTTGCTGGATAGTCAGGAAGTCGACAGCCCAACAAACCATCATCCAAAAACCAAACTACGGCTACCCAAGTTCCTTTTCACATGCCTCCAAAAAACCACAGCTACTCCCACCTGCATAAAGACATGACATTGTCTGTCAGGGATCACTCTAAGCTTGGAGGGGTGCCATAGGGATGCATCCAATCCGAAGTTGATCGGTTCCCTCTTAATGCCTTGCACTTATTGATGCATGGTTTGTATCTAGTGAGGATAGTCCAGGAAGTTAAAAAATGTGCTTGCTATTTGGGGTTGCTGTACATCGGTTGAATGCATCTCTCATAATCCTTCCGATTTCTTGTGATTTGCCCATGTCTGCATTTACGGTACTTTCCTTATTGTCACTCGTACCTCTTTTAGGGAGTCAAGATGCCTTCTCACTATAATTCCTGAAAATCGTCAGTAGGTATGATCCCTGCATTTAAAAAACGCAAGTTCTAAGGAACACCCTTCTCTCCCATTACTCCTTTGCCATAGCCTAAGCAGAAGGAGAAGAGGGGTGCTCCAGAGAGGTCCTATTTAAAAAGCTCGGATAACAGGTATTGGAGTAAACACCTCCTCATGGCCTCGGAAAAAGTCCTTTTCTCACCCACTCACTGGCTGGCTGTCTCTCTCGTGCCTGCAGTAGAAGAGACTATTCAAAGAAAATAGTGCTTACAGACTAAAAAAGACTTACAGTGTAACAACCGAAGTAAAAGGGCCAGCACTCATGAGAGATTGTGAATGAAGACAAGGCGGTACTAAGGAGGGACTACAAGCCTAATTAATGAATCAGAAGCAATCATTTACGGAGGACAATGACACGAGCCAATGACAAATATAGGCGGAGAGTGGGCTGGCTTTTATTCCATACTCCAATACAGCATGGCTCGCAGAGCAGCGCATGCGCTGCCCAGGCTCGACCTAAAAATGTGAGTTGCCTTCACCTGAGATAAACTTCTTCCCCTCCACGTTAGTACCCTTGTTCTGGAGGGATACCACCTAGAGTCCTATGTTTCAGACTCGCCTCCAGGGAAAATTTGAGGAAGAAAAATTCAGAACTTTCCTAGCTTCAATGTTCAATCTACTATTCAAGAGCATTGCCAATGGAAACACCTCTCTATCTTCTGCAATCTCCAGTACCACCGCCCACTGTTGTTGCCTCCTAATCCCATCTCCTCCACCCTATTTCTACAATGGGGAGTCTAAACACTCTCTCTGCATGTACACAAGAGAATCTACCCATTACAGAAAACAGTGTCCCATGAAACCAGAATTCCAATTTTTCACTGGTATACTCTCCACATAGTTTCCATTGGTCAGTTAATGGCACTCACTGAGCTCTGCCATGGACACAGATCATACTTTACTGTCAGCTTCTTCTCAGCAATTCAGCCTATTGCACTCCGTCCATGGAAGTGATGGAAGCCTCTATCTTGTCAGTGTTTCAGTGCAGCACCTTGAATGGAGGCCATGTTGTGGGTTCGTCCAGGTACAAATGAGCCTACTAGAATATAGGATTAGTTTAAAGGAGATTTATTCCTGCCAATCTTATTATATCTTCCCCAAACCCCATTGGGCAAGCCTATGTACAAAATTAATGAGCTTCATTCCGGTGTGTTTTTGCCTTTTTCATATCTTTTCAATCCAGTTTGTCGCCGCTGCCCTTCCGTCCTGGACTGCCTCTATCATTACCGACCCTCAAATGGAAAAAGGACAGTTCAGGTAAATGCTGCTTCCTTCCTGCTACTCGCTTCATCTCCTTCACTTTACCCTTTTGTTTCTTCTCTACTACTCTGAATTTCTCCTTCTATCACCCTTTCTTGCTCAATACACAATCACCGCTTTCCCTTACTTCCTCTTTTAGAAAACACTACCCAGTTCCCTCATTACTCCTGTGGTTTCTCTTCTCCCTCTATGGTGGCGGAGTACCGTAAATAACTCTTAAAGCAATCTCAAAATTAGTAATGACTACTTCATCTTTCATGCTACTCAATACTAAATCTAGAGTTGCTGTACCTTTTAAATCTGTTTTGTCTCCAAAGGGCTACTTCCCGTCTCTGTGCACCTCTAGGTTTTGGCAGTACATGTCCTGAATTCTAGAGGTCCACTCCTCTTCCAGATTTTGGGTAGCCCCCACCTCCCTTTCTTCAGTCACCCAGCTGAATAGGCCATGATCCTCTTGGGTTGCGACAGAGGTAGTATACCCACCTCCATAGAAGGGTTGGGTGCTCCTGCCAGATACAGGTTTGGCACCTCCAGGATGCACGCCAGTCTGTGTTGTCAAGTCTTCCTGCACTGGTGTTGTTATAATCTTCATATATTTTCTATTTTTGTTTTTAAAATTTATTTAGGCTTACAACATACATAAACTCTCCAGAACAGTCAGGTCCCATTTTGGATTATATGCACAAATGCCAATGTTGGTAAAGTATTTGTATTGTTGCAACTTGATAATTCAGTTTGCTCGAATATATTCATAGATTTATTTTAGCATGGTTTTAATTGTTTTTATCTCGTAATTGTTTTAAAATAATGAGCAAGGTTTCATAGAAATTGATAGCTTGAGTTCTTGTTTACTGTTTTTAAACAAAAGGAAGGTTTAACATAATATAAGCAGATGAACGCTTAGAGGGGCTTCATTGTTTATTCTGAAGATGTTCAACAATGTGCAGAGTATATAAACTGGAACAAAGTATTATTAGACAGAGAGCAACTCCGATCCAGGGGAATGAGACTGAGGGCCATCCAGTAGCCGTAAACAACTTTCCTTGCTGAAGACTACAGAGGAGGTACATTCAGTACTCCTACCAGTGTATTGGCTGATTCGAGAAAAGCATAGCCGCCAAGGCGTGGATACAAGAACAGCAACAGCTGTGTCTTTACTGAATATTGCTTCTCTTGTTCAGTAAAGGTATTGGTTGTGACCCATACATGAAACTAGAGAAGGCCCTTGTTGGTATGAAGTTTATCTTCGTGAGTGTGGGGAAAGGAGGGGTTGGGGATAATAATGTAAAGAAGCCCTATAATCGTGACAATGTTACAAAACTTTCTGTTCTGCCTTCTGACAAGTATAATTGCCACTATTTTATTTTATTTTTTGTCAAAATTCTTTTTATTAGGCATAGAAACAATACACAAGGTAACTGTACATCACAGACATGAAAATGAAGCAACATTCCCCAAGGCTGTTTAACACTATCAGGGGTACAGTTTCCTCGTAAGAGGGGGTCGAGATCGTTGGCCAATGTTAGTGTCAATCCACCCTGTTATTCTTATATTTTAGATATCATAAGTCCTAGAACTTTATGCTACCCTCCCAACTCCTCCCTTCCCCACCCCCATTGCCATTCCCACCCCCCCACCCCCATCCCCCCACCCCAACAACAAATAACTACCAGGGAGGTAGACGTTGGATGGTGCGTACACTGGTCTCTGAGTCTAATATATATGTCTGTTATCGCTGTGTGAACCTCCGATGTCTGGTCAGCCATTCAGAGTGGCCAAGAGCCCCCCGCCTAGAACCGAGATAGATGCATATCGCGCAACGAGGGTGGGCATACCGCCAAGGGAAGGCCACTTGTAAGATAAGCGACAAGAGGGCCCCATTTATATTCAAAAATGTTATATTCAACTCTAAAAATATCCGCTATCCTCTCCATGGTCAATAGTCTCCAGAGGCGTGAGTGCCATTGAGAAAGCACCGGTGCCGCCTTTTTTTTCCATGCCGCTGCAATCGCTATTTTGGCGGCCCCTAGACAAGCCCACATTATGACCCTATCTGCTTTTGTTTGATGCCCTAGCTCTGGGTCTCTTATCCCCAGCAGGGCACCCTCAATGGATGTTGGAATAGGATATCAAAGGATGTCCTTCATGTGGGATAGTATTTCCTCCCAGAATGTTCTAATCATAGGACAATCCCACCAAATATGACAAAAGTCCCCTAGGAGACCACATCCCCTCCAGCACAAATCTGATGACTCTGGGAAAATCTTTTTCAGTTTGGTTGGGTACAGGTACCAATCAAAGAGAATCTTATAATGTGCTTCCCTTAGATCTAGGGAGTGGTTGTCTTTAGCAATATCCTTCCATAAATGCTTCCATTCCAGTTCTGAGATATCTCTTCCTGCCAAATGGTCCCAGGCGTTCATGTATTGGGGTCTTGGTGCGTGCGAGAGAAGTAGGCTGTATAAAAAAGGAGATCACTCCCCTCATCGAACCCATGCGCTGCACAAATTTTTCTATTGGCGTCCTTTCTCGTGTTGCTGCCTCTATGACCTGGTGCTGTAGGGCCCAATGTTTAAGTTGAAGGTAGTGGAAATTTTCGCTAGGCGGGACGTTAAAATCCCTTTGGCAGCTGTCAAATGTAAGAATAGCGTAGTTGTGAAAAAAATCTGAGCGCATCAGGCATCCTCCCTCCCTGCAGGCATCAAACGGACCTTCGCGCATCGCCGGGGGAAATTCCGGATTAAAGTGGATCGGAGTGTAGGGTGAAGGGAATGTAGTCCAATCCAGCCCTCTGGATACCTCATCCCATACTTTGAGTGTGGTTTGTGTAGGGGTGCTAATGTAAGCGTTCGCTGGTCTATCTTTCTTAGGTTTCCATACCACATCCCAGATTGTTCTACCCACTATCGCCCTGTCCATGTGCAACCAATGCTTTTCAGTTTCCCTTTTGGACCATTCTGCCAGGATTCTTAGCTGGGCGGCTTTAAAATATAGATTAAAGTCCGGCAGAGCCACCCCCCCTTCATTTCTCGCGCGTCTTAGTGTGTGAAAGGGAAGCCATGCTCTGCCGTTCTGCCAGATGTATCGTATAGTAAGAGAACGTAGCCTGGGCAGGAAATCCCTGTCCAGTTCTATTGGCAAGGCCTGGAATAAATATAAAAATGTGGGTAATACAGTCAGGTATGCAACCCAACCATGAGATAAAGAGAGGCTTCCAGTGTGTGATATCTTGCTGGATTTGAAGCAAGAGTGGGGGGTAGTTAGCTTTAAATAAGTCCTCCAAGCTGGGATTTAATTGAATACCTAGGTATTTAAGTGTATGCTTGGCCCATTGAAGGGAGGTGTGTTCCCGAAGCCTGCCGCTTTCTTCCTCCGTCAATGTGAGGTTCAGGATGTACTATTTCGCCAGGTTTACTTTAAAGCCTGACACCTCTTCAAATTCCTGCAGTTCAACCTGAGTGACAGCAAGACATCATCTGCGAAGAGCGATATTTTATGTTCCTCCCCCCGAAAGGTATGCCCCGAATTTCTGGTACCGCCCGGACCCGTAATGCCAGTGGTTCTATACTTAGGGCGAAGAGTAGAGGCGAGAGTGGGCATCCCTGCTTTGTCCCCCTCTCTAGTGAAAAAAGGGCCGAACTGGTCCCGTTAACCAGAACTCTAGAGCGCGGGTGTGCATAATTAGCTCTAACCATATCTATAAACGCCTTGCCAAAGTATTCAAGCGTGAGAAAGGGGAATGACCTGTGCACCCTGTCAAAGGCCTTCTCAGCATCCAGACCCACCAAAACTGCTGGTATCTTGTATTTGGATACCTTCTCTATCAGATGGAGGGTCCTACGAATATTGTCGTGGGTCTGTCTGCCTTTTATGAAGCCTGATTGGTCGGGGTGGATTAAAATTGGCATTAGGTCCTCCAGTCTCGCCGCCAGTATCGGGGAGTATAATTTGGCATCTAGGTTCAGGAGTGCAATGGGCCTGTAAGAGGCACACTTTTGTGGATTTTCCCCAGGCTTGTGGATGACGGCCTCCGCCATTGATTGTGATACGGATGGGCCCTCTGCCATTACGTTGAATAATTGCGTAAGCTGTGGGATGATGTCCAGCACAAAAGTTTTGTAAAAAATGGGCTGTCAAGCCATCGGGCCCGTAGACTTGTTAGGTTTAAGTGCCGCAATCGCTTTCCCTACCTCCTCCTCAGTGATGGGAGCATTTAGAATATAATTCCAGGCCTGAGAAACCTGTGGTAGGTTTAGTGATTGTAGGTAGTGATGTTGTGCTGTTGTATCGATGTGGTCAGCGGCTAGTTGACGGAGTCGGTGAGACCAGGGTTTGCGTTGAAGGGTGAGACGGGGCTCGCTGCGGTACTGGCAGGTCACGGTGCGGCGAGGGAGCCGGTGATGTTCGGGTTGGGCAGCGACAGAGTCGGTGACGTCTTTGCAGCGCGAAGCGTTGCGGAATGCGGTGCCCACAGGACGCGGTGCAAGCAGCGGCTAGAACAGGGGGCAAGCTCAGTTCAAGCCCTTGGAGATCTTTTCTTCAAGCAGGGGGACAAAGCAAGCAGCAAAGTCCTTTTCTCCTTTCCTTGGCAGCAAGTAGCCACTGCAGGCCAACCCCAGACAGCAAACGGCACAGGGGCAGTATTCCTCTTCAGCTTCTCCAGCTCTTCTCCTTGGTAAAGGTTCCTTTTGATTTACCAGAAGTGATCTAAAAGTCTGGGGTCTGGGCCCCTCTTTTATACACCAAAATCCTTTGTTCTCTGAAGGCAGAGAGTGTCTGTACCCAGCACAAACCAGTTCTGTCCTCTCTGGTGCCGCTTCCTGGCAGGAGGTGGAGACTGCATTGTCCTTGGCAGACCAGGCCCATTCAGGTGAAAGGAAATCTCCTCCCCCTAATCTAAATGCAGCCCAGGCCCATTCAGCCCAGCCCTGACTCATCAGACTTCTGGAGCCACTGCCTCTCTCCAGCCCCTGTCATCCAAAAGCCAGACATGCAATACACAACCCCAGCAGAGGCACACTGGATGGTTAGGCAAGAAAATACCTACTTTCTAAAAGTGGTATTTTCAAACACAGAATGTAAAAATCACCTTCACTAAAAGAAACACTTTAACATTCACAGTTCAGGCATACTAAACTTTATTTTTCTACCTTGTTCCCAGGGCCAGTTATGTTTATAAGATGTTATAAACAAACTCCCCAATCTGTCCTATGGGAATAGGTAGCCTTGCAATAGTGAAAACGAAATTGGCACTAATTCACTATCAGGACATGCCACACACACCAGGGCATGTCCTACCTTTCACATACACTGCACCCTGCCCACAGGGGTACCTTGGGCCTACCGTAGGGGTGTCTGACATGTAGGAAAAGGGAAGGTTAGGGACTGGCAAGTGTGTGCACTTGCCAAGTCGACATGGCAGTACCAGACTGCACACAGGCTCTGCAATGGCAGGCCAGAATTTCCATTTACAGGCTGCTTATGTGGGTGGCACAATCAGTGCTGCAGTCCACTAGCAGCATTTGATTTACAGGCCCTGGGCGCACACAGTGCACTGTACTAGGGTCTGACTAGTAAATCAAATATGCCAATCATGGGTGCGTGGCTTGGCGGCCAAGCATGGCGGACGCTGCTTGAGTGCGCTCCGCATCTCCACGCCAAACCGGGACCAGAACCCGCCTGTAACCCTTGTCCGGGGGATTTTCTGCTTAGCGGCTCACGACAAGGACAGTACTGGGTACCGGCAGCAGCAGTGTAAAGTGCCTACGTGCCGCGACGGCTCTGCCGCGTCTCTGGTGAGTGGCGGCGCCGCGGTCGACGGGCCGCGAGGTGGCGTTCCCCTGTTTGGAGACGGCATGAGGGCGCTAGGCGACGACGGGGATTTGGGCCTGGTTGGGGCCTTGCGGAGAGCGTCCAGAAACCTCGGTGGCAAGAGGGGCGGCCGGCCGGGGTCCCGCGTGGGGGGGCCCCCCCGCGGACAGCTCCGTTCTCCGCTTGCTCCGGGCGCATGTTGGCAGGCCTTCGTGCGGTCCGGTCATCATCAGACGCCGAAGAGACTGGTGACTCGCTACTGCGGACCCCCGGTGAGCGGGGCAGGGGGCATCTTTTGAACTGTGCGACCGCCCGGCCCGTGGGAGGGTCCGCCGCCTGGGATCCATTGTGGCCTCCTCCCCCCCCACCCCAACAACACAGGGCTGAACTGGCCGCCTTTGGATTGAGCAGCGCTACACCGGGGCCCCACCAGAACGTTGCTCGGATCCCCGAGGCCCGCGGCCGGCCAGCTTCCGACTGAGGGGACGGCATAGATCATGGTTGATGAAGCCGTGTCCATTCTAGGACAGTGCCCCCTTCGGGGGGCCCGACACGCCAGGGCCTGCAGCCTGGAGTGACCTGAGCGGGGTGCAGCGGTGGGCTGAGGGGGTCCCGCACCGGAGTGTGGGCCGGGCCAAGTGGGGGTGCGTCCCTGCGACCCCCCCCTCTCCTCTCCTTTGTTGGTCGCCTGGGGTGCCCATAACTAAACAGAGTCGAGCATTGGGCTTGGGGGTCGGCTGGCACCCCCCCCCCCCCGGAGAGGCGCTGTGCGCCGTCGCCGGTAGCGGCAGGATGGGCAAGGATAAATCCGGAGATGCGGGTGCGAAACAGGGCACCATCGATCATTTCACCGCGCCGGTCGGCGCTCCCCCAGCGGGTGCAAGTCCGCCGCCAGACAATGCGGCCCTTTTGGAGGCGATTAACGGTGCCAGAGATACACTGGAGGCCAAGATAGGCGCGGTGGGGTCCGAGGTGTCGTTCCTCCGTCAGGACCTGCGCAAAGCCGTTGACCGCATAACAGAGGCCGAAACAAGGGTTTCCACGGTCGAAGACACATTGTCCACCCTCCAGAAACAAGTAAATAAGCTCACAGTGGTGTCAAGGGAGCTTGCCTCCAGGGTGGAAGATGCAGAGGGTCGGACACGCCGCAATAACCTACGCTTCGTGGGCCTGCCGGAGGGTTGCGAAGGGCCCTCCATGACCCGTTTCATCACCAGTTGGCTGACTGACCTCATGCCCAGCGACGTGCTATCGCCATGCTTCATAGTAGAGCGCGCCCATAGGGCCTTGACCCAGAAACCACCTCCAGGCGAACGCCCCAGACCGGTCATCGCTAGGATTTTGAACTATTCGGACCGCGATGCTATCCTGCGAAGCGCCAGGCAACATAAAGACGTGTTCCAATATGAGTCCAAACCAATCATGGTATTCCCGGACTATACTCGGCTTGTTCAGCAACAACGGCAATCCTTCACGGCGGCTAAGCGTAAGCTACGCGATATGAACTTACAATACATGCTGCTGTATCCAGCCCGGATGAGAGTCATTTTCAACTCAAAGTCTTTCTTCTTTGACACCCCCGAGGCTGTGTTTGCATGGGCCGAGGAGCGCCCGCGGCAGGGCTCGCCATGTGCCAGGGACTCTGACTCTTCTAGGGGATCGAGGAGAAGCCGGTCTCGCCGAACAAAATCAAAGAAATGACAAAGCTCAAGACCCGACAGTCAATCGGCAAGTCCAGAACACATCTCCTGAACCGCTGGACACTGCTTTAATAACAGACTGCAAGTATATGTACTCTTTCCTATACAAATTCAAATGCTGATTTCATAGACTTCTTCTCCGTGAAGCGTGGAGACTGCTCATGGGACTGCCAGGCCACAGACTCTTTCTTTTTGAGCACCCCCATGTTCGTAACGTTGGGTGGGAGGGTTGGGTATTGTTGGTGCTGGGGTTCGGGACCCCCCGTTGGGGGCCCGGCCCCCCCAGCATCGCGACAGATGCTCCTCAGTTTTGGCAGCGTAGGGTGGGGGGTGGGGGTAGGTGGGTGGGTTTTTTCAGTTCAAAAGTTCACTATGTTGTATGCAGACACGTCACACAGATCGTTCTCCTTCATCCAGCACACATTCCGCATATGGGCTGAATGGCACCAAATGATATAGCCCCACCCGGCGACCTTAGAGTGGTATCTTGGAATGTCCGGGGTCTTCACAATAAGATAAAGAGGGGTGCCGTGCTGCGCCAGGCGAAGAGTATGGTGCGGACCTCATCCTGTTGCAGGAAACCCATCTCCTGGGCACTAAAGTCCCGTGCTTGGCCCGTTTTGGCTTCCATCATGTTTATCATGCAGGGTATACCAGGGGCTCCAGGGGGGGTGGCGATCCTAATTAATCGCAGGGTGCAGTTTCAATACATCGCCCATAGGGCAGACCCTGGGGGTAGGTATCTTTTTGTGACCTGTACATTATATGGCGAGCGGGTTACAATTGGTTGCATCTATGCACCCCCCGCTGGGTCAGACATTCATCGATAAGATCACTGCTGTATGGGGGATCTCCAAGAAGACCTGATACTCCTAGGGGCGAGTGGAATGACATTATGGGCCCGTTAGACCGGTCACGACATATAGATCCTCTGCAGCCCATGAGTGCCTCTAGACTACACTCTTTAGCATCCGCATTGGGTTGGGCGGACGTGTGGAGGGAATTCCATCCCTCGGAGCGAGGATACACGTTTTTATCCCCAGTACATGGGACTCAGTCCCGCCTAGACTACTTTTTCGCCCCACGTGCCTGCCTCCATCGCCTCTCACATGTAATACACTACCCCTGCGGGCTCTCTGACCATTCTCCAATTGCTATGCGATTTCACACTCAATCCCGCAGACCCCCCTTCCGCTGGCGTATGTCTCCCTGGCGCTTGCGATGCCCCGAATATCAAGACATGCTTCATACTGCCGTGTCCGATTATTTAGAGTCCAATGGCCCGACCGCCTCATCTGGTAGCATACTATGGGAGGCTCTCAAACCAACTGTCCGGGGGGTTGAGATAAGTTACTGTACAAATGAAAAGCGCCTGCGCCGCAAACGGCTCGCGGACCTAGAGGCGCGTCAGATCGCTCTCGAACAACAACTAGCTGTTGACCCCAGCCCAAGTATCAGGCGTAACTTGCTGCTGACACAACAGGACCTACGTCAACATCTATTGGCAGAAGCCAAAGAAATTTGGGAAGCGTCACAGAATAGGGTATACCAATGGGGGGGATAAATCAAGCAAAATGCTCCATCGGCTTTGCCAGATGGATAAATCCCCTGCGATAGTCCCTACAATCCTGGGGGTAGATGGGTCCCTTATCTCCTCACCGACAGGGGTGGCCAATGAGTTCGCACGCTATTTTGCTGCCCTCTATGCCGAGCGGGAGCAAATCTCGGCCGATCTAATAGCCGAGTTTCTTAGAGACATTCCACCAAGGAAGCTCTCTGATCAGATGCGCGACCAACTGGAGGCGTCCATCACCCTTGAAGAGTTGACTGGTGCGCTTAACGCGCTCCATCCGGGGTGCGCTCCAGGCCCTAATGGGTTCCCGATGGAGTTCCTCCGACCACATCTTCATCTTCTGGGGCCCCATTTCCTGGCAACGACCCAGGAGGCTGTGGACTCTGCCATATTACCCCAAGACTGGCGACATGCTGAGATTGTACTTTTCCATAAGCCTGGGCGCCCCCCCGAAAACCCTTCATCTTATCGCCCCATATCCCTAATTAATTTTGAGCCTAAATTATTAGGGAAAGTGCTGGCCGACCGCCTCCGCTCTTGCATTACTGACCTGGTCCACCCGGACCAGGCCGGTTTTATGCCCCTTAGAGCCACTCGCCACAATATCCGGCGGGTACATAACGCCCTGGCCACGGCCCCAGCCCTCGGTAGGCAAGCAGCCATTCTACTGGCTGATATAGATCAGGCTTTTGATTCCTTGAGCTGGGTTTATCTGTTTCAATTATTAGAGGCCTGTAATTTCGGACCCCGGTTTCTTGCCCTCGTTCGCCTACTTTACACAGATCTGTCCGCCTCAGTGCGCATTGCCGGACATCGTTCGCCTCCATTTTGCATTCGGCGGGGGACTCGGCAGGGGTGTCCCTTATCCCCCTTATTGTTTGCTTTGGCCATTGAGCCGTTGGCTGCATGGGTCAGGTGTGACCCGGTTTTTCGGGGTTTTGATTGGTCGCGATCACGTTCCGACCGCATTGCGCTATACGCGGATGATGTGTTGTTCTTCATTACGGACCCGTGGTTCACTGGGCCCCGGGTGCTGCAGATCCTACGGGTGTTTGGGGAAACAACTGGGCTCCATACGAACCCGGCCAAGTCAATCCTATTCCCGGTATGCGGCCCTCAGGGTCGTGACACCTGGGCATCGCAGCGGACTCATGCGACAGATGGCTTCAAATATCTGGGGGTCTATATCTCGGCTTGCCCCAGGATCTCCTGGCTACATAACATTGCCCCTCTTCTTCTCGGCCTGAATAGTGAAATTAATATATGGTCCTCGCTCCCGCTGTCTCTCTATGGCCGATCCGCAATATTTAAAATGGTTTCGCCTCCCCGGGTTGCTCTATCGCCTTCAAAACTTCCCATATCCGATTCCACGCACCTGGTTTGCGCAGGTCAATGCTATACAAAATAAATTCCTCTGGAACAGTGGCGCGGTCAGAGTCGCACTTCGCACATGCGTGCAGTCTACCTACTGCGTAGGCATCGCGGCAGCGGATATATACTCCTACTATATGGCTTCACATTTACTCGTGCTAAATGAGTGGTGGTACAATTCCCCGACAGACCCGGCATATGCAGTGGAACACACAGCATTAGAGCATACCCCCCTCTTACACCTCTTATATAGCACAGCACGCTTAGAAGCCCTACCTCCAGCGTGCTGGGTCGTAATCTCGCTCTGGCGAACCAAGGTGAGGCAGATGGGCTGGGGAGGGAGGCTTACTCGGGCAACTCCATTGTGACACGGTCCATACCTACGCCCGGTGGCGGCCTTACATGGCTTCCGGAGGTGGGACCTGGTGGGGATATCAACCCTTGGAGACGTAATGCGGGGTACCACTATGAAGACATACCAACAATTGCAAACCGAGTACCATGAACACAGTTTTATGAATATCTTCAACTCCGTCATGCACTCACCCCCCTCGTCCGCACAGTGGATGCCCTGCCGGAATTTCACCCGTTAGAAGGCCGCTTACTTATGGGTGACCTAGGCCAACACAAAATAAGACAGGTGTACCAGACGTTAATAACGCACACTACGACAACATTGGACAAGACGCGTGGGGCCTGGACAGCTGATATTCCTGACATAACGGACGATGACTGGGCCGAGGCCATAGCGAGCCCGCGTGGGGCGGCGGTCTCGACTAGATACCGTCTGATACAATTCAAGTACCTACACCGGGTATACTATACACGGGTCAGACTGTGGAAGATGGGGATGATTCAGTCCCCCGTGTGTCTGCGGTGCGATAGAGAGGAGGGGACATTTTTGCATACCGTGTGGGGCTGCACAGTGTTGCAGCCATACTGGAACAAAATCAGGATATGTCTTCAGGAGGTGCTGGGGTGGGAGCTCCAGTTAAACCCACGACTCTTTCTCCTTCATGCTACAGAAGATATAGGGGGCAACATATATAAACAACACCTGCTGTTTCTAGCCCTCGTCGTAGCCAAAAGAGATATAGCGCAATCCTGGAAAAACACACGGGCTCCGTCACTTGGCAAGTGGAAGAGGGAGCTTGATAGATGTATGGGGGCGGAAATGGTAGTCTTCCTGGCACGCGGCTGCCCTCAAAAACACAGGAAAATATGGAACCGGTGGGCGACGTATCGAGGCATGGAGCTCCCCCCATTGCCCTCAGTAGACCCATAACTAATACTATACCTGAACTCTTCAATGCTGGGGAATTTCAAAGTTGTGTAGGGATGATGGTTTTGTATCATATTTTCCAGGGTTTCTTTGTAGATCTAGTGACGTCTGCAAGTTATGTTGGCTGTCTGACCTGCATGTTCAGCAGGTGTTTAGATATGGGCAAGAAGATGGTTTTCAGAGATGATATATGTCAAGTTTTCCTACAGACCACTGTAGGGCGATTGCCCATTGTCTTTTCACAAATGCAAATAAAATTTGTTATTAAAAAAAAAATATGCCAATCATGGAATCACTAATCCATAACAACAATTTACAGGGAGAGCATATGCACTTTAGCACTGATCAGCAGTGGTGAAGTGCCCAGAGTCATAAAACCACCAACAACAGGTCAGAAAAATACAGGAGGAAGGCAAAAAGTTCTGGGATGACCCTGCAAAAAAAGGTCAAGTCCAACAGGAGTCTGTGCTAACTTACTGTTAGGGAAATCCGAGATGGTAGTCTCATTAAGATTTTTAATAATCAGGCACATGTGACCAAGTCCAAATGAAAAAAGATGGAAGGGACATCATTTTTAAATACCTGGAAATTAGTTGAATTACGTTAACGTTTTGGTGTTCTGTGTTCAAAAGGATCTTATTATAAAGAATCTCCCTTTATCCCATTGTGTAGCTGCACACCATATGCGATTAATACGCCTCTGTATGAAATCTTCACTATCACAATCTGATGAGGGACCAGAAATACATTCCTGCTGTGATTTGAATAATGCTGGTTAAGGGAAGCTATAGCAGCATAATTCAAAAGTGGTCATGGGTGTACCCTCAGACATCCATCTGTATAAAAATTGCATGGTAGATTAGTATGCAACTTAAAATCACTTATTTTAAACAATAATAGGTGATAAAGTTTTCACAAAACAATTTCATTAAACAATCCCTTATTGTCAAACATCTTCATGAATGTTGTTTTAATCTCCGATCAGGATGTTTATTTAGCTCTTCATAACAGCTAATAATGGAATTCTTCGCCTTTGTTGAGTCCCTGGCTCACTGTGTCATATCTGAGTGTCAGTTAACTCTCATGTT
Source organism: Calotriton arnoldi (assembly GCA_963921515.1). Lineage (NCBI taxonomy): Eukaryota > Metazoa > Chordata > Amphibia > Caudata > Salamandridae > Calotriton > Calotriton arnoldi. The sequence goes on from CAWUFW010000885.1 coordinate 2,247,024, forward strand.
TCTGAAGTATCAGTTCCAGATTTCCTCTCGAGGGTGGTGTTTGAGTTTTTTTGCCCTCAAAAGATGAATATGCATTGGTGTTGTTGTTGTTCATCAAAATCTTCCACTAGAGGCAATGTTTGATCTGTCTTGTGGATATTGCGGTAATGTTCTTGTATCCTTTGCTTCAACAGTCTGATGGTGCAACTAATGTAACTTTTATTACATGGACAGGTTATGTTATAGACCTCATAGGTGCTTTCACAGTTGATACAATTCATTAATTCTGTATTGGAAGCCATTAATTGTAAATTCTCTGGTTTTGGTTTGACTCACTTTACATATGGAGCAGTTTTTGCATGTAAAAAATCCTTTTGGTTTGCTTAAGAAATTTCCCATGTCTTTTTCCTTCTCTTGGTAAAAAGATGGACATAGATTTGCCCTCATATTGGGTGCTCTTTTGAAGCTAAATTGTGGGAAGGATTGAACGTCCTTTTGTATGGTTGGATTGCTGGTTAATAATGTCCATGTCTTTTTAGACTTTTCGAATATGTTGGTGACCATTACTATACTGAATGATGAACCACACTTCAGGTTTGTCTTGAGTCTTGTAAAAGTAGATCTCGATCTACTAATTCTGTCTCTCTGTTTTTTCAAGATCTGGTATCCTCTTTAGCTTATTCTCTGGATGATTTCAGATGGTCTGGTTTGGTAATCCTCATATTTACTGCAGTGTCTTCTGGCACGTCTATATTTACCCTTTGGAATATTAGAGATGGTAGATTGCTGGCGGCAACTGGTGGCGTGGAGAAAAGAGTTTACCACAGTCACTTTTCTATGGATTTTATTTTGTAATGTATTGTTTTTAGTGTATAATGCTGGGTACAAAAATTCTATTTCTTATTTGGAAATTGTGTGTCATTGTTATGCCCCATTGGTTTCGAGATAGGTCGTTGATGAACTGTTTAAGTGAAGTTGATGAGCCGTCCCATATTAGTAATATATTGTTTATATATCTGACCCAGAAGACTATGTTATTGTTGAGATCTTCAAATTTTTCATTCCATAGCCAGAATTTTTCCACCTCTCCTATGAGAAGGCAGGCATATAGTAGAGAAAATCGGGCTGCCATGTCAGTCCCTTGTTGCTGCAAATAGATATCACCATTGAAAATAAAGAAGTTATTCTACAGGCAAATTCTAGCATTTCCATGATCATCATATTCCTTTCCAGGAAATCTACTGATCTTGTAACTAAAGACTTCCGTACAGCTTGTAGACCATCTTGGTGTTCGATAGATGTGTATAAGTTGACTACGTCTATGGTAGCAAATAAGTAGTCAGATTGCCAGTCAATGTTCTCCAACTTTTTGAAAATATCTTTGGTGTCTCTAATATAGGTAGGAAGATCCTTCATTAATATTTATAGTACGCCATTTATGAATTCACCCAGCATTGGTGTGCTAGTTCCTCGTGTGCCGCCAAGGAACGCCAGCTTCATAATCCTCTCGCTGATTCTGCGACATCTCCAGTGACAAGATGGGTCGGACGAAGGGCAAGAACCAGGACATGGAAGACTCTAGCCCTGCCTCAACCGCTACCTCTGCGGAGATGGTACCGCCAACTGCAGGGGCAACCCCACCGGACAAATTGGACTTAATCCTGCAGGAAATTCGCCAATCTCGGGCGCTGATGGAACAACAAATGGGGGCCCTGACAACGGACATCGCTCTCAGTCGTGATGACCACAAGAAACTAGCCGACAAGGTTGCTGCTAACAGAGCGGCAGTGCAAGACCTTCTCCCAAAGCAGAAGGAGCATTCCACTGACTTGGAGCGACTGCAACACCAGATGGTGCAACTTCAGGAGCGGGTGGAAGATGCAGAGGGCAGATCGCGTCTCAATAATGTACGTATTATTGGCTTGCCGGAGAACGTGGAGGGCCAAAACGCTACGCTTTATATAGAAACTTGGCTTAAATCTCTTGTACCGCCGGGACGTTTGTCCGATGCCTTTTGTATTGAGCGAGCCCACAGGGTCCCTACACGTCGTCGAGTGCCGGGTATGCCGCTCCGACCTGTGGTGGCTCGGGTACTTAACTATAGGGACCGCGATGTTATATTGCAAACGGCAAGAGAGAAAGCTCCTATATTAAAGGATAATGTACGTATCTCCTTGTTTCCGGATTATACCATCCACGTACAGAAGCAGAGAGCGCAATATCAGGGGATTAAACAGCACTTACAGATCATCAATGTAAAGCACGCCCTTCTGAATCCGGCTAAACTTAAAATATTACACGAACAAAAAAGTCATTTTTTTGATACCCCGACGGAGGCGTGGGAGTGGATCGAGCACACCTTCCCGGACCTGCCTATTGACTCGTCGCACCGACAGTCAGGAGAGACCCAGCCCAGGAGGCGACAATCACAGCGTCGACGCACTAAACCACAACGATACGAGGATGACACTACTCCAACGCCTGCACAGGTCCTGGAGGACCAGAGGAGGGCTATCATCTCCGCTGCTACCTTCAGAGACACAAGGACACTCACAGACGATGAATCTTCCACGGGAGATGTGGGTCAGTCTGAGCCGGAACATAGCCCACCTTTATATTCGTCCTTGTCATTGCACACGGAAAATGCCCTTCTCAACTGACAGTCTCGCAGAATGATCCTTTGGAACTGTATCGATTCTGCATGATAGGGCGGACTCCCATCATTGTAATTTGTAAGTTAATATGATGCTGTTGGGTGGGATGAAACGAGGTTCTCCGGATGAGAAGGTAGGACACTTACTCGGACTCTATATACTTTCCACTTGTGACAGGCTCATGTATGAGGATTCCCCCCCACTGGGGGCAGGTGCCAGCGCTGTGTTTTATGTATATCCTTACTGACACTGGGATAATATTGAGTGGCGCCCGGGGCGAGGCGGTTCCCCTCCCTGTCTGGCTTAGGTAGGACAATTGCTGTGGAGCATTAACGACTCCCAATGTATTTTTTAGCCATGACCCCCATTGCAGTTGCAAATGCTCGTTCTCTTTATTTCTTAGTGTGTTGTTATTTTAGTTTGGTCGAACTATGTTCCGTAGTTGGACCGTGTATTGGGGTGTTTCAACAGGGGGTGGGCGGGACGATTCCCACTGCAGATCTCCTTTTTCTTTACCGATCTATTTTTGATATACCCTAATGGCTAGTTTGGGTGCGACACACTCATACACCTGCACTACCTGAAATATTAGGGGGATGGGCTCTCTCCATAAACGTCAGAGTACACGCCCAGTTGATTCGGCGGAAGGCACAGATAGTCTTTTTACAAGAGACACATCTTACTGCACAGGAAGCCACTAAGTTACAACATAAATGGAGGGGGCAACTATATTTCACAACCTATTCTGCATTTGCCCGGGGGACAGCAATTTGGTTGAGATCCGGGGTCCCATTTAAGGTACAAGATCAACATATAAAGAGGGTAGATTCGTCTTGCTTCGGGGCAAACTAGATGGGAGTCCAATAGTCCTGGGTAGTTTGTATGCTCCTAATTCTGATCATGAAGCATTCTATGCCCGCGTAGACGCTGCTCTGGCTGACTGGTCCGAGGTCAGGTGGGTACTTGGAGGCGACTTAAATGCAGTAATGGACGTAACTATGGACATATCTCACCCTCCCCTAGCTGGAGCACAGGCGTTACGTCATTCGAAAACATTACTTAATTGGGTACATGGGTGGAATATGGCTGACGTCTGGCGCAGGCATAACGGGGGTATGAAAGAATACTCATTTTACTCAGCCACCCATGACCTTCACACACGAATTGACTATATCCTATGTAGCTTATCGCTCATTACCCAGACTACCCGGTCCGCCTTTGTGGGCAAAACAATATCTGATCACAGTGCATTAGAAATTACACTTTCCTGGGGCCGTGTCCCCACGCCCGTGCCCACATGGCGCTTTAACCCTTGTCACTTAGAGGACAGCGTCTATCATGCTACACTTGACTCCGCCATAACTCATTATTTTACTGAAAACGCGGGTAAAGCTTCCTCGACAGGACTGGAATGGGAAGCATTTAAGGTGCTAATACGAGGTACAGCTATTAGCACCTCCACTGGGGCTCGACAACAGATCCACCGAGACTTGCAAGACACGGAAGATACGCTCCACACACTTGAGACTAGGGCATCCCGAGACCCGTTGGCCAAAGCAGACCTTCAGGAAGCACGCATTAAATATGCGGAGTTCTTGGAGCAATTACGTATAATAGATCACCGTACAGATCTACAAAAAACACACGCGGAATCGGATAGACCAGGAACCCTGTTGGCACGGATACTGAGAAATGCCGTTCCCCCCACTCCCGTTACTACGATATGGTCTTCCGGGCATATCAAAGCTGTCACACAGACAGACATTAATATAGCTTTCTATGACTATTATAAAGCACTGTACACTGCCCCGCCACTGATTCCCCACTCGGAAATTGACGGATTTCTAGACTCAATAGAACTACCACAGGTGTCTGACGAAGGTAAGACACTGTTAGCCGCGCCTGTAACACTTATGGAGATGAAAGCGGCGATTGGGGACCTTCCTCGGAATAAAACATCGGGATTAGATGGCCTACCTGTGGAGTTTTATGCAACTTATATACAACAATTGGCCCCACAACTCCATAAATTATATACGGAAGCTTTCGAGCTGGGCGCACTCCCCCCCCCCTCCACGATACAAGCATTAATAACATCGCTCCCAAAACCGGGAAGGGATCATTCATTGCTTGCCTCATATCGCCCCCTATCATTGCTAAATACGGAATTTAAAAATCTGAGCAAAATCCTGGCTAATTGCTTACAACCTTTAATACCGAGACTGGTACATATTGACCAATGTGGCTTTGTCCCTGGACGCAGTACGTCCTTGAATATACGCAAACTATGCAGTATTATGTTTTCCTGTAATGAGGAAACATCTGAAGCAGGCTGCATAGCGTTAGATCTCCCTCAAGCGTTCGACACGTTGAGTTAGGACTATATGCTGTCCACACTATCAAAATTCGGGATCCCGCGGGATTATATTCGCTGGATCAAATTACTATATCTCCCTACAGCAAGAGTACGTACAGGAGCACACATCTCGGAACCATACCACATACAACGAGGCACTAGACATGGCTGCCCTCTCGCCCATTTTGTTCGCCCTTGCCCTCGAACCACTGACTTATAAACTACGAGCGTCCTCTAGGGCGTGGGGGATCAATATTAATAATACCCATCATGCTCTGTCTCTTTATGCCGATGACATAATTTTATATTCTAAGCATTTACGGAACAACTTATACCCCGTAGCAAGCTTGTTCACGCAATTTGAACGCATAGCTGGCTTAGCAATAAATTACGAAAAGTCTCAAGCCTTCCCCTTTGGCTCTGATGTACCTGACCAGACTATACCATTTGGACTTCGTACAATAAGTATTGCACATACCACTTTTAAATACTTGGGGATACAGGTATATAGAACTAAAATAGATGTGATTGAAGGCAACCTGCATAAAGCTATCCGGTCCCTCAGAGCACAAATCACGTTCTGGACTTCATTCCCTTTGTCGGTGGCTGGACGTTTGGCAATTTCCAAAATGGTCATGCTCCCGCGACTTCTGTATTATTTTGTCAATCTCCCAGTAGCTATCCCTAGAACTGTATTTACATCCTTAAACACACTGTTGATTTCCTTAATTTGGGGCTCAGGCAGGAGACGCCTGAGGCTGGCAAAACTACTACTCCCATCTGAGGCCGGGGTATGGGTGCCCCTGATTTCTATGCATATTGTTTGGCTTCTCAGCTACAATGGCTCTCATTCTGGATAGCCGGCCGTAATTTACAGGAAATAGCGTACACAGAACGAATGCTAGCTCAGGGTACCTTACACAGGATGCTCTCTCCAAACGGCACATTACCTCACACAGCTGGAACCCTTCTTAGAACCGCATTTACTTACTGGAAACAGGCATTAAAATATACCAATACTCTCACCGCATATGCATCAAATATTCCACTATTGGGCATCCCGACTGCGTCAGGAACACTTACCACTCGTAGGCTGGATCCCTGGACGCAGGCTGGAGTGACGATAGGGGATTTATTTGGCGATAAAACATTACTCACCCACACTGATTTTATCAACGAAAGGGGTGTCACAGACTCACTGTTTATGACTTATGCGAGTTTGACACGTTATGTCAAAAAATATTGGGCACCCCATTATACAGAACCAGATATTCATGAGCTGGTTCATCTAATGTATCTCATGGGGACTGGTGGCCACCTCACGAGGTGGTTCTACAGGGGCATACGTGCTCACCGTCCCAACCCTCTTGTCGCTACACGGGCCAAATGGGAACAAGATACTGATAGGCCAATATCTGATAAAGAATGGGCAACAATATTAGAATACCCGAAACGAACCTCCCGGAATTCTCGCTCTAAGTTCATTCAATACATGATTACACAAAGAGCATACCTGACCCCCCATCGACTATATGCCATTTTCCCCACCCTCCTACCACATTGTCCGAGATGTCCCGAGCAGGACGCCGATCTGTTACATATACTATGGGACTGCCCTACCTTGAAAGCATATTGGGGAGGAATAATCACTATCTTACAAGAGGTAGTGGGAGACATGGGCTGGCATAAAGTTGAAACAAGTATATTAGGTCTATACAAAAGACGTAAAGATCTTAAAGTACAAACCAGGTTTGCAGACTTGGCTTTAATTCTTGCAAAGCGTGGTATCACACAGAGGTGGAAATCTCCAAAGTCTCCTACAATACTCTGTTGGAAAGATGAGGTGGAGCGTTGGGGTTTGGCAGAGAGTGTGGCAATCCGTAGGGAAGAGAAAAGAGGTCTAAGGAAGGAACCTATTGCAATGCTCTGGGACCAACTGTTGGAAACTTTTAAAGCTTTTGATGTTCTGACACTATAGATATTGTACTTCAATGAGTTTGTCTTCTTTCTGCTTGATGCCTGTACAAGTGTTCCCCCCTTCTCTTATTCTGGTTCGTACCTAACAGATGTGCTTATTCTGGATATTGGGTAACTGATTATCGGACTGAGATTGCTGTGGGAATGTAAGGGCCCGTCAACAGGGGTGGTGGGTGGGGAGTTATTAAAACAGATGTTACTGTTCACTTATTTACTCGGGTAATTAGATTCTTTTAACAGGCGACCGCCTAACTAAATGCTAGTATAAGTTGGGCCATGTTTGCACTATGAAGACACGTAATGTTACTTCCTTTTCTTGAAGTGCTATCATCATATCTCCTATGTGTACGCTTATGCTATAATGAAAATGATATCCTTTTCTTCTTTTAAACCTGTATTATAACTGTGGAACTGAATAAAGTTTGCTAAAAAAAAATAAAAAAATGAATTAACCCAGTCGGGAAAACACTGAGTCTATCTCGGGGAAGATTGTTTGACCTTTCGGTGGAATGCCCGATTTGTATATTTTTGGAATTATGTACATGGTGGCATACCTCTTTGTAAGCTGAGGAAAATTGATCAATTCCTCCCCACTGATAAGCTCTGTGTGAGTGCTCTCTTCTTGCCCCGCCTAGAATACTGTAAGGCCATCCATTTGGGTCACCAGACCTCACAGCTCAATAAGCTGCAGAGCATCCATAAAATGGCAGTATGGATGGCTTGTTGCGGCCACAAATATGACCATAATTTGTTTGCATGCTATGACCTTCACCGGCACCCAGCTCAGCGTCAGATCCTAATTAAGGGTCTGTGTCATGTGCATAAACCTTTACACCTCAATGGCCCTCAGCTGATCTCAGATCTGATTTCATTAAGCACTCCACCAGATCTTTATATTCCAGCTCCTCTTTCCTTCAAAGCATTCTCTGTTACATCAAGGAGAAAATCTTTGGAAAAATCTTGGGCGCCAAACTCTGAAATGCCCCACCCCACTCCTCTGAACACTCGCCAGATCTCTACGTTTAGGGTTTTCAAGGACAAGCTTATAGCCCATCTGTTTGCTTAACTTTCTCCCAGCTTACTGCCCTCTATGTGATCTATTTTTGTTTTTTTGACTGTTGTAGCACCATGGTGCCCCTGTGTGACTTTAAGGTGGCCCGTGTGCTTTACAAATAAATAAATATTAGGCAAAATCTCTGCAGCCAATAATAGTCAGAGCTGGTGACACTTTGAGCTTCTGGAGCCTCATGAATGGACATTTTCTAAATCCAGAATGAATGGATTTCTTCTCAAAGTGAAAGTAGCAGAAGAAAAGGCTCCTCTCTTTTTAGCTGAAAGGGACTGGAGTCATGACCACTCCAAGGAGGAGCAAGTGAACCTCTGCTAAAGGTTCTAGAAGTACTGATTAACGACCTGGGAACAAGTCTCTTGAGGTTATAGTGTAGCAGTGCGTACCTCCCAAAATGGAAGCACAGGAGAGAAGCGTTCAAGCCTGCAGGCTCTCACATACATGAGGGCAAGACATTACAGAACATCCTGGCCGAATACAGGGGAGGGCTGCAAACTTACATTTCCTTTATCATGCATAAAGACCAAAGATGCCATTTGTAGTATGGGCTTTTGATAAGGATTATGTTACTTATCCAGTAAGCATCTATTCTTGGCATGTAGAGCTGTAGATTCACATGCTTTGCATACTCCTGCCATCTAGTGTTGGGTCCGGATGTTTGCAAGTTGTTTTTCTTCGAAGAAGTCTTTCCAGTCACGAGGTAAGATGACTCCTCCTTTTGGTGTTAGTGTGCATGGGCATCGATTCCATTGTTAGATTGTTTTCCCACAAGAGGGTGAGCATGGAATAAATGAGTGTAGACTATAGATGTCCATGCGTATGAATGTAAATAGTAAGAATTGCAACAACTATAGGTGTCCAGGGAGGCGTGTGGGCGCATGTGAATCTACAGCTCTACATGCCAATAGATGCTTACTGGGTAAGCAACATAATCCGTTTGAGGCATGTGTGCTGTAGATACACATGCTTTGCACAGACTATAAAGTAGTATGCTCCCAAAGCGGTGGCTAACCTGTAGATGTTGCAGTTGTCTGAAAAAGTGTCTTAAGCACTGCCTGGCCTACATTAGCTTGTTGTCGTGCTAACACATCTACACAATAGTGTTTGGTAAATGTGTGTGGTGTAGACCATGTTGCTGTCTTACATATGTCAGCCAGAGGGAAGTTACCTAAAAAGCCATAGTAGCCCCTATTTTGCGAGTGGAATGTGCTAGAGGGGGTATAGAAAAAGTCCTTTTAGCTTTTGCATAGCATGTTAGAATGCATTTAACAATCTATCTTGAAATGCCATATTTAGAGATGGGATTGCCTTTGTGAGGTGGTGCAAATGCAACAAACAGTTGTTTTGTTTTGCAAAAATCTTTGGCCCTTCCTATGTAGTACAATAAGGCTCTTCTAACATCAAGCGTGTGAAGAGCTCATTCTGCTACTGAATTAGGTTGAGGGAAAAACACAGGTAACTCAACTGATTGGTTAATATGAAAAGCAGAAACTACCTTGGGAAGGAATTTAGGATTGGTGTGAAGAACTACCCTGTCTTTGTGGAGCTAAAAGAAGGGTTCTTCTAAGTTTAATGCCTGTAGCTCACCAACTCTCCTCAATGAAGTGATCGCAATGAGGAAAGCAACCTTCCATGAAAGAAACTGTAAAGGACAATTATGTAAAGGTTCAAAGGGTGGACCCATAAGCCTTGTAAGGACAATGTTAAGATTCTACACTGGTGCAGGGGGAATTCTTGGTGGTATTACCCTTTTTAAGCCTTCCATGAAGGCTTTGATTACTGGAACTTTGAATAGGGATAAATGCTGTCTGTTTTGCAAATACACAGCTACCGCTGCAAGGTGCAAACGAATAGACGAATAAGCAAGTCCAGTTTGCTGTAAGTGCAACAGGTAACAGATAATGTTTTTACACAAGCATCTAGAGGATTAATTTTGTTGTTATTACAATAGACAACAAATCCCTTCCATTTTGCTGCATAACACGCTCTGGTAGTAGGCTTTCTTGCTTCCTTTAGAATAGTCATACAGTCTGGTGGTAGATTTAAATAACCAAACTCTATGACTTCAGGAGCCAGATCGCTAGGTTTAGTTCTTTGGGATTTGGATGCCTGATTTCTCCATGGTTCTGAGTGAGGAGCTTGGAGGTGAGACGCAGCTTTTGATGTGGAACTACTGACAGCTCCAACAGGGTGGTGTACCATGGTTGACGGGCCCATGTAGGAGCTACTAGAATTAGTGTGAGGGATGTTTGCCTGAGTTTCCGAACAAGAAATGGAATGGAGCGGGAGAGGCGGAAAAGCGTAGGCAAATATCCCTGACCAGTTCATCCGTTGGGCATTGCCTTTGGAGAGTGGGTGTTGGAACCTGGAGGCGAAGTTTGGGCATTTTGCGATGTCGACTGTGGCAAACAAGTCTATTGTGGGTATCCCCATTGTTGGAAGTATGGAAGGAGAACTTGGGGATGAAGTTCCCACTCGTGAATTTGCTGCATCTTTCTGTTGAGGTCGGCAATTTGATTGTTTACCCCTGGAAGGTGTTCTGCCAGAAGATACATTTTGTGATGGATTGCCCAATTCCAAATGGCTTGAGAGAGGCGTGACAGTTGGAGAGAGTGTGTCCCCCCCTGTTTTTGTACATAGTACATTGCTGTCATGTTGACCGTGCGGACTAGGACAACTTTGCCTATAAGGTGAGTTTGAAAAGCTTTGAGTGCTAGAGACACTGCTAGAAGTTCTAGGTAGTTGATGTGGAGACTTTTGTGATTGTCGCTCCACAGACCCTGGAGTGTGTAATATTGTAGATGGGCACCCCAACCAGTCAGGGATGCGTCTGCTGTTAGCACGATCTGTGGAATAGGGTCAATGAAGGGCCACCCTTTTGATACATTTTGTGGGTTCCACCACTGCAGAGAGCGATGGGTGCGGCTGTCTACCAATACTAGATAGGTTAATTGACCCTGTGACTGATTCCACTGATGTGCTACACACTCTTGTAGGGGACGCACGTGAAGTCTTGCATGGGGTACAATTGCAATGCAAGGCGCCATCATTCCCAGCAGTTGCATGAATACTCTGGCTGGTAATGTTTGGTTGGGTTGATACTGTAGCATCATAGACTGAATGTTGTGAATTCTGGCTACATTGGGAGAGGCTAGAGCTTTGAGAGTGTCGATAGTGGCCCCTAGATAAGACTACATCTGTGAAGGATGCAGGTGAGATTTCTGTGCATTGACCGTGAAGCCCAATTGATGAAGTAGGTCTATTGTGGTCTGAGTGTGTAGTAGACAGTTCTGGTAAGAGCTGGCTTTGATGAGCCAGTCGTCTAGGTAGGGGAAGACATGAATATGCTGTCTTCTGAGGTGAGCTGCGACTACTTTTTTTTTTTTTTTTTTAAAAGAGTTTTATATAGCATGAACTAGACCCGAGAAATCGGTATCAGAGAGCCTTACACGAGCACAAGTTTAGTTACAGATGGACACATTCATTTTTGTTAGGCACGGGGAGATTAAGTGATTTGCTCAGAATCACAGGATGTTGAGCGTCGTTGCCGAGACTCGAACCCGGTTCCCCAGCTTCAAAGTTGACCGCTCTATCCATAAGGCTACATCCTCTCCACGACTACTGCCAGACATTTGGTAAATACCCTGGGAGCAGTGGTCACTCCAAATGGAAGTAATTTGAACTGGTAATGTTTGCCTGCTATCACAAATCTGAGGTATTTGCGATGAGCTGGATGAATTGGAATGTGAAAATATGCGTCTTTTAAGTCTAGAGTAGACATAAAATCTCCCTGCTGTAAAAGTGGAAGTACTTGTTGAAGGGTTACCATGTGAAAGTGCTCCGAAAGTATGTATTGGTTTAGCTCTCTGAGATCCAGAATAGGTCTTAAGGAGCCGTCCTTTTTGGGGATCAGAAAAAAGAGAGAGGAAATCCCTGAACCTTGGTACTGTAGTGGAACTGGTTCTATGGCTCCCTTTAGTAAGAGAGATTGCACTTCTTGTTAGAGCAACGGCAAGTGGTCTGGCGAGAATTTATTTGTGAGAGCGAGGTGGAATGTTTGGAGGATTGGTGGTAAGCTAGGCAATAACCATGTTGGATAATTCCGATCACCCATTTGTCGGTTGTTATAGATTGCCAAATGGGGAGAAACTTGTGAAGTCTTCCTCCAACAGGTGTGGAATGGTAGGAGGGAAGCGTGGGGAAGTCACTGCTTATTAGGGGAAGGGGACTTACGTGGTGTGGTGCCCTTACCCCTGCCTTTGGAGTGGTTTCCTCTATATCCTCCTCTAAAAAAGCCTCTTGAGGAAGAGGACTGGTTGTTACCTTTGTAAGAGGAAGTATTCAGGTCTGAGGGTGTGGTTTTGGACCCTGCTCGGTAAAAGGAGCAGCGAAAGGAGCCTCTGTTTGAAGGACACTGGAGCGCTCCACTGGATTTTACCACTTCAATGTCCTTTTTCATTTTCTCAAGTGCCTGATCCACCTCAGGACCAAAGAGATGTTCTTTGTCAAATAGTGTATTTAAAATAAATTGTTGGACTTTGGGTTTAAACCCGGAAATCCAAAACCAAGCATGCCTTCGGAGTAGGACGCTAGTGTTGACTTCTCTAGCTGCGGTGCCAGCGGCATCTAGAGCACATCTTATTGAAACATTGGAAATTAGCTATTGAGATATTGGAGCAATTGCTCCATTTCATCCTAGTGTGCTCTATCACATCTGGCTAAAAGGCCCTGCATGTTTGCAATGCGCCAGTGATTGGTAGCTTGAGCCGCTATGCGTTTGCCAGAAGCGTCTATTAGCTTGGATTCTTTATCCGGGGGAGGAGCATCCCCAGAGGTTTGGGAATTAGCTCGCTTGCGAGCATTGGACACTACCAGTGAGTCTAGTGGTAACTGGCCCTAAATAAATACCGGATCTGTTGGGGAGGGTTTATATATTTTATCGACTCTAGGAGTCAAGATGCGTGCACGCATAGGATCTTTAAAAATTTCGGCAGCGTGTCTCATCATACCTTTAAGCATAGGGAGTGTTTGGGTCGACCTGATAAGATACATTGTCATCAGGTGGAGATGGCTAGGCAGGGTAAAGGTCTGGATCATTGTCTAATGGAGGGTCAATTGTGTAATCCTGCCATGGATCTACTGGTAATTGCATGTCCCCCTCATCAATATCGTCCCCGTCATGCTGAGATAGTGGAGAATCTTGAGGTGTAATGTGCAAAGGATTTCAAGTCGGAGAGGAGGGTGGAAGTGGAGGGGATGCTGGTGGTGAATGAAAAGGGCTGGTACCAACATTCTTCTTCTTTAAAGGGATCTTGCAATGACTGTCGTCATAAGGAAGTTTGTGTTTATGAGGCAGCTTAGTATGAATATGTCCTATTTCTGGGTTAATATAAAGTCTCTTTTGTTTGGGATCCAATTTTGGAGGAACAATGTCTAAATGTGGATCCAAAGGAACATCTTTTGGTTTCGACACCGACGTTTTCAATGCCGAGATGGGATGGCCTTTCGGCACGGAGGATTTCGGCTGCCAAGTTTGTTTCTTTTACGGCATGGCGGATTTCAGCTCCGAACCGGATTTGGACTTCGAACCGGAGGGCTTCGGTTCCGAAGAGGTTTTGGGTCGACTCGATACCGAGCTGGAAGGCTTGACTGGTTGTTTCGGAGCCAAGCAGGAAAGCGGGGCATTGGAAACGTCGTCTCAGTGCCGACCTTGGCCAGAAGGCAGAGGTGGTGCCGAAGCCTTAGGTTTTTTGGGAGTGGGTTGATGGGACAAGGAGTCTTCGGTACTCACGTCACCCTGTCCCTGCGGAACTTCTTGGACGTCGAGGTCTATCTCGAACTCCGAATCCGACACAGAAAAGGCCTCTTCCTCCTCTGCCGCTGATACACAAATTTCTTCTTGCCCGGATTCTTCACCGAAGATATCCGGCGTGTCTTCGATGTTTTGACGCTGCATTTCTCGACGTCGAGCCCGACGATCGCGAAGGATTTTCTTAGACCAAGACGATTTGTGCCGCAGTCGTCTTCTTTGTGCTCTGGAGACAAGCACAAGTTACACACCTGGTGTGAGTCGGTGCGTGGATACGTTGCCTGGCACAGAGGACAGAATTTGAGTCCGTTCCATCGACGGAAAGCTGGCACGATGCGGTTAGGCCCGAAGGCCGTCCACGAAGCTTTCCGATCGAAAATGGAGATTTCGTTGACCAAACGATACGTAGAGAAGTGGGAAACACGTACGAAACAATATCGTCAAGGGTAGAGTGGATTGCGCACCAAGGGGAACCCGAAGTTCGGTTTCGAACTGGAGCGCAGCAATACACGTCCGAACCCGATGGCGGAAAAAAACAATCTAACTATGGAGTTGATGCCTATGCGCACTATCATCGAAAGGAGGAGTCACCTTACCTCGTGACTGGAAAGACTTCTTCGAAGAAAAACAACTTGAAAACATCCGGACCCAACACTAGATTGCAGGAGTACGCAAAGCATGTGTATCTACAGCACACATGCCTCGAACAAAGTGTTCCACTATTGAAAGACTGATAAGACGTATGGTGTCAGTACTGTCTTAATGGACTTAACTGAGACAATACCTTGATCCTACCTACTTTGCATTGCTGGAATAACTTAATGGTTGAAGGAATCAAAAACGTCTTTTCCTCTGATCCACTGGAACATGCTGAGGAGACAGATTTGATCTACCCTGCTTGCCAATGGAAAGTTAACAGCACCCAGACAGAGCTAGTACAGCGTGTTCTCCAAGGAGCTCAACTTCCTGCAGCAAATGTCATTACTCTGTATCAAGTTGATTGGATAAAACCTGAAAAAGTCATTACTCTCAATGGGGGAAAATGGTAGTTTAACATGATGCTTTCACTATGCATCAGCATACTAGAACATATTAAATATACTTCATGTGTGTATCTTCCACAAGGAGAAACGAAGAGCACTAAATATGTTGATTGGTCTTGCCTTGGTAAACACTCAGTATCACACATGGCTGCAGAGATCCTACACTTACTGTTTCAGAATTAACCCAAACAGCTCATGCAGAATAGGCTTACTTCTACTCTTCATAAGAAACAAATATGAAACACCTGATCATGCTAATAGAATTCTTGAAAAGGAAACAAAGATTGATACTCTCCATACAGTAAACCCAGTGTTGAGAAGGGTCGGCTTCAGCAAATTGCATGCACACAATGCAAAAGGTCAAAAGAACAAGTTACTTACCTTTGGTAATGCTCTTTCTAGTGGATTCCCCATCTAAAAGCAGATTTCTCACCTTCGAATACTCCCAAGGTGCCATACTGGATCCGAAAACATTTTCAGCAATGCCCCAGAGAGCTGCTAGGTGGCGCCATGTAGCTCTGCACTGGCTTTGTACATCGCTGAAGGGACGGAGTGGAGATACTTATAAGGGCCACTCATGCCTGCTGAAGTGAATTTCTTGCTCAACTCTTTCTGCGCCTGGAGACGCGACGTGTGAAACAATTGTTGGTACCAGTGTGCTAATTCCTAACTTTGTACCTTTTTAGATGGTAAAAGAGGCCACTCCACAGAACGGGGAGCTGGGAGGTAAGTGAGGAACCTTTGGCTAGATAAAGTGTTACTGAAGGGAAATAACTTGTTCTTCTGATGGATGCTTTTAACAGCAGATTACTCACCTTAGAATAGATACCGAAGCAGTAGCTCCACAAGGAAAAAGGTTAGTGGAGTCGACTCAGACCAAAAGGTCTTGCAAGACCCAGCAGGCAAAATGTCCTTCCAGGCAAACCTGGTTGTCAGAGAAGTAGTGCTCCGTGAAAGTGTGCACCAATGCCCTCGTCACAGCTTGGCAGATATCAGCCAATGCAGTGGTAGCAGCATTGGCCCTGGCTGAATGGTCTCTCAGACCTTCCGGAAACTGCTTCTTGTCCAGTGTATAGCAAATCTTAATGCAGAGGACTATCCACCTCGTAAGGCTACTTTTCTGCACCTCGATCCCCTTCTCCGTCCCTGTGAACCCCACAAAATGTTGATCATCCATCTGGTGGTTCTTGGTATGATCGATGTAAATGTTTAAAGCCCTTTTGGAATTCAGCCGATGAAGCCTCTCATCCTCTTTCAAGGGGTGAGGAGGAGCAAAGAGCGCTGACAGGGTGATGGGTTGGCCAACGTGAAAGGGAACCATAACTTTAGGCAAGCAGGTACCAGAGTCCTCATCACCAGTTTGTTGGGGAAAACGGTGGTGTCAGGTGGTTGCCCCAACATGTGACGAGCTGACGTGATCGTAATGAGAAAGAGTCTTTACATTCACTGGATGCAATAAGCAGCTGTTCATTGGCTCGAAGGGCATACATGTGAGAAACGTAAAGACCAAGCAAAGGTCCCACTGTGGCATCACAATCAGTTTGGGAGAAAATATGTGTGTCAAACCTTTAACAAATCACATCCCAACAGGTAATTTATAGAAGGATGCTTGGTCCAGCAAACAAAAAAAGGCTGAAGGACCGACAAATTACAGTTAATAGGGCCCACTGAAAGGCCTTGCTGGGCCAAAGATGAGCTGAAGAACATCTGGCAGTTTGGCTTGTAAAAGGGTCTGTCTTAGGAATTCCGCACCAGGACAAAATTTATTCCAGTGCCCAGCAAAAATGGACTTTATTGGAACGCTGTTGAGCAGTGAGGATGAATGCCACCACTTTAGGTGGCAGATCAAATGCAGTTAGCTGAATCTCCACGCATAGAGGTGTAGATTACACAGGTTCAGGTGAAGGATGCTGCCCGGCTCTGACAGGAGATCCTCTTGAAATTGGAGCTTGATCGGATGGTAGATGCTCATGCCCACAGGTTCCAGGTACCACACTCTCCTTTCCAAATCTGGAGCCACTAGGATGACTTGAGCTGCAATGTTCCAGATCTTTTTCAGAACAAGGGGCATGAAAGGCAGGAGTGTGAAGGCGTACAGGAGTCCTGTGCTCCATTCTAGCTGGAATGCATCTTCTAGCAAGTCCCTTTGTGGAAACAGCAACATGCACAACCTTTTTTTTTTTTTTTTAACTATTTTTATTAGAATTTTAAACAACCAAAAAACAAAGAGCATGTCACATTTGGGTACATTCGTACAAAGACACATATGTACACTCCATAGCATATAAAATCCCACCCCTTCCTCCTTACGGGCTATATGAATCTGTGATTCCCATCCAATTGATACTCCCCGCAACGGCATCCCCTACGCTTTGCGTTTTCCTAAGGGGCCAAAAAACAAGCTGGTGTGCATCTTGGCAGAGGTACAGTATGGCCCCACTCAGTGGCCGTCTAGTCAGCGCCCAGTCCTCCATCCATACCATAATATTTTCTCCATTTACCCCATACCCTACGGAACTTTCGCGGGCACCCTCTCGCTTTGTATGTGACCCTCTCTGCCGCCATGTACATATCCATCCCCATCTTCCATTCTCGAAGCTGGGGAGGTAACGCCACCCCCCACGTGCGAGCTACGTCTCGCTTTGCTACTACTAAAGCCAACATTGCAAAGATGAGCTGCGGGCGGCTCAGATCTACATCTCCAGGTATGCCCAGTAATATGAATTTGGGGTCTAGGGGTAGTGTTTCACCTAAAACCTTGCTCAGTTCCACCATTATCAATTCCCAATATGACTGGATGACGGGGCAGTCCCAGATAGTATGGTAGAAGTCTCCCTGCGGTTGGTCGCATCTCAAACAAGTCGAGTCGCTAGCTCGGCCCATACGGTGGAGTCGGGCCCTGTCATAATACACTCTGTGTAGTATCTTATATTGGATAAGGCGAAGGCGGGATTTAATGGCCACCTCCCGGTGATGCATCAGAGCCGCTTCCCAGTCAATGTTTTCTAGCGTGCCCAGGTTCAGTTCCCATGATTCCCTCAGTTTCCCCAGTCTGTCAGGCGCGTTGTTATTCAGGGTCCGGTATGTTAAGGAGACTGCCTTAGTGAGTACATGTTCTTGCAGTAAGCGTCCCTCTAATGGTGCATATTCTGGCAGTGAGGAGGAAAGCAAACGTTCTGCTAACCAGGCACGTCTCAGCTGCGCATATTTGAAAAACTGGGAGGTGTGTAGCCCAAATTCTGCCGCTAACGCTCGGAAACTTTTGAGTTCTCCCTTGGCCACGATATCCTCTATGGTGGAGATGCCTATGGCGTCCCATCCTTCAAAGCCCCTGAGTTTGTGGAGCTCCTTCAACCAGGAGCAGTGCCAGAGGGGCGTCTGTTTTGTTGGTTTGCGTGCCCAGCCCATTGCCTTAGTCGCTCTGTCCCAGACTTCTAATGTGACTTGCGTGGCCGGGAGAAGGCGCCCCCTACCCCGCCCCCCGTAGAGAAAATAGAGACACGTACGCCGTGCCATGGTGTCTCTTTCTAGTCTATAAGTGGGGTGGTCTGCCGTAACATGTATCCAATCGTTCACTGGGGTCAAATGCTCCGCCCAGTAGTAAGCTTCAATATCCGGTAGGGATATCCCCCCATTGTATTGGTTCCGCTGTAATGTGGCCAGCGCAATCCTCGGTTGCTTCCCGAGCCACAACAGGGAGCGTAGTTCCGCATCTATCACCCGGAATGTCTGCCTGGAGAGGGGGAAGTACTCATTCTGGAGGGCATATAGGAAGCGGGGCAAAGTAATCATTTTAAACATTGCCGCCCGACCAAGGATCGTGAGAGGGAGGGCTTTCCACCTTAGCGCATCAACAGCGAAGTTAGTTATGACTCGCTGAATATTATTCTGGTATGAGAGCTTTCTGTCCGTGAGATAAATCCCTAAATACATAAACCCCGTCTGCGCTATCTGTAGGGCCCCAGGAAGAGAGGGCCAGGCCTCCAGGACTCTTGGACTATATATGACCGATTTGTGCCAGTTTACGGCATATCGCGAGAAGGACCCGTATCTGCCCATGAGCTCAAATAGGGCGGGGATTGTGTCAGCCGGTCGGGTAACATATAATAAGATGTCATCTGCATAGAGTGAGATCTTTTCTTCCCCTTCATCAGACGGTGTGATTTGGAACCCCTGTATCACTGCCCGCTGCCGAATCTCGCATGCCACTATCTCTATTGTAAGGGCGAAGAGTATGGGTGACAGCGGGCAGCCCTGCCGGGTCCCTCGTCTGATAGGAAAGTCTTCGGACAGTTGGCCATTAACCTTAACTCGAGCACGGGGATCCGCGTATAGGAGGCTTATCCAGTGTCTAAACTTGGGGCCAATACCAAACTTGACCAGGGTGGCCTCCAGAAAAGGCCAGTGTACAGCGTCAAACGCTTTTTCTGCGTCTAAGGAGAGGAACAGATGCGGTTCTTCACGATCCTGCACCTCTATGAGCCAATTGTGGGTCCTGCGCAAGTTCAGTCTAGTCGCCCGACCCGGTAGGAAACCTGTTTGGTCCCGATGCACCAGGGTAGTGATAACCTGGCGGAGACGGAGAGCCAGAATAGTCGCTAACATTTTTACCTCTATGTTAAGGAGTGAAATTGGGCGGTAGGGAGCGCAGTCATCAGGGGGTTTCCCCGGTTTATAAATGGGGACAATCGTGGCCATTCGGAGATCCAGGGGCAGAAAACCTTCCTGAGCTGCATCCCGAAACAGTGCCAAGAGGTGCACTGCCAAGAGATCAGCCCCCTTCTTATAGAATTCCGCAGGGAGGCCGTTTGGGCCCGGGGACTTCCCAGGACGCAGTCTAATTATGGCATCCTGAAGTTCGTCTACCGTTATGTCCGATTCTAGACCTTCCCTCCCATCGTCACCTAAAGATGGGGTCTAGACAGTCTCTAGATAGGCTAATGTCTCCGACGGGGCTCCCAACTGCCGGGCCTCATAGAAGTTCTGAAAGTAGGAGGCGAACGCCTGAACTATCTGCGCATCCCCTGTCTGCGTCCTTCCCTGTGGATCCACTACTTTCGCCACCCACCCGGATTCCGTCTCCTTACAACTATGCCAGGCCAACAATTTTCCAGATTTATCCCCCACGTCATACAACCTATGTAGGGTCGCCTGTGCCTGTGTTTTAGCCTCATCTGTCGCGAAGGCCCGGTATTGCTGCTGTGCATCTGACAATTGTCAGAGAACCTGTGGGTCTTTGCATGTAATGTAGCGCTGTTCCAATTCAAGAATTTGGGCCTCCAATGCGGCCAACTCCTCCTGTGCCTTCCTCTTCTCCCAGGCTATTCGATTTTGGGCCCTGTCACGAAGCACCGCCTTGTATGTCTCCCAAAATATGACACCCGAATGCACCGACCCAAGATTTTCGGCGAAATAAACTTTCGTGTTAGCCCGAAGACCCTGTAACACCTCTGTATTCTGCAGGTCCCAGGCCGATAGCCTCCAGCCCCCTCGTCGCGCCCGGGGCCTCCCCCCCACCTTAACAAACAGGGGCGAGTGGTCAGATAGTCCGCGAGCCAAATATTCCGCCTCATGGATATTCTCAAAAACACCCCGAGGGAGCAACACGTAGTCCAGTCGTGAGTGAACCCTGTGAGCCCCAGAGTAATACGAGTACTGTCGTTCTTCTGGGTGTAGGTGCCTCCACACGTCCACCAAACCCAGTGTGTCTGTCAGTCGAGCTAAAGGTGTAGTCGGGGGGTGGGGGGGTCAGCGTGGTCCCCGAACGGTCCTTGGGGATGGACATTACATCGTTAAAATCTCCCCCTAGAACATGCGTCGTGCCCGGCGTCTCCAAGAGGATGTCGGTCACCCCATGGAGAGTTCCAGCCTGTAACTTCGGAGGGGCATAGACTGAGACAATAGTGACCTTCTCTCTCCCCCAAGTGCCCGTCACTCCCACATACGTTCCCTGGGGGTCTGTCCATGTGCGTGTCACCTTATAAGAAGGGGACTTTTTAATTAGGATGGCTACACCCCGGGAACCAGAGGTGTATCCCGCATGCGCTAGAACCAGATAGGCTCCCCTCGCAAGGAACCCGCATTTCGTGCCTCTAAGGTGGGTCTCCTGCAGGAGGACCAAGTCTGGGCGAACCCGTTTTACGAACGAGGACACCAATCCTCTTTTAATCTTATCTCCCAGACCATTAACGTTCCTAGTGAGCACCATGAAGGGGCTAGTCTCTGAGTCCATCACGGGATGCCTGTGTGTGATTGCGGGACACATATGCATGAGTAGCTATGCTATGCCCCGATTGGGGAATGTGGGTGTTTGTGTACGCTTTTTTAACTCTGTGACTGCGGCTCAACATAACATGATAAAATAAAACAAACCACATAAATAGAACTGCTTGAAACCCCACACTCCCATCCCCCCACCCCACCTTCCTCCTCCCCGTTGTCGCATCCCATGCCAGGCGGTCGAGGATGAGCATTAGGGTGGCGGAGGTCTGTCGCCCACCCCAGACCCAACTTACGCTACAAGTTCAAACTACTGCAGCGGTCCCAGAAGTTCTCAAAAGGAAAGTCCCCCACAGACAGGAAAGGTCCAGAGAGGAGAGCTTGCTGCGTTTGAAAAGGGGAAAGATAAACAGGAAGGGAGAGAGCTCAGAAGAGCGAGAAGGAAATAGAAGAGAAGGGCTGCGAAGAGCCCAAGTCTGTGGCTACTCCAGGTCTCTCGCCTGCAGTACGGTGGGAGTCTTCAACCACTCCGCCGGTTCCAGCAGGTGGAGCAGCAAGGGGGGGGTTAGGGTGTCCAACTAGCATACTCCGGAGATTCAGTCTGATTCCACGGTCAACCTCACAGGCCCATGTTCACGAGTGCGAGTCGGTGGTTCCCACTGTGAAGCCAGGGCGTCCATTGTTGTGTCCTGCTCCATCGCCACTATTTCGGCCACCAGGGGGTGGAGAGAAGGCCCATCTTCCCCTTCCTCTCCGGAGGTGGTGTCTCTTGTTTCGGCCTCTGTATCCGGATCAGGATGGTCCAGGATTCGGACAGCGTGCGAGCCCGCCGAGAGTCCAGTGAACGGCCACTGTGTCTTCGGGTTCTGCCAGTACCCCTTGATACGTAAGGGGTTGCCTCCTGGAGTCGGTCTTTGCGGGCTCCTCGGGACCTCAGTGACCTTTGAGGACCAGGGGACCGTCGGGCGTTTCCCGATGATGACTGGTTACGGCGCGGTGGAATTTCCGGCCGCTCCAGCGCAGGTCGTTCTTCGAGCCACTGCCATGCTTCCTCCGGTGTCTGGAAGAAGTGAGACTTCCCCAGGAATATCACTTTCAGTTTCGCAGGGAACAGAAGCATGTATTGAATCTTGTGTTCCCGAAGTTTTGCCTTCACCGAGTCGAAAGTGCGCCTCTGTTTCTGCACCTCTCTGCTGTAGTCTGGGAAGATCATTATACGTGTATTTTCATGTCGGATCTCCCCAAACTACCGAGCTTCCCTAAGGATCATGTCCCTGTCGAGAAAGTTTAAGAAGCGCGCTATGACGGGCCGTGGTTGTGCCCCCACAGGTGGCCGGGCCATCAACGCCCTATGGGCTCTTTCTATAACAAAGCAGTTGGAGAATTTGTCTTTCGGGAATATGCGCAGGAGCCAGGAGTGAAGAAAGTCCGACATGTTCGTACCTTCAATTCCTTCTCTGAAGCCCACAAAGCGTAGATTATTTCGTCTTGCCCTGTTTTCCGCGTCATCCACACGCCATTGTAAGTCTTTATGCGATGATTGCAGGTCAGTCATACTCTTACGTAGATCTTGCAGGGTATCTTCCGCTTCCCCCAATCTGGACTCTGATTCTGTGACCCTGGCCGCCAGGTTCCGCAAATCCTGCCGCAAGAGTGTCACTTCCGTGCCCACTGCACCTATTTTCCCCTCGAGCACCGTCCTGTAAGAGTGGATCGCCTGGAGGAGAGTATCCGTGTCGGTGCGGGCTGCTGGCCGTTCCTCCGGGAGGAGGGGGGGTGTGATGACCTTTGTATAGCAGTCCATTTTCACCTGCCGTGGTGGTTTCGGGTCTTTGTCCTTACCCATGATTAGTACGGCGAGGCAAAAGCGCGTAGGGGCGTTGTGTAGTATTTGGGGTGGGGGGAGATTTGGCCGTGCAGCAGGAGGCCGGGGGCCAAGACCTCTCCTAACTGTCTTCAGTGTTCCCTCCACACTATTTCCAGCGGCGGGACGCTCGGACTGGGTGCTCAGACGTGGATGGTCCCCCAAGGACCCCGTCGAGGCCCTCCTCGAGCACACTGGTGGTTCGATCCCTACAGCTGGTGTGGCAGGCTGGAGCACTCCTGTGTCGAGACCCCCAGTCAGGGCCGGTCCAGGGAGGTTAAACTGCACTTGGGGCACAGGCCTGTCACCATCCAAAAGCCAGAAGGGGGTGGGGGGGCAGGGAGACTTTGTACCTGGCACCGGCCCTCCGTCAGTCTCTCAAGGCCCTCCGATATGTAGAGATCAGGCAAAATGGGCACACTCAGGTCACAGGGCCTCCGTCAGGCCGTCGGACTCCTCACAACGGTTACTCTCCAGTGTGGGGGGCACCGCAACAGCGGCGAAACCAAGTCCAGGCGGGTCCCAGGGCCGGAGCCCGCCCACAGACACCCAAGGGCCGCACTCCCCCTGCGGCATCTTAGGCCGGGTGTACAGACGTAGCGTCGCGGTCTTCCAGCGCACGGGGCCCCGGGTTCTCAGGCCTTACCGCCAGGCGGGACAGCACCTCCCCACTTCCTGGCTCACCTGGGGCTGCTGTTCCCGCCGCGGCCTCTCACTGTCCGTCGTAGTTCCGCAATGCCCCAGGCCTCCGACAGTCTCCGGATGGTCTCCCCGGGGGCAGAGTTCCTGCTGCTGGTATGGCGGCGCGGACCGGGAGGCAGCACCGAACCGCGCACTTTCACCACCCACGGCGCACTCTCCGTTAGCTCATAAGGGACGGAGGTCGATGTACCTCCCGAAGCACGTCCCCGGGTGCCCGCAGTCTCGCGGCCCCGTTCCAAGTCGGAGGATGCACCAAGCCGCTTCAGCGCTGCAGCGGCGCCATTTTGAGTGCACCCGCTCGATCGCCAGCCAGTGCTCCGATCCGCCGGATAGCCGTCCGTAGGGTCCTCCAGGTCTCTCACTGACGACGCCGGGGTACTCCTCGACTCCAAGAGTCAAGTGCAGATATTCTCCGGGCTGTGGGTCGCCGGATTAAATGTCGGATGTTGCTTTCTGCCGGAGCTCGGCGAAAGCACATCTCAGACCAGAGAGACCATCGGAAAGATCTCGCTGGCTAAGTTCCAAAGGGCATGTGTATAGCAGCCCAGCAAACTGTTTTCCAAAAGCCTCAATCCACATGGATTCCCTAACACGAGAAGACAGAGGGAAAGAACGGAGGTTAATCTTACTGGTAGATGCCTGCATTACTGGGCTCTCTGAATTAGGATGCTTAGTGAGAAAATCAGAGTCACCAGGTGCCAGTCTGGAACACCGGGCCACCTTCCCACTGGCTGGCAGACAGGAATAGGGTTTTGATCAAGTGCCCATCAAAGTATCTGTGAGTGCCTTGTTGAAAGAGAGCAAAGACTCAGATGTGGCAGACGTTGGCTGTAGAATTTCAGAGAGAACTTTTGTTTTGGTCTCAGAGGGCAATTGTAAATCCAGGACTGTGGCGAGGAGCTGCCTACGGATCCCTCCTCCAGTCCGTTGTCTGACTGTATGCCCCCTTACCTGTCACCTTGTCCCCTCCTATTTCCAGCCTTCGACCCAGATGCACTGGCCCTTTAAGACTCCACTACCCTCGGCTTCCGGAGCCGATCACGTGCCTTGGTCAGGTGATCCTCTCCACTTCAAAGGGGAGGAGGCGGAAGGACTAGCGTTCTCGCCACGGACTCGAACGCTTGGAGTACCGACGTCGTGGGACTCCGAACGAGGAGCCAGGACTTTCTTCATTTTGCCAGGACTGGGAGAACCGGGATCCGCCATCAGGATCGAGCCGGAAGCCCAGCGGACCGAAGAGGTGCCATCCAGGATCGAGGAAAAGGGGGAGCCGGACCCTTTCCGGCAACACGCGAAAGCCAGCCACGGTCCAGGAGGATCGTGGCTCCAAAAGGTACGGGGCCACCTGGGGGCTGTATGGGACAAGGGGAAGGTGGGAGAGAAGGGCGGGCAGTCTGACTAGTCCTACCGACGGGGGTCCGCAACTGCGAGTAGAGCAGAGCGTAACATACTCCTGGGAAGGAAGCCGCGCGTCTCACGGTGACGGTCGGGTGCTCAGTCCTTCACTCCCTTTTCCTTGTGTGCAAACCCCCGTAGAAACGTCCCCCCCCCCCTTACCAGGTCTTTCTTTGTTTTCTTTTCCCTAAATGTGACATGGAGCGGAGGGAGCTATCTGCTGTTATCCGAAGACTGGACACTCTTTTCGTTATTCCCTGCCCTCTGATGTAAGAGGGTTAAGAACTATACACCAGACATTGGAACCTTTTGTTCTTTTCATGTAAAAGACCCCTTGTAATAAACCTACTGTTGAGTCACTTACCCTCGGCCTCCCTGTCTCCTTCTCCACCGCGCTACACGTGGTGTCAGAAGTGGGATTCGTACGCCTACTACTCTGGGACATGGAAAACCTCATACAACAGCTCATACGTGGCCAGGAGAAGTTGGAATGGGCCGTTGAGAAACAGATGACAACCGCCCATGCAGACAGGGAACTGTTTAAGGACACTATCACCAACCAAGCTGAACGGTTGCAAAAAGTGGCGGATGTCCGCCTAGAGTTGACCACCCAACTTCAAATCCGCGCCGGGACAGGCCCCAATGTATCTCTACAGAAGTACCTAGCTAGTGAGGACCCCGACGCGTTCTTTTTGAACTTTGAAAGAGCGGCCCGGGCGTCGGGATGGCCAGAAGCCAAATGGCCGTTCTTTTTAGCGCCTCTCCTTACCGGAGAGGCCCAGGCCGCCTATCAGGTGGCCAACGCTAACGTCCACACTCCATATCAGGAAATAAAGGGGGTAATCCTGGACCATCTTGGAATGGATGCCGAGGCATACCGGGTTAGATTTCGAAAGGAGCGGGGAGCGTCCACTGACAATCCGAAAACCCTTTACTACAAACTTAAGGCAGCAGCAGACAAGTGGTTAAAGCCCCAGACCAACACGAAGGAGGAAATCATGTCACTTATCTATTTAGAGCAGTACATAGAGGCGTTGCCATACCCTATACAACGCTGGCTCAAACAGCACACTCACTTAACCGCTGAACAAGCCATTGACATGGCAACCTCCTTCTATCGGGCACAACCCCGCCCTCCATCTTGGGACACCGAGAAACCCACACGCCCTTCTCTTACGGTTAGCAAAGTAGAGAGAAAACCGGTGAAGCCCTTCACGGAACCCCTGAAGTCTCGGGATTACCGTCCAGAACCCATTCCTGTTCGGGGTCCCCAGTGTTACGAATGCGGAGACTGGGGGCATATTGCCAGGAATTGCCCCAGAAAAAAATCCCTGGAAGAACCGATGGACATAAGCTGTATTCCACGATCTATCCTATACACTGAAGAAATGGGACCAAGTTTTTATGTAAGTGTTTTTATAGGTGGGGTTACTGTAAAAGCCTTGTTAGACTCCGGCAGTAGGCAGTCAGTTGTTCGCCGGTCCCTGGTACCCCTTCCCTTTCCTCCTACCGTTGACGAAATACCTATACGCTGTGTACATGGGGATATAAAACTCTACCCCCTAGTCACCTTGCCTGTCTCCCTCCCGGGTGGGGTGGTTCTGAAAGCCAAGCTTGGGGTACTCCCTTCCCTTCCCGAAGAGCTCATAATAGGTCAGGATAACCCGTCCTTTCTAGCGCTCTTAAAGGACACCCTTCAGCTCACAGGAACCCAGATCTCACCAAAACCCTCTCTCCTTACTCAAGCCCCCTGGCTATCCGATAAAAGTTTCCACTACAACCAGTGCAATGATCCTACGCTTCGGCCCACGTGGGACCATGCACAACAGAATCCCCTGCCCCAGAAGCCAGCATATCCTTTGTTTCGCATAGAAAAGGAACTTCTCTACAGGGTCGCAAAGGAAGGTGATACACCACAACTCGTGGTTCCCCAGGCTTTCAGGGAACAAGTACTTTTTTTTGCGCATTCTCACCTGCTGGCTGACCATAGGGATGCTCAAAAAACCATCGACATGATACTCCGCCACTTCTATTGGCCAGGTATATTCGCCCACGTCACGAAGTTCTGCCAGGAGTGTGAGGTCAGCCAGATGAGAAACCCCTATAAACCCCCACCGGTCCCGCTACAGCCTCTTCCCATCATTGGTACACCATTCAAGAGAATAGGTATTGACCTTTTTGGCCCACTCCCCCGGATTAAAAAGGGTAACCTATATGCGCTGGTAATAGTGGATTACGCCACGCGTTATCCAGAGGCCTTTCCCTTACGTGCTCCTACCAGCCAGAACATCAGTGACAGACTCCTGGAACTGTTTTCCCGGGTCGGGTTCCCCCGAGAGATCCTCACGGACCAGGGGACTCCTTTTGTTTCCAAAATGATGCGGGAGGTGTGTAAGTCCCTTGATATCTCCCACATTAAAACATCAGTGTATCACCCCCAGACCGATGGTCTGTGTGAGCGTTATAATTCCACCCTAAAATTGACCCTGAAAAAGCTATTGAGTGTGGAAGGGAAGGATTGGGACCAACTCCTCCCTTTGGCTTTATATGTGGTCCGAAGCCAGACACAGTCTAGCCTGGGCTGTTCCCCTTTCCAGCTCCTCTACGGTAGAGAACCCCGAAGTTTACTGGAGATCACTAAGGAATACTGGGGACAAGAGAAAGGGGAGGAAACCAAATCCTTCCTAGACTATACACAAGAACTACGTAACCGTCTGCAGAAGTTGAGGGAGTTCGCTGATGCGAACCTAGAGAAAGCACAAATCAGACAACAAACGTTCTACGACAAGGGAAAAAAATGGCGGCAGCTGAAGGTGGGGGACTGGGTTTTGGTTCTCACGCCCTCCAGTATCACAAAAATCAGGTCGGGATGGCAGGGTCCTTTTCAGATTGTACAGAAGGTTGGGCTTACGTCCTACCAGGTTCAGGTCACGCCCAGACGCACCCAGTTGTATCATGTAAACCTCTTAAAAAAATGGCTGGGCCCTCTTCCCAAGGACCTTCATGTGGTTGACCCCATAACCAACCGGGATAGTACTCTACCTCATCTCATAATCAATCAAGAGCTAACGGAAGAGCAGAGGGTGGCCTTGCAAGACGCTCTCTCCCCGTATGCCTCCTTATTCTCCGACCTTCAGGGCCGTACCACCCTGGCTGAACATACCATTCCCACCCAACCAGGGAAAGTCATCAAACAAAAACCCTATCGTATCCCGGCTGCTAGGAGAAACGCCATTGAACAAGAGGTCAAAACCATGCTTGCCCTAGGGGTCATACGATCATCCCGAAGCGATTGGTCCTCGCCAATCGTATTGGTACCAAAACCGGACGGATCCGTCCGGTTTTGCATAGATTTCAGGGCTGTCAACGCCATCTCTAAGTGTGATTCATACCCTCTCCCACGGGTGGATGAATTAATTGAACAATTGGGGGATGCGCAGTACATCACAACCCTTGATCTCACAAAAGGGTACTGGCAGGTGCCTCTTAGACACCAGGACCAAGAGAAAACGGCCTTTTCCACACCCTCTGGCTTGTTCGAGTTCACCGTCTTACCTTTCGGGTTACATGGGGCACCTGCCACGTTTCAACGCCTTATGAATAGAGTACTATCTGACCATCAGGCCTATTCATCAGCATATTTAGACGATATCATCATATACAGCCCCACATGGGAGTCCCATCTTCACCACTGTCAGCTGGTCCTTCAAGCCCTCCAAGTGGCTGGTTTGCATATCAATGCAAAAAAATCAAAAGAAGGTTTCCAGAGAGTGAAGTATTTGGGGTATCTCTTAGGAAATGGCTTCATTGAACCCCAGGAGGAAAAGGTGAAAGCGATATCCCAGGCCCCTTTCCCTACCACAAAAAGGGAAGTCCGAGCCTTCCTGGGCCTCCTGGGGTATTATCGTCGTTTCATACCCCAATACTCTGAACTATTCTCTCCTCTTACCGATCTCCTTAGGAAGACCGTGAAGCCTAAGGACCTCCTCTCCCCACCACCCGCTGCCCTACAAGCTTTCCAACACCTTAAAAAGGCTATCACATCAGGTCCCATTCTCCGCTTCCCTGACTTTTCTAAACCCTTTCTACTTCAAACTGATGCCTCCGACAATGGGTTGGGGGCTGTTCTTTCTCAGATATCCTTAGAAGGGCTTGAGCATCCCATCCTTTTCCTGAGCCGAAAGTTGTTCCCTAGGGAGCGGGGTTATCCCATCATTGAAAAGGAGTGCCTTGCTATCAAGTGGGCGGTGGACAGGTTAAGGTATTACCTTGAGGGTACCCATTTCTTCTTGTATACGGACCACGCTCCTCTCCTCTGGATGAGTCGGAACAAAGGGAATAACCAGCGGGTCCTTCGTTGGTTCCTTGCCCTACAGCCCTTCTCTTATGAGGTTCGCCACCGCAAGGGCTCGGATAACGCAATGCAGACTTCCTTTCCCGACTCGCCCTGTTCCCCGATCGTGAACAAGCTGGGGTGGGGGTGTGTGGCGAGGAGCTGCCTACGGATCCCTCCTCCAGTCCGTTGTCTGACCGTATGCCCCCTTACCTGTCACCTTGTCCCCTCCTCTATTTCCAGCCTTCGACCCAGATGCACTGGCCCTTTAAGACTCCACTACCCACGCCTTCCGGAGCCGATCACGTGCCTTGGTCAGGTGATCCTCTCCACTTCAAAGGGGAGGAGGCGGAAGGACTAGCGTTCTCGCCACGGACTCGAACGCTTGGAGTACCGACGTCGTGGGACTCAGAACGAGGAGCCAGGACTTTCTTCATTTCGCCAGGACTGGGAGAACCGGGATCCGCCATCAGGATCGAGCCGGAAGCCCAGTGGACCGAAGAGGTGCCATCCAGGATCGAGGAAAAGGGGGAGCCGGACCCTTTCCGGCAACACGCGAAAGCCAGCCACGGTCCAGGAGGATCGTGGCTCCAAAAGGTACGGGGCCACCTGGGGGCTGTATGGGACAAGGGGAAGGTGGGAGAGAAGGGCGGGCAGTCTGACTAGTCCTACCGACGGGGGTCCGCAACTGCGAGTAAAACAGAGCAGAGCGTAACATACTCCTGGGAAGGAATCCGCGCGTCTCACGGTGACGGTCGGGTGCTCAGTCCTTCACTCCCTTTTCCTTGTGTGCAAACCCCCGTAGAAACGTCCCCCCCCCCTTACCAGGTCTTTCTTTGTTTTCTTTTCCCTAAATGTGACACGGAGCGGAGGGAGCTATCTGCTGTTATCCGAAGACTGGACACTCTTTTCGTTATTCCCTGCCCTCTGATGTAAGAGGGTGAAGAACTATACACCGGACATTGGAACCTTTTGTTCTTTTCATGTAAAAGACCCCTTGTAATAAACCTACTGTTGAGTCACTTACCCTCGGCCTCCCTGTCTCCTTCTCCACCGCGCTACAAGGACATTAGGTGCCTGTCAGGCCACAACTACAAATGAAGCACTCTTTGGTAGGTGGTGTAGGTGGCGAGTCCAACCCAGTATCAGGGAAGGCATCTAGCCCACTGACGTCTTTTAAATTCATATACAAATTGTCACTATTATAATGAGTGGAAGATCACCAACCTCAACCCCATCATCATCATAATCTTCCTCTTGTGGAGTACCTTATTCAGAATCTGAGTCAAAAAGATAATGAAGTCTCTGTTGGCGCCACAAACCTGAAGGAGGGCTCTGTGCCGAATCAGGATGAATAATGACTGGCTGAGCTTTTGTGATCTCATACGTGACATCAGTCGAGATATAGCCGAAGTAAGACAGCGGGATTAGAATTGGATCTTCCATCGCCACTGGCACCAACATCAGTGAGTGGCGACCCAGCTCAGGTCCAGGTACCGGAGAAGGCATCCGTACCAGAATCAGTACTGGACCCGGAACATGTCCAAGGGGTCAGTTGGCACTGGGCAAGTCCCACCAGCTGTACCAGACTGAAGGTCACTGCAGATCTTTGAGGCCAAAAGGCGTGCGCAGAGGGAGCAGGAAAAGCCCCGAAGATCTGCAGCATGCCTTCTTCAAAGGCCTCAATTTGCTGTGGTGTCGCTGATGGCCTGGGAAAACTCACGCTAATCTGGATCAGCTGGGAAATTTGCTCTGTTCTCAGGGAAACTGAAGAAGGCAGACTAGCATTGTGATTCCCTCGCACACGCTGACCTGGGGTTGAGCCCCTCTTTGCTTTTTTATGTTTTCTATTCAACTTGGACTTAGTGGAGGACTTCAACCGGTAGGTGGACCTGTCACGAGAACGGCCTCAGAACTGTGAACTAGCCTGAGCCCGTGACCTGTCGAGGGACTTAGACAAAGGTTTTGACTTCTGATGTTCAGCGACATACAGTTTCGCTTACCATTCTGGATTGCCTTAAGGTGCATTTGTGGCACAACTCTGAGTCATGCCTCAAGCCCAGACGCACCTCATGTGTATCTGTGATTGACATCTGTTTTCTGCAATCACAGCATGGCTTGAAACTTGTCATTTGCGAAGGGGACATCGTTCCCTAGCACTTTGGTTTTTCAAATGTGAGAAATTTTGGTAAGCTGCCGATTGTGGAAGCAGAGCTGGTGTCTGCATACGGGTAGGGGGCACACATATGCGCATTCACTCTATCTGGGGACGTGGAACCGCATTGCGTCAATAAGATGTGTGCAGGGGCATTGCTGAGAAAGTTTCCACATCCAGTCTAGTGCCTGGGAAGTATTCTAAGGTAATGAATATGTGGTTATAAGTACCCATCAAAAGTACACTTTAAAAAAAAAAAAATTTAAATGGTATTTGACACTATATATAATTCGGGAACACTTATTAAGTCATGTTTTTACCCACAGTACCAAGAAAGCAGTATATTAACACAACAGGTATAGTACTAAGAAAAATGGTATCACATATAAATATGCCTATGCCACAATCAGAGGATTAATTATACAAACATTTGTGAAAAACTTAGCGGGGTAATGTATAGTCTATGCTACTGAATAATAAGGTCCCAGTGTGTGAAAAACAATATTTCCAATCATCTTTGTATATGTGGTTCTGTAGTTTAGTACACCATTTACCAAGAGAGGCCAATACTGGAGTCGGGGTTTCTACCTGGATAGCATTATATAATCCGGAGACTATACTTTTAGTATAAGGGGAGGATAATATTAATGTCAAGGATTACAATTTCTGTGGTTCATAAAAGAATGTAGGCAATTCACTTTTGCATGCCGCACACGGTTGGGGTTACTTGTTTTGGCCTGAATTTAAATGAACTGTCCTTCTTGGAAGATCCTACCAAGTATAGTGAGATCAAGTGTGTGCAACTGTAAAATGGTTGGTTACTCTTGTGTCAGAGCCAGGTTGGGATGACTAACAAAAAGGAATTCTGGGGAATATATGTTGCATAACTTGGCTCTTAGAGGAAGTTTCTTCCATGCCTTAATCGAGCAAATGACTGTTGATTAATCTAATCTCCAATCTGATCTAGGGGATTTATAAATCGCATGGCTACCAGAAGGCTTCTCAGCGCTTACACCAATCAGCAAAACTTTAGACCAGACCACATAAGGAATCTGAGGGAGCAACTAATTAAGGAACAGCCAGGTCTTCAAGAATTTTCTGAAGATGGGTTTTGAGTCTATTTGGCGCGGTATGAGTGGCAAAGAGTTTCACAACTTACGGGCCAGGTACTTCGATGAAAGACTTCCCCATCTTGCTCTGCGTATTTTTAGTACTGTTGCAATAAGTGCATTCGCAGATCTCAGGGACCTTCGAAGGTTGTGAGGTTCAATGAGAGCAGGTAGTAGTTGGGGTCCTTTGTTATAGAAGACCCTATGAGCGATGCAGAGAACTTTAAACTGCACCCGCTGCTCAATGGGAAGCAAATGAAGGTCAGCCAGTGCCCCTATTACCGACTGGTGCCTTGGAATATTGCAAAGGAGGTGGGCTGCTGCATTTTGAATGACCTGTAATCTTTTTTTCACATAGTGAGGGGAACCAAGACATATAGAGAGTTCCTGTAATCCAACCAGGAGATTATCAGGGCAGGTATAATGAACCTTCAGGAAAGGAAGGGCGGCAGATCCTTCTCACACCTCGCCGCCAAGACCTGGAACACCCTTCCACTAAGCCTACGACAGACCCAAGACCTGCTGACCTTCAGGAGGCTACTCAAGACCTGGCTGTTCGACCAGTAGCAGCACCCCCCCCCTTTTTTCTCCCCAGCGCCTTGAGACCCTCGCGGGTAAGTAGTGCGCTCTACAAATTCTGTGATTGATTGATTGAAAGATCTAACACTTTCCTCAGCAATCTTAGTATTCCAAAACTATTTGCTGTCAGTTTGTTGACCTGCGATTCCATAGTGAGTGAGTCATCCAGCCAGATGCTCAGGTTTTTACAAGATTTTTGGGGCTAGGTGTATTCCCTAGGCACTCCAGACAGGGGAATAACACCCGATTGGACAAATTGTTACCTAAGAGCATAAGCTCAATTTTGTCATAGTTAAGCTTGAGGCAGTAGCTGGCCATCGAGTCAGCTACCTCCTTTAAATAGGGACGAGTTGTTGACAGTTGAAACCATGTTCCAGAGAGATAGAAACGACTAATTGGGTGTCGTCTGCGTACGAAACTATAGTCAACCCAAAAGTTTGTACTATCTCTGCTATGGGGCGCACGTAAAGATTGAAGTAGAGCCCAACGGTACTCCACATTTCAGAGGGAAAGTGTCTGAGTAACACATTTGGTCTAACACTTGGAAAGTTCTACCCTCAAGAAAAGACGTCAACCATTTAAGTGTGCAGTCACTTATCACACCATCTATAATATTTATGTACAACCATAAGTGCTTTAGTGTCAAGGGCTAAAAAGGGGCAACATTTATTCATAAGTTACAAATTCTTACCTCAGTACATCTCACCAGTTTGTCATTTGCTTCAAAGTCTGATTCCTGAGTGATTTTATCACTAAGAATTCCTGCTAGAGATTGTCCATCAATAGGGCTGATGACACTGTGGGAACACAATGCACAAAATATTTAGGAGAGTAAAAAAGAAAGAAGTAAAAGATATCAGACTTTTTATTTTTCTAAGCACATAGATAGTGAAGTAAAGCCCCTAAGGTTCGACTCCATTTTATGTAGACCTAACTCCATCTTAGGTAATGGAGGTCGCCATCGTCTCCATCATAGACAATGGACGTCGCCATCTTTCCTAATTTATGCATAAGCATTGTCATGTCTGCCATTTAACGCATAGGTCGTCTGGCCTCATTTTCTTAGAACTGTGAAAGCGTCAAATCATTCGACAAATGACAGAGATATAACACCTGATGCGACAGTCTGGGACAGGTATCTACTTTTCACCTTGTCAAGGTCAAATAAGAACAGATACAGTCATATAGCCGAAAAGGTGTAGTCTGAATTGACGTCTTTTTACCTTATATGCTCATAAGGAAATGCCTGGAACACACCTTGATGCACATAATCTATGTCGGACATTTCTAAACTTATATCAGAAATTCCAATTTCTGATAAGATTTAGCATCTAAGGACTGCCACTTGTCAGGGGAGGTCCTTCGCCCAGATTATCGCACAGGATTCTGCCAGAGATTGTCTCACCTATTGGCAGCACACTTTGCAGATGCTACATCTCGAATGAAGCCGATAAAGCAGAGTCCCGAGGAAGACCGCTACCGCAGCGTGTTTGCCCTTTGCAGGGAACACCGTCTTCACACCTCCGCTAATACAGTCTTTGCTGTCAACAAGGTATGCAGTGCACCTCTTCTCCCTAAAAATCTCTAGACTGCAAGTTTGCTCTGCCTTCCATGCTCTCTTAGTGTAGCACATAGAAGTAGATGTTAGGTTCTAGATGACATTTTAACTATGTTAGAAATGTTAATTTTATTCTCATTATTTGTACCATAACTTCTTGCTGTTTTTATAATATTTTGTGTAGTTGTTTTAGACGTACTGAGAAACAGGATGTTCCTGTAGCAATAAATACTGTTATTTAATAGTGTTCATTCTTCTTAGTGCAGTGTGTGTGTGTGTGATACGGTGAACAACTAAATAGGTTTTTTACTGTTACCACGGTGCCCTTGATCCCTTTATAAGGGTTGTTATTAACCAAAAGGCAATAACTATTTCAATAAAACATTGAGTAGTGTTCTGTGGTCCTACAATATTCTGCCTTTCACATTCTTCGTTGGTGCACTGAACTGAGTTCCCCCATGTCACCCGTGGGTGGGTTAGCAAACCTTGTAGAACTACACCAAATTTGCAGTTTACGCAGCAGTTGGCACCCAACATGGGGCTCACATCTTATGGTTACACCTCGAGTCGTTTTTTCACTATTTACACACACGTGTACCATTATTTCGTCATTATGGAGACATCCGTAGTAATCATGGTTGACTCCTACTGGGGATAAGGGAGCACCTATTTCCCTAGGTTTGCCAAGCTTGACTCAAAGGGGTATTCCCCATTCTGTGGGTTTTCTAATTCTTGGATTCCAAGTTTTAATAGAGTCTGTTCATTATGGCGGCACCTATTGTGATAGGGATCAATTACATAGAAGCAGTTACTCAGCATCTGAAAGATCGAGGTGTCACCCATAAGGAAGGGGGGCAGTTACCTCTGTAATAGCTGCACATGCGGCGTATGCCTTTGAGACGTTTTACTCATGGGTGGAGTTTGAGCCTTTCGATGCTGCCTCAGGGCATTTTGCGCCTATACAGCGGTAGATCTGCCAGAACACTATAGGGCTTAACATGGTTCGGAAATACCTTTAACCTACCGGGAACACCAGAACTGGTTTGCTGGTCAATTGCTACACATGCATAGAAATGTCTGTTTGGAGTCCCTGAGCAATGAAGGGGCTACTTGGCCAATTTTGGCTGGCCATACTCCTGTTTCACGCCCCAACAACTTAACAGCAGCTGAAGTGGTAGGGGTGTTAAATTACACAGTTGCCTTGTATAGGAGCCTTGTATAGGAGACTTGTACAATTCGTAGTACACTGAGCTCCAGACAAGTTGTCGCAGCGGGACCTGCCACTCCTACATAAGTACAACCTATTAGTCCACAGATTATTAACGCTATAATGGAAAAAGCGCCCACGAAACGTGATGAAATGGCTTTTTGGATTGCTCGTAAGACCATTCAATTAGAAGCAGTGTATCCATACCCTACCCCAAAAGACAAATATAGAATACAGACTATGTGTCTTCTTCTTGGAATAGTGCCAGTCGTAGAGGAGTGCAACAACTGGGGAAGCAGCTTTGTGTGCATTTACACTAGTACGCATGGTAGCCTTCATTGGCAGTTCTCCCGGATATTCTTAGACAGTTACAGAATGAGCACGGAACTGCATCAGTTCTGGACTTAGGAATAAAGTTAATGGGGAAATTCCCTAAAGTGTCCTCTATCATCCTAAGCTCTATTAAGAGAGAGGCTTCAGTTCTGGCTTACGTTAGAGAGTCAAAGCAGTTCAAGACCGTGAACGGGAACTACCGAAAATAATCGTGGAAATGTATACCACTGTAGGTAGGGATACATTGGGTACCCTACCTGTTAAGTCACACTTAAAACCTAAAAGTGACATTGAAGGTCCAGTTAAAGAGAAATCTGCAACGGAAGGGAAGAAAAAACAGAGACAAAGAAAAGAGGAAGAATGGATCACCTGCTTCTCGGGAATCTGGCAGGGGTGGTTATAACTGAACAGACCACAAACAAATTTAAAAACCTGAAAGGAATAAGTATTCGGATAGATGTCCTTCACGTTCTTTTCAGGACACTGACGGTAAAAGAACAGAGAGGGGGAGCCAATCCAAGTACCGAAGAAAGGACGAGTACAGTACGAAAAATGAAGGCGGACGCTAGACTGACATCAGCGGGAAGAGAAAGGAATGAACTCTAAAACGCCAGTAAAGAAGAAGAAAGCAGCAGGACTTTCTAAGAAACATGCTGATACAGTTACAAGTTCTCCTGTGAAACAGGGCTTGGGCAAGAATGCTTCTAGACAGTGCAGCAGAAGTCACAATAGTGCATTAGACGCTTCAGAGGTTTCTGGATGCAAATCCAACTGATGGCTTTATACAGATCGAGACTCCAAATAAATATTTAATTCCTCCTGATATGGTTTACAATTTAAACATACAAATTGAATGGGATATACCACGTATTATTAAAGCAGTCTTTTGGTCACAATTATCTGACGATTATGACATCATCCTAGCGGAAGAGGACTGGCTTCCAGTTTTTAATAGGGAAGCAACCCGGGGGAGGAAATCATAGGGGTAGCCTTATCACCCATAGTACCTGAGGATATCAGCTGGAGTATGTGAGACAGACTCAAGCTTTATACAGAAATCAAGCGGGATGGGACAAACACTCTAGTCCATGTCATTCCCTTATGCAGTCAGCCTCAACCACAAGCACAATACCTAGTAAATCCAGAAGCAAAACATGATATAAAAGCAATATTAGATAGGTTGCAGTACCAGGGCATAATAGCGTCTTGTCTTTCAGTAAGGAACACACCCCTTCTTTCCGTCTCCAAACCAGATGGCTCCAATTGAATAGTTTTAGACTATAGAAATCTAAATTCGCAAACGCAAACCTACGTGGTACAAAACATGAATAGCACAGGCTTAGTGATCGACCTGGTACGGAAAAAAATACAAAACAACCCTGGATATTTCCAACGGGTTCTTTAGTGAAAACATAGCACCTGAGAGTGAGTATCTAATGGCTTTCAGTTTCGATGGAGTGCAGTTTTCATTCCGACGCTTGCTCATGGGCTATAAGAACAGTCCTGGCTTATTTTCAGCATGTATCATGGAGATCTTACAACCAGACCCCAAGTTATTGTAATACATTGATAATATCTACTTTACTGACGATGACTTAAATCTACACCCGACTAGGGTAGACTGAGTGGTGACCATAGTAACATCACATGGTTACAAAATTAATTTTAAGAAGTCGAAGATTGCCTACCTGATAGGGACTTACTAGGATACGAGTTATGCAGTGAGGGCCAGGGTCTAGCTCCAGACTTTCTTCAGAAGTGTGCTAGCCTGCAACCGTTCGATACACTAAAAAAGTTGCAATCCCTGTTGGGATCTCTTAACTTTGGACGTATTTACTTGCCTCACTATGCTGAGAAATTGAAGCCCTTGTATGAACCCATTTCTCCCACAATTTTATCTAAACAATGACTGAGAGCACACTGATATCTTGCGTGCTCTACAGATAGACATGCTTAAGACTAAATATTTACAAACTAGCGATAATAAAACTAACCTAGTTATCAGAGTCATACCCAGTCACTATGGTTATACTTATGACTTAAAATGAAGGTAAGGCTATCCCCTATTACTTACAAGTCTCACTTGTATTCTTTAGTTGAAGCACGTTTTGCTTCCATCAAAAAGATCCTGATGGCTGTGCAAACGGCTATTTTGAAGGAGCACCCTTTGGCACGGGGAAAACATATAATTGTTGTTTCTCCCGTACAGGAAGAAGTACTCCGCAGCCAGCGCGGCCGTACAAGGTTTAGTGAGGGATGGTGAACTCATTCCACAGCACACCCACACTAAAATCTTAGGTGACAGTAGTGCACAACATGCTGAATTACATGCCTTGTTGCTTGCATTGCAAAAGGCTGACTCATCCTTTTGCCTGCAAGGTTACAATGTTAACTTAAAGTATTGGTTGTTGAATAGATTCAAGGATTCAAAGGGAAAACCTATAAAGAATAAACAGCTTTGGGGAAAGGCCGCCGTCTTACAAGAGAAGCTTCCATTGGTTCATCTGAGGCACACTTTTGACATTTAGCGTGATGGTATTCATGCTAAAGGAACTTTGCAGCCGACCGAAGGGTAAAGGCTGCAATTCAGACTGTTAGAGTAGCAGTCCTAACCAGATCCAAATCGAAGATAGACACAGATATTTTAATAGCCATAAGTGCAACCAAGCAAAGCGGGAAACATCCTGCAGGCTTTCCTCCCAAATACTCCTACACCTTTAATTCAGATAACATTCCTGAAGTCACAATACCAGAAGTGGGAAACAGAATAATACCTAATAGTCTGTCTAGATTAGATTTAATCAAAGAAGCCCAAGAGGGGTTGGCATCTGCTCATGCCGGAATTAATGCAACCGTAACAATGCTACAGAAATGCTACCGGAGGCCTAGTTTATTTAAACAGACAAGGGAATATGTTAGACGAACAACTAACTTACCTCTGGAAACGCCTTATCTGGTAGAGACTATCTAGCAGCAGATTCCTTACCTTAGCATTATCCCCAGGCGTCAGACTAGATCCGGAAATTTTTCATGAGCAGAACCTCCTGTGCACCGGCAGGTGGCGTTGTGGGGGACAGAGTGGCGGCGGCATCCGCGCTGGAACTGACATTCGCAGTGCCTATATAAGTGCCCAGCCAGTGCGCTGACGTCCGTTTCTTTTCACGACTTTCCACACAAGGAGCGCAAAGTCACGAAGAACACTGACCATTGGTGTGTGAAACTAGGGCCCTGAAAAGGGAGCAGCCCTGAATCTAAAAAATCTGTTTACAGAATGGGGAGGATGGGTGGGTCATTAAAGAATCTGCGGCTAGATAGAGAGTCTACCAGATAAGGCATTTTCGAAGGTAAGTAACTTGTTCATCTGATAGAGAATTCTAGCCGCAGATTCTTTACCTTAGAATAGAGGCCCAAACAATACCTCCCCGGAGGAGGGTCTGCGAACCGGATTTATACTAGAAAGCCCTGCAGGATCGAACTAGCAAAATGCCCAACCCCACGGATCTGACTGTCCAGGCAGTAGTGCTAGGTGAACGTGTGCAGCAAAGCTATGTTGCAGCCTGACAAATGTCTAGGACCGGAACTCCACGGGAGCTGCTTCTAGGCCAATGTGTAGCAGATCTTAATACAGAGCACCACCTATCAGGAGATGGTTCATTTCTGCAGGCCTTCCCTTTCCTGGGTCCACCATACCCCACGAAGAGTTGATCATCCACCTGGAACGGTTTTGTGCAGTCCAGGTAGAATGACAACGTTCTTTTTGTCTCTAGCCAGTGGAGTCTCTCTTCCTTAGAAGGATGAGGCGGAGCGTAAAAGGTAGGCAAAGTGATGGACTTGCCTATGTGGAACGGGGTAACCACCTTCAACAATAAGGATGCTCAGGTCCGAAGGACCAGTATGTCTGGGAAGAAAGAGACGTATGGAGGCCGAGATGACAGCATCTGCAGTTCAATAACCCTCCAGGCAGATATCTTTGCCTTCAGAAAGGCCGTCTTCATGGCGTGGAGCCTAAGAGGGCAAGTATGAAGCAGCACAAAGAGCACACATTAGAAAGGTAAGAACCATGTTAAGGTTCAACTGAGGCACAACACAGGTAGCTGGAGGAATTAAATGTTGCAAACCTTTAAGTATCCTATTTACAATAGGGGAGTTGGAAAGGGAAGGCTGATCCGGCAGCCGCAGGAAGGCAGTGATGGCAGATCCTTGCTGGGTCATGGTAATGATAAACAAAAGAACTTGGGAACGAGGTGCAGATAAAGGGTCAAACTGTTTGGCTGTACACCATGCCACAAACTTGCCTCAACAGCCAGCATATACCATCTTGGTGGAGGGACATTGAGCTGCCAAGATAACATCACAGACTTCGGGTGGAAGGTCAAAAGCTGTCAACTGTTGCCACTCAATCTCCACACATGAAGGCGGAGCGTTGACAGGTCCGGGTGGAGAACCCTTCCCTGCAGCTGCGACAGAAGATCCTCCTGAAAGGGCAGCCTAATCGGAGGACCAAGGGCCATGCTCAACAGCTCGGGAAACCAGACTCTCCAAGCCCAGTCTGGAGCCACAAGGATGACTTGGGCCCGGTCGTTCCTGATCTTCTTGAGACCTCTGGGTAGGAGTGGTATGGGCGGAAAGGCGTACACAGGCCAGTGCTCCACGCGAGATAAAAAGCGACTGAGCGAGAGCTCCGTTGGAAACTCCAGCACGCATAACTGCTGACATTGCACGTTCTCAGTGGTGGCGAACAGATCTAACAAAGATTATCCCCACTGAAAGGGACCTTGCACCACCTCCGGATGGTGATGCAATTAGTGATCCGCTAGGCATTTTCAGCGGAGTTCTTCCGCTCTGGCGTTCAGAGAACCAGACAGGTGTTGAACCATAAGGGAAATGCCCTGACAATACAGCCATGTCCAGAGATGTTGGGCATCTTGACAAAGGGCCCATGACTCCACTCAGCCCTGTTCGTTGCAGTACCACATGGCGGTGGTGTTGTCCATGAACACCTGCACTCGCCTTCCCTTGGTGAAGAGTAGAAAGGCTTTCAACACCAGCCAGATCGCTCGGAGCTCCAACAGGTTGATGTGGAGCCTGGATTCTGCCGGAGACCAGAGTCCTCAGATCTCCATCTCTACCAGCTGGCCGCCCGAGTCCAGGAGTGACACGTCACTACTATCAGATCTGGTTGGGGAAGGGAGAGGGATCTGCTGCTGACATAATGGCGGTTTGTTAACCGCCACTGCAGATCTTTTGCAGTGCCCTTCGTGATCTGGACCATGTCGG
The DNA here is from genome assembly GCA_963921515.1 of Calotriton arnoldi. Taxonomy (NCBI): domain Eukaryota; kingdom Metazoa; phylum Chordata; class Amphibia; order Caudata; family Salamandridae; genus Calotriton; species Calotriton arnoldi. The sequence continues at coordinate 2,288,642 of CAWUFW010000885.1, forward strand.
AGAGAGTTCCCCGATGCTGTGCTCATTGGAACTTAGATCCCACTGCAGAGCCCGCATATGCCAGCAGGCATGTTTCACAAGCAGAATGCAGGAGGCCATGAGGCCCAGCAGCTTCAGAGCCAGTCTCACCAAAATCCAGGATAGAGGCTGAAACATTGGTATATTAGCCTGAATATCCTGGACTCGCAGTTCGGGAGGACCAGCCAGAAACCGCACTGTGTGCAGAACAGCTCAGACGAAAGGGAGCGTCTGAGAAGGGGTCAGGTTTGACTTCAGCACATTGATAGTGAACCCCAGCGAATGCAGGAGGTCTGCCGTCATCTGGAGGTGGAAGCCTTTAACGGACCGTCATCGAGATGGGGAAAGACTAGCACCCCTGATCTTGGCAGATGAGTTGCAACCACCGCCATCACCTTGGTGAAAACCCGAGGGGCACTGGTAAGGCCAAAGGGGAGCATGGTGAACTGAAAATGCCTGTGGTCTACTGTGAACTGCAGGTAGTCTGTGGGCAGGCAGGATGGGGATGTGGAAGTATGCGTTTCTGCAAGTCCAATGCTACCATCCAGTCTCGCGCGCCCAGGGCAGACAGAACTTAAGCGAGCGTGAGCATATTGAATTTCTCCTTTTTCAAGAAGAAATTGAGAGAGCGCACGTTTAGGTTAGGACGAAGGCCTCCGTCCTTCTTGGGCACCCTGAATTAGCGGGAATAACAACCACAACCTACTTCTGATGCCGGCACCCTCTCCATGGCTCCTTTATCCAAGAGAGCCACCACTTCCTGATTTATTGGGATTTCTCTGATCTTATTTAGGAAACCAGTTGTGCCCTTTAAATAAGATTGACTAGACTCTATACTTGGTTGCAGATAAATACTTTACAACAGGTTTATGAATGGGATTCTTTGTTGGCAAGATAGGCCGAAATGGAGGTGGTTTGATGTTCTTATGTATCTTGGGTAACATATGTATGGTTGGAACCCTTGGATATAGTTGGGTTAGAAATCTTTTGTCAATCTCTGAAATGGTGCTCTTCTCTGTGGCTTTATGCAGGATTATAACTAAGGCTCCCTGTTTTCCGTTTTTACGGATTTTTACAGATAAATACAGACAGAAAACAATGTGTTTTCTGGCTGCATTTATTTTTAAAAGTTGATAAATACAGAAAATTGTGCTTCTTTTAAGTGACTCTACCTGCTGTCTTTCATGAATTGTAGCCCAACAGCTGAGCAGATGGACAGCATGGGAAATTAAAAAACAGGATGAAATTTCTTTAAATAATGGCATATGTCAACATACATTTATTGTATAATGCTAATATTTAGTGGATGTATTGTTACGTAATATTTGGCAGCTTAAATAGCAAAATCATGACAGACATCAAAGTATCTATCAGTTAAATAAATATGGAAATGTACAGTTTTACAACTTCATTTATACACAAAACACAAAAATAAATATGGATAAATACAGATAAAATGTCCCAAAAATAAATATGGATAAATACAGACGGAAATGTTAAAAAAATAAATACCATAAAACCGGGAACCCTAATTATAACCAGTATCCTAGAAAATTCTTTGGTGGGATTCTCATTTATCATCATGTATGTGAGATCATCAGACACATGAGAGTTCATATTTTGTAGATAATATTCCCTGTCCAGAATCAGTTGTATACATGTTGAAATGTCTATATGTGGTTTAGCATACGTTGATAAAACAGAACGAAAAATCTAACTCAGACTAATTGAACATAAGAGTAACATAAGGACCAGTAATCACAAATCTTCAGTGGTGATGCATTTCAATACCCAAGGACACATCAGCCAATTGAGATTCACAGTGTTGGAAGTGGTCAAAACCAAAGAGGATGTGGATAACGAAAAATAATTATCAAAGAGAGAACTCTTTTGGATAAAGAAACTGGATACAACAGCTTCTAAAGGACTGCAAGACCGCTTGGAATATGCATCTAGTTTATTGAGAAGGGGCTGTATTATGCTTAATCACCATACTTATTTATGATAGTTACAATCAAGGATTTTTAAAATGATGTGATTTGTTTCTGTGACATACACTTTGGAATACAATGTTTAATCATGTTTAATTTTGTGGGTCATAAATAAGGATGTGTTATATGTTTTAATACACATTCTCTAACACACATTTCTGAGACACCGTCAACATTTGATGATATCAGTCAAGCCTACTGTATTTAATCACCTTAGCTTGATTTTGAACTCCAATCGTTTAAATGGTCACAGAATCTTCGTCTAATACACATTTTTGAGACACTGTCAACATGTGAAGATATCAGTCATGCCTATTGTATTTAATCACCTTAGCTTTATTTTGAACTCCTATTGCTCAAATGGTCACAGAAACCTTAAGGTTATGACATGTTGACAGGATGTATTGGTTTGATACTTGCATCAATTACGGGTATTAGAGATTAAGTTTAATTTTCTGTGACCGTTTTCAGTTTTATATATAACCTATTTTGTTCAGGTCTCAAGATTGTCATTTAAGGAAGAATAATAGTTTTACGATATCAGACAGTCAAATCATAGTAAAACCCACATTGATGTTTCAACATGGCGTTCCGATTCAAATAACGTCCACCACTTTGAACCCCATTTTGGAGGACTATGATGTGCTGGAGTTTACTCATTATAAACAACGAACTAAATACAGCTGCTTTAATAGATCATCGAAGACTTCTTTTTTCAGTGAGCCCTGATCGATTTACACATAGTGTTTTGTTCATATACATTGATTTTTACACCTAGGCGTGGATTTCAAGTTACAATAGTTTGTATTTATAAACTGAGAATGCCTCTTTTGATCAGATTACACTAGATCATTGCATAAAGTAAAATTTATGTTAACATTTCAACATGGCTTTCCAATCTACGCTTGATTTGGATGTCTTTAAGTGCCATTTCTATGACCATGCCGCACTGGAATCAGTTCATAAACGAACAAACATGGCAGCTTTATTAAAATGCAGAGAGACTCTGGAGTCAATTCCACTAACTGGTAAGCCCCTACTTTTGTTGACACATAGTATTAGGTTCATACTTTAGTGATTTTTCATCCAGGCATTGATTACAAGTTGAAATAGTTTGTACTTACGAACCGAGAACGCTTTTTTTGATTAGATTATATGAAACAATCTCATTGAGGTGAACACACTAGGTAATCGGGTGCTTTTTTTGACACTGGGCATGTTCCAATCATTCTTTCCAATTGCTTTTTTTCAGGAACATGAGTACGTATTGCTTGCCAGTGACATATTTAACATGTGGTTGATTTGTTTTCATAAACATACAAATGACATTGAGCAAGTTCCGAATGTTTATACATACATGCTTCATTGAACTTATGATCTGTGAGCTGGGCAAACAATGCAATATATAGAAAACAAACACTTGATATGTGGTAATGAGTTTGTATTCATGATTCATGAAGATAAGGGCTTGGAGATAGATTTTATGTATTTAATTAGACTTTTCAGTCAAGAATCATCAAAATAAAATTAGGATTTTTGTTAATTAAGTATTGAAATAGCATTGTTCTTTTTCATTTCATAGGAGACTCCCAGATGAAGGACATTCACAGGTCCAAAATGCATTGGGGATGGGAATTTGATTTGCACTTAATCATATGGGGAATTTTGGAATGCACCTTTGGATGTACATATATGGAATCCATGAAAATAAAGATATGTAATAATAACTTGGAAACTTGAATTACTTAATCGATTATGAATGTTTTACTAATTGCGATAAACAGCAGTGAATTCAAGCATCAAATTCAAGAAACCCATTGCGGACAACAGGTGGTGCTAAGGGGAGACACTATTCTAGGGAGAGGATTAGTGCCATTAAACATATTGTGAACAACGAAATAGGTTTCTTGCTACGGTGTCCTTGATCACTTTTATAAGAATTATTAGTAACCCAAAAGCAATAATTCTATTTCAATAAAACATTGAATAGTGTTCTGCAGGGCTACAATAATTTGCCTTTCACATTCATCGCTGGTGCATTGAACTGAGTTCACCCATGTCACCCGTGGGTGGGAAAGCAAACCTTGCAGAACTACGCCAAAGTCGTAGTTTACGCAACGTAGGTAGAGAGTATTTACCACTTTGCAGTTCTACAAACAGAGGCATTAGGACGTACCAGCACATATTTGGTCTCTTCTTAACAACTACATAACACCCTTTGCAACGATACCCGAGAGGCACAGCTATGGGTATGCCGATAACACCCATTTTGTTACTAGAATATTGGAGGAGCTGGAAAATCAATTTGAGTTTGCCTGGGAATACTTGGAGCCGACTTACATTCCCGGAGACACAACTCACCGGGTCCCCATGGAAAGGGCCTAAAATTCGAACATATCTCCTTGACTACCAGCCTCCTAAGTGTATGTACACTGTATGTTTTTACAATGCTCGACAGTGTCATATCAGCTCACATTTTATGTTAAATTTGAAAATGTAAATACAAACAATTAAAAAAAGTAAATCAATTTGCGGCAATGGAGTGCCTTATTCATGTTCATGAATGGATGTTCCCTATGTTCCCCTCTGCCATTTGCCTCTTCTTCAAAAATTAAAGTATTTCCCGTTTAACTAAACATTGTGTTTAGCTACTGTGAATAAGATGTAAATAAGTGACCATGAATTTTCTTTCTAACTAACTGGGAAATGCAAAAGAAAAAACCTGAAAGTGAAATAATGTATCACTGTTGGTGTGAGACACTCAGCTAGGACTAATACAAAATAAGAGTGAAAGACAAACAGCCTTCTCAGATTCTTTATGCTGGACATGAAAGCAGGAAGTGAGTGCAGGAAAACTATTCTGCCAACACACACAGACAGTATTTTAACTGGGCGAATGTGCATTTTTGTTTCTTGAGATATTCATTTTAGTACCTTTTAAACGTGTGGTCTGTTTTTCTTCAATGTGGTACTACCGCTGCAGGTAAATACCTTTCCATTTCATCTAGTCATTTTCATTTGTAGTTACGGTCACCAAAAAACACAGTTTTTGATGTTCGAGGTGAACGCTCAAGTGTAGAAGTCAATTAAAAATGATGCACTATATCAGATTGAATTGAATTTCTAAACCATTTTAACTTTGCTCAATAGTGGGCATGTGATGCAGAGGGGTAAATGCATTTGCTAAGGCTCACGCAATGCGATCAAGGGAGGGATTATAATTCATGTCAAAAGACTGTTAACATCTTAGACTCCCAAACAAAGGCTCTACTTCGCTCTGAAACAGTGGCCACATCTACTGTGGCTACACACGCTTGTGCAAAGATTTTATCTCACTGCTTGGATGTAAGCCCTGCTACGCTGTTATTCTTGAAGGCAAGAACACAGTATGCTGCATCAATATGCAGAAGCTGCTCTCTAAATTAGTCCCCGTTTCAAAGGCCAGTACAGAAGGGTACACAATGAAATAAATAAGCCTGACCTCTACTAGTCTGCCCAAATGAACACAGACAGTCTCTGTCCAAAAGAGTAAAAACCAATACAACACTTCTGAGCACAGAAAGTGACTTTTCTTACATTTAATTTGAGTTCTAAATGCTGCGAGCATGTAGCATCAGGATAATTCACATTAATTCAACAATAGGAACATGAGCTATATTCATTCATCAAATCAGTGCCTCAGTCCTGAGCACGCAGCAGGTCCTTTGTTTTATAGACCACCAATCAGGAACTATAAAGTGCTTCAATTTTTGGCAAATAAGGGAGCTTATGTGCAGATAAGTGACATTGCTTGCCCATGATGTCATTATTTGGTTTAGTTCAGACACCAGGGATAAGATCCAGGTCAAATCAAGATTACCAGCCCACTGCACTATCTGTGTAGCCAAGTTGATGTCCCAAGCCAGTCACAAGGACTCACATGTTTTTGCATGTCAAGAGCCCTAGCCACCCTTTCTTTATGACTCAGCTAGTCTCTTTCCAAAAGAGAGAGTATCAGTTGAACAGTTTCAAGTAAATATATTTGTTGGTTGAGTTTTTAAACATTTTACTTGGTTTCTAAATAGCGATAACAAGGAGCATCAGCACAAGATGGCCCGGTAGACGTGCTTGAGCTCAGCTCCTGCCCCTCAATACTAAATCCTGCATATATCCTGGCGGAACCGGCATAAAAACCACCCCAGCAGCTGACGGAATGCACCCAGATCCAGCGACAACAAAAATGGAGGGCCGCCGCCAAGAAAATTTAAAAAACGGAGCTAAAAGTAAGTGAGATGCGAGCGGCGTGCATGACGCAGTAATGGCGCTGCCTAACCCAATGCCGACGAAGGCCAAGATGGCGAAGGAAGCCTACAGCGCAACCCGTAAAAGGGCTTGATCCGTTGCCGCACCCACATCACAGACAGAGAGCCTGACCCCAGTGGATACTGCCGTGAGGCTGGTGGCAGTTCCCGGCGGGTCACAATTATGGAGCGGGCTGCATGCGGCCTGAGAGCAGACGGGCCTGGTAGGGTGTGGCCTGCACCGCGCCTCCAAAGGGACGAGCTGGGAAGAAGTGCGGCCCTTCAACGGCCTAGAACATTCCCACTGTAAGTAGAGACGCCGCGAAAAACACCCGGTGGAGTAGGAGGCGGGATCCGATTGCCGGGACAGATGCGGGGACCGGCTATATAAAAAAAAAACCTGCAATAAAGATTAGTGACCTGCATGCACACGGCTGAGGTGGCGAGAGAGAGCACATTGGCAGTAGAAGCAGTGGCGTATTAGAAGCGGAAGAGGCGGTGGGGGCGGACAAGGAGGATGAAGAGGACTGTAGTCCCCCCAGAGTAGCGGAGAGACTACTGAGGGTGGCATCACCAGGCCTACTCAGGACATTGGTTAAAACGAGGCCTGTAGCCGAACTGCCTAATAAACAGCAAGCAGCCAGGAAACGAGGGCATATGGACTCTATTCAGCCGACATCATCTGTTCATTTAAGAAGCCCCCCCCCTCTTGGCAATTGCAGGGAGAGTCATAGAGATAGTGGGACTCAGTGCAGCCGGGTCCAAAGTGGACCGCAAGGGTTTGTCGCAAAGGAGTACACGCGAGCCAACGAAGAGGGCCTGGGTGCCCCCCCTTCACCAAAACTAACAGACCACTAAACGGGACAGAGAAGCAGGGCAGAGAGCACAACTGTGCGCAGGAACGTACAGTCTCAAAAGGACATTAACGCATGATCAAAAAATGGTCAAAGATAAGCCATCGAGAGGTGGGCAGGCTAACAAAATTGTGCAATACACAGTCCCTGGCCCTGGACCAACAGAACAGGCGATAAGAGACCTGGAAGACACGAACAACCAAGGCGCTATGGCACAAGATAAGGCGGACATACTGGAGGCCATTAGAGACTCCTGAGTGGCACTGGAGACGAAGATGGACACTATGGCGATGGACATCAACCACTTACGCATAGACCTTAAAAAGGTAGCGGAAGAGTCACAAATACTGAAGAAGAGGTGGTAACTCTGCGCGAAGAGGTCCAGAGGCTCCGCACGACGGTCACCTCCCTACAAATCGTATGGAAAACAGAGTGGAAGATGCTGAAGGGCGATCGAGGAGGAACAACCTTAGGTTTATAGGTTTTCCTGAAAAGGCAGAAGGGCTGGCAGTGGACTTATTCCTGGAAGACTGGATCAGTACGGCCATCGACAACATCAGACTCTCAAAATATTTTGCTATAGAAAGAGACCACCGGCCTTGGGGCCCCCGCAGAGCCCGGGATCACTGCCTAGAGCCCTGATAGCCCGCTTTGTTCAACTACAGGGACAGAGACATAATACTACAGCATATCCGTGCTAATGGCCCACCTCAATATGAAGATCGCGCCATTCAAATATACCCTGACTACACCAGGAAAGTGCAAGATCTCTTAAACGGCGCCAACGGGATCATAATATCAAATACAGCCTGATATACCCTGCGAGACTCCCGAGTGCAATATGACAGTAGAGTCCACTCTCATGAAACACCTCAAGATGCAAAAGACTGGATGGACTCCCTAGGACTGGCGGGACCAGACCAAAACCAAGGATGGCGTGAGCAGCCGAAAACCACAGACAGCGTGGTCAGCGCCGAGATGCAGAAGAGAGGAGACCCACTCCTCAAGAAATACCAGACACTGGGCGCATCCTGGTTGGAGCGGATGGAACTTTACGGACCGAACTGGCAACGATACCACTACAAAACCAGTACTTTCCACTCTGCTTGGTACAAGAGACCCAGACTCAGACTGATGGAACCCTAGAAGAGTAATGGGGGACTCCGAAGCGAACATCCAAAGCAGGTGGGGTCTAGGAACGATGAGAGACTGCATCAACGACTTGTGAGTAGTAAAGTGTAATGGGGAACATAATATGCTGAGACAGTGAGGACAGTCAACACCTCTGTCAGAGATGAAGGGGGGTGGGGGGGCTAGAATCAGAGAAAACAGGAAGGGGTGGAAATGCTGGGTTCCGCCAACTGAACTCAATAGGACACTCCAGCTGCTATGCACATGTGCGGCCTCGCTGAGCCTAATTGGTCCTGCGGGGTAGCACGGTGACTAGTGGACTGGCCACCTAGCAGAGACTACTTAAATGGACTAGAACTGATTTGATCTTTCGTTTTGAAAAGATAAGGGTGAGGATTTAGGGAGGGGGAGGGTTGAAAATAGGTTTGGGGTCGGAGTCCCGTGTCCTTAGGCCATTTGTTGAGCTATGGGAGTATGGAACTACTGCCTGGGGGAGGGGGAGAGTTGGGGATGTTACAGTTGTGATGAAAAGTTCCAAACCAGCGGAAAGGAGTGTTCTGCAATACAGAGGAAGAGGTACAGGAAAGTCCCAGTTAGACACAGCTCTAGATAAGAACCCTCTTTGGGAATTAGAGGAAAACCTTGTGATGATTCGGTGACATGAAGGGAAAAGAACAAAAATACAAATTTATAACATGGAATGTCCGAGGACTTAATAATTTTGTCAAAGGGAACCGAATAGTAGCTTACCTAAAAAGATATGGAGTCTCGATTGCATTCCTGCAGGGCACACATCTGTGGGGCGATAGTCTTAAACACGTCCAAAGACAGTGGCGAGGACAGATCTTCGCAACGTCCTACTCAGGCTACGCCAGAGGTACATTAATATAGGTGGCTCCGGGAGTCCCCTTTAAAAAGGAAAGGACCTGCTTGGACCTGAACGGGAGGTATGTCATAGTGGAGGGTAGTTTAGATGGGCATAGTATGTGCCTGCTCAATGTATATGCTCCAAATAGTGATGACGGGGATTTCCTGGGATCGGCTCTTAGACAGGCCACCTTATGCCTAACACGGAACTCATAGTTGCAGGGGACTACAACTGTGCCTTTAACGGAACACTGGATAGGTTCCCACCAAGACCGCAGGCCAAACCGAAGGAGAGAGAAGCCATGTGCCAGATGCAAACTAATTTCGACCTCATAGACATCTGGCAACACCGTAACCCACACCAAAAAGCCTACTCTTGCCACACCCCAGCAACGAACACATAGTCGACTAGACTACTTTTCATACAGGCAACGGCCATCCACCGGGTAATAGAAGCAAAATACCTGGCCCGATATCTATCAGACCACTCCCCACTACTTATAATGTATGCATTATGAAGACCCCTGTCAAAGATACCATTATGGAGGACAAACGCAGAAGCACTTACAGACCCGGTCTATAAGACCACAGTAGAAACTGAATTGAAAGGGTATTTGGATACAAACTGGAAGACAGCCGGTAGTAGGGCAGCAGAATGGGATGCTATGAAAGTGGTACTTAGAGGAGTATGCCTGTCAACAGAGGTGGGGGTGAGGAAAATGATTGAACGAGACCTACAGAGCCAAGAGCGAGACCTAGACAAACTCGAAGCTGCACTCTCCACAGGAGAAGAGGGCCCCCAGAACTGGACAGAGCAGCGACAGAAGGTTGGGGACCGTGGGACAGACTGGATAAGTACAATAGAAATAACAGTAGAAGGCAACGGTACATAGAGGGGGGTAAATCTGTGTGTTTACTGGCGTGCCTGATTAAAATGGAAACAAAACCTAAACCAATACTGGCGATACGCGACAGACAGGATAAACTGGTCTACACGTAACATGAAATTAACGCAGCATTTGCAGCACACCTAAACAAGGTATACACGGAACCTCAAAATGCCACACACACCCTGAATATAAAAACCTACTTGGAAGGGATTGAAACGCCCAGATTAGACCTAGAAGCTCAGAAAGCCCTTGGTGCACAAATGACCAAGGCAGAATTAAAAACTGTGATCACACACATGAAAACAGCAAAGTCACCGGGCACAGATGGCCTCAAGGCTGAATTCTATAAGCAATACCCCAGATTGGTAGCGGACAGACTGATAGAGGTACTTGCAGAGGCATGGGAGAAGAAAGAGCTGCCAAGCTCAATGCGGAAAGTGCTCATAGTGGCAGTGCCTAAGCCCGGGAAGGACCCGACGCTACCGAACTTGTACAGACCACTATCTATGCTGAATGTAGATCTTAAGCTCATAAGCCATGTCTTGTCGAGTAGACTGCTCCCATATCTTCCCCAACTCATACATGAAGACCAGTCAACGTTTATATCCCGCAGGAATACCCTAAGGAACATCCGCAGACTTGCACATGTTATGCAGACCTTAGAGGCGGACTCAGAAGAATGCGCTCTTGTCTTTCTGGACATCGAACAAGCGTTTGATTCTGTTAGATGGCAATATATTTGGCTAGTACTAGATAAAATGGGCCTGGGCCCTCAATTTATCAAGTGGGGGAAACTATTATACACAAAGCCAACGGCCAGGGTTCGCACAGGGAGACATGTGTCCGAAAGTATGACGCTCCTTAGGACGTGGCAGGGTTGTCCGCTCTCACCACTGATATTTACCACAGAAATAGAGCCACTAGCATGTCATCTACGAACAGTACTGAAGGGACACGGCATAAAAATTGGCGAGCTGGAACATGTAGTGTCACTCTATGCGGACGATGACCTGGTGTACCTAAGCCACCCGACACACTCTACCCCAGTATTAATCAGAGCGCTGGAAAAATTTGGGGAAGCCTCGGGTCTTCGAATTAGTAAGTCTAAATCTCAGCTATACCAGATAGGACGAGCGGGGGGACTTGCGATATCCCAGCTCCCACAGTTCGAGCTCCCTTGGGCAACGGAAACTGTCCGGTATCTAGGCATACTTATCACCAGAGAGGAAGATTGTTTTTATTATCTGAATATGGGAAGGATAGTAAAAGGATTACATGAAAGTGTACAATTTTGGGACACACTGAAATTGCCCCTGATGGACAAAGTAGCCCTGATCAAAATGGTGGTCCTGCCTGGATGCCTATATGTCATGCAGGGGTCCTTCTATGAAATACCGCGTAAAGTGTTTAAGGAATTGGACACACTGCTAATACTGCTGTTGTGGAACAGGAAGCATTGCAGAGTAGGACTAGAGGTAATGAAGCGGCAGTGGGATAGAGGGGGATTGGAAACCCCGGACTTGGAGTTATATTACCTAGCGTCCCAGTTACAGCATGCAGTACAATGGCTAGACACAGCCCCCTCTTGGAAGAGAACCTTGCTCACAGGCACCTATGGCAGAAAGCAACTGGGGACCCTGCTTATGAAAGGACGGGGTATACATGAAGCATTCCCCCCTCTGGTACAGCTGGTGGCCAGGATATGGGACAGGACGGTAAGAACGGTCACCAAAAGAGTGCCCTATACACCGGACGCTGATGTCTGGACTGTACCACAGTTTGCCCAAGAAGCACAGACAATGTCGGTCGAGAAATGGAAAGAAGGGTGCTGCCTAATGCTGGCAGACCTATATCCTGAAAACAGGGTCATAACATACCAAGATGCGATGGAAACATTTGCGCTAGGTGAAGGGCAATTCTAGCAGTACGCAAAGATGGCAGCCACAGCCCAACAGCTCTGTCCGACATTCCCAGAAGCCCCAGAACACTCACAAACCCTAATTACTATGATCACAATGGCAGGGGGCGGAAATTTGTAACCCACTAATACAGAGCATTAAGGGCGGATAAACAATGTAAGCCCCTCAGGACAGAAGAGAGGTGGCAAACTGCCAGCGAAGAGCCACTGACGCCAGCAGATTGGAAAAACATACATGAGGAAGTCCGTAAAGTCTCGATACGTGCTAGGTTTAAACAGATTCAATGCAACATTGTACATATGACGTATCTCTCCCCAAGGCGACTGCACACCATAAACATAACGCGAGACTCAAGGTGTCCCAGGTGCTGCTACATGGAGGCGGACTTTGTACATATAGTCTGGCAGTGCCCCAAAATACAAGAATATTGGACGGAAATAATAGAGCAACTTAGCAGGGTGACGGGGTGGAAATTAGCACTAGCAATACGGAGTTGCCTCTTGGGACTGATACCCAGAAACCCAAAACGGAAAACTAGCAGAAGATTTTTGATATTAGAGCTCACGATAGCCAAGAGACGAATAGCAATACACTGGCTAACCACACAGGGCACAGCTATAGACGAGTGGAGGACAGACCTTAAGGAATGGGCAACGGCAGAGGAGGAACACATGAGGAAAACTAGATGGGACGAGAAATTACCCGAGGTGCTGCAGGCTTGGGGGATGATGATTCAAGAGGTAGTAGGATTAACCTCACCCACACAACAAGATGCAGATGAGAGGGAGCGACAGGAAATGGAGGATATCTAAAGAAATAAAGAGTAAGCTAGTGATAATCAGAAAGAAACCGAATAAAGGGGCAGGAGTCTGAGCTGTAACAGAATGATGTCTATCAAAAAGGCACCTAACGTACCTAAAAAAGCACTGAACAGAAGAAGCTGGTTTGAGTGGGGAGGGGGGAGTCTGGAATAATGATTTCTACAGTTATGATGCACTGCGTGAAAAGTAGACCTGCATACGTAGGCAAAAAGATAGTTAAGCTGTAATAGGTGATGTAATACATTGGTTATACTGTATATGACTGTAAGAGAATATTGATTGTTTGATGAAAACAAAGAAATCTAAAAAAAACAAGAAGCATCAGGCCGTTTAACATGAACACCTCATGAAGAACACAAATTGTTAGTAGGATAACTCAGTAGAGTTAAGCACTGTTTCTGAGAGAATCCAGGAAGGACAAATCTGAATTTTGCTCAATTGAAAGTGGATAAAAGAAGTAACACTGTGTAGGACAATAGTGCAATCTCATATTTACAATGCTATGACATTGCAAAATAGTAGCAGGAAGAGCTACAAGGAAAAAAGTATTTATTTTTACTATATTCACTAAGATCATCCAACTTGAAGTTGGCTCAAGTCCCTAGGTTCAATTGAGCAAGACAGGCGGCACTCGTTTAGATATCTGTCACCCAGACTGTGGAATACATTGCCACTGTATCTACGTCAAAGTCCACATGAAGGCATTTTTACCGAAATTTCTCAAGTCCTGCTCTTCTAAGCGTGTAGGTCCTATTTTGTGGATATCTGTTGCAGCTGAATCCTTGAGCACTGGGAACCCCTGTTGGGGGCAGCCAGGCACTTTAGAAATCCCCAATACAACACAATACATTATTCATACACCAACGACACAGTGCAGCATGTATATCAGCTTTGGTTCTAAAACAAAGCAACTGTTTTTGTTGATTTGTGTAACTGGGAATAAGCATTTGCAGGACAAAATAATATAGTTTAAAGAGTATACCTACTAATCATTGCACATGGCTAACTTGACATTTTTTTTGCTCTAAGAAATTAGCAACATCAAGGAGTCAAAACAGGATTGTGTCAAAAGACTACTACAAATTAAACAAAATCCATGTTTTTATTACTCAGGATCCGAATCAGATTACATTTGTGGCAAGGTGAGATCTCAGATTCATATGGTCCCTAGTACTGTATGTAAACAATTTGACCAGGTATGTGTGATACCTCTGTTGCAACACCTCACTACAAAACTATGTGGCCTGTCTCATCAACAAACAAAAAGAGCAGATAACATCACAAGTGCAATTAAGGGGCTCTGTTGACTGTCACTGGCCAACTTACAGGGTCAAATTCAAACTCTAAGTTTCATATGCAAAGTTCTGCTCATGCTGACTTATCAAAGCAGCTGCTTCCACGTCACTAAATCTGGCACCCAGTTTTGGCCTCCTATAACGGACTCTCTAACTCTTGCATAGTCAAATTAGATATAGATAATTTTTTAGAGGGAAGGGGAATTCCTGAAATCGCAAGCCTCAACCTTCTGGAGCACTCTACCACCGCCAAGTTTCCTTGATGAAATCCTGACAACTCAACTCTTTCATCAGTGTAAGAGCTGGACGACTGGGGAAGACAAGATAAGCAAAAATGTGTTTTTTTCTACGCAGTGTTATCACTTTAACTGCTGGCAATTTTATTCAATGAGTTATCACACTGTTGGTGATAAATTCCCCCTCCCCCTTGTTTGCCGTTGTTTTGATCTTTGATTGGAGGGCTTGTTGCGGGCCACCAATTGGAGGCTCCCCCCCCTTACCTGTGATTGCTCTTTGTGCTTCACTTATCGGGGGCAACCCCAACTCATTTCCCCTTACTGAAATGCACTGTACTTTGTCTTGTTGTACCAAATTAAAACAAATAAAAATTGTTTTGGAAAAATAAATCGCACTGTAGACGGTGAAAAGCGCTGACTTTTTGCATGAGTACTCTCCCATGTAAATGAGGTCTTACTGGGTGGTTTTAAATGTAGTGAAGTGCTCCACAGCATGAAATGTTACAAAGTCCTTACACAATGGGTGGCATAATATAGTCATATTCTATCCGACAAATACCACCAGCTGCATGGTAATGTGCAATGCATAAATTCTGGATGAACACAAATGTAAAGGTTATCCCTTTAATGCTGTTTTAATAACCTTTATTGGTGTTGATTCCTTGTTAATGGGATTGACTGATTCACTTGAGATGTGCCAGTTGTGAAGATATTCAATCAGGTAGATATTAGAATATGTATATTTGCCACCTACATACTTAGAAAAATATATATGATTCAAGCTTCTTGCTAGGTAATGCCCGTCAGCCTTCTGTGATTGCAATAGTCTACTGAGGTTTAAAATATGAAACTGAATGAGCTTAATTTTACTTCACAATTTGTTTTACCAACTTTGCGTTGCATAAATAGATACTATAACTATGCTATGTAGCCAATAAAATCATTTTCTACAAATAAAGATATTTTTACATCTGCTTCAATTGAAAATATTTTAGGCTTCTCAAAATAAACCAAGCAGCAACTAGTCATTCACCCTTTGTTTGTTTTATCTTCAGACTGAACCCAACAGATGTTCACATCTTCCCTCAGTTCTCCTGCATCTACTTTTCCACATGCAATTCGAAAGTCCTTTTTCTCCCTTAGGGCTTGTCGCAGGCCTTCCATTGTTTCTGGGGTGATCTGCACCATTAAGCCATCTGTAGAAAAAAACAGTCAAATAAATACGTTTTAGTTATTTGTGATTTCCTTGAGCCAACAAGCCAGCTGCTTCAAAGGGTGAGTGGGGAATACATATGAAGAGGCTACCATACTGAGCACAAGTATTACCAAATACATAATACTCCATTTCAAAAACTTCAAAAGTTACCACTTCGCCCAAGGTCTTCTGTTCGCAAAGGCTGGGAGGAAAAGTGGATATTCTTATTTTCAGAGTCAAGATGCTTGCAGTATCTTAAATAGCTCCACATCCCTGGGACTACTATTGGATTTTTTGGGTTATGGTCCAGATGTAAATTTGACATCTGTTTATCATGAAAATTAGTTTATCTTACTTAAATATCTACGGCCTCCAGGCTGGCAGGTCTCGTAAGCTAGGGACAGCATCTCCAAGACATTCTGTTAGGATGTGAAAGTGTAGAGACTTCCAGGTGGGATGTTTTGTCATTTATTCACCGCAGACCTAGGCTACGTTGGCTTGAAATTGCTGAGGCTGTTTCTTGGGTAGGCCAACATACATGATGGTATAGAAGTCTAGGCAGTAGAAACACTCACCATATCTACTCTGTGTTGTAAATTCAGCTTGTGAAATATTCCCGACTGCAGCAGAAACAAATGCCAAAGAAAAATACAATTTAAAGGATAAATGCTCTAAGATAGTTCTGATCTTACCAGTTGCCCCATTTCCAACACTGAACGCATGCAACCTGCGTGGCTCTGTCACTTTAGGTTCAAGGTAGACTATGTGACCGGATATCTGCACATGCGCTTAAGAAAAGCACTGATGTCAAGCTCTTGTTCCTTAAATGCACTACATCTTTAACCCCTTAACTGCTGGGCCTCCGCCTCCCCCCCCCCAGGAGTGCTGAGCCCTTTTTTGGCTATTTGGGGTAGTTCGCGCTTAGGCCCCTGTAACATTTTGTCCACAGAAGGTATCCACGTCAAATTTGCGTCCTTTTCTTCCAACATCCTGAGGATTCTAAAGGTACCCAGGGTTTATGGATTCCCCTGGAGGGTCCCAGATATTAGCCAAAATACAGCTACATTTTGGGTTTTTGGTGAAAAATTGGTAAAAAGTGCTGAAGAAGAAAGCGTCTGTTTTTCCCCCTGCAAATGGTATCAATAAAGTGTTTGCGGTGATAAAATCACCATTTTCCCAGCTTTCAGGAACAGGCAGACTTTTGTTAGAAAACCAAAATTTTCTACACAGTTTTGGCATTTTAGTGGGACATAGCCTATTTTTTCTATTTTTTGTGCTTTCAACCTCCTTTCAGTTAGTGCTAGAAATTGATGTAAAACCAATAATGGATCCCAGAAAGCTATACATTTCTGAAAAGTAGACATAATTCTGAATTCAGAAAAGGGTCATTTGTGTACATCCTTTAAGGTTTTCCTATAGAAAGTAACAGTTCAAATTAAAACGTATCGAAAATGAGTTGAAAAAATTGCTATTTGTGTCTGCATTTTCACCTGTAACTTCTTTCAAGTATGACATATTTTTACAAGCAATATACGTTATGTCCACTGGAGCCTTATGGTTGCAGGGGTACATAGGACTTGTAGGTTCACCACGAATCCGAAGTGCCCAGAGCCAATAACTTAGCTGCACCTTGCTATGGTTCTTCATTGTGTACCAGGTATACAGCAATTCACTTGGCAAAATATAAAGAGTGAAAAATAGGTATCAAGGAAAACTATGTATTTCTGAAATGGGAACAAAATATGGAGTTTAGAAGCAATGGTTATTTGCACTACTCCGTATATGTGGGTACCTATACCAGCATGTTAATTAGAGGGCATTTTTGAACATTAATTCTTTTTTACACACCGTCTTACATTTGGAAGGGATAAATGCATAGAAAGTCAATTGGTAAAAACACTTGTTCTACTATTCTGTGTTCCATAAGTCTCCCGGTAAAAATGGTACCTCACTTGTGTGGGTAGGCATAGTGCCCGCAACATGACACAGCCCAAAACGCAACGTGGGCACATCATTTTTTTCCAGTGAAAACTCACCCTTTTTTTGCAGTGTGCCTAGCTGTGGTTTTTGGGCCCTAGCTCAGCTGGAACCTAGGGAAACCTAGCAAACCTGTACATTTCTGAAAACTAGACACCCAGGGGAATCCAGGAGGGCGGGACTTGTCTGGCTTTCACCAAGTTCTGTTACCCAGAATCCCTCACAAACCTCAAACTTTGTAAAAAAAAGAAAAAAGCACACATTTTCCTCACATTTCTGTGATGGAAAGTTCTGGTATCTGCTTGGATCCACAAAATTCCACCCACCCCGCATTCACCGAAGTCTCTCGATAAAAATAGTACCTCACTTGTGTGGGTAGGCCTTGTGCCCGCGACAGGAAACGACCCAAAACCCAACGTGGAGACACCACATTTTTACAGTCAAAACGGACCTTTTTTTGCAAAGTGCGTAGCTGTAGATTTTGAACGCTAGCTCTGTCAGCACCTAGGGAAACCTAGCAAACCTATACATTTTTAAAACTAGACACCCAGGGGAATCCAGGAGGGCGGGACTTGTCTGGCTCTCACCAGGTTCTGTTACCCAGAATCCCTTGCAAACCTCAAACTTTGTAAAAAAAACAAAAAGAAAAACACATTTTCCTCACATTTCTCTGATGTAAAGTCTGGAATCTGTGTGGATCCACAAAATTCCACCCACCCCGCATTCCCCAAAGTGTCTCGATAAAAACGGTACCTCGCTTGCTTGGGTAGGCCTAGTGCCCGCTACAGGAAACGGCCCAAAACGCAACGTGGAGACACCACATTTTTACAGTGAAAACTGACCCTTTTTTTGCTAAGTGCCTAGCTGTAGACTTTGAACCCTAGCTCTGCCGGCACCTAGGGAAACCTAGCAAACCTTTACATTTTTGAAAACTAGACACCCAGGGGAATCCAGGATGGGCTGACTTGTGTACCTCTCACCAGGTTCTGTAACCCAGAATCCCTTGCAAACCTCAAACTTTGTAAAAAAAAAATAAAAAAACATTTTCCTCACATTTCTGTGATGGAAAGTTCTGGAATCTGCATGGATCCACAGAATTCCACCCACCCCGCATTCCCCAAAGTCTTCCGTTAAAAATGGTACCTCACCCGTGTGGGTAGCCCAAGTACTCGCGACAGGCAAGGGCCCAAAACGTATTGAGGAGACATCAAAATTGCCTATCACAAAACGACCTAGTTTTGCAAGGGGGGGGTCACCTGGGTTTTTGGCCCCAGGCTCGGCGGCCATCTAGGGAAACCTACCAAACCCACACATTTCTGATAACTAGACAACCGGGGGAGTCCAGGGAGGTATGGCTTGCATGGACCCGCCCCCAATGTTTTCCTACCCAGAATCCCCTGCAAACCTCAAATTTAGCTGAAAAAAAATCAAATTTTTCTAACATTTCTGTGTGGGATCACTGTGTCGGCACAAATATCTTACCACCTAGCGTTCCCCTTGGTCTCCAGAGTAAAATGATACCTCACTTATGTGTCAGTCCAATGCAGAATCATCTAAAAAATATATATTTTTTAAATGTAGCGCTTAGAATTCGCGTTGCTATACCCTTAATCCATATGTTTTTGGCCCTTCCCAGTCACAGGCCTTTGGCCCACCCACACAAGTGAGGTATCATTTTACTCGGGAGAACAAGGGGAACGCTGGGTGGTAGGCACAAAATAGTGTGGAAAAAGCAATTTTTTTCAGCTAAATTTGAGGTTTGCAGGAGATTCTTGGTAAGGAAACATTAGGGGATCCATGCAAGCCATACCTCACTGGACTCCCCAGGGTGTCTAGTTTTCAGAAATGTTTGGGTTTGGTAGGTTTCCCTAGATGGCTGCTGAGCCCGGGCCCAAAAACCCAGGTGCCCCCGACCCCCCCCCCTGCAAAACCAGGTTGCTTTAGGATAGGTAATTTTGAAGTCTCCACAATATGTTTAGGGCCCTTGCCTGTAGCGGGTACTTGACCCACCCACACGAGTGAGGTATCATTTTTATCTGGAGATCTAGGGGAACGCTGGGTGGTAGGAAATTTGCGTCAGCCCGGTGATCCTACAACTTTCCCACACTGAAATGTTAGAAAAATTTGATTTATTTCAGCTAAATTTGAGGTTTGCAGGGGATTCTGGGTAGGAAAACGTTGGGGGGTCCAAGCAAGCCATACCTCCCTGGACTCCCCCAGGTGTCTAGCTTTCAGAAATGTGTGGGTTTGGTGGGTTTCCCTAGATGGCCGCCGAGCCTGGGGCCAAAAACCCAGGTGACCCCCCCTTGCAAAACCAGGTCGTTTTGTGATAGGCAATTTTGATGTCTCCTCAATACGTTTTGGGCCCTTGCCTGTCGCGGGTACTTGGGCCACCCACACGAGTGAGGTACCATTTTTATCGGAAGACTTTTGAGAATGTGGGGTGGGTGGAAGTTTGTGGACCCACGCAGATTCCAGAACTTTCCATCACAGAATTGTGGGAAAAATGTGATTCTCTTTATAAAGTTTGAGGTTTGCAAGGGATTCTGGGTAACAGAACCTGGTGAGAGCCACACAAGTCACCCCAGCCTGGATTCCCCCGGGTGTCTAGTTTTCAAAAATGTATAGGTTTGCCTAGGTGCCGGCAGAGCTAACGTTCAAAATCTACAGCTAGGCACTTTGTAAAACAAGCATTGGCAAAGCCAATAGGTCTCGCCTTTGGGAACTTATAAGTGTTTAGCCAGAGCTATTGGCTTTGCTAATGTGTTTAAGCTATGTTGTGTAGTAGTGTGGCTTGTGTGCAGCATGTTACAAAGTTTTAATAAAAAAAGCTGGTGGGGAGTGGCCCTGCAGAAGAATGAATGTGGGAAGGATGCTGCTACAGGAGAACGTTTATTATGTGGATTTTCTCATAGTGATGTGATGAGGGAATCGTGCTCCGAAAAGGAACAGCAAGCAATCGCTGCATGCCGCCTTACTTCGGGAGTGCAGATCCGCAACTAAGTCACACATTGCCACATAGACACGACGCTGACATCAGCAGACCTTCCTCTCTTTCAACTGGTCAACACAAAAGAGAAGTAGGACTGATGCGCACATGGCGTGGCATCCATTGTAGACTCCAGGAGATCAACAGGTCTTTTGTGCCATAACCTCGTCTATGAAAACTAAGTAGGTCTGATGCACAGAACGCATGGTGTCCACTGCAGCCACTACGAGTGTCAGTCTGCCGGAGTATTTGCAGTTTCTATTCGGCAGCTACTCCTGCAATCATAAGCCCTGTCTGTTCCACCCAAAGCATCTAGAGATGGATCCTAACTGCATGACAAGCTATATAAATCAAATGAGCGTGATTGGATAGCCGTGAAAGGACACCCTCTTTACCTGAGATCTGATTGCAATTGCATGGTTGGCATTGAAAGAACACTGATTGTGCTGCTTCAAAACCATTAAATGGCACTCAGTGGTCTTTCCACCACATACACCGCAGCCCTGTTACAAAGAAAACATGTTGCAAGCATTTTAAATTTATAATCTGCCAACTTTGCGCAATCAGAGGCAAACATCAAACCTTCTGATAGTGCACAGGCCCATTCAAGCATATCAAAGCACAGCGTTGGGTACAAATGGATGCGGCATGTTAGAAACAAAAGGAATCTAAGAAAGGGAATTGGAATAAATCAAAAACTCTGTTTTCAGGCTGAAAGTTACACGCACACCTTGAAGAGGCCCATTTGGCTGGCCTTGTAATCAAGCGGTGGGATTACAAGAGAATAAATAACCTTCGATAGAGTCAAAGGTGTCAGGAAGTGGCGAGCAGTGAAAGTTCGCTGAATGTGTAACAAAGAAAAGCACGCATAACGGGAGGGTGCTGCAGGAGGAGTGGCAGCTGCTCCTGTGCTGAATTTTCAGAGACAACAGGGAGTGAGGAAAGACGCGGATAGGGTAAGGTGGACAACGGGAAGGAGTAAACGCACAATGTGTACTTGTGGGGGTGAGATTTGCTTAATTTGAAATGGCGCTCATGTCCGACCCCGATAGGTATGCGTGATGGACGGCAGCCATGAAGAAAGATGAAACGGCGCATGTACAAGCAGAGGCAGGCAGACAAACAACAACAAGCGCGGCCGCGAAAGTGAAAGCGACCGCGCTGGGTTAATTAGTAACATGAAACCAGGAATGCATCTGCCAGCCTGCGCACCGCTGCTCGCTCCAGAGACCCAAACGCCATGGGAGTCAACGTTTAGAGAAAAGGCAGGACATGCACCCGCCTTTGGCCAATTGCGTGCTTTCATTTTTGTAAGCCACACGCAAAGGCCAATAGAATGTGTGGAACTTGAAAAACAACACGCCCAAGTTTTGACAAAGTCTGGAGTGATTCCAAGATGCCTCTGCATAGAGCAGCGCATGCGCGCTGCACTAGGTTCGACCTAAAAAGGGTCAGTTTTCACAGTAAAAATGTGGTGTGTTCACGTTGCATTTTGGCCCGTTTCCTGTCGCGGGTAGTAGGCCTGCCCAAACAAGTGAAGTACCATTTTTATCGGGAGACTTTGGAGAATGCTGGGTGGGTGGAAGTTTGTGGGTTTGCGCAGATTCCAGAACTTTCCATCACAGAAATGTGAGGAAAATGTGTTTTTCTTTACAAAGTTTGAGGTTTGCAAGGGATTCTGGGTAACAGAACCTAGTGAAAGCCACCTAAGTCACCACATCCTGGATTCCCCTGGGTGTCTAGTTTTCAAACATGTATAGGTTTGCTAGGTTTCCTTGGGTGCCAGCTGCGCTAGGACCCGAAATCCACAGGTAGGCACATTCCGAAAAAAAGTCAGTGCCTGGTGGGCTTTCCTCCACCCTGGGGAGGGGGGAATCGGGGGCTATTGCTCCGGCAGAAAGACTGACTATTTTCTTGGGGGGTGGGGGGGAATGGGATGCCCATTCTGGGGGACAGATAAGGGGCTATTGCCCCATCTGCCTCCCAGAGGGGGCAGAAAGACTGTAGCATTTTTCTGGAGGTGGAGGCATTGGCATGCCCATTTTCGGCAGCCTCCACCCCTACGTATACAATAAAAGATATCTGGTGCCTAGTGGGCTTTCTGCCCCCCCCTGGGGGGCAGATATGGGGCTATTGCCCCCATCTGCCTCCTGGGGGGGCGGAAAGTATTTTGCCCTCTTTGGGGGGGTAGGGTGGAGGCATTGGCAAGCCCATTCTGGGCAGCCCCCATCGCTGGCCGATAAAAAAATAATCCCTGGCGTCTAGGGTGCTTTTTGCCCCTCCGGAGGGCAGAAAGACTGTGTGGCAAAATTGAATGGGGGGAGCAAAGGCCCTTGCACAAAGGGCCGCTCCCCCTCCCTTGTGGGTGGATCCCTGCTTGGGGATCGCCCTCGTGGGCCGATCCCGATGGAGGGATCCACTAGAGAACGGTACCATTGGAAAGGTGAGATTGGCCGACGCAAGCAACAAAAGGTCATGCCCACCAATGAAGAGCCCTAACAAGTTTAAACCAGGCACATTCAGCTGTGTTGTCGAGAGGCAAGGAGGAAAGAATGAGGTAGGTTAGAGTAGTTCCAGATATAGATTAGACTTTAGATTCCTCGTACTGAATCATGTGCATCTTCTTAATATCACTAACCACTGGATAAGTCTATGTGCTTGAATTCAGAACACTTTTTAATAGAGTGAAAACTCTTTAATAATTGAATACATCACTTAATCTGGTTACAACTTCCATTACTGTAAATAGCTAACTACAATAAGAAAGAATATAAAAGCACCAAGGTGTTGTTTTCTTCACTTTTTCAAGCTCTAAATCTAAAGAAGAAGCAAGCTAAAAATAAACACACAGGCAACTAACCGTTAAGCGAAAAATGGATACTCCAGTCCTAACTTCCCTGGGAAGAGGGGTGGGTTAATTATAAATTAAATGGTGATATATAGGACGTAAAAAAGTATGTTGTCATTATTCATGGGCTATTTATTGATATTTGTGATCACTGATTAGAACAGCAAGCTCAAAATTACAAAGAAAGAAAGACATATTACTGAGCAAATACATTTTGAAAGGAAGCTTGAAGGACTATTATCTGCTCTAGAGAATGGTGTCTGGCAAAGATGTGGAACAGACATGCAGTGGATGTTTTGCAAATCTTGCTAAAGCAAATATTTCTCACTAGAGTGGCAATGGCCACTTTACATCAGCAGAATGAGTTCGGGACGTTTGAGTGCCTTATTTCTTGGTACTAGACTGTATCCTGGGTGGCTACTGTTGACTACTGCTGGTGTTGTGAAAACGTAACTATCAGGGTATTGACGTCAAACAGTAGCAGCTTACTTTAAAAGTGGGGGTTAGAAACGCAGATACAGTAGGACAGCAAATAAAACTTAGATAAATTGTGACTCACTCAATGACATTAATAGTAGCTACTTCCCCTATTAAAAAGGTGGATGTTCATTACAATGCAGGTAAATAAATCCTAAATTTTACTCAAATTTGTTTGTGCTATGCGCAGCCAATATTATATTCTGGAGCTGGGTTTGGGCCGACAGTGGTGTCTTTGGGAGCAAAGAGGTCGCTATTATTATGCAAGTGTTTAGGAAAGTGTCCTTTTTTGCATGGTTACCCCCTAACTTTTGTCTGATAACTGATGCTAACTTGAGTGTGCCCTGGGTCCCTGCCAATCAGGTTCCCAGCACCTGGTTCTTTCCCAAAACTGTACCTTTATTTCCACAATTGGCACACCTCTGGGCCACATGCAAGTCCCTTGTAAAAGGTACCCCTGGTACCAAGGGCCATGTGACCAGAGAGGGCCTCTGAGGGCTGCAGCAGGTCTTATAACACCCTCAGAGACCCCTCACCTTAACACACAAACACTGCCATTGCATGCTGCATGTTTTGGTGCAGACCAAACTGAAGAGTCGACATGGCACACATCCTTGTGTGCCATGCCCACCACCACTGCCTGTGGCATGGATAAGTCAGCCCTCTAGCAGGCCTCACATCTCTAAGGCAGGGTGCACCATACCACAGGTGAGGGCATAGCTGCATATGCAATATGCCCCTACCGTGTCTGTGCTAGTCACAGACATTGTAAGTGCAGTGAAGCCATTTTGAGTGCATGGGCTGGGAGTTTGTCAACACGAACTCCACAGCTCCATGATGGCTTTACTGAAGACTGCGAAGTTTGGTATCAAACTTCTCAACACAATAAACCCACACTCATGCCAGTGATGGATATATTATAAAATGCACTCAGCGGGCATCTTAGAGATGCCCCCTGAAAAACAACGAACTCCTAGAGTATTGGCTGACCGGTCCCGGCCAGGCAGCCATCCATCACCAAACAGGTTTCTGACCTCATGGGGTGAGAGCCTTTGAGCTCAAAGGCTCTCACCTTGTGTTATGCTGATTTGGGCAGCTCCAACTAGTGGAGATGCCCGCCCTCCCCCGTCCTAACCCCACTTTTTGGCAGCAGGACAGGCGGGAAAATTAGTAAGCAGAGTAGGCGTGTCCAGCTCGACCTGGCACACCCCTAGGATCGCTGATGTGAACCCCCTCTTAGAAATTCTCCATCTTGACATGGAGAATTAGGCCCAATAGGAACAGGGATGTGCCCCTCTCCCCAAAGGGAGGGGGCACCCAAAGGGTGCAGTCACCTTAGGAGTCAGTAGCCATTGGCTACTGCCCCAGACATCAGTAACGCCCTTAAATTTAGTATTTAAGGGCTCCCCTGAACCTTGTTCCTCAGATTCATTGACCTACGAAGAAAAAGGACCGAAGAGCCGTGCAGCAGTGAAGAAAAAGACGACAACTGACTTGGCCCCAGCCCTACCGGCCTGCCTCTTCCTCCAGCGACACTGCTCTAAGAAACCGGCGTGGCCTGCAGTCAGCAACCTCCAAGAACCCCGGTGACCTGTGCGGTCTTCAACAAAGTCTCTTGTCTCCCGTGGACACCGGATTTGTCCAGCCAGAACGTAACTCAAGGACTCTGGATCCATGCAACACTTGCACCACTCTGCACCCGACGCCTACGGCCCGAGTCCAGGGGGCCCACCGACCCAGTGAAGTCTCCCCAGTGATCCCGACCTGGGATCCAACGTTGGACGACCTCACAGGACCTCCCCTTCTAAACCTGCAGCCTCAACCTGAAGGGTCGCCCAACCACGAACGGATCTTGTGAGAAAAACCAGATGCCTAAAGACACCCCTGCACCTCGCAGTCCCAAGGCCTTGGAGGGACCAGCCTACCAAATCGAGCCTGCAGCCGTTTTCTCCAACCGAGGATTTCCATTGGTTTCAAAGGCCCCCCGACGCCTCCTTTGCACTCTGCACCCTGCCGCCCCTATGCCCCTGGTGGTGCAGTCTCAGTGCTATTTGGTGGCCCCTCCAGTGCTGATCTTAACTCCCAGGGCCTGTGTCCCTGAACCGCAGGTACATACCTGTAACCGGTGCCTCTTCGTGGTGCCCCCAGCCTCAATAGGATAACATTGGGCCCAGTGACCTCTGCATACGGCCTCCTCAGTGCTGCTAGTGGTGCAGTACCTACCTTGGTCCAACCCTTACCCAGTGTTGACCAAAAACCCCTGGAGACTGAATCTCAAAAAAGTTTACTTACCTGTAAGTTACTCACCTGTCTTTTTCCCATAGGGTTGCATTAATCTCTCACTGTATTGTACTAAGTGTGATCCTGAATACAAAGTATCTTTCTCTGTACTGAAAAGCCTTTCATGCACACGTAAAGTATTGTTTGATGCTATACAAACCTCTTGCCAGGAATCTGAAAGTATTGCATAAAAGTCTACTTACCTGTAACAGAGTTCAACTTTGTTCCTAGAAATAAAAGTAACTAAAGTAATATTTTTACAAACATTGGCCTGGAGTCAGTCATTGAGTGTGAGTTCCTGCCTTGTATGAGTATGTACACCAAATGCATTCACACTACCCTCTGATAAGCCTAACTGCTCAGCTCAGCTACCACTAAATTGAGGGTAAGGTATTATCTACCTTAACCTCTGCCATACCTTTGGAGACTCACTGGACACTGTGCACATTATACCTCTTTTTCGTATAGTATATACAGAGCCAGCTTCCTACAAAGTGCTTTACACATGTACCGGCTATTTATGGGATTCTGGGTTTGTGCAAGAGATACAAATGCACGATCTCTCAGACAACCATGGGCATCATACTGAACAACTCAGTGTGATGAAGACTCAACAGCAGATTGTCCAGTTCCAAAAGCTAAAAATAAAATTATATCACCAGACGAGCAAGTTACTTACCTTCAGTAATGTCTTATCTGGTAGAGACAGGATCTAGCCGCAGACTGCTTATCTTAGAATCCTCTCCAAGCGCCAGACTGGACCTAGAATTTTTTCAGCAGTAGCTCTGCACATCGGTAGAGGGCATCGAGTGGCTCCGTAGCGACGTTGTCTCCCGAATGTGACATCAACGGCATCCATATAAACCCTCCCCCAATGCGCTGATGATAGATTGTTCTGTGACTATTTTCACACCAACAGCGCGGAGCCAAATAGAGACAGTCTATGGAAACAGTCTGCCAAAAAGGGAAAGATCGTGTGTCAACAATTACAGATTGAAAGAACTGTAGAAGTATGCAAAGAGGGGAACTTGAAGACAACAGGGCCCTCAGTTCCCAGAGCAGGGAGGATGGGTGGGTTAATAAGGAATATGAGGCTAGATCCTGTCTCTACCAGATAAGGCGTCACCAAAGGTAAGTAACTTGCTCATCTGATGGAGACATCTAGCCACAGACTCCTTATCTTAGAATCAGATACCCAAGCAATACCATCCTTGGAGAAGGGGCTGCAAACTGACCTCAAAAAAGATCCCCAAATTGGAGAAGCCAGTCCAAAAGACAGAAAGGAACCAGATTATCCCAAAAATGACATGTGAAGCAAGATGCTCACCGAAAGGACTCATCTCCAAGTAGGACTATGGGAAGCCCATAGGGAGTGAAAAGCTATAAGACCGTGCAAAACACGGTATAGAACTAGTAAAAGAGGCAGCCCCAAAAAGGGATGCAACCTAAGATCAGGGAATGCAAAGGGATCAAAGACAATAGTCCATAGAGTCCAGGCTCAAAACCAAATGGAAGGAGCATGCACAGCGTGCTCATGCTCAGCCGCAGAAAACACATACAATGAATAAAGATAACCCAACAATTGTCGAGCGAACCATCCAGAAAAACAGATTAATAAAAAAGGGACCTCCAATCATAGAATAATGGAGAAAAAAGAAAGAGAGAACAATGAATGCTGAAGAGCATTGCTAGAAAAACAACAAGAACAGTAAAAATAAACCGCTCTTATACTGAGAACCTTGATAGATATATAAGGCATCCTCAGGAATAATATAACGGAGACACTCATTGAAGAGAAGGAAGGAAACAGACAAGTACAACAAAGAAGGTTAAACCAGGTCACCAGAAGGGTGTAGGTAAAATGCAGCAACAAACACCGTATAGAAGGCCAGATGACCATATGTGCAAAACACACACCTATATATACCTGAAGTAAAAGACATCTACAAGAGATCCATTCAAGAGATGGATCTCTTGTAGATAGAGATAGGTATATACATGCAGAGACACATGCATCTAAAGATAAATGTATATAAGGGTAAATATGCATATAAAACACATAGATATTCCCTTAGACACACAAGTCATACAGGGTACGGCAAAAGTATATCCACTCCTATAAAGGTAAACCACATCCTACGCCAATGAGCAGGAGGATAAGAGGAGGAACGACGGAAACTCCAAGAACAGAGGTAACCAAGGAAGGGCAGAGATAATACATCCTACCATTGTAAAAGAAGAAGTTACGACAGTAACTGAGGTGAAGAAAGAAAGACAAAGCTGGAAAACAGCAACACTATGCCACATAAAAGTAGGAAGTGGAAGGCATCACCCACTATAGGAAAACGAGGGCAACCGTCCAAGAACCAACGCCACCGATTGAGGAAGGGTGCCAGCAGGCAGTAACAGGTTAAACAAAGAATAAACAGCATGTGGAAAGTCCACCATGAAAAAGAAGAAGAAGACTGCCAGGGTGAAACAAAAGGCTGGCGGAAACTAAGGGCAACACATAATTGATTTTGACAATCACACATTGTCCAACCCAGGGAAGATTGAGAAATAGGTAAGAAACCTGACCAACGCTCCATGGAAACTCGAGAAACAGGTAATAAACCCAACTAAAGCTCTAGACGAAAACTGGAAGAACAGAGTATGAGGGAACAAACCCCAGGAAGGAGAAAAAAGCCCCCAACATTGGATGATAGTGCAGAAGCAGCAGAAATACGTAGTTGGACAGAAGATAGGATATGCCGCATGAAAAAGTAATGAAATACTCCCACCTAAAAAAGGGGTAAACGGAACCTCTCCTAAAGGAAGGAGAAAAAAAAAGAGAAAGTAGTCCGCCACATAGAAAAACGATGCCACGAAAGGCGGGAGAGGAATACAGAGCTGTAAGGGAGAGAACAGTATCTCCACTTACGAGGAGGAAGGAAGATACATGAAAGAAAGGGAAACCTAACCTCCTGTGAAATAAACATACCAATACATGGATGCAAACAATCAAAGGGACAGGTGTCCCAGGGAAACAGAACTGAAAAGAACAGCAGACACAACAGCTACCCCACGGGTGCAATGGCAGATATGTATAAAAAAAAAAACCTCAGCAGGAAGCAACAGCAGTGGCTGTAACTCAATTAGGTAGGTAAAAACAGATACAAAGAATACCAAACTGCTGAAGATTAACAGCATCAGGAGCACGATACAGTAGAGAAAGGGCTCACACAAGAAACCGGAACCTAAGCGCAATGTGAACTAATACGCCGAAAAGATGCAGATATCACAAGGGCATTAGAGAAAGCAAATACACCGTAAGGTGGAGGTGGATTTGTGGAACCTAGATCTGATCCGACGGGAAAACAAAAGATGAGTAGGAGAAAATGTGTGTGTCCCACAGAGCAGAACAAAGAGAAGGTCCACACCGAAGAAGGTCGTAGACCGGAACAAAAGTTACCCAGGCCAAAGAGTCTACCTGCCTGTGGGACCCTTATCGCCCATATGGACATAAGGAGAAGAGAAAAGATTAAGTCGAAGTTCCTATAAGGGATACTAGGTGTATAGATAGCATACAAAAGGCCCCCAAGGCATACAAAATAAGGTCCCCGAGAAACAGGGAACAAGGTTTAAGTGCATCCGCACAACATAACAAAATACCCGCCATAGAGTAATTACTCGGGTAGAAAAAATCAAACGGCAAAAAGAAGCTGTAAGAACAGGCTCCCACGAGACTGCAAAGTAGAATATGTTCCAGATGGCTGGAAACTAAACCGGTCACTGACAGCATAAATTAGAAGAAAAGCACCTGCAGCAAGCAGGAACACCACACCGTGTGTAACCCTGGAAGGGAGAGAAGTACTCCGCCCTATGAATGGTGATAAGACCCTAAACAAGGGGAAACAAATCGTCCACAACAACAGAGTTAAGACTCAGCATCACTATGACGATCTCTGAACCGGCATAAGGTCGAGTCAGTATGAGTGCCAAAAAGGACGGCGCCATCAAAAGGCATGCCAATCAACACAGCCTCCGAAAACCTGGAAGTACGCAACCATGCACGTCGACGTAGAGCTACAGAAGAGGTCACTGCCCAACCAACAGAATCGGTGGTATCCATACCACAGCAGGTGCTAAGTTTCGAGCTTGTTGCCCATCTCATATCAATGGAACAAAAGCATTCCGGGCTTCCCCCGGAAGGGAGGGCAAGAGGCGCTCCACTGAGTTCCACAAGGTGTGGGAGAAGCGGGCAAGGACACAGAAAGTGTTCAGAGATCACAGGGCAGAGCTAGAAGAAGAGAAAATATGCCAACCACAAGCGTCAAGTTACCTGGCCTCTCTTTCTGGAGGGACTGGAGGGATAAAATTAATATTTTGGGTGGCTAAAGCAGCCTGTACCACAAAGCTCTGATTAGATGGATTTCTAAGGAGATGGAACGGATCCTCCGGGGCCGAGCGATGATTGTGAGAAATGGAGCGATACACAGGGAGCCCTGTTTCAGGTTTAGCCCAAGCACTCAACAGCATATCAAGAAGACATCCCCTATAAGGAAGGACAGGCTCTACGTTAGACTGGTCAGGAAGAAGAATGCCAAGTAAAGGGTCTGCTGACAATTCCACAGAAGGAAGTTGTAAATCCAATACAACCGAAACTCGATTGAGCATGTCCACCGGAGCGGAACTCACCTCCGTAGCCAAACCAGAAGGAGACAGGAGGCTGGAGAAGATTCTAAGCCACTGGCGTTACCCAAGTCAAGTAACCAGCTAGACTGCATAGGGGGTGGAACCATGTCCGAAACCTTCCTTAGTACCTCCACAACCATGGTCCACAGAAGGATAAACCGGAAGAAGGGCTCCAGAGAGCAGAGGAAAAGAGTCTGAGACGGTTGATTCCATTGGTGCCCCATCCAACGCTGCAACCTAAGCCAGTCGACGCCGAGAAGGGGACGCCTCGACATCAGAAGGAGCGGCGTCGACGGAACCACCATCAGAACCGGCAGACAAGAGCCCAGCGCAAATATTGAAGTCGGCAGACTAGAAGCAGGAGCCGAAGGTGGTAGCCTCGTTGGGCTGTGCACAGGTGTCGCTATGGTGTCAGAAACTGGAAACCGACCTGAAGCTGAGGGAGAACCTACCGGCGGGGACACGTGCACGACCTCATGCACCTCAGTGGGGCCCAATGGCGCTCCAGAGGAAGGTGACGACCCAAAAATAGAATGAAGCAATTGATAGCATTTTCTCATCTGGGTCAAAGTAGCCCCAGGATAGGTGGGGAGGCGTGGGGAGGATTCATGCCCCGATACTAACAAAAGAGTAGGGACCAGCGGTAGGCGACAAAGGCAAGAGCAGCCGCGACTTCGACCGCCTGCGCCGAGACTTACCTCCGAAAGTCGAGGGAGAATGACGCCCGCTGGAACGGTTCCTAGAGTGGACGTACGGTCGTAGCGTGTAGGAGACTGAGGACGCCAAGACGACTTCGATGAATGTGACATCCGTGCCGCAAGGAGCTTCAGGCGACGTTCTCTTTGCACCTTCATTCGGAGCTGACGACAAGAGTGCCACTCGTCAGAGTCCTAGTGCTCACCCAGACACCACATGCAAACCGAGTGAGGGTCTGTGGCAGACATTTGTCATCCATAGGACTCACAAGGCTTGAACCCCGAGGACATTGAAAAAGGGTAGAAAAAGGCACACTGCACCATTGATGAAAAAACGTCAAGTAGGCTGAAAAACAGCCAGAGGAACTGCAGTGCGGATCCGCGTTGCTAGCACGGAAAAGAAGGGATTGAAGTCAGCCAGTTTGGGGAGGGCTTATATGAACTCCATTGACGTCACATTCGGGAGACGACCTCGCTACGGAGTCGCTCGATGCCCTCTACCGACGTGCAGAAGTACTGCTGAAAAAATTCCCAGATCCAGTCTGGTGCCTGGGGAGGATTCTAAGATACGAAATCTGCAGCAAGGTGTCTCTATCAGATATTCCGTATTCAAATCACCCACAACTCAAACAACAAAGACCCCACCCCACACAGTCCAATGCTAATGGAGTTCTACAATCAACTGAAGTCATAACCTGAAGTGGTGTTTTTTTAAACGAAGCATACATTGATTTGTGTTTTTTCTGTTTTTACTTTTGTTAATACAGTAATCCTTAAACATTTTTTTTAAGCAACATTGTTGCAAATTATTTATTCAGCCAGCTTACAAAGAAGTGTTTGTGGTGCTTTTTCAAGTGCCTGTTGGTGAGGAGAGGACTCTAGTTTTCCTCTCCCAATCAGAAGATCGCCTTGCATTTCCTGAAACATATGGCAAACACTGTCAGCCATAGAGCAAATTATTCCTCATTAGCTTGAAGGACTTCAGTAGGAACACCTTCTTCTTCTGGCTCCTAACGTTGGGACTCGATCTCTGCACAAGAATACTCATTAGGGTGGTAGACACATAGGTGTTTTACCATGCCTGTGCTTCAAAATGAGTACAGGCCAGGGTGTTCTCCTTACATGACTGCATAGTGTATACGTAACATTATGTCCATTAACTTTCTTTTCTCCCTTGGATGAGTACAGAACTTCTTAGCAAGCAGATCTCTGTATGGATTTTCATGGGCTTTTAGAAGCTGAAGAAATTTCAACTATAGTACAGTACAGTACGGTACAAGAGGTGTGGAAGCATGCTCAATGAAGAAGAATGTCATGATAAGCGGGTGAAAGCAACACTTACTAAATGGTGGCATCATAAATGAATGCATTAAATATGAAGCTCATCAATCTGTATGTGTGTTAGACTGACAGCTGGGAGGCTGATTGGTGATTTATTCTTCCTTTCACCTCTCTATGTGTAGATTAAAAACAAAAAAATCAACATCATAATCTACTTCTTCTCTTGCAGCGGGTAGAGGTTGTGTGCTGCAGCTTTCTCCTTTTTCTATCTGGGTGTGGAGTTCCTTTATCATATTTTTTGTGGAAGATAATGGGCTGAAAATGTTCTGCTCTGCATAGAATGGAAATCGAAAACGTGTGTCCAAATAGGAGGAGTTCTAGTTTGTTCAGATGTGGATCTGTTTTTAGCCAATCAGATCACTTCTATCTTTTTTTGTCGTTTAGGATTCACAGAGGGTTTGTTGTTCTTGTCAATATCAGAAGGCAGGACATCCGCTATGAGTATCACAGTACTGGGAATGAGTACTTTCTGAATTTCTTGAAACCTTGAGTTTCATAAGACAAAGAATTCTGGAAAGTATTTTAAAGTAGGACTAACTTCCAATCAGCAAACAAAATAGAAGTGAATTTCAGCACTATTTAAAGGCAAAAAAGGTTGCAGTACTGGTTGTTGAAATCAAGGGTCTTGTGAATGCAGAGGTTGGACTTCCATTCAGAGTACTCCAATACCAAAAACAAGTACTGCAAGAATGGTAAATATTTAAAAAGTCCAGGTTGGTAGCAAAACCTATTGTTTTAACTAGTTTTTAGTAGGCATTCTGTAAACATACAAAATTCACAATGGTATACTTATATTTTAATTTCAGCAGTTTTTGAAACTCTACAGGCTGCACATTACCTGTATTGTGAAAAATAGGTTTGCCAGTCCCACACATGCCTATTTACCCAGTTTCACAGAGAATCCGCAAATTCAGATGGACCACTGTAGACGTCGGACTGGTTTCTGAGAATGTACTGTTTACAATCGAAATATTTCTTAACTTTGTGCACAGTTCATTGGACTCCTTGAAATTGAACAATCATGCAGATAAGGAGACTGTACAGTTTGTGCTGTGGTTGACCTTTTTAGAGGAACAACAAATATTCAAAGGGGGACAACAAATATTCACACTGGGGCCAAGAATAAATGGGACATGTCTCAAAATTGGATGTTTCCATTTTAATTCCCACAGGATCTTTTGCTCTATGATGCACAACAAACGACTGAGTGAATTACACCAAATCTGGCACGAAGGTAGACCTTTAGTCAAGGAAGGGTCTCGTTTAATTTTTTCAGTAGTTTCAGAAATTAGCATTTAAAAACGTGCTCGGGTTAGGCATGCAGAGGTTACATTTCAGAAATATCTGGATTGTAAATTTACAGATCTTCACAAATTTGGATTCATTAGCTTCCACAGCTACCCCCAAAAAATAAACCCAAATACTCAAATTGGTTTGGCTGAAGTCACATTTTGTGCAGTTGGCCACTTTGGGACCACAGATCTGGGAATTGAACCAGAACGATTAGATTATTTGACTGCAACATCGGGGAACCATGTTGCATCCCCCATCTGAAAGGGAATGAGGAAGCTGGGTGAGAACACCCTGACCTTCAGGTCAGTCTGGTTAAAGTGAAGTTATGGTTAGCGTTGCTTATAACACTATAACATGCTTAAAAAAACATCTGAGATTCACTGAAAAAAACCCACAGTTAATATGCGTTTACAAAGATGCATGCATCAAGGAAGGGCCTGCAAGGGGAAGTTTGTCAGGTGAGCAGCAGTGTCATTGTGAAAGTGTTTCTTTCCCCAGCACTGAAAGAAAGATGAAATGCTGTATTTAACTTTTTAAATTGTTTAAGGAAGCTATGGATCGTGCAAATTATTTCAGCATAGGAGGAATTAAAATGGGGGCGTGGCTTTGCTAGCCACGATGGCGGACACGACTCGCTAGAGCTCCGTGCCGGGAGCCCGACAAGCGGCATCCATCGACTGCGGTGGAGGCCCCAAACCACACCAGAGGGCGTGCACCTCACTCCTGAACTGCAGGGGTGTCAGCAGAGGCCCCGAGCAGATAAAGGAGAAAACAGAACATCTCTGAAGAACCAC
This sequence comes from Calotriton arnoldi, assembly GCA_963921515.1. NCBI lineage: Eukaryota > Metazoa > Chordata > Amphibia > Caudata > Salamandridae > Calotriton > Calotriton arnoldi. Next base: position 2,323,507 of record CAWUFW010000885.1, read on the forward strand.
GCTGCGGAACCGCCTAATCCTAAAATGGCGGCCGCCTGCGGCCTCCCGGGGCTGATGAAGGAATCCTAAAGGACCGGGACTCCAGTAACTGTGAGGGGCGGATCGGCCCCGGGAGGTGAGCGAGGGGGCACTGAGGCGAGCTGGATGGTGGCGGAGGGCGGGACACAGAGGTGGACGCAAACGGCACCACCAAGAAGCGCTGCTGGAGGCCTGACCGTGCTGTAGACCGGGAGGGACCCTGTGGCGGGAGCCCTTACAGCCGACGACTATCACGCGCCCGCAGCGACCCCCGAACGCCGCCCGGCGGCCTCCTGCGTCCAAGGATGAGGCCATCTCGAGCCCCGGATACTCCCAGAGGAGGGGCTGTAGCCCACCGGGGGGCAGCAAGGACCTCACCAGGTCGGCGTGGGAGTGAACGTAGGGAGGATTGAACCAGTGGCCAAGGGGGCGGGGATGGAGTCGAACCAGGAGCCGTGAAGACGCACCCGAAAACCCCACCTCCCCCGCGGCCATTATTACAGGACGGACTCTACCGAGTAGAAGGGCTCCCCTCGTCTCCATCCCGGGAGGCTCTCGGGCCTGGAGAAAGCCGGGGGCCACGGCGACACTGGCCTGGGAGACACCACTGAAGGACCGTACGAGCCAGGGAACAGAGGAGCGGGCACGAGGGGCTTCACATCACCTTACTACCGAGGTTAGTGAGCGGACATTTGAGAGGCAGAAGACGTTCCTCCCTCACCAAGGCTCGCGGATATGGCCATGAGGTGTGCTCCCACAGAGACGGCCTAAAGGGGGAGGAAGGGCGGTGACGAAAGGGACACAGAACGGGGCGAAAGGCCCAAACAACCAAATCTGGGAGCGGGGCAGAAAGAGCCAGGGACTCCCCTTTCCCACCCCTTCCATCCACAAACCGCAGCTACACTGCGACACAGCCTCTCAAGGGGCCCAACAGCAGAAGACATCACCCACCTCTCCCGCAAGGTGGTCGCAAGCAGAGCCAGAGCCCCAACCCGGATCATCGAAGAGGGGGCCTAAACAAACTAGGCCAGAGTCAGCCCATATTCAGAGGCCGGGTCGGAGAACCCACGGAAACACGGAGGAGGAAGGGAGGCTGGTCCTGCCAGGAATCACCGCAGCGCATTACCCGCAGGCCCACCACCTCTCCAGGAGGGTGTTGTGAACACGACGAGGCTAGACGGGGAATCTGGCCAGAACTGACCCAGAACCGAAGAGTCGTGGACATCCCCCCCCCCCGGCTGGCCAAACGAACGGGGTGGTTGGGTGCTCGCATCGCTGACCGCGACCATGGGACGCCTAAAGACGGCCAGGGGACCCCAGGCCCTTAGCCAGACGAGACCGGGGTCCCCAACCCCAGCAGGTCAGAAGACAAGCACAGATCCTAATGCCATCTTGTCGGATAAACTTGACAAGGTACTAGCGGCCATAGAGCATTCAAGGGTTGCCATGGAGGAGGTCTTCGGCACCCTGGCCACGGACCTCAATCTGTTATGTGATGACCACAGAAAGCTGGCGGACAAGGTGGGAGATGGGGGAAAAAATGCTGTCGGCAATGATACCTCGAACTAAAGCACAACAGGACTCCATAAAAGACCTAAAAGCCCGTGTCGCATCTCTAGAGGACGGAACGGACGATCTGGAAGGGCGCTCCAGGCGAAGTAACTTGCGTATCCTGAACCTACCGGAGGGAGTGGAGGAGAAAGATCCCGTTGAATATACAGAGGCCTGGCTCCGATCCTTTACACCGCGAGTGGAGCTCACCTCATATTTCTCAATCGAAAGGGCACACAGGGTTCCGGCGCAACGACCGCCCCCGGGCTCGCGCCCTCGCCCCATGCTAGTAAAGTTGTTCCACTTTCGGGACATGGATGCCATATTACGGGCGGCCAGACAGAACGCTCCCATCACAGTAGAGGATAAGCACGTCATGCTTTTCCCAGACTACTCTAGAGCGGTACAACAGAAACGAGCATAATTTCTTGAGATAAAGCGACTGCTACGGAATCAAAACATTCAATACTCTGTTGTTCCCGGCGAGACTCAAAATAATTCATAACGATACTACAGTGTTCTTCACAGATCCGCAGGAAGCAACAGACTGGATGGACCTGAACCTACAGATTGGCTCAAATCAGAGAAACGCCAGAGCACCGGGGCCCAAGACGACCAGGCCTCCAAGATGCAGAGCTCGGAATACCCAGAGACAATCCGGAAAGCAACCACTTCCTAAACAAACAAACAAACACTAGCACTACCGGACCTGGAGCAGATCATAGCGGAGCGCCGGAAGGCCATACAAGCAGCGGCAGAAATGGGGGCAAATCTCTCAACCTCGGACCATGAGGACACCCCCCATATTTTCACAACCGAAGAAGAAGATCCCAATGACTCAAGTGACTCTAATGAGAACTCTGGGGCCCTGCCCACCGTCACGCCACAGACGGCCGACACGCTTATGTAAAGCTCACTCACAACTGCTGACACATTGCCCCCGAGCGCAAGAGCAACCCTGCTCCTTAATTCCACGTAACACACTAAGTGTCATGATAGTACTGGCCCCCAACCACCACAGATGAGGGTGATCCCCACTAGATACACAAAGAACTACAAGGGACCCACCTGGCGCGTTCGCGCAAGTCAGCCGAAACACACCCCCACACGAAACGTTAGTGGGTACGTAATTGCACCGGTTTGGATGTGCTGTCTGTTGCAGCAGATTCCCTGTATTGGGTCTTCAACCCCAAAGAGTTCTTAGTTCAACCTCTTGCCCTACCCTGACCCCACACCAACCCCATCACAAAGGGCTAAACCACTTGCTGGCACGCTTACACCTTACACCGGGCACCACCAAGCTCTCCATGGGGTTTACAAGTGGGACCCCCGGGGCGTCCCTCCCTCACTGCGCGACCTATCAGCCGCCATGAGCCCGCCGGCAGATGTTAAATTTCTCACTCTAAATGCACGGGGTATACATACGGCGCGGAAGCGCTACGCCATTTATGCTTATATTAAACGCCAGCAGGCGCAGGTCATACTATTGCAGGAAACTCACCTCACAAATGGAGAACTAGATAAGCTTCAGAAGCGATGGCGGGGAACCTTTTGCGCCACGACGTATCAGGCATACGCGCGAGGAGCCCTCATCTGGCTCAGGCCGGGAGTCCCCTTCTTGGAGATTAATAGAAAGATAGACCCCGAAGGGAGATACGCCGTGCGAGAGGGATTATTGGATGGACAGCCAATACTAATAGGTAGCATCTATGCTCCCAACACGGAACAAACACTATTCTGGAAAACCCTATCACTTGGCTTGGCCCAATTTACATCTTCACCGTGGGTGTTGGGAGGGGATTACAATTGCACATTAGATCTCAACTTAGACAGATCGTATCCACCGGCCCCAAAATCGCAAGCCCACGCATGCACAGCCCGGTTCCAGGCCTGGGCAAACTACTGGTCGTTGACGGACGCATGGCGACATGCACATCCGACAACTAAACTCTACTCCTTCCATTCAATCCCCCACGACTTGTGAGTACGTCTGGACTGATTCCTGTGTACATGCATGATCCTCCCCCAAGCTCAACACTTGGACTATCTAGGTAGGGTGATATCAAATCACGATGCACACGTTCTGACTCTTAGATGGCGCCCGCCTTCAATGCCAGTCCCCACCTGCGGCTCCCACGAGACTGCCTGGAGGACCCGGTGTTCCAACATGAGCAGAGGGAGAACATACAAAACTACTTTTCTGAAAATACGCACTCCACAGGCTCTAGGACACTCTAATGGGACGCCTTCAAGGTGGTCATGAGGGGAGCATGCATCTGACAAATTGCGGGGGTACGGAAAACATTAGAGCAGGTGGTACAAGCGACGGAGCAACGCTTAGCCCAGCTATCCAAAGAGGCAGACACACAGGCAACCCTCCACACACAAATAGCAGACACCAAAACCAAATACGGAGATGCCTACGCAGATTTGCGCAGATACAATTTCCGTGCCTACGCCGCCAGAACCCACAGAGAGGGAAACCGAGCCGGAACCCTGCTGGCATGGCTCGTCCGGCAGGACCTGAACACACAACCCATTATCAGCATCAGAAACACGACAGGTGAGATTATTTACGCGCAGGCAGATATCATGCTCGCTTTTCATGAATATTACAGCGATCTGTACAGGGAACCGTTCCCCGACAGAGAAGAACACATCCAGGAGGGGAACTAGGTGGCGCACGACCAAGATGGCCGCACGCCTGTGAGGCTCTTGCTGCTTGGCGGCATAATCCTCATATAATCCTACTTTCACGCACACTACCATCGTTGAAAATGCCTGCCGATCGTGTCTCACCCTGATGTACTGCTCCGGTTTAAAGATCAGCAGCCGCGGACACTGCAAGGCACTCCTGTGCCGCACTACGTTCTGAGAGCAGGTTTGGACGCTGTGCACCATTGAGGGCAGGCTCGGCTGCTGCGCGAGCCCCGGGGATCCCACGTGGGGCTTGGGCCTCGGCGGACTCGCGCTAACACCCGCAGCTTCCTGGACACTCTAAGTGCAGCTGATTTACCACGCAGCCTCCTGCTTGCACCCTCCTACACTGAAGTATATGCGGTAAGAGGCGGTTGCTGCTACAAAGAGACTTCAGGCGCTGTTGTGACCCGCACTGCCCCGCTGATTCATATGCTCCGACCCTTCTTGCACAGCGCATGAGATCCTCTGGCCCCGCGCGGATCTGTACTTGTGTTCATATTACCCCGTCGGACCTTTGATGCGCGATTGCTTGTGTGCCAGCACATATCTTTTCAAAAAGAAAGCGTACATGAAGCCTACTACACTGACTCAAACGTGCAATGCAGCGTGGCGCTGATCGTAGGCTTGTTACCCGATGCTCCCTGTATTCGGTGTGAGAAGCTGTCTCGCCGTACACCATCCAATTTCTCCCCCCTACGCTGAAGTGGATGCGGGGAGCGGTGATATCTTTTTTTTTTTTAAATCTTTTTATTAAACATACGTCAGCATCAAAATATAGCATTATCATGAGTCTCATATTCTATGCATCCTCAGTACACTAGTGCACAATCAGCAATCAATATTCGTATATGACAATGAACACGTTACAATCAGAATCTCAATCTAACAGATCTCTTCTCCTACCCTCTCCCTCATCTAGCTTCCTGGAATCTCCCAGTTGCCCCTATAAGATTCCTACTGTTGCCATACTTTTTCCCATTTCTTGGGACAACCCCTGCTTTCGTATATAGTCTTTTCTGCGGTACAGCACCAGTCCATGTCTCGCTTCCATTGTGTCGCTGTTGGCGTTTGCGTGGCCCCCCAAGCTCTGGCAATGTTCCGTTTGGCAACCATTGCTGCCACTAATAGCCATGCCTGTTCCCCTGATACACATAGTACATGCCACCGGGCTTCAAGAGGAACCTCCTGTCCCACCACCTCTGACAATATTCGTATCACCTTCCGCCAATAACGCTGGATGACCGGGCATTCCCACACCATATGAAAGAAGGTACCTCTTTGATTACATCCCCTCTGACATTGTTCCGTAGAAATGCGCCCCAGCTTGAACATGAGTATACTAGTGGAATAGGATCTGTGAATTATTCTTAGTTGAACCAGCCTGAACCTTGCTCGAATCGCCACCTCCCTGGGGCTTTGTATCACCTCCGCCCAGTCATTATCTTCTAGTAGGCTTACATCAGTTTCCCAGGACTCTCTTAACTTTATCAGCAGATCCGGGGCATTATTGATTATTGGGAGCGGTGATATCTGCTGCTGGAGCCTAACAGGGTGAGCTGTTGGACTTGCAACGTCCCGCCATTATACAGATTGTGCTTGGCTCATTACCAGACTGTGGAGACGATCTGTCGGCCCCGCACTGGCCCGTACCCATCCTCACACCCCCTGCTTGTCAGTGTCATTGCGCCTGTTATTTGAGCAGGCTCACATTTAACCTGCAAAGACACCTAATCTAATCCTGTCACACCGGTGCACGCGTACGGTGGAATGCAGTGCAGACTGCCGCCATTGGCCCGCTTCCACTGGGTAACGCAGCGTCCCTCTACAGATCCACATTCCTGCCACATTCAACTCTGCTGCCATCAAGTGTCGTGCTGCTGTTGGGGCTTCGATCCGTTCGTCTGCTGTGCACAGTGGGGCCTTTCCTCATCACGCCTGTCACAGGAGGTAGAAGGGGAAAAAAAAAATTCTCTCCACTCTTTGCATTGTCAAGACAAATGCTCCTTTTGAAGATGTGAACACCAACCGTTACCATTGTCCGGCACGTGGACGGAACCCACTCACCTGCCTTCACTCTGGGTGGTGCACTGATGATAGTGCTACACTGAATCCTCCATTTACCTTCTGACAACGCTACACTGTTACGTTCCCCCCCCCCCTTGTTGCTTTACCTACAGCGCAACTCACTCCTCCTACAATGGGGAAGGCAGATGGCCGGCAATCCAAACTCCTCTTTGAAACTAAGAAGACTGCCACAAGGTCCAGCTCGGAGGACCCAGATCTGCCCAACGAAAAACGAGCGCCGACGCCACCGGCCGCCCAAGAAGGCAAAGTCAAAAGTTTACTACTGGCCATGAAACACAGCCTCACGGACATCTCAAGCAAAATGGACTCCACGAACAGTCGCATGGATTTTATAGTCCAAAAGGTAGATAAACACGATGGACAAATCAAAGAGGCGGAAAGGCAGATCTCAGACAACGAGGATGCTACAACTCAAATACAACAAGTGACACAAATGGACAAACTTCTCAAAGTTTTTGCTGCCAAGAATGAGGATCTTGAGGCACGCAGCCGTCGCAATAACATCCGCGTCATTGGGATCCCGGAGAGCACCAACACTGGGCGAATGGAGGAATTCATCGAACGCCTGTTACGAGACACCTTTCGCACTGAGGCCTTTTCCCCCCAACTGATAGTGGAAAGGGCACACCGAACATTAGGCCCCAGGCCTCCTCCAGGAAGTACTACGCGCCCGATTGTAGCCCGGCTCCTCAACTACCGGGATCGCGATACAGCGTAAAAAGTGGCTAGAGAGAAAAAGACTTCATTATGAGGGCACCGACTTCATCTATCCTGATTTCACGGCCGCAGTTCAAGAGGCGAGACGTAAATTTCTACCGGCCAAACAAAAGCTTCGGAAGGCACAAATTGAATACGCGCTTATGTACCTGGCACATCTGCGGGTTACATTCCAGAGTAAACCATATTTCTTCACAAATCCACAACAAGTAGATGACTTTCTCAAAAAACGTCAAGAAACACCCACAGCATCGTGACTCCACGGAACGCCTCTCCAGGTCTTCATCCCCAACAACGGACTGAATATGAATGTCAAGAACCCTAACACTGGTGAAAATTCATCATAAACTTGTCTTGTTTGTATCTCATCTTGGTCTTTGGGGGCCTGTGCGGAGTCGAGTGGTCACGGACTACTTCCAGTGAGAGAAGCACGCCACGTCTCCTAGGCGATCTGCTTGTTTGGTCGATAAGAGACAGATAAGTGATAAACGGAGCAAACATGCACTAAATGTTGGTAGGCAGGCACGATATATATAGTATGTTAATAATTTGGACAATGCCAAGCACCCCCCTCCCCCTCTATCCCCTGCCACTGGGAGGCTGTCTTTACAGCTCTGGGAGAAGGGAGAATCTCGTTGCCCACAAGTGACCCCCACACAGGCGCTCCCCTTACCATTTTTTTTTTTGCTGGGGTATTTGATCTGGACTGCAATGTCGAGGGTTAGTTGGGAGATGGGTGGGCAACAAAATGCCAGCACGATTGGGGTGCTGTTGTGGGAGGGGGAGGGATGGGAATTGTTAATTCAAGTTTACGTCAATTTTATTCTCCAGCAGGTAGACATACTAACACATTTCGAGAGGTACATTTACAGTTCTAAGTCCGGAACACAATGATAAACACATTTTGCTCTGCTATGACCCCACATACTGAGGGGCTAAAGTTAAACCTCCTTACCTGGAACATCAGGGGGTTGGGCGATCCCCAGAAGCGTAGGCAAATACTTACATATCTTGATCGACATCAAATTCACATTGCCATGCTGCAGGAGACCCACTTTGACCCACACTGCACTCCTGGTTTCGCCTGCAAGTGGGCCACAGACTGAGTCTTCTCATCGTACTCTACTTATTCCAGAGGCACATTGATTCTTATCAAAAAGAACACTCCTTTCATTCTGGGTGGGACGTATCATGATTCAATAGGTAGGAGCTGTATGCTTTGGGGAACATTGGGTACACAGTCAGTCACGCTAGTAAGTTGTTACGGACCGAATGTGGATGACCCGGACTATTTCACCACACTATGGGGGCAAATCCTTAAGGTAGGCTCCACCCATATTATTTGGGGGGGAGACTTTAATACTGCATTTTGCCCCACCGCTGACAGATCTAACCCGCTCCCTCATCACTACACAAAAACGCAGGGCGCATTGGCAAACATGTTCTCCGCTCATGGACTTACAGATGCGTGGAGGCATGTTCACCCTAACGGGAGAGAAGGCACACACTACGCAGAGGTACACTCCACCTGGGCTCGCTTAGATTACTGGGTTGTTTCCTGAGGTGTTGTTCCATGGATAAATACTGTTGAGCATTTAGCCAGAACTTATTCTGATCATGCCCCAGTCCGTATGACGATCTCACCTCCCAACTCGATCGCTACTCCTAGATGTTGGAAACTCATGCCAGAGGCTCTGTTGGACACTGCATTTAAGGCTATACTGGGTGCAGAAATAACTGACTTTTTCCAGAGAAACACAGGTTCTGTTACGCACATGAGCACGGTTTGGGAGGCCTTCAAAGTGACGATGAGGGGGTCTTGTATAGCTAAAAGCTTTGGAGTCTTAAGAGACATCCAACGTAGTCTGCGGAAACTTGAGGAGGAGCTGAAGCAATTGGAAGGTGACCTTTGGCAGGACACCTCTGGGTCCCAACAGGTAACATTTAGAGATAAACTCTCTGAATACAAAGACACTGCCGAGCGAGAAGCACGGTTCTGGGGAAAATACTTTACAGCGCGAAGGTACGGAGAGGGAGAGAGGCCGGGCAGAGCTTTGGCGATGGAAGTCCGTCTGCCCCGCTTCTCCAATTACGTCCTAGAAATTGAGGATAGTGCTGGTGCACGACATAGAGACAGTCTCGAAATCCTTAATGTCTTTACAAAATTTTACGCCGACTTATATAGCACTCGTAGAATCAAGCCTCCTGACCTCTCCACATACCTGAAGGACATAGCTCTAGGTTGGCTAGGTGATGCTCAGAGAGAGTCTCTTGCAGCACCTCTTGAAAGTGATGAGATACGAGCTGCGATTATGCAGATGAAGTCTGAGAAAGCTCCGGGCTCAGATGGCCTCCCCATCGATTTCTATAAAACTTATATTGATCAACTGCTCCCAATACTAAAATAAGTCTACGAAGAGGCTCAGGAACTGGAGATTCTTCCCGGATCGATGAGGGAGGCTCTCATCCCCTCTCTCCTGAAACCTGGTAAACCTGCAGACATATGGGACTCATATCATCCTCTTTCTCTAATCAACAATGATGCGAAAATCCTCGCCAAAATACTGGCTAATAGACTCAGCCTCTTGATGGAGAAGTTAGTCCTTCTGGATCAGGCTGGTTTTATTCCAGGTAGGGCGACATCATAATCTCTGCACCCTCTTTTCCATCCTGCAAAATGTAGATCCGCAGTTGGGACTAGTGGCGGTCTTCTTAGACGCCACTAAGGCCTCTGATTCAGTTGAATGGGACTACCTTTTTGTCATTCTCCAATGTATGGGGCTGCCAAAAGGTTTCCTATGATGGATACGTCTCTTGTACACTGCTCCGGAAGCAAGGGTTCTAATTAATGGACACACTTCCTCCTCCTTTTCTATTACTCGGGGCACCCGGCAGGGATGCCCGCTCTCCCCACTCCTCTTTGCTCTTGCGGCCAAAATTAGGCAGCACCATCAGGATAAGGCATTACGCTGCTTTCTCCGCCCAATACTCATTTCCCTTTATGCTGATGATGTCACCCTATACGTTAGAGAACCACATCATAACCTCAACCCGCTGCTTCGAGAATGTGTGCGATTCGGGGGACTTTCCGGCATCCATATCAATTGGGCAAAATCTCAGATTTTTCCCCTCACTACTTCGGTGACAGCGTTCACCCCTGATTTTCCCATAGAATGGTGCGCTTCGGAAGTGAAATACTTAGAGATACATATCACGACTGACCGTGAAGAAATGATGCGGCTCAATTATGGCAGAGCATTGGATAATATTACCAGCAGTATAACGAGATGGATTGCTCTCCCACTTTCAATGGCAGGGCGTACCTCTCTCATAAAAATTGTTGTCCTCCCCAAACTGCTATACCTTTTTTTAAATATTCCGTATGACCCGGGCAGGCATTTCTTTTCCGCACTTCCCTCGGAATTGATCCGACTGACGTGGGGTGGCAAACAACCTCGGCTGCAATGGGAAACACTCACTAGACCCTATTCCCAGGGAGGGCTGGACATCCCTAATCTTGAATTATATTACCTCTGCGCACAGGCTCACTATGCCCATTATTGGTTCCACCCCCTAGACACACACCTCACGTTGCAACGGAACATTGGCTGGCGGATCCTGTTCCACTGGAGGGTGCCATACTGACCACATTTACACCCCGTGCAGCTGAACCGACATCGGTCGTCTGCACAGTGAAAGCATGGCAACACATTGCCAGACGTCTACAAGCCCCCATGTTGTACTCTCCTCTACTTCCTCTTGTCTACCACCCCAAAATGCCGGTCTTACAGGAAGGCGCCTTTAAAAAAACTAAAGCTAAATACGACATCACTTGCTGGGGAGATCTTTATTTAAATGGAAAGTTCCGCACACTCCAACAACTTTTTTCAAAGCAAGCGCCCTCCCCCATGGATATTTTCCTATATGTTAGGGTGCGACAGGGTATCAAAGAGTTCACTCCTTCATATCCACTGGAACCCCGTGAGGTTGCCCCACTATGCACCATATTACGCACAGACACTGCCCCACATTTAGTTTCTACATTATATCACAGCCTCTACACCAACCCAACCTCGATCCCTTGTGCTGCTAGAGACAAATGGGTTGCTGAAATGGGACATGATATCACTGATAAGCAATGGACATATTGTTGTACTCAGACAGAGCAAGTCTCGTCTAGTAGCCGCTTACGCATCACACATTACAAATTTCTACACCGCACGTACAACCCGGTCAAAATGCGTAGATATAAACTACGCGATAATGACAACTGCGATAGGTGTGGTATAGGGGCGGCGGACTTCCTACATCTTGCCTGGGATTGCAACGCTGTGATTACAGCGTTGGAGCAGATGACTTCCTTGAAGCTCCAGCTATCTCCCATGTTGGCCCTACTAGGATACACGGAAAACTTAGTCGTAGCACATCGCAAATTTGTTTCATTTGGTCTCCTATTGGCTAAAAGGAGAATAGCGTGTAGATGGGGTCGAAGCCGGGCACCCATATTTAAGGAGTGGATCAAAGACATGGCATTTTGGCAGGAACAAACATACACATATGCAGAACTCCTCCCTCTCACTTCACGTCCTCGAGATATTTGGGACCCCCTAAAGGCGTATCTCCTGGAACACCCGGTCGATGTTATAAGCACTGCACGCGATGCCAGCAGTTGAACATAGTACCTGACTTCCTGCCGCTTCTACATGTTACATACATACTTTGCAGCCAAAATTATGTGTTAAACTTACTCAGATAAGCTCCTAGATAATATCTGTGGATTTGTTGTATATGGTCAATGGGAAAAGTGCCTACTGTGGTTTATGTCGTTCCGGACACTGTTATATATTTACATGTTACCTAAACTCCAATATTAAGCATGTGTCTACCTCTTTACTGTATATGCTATGCTGGATATATGTTTCAAAAACTTAAATAAAAAAATAAAAAAAGAGAGAAGAACACATCCAAAAAGTACTGCAATCCATTACTATAACACAGATGACGGAAGAAGACCAGACCTCACTAGACGAACAAATCACGACAGCGGAGATCAAACACGCGATCCATCATTTAGCCAAAAACAAAGGCCCGGGCCATGACGGTTACTCCATAGAATACTGCCACACGTTCTCCCAGCAACTAGCTCCACAGCTGGACATAGTATATAGGGCGGCGCAAGAGGCGGAAACACTCCCCCAATCTATGCAGGACTCAATACTGGGGACTTTCCCCAAACCAGATCGGGATCCACTGCTTAGGTCATCATATCGACCTTTTACCTTACTAACGGCAGACTGCAAAATATTGGGGAAGATCCTAGCAGACCGAGTAACGGGGTGCTCCCACGCCTGGTACACCCTGATCAGTGTGGGTTCGTCCCAGGAAGAAACAGCTCTCAGAATATACGTCGGCTATTTCATATCCAAGATGGTGTATGGGGCCGGTTCCCGCGTGCCTTATACTAGACCTAGAAAAGGCCTTTGACACCTTGGCGTGGCAATATCTATTTGCGGTTCTGCAACGAGTGGGGATGGGACCCCAACTCCTGGCATACATTAAATTGTTATACACCGGCCTCACCACCCGGGTCCGAATAGGCCAATATATCTCTCCACCTATCCAGGTTTCCCGTGGTACGCGTCAGGGATACCCCCTTTCCCCGTTGCTGTTCGCCCTTGTGATGGAACCGCTGGCGATAAGACTTCGGGAGGGGGGCGAGCTTTGGGGTATACCACTCGAGGGGCGAATCCATAGTGTGTCTGTCTACGCGGATGACCTCCTAATATATGTAAGAGACATCACAGCAGACCTCACACCTCTGTGGGCCACACTCGACGACTTCGGGAGAGCAGCGGGCTTGAAGGTAAATTGGGCCAAATCCACTATCTATCCACTTCATCCAGACGCCCCCCCATTGGGAGATAACAGCCGGGGAAATAAAGTTAGCAAGGAACGGGACCGCTCCTAGGTATTTGGGAATCAGGCTGTACCATACCCCGAGAGATCTCCTTGAGGGCAACTACTTTCGTGCCCTCCGAGGGATTAAGGCCCAGGTCACTTTCTGGCGAACGCTTCCCTTGGCCCCCATAGGGATGGCAGCTCTATCAAAGACGATAATAGTACCCAATCTCCTCTATTATTTTGCAAATGTCCCAGTGATCCCCCACAGGCCTTTTTTCAAGAACTAAACTCCTTACTGCTGACCCTAGTCTGGGGCGGAGGCAGCCGCAGAGTAGCTATGGCAACACTACAGCTACCATGAGACCGTGGCAGGTTGGGAGCCCCTTCCTTTGAGGCCTTCTTCCTTGCAGCACAACTGCAGTGGATTTCGCGCTGGACAGCGGGGCGTAATCTAGAGGAAATGGAAACGTCAACAGGGACACTGTCCACTCCAGAGATCACCCGAATGCTCCTCCCGGGGACCAAACCCAATCCCTCCCACTCCGCTTTGGTGAAGGTGGTCAGATCCTGTATATTAAAGATCCACCGTCTTTCTCGAATTACGCCAATGTACTCCCCATTACTGCCACTAGCGGGTCTTCCTAGGGGACATAGCCAATACACATCTAGGGATTTACAAATCTGGACAGAATATGCACTCACGGAGGTGGATACCCTGTTCACAGACGGCCAGATAACCTCGTTTGAAGGTCTAACAGAGGGGAGTGGGCTTCCCGCAGGACAGTTCCTGCTTCACAGACAACTCATAGCGGACTGTAGGAGGACATGGGACCTGACGGAGGGAGAACCCAAAACACACCCCACATTACACGCGATATTGAATATGGGAGCAGGGAGGCACCTTGTCACTTGGATATACAAATCAATCATAGACCTCACATGTGTACCACTAACACGATTACGGCTAAAGTGGGAAGAGGAATTTGGCCGGGCGCTACATGATAAGGAATGGTTCGCAGCACTAGAGCATCATAAAAAAGTGTTGCGTAATCAACGCTTTAAAAACATCCAATTCAACATACTACATTGCGCGTACCTCACGCCGGAGCGGCTCAAGCGCTTCTTCCCTGCGACGCACTTTGAATGCCCACGCTGTCACATGCCAGAGGCTCCATTTGTTCACATGCTATGGTCATGCCCCACCCTACAGCCTTACTGGGCAGAAGTACATGCCGCGATATTGACGGTCAGGGGTCTGACAGGCCTCGCCTCCTGGGAGGCCAGGTCTCTGGGGATCTTTAAACGGAAAAAGCAGAGGAAGGTGGAGACTCGCTTTGCGATACTGGCCCTACTCCTATCTAAGCGTAGCATTACACTATACTGGCGTTCTCCGAGCGGTCCCCCGATAGCAGCATGGAGGGGAGCGGTCCAAAAATGGGGAGCCGCCGAAGAGGACGCATTCAGGCTAGAGGAGGCGCGGGGCACACGACGACGCCACATATCCATGGAGTGATCAATGCTCCTCCACAGCTTCAAACAGACACGTAACACCCCTACGAATCCCCAGTTGCCACTCAGACGGAGCTCGACCCCGTAGCACCCCGAGCAGCACAGGAACCCCCCCGGACGGGTCGCACCCCCCACCCACTCCCATACGTGCCCCGGTGTGAGAGCAATACCCAATGTCAATAGACCAGCAACAACCAATGCCCAGCCCCCCCTCCTTTCCATTCCAGAGTTATTCGCCCCAGTTGGTTCACACAGGTGAACTCTTTTCAACCAACCTTAAGAGCAGTAAGACGCACCGAATAGGCCCTGGTAACTAACGAGCCGGGATGAGACCCTTTCTCACTGAGCATCCATACATGGTTAGAAACAAGATGCCTACCAGAACAAATGAGGATCTTGATGTTAATCTGTTATAATGGCAATATAACTTGACGAATGTTACATGACTATCAATGACATTATAAAATGTATACTCTGTATGTACATGGAAAAACTAATAAAAAGGTTTACCAAAAAAAATAGGAGGAACTAAATTCCCCTGATACATTTTGCTGATGATACAGTCATTTTGCCCCAGACTGAACAATCGTACCAGCTTCTCAGCAGCTTCGAAAAATACTGTACCAACAAAAAACGAATCACTAAGATCAATTAAACAAAATTTATGAATCTAAGACCACCAAGAAAAGTAAAATCGGGGTTTAAAATCTACAGTGTAAACCTGGAAAGAGTGACAGACTTCGATTACCCGAGTTTAAGATTTGACGATAGACTGACTTGGGCTGCTCCATTATCCAAAAGCAAAGCCTTAATGAGCCAAACCACAGGTGCAAATATTTTTTTTTCTGGCAGCAGACCAGGCAACAATTGTGTTCCACCACCCAGTGTAGATCAACTTGTGGAAGTGTGTTTTTGGAGCAACTAGGACATCCACCTTCTCAGTTGGCACGTAAATGTGTTAAGCTACCACAGATCAATTTTGATGTATGGATGCAGGACCCTGCCATGTTGCCGAGACAGGCGGTCTTCCCGAAGCAACAGACTGATTGGAGGGCAAATGCTCAGATGCTCTGGGTACCACACACTCCTGGCCCACTCCAGGCCGATAATGACTTGGGCCACGTCTGCCTTGTTTTTCCTCATAACTTGAGACAGGAGAGGTACTGGTGGAAATGCATACAGGAGTCCTTCGGCCCATTCTAAGGAGTGCCTTGCAGGAAACTACACAGGACATAATTGTTGACACTGAGCATTCTCAATGGCGGCGAATAGATCTAGCTAGGGCGTACCCCATTGCTCGAAGGCACCCTGCATCACCTCAGGATGAAGATGTCACTCATGGTCTTCTACACAATACCTACTCTGTGCATCCATTCTGGCATTCAGAGACGCCAACAGGTGGCTGGCGACCAGAAAAATGCTCTGCTGGTCCAGTCACTTCAAGAGGCACAGCGCCTCCTCTCACAGGATCCAGGACCCCAACCAGCCATTCTTATTTCAGTACCACATGGAGGTCATATTGTGCTTGAGGAGCTGCAGCAGCCTCTCTTTGATGGCAGAAAGTCTTCCAGGGTCAGACAAATCACCTGAAGCTCCAGAAGACAGATATGAAGCCATTCTCTGAGAGAGGCCAAAGGACTCTGAGCTCCACATCTCCCAAATAGCCCCCACAATCCAGCAGTGATGAGTCTGGCACCACCATGAACTCTGGGTGGGGAAGGGAGAGTGACTTGCTGTAGGTCAGGATGGCATTTGTCTGCCACCACAGAAGTTTCTTTGAAATCTACTGTGAGATCTGAATGACGTCAGAGAGGCATCCTTGATGCTGGGCCCCTTGGGATCTGACGTTCCACTGCAGGTACCACATATGCCACTTGGCCAAGAGACTACAAAGCCAACAGGGCCGTGCTCATTGAGAGCCAGGAATGGAACCGGGATAAGATCCTGAATGAGCCGGGTTTGCTGAGGAAAGGCTCAGATTACCACCATGTCCTGTCCAAAATTCACCTAATGACTGGAAGTCTTTGCGTAGGGTTCAGGTGGAACTTCACCTTATTTATGGTGAAACCCTACAATGTCAGCAGTGTGGCCGCCATCTGGAGGTGGTCTACGACTAACTGTGATAAGCCAGTGTTTAACAGTCTGTTGTCGAGGTATGGGAATATGTGTCCTCTGAGGATGGGCAGTAACCACTGCCATGATTTTTATAAACACTAAAGGGGCAAAAGGTAAGGTCCACCTTGAACTGAAGATAATGCCGGTGGGACTGCAGGAAGGGTAAACTAAAATACGTGTCCTGCAAGCCTAAGGATGCCTGGCAGTCTCCTGGGTCTACAGCTGACAGGATCTGAGCCAGAGACAGCATTTTGAACCCGTGATTCCTCAGAAAAGTGTTCAGATGGTGGAAGTCTAAAATAGGCTTAAGGCCACAGTCCTCCTTTGGAACAAGGTAGGAATGTGAGTAGCATTCTCCGATTCCGGCTCCAGTTCGATGGCACCTTAGACAACAAAAGGTTAACATCCTGTCTCAGAATTGCTGAGTGTTCCTCCTAATGTGGATCAGTGTGGGAGAAAGGTGAGGTAGGAAAGAAATATATATTAAATGCTCAATTAATTAATCATAAAGATCACAAACGGCAGAAGTTTAATTTTAACCATGAACCCTGCCAAGACCCTTCAAACTGATGAATTATGATATAAATTAATCTGCAGCATAAAAGTTAGTTTTTTACCTTGGAAGATACATTAGATTCAAGGTAGAGCTGTCGTGCCTTAGGGTATGAATCATAAATATAACAGTATTTATATTGCAGAGAGCTCCTTAGGTCCCATTAGCAAGCCTGTTTTTAAAATGTGTTTTAAAGGAGTAATCTACGGGTTGAAATTGGCAGATTAACCTTGACTTCTAGTGATGAGAGTTGATTATCGATATTTAACGTATTGATGGTGTTAATGATTGGTCTGAAAGAGATGTTATTTGAAATAAACACTTATCAATAAATTAAAGATTTCAAAGTTTCTTGATTAGAGTGTGCACAGTCACAGGAAAAGTTGATTAAGAGATATTTGTATAAGAATAATAGGAAAGGTAAGGCCATTTCAAGATGAAGCCTACCTTGTGGAGTAGAAGATCTTAACTTTAATAATATGCAAAGTGTGACGAAAGAGAGGGGGGGGGGGGGAATACCCTGGCTGGGATCTTAATCCAGTTGAGCTGAGGCTGCGGTATGAGGTATGCATGCAGGGTGAGCATTTTGGGGTACCGTGTACTTGGAATTGTTTGTTGTAAAGCCAGTTTGAATTGTGTGCACTACCTCTTCCACCATATGCACCACTGCTTGATATTTTCCTTTGTATTGTTCTAGAAAACTGAAATAAAAAACTTTAACAAAAATAATAATATGCAAAGTGATTGCATAAACAACATATCGAGTTTTGATATTTTTGGATGGACAGAGCTGTGGATCCATAAAGTAAAACAGGAACAAGATTGTGGGTACGCACATTGAGAGACAGGCCAACACCATACCTCTAAATTTATAAGAGAACATAAAAATAGCAAATGTAATTTCCCTACATTTCTGTTTAAGATTCAAGTACAGGTCACATCTTACTCTATTCTTGATTATAACTCCCAAATAAGGACAGCTCGTAACTTGTTCCAAAGCTGTAGCATCAATTTCCCATGAAAAGCTTTTTATACAGCCAAAGCAAATAATCTTTGTTTTTGAGATGTTTATTGCAAGATTATTTTACTCTAGTCTCTGAAGTTGACGTTATATCCCGGCATGAGTCACTGATAGATTAGCTAAATCGTCGGCATAAGCCAAATTATTTAGTCTTGTGGCCCCCAGCTTTGGAACCAGCCCATCATCGTGATTTAAGAACTCGGAGAGCTCTGCTATATAGAGAGAAAATAAAAGCCAGACTAGTTTACAGCTGTATCTGAGACTGTTGGCTGTCAAAATCTTCAGGGATAAACTTCCATGATTTAATAATCTATCAGGAAGTGCAGCAGAGTTTTATCAATCCCTCATGGCTGCAGTTTGAACCATAGGCGATTTCTTTCTACCCTGTCGAATTTCGAAGAGTAATAGACAAAGCAGACAATAAGTTTACTCCTACTTGGGTAATGCACACAATTGATAGCTAAACTATGTCGTAATATTGTGAACTAGGTTGAAAGCCAGTTTGAGATAACCTCAGCATACCTCATTCATATGCCCAATTTGATAGTTTTCCCAGAAAGAATGTTGCCATAAATTTGCAGTCTAATAAAGCATTTAGGCAACAAATAATTTTTGGGATCAGAAAGTGAACCACGTTTATAAAGTAGTTGCAATATTGAACCTTAACAGGAGCCAGAGATAAAACAATGCTTGTAAATGTTTGTAAAAAAGGAGCTTATAATGCTAGTCAATAGAGTGGGATTGTCCTTGGCTATGGCAATTGGGATGCCGCTCGGACCAGGAGTCTTAGACAAGTGACTGGATTTTATTAGTAGCTTTGTAGTATTACTGGATATCAGGATTTGATTACTAACTCAGACAGGATTCTGAAAATTATCAGGCTGACATGCAGAGTATAATTTTAGAATAAAAGGCTCCCAAATGTCAAAAGTAATATTTTAAGTTAAATTAGTAGTACGACAGTTCATGCAGAAGCCCAAACAAATTGCATCTCTGTTTTTTAGACTGACAACTGAAGCCAGAAATTTTCATGAGTCTGTTTCTTAATGTTGCACACTTGTTGTCTGGTCTCACTTTTTAGTTTTTTCGCAAGGGCGTCAGAGGTAATAGAAATGGGCAGTTTGATAATGTTATGCAGCTTAAGTAATTCCACCTCCCACACACGTTTCTCCTTTCTCCCCCCCCCCCATCTCCCAAAAAAAATGCTTACCTTCAACTATACTGGATTTTGCAAGGAATCCTGAGGATGTTTTTAATGCTCCATTAAATATTACAAAACTTGCACCTGTAACTGAAATGAAGAAGAAAAATGCAATAATTAATGTATGGAGTGAACAGATGTTTAGCCTGTTTTCATTTAGATAGTAAATGAAAATCCTCAAATTTACAAAGTCAGCTCTAAAAATCTGAAAGATCATCCTCCAGTGAAATTTCCTCAACAAAAGAGGTGGGGGTAGTGCCATCAGTGAATTTACTTCCAAATTTAGCACTCGCTTTACAAGCTCTTTGTTACCACCAAACTTTAAATCAGAGCCTTCATTTCTCTTTTGACAAGCAACCAGTAGAAACAATGCTGTTTCCCATAATATCTGAATGGGTTGACGTCAAACAAAATGTAATTTCATAATGATACCATAAATAATTGTAAAATTAACCAAACAGAATGGCTACAGATGAATGGGGAGCAAGTCATTCCTTGCCCTACTCTCAACATCTCCCTCTTATTTTAAAAAACACTGATAACAGTAGTTTCGAGGGATTACCCTACACAATGCTTTATTGAATCCTTTCACACAGGTGTTTTTATGAACACATACATGGGAGAAGACCCAAGTGGACCTCAACACTCTAATTTCTGCTTGGTTTGCAGGCCCAACACTACTGCTGTCATCATTACGTACATACATTCCCTAGGTAATCGTCAGGAACTACGATCAGGTTGCTAAATTGTTTCACATGATACAGGGCAGGCATACATGGTCCTCATAATCTTAGAATTCAACAAGGAAAATATTCCTTTCTTTGTCTAGGCAGTTGGGGAGTGAGGCAGTAGGGAAATCATGTGAAAGGAGTTAGCAGAGGTTAGAGGAATGAAAGAGGATTAAAAATAAAGTTTTGGCCAGAGATAGAGAGTCTGGTCAGAGTAAATTAGATGGAGGTGAAACAGAAGTCACAGTCCACAAACAGCGGTGGTAACCTTTCCATACTAACAGATGAGAGACACTTATTGTGCAAGAAAATTTATATGGATTACTGACATAAATCTGTTTTAAATCTCTTTACTAGTAAAAGAGTCATTGTATGATGCCATTATCTTATCTTGTTGTTTCACATTTACTGGGATAATTTTACTGACTATCACTGGCCAAACCTTGTTGATCTTGGAGTCTTCTCCCTCCTTCCAGACACCATCACTTGGTTTTACTGGCCAAACAATTTGAATTTGTCATCTTTCCTCTTCTAAAATAATTTTTGCAAATAAACGAAAACTATAATAGATACTAAAATACCCCATACAGTAAAACCAGGAGCATTCTTCTGATGCTAGCTTTTGGTTCTTACACTTAGTCTTTTAAATGGCAAAATACTTTCCTCAACGGGGTTACAGTCAGTCATGCTGCTTCTACTGCACAAGCTGGCTCCAGAAACAATGGCCAACACAGACCTTGCAAAAGAGAATGTATTAATAACTGTGAGACTACAGAGATGGAGATCCTTCTCAGGAATATGAATGTAGTACAAGAATTCTAATTCTACGCTGAAAATAGGAGCAACTGAAACAACATTTCCGGAAAGAATTTCTCCAACTGCTGTCTGAAAAATGAGAAAGCACTGATCTTAAGTTCTTAATACAGATGCACAATTGCAATAAAACTGATCCACATTTAGATTCAGCATCCCAGGACTTACAGAATCTATAAATAAAATGTGGATTACAAAACACAAAATGATATATGACACCTATAAGATTACTGAAATTAATTGTGGTGAAAAAATATGAACACATTCTTAACAGAAATCAAAAATAATGTATCAAAAAGTCAGAAATTTTAAAAAATGGGATAGTGAAGAATTGTCTGAGCCAGTACAGAGGTTGATGGAAAGAACATACATTTCATGTGACTGAACAAACCAATCTGTCTGAGAATATAAAAAAAAAAAAACGAAAAACACACAAAACTGGTTATTCCAAGATAAGAAAACAATACAGAAAAATGTTGAAACTAGAAGGCAGGGTCTTCTTAAGCCGCTCAGGTAGGAGGTAAGATCTTCATTATATGTTAGGCCCTTAGGATGTAGCAACAGCAGGTAAGTCCTGCCAGAGCTCCATCCTCCTTCCAAATGTCCCTATTTCCTAGCTTCCATTCCACCCCACACACCAACATTCTATTCCATCATTCACTAGCCGTATTCCAGACATCAGCTCAGCCATACAGGGAATGGGGACAAAGATGATACTACACACGTCCCTTTCTTACAAACAAAACAAAAAACAGCCATTCCCTTGCATTTAAAGTACAGGCACAATCATTCATAATCACTCAATTTCCAACACGTCTAGTATACACATTTACGGAACAACAAAAAAAACAAGTAGCAGTCACAGAAACTCTTCAACAGGACAAAACATGTAATCAAGGATGCTCAGTCACACGACCCAAAACCCCAGAAGGAAAACACACTCTACCACACACACTCATACACAAAAGTGCAGCCCAGCGCTCCAAGACCCACTCACACTAGCTGGCCAGACCAACATGACCAAGAGCCAGGCCGAAGAAAGCTCTTACTCTGCACTCAGTACCACACTCTGTGTAAACAGCCCCCAAAAAAGTCAAGATGTCTTCCAAACACAAAGATAATTATCTCCAACAGATGTATATAGATATATCTTTTTTTTTTTGGGTAAAACACATTTTTAGTGATTGTTTGGTAAGTAACATATTGCATCACGTCAAGAGATCATTTTTATTACAATTGTAATCTAGGTCATTAGTAGAACGGTTCATTGGGAGGTAAGAATACATCTATCACACCTTGGGTCCACAACCATTAATGTTCAAGTCAGCATTCCACTATCTCACATTCGACCATCATGGCTCAATGTCTTTGCTCAATAAAACCGGATGGTCAATGCAGCATCACTTATACCCTCTGTACACTTTCAATGGCAACCACACCTTTCCAAACAGTCTAAATATTTATTTTTTCACCACAACAAATCCCAGATTGCACAGTAGATTCACAGATTTAGGCAGTGTTTCATCATCACATATCCCTAGGGGTACTAGCTTTGCAAAGAGGGCTAGCTGTTTCAAACATCTATGGAGACACTTCAACACACCCTACCCCAAAAAGCCCTTTAAATGCAGACATCCCCAGAATAGATGCATAAATGTCTTGAGTGTTCCAAACCTCACAGGAAGGTGTTCAAAGCATAATTCCTAGATTCTGAAATCTATGTTTGTGTGATGTAGTTACTATAACTGAGTTTCGTTTGTATTAAATGAAATCCTACCCCTATTGCCACCATATATGGGCTCTGTAGGGTCATGTCTTCAAAGATGACCAGGTCCATTAACCTTTCACTTCAAGGGTCACCACTACGCTGAGCAAGTTATTTATCATTTCATATATATGGGTGGTGTGTTTTTTTGTTTTTATAAGAAAAGGCTCTGTTAGTATTCTGTCTTCTAGGGGTCAAACATCTTCAATCTGGATCATTCTGAGCACATCGACAGCAAAGCAAGCTGTGCAGAGAGTGAAAAATCTGTTTCAGCCATCATGTACTCATATTTCAGAGCTCAAATGAGTTAAGTCCCTTTCCTCCCACACATCACCCAGTTTATTAATCCCAGTAAGTTCACACTTTTGCATCCCCAGTAATTTGCCAACTTATTTATTTTATTTACTTGAGTTTTATATAGCGCTGGCTAGACCCGTAGGTATCAGAGCGCTTTACATGAGGAAAGTTACATAGGTTACAAGTTACACATTGTTACAGAAGATACATCAGTTACAAGTTACATCAGTTGGTTCATGGCGTGTAGAAGGGTAACGGGGAGGGAGATAAAGCGGAGAGACGAAGGAAAGTCTGCCCAATGTCCGGCTGGGTAGGTGACGCCCGAGGGGGAAGTCCACAGCCCATCTCCTCAATAGCTATCAGGTAGCTCCACCGGGCATCAGCCAAATAGCTAGGTCTCCACGGAGAAACATTTAAAGATCATAGAAGACAAGATGAATGGAGCGCAGAGGGGTAGGGTGAAGGGGAAGGAGGGAGAGACGAAGGAAAGTCTGCCCAAAGTCCGGCTGGGTAGGTGACGGCCGAGGGGGAAGTCCACAACCCATCTCCTCTTTAGCTATCGGGTAGCTCCACCGGGCATCAGCCAGAAAGCTAGGTCTTCACTGTCGGAGGAAAGTTCAACAAGGTCCAAGTCCTGAAGGGTAAGCATGATGGGGGATAGGATCAAGGTCAGGTCAAAGTCCAGTTATTGTCCCAGAGTAGTAGCACAACGTGTTAGGGACTACTGTGGCAGCCATCTTGGGGTCAGGCAAGGGAATTCTGACCTTGGTGTTACATTCAGCCGGTCCCATTATTATCTTTCGCTTGAAGGGGGGTGTTTGTTGAGCAATGGAGCAGCTAGAGGCCAGAGCCAGTGACTGCTCGCCTCCCGAGGAGGAGAGTATTGCCGTGATATATATACAAGGGGGAGAAACGGCCGCCATTTTATGATCAGGCGGGGCGCCTCCTATATCCCTCTCACTCTCTGGAGTTTCTTTTAATAGCTTGTCTTTCCATCCTAAATGTTTATTTGACTCTCTCCATGCCTCTATCACCACTGCTATGTATAGTGATCTGTCTCTGCTTTTTTTTTTTCCTACGCAAGACCGATAAGTATCTCCTATCCCAGATGGAGTATCTCAAACCTCATCAATGGTTTATGTAGTGCCGAAAAAGTCCAATCATTTATTCTGGCCAGCTGGGAAGCCCAAAACTATTTACAAAGGTAAAAAAAAAAAAAAAAGAGAGATCATAAACCATCTTAAAGAGGGACGACGCCCCAAAAGTGATAGCGGAAGCTTCTTACAATGTTCTGCATCATGTTTGAACTTATCTAATATGTTGTAAACATTACATTTGAGGAACTCAAAAGTCTCTCATGTAACATGGATTCCTATATATTTAAAGCTCTCCTTGTTTACTGTCAAGGGGTGTGCAGTTTTCCCCGCTGGGGCTGATAAGGACAGCGGGTATAGAACTGATTTTTGCCAATTGATAAATACCAGGCAGTAGCATCATGTCTGGATTGTGTCTCCTAAAGGATTAGTGAACAATTCAGGCCATCAACATTCCAGGAGAGAACCCTTCAATCCTTTACCCAGGCAGCCGGTGCCTCCGTCTCTGATTTAGCGTGTGCATACCTCTCCAGCGTTTTATCTTCCATGTCAATTCATTTATAATAATGTGTCCTTCGACTATCTCCCTCATGATGTGTATTTTAACACTTACTAAAACTCACAGCTCCCCTCGCCCCTATCTTCCTGCAGCGCAGTCCTTTAACCTCCTGCCACCCCAATTCGCAAGGAGCTTGTCGCCCTTCCATATCCATTTCTTGAATTTTAACAAATTATAGTGTCAATCTCCACAACTTTATGGATTACAATACTTATGAAATAATGACTCTTATTTATCAATGCTGAACTCTGTAAGGCTCAATGCAAATAGAACTATGGGAGGGATAGTCCTCCCCACCCTGCAGCCACGACCTGACACCCCATCCTTCAGAATACCTCACAGTTCCCAGACAGAGATCTGTATTTCAATTACATTCAATTCTACTCACCAGGTCGCCGGAACTATCTATTTCAAGTGAGACAATGGGATAAGTTAGCCCCTCCAGCTGGGCCCACCATCACACAAACGTTCAGAAGTCATGAGCACAGACTTCTTTTTATCAGGCAGGCCCCTGACCAGGAGGTCGGGTCCTCGCAGGGTGGCGAGGTCGGCAGCGTACTCATTTTCTGTAGGATGCTTCTGTGGCATTACTGAGGATACCGCTGCTGCATCCAACTGTCCTGTCTCTGTGCTGGTGGATTTAGTAGTTGGTCTCTACCACTCGATCCACTCCCCGGCCTTTTCCGGTGTGGAAAAGTTCCAGGATTTCCCCTCAATCAGTACACACAGCTTGAAGGAGAACAGCATCATATATTGGATACCTTTTTCTCTAGGAGCTCTTTACTTCGTTGAATCAACGCCTTTGTTATTGTACATCTCTTGTGATGTCTGGAAATAAGCACATTAGTGTATACTCGTATCACACTTCTCCATGTTTTCTTGCAGCTCTGTCGTGAGGAATAAAAAAAACTGTGTGATGATCACGGGGGAGGCGGAGAGGGAGCTGGGGGAATGGGAAGGTGATCCTGGTTTTTGCAGGGAGAATTCTGTGTTACCTTTAACTGTGAAAAACTTTGATATCTACTTGGGTTTCAACATGTGCAGTATTCAGTCCTCAACAAAAAGCTCATTAGTAGAGCCTTCTACTCTCTTTATCGCTCCCACTTGCCCGATGTTGTTTCGTCAGGATGTACTTTCCACATCCTCTATTCATGCCTGTGTGATCTTATTGTCTTGTTGGAGTCTTTCCACTGCAGTGCGTATGTTTTAATTTTATTTTGAAAGCCGCTCACCACTCTTTCAGCCTGCTTGACTCTCTCGTTTATTTTGTGGAAGTCTACCATTAACAAATGTACTTCAATGGATAGTCTATTTTATGTTAAAAGGTAGTCATGGAATCGGTTACTGCTCTCAGCACGTCCTTGAGGGTAGGTTTCCAATATGGGGATATGCTGGTCTCTTCCTCTGCCCCCAATGCGCAGACCTTGCCTTGGATATCAGTTCTGCAGTGTTTTAAAAATGTAAAGTTATCCATTTTGCCTTGCTGAGTTGTTTTACTGCTTCAATCTCATCCCATACTGCATTTTACAACCCTCAGTTGAGCAGCTCAGGGGTTCCAAGTTACTGTCGCGGTTAAGTCTTCACACCCAGAGGAGGGAGAGGGCAGTCCCATCAGTTAGGCCTTCATCATTCGTCTCAAAAGCCACCTATCACCACGCACCTAGGAAGCCAGGCAAAGGAGGTCCCAATCAACATACCTTCATTTGCCCCTGGTGGCCAGTCTACGTTCGCTTGGTTCTGCTGACGGATTTCCAATCACTTTGCCTCACATGACAGAGTCTATGAGGTGGCGTTGCTTTGATTAGACTGGTCTCTTATGTCAGTTAAAGTTCATCTCTCTCCATTCCTATTCTTCAGCCCCTCACTCACTGCCAAGTTGCTCTGGACTCAGGCTCAGCACTTCATTTGATTCCACTTTGCAAGTAGGGGTGATGGGCACTATACTGATTATGGGCGACTACCCCGCTTGTCACAAGCAGACGGTGAGTCGTTTTATACCCTGCATGTCTGTGTCCCTGATGCAGTGTGAGTCCCCCAACCACCGCACATTTTGCAAATTTAATTTTGGGAGTGGGAAGACTCGAGGATCTTCCTGCTCTGGGGTATCTTCTCTTGGGAGTTGAGCTGCTGTGTCTCACCCATCTCTATCCCAGAACCTTGCCACTCACTGCATCTCCCACAGCTGCTCCCACTCCAGCGAGTCCCTTCATCCACCAGGGTCCGGAGCCCCTAGGATCACGTCACTTTTCAATAGGGTGCCGCCAGAGCTCCTCCCAGGCCATCCTCATGTCACTCTTCTGACAGTCCCACCTCTGGAAGTTTTGCTTTTGAAGAGGGGTTGAAACATATTCCTGTACTGGGGTATTTTCTCTTGTGCTGCTCCTGCCAACCTTTACCCTGGAATGCTACAACTATTTGTGTCTCTCAAGCTGCACCTGCTGCAGCGAACCTGGCTTAGAGCCATAGGGATCACGCCACTTTACATGGGACGCCGCTAGAGTTCCTCCCAGGCTCAACTTGGGCCTGCCGGCAGAGAGGCGCATCTTTCTCATAGGCCTCAGCACGACTGCGCAGAGATCTGTCGGTCAGGCCTCATCGAACAACTCCAGCTCTTCTAGTCCTCTAGGTAGGCTCAGAGTCAGAGAGACCCAGCAGCCTTCCAAGTACAGCTGTTTCTTGTACCTAGCCAGGTCCCCATACTGAAAAATTATTAACACAATAATTAAACACTAGAGCAGTCCAGTAGTACAACCACGGACAACAAACCATGTCAGCAGGTAAACACATATTCATCTACAACACTTAGAGCTATATCAAACATTACCATATAAGCACTAGCCGACTGTATTATATGCAACTGAAAACGCACCACAATCATTCATAAACATATGCTGCCTCCTGTACCACACCTTCTGAAGAATCTTCCCATTTATATTGAAATACATCTGAGATCAGAGCACACTAAACCACAATACGCGGCTATTACCCACCATTTCATGGCATAACTCCCTCTCGCAACATACTTCTCTTCTGCCACATTGCACACATGGGTACTCCTCATTTTAACTTCTTACAACAGGGTACTTACTACTGTTTTCCAGCTTAGCACACCACAGGGCACTCCCCCATGAAACGTTTCTCGACAGGGTTCTACTCTTCCCCAACTTAGAATACCACAAGGTAAACCTACATACAAATTCTTGCAACACATTGCACCCCCATGCAACTTCTCATGATAGGGTACTCATAAAATATGTGGAATGCACACAGGACTCTCCAAAAGCATTTACTATGCTGTGCCACAGTCAACTTAATTGAGAAAATCAAGTTACTTACTTTTGATAACAATCTTTCTGGTGGATACTCTATTTAACCACAGAGTTCTCACCTTGTGAATAATCCAGATCCAGTCTGACACCTGTGGATTATTCACAAGGTGAGAAATCTGTGGTTACTGACCTTCACCTCTCCCAGATGGCTCCTTCAACCCAGTAGTGATATATCCGTGACCACTGTCAACTCTGGTGTGGTAAAGAGGGAGGCCTGCAACTGACCTAATAACAGTCCGGCAGCCACCACTGTAGATCTTTGCCAGTATTTTTCTAAATCTGGATAGAATACAACAGAGTTTTCTGAGTTCCCTGATGTTGTGCCCACTGGGATCTGAGGTCCCACTGCAAAGCCCTCAGGTGCCATCTGGCATGTTTCACAAGCAGGAGGCCAAGAATCCCAGTAACCTAATAGTCATCTGCACTACGATCCAGAACAGAGAGCAAAACATCAGAATTATAATCCAAATGTCCTGACTCTCGGTTCCGAGAGAAAGGCACATACCCGTACTGTTTCCAAAATAGCTCTAATGAACAAGAGCTTCTTCCAAGGAGTCAGGTGTGACTTTGGCTCGTTAATAGTATACCCTAACAATGTTCAGAAGTGTGCCGTCATCTGGGAGGTGCCAACTGTTTGGGGCGAGCAAGCCTTCAGCAGCTAGTGGTAGACGTAGGGAAAGACTGACATCCCCAACCTCCTAAGGTGTGCTGTGACCACTGACATCAGTTTTGTTAACACCCGAGGGACAATGGTGAGGTCAGAGGGGAGCACTGCAAACTGAAAATGCTTCTTGCCCACTGTGAACCGCAGGTAGCGCCTATGGGCCAGCAGGACGGGGATGTGAAAGGAGAATGCTACTTACCACAGTATGCATCTGTTCTTGGCATGTAGAGCTGTAGAGTCGCATGCTGTGCTTAGCTCGCCACCTGGTGTTGGGTCCGGATGTTTGCACTTTGTTTTTCTTCGAAGAAGTCTTTCCAGTCACGAGGTAGGTGAATCCTCCTTTCGGTGATAGTGCACATGGGCATCATCTCCATCCTTAGATTGTTTTGCCGCAGAGGGTCATGATGGAGTTAGTAAGAGTAGTAAATAGAGATGTCCATGTGTATTATATCTAAGTAAGATAGTACTGCAACAGGTATCGGTACCCGGGGAGGCAGGCGGGCGCATGTGACTCTACAGCTCTACATGCCAAGAACAGATGCATACTGTGGTAAGTAGCATTCTCCGTTCGACGCATGTGAGCTGTAGATCACATGCTGTGCAAAGACTATATAGCAGTTATCTCCCAAAGCGGTGGCTAACCTGTAGCTGTTGCAGCTGTTTGAAATAGTGTACGTAAAACTGCTTGGCCCAATCTAGCTTGCTGTCTAGCTAAGACATCTACACAGTAGTGTTTTGTAAATGTGTGTGGTGTAGACCATGTTGCAGCTTTGCAAATGTCATCTATGGGTATATTTCCCAAAAATGCCATAGAAGCCCCTATTTTGCGAGTGGAGTGTGCTCTAGGGGGGATTGTTAATGTACGTTTCGCTTTAATATAGCATGTTTGAATGCACTTGACTATCCACTGTGCAATACCTGATTTTGATAAAGGATTGCCTTTATGTGGTGGAGCAAACACAACAAATAGTTGCTTGGTTTTACGGAAAGCTTTTGTCCTTTTAATGTAGTAGAGTAATGCCCTTTTCACATCCAAGGTGTGTAGAGCACGTTCTGCCACAGAATCTGGTTGAGGGAAGAACACAGGTAACTCAACAGATTGGTTGATATGAAAGGCAGAAATGACTTTAGGTAGGAACTTTGGGTTGGTTCGAAGGACCACTTTATTTTGGTGTATTTGTAAAAAAGGTTCTTCTATGGTTAGTGCCTGAAGCTTACCCACTCTCCTCAGTGATGTGATAGCTATGAGGAAGGCTACCTTCCAAGTGAGAAATTGCAGTTCACACCTATGCAATGGTTCAAAAGGTGGACCCATTAGTCTGGTAAGGACAATATTCAGATTCCACAATGGAGCAGGTGGAAGTCTTTGGGGAATGATTCTTTTAAGTCCTTCCATACATGCTTTAATAGCAGGCACTCTAAATAGGGACAGATGTTGTCTGTTCTGTAGATATGCAGCTATTGCAGCGAGATGTAAGCGTATGGATGTATACGCTAAATTGCTACGCTGTAGATGTAATAGATAGCAAATGATGTTTTGTTTTGAAGCATCAAGTGGGTTGATATGATTGTTATTACAGTAGATCACAAACCTCTTCCACTTTGCTGCATAGCATGCTCTTGTGGTAGGGCACCTAGCCTCTTTGATGATATTCATGCAGTCTGGCGGAAGATTGAGGTAGCCAAACTCCAAGATTTCAGGTGCCAGATCGCAAGGTTGAGATGACTGGGATCTGGAGGTCTTACGTCTCCATGGCTCTGAGTGAGGAGATTGGGAGTAAGATGAAGTTTTTGGTGAGGAACTACTGATAACTCCAACAGGGTTGTGAACCAGGGTTGACGGGCCCATGGGGGGAGCAACAAGGATAAGCGTCAAGGAGTGCTGTTTGAGCTTCCGAACCACTAATGGAATGAGTGGAAGAGGCGGAAAAGCGTAGGCAAATATCTTTAGCGTAGGAAAAGCGTAGGCAAATAGTGCATTGCCTTTGGACAATGGGTGTGGATACCTGGATGCGAAGTTTGGGCATTTTGCGATTAGGTGTGTGGCGAACAGATCTATCTCTGGGAAGCCCCACATTTGAAAGAATGGAAGGAGAACCTGAGGGTGGAGTTCCCATTCGTGGATCTGGGGTCGTTGACGACTGAGCAGATCTACAATCTGGTTGTTTACTCCTGGAAGGTGTTCTGCAAGGAGATACATTTTTTGAATTATCGCCCATCTCCAGATGGATTGAGCTAGTTGTGGCAGCTGGAGAGAGTGTGTCCCTCCCTGTTTTTGTATGTAGTACATTGCTGTCATGTTGTTTGTACGTATTAGGACAGCTTTGCCTACTAGATTAAGTTGACACGCTTTGAGCGCTAGAAAAATCACTAGCAGCTCTAGATGGTTTATGTGGAGCTGCTTTTGTTGCAGAGTCCACATGCCCTGAATGGTATGTTTTTGGAGATGAGCTCCCAGCCAGTGTGTGATGCATCTGTTGTTAGTACTAGGTGTGGAACCGGGTCGATGAAGGGCCGCCCTTTTGAAAGATTTTGTGTATTCCACCACTGCAGAGAGCGATGGGCGCGGCCGTCCACCAACACCAGATCTGATAACCGACCCCGAGACTGGTTCCATTGACGTGCTAAACATTCTTGGAAAGGACACATTTGAAGACTTGCGTAAGGTACGATTAGGATGCAAGATGCCATCATTCCTAGTAATTGCATGAACACTCGAGCTGGTAATGAGTGTTGGGGCCGAAACTGAGATTAGAGTCTGCATGTTGCGGATTCTGGCTGGGTTGGGACACGTTAGAGCTTTTTGAGTGTTTATTGTGGCTCCTAGATACTCCTGTATGTTGGATGGTTGTAGATGAGACTTGGTGAGGTTTACGGTGAACCCAAGTTCGTGGAGTAGTTGCACTGTTTATTGAGTGTGGCTTAGGCAGCTTTGTTGCAAGCTGGCTTTTATGAGCCAGTCGTCTAGGTATGGGAAAACGTGAATTTGTTGTCTTCGTAGACGAGCTGCGACTACTGCCAAGCACTTTGTGAAAACCCTGGGTGCGGTAGTTACTCCGAATGGGAGGACCTTGAATTGATAATGCTGACCCTCTACTACAAACCTGAGGTATTTGCGGCGAGCAGGGTGTATGGGAATATGGAAATAGGCGTCCTTTAAGTCCAGAGTGGATAGAAAGTCGCCTTGTTGAAGTAGTGGGCGCACTTGCTGGAGAGTGACCATGTGAAAGTGGTCCGATTGAATGTATAGATTTAATTCTCTGAGGTCTAGTATCGGCCTGAGAGAACCATCTTTTTTGGGAATTAAGAAGTACAGGGAGTATACCCCAGACCCTTGGTATAGTAAGGGAACTAGCTCTATAGCATGTTTTTCCAACAGAGAGAGAACCTCCTGTCTGAGGAGGGTGATATGTTCTTGTGACATTGTATGTGTTCTTGGAGGAATATTTTGGGGAATGTCTGTAAGCTCCAGGCAGTAACCATATTGGATAATTTTTAGTATCCACTTGTCTGAGGTGATTGAATTCCAGACAGGTAGGAATTGAGAGAGATGTCCCCAGACCGGAGTGGAATGATCGGGGGTACCTGAAGGAAGTCACTGTTTGTTTGCAGGGGAAGTACGTGTGGAGCCGGAAGGCTTTTCTTTGTGTTTCGGTGCCGGGGGCGGGGCGGGGCGTCCAAAACTTTTTGTCGGTGCCGACCTTGGCCCGAAGGCAGAGGAGGGACCGGAGCCTTTTTCTTTTTTTGTTGAGAGGCCAAGGGGGTATCTTTACTCACAGTACGTTGCGTTGGAGTAACCTGCTCCTCTTCTTCCATGTCGGAGTCGGCTTCGGACACGGAGATATGTTGTTCTTCTTCCTCCGCTCCTTGAGCGTAATGTTCTGTGTCGCAATCTTCACTGAGGATGTCCGGTGCGGAGCCGCTTTGATGTTGCATCTCGTGACGTCGAGCCCGAAGGTCACGAAGAGTCTTCTTCGATCGAAACGATCGGCACGCGTCGCAGTCTTTCTCGTCGTGTTCTGGGGACAGGCAGAGGTTGCACACTTTGTGCAAATCGGTGCATGGAAATTTAGCACGACACCCGGGGCAGAGTTTGAAAGGAGTCCGTTCCATCGACTGCTAGCGCTGTCGGCGCGGGTAGGCTCGACGGCCCGCCACGAGTTTTCCGAACGAAGTTGTCTTGAGTCGAGACAATACGTGAAGAATGGGAAACCGCGATCGATAATACCGTTGAGGGTAGTGGATTGCGCGTCGAAGGGGTCCGAGAAACTGTGCCGAACCGGAGCGCAGCAATACACATCCGGACCCGATGGCGGAAAAAAACAATCTAAGGATGGAGTCAAAGCCCATGAGCACTATCACCGAAAGGAGGAGTCACCTACCTCGTGACTGGAAAGACTTCTTCGAAGAAAAACAAAGTGCAAACATCCGGACCTAAGACCACGTGCCTCGAACATAAGCATACTGTAGGTCCAACATCACCAGCCAGTCTCCAGGGTCTAGGGCAGACAGGACCTGGGCTACTGTGAGCATATTGAGGTTGTTCTTTCACAGGAAGGTTTTTGAGCGGTGAAGGTCTAAAACAGGACAAAGGCCTCCATCCTTCCTTGGCACAAGACAGTAGCAGGAGTAGCACACAGTTCCTACTTCCGAAGACTGAATTCTCTCTGTGGCCCCCTGCTTTAAGACGGAGAGACAATCTTCCCTAAGCGGAGCTGTAGGCGGTGGATGGTGCAGTGAGAAAAAAGGAATGGGAAGGCATGGACAATTTGGAATGCTCACTTCTCTGTCGTGATCGCCTGCCACACCTGCGGGAAATATTGGATTGTACCTCCGACAGAGCGGCTGTGTGTCAGCAAGGACACAGTAAAGCGGTTTTGCGTTTGAGGCTAATGGAGAGTTGGGAACTGATCTGCACACTGTCCATACTGATCTCGTTGTCTCTAAGAACTGCAGCCGCTGACAAAATAGGTCTGAAAAGGCCTGATGGGCTGGAGGAGAAGTCTGGCGCTGGTGAAATGTGAAGCATCTTTCATAGCCACAAGGAGGGCAAATAATTGATTGATAATCATGTGGAGTAGTAGGGTATGCATGTGGATTAGTTTTGCCTGTGCCACTAGACTCTCCGACATTGGTTGTTGAGTAAGAAAGGCAGGGTCGCCAGGGGCAGTGCAATCGAGACAAGCAACCTGCCTATTAACAGATGGACCTGAACAAGGCTATGACCAAAAGAGTGCTTAAAAGAGCCTCATTAAATGGCAACAGCGGCTTTATGGGAGTCTGACCAGGTTGCAATACTTCCATCAGTAAATTAGTCTGAACTTCCATGGTTGGTAGTTGTAACTCCAGAACTTCTGCTGCCCTTCACATAACAGCGAAAGAGGCGCTTTCCTCTGTGACAGGTATCGGAGAGGGGGACACAAGGTTGGTATTTGGGGAAGGGTCCAGTACAATGGCAGCCTTAAGTTCTTCATACCAGTCTTGCTCATCCTTTTGGGAAACATAATTGTCCCCATCATCATAGTAGTTGTCAGAATCTATGCCAAAACGATTGTGTAAAGTTTGGGTCCTGCGCCATGTGGTAAGGGCAAAGTCTTGGCGTCGGAAGGATTACAAAGTGGCTGCATGTTGACCTGCAGTGGGTGCGACTTCGGTCGAGGTCGTGGTTGATTCCGCTCCGAGCAAGATAGCACTATCGGGTGTACGTCATCATCGGTGATGACAAGTGGAACCGGCACAGAGGATGGTGCTGTAACCAAAATAGGCACCAAAGCCAGTGCGGAACCCGATACGATCCTTTCGTTGCTTGGCTGCCAAGCTATGGAATTCCTTGCCTCCCCAGATCCGCAGCATGGATCGCTTGCTGGACTTTAGGAAAGCAATCAAAACTTTCCTTTTTCCCTCTGCCTAGTCTCCTTTTGTCCTTCTGCATATTCCTTGCGCCTACCTGCTCTGTTTCTCGCCCTGTTCCTTCTGACGCTGGCAGCGCCGGGACGCCTCTTTGCTGGGGCAGCTGTGCGCTATATAAACGCAGATAACATAACATAACAAGGGGCATAGATGGTGCAGAGGTCAGACCCACCAGTGGAAGTCTGACTGGAGGCCCCTGTGGATCATTAGGGCCTGAAGGTGCGCCACAGCTAGACGGTAAAATGCCAAATATCCATAGCATTATCTCTCTGAAGGCGTCTACTTGCTGCAAAATCGCCTATGGGCCTGGAAACTCAGGTTGCGTCAGGATCAAACTTTGCATAGGCTGCAATTGAGATTGGGAATGAAATTGATAAGGCATGTTGACGTTCTCGAGCCATCTCTTGAGTTCAAGAGTGGTGGAAAGGAGACGTTTCCAAACGAATTTCTTGTGTTTCTTCTTTGACTTACCTCAAGACTTTGACCAAGACGATGATCAGAAGCAGGATTAAGTTGGGGAGCGGAAATGCGACATTCCTTTTGACTTCGAACAGTTGCATCCAGGAGTCTTCTTGTGTTTAAAAGCAGCTTCGGATCAGAGTCTGAAAGCACAGAAAGAAAGGAACTGACATTGGTGCTCAGGGGTGACGCTTATATGGGATTCCATTTATCACTTTGTGAGTAGAATGCTATCAGCACAAAGCTGCATAACGCCAGCTATCAGTGCACAGGAGAACTGTTATAAATGTTTCTGGTTCCAGTCTAACGCCTGGGGAATATTCACAAGATGAGGAATCTGCAGTTAGAAGTATTCATCAGACGTACCTGGGATCTTGGCATTGGCGCCGTTAAACTCCTCAAAGGCGAACAGGTTGGTGTTGATGCCTGCCTCAATATCCATCAGTGTCCCCGTGTGTAGCAGGTGTGTCTGGAATGATGGTGATGGTGTTTTCTTCGCCTCCTCTTTCTAGACCTTCCCAGTAAGAGCCTTTTCCATAATAGTGCATAGATTCAGTATATGGGGATCCATTTAAAGCTTGCTCCCTCTGCTTTTTTTCTCTCCTCCTGTGCACTGAGGTCATTCAGTTTCCCTCTGAGGCAAATCACTTCCTTGTCTTTAAGGGCTCTCTTCGTCAAATTTTTTTTTTATAGCATTCATGTTCTTTAACAGTATGTGCGGTTGGTAGTCAGACCACCAATATTGAGCGAGGGTCTGAAGCTGGGTTTTTTGTATCTTCCACAGGAGGTACATTTTACAAAAAGAGAGAGGATTTTGTGAGAACAAATGACCTCTTTAGTGCAGAAAAATGTCATATTCCAAACCCAACATCTGATGGCAGGAAAGCGTAAAGCATTTGACCTACATAGTGCAAATATCTATATTCAGTGAAATACTAAACACATTTGCAAAACGTGATACTGTTATATACTTCCTAATTGAAAATCCACCAAAGACAGCTCAAGAATTGCTTTCACATGGGAACTCCTTAGGTAAGGGGCAGAGCACAGACAAAGGTGGTATTATAGTTTTAGGTTTCAGCAACTATCACAAAGGACATCGCCCTTTGCATCAGCCTAAACCATCCACAGTTTAAAGAGGTTATGAGCACCTGAAGATGTAGATTTGGGCAAAGTGACCTTAAGCATAGCTGATGTGTGAAGTATTAAAAGTACACATCGTCAATTACCCATAAACACAGTACTTCATGAACTTGAACACAACTCAACCTGAAAAAACATACGTTCAGAGCAAACCTGTAAAGAATGGGGCACTAGATATCACTGCTAACGTCACTAAGGCTGCTGGTTAAGATCAGGCAACACATGGATTCCGAACAACCAGCGATGATATGGTCTCTGTACCCGGTGTTGGTAGGTCTGATGCTTTCAAACGGTATGACTCATGTAGGTAGTACAGTGACCATAAATTATACCTGGGCCAAACAGTAGCAGTGCTGGGACAATATATGGGCTTTGTGAGGAAACAAGCTTTTTGTAGGTTTCACTCCCACTTTTTGCCCCCATTTTGGCTACTAGGCACTGGTGCAATGGCTCTGAAATGCCCTGAGACTTGCTAATCAGGA
Organism: Calotriton arnoldi; assembly: GCA_963921515.1. Classification (NCBI taxonomy): domain Eukaryota; kingdom Metazoa; phylum Chordata; class Amphibia; order Caudata; family Salamandridae; genus Calotriton; species Calotriton arnoldi. Next base: position 2,360,121 of record CAWUFW010000885.1, read on the forward strand.
CTCAGTGCATGTGCTCTGACCCTTAAAATGGTATAGGTTTGATTGTCTCACACCCAATTGGCATAGCTCAAATTACTTGTACTTTCCTAGTATATGGTAGCAGTGGTACCCGGGGGCCGGTAAGTTCACGTGTCGCTCGTGGACTGCAGCACTATTTGTGCTACCAGGAGTACCACTGCAGACTGATTTTTGAGTTTTGAACTGCTAACTCAGCTTGGCCATTTAAGGTAATGGAAAAGCCCAGTCCTCCCTTTTTAATATATATAAGTCACCCCTAAGGTACGCCTTTTGAGCCCCAAGGCACAGTGCTGTATATTAAAAGGTGAAACATGTACTTTTAAAAGCAGTAAAAACCCTAAATTGTCGTTTTTACTGTGGAAAGGTTAGGAGTCCCATTGGCAAGTACAGAGTTACAGGCTGACATCTCAACTGTTCTAACTTCTGAATGGGACACCTTGGTACTGCAAGCTATCAAAAGCTCAGTGCAGTAAATCCGATTTAGTGGTTATATTGAATTTAATGTCACTGGTGGGCAAAGTGCAACTTTAGAAGTTGCCACTGTAAGTGCCCAAGATATCCAGTGCCTGTTTAAGGTTGCACACAAGGACAGACTTCACAGTCAGCCTGCTGCCCTCATGGGGAGATGCGAGAACGACTTCCAGGAAAGGACACAATAGAAGCCTGCTTGGGAGAGACAACCGCACCTCTCCCTGACAGGAAGTCATATGGGTGTTAGCCCAAAAGGCGCGCTTCAACGTAGAAGCTGCCTTTGAAGGGCAAATAGTGAACACTTGGGAGAGGGGCTGCTCTGTTTAGCTAGACAGGCTGGCACTAGAGATAGAGAGAAGTCAGTTGTCAAACCGGTTTATCAGGGGCGTGTAGCCCATTTGGTAGCCACACCTCTGGGTTGTGCTAGGGAGTTCTACACACCGAGAGACGGATTCTGCCACCTTGAGAGTAGGCAGAATGAAAATTCTGGGATAGGCAGATTCCACACTTGGCAGGAAGTGGTCATCTACTCTGATGGCATTTTTAGGCATAAAAAGGGTGCCCCTGGTAACCAGATCTCCAATATGAATGGGCTGGAGAAGAGGACCGAAGAAGAAATGCCCTGCTGTGCCAATGACCCGGTGAAGAGCACTTGTTGAACCTGGTGGCTAGTAAAGGAGAAGGGACTGTGCCTGCTGTGTCCTGCTCGTGGAGTAGTCGACTCCTGAGCCGAAGCAAGGGACTCAAAGGGTCAACTGGCTGACCTCCTGTTCGTAGCTTAGTGCCGCAACAGGTGAGAAGCCAGGTGGGGCTAGTTGGTAGCCCGAATCTTCCAACAACCGCTCCTCGCCTGCTGTGCAGCACCAGGGACCAGGATCCAACATTGAAAATTGCCCCCGAGTCTGCTGAACCCAAAGAGTCATCAGAGGGCAGCTTGGTCGCCTAGAAGGCGAGTTATCATCCAAGGAAAGATTCCACTGGGACTGCAAAACCAGGAGACTTGTAGCCCAGTGGCGACTGGACTTCTGTCAGAACCAAGAGGACTTTTAGGGAGGTCGGCCCTTATGGCCAGGATCACCTCACCAAGCCAGTGGACCGAGGAGTATCCGCAGGAAGACAACCCGGCGACCTCATTGCATCCACAAAATCTTTGAGCATCCTGTATCCCTTGCATCAGGTTGACTTCCGTAGGAGTCTATGGCAAGGAGATAAGTGACTGAAACTGACTGGAGTCTGCTTCTTTCAGGAAGGTAACTGTTTCTGAGGGCCTTGCTGGCCTCCCTGACTGGCTCCCTGCTGGAGTTGGTCGCCTAAATTAACCGCGTTGATACTTACCAATGTTTCTCTTGAAAAAGTTTCTAAGTGTCAAATTTGTTGAATTTGCCAATGCTTGTTCGTGGTTAAGTATACGAGTGCATACTTACTGTCCTTTCTAAATGCTACATCTCTGGAACCCTCCAGTAGATCTATATTATTTTAGTGTCTAAAAAGACATAAAAATTCAGGCTATTTTTAGGTCTCGGCTCCAGAATGTTCTTTGTGGGCTTCAACACGCCCATAGGCTTCCCATATGCTGGTACCATAGTCGCTCTTCAATTTGTTATGCTCATTTGTCCATTGCATGCATGCGTCATCCCTCTTCGTCTGAGAGCAGGGACCAATTACTACTATTCATCCACAGGTCCCATTAAAGCAACTGTTCTTGAGACTACTTCTTAAATAGATTTTTAGCACTTTACACGAGCGCTCGCTCCTAGTGCCATTTCCCTGTCCATTTAAAATCAGCATTTAAAAAACGATGTAAAATATCAGACGCGGTTTACTGAGGGCTGTTACTTTTCTTTGTCTGACTTCAAAACGAGCATGTGATCCTAGCGCCGTTTTTTTGTGCATTCAAAAAACAAGGTAAAATGTCAGATACTGTTTACCGAGGGCCGTTTACTTTTCTTTCTCCGACTTTAAAACAAGCACTTGCTCCTAGCGCTGTTTCTGTGTGTACTTAAAAACCGAGGTAAAATGTCAGACGCCATTAATAGAGGGCCGTTTACTTTTCTTTCTCGGACTTCAAAATCAGAGGATTTGCCGCTCCTCTACATTATTCTTAAGTATTTGTCTGATCCTGCTGTCTTGCTCTGCTCATTTTAGCCCCTCTTTTGTTTCGTAAACCACTGAACCTTTTATTAAATGGCATGCAAGGAAGTGCTCCTGCAGAGGCTGACATATTACTTTAGTAATAGTCACATGTACAGAAAGTATAAAAGTGCATACCTTACATTTTATACATTTTCTTACCTAAGTGTTTAATTTGGCGAATTATTTAAAACAGTTGTCGGACTCTCCCGTACAACTTCCATTCCAAAATACTCCGATATAAACAAAAGCACACGCGTCGTCTTTCTTTTATTTCAATGCAAAGAGTCACAATGCAGCTCTCTATGGAAATCTGGTGGCCTGGGCATCTCTTTCCTTTTTAATCGCTTCCGTTGGATCAGACGGGGAGGCTTGTTAATTTTGTTTTCCTTTGCAATTCATACAATCAATTACACTTTGTCAATTGCCGAGCCGAGGGGTCATTATGCAGCAAGGGGTATTTAAATAGCCCTACCTTGCTGTTGCTATGTCGCCTTCCCCCTGCCTGTCCTATGAATAATGTCTGTAGCTTGCAGTTTTAAAAGCAATCAAGTAGCTATTTAAAGAAGACCGCTCCTGCATATGTACTCTTCAATCATGCATCCCTTTAAATTACATACCGGTTAACAGGATACATTAAAAAAAAAAAAAAGCAAGCTGAATAAATGAATGGTTGTTTGCGATTTAACTTCCAGCATAGATTTGATTAATCTGTTTAGAGGTCTGGCGGATGGGTTCCTGATACTAACGTCTGTCCAATCGGCACAGAATTATGAATAAAGTTGGTTTTACATTTTATTTTAAGAATTTAACACTTCTAGCAGTGAGAAACAGGCTATCAAAAATAACATCCTTTATAATTGCTAGCAATGATTTCTAACACAAGGGGAGCTCTATTAAAAAATCTTAGTTACATCCATGCGTTATGGATTTTATATTTCATCTATTAAATGCCTCACTACATTTTCTCTTTAGGACTCTCTAAATGAATATGACCTAATCGTCCACTTGGTAGGCTAAACTAGGCATTATAAATACATTACATCAATAGCGCTTTTTAACATAACTTTCAGCCATGCTGAACAGCACCTGTGCTTCTTCTATTCAGCATGGCTAAAAGACATTTACACTGACAAAGCCCATAGGTCTCGGCAGTGCCGCGACCTATTGGCTTTGCCAATGCTTGGTATAAAACGGTATCAGATTTCTTTTGTGTCTCATGCATTTCTGCTTCAATTGTTTTTGGTGCTGTTTAAATGCTTAACACTTGTTACTTTATGTAAGCCTGACTGGTCGGAGCCACAGAAACCCAGGGGTTGAGCCAAGGGTTTCACAAATGAAACCTACTGGCCCTAAAAGGGTTGGTAAGGGTATTAAACAGTGAGGTCGCACAAACACATCATATAATACACCCCTATTCCCTCAGAGGCTTGTACTGTACAAGATGTAGTACTGCAGTGGTACAATAATACTGCATTCTTTGTGCAGATAGAACTGCTCTTGGAACTGGCTGCACTTATACCAAGTACCCTACCACAAGGGGTACTTTGTTACATTGTTTCACTTCTTGCATGGTTAGCTTACAACTGGGGCACCTACCGGTGCTCATGAAACATATTCTGTACACCTAGCACAGGGAGAGATACTGCTGTTGCACTGTTTCTGCACACATGGTGCAGGTAGCACGGCTTACGAAACATATGCTGAATGCTGGGCACAGGCATTACGGCTGGTGAGAAACTGTTTTGGTACAACTGGTGAAGGCATACTCTGGTAAGGCAAGTACTACTTGCGATAGAATACTTCTGTACACCGGGTGTAGGCAGCACTGCCTATAAAGCATTTTGTACACCTGGTACTGCATTACTGGTCATGATGCACCAGCTTATAATATACCTCCTGCAGGCAGTGCTGCTTGCAAAGCATTCTGTACACCTGACACAGCTTGAACTGTCTCAATACACTGTTTCTGTACGTCTGGGGCTGTTACCGCTGCTTGTGAAACATTATGTACTCTTAGGATAAGTATAATAGTGCATAATGGACAAATTCTGAATACCTGGTGCAGATAGTACTGCTTGAGAAATACATTCTATACAACAAGTACACGTTTTTTAAAAACATTCTGTAAACCTGGTGCATGTAGCGCTGCTTGGGAAACGTTCTGTACACATAATGCAGTTAGTTCTGCTTGAAAAACACTATACATCTGCTGCAGGAAGCACTGCTCAAGGTACACATTCTCACCATGTGGTGCAGGTAGAACTACTTGTGAACCAATTCTGTATAAATGGAGCAATTAATACTGCTTATAAAACATCTTGTTCTGATGGATACATACATTCTGCACACATTCTGTATCCCTGGTGCAAGCAGCACTACTTGAGAAACAATTTCTTAACACATAGTACAGTAGGTACTGTTGGAAAAACATATTCTGTACACCTGGTAAAGGTAGCAATGCTCGAAAAATGCATTCTGTAGGTCTGATCTAGGTAGCACTGCTTCAGAAGCACATTTCGGAACACTTGGCGGTGCCTGTAATGCTTCTTGAAAACCAGTGCAAGACCTATCAGCCCTTAGGGTGGTCTTCCCCCAAACATTTTGCCATCAAACCCTCCCTCGCCCCCCCCCCCCCCATTTTGCTGAATTTGTTTTTGTTGGCATTAGGACAGTGCACTTTACCAATGCTAACCAGTGATAAAGTGCTTGTGCTCACTCCCTAAAAAATAGTAAGATTGGCATATTTAATTTACTTATAAGTCCCAGTAAAGTGTTACACTATATACTCTGGCCTGGTAAATTAAATGTAATAGTGGGTCTGCAGCACTATTTGTGCCACCCACTTAAGTAGCCCCTTAAAACATCTCAGATTTGCCATTGCAGCCTGAATGCAGTTTTTAACATGGCAATTCGACTTGGCAAGATAACCCCCTTGTCAAGTCTTAAACACCCCTTTTATTACATATACATCACCCTAAGGTAGGCCCTAGGTAGCCCATAGGGAAGGGTGCATTGTAATTAAAAAGTTGGACAGGTACTTTTATGCTTTACATGTCATGGTAGTGAAAAACTCAAATTCGTTTTTCACTACTGTGAGGCCAACCTCTCCCATAGGAAAATATTAGGTTGCCTTATTACATTTAATAAGTGCAATCTTTTGACTGGGAGGGAGAAAGTAGGACTTTCATGTTTGATGCCTTCGAGATTGTAATTTTAAATCCTCTTTAATGGTAAAGTCGGAATTTTTAAGTCGCAATTTTGAAAATACCACTTTTAGAAAGATGTTATTTTCCTGCCTCAATTGTTGCCAGCAGCCTGTTCTTGGGTCACATGACTGGGTGCACTTGTCAGTTAGGCTTTGTTTATTCCTCCCAGACAGCCACACAATAGAGGGATTAGGTGTGCCTGGATGGGCTATCACAGGAAGGATGGGGCTAGTGGGCAGAGCTCGGCACAGCCCCACTTGCAACTCAATAGGCTGTGCCATGCCATCTCACAAAGGACGTCAAACCACTTAATTGTGTCTGCAGTTAGGCTGAATATAGGGCAGGGGAGGCAGGACATTCCAAGCTCTTCAAAGGAAGATCTCTAGAAACTTCTCCTACTTCAAACAAGGCACCAGGTATAAATATATGACCCTCAGACTCACTCTTTAGTTCATTTGCTGGACCTGTGGAAGGATTCTAAGGACTGCCTGCTGCTGTGGCCTGCTTTGTACTTTAGAAGACTGCTTTGCTGCATCTAGAAGGATGCTCTGCTGCCTGAAGCCTAACCTGCTGCTTGTGCCCTGTTCCACTCCTTGAAATCAGGACTACCCGAATTACTTCAAGGGCCAGTCGACTGGCCTCCTGATAAAAGCCTCAGAGACAGAAAGGGCTCCCTCCATCTTGAACCCGCACCTTGACCCAGCCTGAGGGAGTATTGACCCTCCAAGTGGTCCCTCCCCAAGTCTGGACCCTTGGAAGAGGTGGTAAAGGTTCCCAGATAGCCAAAATCCAAAACTTGGGACTTAGAAATATTTGGGCTAAAACTGTTCTGAGAACAGATAGGAGACTGGGACCACCTGCTAGTCTATCTGCCCAAAGTGCATCGCTGGTTATCCTGACTTCGCAGCAGCTACCACTACATTCTTATCTGCAGCAGTAAATCCTGTTCATCGGTTCTTTGCAGAAGGGGTATCCAGCCTCACAGAGGCCTCGTCAGCCACAGCCTCCAGCCTCATCCTGCTTGACTATCGACTTCTAAAAAAAGAGACTTAGGGCTTGATTTAGATCTTGGCGGACAGGTTACTCAGTCACAACGGTGATGGATATCCCGTCCGCTGAAATATAAATCCCATTATATCCTAAAGGATTTACATTTTGGCGGATGGGATATCCATCACTGTTGTGATGGAGTAACCTGTCCACCAAGATCTAAATCCGGCCCTAAGTCCGAACATGAAAATCTTGACCTCGACTCTGTCCAGCGGCTGCCCGATCACGACGCCGTCTCCTTAGACACAGCCTGCAGTCTTGCCCTGCTAAACTTTACCTTCTCAAGACATTTTTACTGAAAATTCTTGTAAGTCTGAAGGTAAGCGCCGACCAGGCACAATCCACTTATTGTATCTGCCCAACGCTCCATCATGGTTGGCCATATTTTTGTACTTTGACCCGGTCTCATGCAAATAGATGTCCGTTGTTGGTGCTTTTGATTTTTTGGGTGCTAGGTGTACCATAAACTTTCAAAATTCATACCTTTGGTTCTACTTATTGGATTTTTGTAGTTTTGGTGCCAAATAATTTATTAAAATGTACTCTATTTTCTAAATCTGTGTGTGTTTTTTCTTGTGTTGTGTTTTCACTTTATTGCTTTGTGTGTGCTGCATAAATAGTTTATACATTGACTCTTAAGTTAAGCCTGACTGCTTTTGTGCTAAGCTACCAGAGGATTAAGCACAGGTTCATTTGGTAACTTTGGTGGATCAACCTAACAGGGATTGTGACAGTTGCCTGAAAAGGGTTAGCACCCCAACCACACTCAACCAACAACCCAATTTCTCACAACCACATTCTGCATGCCAGGGGAGGCAGGTTGCTGCTTTAACACTCCTTATACGCACAGATACTACTGTTTGTGTTACAGTCTTCATATACATCTGGTGCAAGCTAGCGGTGTTGCTGTCACACTGAAGCAAGGTATGCCGACTCCATGATACACCCTTTTTGCAGTCAGACACTTCGCCGTCTGAACTGCATCACATAAACAAACACAGCAGATGCAGGTGGCGAAATACCACAGCAACGTGTCTAAAGGGAGCTGGGATATGGGAGAACACACCATAAACCTAAAGGAAGCAGGGTCACATGTAAAGAAATAGTGCGAGGGTCACAAAATAAATAAAATAGAATGCCGAAATCCACGCATACATGATAGAAGTTGCGGTCCGCAAGGGGCAAAAAAAAAAGAGAGAAAATAAAACGCCAGCCACTATTCCACAGTAAATCATTAGAACGGCAAAAACAATTATAGTAAATCTGCAGTCAGTAAGATTTAACAAACAAGCTGAAACATTACACATTAAAGTGATATGCATTTTATAAAAGCATACACAGCAACGTCCTTATTGGCAAAACGAAGTTCCAGCTGTTAAGAAAACTTGGAATGAATAAAACAAAAAACAGATGTCTGTGCAATTTACCTTTTCTTGGCTCACCAGTAGAACTGTTTGCTTGTGTTTGATAAACTCCATCATCATTTTGTACACAAACAAGATGGGAATCTGCTTCCATGCTAAAGCTAGCACCAATACTAATAACATGTTCATTGGAGGCACTTATTATTTTTAATACCTGTAATGAAAAATAACTATCACAATTGAAAATGTTAATTTTCCACACACTATTCATTATAAGTAGACCATCATGCAGTATTGTTTTTGGGGGAGTGGACAGGAATGAGGGGTCCTTCTCATTCCGTCAAAATGGAACAGAACTGTTATAGCAGACTTTTCAAGAGATCCACTGGCAGTTGCTGACCTTGATCCTGTTTTCAGTACACAGCACAGAGTCACTGGCAATTCAAAAGATAAATAAGCAGTAGCAAAGCCAAATGGTCTCACTTTTGAGATGCAAATAACAAATTGAGGGCTTTGCAACAGTAGGTTTATTTTGACATAGAAACCCCCCCGCCCCCCCAACTTTCTCAAAAGGACCACCAGTGCACACACAATGATGTACCTGTGGGAAGTCATCTTTGAATGAGTGTTCTTTGACAAAACATGGTTACAAGATGGCTACTGTGGTATAATGGAACATCCTAGCAGGCATTGTGTAATGGTATTTTATCAACAAAAAACACCCCACCCACATTCCAATAAGACTGAGAGCACTTGACATTAATACACACGCTCATACAACAGCAACCATCTTTGAAGTAAATAAATAAAGCAGCAAGAAGGAGCGGGAAGGGGAGAGAAAACTGAGAAAAGAAATAGTGGGCAAGCAGCTTGGAAGCAGTCTGTGACAAAGCCCTTGCCAAAATTGAAAAAAATTTAATAAAAAAAACAAAGCCTCAAGCGGGACGGGAAGGACAAATGACCAACGGCTGAGCAGGGAGGAAATTCTGGTGCTGATTGTATGGGGATGGCAGGGGGATTAGAGAGTGAGAAAGGGAACCTAGGTCCTCACATGCAGCGCTAAAAGAAAACAAGAGAATAGTTCCTTGAGGTGAGCAGTGGAAGTATACAACTCATCCAAACAAGCATTTGCAATGCAATAGGTCTCGCATTTACGCAAGTTTAAGCTATTGGCATTGTAAATGACAATGCGTTTTATTTATGTTTCAAAAACCAAAACATAAATAAAAGGCATTGTTATTTACAATGCCAATAGCTCAAACTCGCGTATATGCGAGACCTGTTGCATTGCAAATGCCTGTTGGTTTTAGTTTCTGTGTTTGAAAAGGGATGTGCAAAGCATGCCCTCATTTTTTTGACATTGGCCTACCTTCCCTGTCATGGGATTAGCTGTTCTGGCAGCGGACTCTGCTCTCTGAATCAGTAGTTATAACCAGACCTTTTTATCTGTTCCACATGAGTGAAGGCCTATTGGCCCACTCAAGTAAAGTCCCAATGATATGCACTAACCTAGGTCCCAGCACTACAATTCTAGTGCATATTTGCATGCACGTATGTATAGGTGTGGCCTGCATGATGCATTTTTATTGTGTGTATGAGTAAAACAGAGTAATGGAAGTCTGTGAGTTTCATTTTAAAAGCTTGTGTCCTGATGATCTTCACCAAGTGGAATTGTGTTTTTTTCCCAGATGGTAGAATTGTATTGCTGACGTTCATGAAGCTGTAAGGAGGAGGCAGGTCTCACTTTAGATTGATTTTATTAGGTCCTTTTTGCTGCATTGGGTTTCTGCTTGGTCTCCCTGAATGAATGAATGAATGATTCTTGTATAGCACACAGCTACTCAGAGGATTGTCCCGGTGCTTTTAGGCACTGAAGGGAGCAGAGCACAGAACCGCTGAGATCCTAACATCACTGAAGTCTGAATAAGAGTGTTTTCAGCTTCTTTTTAAATGTAACTTCCTTCGAGATAGACCTCAAGTAATCAGGCAGCTGATTCTACATACTTGCCGCTCTGACCATGAAGGAAGAGCATCACCTCCGTTGTCTTTGGAAGTGAGGTACTGCTATAAGTTTAGCATTGCTGAAACACAGGTACTTTATTCAGCTATATTCCTTAATCCATTCATTAAGGTACATAGGCTGAGCTCGGGCAGCCGATGACAAAGGGCAGTCTCCTTAACCCGGAAACAGGGGTGGCAGGAGTGAAGATTTAGGTGTTGAGAGGGAGGGCACCACACGGGGAGAATTGTTAAAGTTCAGTCAATGTTATGAAAAAAAAATGGAGGTAGTTAAGCCGCGCATGCGGACCAAAACTTCTCAATAAAGTGTAAAATAAAGTGCATCTAAAGTATTCACTCTATCTAAGGTCCGTGGCCGGGAGCCCCAGGTTCCAATGTTGTCCTCGGCTTAACATCCTGTGATTCTGCGCACTTCCCTTAATCACCAAGTGCCTACGAGAAAATGAATATGTCCTCGTGTAACGTCACTGGAGCTCATTTAAAGCGCTCCAATACCTTCGTGTCGAGTTAACGCTATATACAATGTAAAAAAAAAATCCTCAAACTGCAGGCCCGCTGTATCAATGGAACTTTTGCATTGTACATTTCACATGCTGTTCCCTGGGAAGCAGCGAGGGTTGGAAAGGGTTAAAAGGGTGGAGAGAAGGAACATCTGTGCACCGTCCCGTGGCCGCGAGCCCCAGGTTCCAATGTTGTCCTCGGCTTAACGCACAAGTTACTAACTTGTGTAACGATATATCTGTAAGAGACAGTAGTTAGTGACAGATTCCTTACCTTAGAATATCCCCAGGCGTCAGGCTGGATCCGGAAAGTTTTTGCGTAGCAGTACCCTTGCGCATCGGTAGGCGGCGTCGTGCGGCTCCGCGTCCGTCGTCGGCATCGCCGGGATGACGTCGCGGGCAGTACTTAGACGCCGCCCCTGCGCGCTGACATCAGTTCTGTACACGACTTTCCGCGCCAGGAACGCAGAGCCATGCAAGAAGCTGACATAGGTGTCTGAAAAATACTAGGGCCCTGAAAGGGATGTCCTTAACCCTAGAAATCAGTTCGCAGAATGGGGAGGATGGGTGGGCGGTAAGGAATCTGTCACTAACTACTGTCTCTTACAGATATATCGTTACACAAGTTAGTAACTTGTGCATCTGAAAGAGACACGTTTGTGACAGATTCCTTACCTTAGAATAGATACCCCAGCAATACCAACCCCGGTGGTGGGTCTGCGAACAAAGATCAGACAAGGAAGTCCCGGAGGACAGAACGGCCAAAGAAGCCGTCCCTCCGGACCTGACTGTCAAGGCAGTAATGCTTGGTAAACGTGTGCAGCGAGGCCCACGTAGCTGCCTGACAGATATCCTGCAGCGGAACACCGCGGCCCAAAGCCGTGGTAGCAGCCGTTGCCCTGGTGGAATGGGCACGCAGCCCAACAGGAGGCTCCTTCTTAGCCAAAGAATAGCAGGCTTTGATACACAAGGTTACCCAGCGGGAGATGGTTCTCTTGTGCACCGCCCGACCTTTTTGGCGCCCACGTAGCCAACAAAGAGCTGGTCATCCACCCGGAAGTGTTGTGTGCGGTTGATATAAAAGGAAAGCGCACGTTTTGGGTCCAGACGGTGGAGCCTCTCTTCCTCTCTGGAAGGATGCGGAGGCGGAAAGAAGGTGGGCAAAGTGATGGTCTGACCAATGTGGAAGGCAGAAACCACCTTTGGCAAGAAGGACGGACGCGTCCTAAGAACAACCTTGTCTGGATGGACAGACAGAAAGGGAGGTTTGCATGATAGAGCCTGGAGCTCACTCACCCGCCGAGCGGAGGTGATGGCCACCAGAAAGGCTGTCTTCAGAGTCAGAAGACGAAGAGGACAGTTATGGAGAGGCTCAAAGGGAGCGCACATGAGAAAGGTAAGAACCAAGTTCAAGTCCCACTGAGGCATCACAAACGGAACAGGAGGGAAGAGGTGTGTAATGCCTTTTAGAAACCTGTTAACAACAGGGGACTTGAAAAGGGAGGGCTGATCAGGAAGCCTGAGGAAGGCCGAAATGGCACAAAGATAGCCCTTGATGGTACCCAGGGCAGAACCCTGTTGGGCCAGTGAAAGAAGGAACAGAAGAACCTCAGAAAGAGGGGCAGAGAGGGGATTCACAGCCTTTGCTGTGCACCATGCCACAAACTTGTTCCACCTGCAGGCGTATACCACCTTAGTGGAGGGACGCCTGGCTGCCAGAATCACATCACAAACTTCGGAAGGCAAGTCGAAAGGAATCAACTGCCGCCGCTCAATCTCCACGCAAGCAGGTGGAGGCTGGACAGGTTCGGGTGGAGGACCGTCCCCTGCTGCTGCGACAGAAGATCCTCCCGAAGAGGCAGACGGATCGGGGGATCGACGCTCATACTGAGTAGCTCGGGATACCAAACTCTTCGAGCCCAGTCCGGAGCCACAAGGATGACTTGGGCCCGGTCGCGCCGAATCTTCTTCAACACTCTGGGTAGAAGTGGTATAGGCGGAAAGGCGTACAACAGACCGCAACTCCACTCGCGACGAAAGCGTCGCCGAGCGAGTGCCGCCTTGGAAATTCCAACACGCAGAACTGATGACATTGCGCGTTCTCTTCGGTGGCGAATAGATCTAACCAAGGCTCTCCCCACTGCAGAAAGAGTCCTTGCGCCACTTCCGAGTGAAGACGCCATTCGTGATCCATCATGCACCTGCGGCTGAGTTCGTCCGCCCTGGCGTTCAGGGAACCTGCCAGGTGTTGAACCATCAGGAACATGCCCTGATGTTCCAGCCATGTCCAGAGGCGCAGAGCCTCCTGACAAAGGGTCCACGACCCCACCCCGCCTTGTTTGTTGCAGTACCACATGGCGGTGGTGTTGTCTGTGAACACCTGCACTACCTTCCCTTTGACAGAGGGAAGGAATGCCTTGAGTGCAAGTCGGATCGCCCGGAGCTCCAGAAGGTTGATATGGAGCCGGGACTCCGCCCGGAGACCAGAGGCCTCTGATCTCCGCCTCTCCCATGTGACCGCCCCATCCCAGAAGGGACGCGTCCGTCACAACTGTGTGCTCTGGTTGGGGAAGGGAGAGGGATCTGCCCATGACCCATTGCCGGTTCGAGAGCCACCACTGCAACTGTTTTGCAGTCCCCTCCGAGATCTGGACGTGATCGGACAGGTTGCCCTGGTGCTGCGCCCACTGGAACTTCAGGTCCCACTGCAGAGCCCGCATATGCCATCTGGCATGATCGACCAGCAGGATGCAGGAGGCCATGAGGCCCAGCAGCCTCAGGGTCATCCGTACCGAAACCCAGGATAAAGGCTGAAAGATGGGAATCATAGCCTGAATATCCCGGACTCGCCGTTCGGGAGGATAGGCCCGAAACTGCGTCGTGTCCAGAACTGCTCTGATGAAAAGGAGCTGTGGAGAAGGAATCAGATGCGACTTCGGCACATTGATGGAGAACCCCAGCGAGTGCAGGAGTTCGGCCGTAGTCTGGAGGTGGGTGACGACTGCCTGGGACGAGCCCGCCTTCAGCAGCCAGTCGTCGAGGTAGGGGAAGACTGGAACCCCTGCCCGGCGCAGATGAGCTGCGACCACCGCCATCACTTTCGTGAACACCCGAGGGGCACTGGTAAGGCCAAAGGGGAGCACGGTGAACTGAAAATGCTCGAGGCCTACCGTGAACCGTAGGTAACTCCGGTGGGCCGGCAGGACGGGGATGTGGAAATAAGCGTCCTGCAAGTCCAACGCTACCAACCAGTCTCCAGGGTCGAGAGCAGTCTAGACCCGAGCTAGGGTGAGCATCTTGAACTTCTCCTTCCGGAGGAAGCGATTGACGTTCCGGAGGTCTAAAATAGGACGCATGTCCTCCTTGTCCTTTTTGGGCACCAGAAAGTAGTGGGAGTAGCAACCACGTCCTACTTCTGAGGTCGGAACATGCTCGATGGCCCTCTTGGCCAAGAGGGCCGTGACTTCCTTCTGCAGAAGCATCAAGTGATCCCCTGACATGCGGTGGAATTGAGGTGGCATGGCTGGGGGGGTGGACTCGAAGGGGAGGGAGTAGCCCCTTCGGACAATGTCCAAGACCCACCTGTCCGAGGTGATGGTACGCCAGTGGTGAAGGTGATGGCGGACCCTGCCCCCTACTGGCGTGCTGTGCACCTGAAAGGAGGGACTAGGAGGGCTTGGAGGCCGCGGACGGGTTGGAGGTGGTGGCCTGACCCGCACGCTGGTTGCCCGAACCGCCACGCCGGTATCCACGTCCTCGACCACGCGAAGCCGCTTGCTGCGCGGGCCGGTGGCTGGGCAGCGGACGTGACTGGGTGCCCCTTCTGTGGCCACGAAAGGGGCGAAAAGCAGAGGTTAGCGGAGGGCGCACAACAGAAAGGCCCAGGGACTTGGCAGTAGCCCGTGAGTCCTTAAAACGCTGAGGCGCATGGTCTGCTTTGGAACCAAAAAGACCAACTCCATCAAAGGGCATGTCCATGAGTGTATTCTGGACATCACCCGAGAAACCAGTTGTTCTCAGCCAGGCGTGGCGACGCAGCGCCACCGTCGTTGCAAGCGATCTGCCCAGCGAGTCGGCGGTCACAAGGCCACAACGTATGGTGTACTTTGCCGCATCCCTACCTTCCGCAATGGTGCGGGTAAGCAGTGTCTGGACCTCCTCAGAACACTGGGGCAAAACAGTTGCCACCGAATCCCACAGGGAGTGGGTATATCGGCCCAAAAGGCAAGCGGTGTTGACGGACCGCAAGCCAGCACTGGAGGAAGAAAAAGCCGCCTTCCCAAATTGGTCCAGGCGTTTGGATTCCCTATCCGGAGGGGCGGTAGGGAAGGCGGTTTGGGAGGCAGAGGCTTGGACAACCAAGCTCTCGGGGGTGGGATGTTGAGAGATAAACAAGGGGTCGCCCGGAGCAGGGCGATGGCGTCGGCCACGTTCCTATCCACAGGAGCCCCTGTGGTGGGCTTGGACCAGGCGCCCAAAAGAACGTCAGTCAGTGCATCATTAAACGGCAGCACAGTCTCCGAGGAGGAAGCTGCCGGCTGAAGCACTTCCGTCAGGAGATTAGTCCTGACAGCCACAGTAGGCAATTGGAGGTGCAAAACTCCAGCTGCTCTACGCAACACCGTTGCGAAATTTGCTCCCTCCTCTGTAGCCACGGGAGGAGACAGCATGCCAGTGTCAGGGGAAGTGTCTAGACCACTGGCATCCCCAAGTTCCTCTGCCCAGTCCTGATCATACTCACACTGCTGTGTGAGAGGGTCTTCCGACCCCTCCCAGCTCTCCTGGTCCTCCTCTGGTTCAAAATATGGAGGAGGAGGGACATTTGGGACCCAAGGTCTCATCGGCGCCGGAGCCCGCATCGAGCGACGTCGGTCCGGCTCCATGTCTGGAGCCGGAGAGAACCGGGGAACGACGCCGCCCGGAGCCCCGGACGGCGTCAGGAACGGCACCGGGGACATCGGCGCCGGCGGAGGCGTGGTTAGGTCAACCGGCGTCAATGGGGGTTGCGGTACCACCGGAGCCGGGATCGAGGCCGGGGCCGGAGCCGAGATCAAGGCTGGCGGGACAGGCGACGCCGGGACCGGAGTCGTCGGCGACGCCGGAGCAACCCCATCAGGGCACGCAGGGCCCAAAGGCGCACCGGAGGGACCTTGAGGCCCGAAGAGGCGGGCCATGGCCGACAGGAATTCCTGTATTTCGGCCGGAGTCGCCCCCGAACCCGGAAAGGACGGGTAATGCGGGGGCGGCTCCACAGGCACGTCCGGGGCCGCGGGGACGGTGCCGACAGGGGCCTCAGCCGAGTCGCGAGACCGGCGAGGCGAAGTCTTAGAGCGATGATGCTTCTTAGACTTTTTGTGCTTCGACTTACCCGAGGAGCGCGAAGACTTGGACTCCGACGACCGGCGGGGGCTCCGCGACCGGCCCCTCGACCTCTCCCGGGACCGGGGCTTGGTGCGGCGCGGAGCCGACTGCCGGACCTCGAGGAGCTTTCGAGACCGCTCTCGCAAAGCCTTCGGGTGGAGTTTCCGGCAGTCAGGGCACGACTTCGTGTCGTGGTCTCGGCCGAGGCAGTAGAGACACTCTAAGTGCGGGTCTGTGATCGACATCATTCGACCACAGACATCGCATGGCTTGAAGCCGGGCATCCCTATTGACACCTAGGAGTCGAGAAGACTCGAAAAGAAACAGTGAAAAATTCACCAAAAATGTAGTCAAAAATTGACTAGGGCACTGCTCTTCCTGGATCTGCGCTTACTGGCGCGGAAAAAAGAAGAACTGACGTCAGCGCGCAGGGGCGGCGCCTATGTACTGCCCGCGACGTCATCCCGGCGATCAAGACGCCGATGACGGACGCGGAGCCGCACGACGCCGCCTACCGACGCGCAAGGGTACTGCTACGCAAAAACTTTCCGGATCCAGCCTGACGCCTGGGGATATTCTAAGGTAAGGAATCTGTCACTAACGTGTCTCTTTCAGATATCCTGTGATTCTGCGCACTTCCCTTAATCTCCAAGTGCCTACGAGAAAATGAATATGTCCTCGTGTAACGTCACTGGAGCTCATTTAAAGCGCTCCAATACCTTCGTGTCGAGTTAATGCTGTATACAATTTTTAAAAAAATCCTCAAACTGCAGGCCCGCTGCATCAATGGAACTTTTTGCATTGTACATTTCACATTTAACATGCCATTCCCTGGGAAGCACCGAGGGGTTGGAAAGGGTTAAAAGGGTGGGGAGAAGGAACATCTGTGCACCGTCCCGTGGCCGGGAGCCCCAGGTTCCAATGTTGTCCTAGGCTTAACATCCTGTGATTCTGCGCACTTCCCTTAATCTCCAAGTGCCTACGAGAAAATGAATATGTCCTCGTGTAATGTCACTGGAACTCATTTAAAGCGCTCCAATACCTTCGTGTCGAGTTAATGCTGTATACAATTTTTAAAAAAATCCTCAAACTGCAGGCCCGCTGCATCAAAGGAACTTTTTGCATTGTACATTTCACATTTAACATGCTGCTCCCTGGGAAGCAGCGAGGGGTTGGAAAGGGTTAAAAGGGTGGAGAGAAGGAACATCTGTGCACCGTCCCGTGGCCGGGAGCCCCAGGTTCCAATGTTGTCCTAGGCTTAACATCCTGTGATTCTGCGCACTTCCCTTAATCTCCAAGTGCCTACGAGAAAATGAATATGTCCTCGTGTAACGTCACTGGAGCTCATTTAAAGCGCTCCAATACCTTAGTGTCGAGTTAACGCTATATACAATTAAAAACACGAAGCGCTCGCAACAAGCGCTCGCCAGGCATCCGCTGTTTATTTTTGCATCGCGCTTTCACTTTAAAGTGAAAGCGAGATGCAAAAATAAACACGCGGCGCCATGTCTCCTTTTTTGTCCAGCCCATCAGGACTGGATCGCATGGCTTGTTTACATAACACGCCTCCTTGCGATAAGAAACTGCTTCACGACAGCCGTGAAGCAGGCGATCCAGTCCGGATGGGCCGGACAAAAAAGCGAAAAGGAGGCACCCCAGAAAGCTTATTTCCAATGGCAGGCCACCGTTTACAATAAATGGTGACGCCAGCCAGTGGAAATAAGGGAAGCCCTTTTCTCAAACTCCTCATTAGCAATAAATCTCGCCGAGCGAGCTACACATGTGCGCAGCAACGCTAGGCGAGACCTAAAAAAAAAAAAAGGTAAAGCAGAAATGCTCAAGGGCAGGGCAAACAACATGGAAGAAAGCCAACAAATAAGGAGCATCTAACTGAGATAGACAGTGAAGATATCCAATCAAACGACTGATCCACAGCCGACTCTACATATTTTATTTAATTATATTGGAAACAATTGATTTTTGACAACAGACAACTAAAGCAGTTCATAGGTGAGACCTAAAAAAGCAGACACACTTTCTTAACCATATCTTTCGTAACTTTGCTGAAATTCATTCAAGGAACACCCATCTATTCTCAGGCTTAGTAGCATTAGCTTTCTGGTGACAGGCCATCTCAAGAAACAGAAACAGGCCTAATTATCCAGAAGAAGCCAGCATCAATAACTATAATATTCCATAAATCTGTGGAAGAGTTTTGCTACCAGGCTACAGCAATAAGGAACACTGGACAACTAGGTCTTGGGAGCTGCCGATTTTGATTAAAAAAAAGTTCACAGTTTGCGGCAAAAAGGAATGTAGGAGGAGAGGGACATGTGTTTGTTAAAAAGAAATGTACAATATAGGCAGGGTATCCTATGCACACAAAAAATGGAAAAACAGTGTCAAGCCGTTTCCTAATCTCACTACATGGCAGTGATAACTCCAAAAGTCAGGAGCAGGAGACAGTCATAGAATGCTACCAATACTGGTCACTTATCATTGTGCTGTTTTGCCCAGCATTAGACTCTTGTCTGATCACAACACATCCCGTTTCCCTCCTCATCTCTCTAAATTTACAGTCCTTATTGTCCAGGATCACGCAGGCTGCTTCATTTTGAAAGAGACTGGTGCCATCTTCAACTTTTATGAATGTGGTTCCTCTTGTGTTGGACAGTCTTCTGTGCAAATTGCAACTATCCCCTACTAAATCCATCACTTACTGCAAATTCAAACTCACTGATTCAATTATTAACACTCTATACTTTGGACTACACTGGTTATTTAGATGTACAATTCATCATTCTTTCACTATTTCTTTCTCAGGCACCTTTCCAAAATATTCTGAGGTAAAGAACATATTAACATTGTTTCAGCATATCAATGCTTGTAGACCACTTTAAAAAAAGAATAGGGCTAAAGTCTTTTTTATTTACTAGTGCCGGTTAATCTCTGTATTCTTTGCTATATCACTTCAGAGGTAGATAGTGTCTATTGGTATACGCTTATCCTATGTGCATATCTTTGGAAGGGCAAGATAACATTTTTCAGCCACTCACCATTTAGAAAAAATGGCTGAGAGAGAGTTCCTTCTATAGCAAACAAAACAAATATGTACTAATAAAAATTACAACTACAGCACAGTATTTAGCAGCCAAAAGAATGCAAGCAATTACCATGTTTCATGAGTGGTGCTCACCTCATTGTATCTCTTTAAAGGCAGTTTAATACAGCTTGTTCCCATTTCCATGTGGATAAACAAACCATCTACAGTTGTTAAGGTGTACTGGTAATTTCTAAGGTCCTGTAAGGAGGAAACATCAACAATAAACAATATTCAATTATCCAACTGCAGGATAGACAAACCATACCATAATAGAAGATTCCTCCATCAAGACATATAATACCTAATGGTCAAAACTATTAGTTAAACTTCCCTTTCTTAAGTCACAAGGTTACGTTCACTTGAAATAAAGCTATTATGGAATATGCCATAGTGACTTAACCGCATACTTGGATCATTTAATAATTCTCTTTCGAACCATTAAAGTGAGCGTCTGAGAAAGAGTTAGGTGTGACTTCGGCTGTTGATGGTAAACCCCAGAGACTGCAGGACATATCCTATAGTCTGGAGGTGGGAGACAACTGCCTGCGGTGAGCCCACCTTCAACAGCCAGTCCTTGAGCCAAGGCAAGACTGGAACTCCTGACCCCCGCAGATGTACTGCAATCACCATCATCACCTTGGTGAATACCCAGGGGCGCTGGTGAGGCCAAAAGGGAACACAGCTAACTGAAAATACTTGTGTACCACAATGAACCGCAGGAAAAGCCTGTGGGCAGGCAGGACAAATATGGAGAAGTAGACTTCCAGCAAGTCCAGCATTACCATCCAGATTTCAGGGTCCAGGGCAGACAGAACTTGAGCCAACGTGAGCATCTTTAATTTCTCCTTCTTCAGGAAGAAGTTGAGAGGGCGCAGGTCTAAAATAGGGCAGAGGCCTCCGTTCTTCCTGGGCACCAGAAAGTAGCAGAATAGCAACCACGACCTACTTCTCATGCTGGCACCCTCTCGATGGCTCCTTTGGCCAAAGGAGCCTGCACTTCCTGACGGAGCAGGGAGAGAGGTGGTCTACATTCAGCCGGTTTGGGAATGGTGGCTTAGGCAGTGGGGTTTATGAGAAAGGGATGGAGGACCCATTTGAAGTACCCACTTGTCCGATGTTATGGACTGCCATCAGGGCAGATGATGTTGGATCCTACCACCAACTGGTTGCCCATGATGGTAAGAGGGCAAACTAAAGGGGTTTTGAGGCTGGGGCTGCTAGGTGGTGGCAGACTGGTAGACCTCACGTTGTGTGTCCCATGATGGTTGTGTGAGCCGTGTCTGTGGCCACGAAAGGACTGTAGAGCCTGTGGGTCTTGGCTGCTGGGCAGGAATGGACACGGCTGATAGCCCGCACCACAGTCATGGAAGGGACGAAAGGCAGAATGGGAGTGGCGTGAGGCCATGAGAGACCCAGTGACTGGGAAGTGGCTTGGCTGTCCTTAAAGTGCTCTAGAGTAGAATCTGCCTCATCGCCAAAGAGGCGGGTACCATCGAAGAGCATGTCCATAAGGGTTTCCTGGATATCCCCTGAAAAGCCAGGCTTGCCATCTGAGTGCCACTCACGCAGCAATAGCTCTCCCTAGCAAGTCGGTTGTATCCAGTCCGCAGCGAATGGTGAACTTTGATTTGTCCCTGCCAATGGCCTCCTCTGAGAACTTGGCAGCACTTCCTCAACCGAATTCCAAACTGTGTGGGTGTTTCGGCCCAGGAGGCACGCGTTGTTCACCAAACGCAGTGCAAGGCTGGCAGAAGAGAACATCCTCTTGCCAAAGGTATGCAGCCTTTTGGATTTCTTGTTAGGTGGTGGGGGTAGGGAACACGCCTGGGTTAACTTTGGAGGTGGAGGCCTGGACAACCAGTCTCTCCAGGGTGGGGTGTTGGGTGAGGAAAGCTGGGTCCCCAGGAGCGGGGCGATAGAGATGGGCAATTGTTTTGTGCACCACAAGAGACACTGTTCAGGGCTTGGCCCATGCTCAAAGCAGGACATCTGTGAGGGTTTCATTTAAAGGGAGGAGAGGCTCTGTGGGGACGACTCCCGGCTGAAGCACCTCTGTCAAAACATTTGTCTTGACTGCCACTGAGGGCAACATAAGGCCCAGGACCTCAGCCGCCCTCCTCACCACCAAAGAAAGGTAAAACCCTTCCTCAATTGTCACATTAGGAGGAAGGACTAAGTCGGTATCTGGGGAGGTATTCAGAACACTGGTATCTACCAGTTCCTCATACCAGTTGTCCTCGTGCTCTTCTAAGCGGTTCTGGTAGCCATCAATATCCTCAGATCCTCCCCAATCATACTCCTCACTGTCGAAAAAAGAAGGCCTGTATTCGACTCGGAAAGTCGAGTTCCGGCTGGCGCTGGAGCTGAAGTCGGGCGACGCAGATCCGTCTCCAGGTCGGGTATGATGATTTTGGTCTCTGCTGCCGTGGGGCGTCGGTGGTGCGGGAACAATGTCACTGGAACTGGATATAGGGAAAGTTGCAGTCTTGCGACAGGAGCCGGTCCAGATCCAGCACCCAATCTGAGGGGCTTGACTGGTGCAGAGGGCGGACCCGCCTGCGTAATTCCAGTAGGGACACCCCTCGAACCGACCCAAAAATGAGGTGGATGGTTTTATAAAACTCACAAAGCTGGGCGGGGGTCGCTCCGACTCTGAGAAATTCGGGGAGGTGCAGAGTAGACCCAGAGAGAGGCTCCGCAGCTGATGCGTGGGATTGGGGCCTAAAGTGTTAACATCGCTCCCACGTCTTGTCCGATGACTTGGACCGGCTCAGCGAAGTACAAGATAAGCTTAGATTGCTAGTGGGACTTACCCGACTACCCATAAACTACAGCCACCTAGAGAAGGGAACCTCCTCCGGGGCCTCAAGGGTGGAGAGGATACTCCTAGTGGGGAAACGTCCTCCCGTACTAAATCATCTGCCACAACAAGTACCCCACAGGCTTCTAGACAACGTCTAAAAGATCAAAGAAATGGGGAAAATGAAAGAGACCTTTCAATTATTACCCTCTAGATTGTGGGAAAGGAAGCAATTCCTTTTGTTAATATAACCCTCACACACTCTAGTAGTGTCATGCTTCATCATCGGGTTCACCCTGACTCCTAAAGGTCAGGGTGGGCTCGACCATGTTTCAGGGAGCACTTAGGAAGAAATGGTCAGGGGGTATAAAGATTAAAAATCCTCCTGCAGATCCCGGTATCCCTTTATTAGTGGAGCTGCAGGGGATATTAAAATACAAAAAACTATGTGGGTCGGAAGGAGTATTATGGTCCTATGACCCTAGTGCCAACATATTTCAGTCCGAAAATTGGCCTAAAAAGGTCCCGGACTTTCTTCAGGGCCAAAATGTCCTCCCTGGTAATTATCACAAGAGGTTAATACCTATCGCTATATATGTAAGGGCAGATAGCTGCTCCTTAGTGTGACACACCCGAAAAAAAGATCACTTATCTTATTCCTCAGTAGGTGTGTAGTACTCCATCTGTGAGAAAGAAAAAAGGGGGAGAAAGAACAAACATCAAAAGAATTCTTGCATTTCAAAATTCCCATCTGTGATGTGCTCTGTACACCCATGCTTCTTAAACAGGGAGGGTGTGTAGGAGCTATCATACGTCGTAGCCATTTGTACGTGATCTTGAATCAGAATCCTAACAGAGCCAACTGCTCTGTAAACTATTTAGTGAAGTGGCGATATGACTCGCATTCTGCCACTAATCCAAGTGAAGTGAATTCATATTCCGTAGAATTTCGTCCTCACACCACACCCTTCTCACTCAAACCACACACTACATCTCATACACGTCATCAGTCATTAAAATCACATTGACCATTTGTATAGAGTCCCCCTTACCCCAAATCGGGAGTGTGTCTGCTTCTCAGGGGACCGCAGGACTGCGGGGTAGCCCTTTAGTCAAACTCTGGTCATTTTGGTCCGGAGAAGAGAGTGATATTTAAAGGAAAGAAAGAAAAGAGCTGCTTGTGCTGTTAGAGACAGAGCTACATCATACCTGCAAAGTGCGAGTCCAGCCGTTCATACTGTCCCATACCTACAACATCAAGGGTCCTACCCCGTGTGCACACCTAATCGGTCTGCGTCCCAGGGCTTTCGCACCGTTTCCCCGATTGCCCTCGCCATTTGAAAGGCGAAACTGTGAACAGTTCCGGGTTGGAGGGGGCGTGGTCGCGTCAAACGTAGACGCATCATCGCATCACGTGGTGTATAGTCGCCCCATGTGAGATCGGTAAACTACAGATCCATGAAGACCTCTGGGGATTTGTAGTTTATTTGTCCGTGGTTTTAAAATTCATGCACAGTAACGTTGAATAAAGTTTAAAAAGAAGTTTAAAAAGAAAGTGTCTCACCTAGTGTGCTCATGTTGCATAAAGTTATTAACACTTTTGTCTCGCCTAGTTCTTTACTCGAGGGATTGGGGGCATAGAGTTTTTAACACTTTTGTCTCGCCTAATTCTTTACTCGTGGGTCTGGGGTTAGACACCCAACTTAGGTTATGGGGTACACACTATTAGAGACACCATACGCAAAATAATGCTGAGAAACTTCATATGTTTTAAGATCGACGTACCAAAATGGACAGTCTAGCGTTTCTCAAGGCTACAGAGGAAATCACCTGAGGATGTGTGTTACCTCTACATGTAAAGAATCTCCATACCATTTGCATATGTACTCTGAATGTGTACAGAGCACATCACAGATGGGAATTTTGAAATGCAAGAATTCTTTCGATGGTTGTTCTTTTTCCCCCTTTTTTCTTTCTCACAGATGGAGTACTACACACCTACTGAGGAATAAGATAAGTGATCTTTTTTCGGGTGTGTCACACTAAGGAGCAGCTATCTGCCCATACATATATATAGCAATAGGTATTAACCTCTTGTGATAATTACCAGGGAGGACATTTTGGCCCTGAAGAAAGTCCGGGACCTTTTTAGGCCAATTTTCGGACTGAAACATGTTGGCACTAGGGTCATAGGACCATAATACTCCTTCCGACCCACATAGTTTTTTGTATTTTAATATCCCCTGCGGCTCCACTAATAAAGGGATACCAGGATCTGCAGGAGGATTTTTAATCTTTATGCCCCCTGACCATTTCTTCCTAAGTGCTCCCTGAAACATGGTCGAGCCCACCCTGACCTTTAGGAGTCAGGGTGAACCCGATGATGAAGCATGACACTACTAGAGTGTGTGAGAGTTATATTAACAAAAAGAATTGCTTCCTTTCCCACAATCTAGAGGGTAATAATTGAAAGGTCTCTTTCATTTTTCCCATTTCTTTGAGCTTTTAGACTTTGTCTAGAAGCCCGTGGGGTACTTCTTGTAGCAGATGACTTACCTGACTACTTCAAAAACAAGGACGAGTGCCTGGAACAGGTCTGCGAATGGGCCCGGGACCTTCCACGTGACCAGGACCTGGAGCATCGTGGAGTCCACCGGCATCGAGCAACCAGGAACTTCAGGGATCGATCCTTCAGGGCCTTGGGTTTCATGGCGCAGCAGTCCTCAAAGGCGTTGGAGTCGTGGCTCAGCTCCAGGTCCTAGAGACAAACCACATGGGGGTCTGTCACAGACATCTGCCTGCAACAGGAACGACATGGTTTAAATCCCAAAGGTTTTTTGGGTGACATCCCTTGTACACTGGGAGACAAAGCTCAAAATAAGTCGACAAAATGTCAAAAAATGTAATCCTAAAAGTGGACAGAGGTGGCTCACTCTGGATCTGCGCTAATGGCGTGTAAGGAAAAGAACTGATGTCAATGTGCTAGGGTGAAGCCTATATTGGCACCGCGCACATCACTTACGGCAGGGATGACACCACCGACCGGCAAGCAGAGGTACTGCAAAAACATTTCCGGATCCAGTCTGACGCCTGTGGAATATTTTAAGGTAAAGAATCTGCGGCTAGAAGTCTCTATGAGATGCATTAGTGCAAGTAGTTTTTTCCACCAACTGATAATTTGCCATTTTAAACTTTATTATGGTAAAGGGTCTACCATGTTTCCTGAAAATTAACAAATCTATTTATAACCATAAGCGGTCACCTCCCATTTGACATGCAGCCTATTCAAATAATAAAAGCCTTCAGTGAAATGAAAAAAGTACATTTGGTTCCTCGCAGTTCCGCAAGTGCATTGCATTTCATTATTCAATACTATTGTGGTCCAGAGGTAGTTAAAGAGCCGACCGGGGATGGCCACTTGAAAAGTATTCCTAGGTCACTTGAAATGAAAAAACACAGTACAAAGAAATCTAAAACACCAATTCATGGAAACACATTTCTGCAGTGTTATGCAGCAAGCAAAGGATGAAGTCAAAATTAGCCACAAAAACAGTGACATGTTAGATAGCAATTTCCTAAAGAAATGGTTTGTAGATGACTCTCGAACAGTGCGCATTGCCAAATGCCATTTTATGATGTTAGGTGAATTACTCACAGCTAGCAGGTTCATAATTGTATGCCCGATTTCTCCATAGAGTGGCTTTCGGTTCCGAATGCTTACAACAGGAGATGGGTAAACTTTCAAGAGGGGAAAAGAAATGAAATGGAGTTAAAATAGCATAAAATTATATAGAGTGACTATACAAAGCCTACTACTGTTAACCCAAAAATCATCGCGGACACATCTGCAGAAAAGTTAAGATTCATGGTTTTAGAGACATTAAGAGGCGGGACATAGCCAACTCTAACTAAAATGTACAAGTAGAAATATATTTAGCAAACAGCCTTCTACCACTATAATAATTCTTTTCCAGACACATAGGGACACCATTCTCTTTGCCCACCAATCACATCACATAAAATATTACCACACAAGTTTTGACTCTGAAGACATTAAAATAATTGTAATTACATAGACTTTAACACAGATAAAATAATAGGATTGGACTAGAAAACCACAATGTTTTCAAGGTGCACCTCATTTTTCACCAATAAGGAACTTCCCACAGCTCTACTGCCTTGAAGGAAAACTAATTTGAGATTTCTCTACCTGACTCCCTTTCTGTGCTGTCATCTAGTACTTTTTCTGACTGTCCGTGTTTTCCCCAGGGGACTCAACAACTTATAGATCAAGGTTATTGCTCTATGCCGCTTTTGTTATACACCAACAGAGGATAAGTCACTACGGAAGCGGGGGAGAAGCGAAAAGAACTCCTGCCAATAGCGGGTGATGGCATTGTCCTCTCAATGCCAATAGGACATTAAAAAACTGACTTTTGGTGGCAATATATATTCCAGGGAGGGACAGTGGCCTTTCTAACTAGAGCTCTGGGAGAGAAGACTACTGAGAAACCCCCCTCCCTAAATTCTCAATATACACCCCCATCACTCATAAACAGGGTTCATTCATTCCCCACTGCATTTTTGGCACTTACTGTGTTCCTCTGCAGTATACAAAGAATGCAGTACAAGATGAAAATACACTACTATGCGGTCCCTCTTGAAGTGTGTCATGTCTTCTTTCACCGATCACTCGATGTGACTGGTCACAATTTACCGGTTTGTTTGCTTCTTAAAATCAGTATCTATTGTGTGTTGGGAATTTTGATTCATTTTGGGTTGCATGTTTGAAGATTTTCTTAAGAATATTAGTTACTTGGCCTCAAATCTAAAGTGTCATTCCTTGAACCCAAGCAAAAAGGACAAAAAGACAGACATATTAGAGTGTACTTGTAGTATTTGGTCTGCCTTTTTTGTCCAATGAAAAACACTGCAGTAGTAAAAGAAGTCAAACTTTAAAGATTCTTGCAATCCCCATTCCACAGAATGACACCGTACACACGTTTCTAGGTTATATGAACTGGGATGCATTTAAGGCCCTGGAGGTACTAGAATTGCAGTTTGATTTTTTTCATACTTTTCTTACTGCTCTGCACTTCCCACGAGTAAATAGAGCCAGATCCTTTTGAAAGCAGTAGTTCTAAATGAACACCAAGTTTCTATGAGTGTGATTTCTGGGTCAACTTGTATCGGAGTTCCAAAACTATGATCACCTCCTGGGGAAGGCTTGACTCCTCGAGCCAGCCACCAGGGAACTTTATTATATATAATAGGGCAGACAGGGATGTTCCACAATATAACACACATATCTCTTGTGCAGGTGCGAATTTGCACCTGCACTATGGAGAGACCAGTATTAAAAGGCGGGCAAGTGGTATGAAAATGTTGGTCTATCTTTTAATGCTGAGGTACCAGCAGCACTTTTAGGCGGGGCAAGGGATCCGCCCTGCAGCTGGGGACAGCTTGCGACTGTACCTACCTAAAGAAGAATTCTTGGGGGAACCCTGAAATCCCATGCCCACCTCCCAAGAAGCACCCTCAGGGGGAACACTGACTTTGCACCAAATCAGATGTGGTGCGCCTGCTTTTCTCTTCACGTGTCTATAATAAGGCACAGGGGCAGTGGTGTTCCATTACTTAGATGGGACGATTCCCCCAATGTGAGTGAGGGAAAAATCCTTTAGAACTGCATGGGTGCAAAATCTGCAACAGGGCAATGCTTATTACAGAAGGAGATGCATAAGGGTCTGTGGCCTAAAGTGCTCCTGCGTTGAAAACACAGGTGCAACCACCCATTGGACCCCAAGGGTGTTCTGTTATAGGGAACCAAGTTACTAAAGAAAGAACTTGGGTAGCCAATTAGTCTGCAATAGTACCGGAGGTCATGCGTTCCACTAGTAAACAACTGTCACAATCGAAGGTACTGGCTAGGAGTAGTTATTTGGTGCCGGTAGGTCCCAATGGCACTTATTTCCTGGACTGGGAGTTTTTTTGTCCTTCCTGCGGGTGTCGATCTAAATAACCTCACTGAAACATTTTATGGGCATGCTGTCAAACAACATACAACAATTGCAAAGTGCAGCTCAGGTTGTTTGTCTATGTTCACAGCTGAGGAGCAAATAAGTGCAGAACGGCCATGTGGTGTACAGTGGCTGCAAAGGAACTCTGGGAAGCTTTGTTTTCCTGCAACACCTATCCTCACCTTTCACCAACATATTGACATGTAGTTTGTCAACTGCATATACTCCTTCTCCAATGTAAACCGCAGGAGCAACCCCTAGACCCTAAAGGATAAGGGTATCAAACATTCACAAGCAAAAGTGTCCTAGCAGGTATCATTTAAAATCATACTTCATGATTTATGCAATACCAAAAATAATGTATTGTATGACACAATTAATCAACAGGGAAAGAAATGATCAAAAAATAAAACTTTATACAAAAATTATTTTAACCATATGTATTTGTATGCAAAACACATTCATTAGAACATGTGCTCAGTGTAGCGATAACACACTGCTTAATAAGATGTACGGCTGACACAATAAAGTGATCACACTAAAAACAAAAACGGCAGAAAGAACCAAACAACATGTGCAGATTCAATAATACTGGAGAAATGGAAGTCCATGAATAAGGGTTTCTCTGCATGTAGAGGTCAATTAATGAGGGTATCTCAGCCGGATAGTTGTCAACAGCGTTTCGACCAATACCATGTTACAGGTTCATCATCAGGACAAGGGTGGAGTTAACCTGGGCAGGGGGGGTGGTACAGTTCAAAAAAAGGGGTAAAGTTACAACTCAGGAGGAAAAGAGATTTGGCACAGGAGGTAATGGCTAATGAGAAGGGACATTGACTAGTTAGAAAGGAGGAGAGCTGAAATCTAAGCTTAGTTAGATGATTGACCACTGCAGAGGTTTGTGAATATATTATGTGGACTCAGCATGCATTCCTTTTGCTGCTGAGAAAATAAATAACAGCCATTTGGCGGATGACAACTCCTATTCAATCAGCAAGAGATGATTCCCTTTATGGCGTGAATCTAAATCAAAAGTGATCCTCAATAAAGTAACACAGTGGTAAACAGTATCACAATACCGCCAAATATTATAGTTTTTCTCAAACTTACAAATTCTTGCCTAATTTCTAACAATGTTGGTTCAGGCTGCAAAAAAATCACAATGGTGGAAAATACAATGTGTAGCTTCCTCGTTAGGCAGTCTGAGAGTAACAGTGTGTGATATTGTTTGCTCTGCTTTGTTTTTCCTGTTGGTTCTGGTCTGAGAAAGTACCACTTTCATCTGAGCAATCAATAAAAGAAGCGGATGGAGCATAATAATTGGGAAATAACTAACCCTCTAGTGCCATGGATGCATTTTGTCATTGCCAAGCACTGTCACAAAAGCCTCAAATGTCACTCACCCAGTAGAATGTCAACAAGACCCCTTATCTGTATTTAACAGATGATTGATAGAAAGGGAAAGAAAAATGGGGATCCATAAATACGAGTAAGAAAATAAGGGACAGTGATGAAGGCAAGAGAGCAGAAGACAGCATAAAAGTCTGGAGGATACCCGTCAGCATGTTATCCAGCTTTATGCAATGTCCATGTAGGCAGACGACGCCACCAGTGTGGAAGGCCAGCCTAAGAAAAACTCTGGGCACCTGTCCTTTTTTTTTTTTTTTTAACTCAAACTAAGGATTGCAGTCAAATAACAGTGACTGGGTCACCCGAGGACAAAACAAACAAGTAAAAGGAATAGAAAGGGATGATGCATCTGTGTACACATGGAAAGAGTAATATTCACTTCCCAGCTGTTCCCTTGCAAAATAATTTTGGGAAAAAACTACTTAAACGGTTTTGCAGTCAGTGAAGGCTGCATAGAAGACTGTGAAGTCTACTAAAGTACTGAACATGATTGAACTGAGACATAAAAGAGCATCAATTGTTTTTATTTATTACATCTATTAGGTCCTTGAGACCTTGAGGTCTGTTACAGTTTTGTTCTTTTGACACTCTTGACAAAAACTGAGAGAATCCCATTTTGTTAGGCTTGTGGCGGAAGCTGTGGAAATGCTTTTGTAAGATTGTCAATGACTTCGAGGTTTTGTGGTGAAAGTGATAGTATACACATTATCCACTATCAAGGCATGGTCCTATAGTATTATATATGGAATGACAAATTCTTAACCTGCATCTCATAAAAAAAGTTTCTGAGGTGGCTACATATCCACAAAAGGACTCTGCTCCTTTAACAGTCTGAGAGCTCTCAACACGTTTTTTTTTTTTTTTTTAACTATTTAGTTAGAAGAGGCTTAATGTAGACAGCTGACTAGCCTGCTCTATAGCATTCACATATAGAGATTATTAGCAATGTAATGGAACCCTACACATGTAAACATTCTTTCTTGATGAATATGAGCGGTCTGTTCCAAATATTGAATATTACTCTGAAAAAACAAACACTAGCTGTGAGAGGAGGGCCTGGTATATGACGTCCACTAATGCAAGTGGGCACCTTGCAACAGTCCCGACAACCCTTATGGTGATTTAAGAGGTCTCAGACAATCTTAGAAAGCTATCCAAGTGGTAGCTATGGAGAGCAGCCTTCAGGCTTAGTCTTGAAGGAGTGTAAAGCAGCTTGTTTTAACAGAATGCAATCTTATAGCATAGATTAAATGAAAAGAGAACCACACAGTAGTTATAAAAATATATATTTATTACATAACACTAACTAGTACGTTACAGTATCTCCCACACAGAGATGGACACAAAGCACACAATACTTTAGCAAAGAAATCATAGAAAATAGCACTAATACACAGCGGGCCCCAGGGAGGGGGGGGGGGGGACCATACCATATACTAAGAAAGTGGTATAAGAACCACGACTCGAGTCAGGACAATGTCGAGAGGACGTAGTATTGCTGGGACCCCAAGGAACCACCCAAGGTGAGTAGATAGGGACCCCACGGAGCGCGTGTGCAGTGTGTGAACACGACTGTGGGCTCCGTACAAGTCTATGTGCAAGTAGTGGTTGGAATTTTAAAGATTAGGGACCCTTCGCAGTGGACCCTAAAGAAACCCCGTGAAAGACAGAAGGTTGGAGAGCCACCCCACCCGTGGATACTGAAGTACCCAAGTTTCCTATCCCAGGGAAGCCGGATGCATAGGTGTAAAGTGGTGTCGGAAACCGCCTTCGAACCCAATGGAGGATTTCAGTAAAGTGCCGCTGCTGGAAGAGGAGAAAGTGTCCGGAGGAATCCAAACGTGGATTCTGGGTGAAGAGTACCTGAAAGCAGAGGGCACAGAGTCTGGGTCACTTGGGAGTGACCAGGGGCTCGGTAGACGAATGCCCACCGATGACTGGTGCTTCAGGATAGCCGACGGTGGCCTTGACTCTGCAGCTACGGGGACCAGGCGACGCTGAGGACGACCAGGAGCCGGATACGAGCTGTCCCATGAAGTAAGTCGAGAGCTGAGGGGTCGGTGTCCGGCGGGAGCACCAACAAGCCTTGGCAAAAGCAACCCACGCAGGAGGTCAAGAAAATATACGGTTCGGACCAGCAAGGTCCAGGAGACTCACCACAAGCAGGGGAGTCAGGGCAGGCCCCGAGCAATCAGGGGAGCCCAAGGAAATCAAAGGTGACCTTCAAATGGACCCACAGGCCAACAGCACAGGAGTCGCGAGAAGACCTCGAGCAGCTCACCAAAAGATGCAGGCCACGATGCACACGATGCGGTGTGGCCGAAGATTCTGGTCACAGGAGGTGCTCGGGGTTGGGGCTACTTGCAACCCGAAGATCTTCTTGCAAAGATATCAACAAGCCTTTGCAACTGCAAAGGTGACGCAGTACCCAGGGGTTCGGTTATTGCAACCCCCACTCGAGCTGCTGGCCTCAAACGTGGTCCGAGGGGATAGCAGGCCTCGGGGGCTGAGGAAAACTACCACCTGAGTTGCAGGGCCCACGGATATTAGTTCGGTTGTCCTTGATGCTTCACAGGTCTTTGAAGGTTCCTGGAGGATGCACAGACGATGCAGCAGACTGGAAGGTAGATGAAGTCAGACCCAAACGAAGTCCAGCGAAGTCCAGAGTGCCCAGACGGTAGAAGTGCAGTGGTTTCAATTCTGAATCTTGTCCACGACGAATCTAAGGTCCTACAGCCAGGTAAGCCCTTAAGTACCCACGGGAGAGGGTTGGAATGATTCAGGGGAGGGTCTGGACAGGGGGGAGGTTACTCCCATGTCCTTTGTCCAGTTTCACGCCAGAGCGGGAGCCAACGGCTCCCAGGACTGGTTTGAACTGGACTATGCACAGGGACACCAAATGTGCTCCTCATGCAGCCTTTCAGGCGCTGACAAGCGCACCCACCCAGTCCTAATACACTAAATCCTGTCTGGAAGGTGGTCACACCTCCCTGTGACAGGATGCCTATTGTCCTGCCTTCCCCTGCTCGAGCTTGGCTCAGCAGCAGGAGGGCAGAAATGTCTCTCTGGTCGGCAGCAACCATTTTGTGCTGTCCGGAGCTAGAAGGCTGGTACCAGGAACACCGAGAGTCCCACGAAGGGCCTTCCTGGTGGGTGGAATCATACCTCCCTCACCGGTTACCGGTGTGGGAGTATGATTCCAACATGTTTGACACCAAACACAATAGGGTTTGTTCTTCCGTTTTCGAGATGGTCATCACGCGGTCGCGTAATACCCCTCTATATTAGTATATGGCTGCTTCACTGACAACCCAGGAGAATGGCTCCGTAGGCTGCAGGGGTGTCCTGCTCATGCAGGGGCACCCTCTCACTTAGAACCAAGCACCCTGTCTCAGCATTGTAAAGCCCTGCTATAGGGGTGACTTATAGGTTTTAAGTGCAGTGGCCCTTAGATATAGTAAACCTATATCTTAAGTGGTGCATGCACCAACTTACACAGGCTGCAATGGCAGGCCTGTAGTTCCATTTTGAATTGTCTCTCAGGGGTGGCATAATACATGCTGCAGCCCATGGGAGCCCTCTGGGGTACCTATGCCCTGGGTACATGGGTACCATATACTAGGGACTGACAAGGGTACCCCAGTATCCAATCTGGGGTGTACCCAAGTACATATCATACAGTTTAGGGACAAAGCAGATAGACTGGTGTCCTGATTAGGATCCCAGTCAGACTAGTCAAAAACAGCATTACATCAAGCAAAAAGTGGGGTTAACCATAAGAAGCAGATCCTACTTTCCTACACTACCAGACGAAGAGTAAAGGTGTGAAAGTAAACTGTATTCTAAACCGTCACATTGAAACTTCTAAAGAACTAAGCAAAGATTGCATATCTTGACCTATTTGTAGCTGTACACATACACGTTTATTTTAAATGTTTGGCTTTGTATAAGGTCAGTGACTGGCCTTACTCAATGGCCTCACTCAAATCTGATTATGTTTACACGGGCTACAACAGTCCTCCTTGCTAAATGTACTCTCCTCAAACTAATTCTTTTGATTGCAGAGGTTCACTACCATTACATGTAAGTTCTGTATGAGGTTTAAAATTTGGGATCAAGCTAGCATTTTCTATGGGTGTCCTTTTGTTGTCTAAACATCTTGTGAGCTTCTTAAAATAGGATACTTTGATTCCTTTCAATATTTCTCAAACCTAACCATTAAAATATTTGTGTAGTTTAGTATGTTAGGAAAAAGGTAACCATAATGAAAGAAGGACAAGCACCAGTGAGTGATCTTTTTGTTCAACATGGTCACAGCAGAAGGAAATTCATTAAGTAAAAACAGAATAGCAGCATAATGCGGATACAAAGGATGGCTATGCTAACGTAAGGAGTCTGGAGAAAGTTAGCACAATGAGAATACTGTACTTGAACTTATAAATAAAAAAAAAATGACAAGTTCAAACTTACCACCATATTCTGCTCCTAATCTTAACATTACACGAATCGGAAAAACCTTTGCCCACGGGACCTCCAGTTTATGAATAAGAATGCCACACAGAAAAGGGGTATTTGGCAATGGAAGTTCACTGAGATTTTGAAAAGTGGGTGTTATAAAGAGAAATCCTCCATGTTCCTTGCTATCGAGAAAGCTTTCATTAAAGGTGACATTCTCCAAATTGTTGATGTATTTTCCTTAAAAAAAAAAAAAAAAAGGACATACATGAGGATAAACTGCAAAACATCAATTTATTAGCTTGTTACACAACAATTAAAGTTTTGCTATTCAGGACAGCAAAAGCTATAGTGTTTCTACAACAGCAATCTTACTTTCCCAAGACTACTAAGTACTAAGAGAAGCAGCTACATACATTTTCACCTCAAAATGTACTCTGTGGACAGCTCCAAATGTACAGAAATTAAGCATCGACTTTTTAGAAAAACTTGGAAACTAGATACTTGGTAATAACCATCATTTTGGTATAATTTTCTAGAGTCACATAAAGTGCATATCCTCCATTGTATTATTGCCAGAAAAGAATACCCGTAATCTTCATTTAAGCTGCAAAACAATTGCTACAAATAAGTTACTTACCTTTGGTAATGCTTTTTCTGGTGGATATTCCTTCCCTAGTGAATTTCCCCAGGCACCAGATGGGATCCGGAAAATTTTTACACCAAGTTTCCGTATGTCGGTAGGTTGCGTCATGCTTCTACGTGTCTGCCTCATTCCCACCCCAGAAGTGACGGTCGTAGCCACATATAACCACTACTCCTGCTGTAAATTTCTTTCTGGATTTTGTACATGCCCTCAGAGCTCAACAATCAATCAGATGTCCCATTGTGCAGATCTCTAATTTGGGCCTCTTTGGATGGAGAAACAGACCATTCCCCGGAACAGGGAGATGAAAGACTAGGACAGAATCTGGGGTTAGATAGAGTATCCAGCTGAAAGAGTGTTACCGAATCCATCTCGACAAGGTCCTTTTCTGTATGTCTTGCTTTTCTCTGCTCCAGAGAACTCCACAAAGAGCTGATCATCCACCTGATGGTCTTTGGTTTGATTGATGTAAATACTCAATGCTCTGTTGGGGTCCAAACAAAGTAATCCCTCCTCCTCTTTCGATGGGTGATGTGGAGCAAAGATCGTCGAATGCGTGATGGACTGTTCTATATGAAAAGGATCCACAACCTTTGACAGAAAGGCTGCTCTAATCCTCAACAACAGTTTGCTTGGACTAAAGATGGGATAGGGCGGCTGGACTGAAAAAACTTGAAGCCCACCCATGTAATGAGCTGAAGTTATTGCAATGAGAAAGACCATCTTGACAGCCTGGAGACACAATAAGCAGCTGTGCATTGGTTCTAGGGGGTTATTGTGAGAAAAATGAGGAACAAATTAATATCCCACGTGGCATCACAAAAGGTTTAGAGGGAATCATAGGAGTAAGGCTTTTAAAAAAGTTCATCACAATAACGGATTTAAACAATTAGGGCTGATTCAGCAAACACAAAAAGGCTGAAAGTGCAGACAAAAAACCTTTAACAGTGCCCACTGCAAGTCCTTGCTGGACCAAAGGAAAACAAAGAATACATTCAAGAGTTTGGCCAGCAACAGGTCTGTATTAATGGTGTCACGCCAGGCAGCAAACTTGTCCCAGCACCTAGCATAACCAGACTTTGTAGAAGGGTGCCTGGCAGTAAGGAGGACATCCTCTACTTCAAAAGGGAGATCAAATGCAGTTATGTGACACTGCTCAATCTTCATGCATGGCGGAGTAGACTGTGCAGACCCAGTTGCAAGCCCCTGCCCTGCTGCTGCGACACAAGATTCTTCTGAAGTGGCAGCTCATCGGAGGAAAGATACCCATTCCCAGATGTTCCGGGTACCAAACTCTAATGGCCCAATCTGTAGCCACTAAGATGACTTGAGCCCAGCCGTTCCTGATCTACTTTGGAACGGCAAGCAGTGGTAAGTGGGCATACTGGAGTCCCATGATCCACTCTAGGCGGAATGAGTCTCCAAGAGAGCCTTCTTGGAAACTCCAGCAAACAAAAGTGCTGACAATGCGCATGCTTGGAAGTTGTGAAAATATCGAACCAAGGATCAACCCCATTGCTGGAAGAAGCCCCGACGATTCAGTCAGTTCCAGGGGTGCAGGCCGCCACCGCAGATTTTTTGCTATCTCTCTTGAAACCTGGATGGAATCGGACAGGTTCCCTGGGTGGAGGGCACACTGAGACTTCAGATCCCACTGCAGAGCCTGCATATTCCATCTGGCATGGTCGACAAACAGGATGCAGGAAGTCAAAAGGCGAAGAAGCCTCAGAGCCACTCTCACTGAGACCCAGGAGTGAGGCTGAAACCTCGTGATCATAGCCTGAATGTCCTGGACTTGTTGATCTGAAGGTAGGGCCCGAAAACACATTTTATCCAAAATGGCTCTGATGAATGGGAGCCTCTGGGAAGGAGTCAGCTGTGACTTTAGCATGTTCACAGTAAACCCCAATGATGTCAGAAGGTTTGCCCTCGTCTGGAGATGGTCCATGACATGTGGAAAGCCCACCTCAAAAAATCAGTTGTCGACATAGAGGAAGGCTGGTATAGTCGACCTCTGAAGATATGTCATGACCACTGCCATCACTTTCGTGAACACCCCAAGGGCACTGGTGAGGACGGAAAGGAGCACGGAAAACAGAAAATGCTCCTGCGCACCTTGAACTACAAGGAGAGTTTGTGGGCCTTAAGGACAGAAACGTGGAAATAGGTGTCCTGCAGATGCAACACTCCTATCCTGTTTCCTAAATCCAGGCCAGACAAACCACGGGCCAGTGTGAGAAGTTGAGAGGTTTAAAAGCTATCATAAGACATAGACCTCAGTCCTTTTTTAACACTAGGAAATAGTAGGAGTAAAACAAGTCCTTATTTCCAATGCTGACACTCTATGACTCCTTTGACCAAAAGAGCCTGTACTTTCTCCAGCAAAATGGACAGATGCTCCTCTAAAAGCTGCTCTTGTGGCAGGTCGGAAAGGAATTGCAGTGAGTAGCTCCATTGAGCGATCTACAGTACTCACCTGTTGGATGTTCTATTCTGTCACCCCTGGAGAAAATGGCCGATTCTGCCTCCCACATTCTGGATCACTGACACTGAAACGAATGGGGTGTCTGTTGTTGGGGCAGTGAGCCTTGGTGTTTCCTCCTGTATGCCAAACCCCTGGGAAGCCTTGAAACTGTTAAGGAACCTGCCTTACGGGCACAGAGAGAGCCAGGGAGCGTGCTATGGCTCTATGTTCTTAGAAGGGTAGATGGCTGAAAGTTAGTTATTGCCTAATGGCAGCAAATCTTCTATTTTCACCCCTTTAATTTGAAACAGTTCTTTTTTGTCCTTCATGATACACAGACTGGCAAGGTTGTCATGTGACACACATGCCAACAGTAACCTTGTATCTGCGATAATAAGCACTGATTTTGTGGCAGAGGGCGTCTGTTGGGAATGTGCACCCCTCATTTATTAAACACACTATTAAGGCTCCAATTGATGTGCCATTTTCTTTGTTATCATCTGTAGCTTTTCTTTGACTTTTTTAGCCAAACTGCTGTGATGCAGAAAGTAATTTTTGCATTCGTGGTTCTAAATCAGGTTGAAACTCAGTGACCCACATCCAAAAATAATGGTTCAAGACTAATGTGGTGGGTACTTGTTTTGCTGATATATTTACTAAGTTTAATGACATTTTTACATCAGTGTCTGTAATTATTTGTCAGTTAAGAAAAATATTTTCATCTGTTTTCTAATGTCACTAGGAGATGTTTAATGGGGAATTCCAACTCATCACAATGGAAGCTGCCATAACTTGCAGACAGCACTACTAAGCCATATCAAAACTTACTATCACTCTCATGTACACAGTGTTATATTTTCACTCTCTGCAATGCATTTCTGCAAGTCAAAACCATAACCCTAAAAACCATTACCGAAGCCAATAGGTTTGGCCCTTGTAAAGTGCATGCATGCAAGACATATGTAGGCACCACAAACTCGCACTCCTGCCCTCAGATGGGCACATCCCTCATGGTGCATTCACACAGACATAGGCCTCACTAAGCACTCGCACATGCACAACTTTCAACCTATAGACCACTTACCCTGCACTCACAAAAGAATATTAATCCTGCATTCACACAGGTACATTCCTCATAATGCACTCACAAAACATCGTGCCTATCCTGCACTCACACAAGCACACTGCTCACACACAGGTACACCGCTCAATAGGAAGAAGCAAAGTTTGGACAGATGGACATAGGACACACAGGTTTATTATTTGGTGCATTAGTCCACTAGTGTAATTCAAAGCTTTTGAAGCAAGCTGCACTGAAGCCTGAATGTCCACTGAGGTTATATAACCTCCCATCAGTCACACTTGGATCAGCACTGCAGACTATGTGAGTCTGATCTTTGTGGACTTTTGCGAGGAGGAATCTAGGCATCAAAAAAAAGTCCCACTTCCCTTCTAAAAAACAAGGAGGTGGTTTACCATGTAGTGCAAGCATATGCTAAAATAAATTTAAAAAATGATAGAAATAAAGAAAAACAAAATAAAACAAATGTCAACTAGATGGGCTTTGCACTGGTCTACCATCTTGGAACAGTTAAAAATGATAGAGCATGTAGAATACAGTTTCAAGATGGTGGCAGAGCTTTCAAGCTTGCAGCAGTGATGCATGGCGCTCTGCGTAAGAAAGTTGTGGTCCAATGGCAGCGGAGCTGCTTGTACTCTCATTAGCATTAGGCTGTCAGTTGGAAGTGAGCTGCTGGGGAATAAACTGAAGGAAATATCTTCTGAGGTCCAGAGTAACACAGAGTAAGCAGGCAAAATACTGTTACTCAGACTACCAGACGTCCTATGGACCTGCGGTTGTCTACTAGGCAGAGCCAAACATTGCCTACAAAGCCAATGGCATCGGAGGGCTGATACACGCCCAATTGTACGTATGCTGTTCCAAAGTGCTGAACTAGTAAGTGAATGACACTTTGTCTGATGAATAACTGAAGTGGACCTAAAAAACATTTTCTCCAAGTAAGATTATGTATTATTTTTGAGAAAACACAAGACTGGAGAGACCACTAAACCAGTCTTTTGGTCAGACCTGATACACACAGAAATAGAGAGAGCACAGGGAGCAGGATTGCAGGGGCTCCTTGGTTCACACGCAAAAAGCATAAAGCACTGGTCAAGAGCATCACAATCTTCCCTGAAAGAACAAGTGTGGTACTGCAGTGTCCGCCAGTGCAAACTTCCTTCTAAGTTAAGGAACAAGTATGCTACTGCAGGGCCAATCAGTGGAATCTTCCTTTAATGACATGGTGCAAGTGTGGCTCTGCAGTGCCAGTGCAACCTTCCTTCTAAGACATGGAACAAGTGTGGTATTGCAGGGAAACTCTAAGCTTCCTTCAAAGGCATGAAAAAGTATGGCACTGGGCAGCACCATTCAACACCTCCCTCGGATACAAAGAAGAAGCATTTCCAATTTGGTATAAGTGTAAGGAACATCACTGAAGTGTATGAATAAAAACTTGACTCACGCATAGCAAGATTACCGCACACAACACAGATACAGAACCAGGAAGGAGTACACGCTTCCCTCACACCCATAGAGCAAATTCTGATCTGGTCAGAAACAATGCAAGATTTGCCAGCACTGTAAGCTCCCCTCATACACATCACAGATGCAAGATGGTCATCAGCAGTGCAAACTAAGATATCCGCACATATAACACAGGTAACCCACTGGCAGCCGCATCTAAGCTTATTTCAGGCACAGAATACCCAGAGTACAGAAGTGAATGAGCTACTGAAGGCTCAAGCCAGAAGCTAGACTCTGGTTCAGCTAGACGTCCTCTTCTGCCCTTGAGCCCAAAATGAGCTTAGCTTTCTTGTGGCTTCTGCCTGCTACCCATGCTCTAACCTCATGCACCAAGAATGAAAGACAAAGTATTAAACTCTGACATCAAACAGGAGCAAGAAAGGGATACCAATATAGTGGGTGAATTACACAGTGCGAGACCAGAAAACCTGGGATCAATCTATGCTTGGCCACATGACCAAATGGTGTGATCTTTGTCAGTTATTTTCTTTTATGGGGCCTCCTACTTTTTAATGTTTTCATATGAGAAACCCTCGAAATACGTGAGGATGTGGGCTGTACAAAAATCTCTCTTGTGTTTGACTTAATGGACTATAATGCTGCTCCTTGTAAAATAAGAATGTAGTTAACATATATGGTGCACGAAACAACTGGCTTTCACTAATAGTATTGTTGTCGGAGTGGGGGGGTTTGGACATGAATGTTTAAAAACAATCACTTTTGATAAATGTCTCTGAATGCAGAGATATCATCTGATGTACTAAGGTGAAATGCTTGTCAAAGAAATATACTTTTTCGAATTTTGTAGACACATTATCATAAGTTTGCATAATATTTGCTGCATGATTGCCATGCCTGGGCTCTTGGGGCCAAGACAGACCCTTAACTAGGCTCTCCCTGTTAATATGTTGGCTCGTCCACCTTTACTACAGCAGTATGTATAGCAGTTAGCCAAGTTCCCCCTCTCTCAGTATCTTCCTCTGGAGAGCAACATCTTGTTTTCTGATATTCTAGTCGGTTTCCACAAGCCTCAGAAGGATAACTTTTCCTACTCCTGGTTTAAATATAAGAATTGTGCATTAGTGACTCCAAGAAGTTGTTTTAAAGTTACTTGTGCATTTTATTAGCATAAAATGAAACAAATAATCACAAATCCTTTATCTTCACAGTTCCTGAACTCTGTCCTAAGTAAGTCTATATACTTTTACTAACTGCCATCGTCTTCCCTCCACCTATCAGGCTGCAAGCAGTGACTACTGTGACTGTCTTGTCTTCAGAAGCCACCCAGCATCATGGGCATAATTTCTTCTTTGACCTCTGCTGGTGTCAGGCAGCCAGGGCGGAAAAGCACACTATGCATTTACAAAAGTGAACATGCACCCTGCTCGGCCATTCAGTGCATACACAATGAGTATGCAGTGCTCCCTCAGGTGCTTCTGTAGATTCTGCTGCTTGGAGTCTAACTCCTGAGGCACTTGCACGGAGCGAACAGCAAACTCCCAGTGCTTGAAGAGCTCCTGTGGCCTTAGTAGGCAGCGATGCTGGAATAACTTTCAGACTAGTGGTGCTGCCATCAATATTACAACACTGTAATCATAAGGAGTCTGAAAAATCCAAGCATCACACAGAGAACAAGTGTTGCAAATGAACCACACCCATTCAGCAAGAGAGAGGTAAGGGTGTAACATGTAGGTGGTGTTCCATTTAGGAGCACACTGTCGCAAATATATCACTAAACCATGGTGTGGTAGCCAAAGTCATTTATAGACAGCCCATTTTTCCATTGAAATGACTACTAAATTTGCACAGGCATACAATTTTACTGATAAAACTATACAGCACACAAACAATAATGTGTGTCACGAATATTTGTCATTTGTGCGTCACCAAGTGTCTTGATTTGTTTTGAGCCTTTTAAAAAAAAAAATTCCCATCATACTTTAGAATTAGAAAAAAGCTCTTCATTTGTGCTTTCCAGTTTATTTATTTCAAAATATTTGTACACTTCATTGATGGGTATTACAATTTTGTTGTGTGTAAGAATCAAATGACATCCTACAGCTTTCCAATTCACACCAGAGAGATCATCCCATAGTTCACTTTACAACATACACACACTTAGCGGTAAGGGAAAGAAAAGAAACTCCAGTTTCCATGTTAAAAGAAAAAGCAGTAATTTGTCAGAAGACTAGACTGACATTTGACCTCGGCCTTTGAAAGCACACAAATGTTACAAGTTAAAAACTAAATTTAAAGTAATCTTTAATGCTTTACCTACCTGAGTGTCAACATCATAGGGCTGTGGTCAGAGATCGTCTTTCACATGTATTCTGTGCCAATCAACCAGGGCTGAAGGTCCGTCAAACAGACAATACTATTTAGCCAAATATGCAAATCATAGAATTGGGAATACATTTAATGTCGACCGTGTGGGTATCAAAACTCACCACATGTTCCCCTAACTCCCAGTTCCTCAAACAGTCCATCAGTACACAGGTCATCCAAGGTGCCTTTGGCATAAGCGGATGAGACCTGTCCATAACAACCTCATTGATTTACCAGAATTACAAATATCTAGGTCACTAACACTAGCTGTTTACAGAAAGGATCACAAAAACATCTTGGTCCATATTTGATGTATAGACACTCACCAACATCACCTTACTGCCATTCAGTCTACCAGGCACCATGCCAAAAAGGCCTTCTTTGTCAACAGTAGTCTTGACTGAGATGATTGGAACTTCAGGACCCCACTGACATGACGAGAACTGGGTGTGGAACAGATATCCCCTCCAATTTTTCTGCATTCTCTTTCCCCGTCACCTAGGTTAAATGTGCCTACTGAAGGAACACTAAGTGAACACCCTGCTTTCTACCAAATGGAGTAATTTTATATCCCACAACATTGTTGTTCATTCCCCTGACATTTCAACAGCCCCTGTCCCACTCCCACTGGCCAAGGGGAAAGAGGACACACAACTCGGATGCGCAAAAAGTGCATGGTTAGAGCTCAAGTTAACACCTATCCCGATAGAGGACAATCTAAACACTTGAAAACATCCCAAGAAACTCCTCCCAGACCGGAGAGGCAACAGCCTTCAGTTTAAAAGGAAAATGTTACTTACCCAGTAAGCATTTGATCGTAGCATGTAGTGTTGCTGTGCTCTCCATATTCTTGCCTTCTAATGTTGAGCTTGGACATTTGCAACTTGATTTTCTTCCGAGTCACAAGGTATGGTGACTCCTCCCTTAGTTCGCAAAGAGCAGGGGCAACAGCTCTATCGTTAGATTGTTTTCCGCACAGCGGGTGAGCGTAAAGATGGCGCATCAGATAGGAAAGAGTGGTGAACATGCAACGAGTTAGACACAAAGTTGCTGTGTACATTCGTTCACAATTGCAACAACCAAAGGCTTCCAGGGAGGATGGGAGCATATGAATCTACAGCACTACACACCACGAACAGATGCTTACAGGTTAAGTAACATATACCATTTGTGGCATGTGTGGCTGTAGGTACACATGCTCTACATTGACTAGTTAGCCAACTCTTGCTTGTTGGCGTGCTAAGACATCTATACAGTAGTGCTTAGTAAACATGTGTGGAGTGGACCACGAAACTGCCTTACAAAGTTCGGCTATGGGTATATTTCTAGGGAAAGCCATAGTGGCTTCTTTTGTGTGCGTGAAATGGGACCCAGGCAGGATACGCAAATTCATAGATTTGACAATCCATCTGGCTGGAAGGGGGACACCACCTTGGGAAGGACTTTAAGGTTGGTGGTGAGGACAATTCTGTCA
Source organism: Calotriton arnoldi (assembly GCA_963921515.1). NCBI lineage: Eukaryota > Metazoa > Chordata > Amphibia > Caudata > Salamandridae > Calotriton > Calotriton arnoldi. The sequence goes on from CAWUFW010000885.1 coordinate 2,403,527, forward strand.
TTATGAACTTGAAAAAAAGGTTCTTCCAGGGTGAGGGTCTGCAATTTTGCAAACTTGCTGTATAGATGTGATAGCGACAAGGAAAGCAACCATCCTGGAAAGGAATTGTAAATAGCATGACTGGAGGAGTTCAAAAGGAAGGCCCATGATTCTGGTAAGGACAACGCTAAGGTTCCAGTACCCTGGGTGGAATAACCTCCGAGTCCTTTCATGAAAGCGTTGATGAAAGGGGTTTTGAATGGAAATAGTGTTCCCTGTTTTGCATGTAGGCTGCAATAGCGTATAAGTGAAGATGTACGGATGTGGAAGCTTGGCCTGATTTCTGTAAATGAAGACAGTAGCAGACAATATCCTGAACTGCAGGTTTAAGTGGGTCTATGTGTTTAGGAATGCAGTAATGGACAAACCTTTTCTACTTGGTAGCATAGCACGCACATATATTTGGTATGCATGCTTCTTTGAGGATAGACTTGCATTTTTTAGGTAGGTTGAGATAGCCGAATTCTAGGACCTCTGGAGCCAGGCTGCTAGATTGGATTGCCGGGGGTTGAGGTGCCTGATTGTACCTTGGTTCTGCATGAGAAGGTCCAGCCTGTTGGGGAGATTCTCATGGGGAACCACTAAAATCTCTTCAAGGGATGAGAACTATGGTTGTCTGGTCCACATCAGGGCTACCAGGAAGAGAGTGAGGGAGGTTTACCAAAGCTTCCAGACCACATACAGAAGGAGTGAGAGAGGTGGAAAAGTATAGGCAAAGATCCCTGACCAATTGGTCCTTACGACACTGCCCATGGACTGGGTGTGGGAATCTGAAGGCAAAGTTTTGGCATTTTGGGTTGAGGTTAAGAGGCAGACCTCGGGAAACCCCTCCAATGGCGGAAGTGTGGGAGCAGTACTTGTGGGTGGAGTTCCCACTTGTGGACACGTGACCGCATTCGGCTGAGCAGGTCTGCAAAATCGCTGCCCACTCTTGGAAGGTACTCTGCCAGGAGTTGTATCCGGTGGTTAAGCGCCCAGTGCCAAATGCTTCGTGCTAACACTGTCAGCTGTGGTGAGAGTGTGCAGCCTTGATTTTGGAAATAGTACATGGGGATCACGTTGCATGTTTATTATGATTTATTCAGGATTCCGTCCATCATTTGTTGCCACACCATTTTGCCTGGCATCTGTTGCTAGGATGGCCTCAGACTCATATTCCATCTGTTCTTCTCATACTGTGTTGTAACCGGGTGCTGCAGATTATTTGTTGCTGTGTACGATTCCATCTAGTTCCAGGATTCTGCCGTTTCAGTGAAAAAATGTGTCTTGCCAACAGCCAAAACAAGCACCTTAAGCTGAACGCATCCTTCTCCTAAGTCCAGATGAAGGCCCCTGAAGATCCTTCGCAGCTTTCCAACACTCCTAATAAATGCCCCACACAACGTCAAGGTTTTAAAATTCACAACCTATATTTCCTGATCTAATTTCCTGAAATCTACAAAAGGAAATTAACTCACTGGCATGCCATTCGAATTCTCAACTTCTGATGTAGACCCCTGCGACATTTATACAAAGTTGCGCACCTGACACATTTTACCCGTCCGACACCGTTTCTGCTGGCTACAGACCTCCATCGCATCTTCCATACATATTCCTCACCCCCTCCTAAAAATTCATCACCCCCACCTAAAAATTCAGGAATTATGAAGCAATGTATTTATAACTTTTATATCCCAAAACAACTTGGAACTACTTTGTAAATCTATTGTCTCTGCACATGCTAGACCCTGGCCCTTCATGGACTTTGGGCCCCAAGCTTGGATTTTTTGCCACCTGGCTTCCAGTATTTAAATCCTTTTGTAAATGCCATCATTTCCACACTTAAGTCATTCTCAGCTAAACTCTACATGAAACGCCTACATACTTTCATAATACATCTTGCTATCTAGAGTGTTGTGGCTCTTAATGGCAGGCATATCTTTGACAGCTGGTGCCTGCAGGTATAAATATTTTGAACACTAGCAGCATTGATATTTTGTTGCGTAATGAAAACTTTAAGAGGTACCTCTCTGCTTTGGATATTTTGCTCTTCTAACTTGATTCTAGTGTAGCTTATAGAACCAGAGTTTTGTGTGCTTATGATATATCAAAAGTGGAACAAAATGGCTAGACAATTTGCCAAGTGCCATTCTGTCTCATCATCCCAAAGAAAGGAGACCTCCATATGTGCGTCACTATTATAGATATGCAATGGTGTTAAACAAAAACTCTAGTGCAATGTATTTCTGAACAAGTTTCCTACAGCAAATATATAGGTTGTCTCAAAAAATGCGATTTACTAAATGTGTATGCCTCCAAATTCTTCCTGTGATTTGTTGATTTAGTTATCGTTTTATTTGTGAGATTTGAAGAGTACACAACTACTTGCAAGGGTATCCTTGTGCTTTGATATACCAGAAGGAACAGAGTAAATTAGAGCTCCATTTTTACAGAAAGAACAGTTTTTCTGAACTCTAGTTAACTGATGGATAAAAATTTGACAGGCAGGCATTTTCAAGTCTTGACAGCTATATATGCAGAGGATTGGCTGTTGCGTGTTGATTTTTCAAATTTTGGGGAGAACAAGGAGGTGAAAAAAAGTAGAACGAAAAGTACGTATGGGTCTGAATAAGCTAAACATGTTTTTGATAAGTGCTGCATTTTGACCAAAAGGGCATTGTGATAGATACAAAGACTTATTACAATGGTGCGTTTGGAGATTGGAAGCCAATAAAGAGGTCTGAGAGGGTGTGAAATGGGAGCATCATGAGGAAGACCTAATATTAGTCTAGCGAACAAGTTTTCATCTTTGTTTGAATGACAGAAGGAGCATCTAACGGACATGTCTGCTATCACAGACCACGCACTGACATTTTTTTTTCAAAATGACAAAATAATTTTATTTGCAGAGATAGACATGATAAATTCTGTCCCACAATTACAAACTTTTACATTTAGCCTAAGATGACAAAATATGGAAAAACCAAACGGTCAGCTGTAAAAACAAGAATATATCCTTACCAATCCAACATTACCTCTACTACACTATTATCTTGTCTGCCATTATACTGTGAATCAGTAACACTTAAAACAATAAGCCTACTGCGACTACGTAGTTAGCGTTCATTTATTTAATTTTTATTTACTGCATTTAAATAAATGAACAAATATAATAAAAATGAATTGCTTAGTTTTACAGTTATAATGAGCAATAGCATTAGGGCTCCATATCTTAACATTTATAAAAATATAATAATTAAAGTAATTTAAACAATTATCTTTGGAGTCCCTTGTATATTTCGACAACTGTAACAACACTAAGGAAGTGAACACAAGTAATATATATATCACAGATAAGGAGAATGTCTTACATGTAGTGGAACGAGGTCCTATTCTTTTGTTATTGGAGCGCAAAAAGGTTAAGCGCTTCACTATTTTCTTACTGGCTATAGTACTTAGCTTGAAAAGGCTCTTTATTTTTTCGTTTAGCTGAATACTACACTAAGCATTACCATATGTCAACATGGCGTCAGTCCTTTCCTTATCAATTAAGAAGTCATTTGTCTATTTTAAGTGTGACGACATTTGGGAAGTGAATGTAGGGTATATAAACCTATCCAAGATGGCGCTCATTTTACAAGACGAGAGTACGCTGGTACACAATGCTGCCATGCGGCCTTACCAGAGATAATTGAGGGTAAATAATGTGTGAGGAAATTATGATTGTGAATGCTGGCAAGAATAAATGCACATATGATATACTACAGATTGAAAGGAGATCATGTCACTATGCAAGTCCTTGATGCATAGACCCCGATTACAAAAAATGTAACAGTGGTTTTGCCCTTTCCTTTTACAAAGTAGCATCTGCATCTCTTCTCCCCCACTTTGTATATACTTTGGAACCACGCTTCAAGATGGCGCGTGGCTTATATGCACAAGGACCGTAAATTATTCCTGCTACGTGCGAGAGCCAGATAACAGTGACTCGGTTATAGGTATCACCAACTGAATGAAGATCATACCACCAAATGGGTCTTTAGTTTATAGACCATCTTTAAATACAAGTATATGTTTGTGCCTTTCCCTTCACATTGCTGCTTACACATCTCCTGTCCCCTTTCATGTATTCAGGACGATGTGGGGAAGCGAGTAGAAACTACGTTTCAAGATGGCGCTTGGCTTATACGTATAACATACTATCGTATTGTCCTGTCTTTTTGAAACATGCATATATGCTATACCACCAACTGAAATGCAATCATGGAATTTTGTATATAGTACAATCAAGGTTATCTCTTGCCATAAATGATCTGCAAATAAAGAGAGGTTTCAAAGGATCACAACATTTCGTCGTCCATATTAGTTTATAATTGATTGATGTGAGAACACTGAAATGTAACTGCAGGGAGTATGCTTACATAGAATATTTAGAGAAGTAGGGTTTGGATTAAGGTAATAGTTGAAAAAGTATCTAAGAATGATTAGTGCTAGGGTTATCTTAAATAGCATTTATCATTGGTGATGGTAAGGGAGTTTTCTAAAAATAAGGAATATGTTACTTACCGTTATCCTGTGGGCACCATTGTTTCATATTTGCTTCACCTACTAAAAGCAGTGTTAGCGTACACTTCCACGCGCCTACACCTTGCACCTGTTGCCACATACATACAAAGTACACAGCTTATTCTCTTTTCAAGACTCCCCGTCATTATCGAGAGTCCTAAAAGAGTAATTCCACATATGGTGCCCCTGTCCCTCTATGGAACCTTAACATAGAACTTACGAACCTGCTGGGTCTCCCATATGAGCTCCGGCATTCCTGTCCTTTGCAATTCCTTTCCTGGAAAGTGGCTTTCCTTATAGCCATCATCTCGCTAAGGCACATATTGAGTTGCAAGCCCTCATTTTACAAGAGGTCTTTATCCAGGTCCATCAGGATAGAGTTGTCCTCAGAAACGATCCGAAATTCCTTCCTACGGTGGCCTCTCCTTCCAAACTTAATCAAAGAAGAGAACTACCAGTCTTTTTCCATTGCCCAGACTCTGTAACAGAAAGGGATCCTCACACTTTATGTGTTAAAGAGCTTTGAAGTACTATAGTGACAGAACCAAACCTTATAATAACAATCAACAGCTTTGTGTCACATTTGCAAATCTCATAAAGGGAATCCAATATCAAACACTGGCATAGCTAAATGGATCGTTCAATTTAGCCAGACCAGCTGCCTTAAAGCATGGTTTGGTGCTCATGTAGAAGGGACGCTAGTCTGCAAGCTTTAGCCGGGCCACAGAGAAAATAAGCAAATTCTCGGCACACTGAGACCTAAGACACTGGGGAACAGTCTCTTGGGTTGATAAGATGCTGGTGGGGAGGATCTGGGTGGTGGATCATCGGTCTGACTAGCTGCCAACAGAGTTGATCATGAAGCGCAGATTACTGAGACAGCGGCATTAAAATGGCGGGCATGGCCCTGGAATATTCTGGCAGTCACCATGGGCATCAAATGGCCAGGCAGCCACGGAGACACAACCAGGTGCCTCCTCATTACCCCGGCCCCCGATGGACACCATCAACGGGAAAACGAGACTAGCAGGATACTCGCGGTTAGGCTTCCCCATGCACGGCAGACCAGCTGCGTGGGCAAGCCAGAGTAAAAAGCACAATGCAAGAGGTGAAGAGGTGGGTGACCGGACTGCCCTGAGGCACGTGAGACCCTGCGGTGGGGGGATGAAATTGCTTAAATTGGGGACTACATTTTTAATCTAAGGAGGCCCAGGCTACAATCCCATGCGCACAAGCGGAGTACATGGACCCTGATGAGCAAAGATCAACTCCAAAGATGAGGCGGTGCAGAGGGACACCGGATTGCCCTGCGGCATATAGGACCCTGCAGCGGGAGACTGTGATCGCTGAAGTGGCACCATTACTGTCAGTGTGATACAGATGTATCAATAACCTTGGGGAGCTCAGATTACTGTGCCTTACGCAACAGTGGAATGCACTTCAGCCGTCCTAAGAGGTCCAGGCTCCCATCCCTCACACATGCCTGGTGGAGGCTTCTCTCCTGCAAGTCAAGAGTTGACAGATCATAACCCACGCCTGCACATAGCCACGCAGCTCTGATGAGTATGAAGCAGAGGTGGAAGCCGCCGGGGGCTACCCTGGTCAGATTGGTATCTCACTCAGAACCCCCGTTGCAGGAGGGGACTCAAGACGAACCCAAGACCTGCAAGTAGGCAATGGATGGGCCCCACCATGAATTGGCCAAGCTGGACAAAATATTGGCTGCCATACAAAACTCCAAGGAGACCCTGAGGGTCAAAATTGATGCTCTTGTTGTAGATTTAGGCCTCCTGCGTCAAGATCAAAGGAACCTTGCTGAAAAAGTTCATCAGCATGAAACAGACGTAGCGGACATTCAACCATGCACTGCAAGTATGGGCAATGCTGTGGCAAACCCGTTGCAAAAAAGTTACACGTCTTGGACACAGTCTGGAAGATGCAGAAGGGTGAAATCGCAGAAACAACATACGATCATGGAGTTGCCCGATGTGGTGGAGGGGACAGACATGGTAACATATTGCGAGAATTGGTTATTTGAGGAGGTGGCCCTGCAGGCGCTTACAAAATTCTTCGCTCTGAATAGAGCACATCGAGTCTCCTCATGCCGCCTTCCACCAGGCACCCCTCCCATCCCTAAGGCCTGGGGTGGCATGCTTACTCCACTATAAAGATCGGGATATTATCCTGCAAAAAGCGAGAATGGCTGGCCCCTTCATGACAGAGAACCACAAGCTATCCATCTTTCCAGATAACACCCAGGCCGTGCAGAGACAAAGGGTGCCTTTTGTAGCTGTGAAGAGAGTCCTACGAGCGTATGGTAACCAATATGCCTTACTATACCTGGCCACACTAACGACCAAGTTGGATGGTAAAACTGCTTTCTTCAAGGACGCTACAGGGGCCTGGGATTGGTTGGAGGCCTACAAGACCGAGTTGGGAGGGGTGCACACACGATTGAACTATGCACCCAAATAGAAACGGGCCCGAGAAAACAACGAAAATGTGCTAAACCACACACCAAGTAACAGAAAAGGGACTGGAAGCCGCTCTTGCAGCAGCAATGGCTCTCGGAGACAGCAGCTTTAGGGGTTACACCATGTCACCTGATGCCTCAGGAGATGACTTGGGCCATGAACGAGAAGCATTGGAGGAGTACACCTCACTGGCTCTCACACCCGGAACTACCGACGATCTGTAGTCTCTGAGAACAGTAAATCAGGTCTGCTATGTGGTTCCTCTTCATAAATAAGCAAGATTGGTCTGGCAGCCCAAGAGATGAGATATGGGGTGGGACCTATGTTGACACCATCTGCATGTATAGCTAGGGTGGCTGATTGGAAGGATGGTGCTCCAGGGAGCTTGACACATTGCACAGTAGTCACTGGGCCAGGCAGGAGCATCGGGAGCGAATTTAGCGAGCTCAACTACATCCCCACCTCTTCTCCACAATCAGAGTGGAGACGCACTAAAAGTTCTTAACCTTCGAACATTTGTTATGGACGGGTGGCCGTTGCCACCAGTCCTGGGTATTAGGAGTTGTGGGGAAATTCTTCAGTTTGTTACACTATAACTCACTAGCTAGAATCACTTGGGCGATAATCGCAGGCTGACGTGGAGGAAACACATAGTTCATAAGACGGAGGGCTGGGCGTGCCAGCTCCGCCGCAGCAATGGTAAAGGCGGCTCACACTCTGCACTTAGATAGCCATTCCTAAACACACAATTCTAACATGGAACGTTAAGGGTATTGGGCTCTGTAATTAAATGGTATAAGGTCCACACATACTTGAGGAGGCGGGAAGCCAACATGGTATTCCTCCAGGAAACACACCTGACAGCACATGAAGCATTAAAGCTACAAGACGCTGAAGAGGGCTGATATATGCCCCCAGGTATTCCTATTATGCTAGGGATGCGCTGGTGTGGATTCGGTCGGGGACCCCGCTCCAGGTTTTTTTTGATTGACAGGGGCCTGGAGGGTAGGTAAGTTCTGGTCTTGGGCTGGTTGGATTGCAGGAGATTAAGCTCAGCTGCATATACGCTCCCAATGTGGACCAGCCCCTTTCTTTAAGCTTCTTTCAGTGAAGCTGGCCACAAAAACAGCAACCCGTTACTACTGATGGGAGACACAAATTGTGTGCTGGATGTAGTGCTGGACCGCTCTTGCCCACCCTTGCTGTCTGCCCCAGTAACTAGGGTGGCGCAAACATTTGTGAAATGGCTCCAGGACTAGAACCTGGATGATGCATGGGGGACTTGCCATGCACATGTCCGGGATTATTCCTTTTACTGAGAGCTTTCATGACTTGCATGTCAGCTTCGATAGTTTCTTAATCGCTAGAGCACTGTCCCAGATGGTCATACATGCAGAATACTTGGGTGACAGCTACAGGGCGTAATGTTTCAAGACACGGCACTTCGAGAGGAATTGCAGCAAGTAACAAGTGATTATTTCGCTGGGCATCAAGGCAGAGCCGCCTCCTTTCCGGTAGAATGGGAGGCATTTAAGACGATGGTGTGCAGCCACTGCAGTGGAGCGGTAATGGGGGTACATAAGAAGCTAGAACAGGAATTGACTGCTGTAGCAATGTGTGATAAACACAAAGTTGATATACCGTGTAAAGAGTCTAGGGTTTCTCTTATGAGTAGACAGGGGCTTGCTATGCAATACTAAAGAGCTCTATTAGGGGGTAGTGTGGTTGAGCAGCCTTAGGCTTAACACAGAGGAGTGCAAGACATTTGGAAATACACACAATGATCAATAAATGGCCTAACCGGAGGCTAATCTAAACTTCCGTTCCTGCGCTGAGCAATGCAAATACGAACTCCATTAACATTACATATCTTAATACTTGTTCCTTGACTAAGCACCAATTAGAAATATTTGACTTACTCTGGTCCAATTCCCCTGATATATTACTTATAACAGAAATTTGGCTAACAGATGAATCAATGCCAGATATCCTGGCAGCCCTCCCTGAAAACTACTACCTCCTTAACTCACACAGACTTCAGGGTAACAAGCATTGGCATAGCCAATAGGTCTCGCCTTTGGGACTGTAGAAGTATATAGCCATTCAGCACATTATCCTGGTGCTGCAACATCTACTCCTCTTTAATGTGGAAGCTTTGACACTACTAGGCACATTATAGCACTGTACTGAGAAGTACTTATTTAAAGTGTTATAGGCTTTTGCATCATTTCTATTGACAGAGAAACGCATTTCCTTTAAAAAACAATTGAATATTTGAATGGCCAGACTTGAGATGCTTGTTGCGCCTTTAAATACAAAACGCTTTATAGTGCCGAGCAAATAGCACTTTAAACAAGGATTTAATTTATTAGAACGAACTGTGATTAAAACAGTTAACAATGTATGGAGCAGTCTCACGCTTGGCACTTTATTACTAAGGGGAGAAAGAAGAAAAGAAGCAGCAAGCAGGAAGGGGGTTGGGGCATGAACAGGCGCCCTCAGAAAGCATCTGACATTTTATCTTGGTCTTTGCGTGTACAGCAAATATGACGAGATAGGAGAAAGACGAGCCGATTCCGTGTATGTGTGTAAACTATAAATGCCGACAGCTAGGCGTGTTTTGTTAGAAAAGCCAAAAAAAACAATATTCCTAACACAGAAGCTGAGGGAATCGAGAGAAACTGTGTGTTTGTAAGCTAAATATGCCATCAGCTGAGAATGTTGTATTTGGAAAGCTAAAAAACACAACATTCCTAACTGAGGAGCCGAGGCAACAGTGAAAGAATAGTGCGCCGAAAGTAACAAATGGCGAGCAGAGAAAGACTGAGTGGAAGGGGGTGTGGGAAGACTGTCGAAGCGCTGCTTGGGGTGAATCTGCAGCAGTGGTTAGGAGCTATACATAGGAGTGTTTATATAAAGGGGGAGTACATGTGGGTGCCGCTTGAAGCTCCAGTAGACGATGCTGCGCTGCACGGGCTCGGGGATGCGGCTGAAGCACTGCTACACCCGCTCGAAGGCCCAGCTCCTGGCCACATGCTTGGCCAAGCAGTACAGCAGTGGCTCGGGATTTCCTTCCAAAAACAATTAAATATATGAATTGCCAGACTTCAGACGCTTGTTGTGCATTTAAATACAAAACATTTGACAGTGTAGAGCAAATAGCGCTTTGAACAAGGATTTAATTCATTGGAAAGAACTGTGATTAAAACAGTTAACAATGTATGGAGCAGTCTTTCACCTTTGCCACTTTATTGCCAAGGGGTAAAAGAAGAAAATAAGCAGCAAGCGGGTGGGGGTTGGGGCACGAACAGCCGCTCTCAGAAAGCATCTGACTTTTGAACTCTGTCTTTGCCTGCACAGCAAATGTGACGAGATAAGATGAAGAGATGAGCAGGAAACAAAGAAAACGAGCCGAGGGAAACTGTTTGTTTGTAAACTAAATATTCTGTGTATGTGTGTAAACTAAAATAAATGCCAACAGCTAGGTGCGTTTTGTTAGAAAAGCCCCAAAAAACAATATTCCACGATTGGCTAATTAGACAAAAGATCTTGTCGAGAGTGGCCTAATACCGAACCAACTATAGCCGAGATGAAATTGCTGTAGTGTTTGAAGGCCGTTTTGCCGCTTACTGAGTTTATAGCTTCTGCATATGCACTTTATATTCGGCTCTCCCTGTTGTTATTCTAATGAGGGCCTAATCAACTCTTATAAGGTGTGATTGGGGGTTTTATACTGGGCCTATAGCACTCTAGGGGGATTGTTATGCTGCTACTCTTCCGTTATTTTTATTGTAACTTATTTATGTTTTTACTGACGAATTGTATAATAGCTTTTACCATGTAGTCTTCGGCAACCGCATTTCCCATGGGGGTGCAAGTGTACTTTTATGGACCGCCTGTGCATGTCACTTTTATCATGCTGCTGTATCATATGTTTGATCTGTATGCCTTTTATTATAATAATGTCTTTTTACTGCTTTTATGACACTGGTTGTCGAAATAAAGCATACAAAAAAAATATATATTCCTGACACAGACGACGAGGGAATCGAGAGAAACTTTGTGTGTGTAAACTAAACGTGCCATCAGCTCACAAAGCCAAAAAACACAACATTGCTAACTGACGAGCCGAGGCAATAGTAAAAAAACAAAAAGTGCGCTGAAAATAACAAATGGCCAGCCGGAAGAAAAACAGTGGAAGGGGGTGTAGTATGATGGTTGAAGCGCTGCTTGGGGTTAATCTGCAGTAGCTGTTAGGCGCTATTGACAGGAGTGTTTATATAAAGGAGGAGTACATACATATCTGCCACTGAAGCGCTCCTCCACCCGCTCGAAGACCCAGCTCTCTGCCACATGCTTGACTGCACAGTCCAGCCGCGGGGGGCGGGTGGGGAGGTGGTGATGAGGAAGAGCTGGCCGGAAGCCCGCTGTGCGGCGCCAAGTACGGCCGTGAACAGAGGTGCCTGACCGGGTGCGGTGGTAGCTCAACCATGGCGAGTCGAGGAGACAACTGCGGAGGATGGGCCCGCCTAAAGAAACAAGCCCTCACCCAAAGGAACAAGACGCGCGGCCAAGAAACGCGCTCTCTGGTGGGGGAGGAGGGGTGAGAAAAGGCAGATGGCGCCTCGCCAGCGATGCGAGGAATGGCGCGTGCACACTCGCGTGAACGCAAGCTGGTCGCCAGCAAACTGCTGTTTGCACTTCCAAAACCCGTTTACTAAAACTCTCGCCAGAGCAGCGCATGCGCTGGCTCAGGCGAGACCTAAAAAGGGAGGAGAAGTGGCGGCTGTTATAAAAAAAAAAAAATAGATTTTTAACAAATTCACCTCTTTGCATCTTCCTCCAGCCCCCTACTAATCGTCCTCGTGTATAGACCTCCAGGCTACATACAACAATTTCCACAACTTTTAGCGGACTCTTTAACAATGCAAACATTTTGCTCCTAGGAGACAAACTATTGGGCGAATGAGGAGACAGGTGGACACACTGCTAGGGAAGTTTCCGAGACATTCACCAGTTTTAACCTTGCTTAACATGTGAAGGAGGCCACACACGAACAAGTCACATATTAGACCAAGTTTGGTCATCCAACTTAACCATGTTGGACCTTACGGTCTCGCCTTGCACATGGTCAGATCACCACCTTATTAGGTTTTCACTGAGAGATTCTTATTTGCGGAAACCTCCCACTTGTCCAAGTTCCTTTTCTAGGAATTGGAATCAAATAAACATTGAGTCATTTTGTGATACCCTATCACTTTTCCTTCCTATCCCCACCAAGAACCTGGAAGAATCCGAGGAGGTACTAACAAACCAGCTGAGAGTTGCCAGCAATATTCATGCCACCTTACAAGAAATAAAAACATCTCTGCAACATGAAGCCTCCAAATGGTTTTCGGAGACTTTAAAGTTTGCCAAATTGGAACTTTGGCAAAAATGAATAGAAATGGAGAAGCTCCTACATGCCAGTATTTAGAAAAGCTTTTGTTCAGCGTTTGAAAAATTATAAAAAATTAGTTTGACAGGCAAAGGCAACATTTTTTTCTAATAAAATTGTGAACTCTGAAAATAAAACAAGGGTAAGATTTGAGACAGTCAAGTAACTATCTAATCCAGACAGAGTAACCACACCTGTGATCCCCTCTCAAGAGCTATGCAATGCATTGAACTCCTTCTTTATAGATAAAATAAAGATGATAAAAGATAGTGTCCATCCCAGCTCTCTGAATTTGACAACTTCACCTGAAGATAGTAACACTTGGGTCCTCTCGGCCTTCGCAGCTATCAGCAGAGATCCCTTCTATGAACTGTTGGCTCTTCTAATGACATCTGCCCCCCCCCAAGATTCCCAAAACTTTTTTTCCCCACTTCCCAGATACAGCCACCTCTTTCCTTAATCACTCACTCAGGGAGGGGAAAGTCGCTCATTCTTTCAAGTACTCCCCTCCAAAAAAAAAATCTGGGGAGGATCCCACCAACCTGAAAAACTATAGACCCATCTCTTTACTTCCTTTTTTGGCAAAAATACTTGAGGCACATGTCGCCAAACAGCTTAGCACCTTTTTGGAGGAGTCCATGTTTCTTGACCCCCACCAGGCTGGCTTCCGACCGCGCACTCAACTGAGGCAGTTATTTTGGCAGCCCTGGATGATTTGAGGGATGAAGCGGATAAATATGTTACACAGGCACTGGTCTTTTTTACCTCTCTGCTGCTTTTGGCAGGGTCGACAGTCTCATTTTGATTGACCATGTCAGAATTGCTGGCTAGCAAGGCATCGCCCTTGACTGGATGAAGTCCTTTCTAGAAAATTGTACTCAGGCAGTCTGCCTTTTTCCTTTCTGCTCGCCGAAAGTTCAACTTGGTTGCGGAGTGCCCTAAGGCTCCTCTCTCTCACCTCTCCCCTTTTCAATCTCTATATCCAGTCCCTGATATACTCTCTCCAGAAGCGTAGGTGAAGATATAGAACTGCGCTGATGACATGCAGCTGATCTTCACAATTGACAATACGCCAGATTCAAAAACCTTCTTCCAGGACACCATGCTGTACATACGGGATTGGAAGGATAACCATCAATTGAAATTGAACTCTGACAAAACTGAGTTAGTGGTGACGAAGAACAAACTTCACCTATGGGATCCCTCTTTTTGGCCTTCAGAGATAGGCCCTACTCCCCTCCCCCCCAAAAAAAAGAAAAAGTCTTGTCATCCTCATAGATGAGGATTTATCGATGAAACCTCAGATAGGCACAGTGACCTCCTCCTGTTTCCAGCAACGTCGAAGTGTTTATTCAGATTATAAACGCTTTAGTAATGTCCCACATCGATTATGCCAATGCTTTTGATATGGGATTTCCTTCTTGTCTCGCGCACAGACTGAAGATAATACAAAATCAGACAGCCAGGCTGGCCTTTCGGCAGCCTAGATATTGCCACGTTAACCTTTGAGAAAAAAACTGCACTGGCTTCTTTAGCTCAGAGGTCCATATTTAGGTCTCTCCTAGGCAGCGCTTGTACCGTTTCTGCAAGACATGCTGTATTCAGGATATGTCTTAACAAAAAGAGGGAGAGAGAGAGGAGAGAACAGAGGGGCTCGTTCGTCTCCCCTAAAATAAGTCCACAAACAAAGAGAACGAGCTCAAAATGCAACTTTGATCAACCAAATAGTAAAGGCCATCAAAGAAATCTCCCTTGCAGGGAACCCATTTGGTTTATAAAAGAACCCTCACCCACCAACCTCGTTGGTGGCATGCTTCATCATAGGGTTCCCACCCAGGGGGCAGAGTGCCTCCTCGGTGTGCTTCGACGCCTGATTACAGTGGAGCTGGTTTTGGTTTGGTCTTTGAGTGGGAAGTGAATACTGTATTTGTCACTTTCACTGTAAATCAGGGAACCCTATGATGAAGCATGCCACCAACTAGGTTGGTGGGTGAGGATTCTTTTATAAACCAAATGGGTTTCCCTGCAAGGGAGACTTCTTTGATGACCTTCACTATTTTGTTGATCAAAGATGCATTTTGAGCCCGTATTCAGGATATGGACATTTAGCTCCGCCCATTTTCAAGGACTGCCCCTTTTACATGTGTAGTTACTCAGGCAGTTTGTGAGCACTATTTTTTTCTTTAAGTGGAGCAGTTCAGGCCAGTGCTGGTGGTTTACAGACCTCTGTTGTAAACAGGGCTGTAAATCTTGCTCTTATCTTGCCACATTTACTGTGCTTTGAAAGACCGAGGTCTGTTTTTTAGGTCTCGCCTTAGACATGCTGTACTGAGGATAGGGCATGAAGCTCCGCCCACTTTCCACCCATCTTTTTAATTGGCTCCTGTCCCGGTCCTTTGAAAATTGTGGCTTTTCATTGGTCAATAGGCTTAGTAGTCCCTCCTTAGTACCATGTTTTCTCTACTTGTAACCTCCCATAAGGACACCCCCTGTTACATGTGTTGTTACTCCATAGGTTTTAATTACAGCCCTGGATCACTATTTTCTTAAAGGGCTTTGTCCTACCTGCTTCTGCAGGCAGGTCATGCTCTCCCGCTATGCTTTTTTAAAAATGTCATTTATTTATTTAACAGCGCGGCACGCCTCAGCACTAATAATGGCGGCCGTGCTTTTCTTTTGTTACTTGCAATTGCAAAACGCAGCCCCATGCCTTTTTTTTCTATTTATTTATTTTATTTCACAATGGGCGCTTTGAACATCGTAAGGAAAAACACGGGTGCCGCGACTGCTTCAAAAGTAAAGAAACCGAGAAAAAAAATAGCACTTTATTTCTTTACTGTTCAAGCAATCGCGACACTGGCACTTTAGCTTACGATGTTTAAAGGTAAAGCGTGGGTGCCGCAATTGTAACAAAAGTAAATTAACAGAAAAAAAGTGTGCTGCCACCATTTTTGTTTACTTTTGTTACAATCGCGGCACCCACGCTTTAGCTTTAAACATCTTAAGCTAAAGCACGGGGGCCGCAATTTCTTAAAAAGTAAAGAAATGGAAAAAAAATGTTTCACACATTTGGCTACACTGACTCTTAGCAATTATGTGAGGGCCTGTGACCATCCCAGCAACCACCCTCTGACTCCCGGGTCGCACGCGACTATTCTCCTCCACCCTTGTAAGTCTGTTCTCCCCGACTCTTTACACCACCTGCTCCAGCATTGTACTCTGACCTGGGAGGAGGCACACACACACTGCCAAGCCCAGGGAAAGGCATAAAAACATGAACGTGTGTAGTTAGGTAGGCAACCAGCAGCTTTAAAGCCTAACTTCTTCCCACCTCCGGAAAAGCCTCTGTGGCTGACCACACAAGTCTTTTCTTGGTAGGGTTTGAAATACAGGTACTGTCCCCACCGCTGCTCAGATAGTGGCCCTAGGCTGGAAGCTGTGTCTTTCTGCACCTCCAGCAAAGCTTGCTTTGGACGCATTTACCAACAGAGTTATGTCGCAGCTACCCAAAGACAAGGGCATCTTGCGATGCCATGCAAAGCCCCTCACAATAGCCGGCATTTCCTTTAAGACCAAAAACAACAGGTATCTGACTGGACAGGGGATGCAGGGACAGAAGATGCTCAGCGTGCGTTAAAAGGCCACAGTCCCATACGCTAGGAACACGACTGTCCCTGTTCAGCAGCATTCGCTGAATCGCCAGTTCGTACACCAAGCAAGACATCCAGGGGCGGCTCCTCCATTAGGGCGGAGGAGCGTCGCCCCACTGCTTTCTCGCAGTGCGAGAAATCAGAAACATAAAATGGTATTTTAAATACCTTTTATGTTTCTGCTTCTCGCACTGTGAGACAACAGAAGGGTATGCCTGGTTGGGGGCGTCGTGGAGGAGTGGCTTGCCCAATGTTGTGGGCCCTGCCTGTTTGGTCGGCCCTCTGGGGCCGACCAAACCAGTCATGCGCACTCTGCATTTTCTCTATGCTACCTACATAGAGAAAATGGCCTCCCTACAGGCGTCCGGCTGGGCGCAGTCTGCACCAATCACAACGCTGCCATTGCAGCATTGTGATTGGCTAAGGGGAGGGGAGGGAGGCCGCCTGTGGCTGCTTACTGTTCAGCAGGCCAGCAGCAGGAAAACGTGGACCTGGCCAGGAGCTGAGGCGGCGCAGGACCCGGTACGTTTTTTAAAATTTTACTTAATCACCCCCGCCTCCCTCCCCCCGGTTGAACCCGCGTGACCCCCTTCCCTCCCCCCCGGCGCCCCGAGTAATCCCGGCTGCCACTGCCATGATTTATTCTGCCATTCTTTGCATGCAGCAAACGTTAGGTAGCATTTGTTAATATTACAGCAGCATGCATTGTATTTGCCTCCATGGGTAAAGAAAAAGTTACCTGGGGGTATTAAAGGAAGCGGATCACTGTTCAGTCTAAACACAGATGCTGAACTGAGATCGCAAGTTGCAATTAAATAACCTATTCTGCAATGAATGGTCACGTGGCTTGCTCACACTGGCAGCCCCCTATTACTTAATATGAGAATATCCCAAAATAGGAGTGCGGGGTGCCGGTCATCGGCTTGGCAACGTGTCCCTCTAAATATAGTGTATCCCCAGCTTGAAATGCTCTTTTCAGTTCAGAAGAGATATGCATGCATTATGATGCAAAAATGGAGACTGCTCACATTTTAGTTCTGTGCAACCTGTGAAAAGTGCAGTGTCCGTCACTGTTGTGTGGTTATTTTACCCAGAGAGCTGACGCTCAGGGCAACCCCAGTGGTGTAAAAAAACGTTAACGGGTCCTCCTGAAAGGAATGGTGATGGGGGAGGGGTGGCGGCATTATTTGCCATGTTTTGCCCTACGTCAGCCAGGATCCATTCCTATCTTCCACTTAAAACTGTGAAAATCTCCAGTGACAGGAAGTCGTGCATGTGCAATGCCCGGTCTACCAATGATTTATGTCAGGCTTTGCTGAAGTGAGGTATTCTACCATTTTAGATTTAATGGCAAATTGATGTTATCGGGCACATTCAGCGCTTAATAGGCGGGAGGTACTTATTTACCCGCATTCGGTGAGGAAATGTTCCTCAAGGTGGGAAGTAGCGTATTTTCAGAAGATGCTTAAGATCTTCGAGGATTTTCTTTTAATTAAGAACCGTGGTTTGTGCCCACTCTGCTGTAGCAAATGCTCAGCTCTTAATGACGTTTAAACAGACTTGCTTTATTTAATTATAGCTAATCACTCGGTGAAAAGTGGAATAGTCTGTGATCTGTGTGTGGAAACCAAAAGTGAATGTGTTCTCCTAGTGTAATGTAACTGGTGCTCAGGCAAAGGAAGCACTCCAATAATATGGCAACATTAAACGTGAAATGTGGCAGACAGCGCCTTATAAATCAGATCACTAAAGATTCCAGGCACCTGTCCTTTGGATCAAGTCGCACCAGCAGCGCTATGTGTTTATGCCACAATTGAGAGCTCTGGAGCAGAGACTTAGGGCACTGCACGTTTCTCATAGTGCATGCAGTCAGTCAAAAACGTGTTCAGAATACATGGCCATCAATCCTTGGCCTCTCGGCAGAGAGCACACAGTGGTCACATACTCCTGTTGTAATTGTGATTCTGTTGAAATGGGTGTGATGGGACCCTTTTGATGGGGCTACACAGTCTTCAAAATAATAAGGCTAAAGTAAAGTAAAAGAAAATGCAGTGCTCGCTTGCTACTTAAGTCATCCCTAACTTTACGGCTCACCACTTTCAAATGTCACTAGCCGCCACTGAAGATATCAGCAGCAACCTAATTACAATAATATAGCGGTCAGTTTGACCCTACACACAGCCAAAGACTTTGAGTCACTGCACAGAGCCTAAAACTGTGCCGCTAGAAACGAAACGGATGCCTCTGAAATGCAAGATGTCTGTATGCAAGTTACGTTTAAAGATTTTGCTGCTGATTTTCTTCCTCGATCTGTTGAATCTACCAGATCCTTAGGAATCTTATTGGACAGAAAATGTAAACTAGAAGCCGTCATCTGTCTAAAGGGGCATTGTTGTCAGCTCATATTACTTTGGAACTGCAAACCGTTCCTACACCGAATGACTTCTCGACTTGATTGGTCCTGAGACACCACTTCCGCGTGAAATTAAGGTGGCATTTCACTTGCTAATACTTCAAACAATACTTTATACTCACTGCCACTGTCAGCGGTACAGCAAGATCAACAATAATGTTAAATGCGATGTAGCTCAAATTCACTGAGTGAGGCCTTGCCATACCAAACAAGCATTGGCATAGCCAATAGGTCTCGCCTTTGGGGCCTTATAAGTGTTTAGCCAGAGCTATTGACTTTGCCAATGTCTTCAAGCTGTGCTGTAGAGAAGTGTGGCTGCTGTGCAGCATGCTGAAAAGTTATAATAAAAAAGTGTCAGAAGCATTTTTGTTACTTTATATATGACCAAGAAGGCATTATGTAAAACTGAACGACCATATTAAAAAAAGTATTTACAATAAAAAATTTCCTCCGTTTTCTTTTGTTCTTGCAATGCTGGCAACTTGTTTCTGCCTATTGCAATGGTTGTTTGTTAAAGCTTTTTTTTTTTGAGGGGGCATAAACAATCGGAGGGTGAAGGTTGGGAACTAGTACCTGTATTATAACACTAGCAGCGGCCAGACGCTAGGGGAGAATCAACAGATGCCAGATTCCGAGAGCAGGCTGAGGTGGTGCTGAGTGATGCTGAGGTGGTAGTGGTGGTGACTGTTGCGGAGACGATGCTGAGGTGATGCTGAATGATACTCAGGTGTTGCTGAGTGATGCTGTGGTGATGCTGAGTGATATTGTCTTGGCGCTGAGTGATGCTGTGGTGGCCCTGAGTGATGGTGCTGAATGATGCTGTGGTGGTGCTGAGCGATGCTGTGGTGGTGCTGAGCGATGCTGTGGTGGTGCTGAGCGATGCTGTGGTGGTGCTGAGCGATGCTGTGGTGGCCCTGAACGATGCTGTGGCGGCGCCGAGTGATGCTGTGGCGGCGCCGAGTGATGCTGTGGCGGCGCCGAGTGATGCTGTGGCGGCGCCGAGTGATGCTGTGGTGGCGCCGAGTGATGCTGTGGTGGCGCTGAGTGATGCTGTGGTGGCGCTGAGTGATGCTGTGGTGGCCCTCAGTGATGCTGTGGTGGTGCTGAGCGATGCTGTGGTGGTGCTGAGCGATGCTGTGGTGGTGCTGAGCGATGCTGTGGTGGTGCCGAGCGATGCTGTGGTGGTGCCGAGCGATGCTGTGGTGGTGCCGAGCGATGCTGTGGTGGTGCCGAGCGATGCTGTGGTGGTGCTGAGTCATCCTGTGGTGGTGCTGAGTCATCCTGTGGTGGTGCTGAGTCATCCTGTGGTGGTGCTGAGTCATCCTGTGGTGGTGCTGAGTCATCCTGTGGTGGTGCTGAGTGATGCAGTGTTGGCCCTGAGTGATGATGTGGTGTCGCTGAGTGAAGCTATGGTGGTGCTGAGTGAAGCTGTGGTGGCGCGGAGTGATGTTGTGGTGCTGCTGAGTAATGCTGTGGTGGCGCTGAGTGATGCTGTGGTGGCGCTAAGTGATGCTGTGGTTGTGCTGAGTAATGCTGTGGTTGCACTGAGTGATGCTGTGGTTGCACTGAGTGATGCTGTGATGGCGTTGAGTGATGCTGTGATGGCGTTGAGTGATGCTGTGATGGCGTTGAGTGATGCTGTGATGGCGTTGAGTGATGCTGTGATGGCGTTGAGTGATGCTGTGATGGCGTTGAGTGATGCTGTGATGGCGTTGAGTGATGCTGTGATGGCGTTGAGTGATGCTGTGATAGCGTTGAGTGATGCTGTGATAGCGTTGAGTGATGCTGTGATGGCGTTGAGTGATGCTGTGATGGCGTTGAGAGATGTTGTGTTGGTGCTGAGTGATGCTCTGCTGGCTCTGAGTGATGCTGTGCTGGCTCTGATTGATGCTGTGCTGGCTCTGATTGATGCTGTGGTGGCTCTGATTGATGCTGTGGTTGCGCTGAGTGATGCTGAGTGTTGCTGTGGTGTTGCCGAGTGAGAGATAGAGTGAAGATATAATGCCCAATTAGAGAGGGTGGTGAGAGAGAAAGAGAGAGAAAGGGTGTACATGGAATAAAGAGTGGAGCGGGATAGAGAGAGAGAAAGAAGGGGAGAGAGTGAATGAAGGAGTTTGAAAGAGAAACAGATAAAGGGGTGAGAGAATGAAAGGCTAAAAAAGATAGAGAGGGGAGAGTTAATTAACTAGAGAGAGAATTAGAGAGGGGAGAGAGAGAAGGAGAGAGACAATAAGAGTGGGGGGTGTGGAGTTTAAATAGAGTGAAGAAGTGACGCGGAAAAAGTAACCTTAAATATAGCTTTGTGCTTTGCGCGAATAAATATTTTTTTTAAAAACAGAGTGAGACAAAAATACTGGTAATTAGGCTGTGACTCCCAATATAAAACAAATAGCGATATAAGGTGCAATCAACCCACCGAAGCAATATTTCTAACTAGACAAAAAAAAGCTTGCATTTCAATGCTAATCGCTGTTGTTTTTCATGTGACTGTAGTCCAGGGCCGTCAGTTGGTAATGTGAGCTGCTGCTGCGATTGAAACATCAGAGTCCAGAAAGTTAATGAGCCATGACGAGGAAATGAGGAAGAGATAGGAAACCCAGATGGCAGCTGCGCGCGTGCACGCTATCGTGAACGCAAGCTGGTCACCAGCCGAAAGCCAGTGGGTTTGCACTTCCAAAACCCGCTTACTAAAACTCTCGGCCAGACCAGCGCAAGCGCTGGTGCAGGCCGAGACCTAATGATAACGATGTATCCACATTTAGGAAAATGCTCAAAACGTAGCTTTTCCGGAACTAACCCCAGGTCTTTCCGCCCAGTGGTGCTGCAGCAGGACTGATTGAGTCTTTCAGCGCCGGGACACTCTTCTCTGAGTAGCTGTGCGCTTTATAAATGCTCATTCATTCATTCATTCATTCACAGGAGTGGAATGATAAATGTCCCCAGCCAGGAATCAAAACTGTAGCCTATAGGCTGAACAGAATGTCTGCTGCAGGCACATTAACACTCGAGTTAATTCAGCAGTTGGATTTCCCTCGTAATGAGCTTTCAAACACACAGGCAAAAGTCCTCCTGTGGAGATTCAAACTTACCCTAACCGGAACCTTACCGTAACATCTGGAGTAAGAGGCTTATCAGATGTCAGCAGGACCCGATAAGGAAGCTGTTGAAGAACAGAGGAAGACGCCACAAAAGGCGTGGGCTCCCAGCTGCCAACACATGCCCCAAAAGTACACATAACAGCATAGCCTGATGAGGACATTAAACACAGCGTTATACAGAAATTGTCATTGTCCTGCATAAAATCATAAGTCACAATAAATGCCTACCGTGACAACAACGGAGTTAAGATTCAGGCAGAGGTTTTGGAACCGGGTTTAAGTCCCCAGAATTGTCTGTGCTTCGAAAAGTTCGAAAACACCCGCCATTAGCAATAAAAGGAGTAAAGAAAGAACAACCATAACACGTTTTCAGATCTAGCTCAACCATGTAAAAGAGATCCTGCTGGAGACGTTCGAGCTCAGAGGAAACAGGCCGTTGTGGCTGAGACTGCAGCGCTCACATGAGGGGCACATATAGGGTATGCCTGCCTTTACCAGCAGTGCTTGCGCATGTGCCACACCGCTCAGATGCACTCAGCTGCTCTTCCTGTTCTTTTGCGTTGTATAGCGTAGCCCGAACTCTTCTCCATACGGGTTTGAGATCACTGTACAGTCAAGGTATAGCTTCATAATGGTGCGGTGCGGGAGCAGATAAAGGTATTGAGGCAACAGCAGCCCTGAAGTATGCAGACTAGACCGTGCAGCAAAAACATACAGGGGTCAGATTAAGTCGCAATAGTTTCAAAGTAGAATGATATCAGGCCAGAGCTTACCGTTCGAAAGGGTTCAGCGCATTGACAGTGGATAGTGAAACATAACTGTTACCCTACTAACAGGTTAGTAACAAGCATTTGCAATGCAATAAGTCTTGCATTTGCGAGAGTTTGAGCTACTGGCATTGTAAATGACAATGCCTTTTATAAATAAAATGTGCACCTATGTGCAAAAGACTCAGCCTGCATGTCTGCCATGTCAGTGCGTCTCTCATATGTTGGAATTGGAGTTATTGGCATTATACATACCAATGTTTTTTACCTAGCCATGTTGCAGGGTGCAGTACCATATTTGGCCAAAAGAGGTCCTCTTTTGGCCACATTTGGTACTGCACCCTGCAACAATGGCTAGATAAAAAACATAAGCATTAATAATACCAATAACTTCAACTTTGCAAGATGCAGTACCATATGTGGCCAAAAGAGGTCCCACATATGGTACTGCACTCAGCAAAATGGCTAGGTAAACCTGCATTTGCAACGCAATAGGTATCGCATTTGTTAAAGTTAGAGCTGTTGGCATTAAAAATGGCAATGTTTTTTACTTTTGCTTTTTTATACCAATGTCCAAAATTCAGCACTACATCCCTAACCGCCAGTTTAGATGAGCCCATTTACATCTTCTGGTTGTTCCTAGAAGTAAAAGGAAGAGATTGGGGGAAGCCAGATTTTCTGTGTCTGCTTCCTACCCTTGGAACACCTTCCCCATTGAAATAAGAGCTGCAGAGAACTACACGGGATTCAGGAAAGAACTGAAAACGTGGTAGTTCTGACAAGCTTATGAATAACTCCGGTAGTAGTTGCTTCCCTCTACCCCAGCGCCAAGGGACCTTTTTGTTGGACGTGCGCTTAATAAGTGGTCATTAACATAACAAATGACACAAACGGCTCAAGAAGGAGATCCACACCAATTTACAAAAATAGCAACTATCTTTATATATGTTTAGGCATCGGAGAAAATCGTTCAGGTAAGTACGTTTTTAAATATAAATTCTTTTCACTTTAAAAAGTGGACACAGTGCAATTTCTGAGTTCTGCAATGTTATCCATTCGAAGGAAGAACAATTTTTCCAAACAGGTATAGTACAGCGACTTGCAAGACCAATCTCCAGGAGTTAAGGTGAGTGGGGGGCCAAGGTCTAAGACAGCACCAGCAGTACACCACCAGCGGCACGGGGGAGGCCCAGTGCAGGGTGCAAAACAGCATTGGGAGCACAATGTATTTCAATGGAGATCAATCACTGAGGAAAGAGGCTGCAGGCACTCGCCAGGAGGCCATTCAGGCTGAACCAGCAAGTAGGCTCAGGCCTTGCGATGCTGGTGTACAGGGGACACCTTTGGTCCTTTTCTCCAAGGCCCAGGAGCAACTGGTGCAGGCGTGTCCTTAGGCGTCAGGTTTTTCCTTACCAGAGCAGTCACGGTTGAGGGGGTCTAAGTGCAAAGGCTGCAGGCGACGTCAGGGAGTCCTGGAGGGGTGAAACTAATATGGATTCAAGCTCTGGAGGGGTGGGGGACCTTGTTAACACCGGTGGCCCACTTCAACTAGGGCCCGAGGCGACGGGTGCAGTTGTGGCTTCGGGTGTCAGATTTTGGCTGTTCTGGAGGCCTCAGAGTCTCCTCTTTTGGAGTTTCTTCAGATTAGGTCTGCTGTTCATGGAAGCTTTTGAGTCTTTTTCGAAGGCAGGCAGTCCTCCCAGGTTTCTGGAGTCAACAGCTGCAGGACGAGTCAACTTTAGTGCAGTTTTCGACGAGGGATGCAGACAGGTCGGCGAGGCTGGTGCCAGATCAGCTGCTTCTTCTCTCCTCTTCTGCGGCTCTTCAGTGTCCTCTCTCTTGTTAGGTCATCAGTATCTGCTTCTCTGGTGCCAGGGGCTCCCCTAAATACTGAATTATGGCGCATTAGGGGAGTGTAGGGAAATAGCCAATAAGCTACTGACCCTAGGGGTCACTAAGCCCCCTATATGACCACATCCTGAGGGAAGTGGACATAACCCTGTCCCAGAATTTTTTTAAGTATGCCATCATAAAAATGGCTACTCCTGAAAAATAGTGTCCATCTTACAGTAGCCCATCTTAGGGGTGGTACTAGCCTTGAGGTGGCACACCTGATTAACTAATTTTCCCGCCTGTCCAGATGCCAAGGGGGTCGTAACAAAGGAGGGCGGCTTCCTCTCCTGTGATGGGAACCAGTTTCTTATTCCAAAGGCGGCTGGGAGGTTCCCATGGGGCACCTCTAAGCTTCCCTTTGGTGCATGTACTGGTAAATCCAACACTGGCATCAGTGTGAGTTTACCAATACAAGAGGTTTGATACCAAACATCCCTATTTTCAGTGAAGCCATCATGTAGCTGGTTAACTTGTTTTCACCAGAGTCCTGCAAATGATATAAAATGGCTTTCCTGGTCCCTTGGACTGGCAGTAATAGGAGTGACCAGCACAGGGGCATATCTGCTCATGCAGGTATGCCCTCGCATGTAATATTCAGCACTTACAAATATTACATGCAGTGTTAGGGGACATGGCACACAGGGATGTGTGGCATGTTGTGTTTTCACTTTTGCCTGCACCAAGACACGCAGCCTGCGATAGCAGCCCTGCATGTGCCTGGTGGGGGGCCCTTAGGGTGGCACAATTTGTGCTGCTGCCCTTGGGGACCCTCTTTAGTACCTCAGGCCCTAGGTACCGGGGGTACCATTTACTAGGGATTTACAGAGGGTGCTAAAGGTTTTGCCAATTGGGGAACCTTTTTAGGGAAAGAACACTGGTACTGAGGACCTGGTTAGCAGGAACCCAGTACACTTCAGTCAAAGTTGCATCAAATACTAGGGAAAAAGTGGTTGGTACTGCAATAAAAACCCAGCTTCCTACACAAGCCACCCAACCCAGAGGCCAGGAGACTCAGCCAAACCTGGGAGAGATTTCCTAGTCAGTCAGGCGAGGAAGAGTAAGGAAACAGGCTGGATTGTTGCAGGGCCTACTCTGCCTTACATCTTCCTGTCTAGGTCATTCACTCTGGGGAGCTGACCTACCGCAAACAGTGTTAGGACCCAATTTAAAATGCCATGTCTACTTCTTTAGTGTCCTCGCCCATTCTCTTGTTTTTGGGAGCAGAGGTGTCCACCTCTGGTAACCCTATCTTAGCCAGGGCAACCCCCAGCTTACCCAAAGAGGTTACCCACACCATGAGCAACAGGGTCAGGGGACCTAGCTTGCTATTTCACATAGGGTCAAATCCCCATGCCAAGAACAGTGCAGCCATAAAGGCTAACACCCAGCAGAGGCCACTAACAGATGTCAGAGCCAAGAACCACACCTTTAGCTCTTCACTGACAGGTGAAGGTGATAACTCACAGGCTCCTTTGGGTTCAGGGTGACTGTCTCCTGTTTTAGAGTGGGGGGTTAATACATCTTGTAGCAAACACCCTCCTTCCACTCTCTCGTCTGTTAGCTGAGAAGCCATCATCTCAGGCCTAAGAGTCACCTGACTAATTAGGACTTCTTGTGGGTCAGCTGGGGCTATACCAGTGCCAACTCTGGAGTTCTCCCGTACTGGTGTAGAATCTCCTTGACTCACTGGAACTTAGGCTAAAAGTTGCCCACCTGTCCTACACTTTCTCATTTTCCTCTTCTTTTGGGGGCTCACTTGCAGTAGCTGCAGTTTCACCCCCACCCCCGAATCCTCGAGTGAGGACTGGCACTGGACCAGTACCTCTTTTTGGCTCATACAAACCTCTGGGTGCTCGTTTCCAAGGAGACAGTCAAGGGGGAGGTCTGTACTGACTACCACCCTACTCAAACTAAGGGGCCCAGCTATGTCTAGGGTTACTAAAGCCACTGGCCTAACAATAACCTCCCCTGGGCACAGCTGCTACTCTTTTAGTCTCACCTGGGATATACTGGTTTGAGAGTACCAACCTGTCTTGCACAACAGTGTGACTGGCACAGGTATCCCTCAGGGCTGTGGCTGGGATTTAATTCACCAGTAGGTGGTGGAAGTGTCTACTCCCCTCTGGAATCTCCAATTCACCTTTTGGGCCCACTTTCCAGTTAAAGGCTAGGAGGACCTCCTCATCTGAGGAATTATCCTCAAAAGCTACACTAGCAACCCCTGGAGGTACACTAGTGGGTGTGTTTTTAGGACAGGAAGGGTCCGAAGCTTGTCCCTTGTCTGCTTACAGTTAAGGCACCAAGCCTTCTTGGGGTCCCAGTTCTTACCCTGGTACCCACCTTTGTTTGCGAGGTGTCTCGGGCCCTCCTTCCTGGACAGATATTTGGGGGCCTATTAAGAACTCCTTACTTTTATCTTTGTCTTCAGAGTGGTCCATTTTCTACTCCTGGGAGGAGGGGGGGGGGGCTTTTTGGCCTTTTCTCTTTTGGTCACCCCCACATGCCTAGTTTTGGACACACTTGTTTTTACCCAATGATCAGCTTTCCTTCTACAGGGATGTGTGTCATGTCGTGCTTTCACTTTTGTCTGCACCAAGACATGCAGCCTGCACTAGCAGCCCTGCATGTGATTGGTAGGATCCCATAGGGTGGCACAATTTGTGCTGCTGCCCTTATGGAACCTCTTTAGTACCTCAGACCCTAGGAACCAGGGGTACAATTTACTAGGGACTTACAGGGGGTGCTAAAGGTTTGCAAATTGGGGAAACCAATTGAACCTTTTTAAGGAAAGTACACTGGTACTGGGGACCTGGTTAGGAGGAACCCAGTACACTTCAGTCAAAGTTGCATCAAATACGAGGCAAAATGTCGGGGGGTACTGCAACAAAAACCCAGTTTCCTCCAACCGCCCTGGAGAATAACCATAACCTGAGACAGGTAAAGAGGGAGGTGGTCTCAAACCCTGAGAGCAAAATACTCTACAAAGTTGAAAGGGAGACGTACACTGTTCAGGTGGAATGGCTTAGGTGTCTTAACTATAGAGCATATTTAGCATGGTAACGTGAAGGGTGACAAAATGGGGCGACTCTAAGCGTGGCTTGTGAACTCAGAACTGAGGGGAGGCCTCACCACACAAGTCAAAGATGAGCAGGGCCGTATTCAGCACTCTCAACATGATATTAACAAAGTGTTTTATGATTACTATGCAGCCATTTATATCGAAGGTCCGCCGGTACTCGAGAAAGACGTTGTACATTTCTAAGCCCGATGCCAGCTTCCACAGGCCAATATAAAACAGAGGGACAGACTCTGTGAAAAGGAATGGAAATTAAGACCGCAATAGGCGAGCTGGCAAATGGTAAGACATCGAGCCTGCATGGGCTGCCCACTGAATTTTATAAAACCTATACAGACATCCTTGCAAAACACCACACCAAAGTTTATTTAGAGACAAATAAGGCAGTTATTCTACCACCAACCATAAGAGAGGTTACACAGAGACCAAACCAACGTGGCCTCATACCGTCACCCATCTATAACCTCGATTATAAAATAGTAAGTAAGACATTGGTTAATTGACTCATGGCTGTTATGCTTCTGGTAGTCCATCCGGATCACTGCGGATTCATTCCTGGGCGTAGCATATCAAACAATATAAGATGCCTCTTCCGCATCCTGGAGGAAACCCCGGTGGAGTGTAGGAAGACGGCGATAGCCTTGTCTATAGAGCTAGTGAAAGCGTTCGATACGCTGAGCTGGCAGTTCCTGTAGGCGAACCTGAGCAAACTGACCTCCGTTACAATGGGTAGCTAGATGGATGGAGGGCAGGAACCTGACAGACCTAGCAGCCATGAGGTGTATCACACAGTCCAGGGACCTGTTGCCATTGATGCTTAGGCGCAAATACAAAACCAGTGGCACGGCACTGTATGACCCACGATCTCACTTAAGGATCTACTGTTGACATTGCCCGAGGCCCTAGAAGCTGTCCCAAGAGAGGGGGACGAGTTGGACAGGCTCACGATAAGAGACTGTTACAATGCTGGGAAGTTTCTAACCAGCACAGAGATAACTAAGGAACTGGGACTCCCTACCACACACTTCTTATATCGGAGAATAAATGGCATAGTGCAGGAGATACAGAGACCGTAATATGCCGAACCTGCCACACATGAAGCCTTACAACTCCTATTTACAATGGGCAGAGGGAGGAGACGGATATCCTGATTTAAAAAAACACTAATGCACATATTTACTGCACCTCTGCACCCCCTCAGAGCTAAATGGAAAGCCCACATCCCAAAAGCGCTCATAGTTAAGCAGTTGGGGAAGGTTCTGGAAACCACACAGAAGGCCTCACGCAATGCGAGACTCAAATATGTACAATTCAATTACCTCCACGCAACATACTTAACAACTAAGAGACTCTCACAAATATCCTCCAATTCTGTGTACAGTTGCCCGAGATGTGATCTCGCGGACACCCATTACATGCATATGGTTTGTGACCGTGCAGTAATAACTGAGTTCTAGAGGGCGACTCTACAACATCTTGACAAGGCGCTGGGAACCGAGTTAGCCTGCACCCCTGATATATGCCTATTGGGACTCATGCATCTAGCAAACAAGCATTTGCAATGCAATAGGTCTCGCATTTACGCGAGTTTAAGCCATAGGCATTGTAAATGACAATACCTTTTATTTATGTTTTAAAAACGAAAACAAAAATAAAAGGCATTGTTATTTACAATGTCAATAGCTCAAACTCGCGTAAATGCGAGACCTATTGCATTGCAAATGCTTGTTGCATTTTGTTTCTTGCAGCACCGTGTAAGCAGTAAAAACAGCACCACCGCAGCTTCCGTTTAACTCCAAGGACAGCCAGAACAACTCTGCACCCGGACTCCATGAGCTAGGTAAAACTGATCTGACTGTTGTGGCTTGGTTCTGGGGCCTGCATGACCTTATTCCTATAAAGTAATTCAACCTGCAAGTGACCGATTATAACTAGTGAATTTTGCCTTCGATCGCAATGTTATTTTGTCTATGTATTTTACTGCACTGATTTAATATTGCTTCAAAAATCTATAACTCTGGTTATATGTATGATATCCTGTTCATTTTGGTGTCTAAATTAAGAAAACAAAAAAAACACACTCTAGTTTTAAATTGGTGCCTAATTTCACTTGATTCGTGTCAATTACTTATCGTCCATGCTGGTACTCTGAAGGGCAAGTTACTTTACCTTCGGTAACTCATTATCTGGTAGAGACAGGATCTAGCCTCAGATTCCTTACTTTAGAATCCTCCCCCAGGCACGAGACTGGATCAGGAAACTTTTTTCCCACAGCATGTCTGCGTGCCTGGAGAGGGCATCGCGTGAATCCGCATCAACGTCGTCCACCGGATGTGACATCAACGAGCCCATATAACTCCCTCGCCAACACGCTGACGTCAGTTCGAGACCATTTTCCGCACTCAAAACGTGGGGCCACCTATAGAAGCTGTGTATTGAACAGTGTGCCAAAAACGACAAAATACAATCAAGTATTTAATAAGTTAACAAGTTATAATCATGATTCCCTTTATGAACGTCTCAACAAACACCTCAAAACGAAAGGGACCCCATATATGTAATCAAGAATGGACCTCCTTTACCTTTGCTCTACTGTTTTTATTTTTTTTCCAAACCAAAATAATTGAGACCCACCAGAACCCAGTTCGTAGGCATGACAATACCAAGTCATGGTAAAGGAATAAGATCCAATGGATCATTGATTCACAAACAGTAATCACTGGTATATAAAACCAGTACTGAAAAGGAGTATAATCTTTACACTACAGATCGTTCACAGAGCGGGCAGGCTGGGTGGGTCGTTAAGGAATCTGCAGCTAGATCCTGTCTCTACCAGGTAATGAGTTACCGAAGGTAAGTAACTTGCTCATCTAATAGAGACATCTAGCCGCAGATTCCTTACTTTAGAACCAAATGCCAAAGCCATACTATCCCCGGAGGAGGATCAGCGGACAACAAATGCAAAAAGTCTCTTACTAAGAGAAAACCAGCCCAAAACGTAAGAAAAAGAGAGAGTAATAGAGGACCAGAAATTTATAATAGTGCAGTTGAGCAGAAACTCAAAGAACAAATTTGCTCCAACAACACATAAATGGGTTTCATAGTAGGGTTCCTGGCTGCGAAGATGACATCGGCAACTACAGAACTATAGAGTCCCCAAGAGGGGCCCTAGATAAATAATACAGACTTAATCCCCAGGAATTACATACCCATGTCAGAAAGACAAGACTGTCTTAAGATCTCTTATCGCAAAAACTGTGGACCCAACCACAGTAACATGAGTTATAAGGCAAAAACACATGGGGATGAACTAACCCATGCCAAACAGACATTATCTATAACCACACAGTTACATACTCAAATTCAACGTCATTTTTAAATCTTTGACCTGAAAACCCCCCAAAAGGGCTGACTGCTCTGTAAAAACACAGAGAAAATCCTACTTCCATGGAGAAAAGAAATGTTCAAATAAAAAGAAAGTCAAAGATATTAGCTCCTTAAGGGCAAAGAAATAGTCAGTCCATTGAAAGAAGATCTAGAGATACACAAGACCCTCTAGAACACCCCATATATACAACTAACAGAGGTATATATGGAAACATAGGAGTAAAATAGCCGAACGCCTATGTGTCCACACAACAAAATGTATTTTTACAGATAGATGAAAAGGCATACCCTCAGCAATAGTGACACAACAGTATGTGCCTCAGCCACACAACAGTATCCAACCCATCAGAGCAATGCAAGTTGCTTAACAGACCACAATACAAAACATGGTGGCGTAAAATCAAATAAGATATCAAGAAGAAAAAAGCAATCTTGATAGCAAACTAAGACGAAGGCACAAGACTTTGCCTTATAACTAGAAACCATTGTAGATGGACTGAGAAAAACTGAGAAAGGCGATCTTAATATGACCACCCTTCCAGGAGTCACACTTCACAAAGTGTGAAACCAACCTACCATCCTTAGAAGCCAAAATTAAGGCAAAGAGCTGCCCATGTTCAACCACAACCAGGTAGACAACAAAAAGAATCGCTCTTTGACAAAACTATAATCCTGAATATCAGGAACAGCTGTCTACAAAAAGCAGAAATACGAGGCCTCAGCCTCTCCCCCAAGAATCAATCTACATTAAATCTATGTAAAAAGAATGATGCACCATTAGAGGGTTGATGCTCTCAAATAACCTCTTCAATCAGGAGACGTAGAATACGTCAGATACTATCTCTGTCTGGAGGCCTCATATCACCTAATATACACTAGGAAAGACAGCAACCAAAAATGCTGAGAGAGCATAAATATGCTCAATAACGCCGGCCATCAGACAGAACCCAAGAGCATCATAATGCATAAGACAAGTGTCTGCTAATAATGTGCAAACACAAGGCACACACCAAGGTGGAAGCCGAAGCCACATCACACAATGTAAACTACAACCACCTTCTGCGAAAATACCAAAAGGAATCTTAGAATAGACACCAAAGTGCCAAACAGAACATATTAGGTCAAGTCTACCAAGCTAGGTAATCTTTATTACCTTGTCGCCACAGCTGGGACTTGAACTCCTGCCTTACAGGGACCTTTAACACCAAACGCAGGAGACATCCCTCTGAGCTACAGCTCTTGGTCATTTGTACCTAAACCTCCCTTAAAAGGACAAACTGTACATCCCATGCAATTTCAAACATGAGGTAAACAGTGAATAAGCTGAGCAAACCCCTGAGCCGAAGTATAAATATACATATAAAAATGTATATATCCAAATAAGCAGTCATTTAAAAATGTTCATAACAGCATACACACAATACACCACGTAGGTATAGTATATACCACATTGGTATAACTCTTGAGCCTAAACCCATCTTCAGAGGACTGAAAATCGAAAGATCTGTATCACAGGTACAGATGAGCAATTATGGCAAACAAACTAAGACTTTGAAACTGTCAGCGACAGAGCCCAACACCTCTGCAGAATAACAAAAAGAGACCACTTATAGTGGAGCAGAATTCCGGGAATCTGAAATGTCCGGAATGAATACTACTAGATATGCATCAAGCAACACCAACCTGGGTGTGACAAGGAAACACATCATGTTCAATCGTGTAGATACCTCTCTACACAATACACAACTCAAGTTTGCAAAAACAACTCAATCGAGGCCGAATCAGCCTGTTCACTGAATACATGGACACCCTTCAATGGCATTTCTTTAAGGCTTTCCTGTACAGGCTCTGAAAACCTGGACTGACGCAACCATGCATGTATGCGCAGTGCAACCGACTGAGCCATAGCTCGTCCCACAGAGTCTGTCGTGTCCATACAACATTTTATAGTAAATCTAGCCGCCACCCGGCCATCTTGCACTCCTTGCAACAACTCCTTCCTGGCATCTTCTGAGAGAGAAGGTAGTTTCTGCGCCACAGAATCCCACAAGGCATGCGAGTACCTACCTATAACACACGTAGTGTTAATGGATCTCAAAGCCGAGCTCACAGAAGAAAATATATTCCGTCCACAACTCTCCAACTATCTGGCCTCCTTGCCTGATGGAACTAATGGAAGTGCATCAAGATCTGAGTAAGCTGTATCAGCTTGGACCACCAGCCGTTTCGTAGTAGGATGTCTCTAGAGACAATGAGGGTCCCCCCTGGGCAGGACGGTGCCTATGGCTAACCGCTCCGGATCCGCGTTGCAAGCACAGAAAAGATTAAACTGTCATCAGCGTGTCGGCGAGTGAGTTATATGGACTCTGTCAACGTCACATACGGTGGACGACATAGATGCGGAGTCGCGCAACGCCCTCTGACGGCGCGCAGACGTGCTGTGGGAAAAAGGTTTCCAGGTCCAGTCTCGCGCTTGGGGGAGGATTCTAAAGTAAGGATTCTGCGGCTAGATGACTATCAGATACACTTATCACATGTTCCTCTAGTAAAGGCTGACTGCTCTTTGCCACTCTACCAGGACTGAGCTAAGGATTTATTATTGTGAAACCAAGGACCATCTTTGTAGTATTGTCATAATATTACATGGTAAGATCACCCAGCCATAACACATAATATTCCACTTTCCTACAGATGGGTTTCAAACCTCTATCTTTCTTGGGGTAGAAGTAAAGGCAGCAAAGCCTGGTGCCACTTTTGTCCAGCGGACCCATCAATATGGTTCTTTTGCTCAGCAGGGCAAGGACTTCTGCATCCAAAATCGTGCCGTGTGCCAGATAGTGCATCCTAAGGTAAGGAGGGCATTCCAGAGGGAGGGACAGGAAGGGCAGGAGGTAGTACTTCTAGATTAGCTGGTTGACCCAGTGATCTGTTGTGATAATCTCCCAGCTAATAGAAACATAGGAGACACCCCCCCCTCCCCAACTCGCAAGATGATAGCTTAATATGGGGGAATCAGAGAGGTTTTGAGGCAGCACTGCTGGCGGATGATGGTGATAAAGTAGTTGCAGTATCTGGACCGACCAAGAAGGTTGTCTCTGCCTGGTCTGTATTACTCTGGTGGAATTGTCATGCAGGGGAGACCAAGCTAGCGTGCAAGCTGTAGCTCTACTGTTTTTGAAGTATTCCAGGGAAAAGATGTCTTTCTATCTAAAGAGCCACTCTCAATCACAGGGCATGTCCATGCGAGATGCTTGGACATCTCCGACAAATCCATATAATGCATCCAAATATGCTGCTTCGGTGTCCGCACACTTTATGATCTCTTTGGATGCATCCAAACTATCACCGACCAGATCTGTAAATGTAATTTTCATGTGGTCTGGGAAGGTGGTCATTGTAAGCTTTGACAATTCCAAAAAACCTGACTATATCAGGCCAAGAGGCAGGTAACACTGGTGATGTGGATGGTCAGGCTATCAGAAGCACATACTTTTTGACCCACAAAGTCAAGTTTCTTTGACTCTTTACTCGGTAAGTGCTATGGGAAAGACATTTGGATTTTGTTTCAAAGAGGACATTTGGACAACCATACTTCTCGGTGATGCGTGAGATGACAAGAAGGAGTGGTCACCAGGAGCAAGCCAATGGCTACCCTTCTGTAGATTACTAAGCCTGATAAGTGTTTCACCCAAACAGCCATGATAGGGCCTCATTGAACTGAAGCAAGGTCTCTGCCACTGAGGATAAAGAATCAGTCACTGTGATACTGCAGTCTTTTTGGAATCAGCTTTCCCTTCCCCTCTTGTTTGAGTTGCAATTGTGAAAATATTAAAATTGCCAAGAGCATTTTACTTTCTCATGGCACTTCCCCCTAATAATCAGAAGACCATTTTGTGAAGAACTAAACTCACTAATGTCTGGCCTGATATGGGGAGGTGTCCGGAAAGGGGTTGTGACAGAGAAAGTTCCATGGTCTATAGAATTGGGGGCCCGACTTATGAATTATATATTACATGGCGGCTCTGTTTCAATGGGTAATGCAATGGATTGGAGGTACAGATGATACAGATGGTATACAGAGCCAGATCATAGCCACTCTTTTAACAACGTGTTGTTTGGCGAAGCAAAATTGGTATGCAGACTCCCTAAAGCTGTTTCTGCAGCAAGATACTGCCTACACAAATATTAGAAACAAATAACCACCCAATTGGCACATGCACCTGAGAACTTTTGTGGTGTATGCCCAGGTTCTTCCAGTTTGCCGCGATGCACGATAAACGGCCATGGCAAGTTGTGGGCATGCATACGATTGGAGATTTATTTGAGAAGGGATCTCTGTGCCCATATGGCACACTAAGAGATGAATATGAGCGGGATCCTAGGCAACCTATCACACCTAATGCCCTGACTAGAGGCGCCCCTCTCATGTGGGGTACAGATAATGTAGAACCAGAGAAGACAGAACTACTGTCCATAATCCTAATTGATTGGAATATCTGGCATGCCATGACTATATTATACAAAGGCCTGGTCCCCGCTTACCACTGTGACACAAATGCACTCAAAACAAGCTGGAGGAGAATGTTGGCCAAGAACTGACAGAGTGAATGGACAACGGTCTTGGCATGCGTCTAGAAACCAGTCCCTAGTTACTAGAAACCAGTCCCTTCAAGATAGCACGTATAGTTCCAAACACGAGCAGGCAATGCCCAAGATGTCAATCATCGATGGCCGACTATTTTTATATGGTTTGGAATTGCAACAAAATACAGGCCTACTAGAGGGGAATAATTGAAGGGATAACTGAAATAGCAGGTAAAAGATTCGCAACATCCCCAGTAGTGTGTCTTTCTGGGCCTAATGCAAAGATCAAAAAAGAATAAACATATATGTAGATATGTTGTCCTAGCATTAGTAATAGCTGAAAGAAACATTGCTATGAGGTTGCTAGCTGTTGAGTTACCAAGCCTGGAGTCATGGCTGAAAGATGTAATTAAATGGACCTGAGCAGAAATATCGGCCCTCGATGTCAGTAGAAAACAGACTAGAGCAAGCGGTAATTATACGGACTGGGGAGAAATATTGCTTAGGGTAATGGCTAAATCAGACACCGGGCCCACGTGACACCATTTTCCCAAAACACGGAGGTGCTAAATGTATTTGGATGGTTTAAATGTTGTATAAAACTGGAGAACTGCTATACACGGAAAACCATCCAACCCGCCATTACCATGTGATGATACATGGACTAGATGGCCACCGTTTATGCAAGACAGGCCACTTGAAAAGAAAATTCAGAAGAAATGCAGAACAAAGGGATAGTAAAACGGATACAAATATAGTATGTGCAAGGAAATGAGGATTTGTCTACAATATTATGATATTTTAGATAAAATGTTTTCTTTTGTTCATATAGTGCTTACATTTGAATGTATACAGATTTGATGTTATTAAAAGTTGTAATGCCACGGTGCTATAGACGCACTTACAACAAAAACCATAATAAAGAGTTATTTTAAGAAAAAGTATCTCTCAGAAGTGAAGTGGAGTAGTGAAGACCGTATCAATTATGTCATTAATAAATTTAAATCACCCCTCGTATTAAAAAGCAATTGAGGATTTCCAGCAGTAAAGACTTTATATTTTACAGTAACATCTGTTGCAGGCTTACTAGGGCATATACTTATGTTGCAGCAACCTTTTCTCTGCCCCATGCTCCGATGCCCACAGCATAGCACTGATGTGCATCAACCCACATTTTGTCTCCCATAGATGCTGCAGGGAGTTTGGAGGACCACAACTCCTCGTAGAGAATGAGTGGACCAACTGTCTGAACTTCCCCCCGTTAATAGAGTGGGACTCATTGTCCAATAGGATGGTACCCTGCAGTATCTCCAGTTCTGGTCTGTCTCTGGTGAACTTCTAGTGCTACTCCACCTTTGACTCGCTCTCAAGCCACTCACAATCCCATGTCAAAAACCATTCTGCTCTCGTTTACTTCTCTAAGTATTACCTAACGGATGTATGAGTAGCGTTGATATAATTTGTTTTCCAAAATCCCTTACTTTAAGTTTTTCCAGCACAGTCAATGTCTATAATTACCTACCCAACTGAAACCACCCCTCATCCATCACTAACGTACAGAGGCACAGAAGTACCCGCTACCTTAATGCACAAAGATGTTGTCATCCCAACATGGGTAAGCAAAATCAACTGGATGCAAGTACAGACCACCTACAGCTGTGGAGAGATAATACACATCTCAGACCATCAACTCACCCTTTCCTCAATAGCATTTAAAACACTGATATTAAACAAGAAGCAGCACAGCACTCCATCACAAAGCTCTAAGCCTACCACTGCCATTATTTTCAAACTAACGTGACTTTGTGTAAGAGTCCCCAGCCCATCTAAGACTGCCCAAGAGAATACTAGCAGGTGGGACTAAGGTTACTTCATCTTTTAGTTATGTCATCCGACTCTATGCAGCCACCCCATTCAATTTCACAATCAAAGTTCATGGACACTCTCCAGTTTGCCGAGCTGGATCCAGTCATTTGGTTAGTCGGCTTATGATTCACTGCACAGAGCGCTTTTTGCCTTTCAGAGAATCCCGTCGCTCTAGATATTCCTTACTCCCTCCTGCAGTGAAGTCAGCAATGAAGGGTCGTTCAAGTCTCCAGTTCCTTTTCACTTCTGCAGCACGCCTACTGTCTAGCCAGTCCCACACTTCCTCGTGAGCTGAGCAATGCAAAGTTTTGTTTTGGACAAGAACCCTCAGCTGCACGGCACATGCATCATGTTTTTTCATGCATTCTTCTCTGAGGACTTTTTGCTGTTTTAGAACTCTTCCGAGGACTTTTTGCTGTATTAGAACTCTTCCATTGTTTGACGACTGCCTGCATCAAGTCCAAGAAAAGGCACATTTGGAAACTTTCATACAAGATAGTATCTCCTAAACTGGTGCCCAGAAGGATGGCGCCCCTTTAGTTAAGTAAGCAGATTATGATGACCCTTGAATGGGCTCTTGGAACAGTTATTGGTTTTTAGGGCCCCAGTTACACACTTCTCCGCAAAATAATCAGTGCATGGACTTACAGCCCTCTATGGGAACCCAACCAGTCGATTACTGTTGTATCAGGCCTGTTCGTTTGCATCTTCAACCATCTTTGCCAGAACCGTGTTTTGTTTGTAAGTCCCTTAATGGAATCTGTGAACATTTTACAGTAGTACTGCTGCAGATATCACATCTGTAACATCCTTCAATTGTGCTGCAAACCTTCTGGGATAATGAACAGCCTCAGCTCTGTGGAGTCAGGACAACAAGCTTTCGAACATTGTATGAGATTAATCGAGGGCCACAGATCTAGTGTCACAAGTATGCGACTAAATCAATCACGTATTTTAGGCTTTGTGGAGACCAAATTATTGGCATTAGACAGGCATGTGCTGATCTGTTGCTAGGTGGCAGGTTCCAAAAATGTCAACAGGAAGTTCTTGGAGAAACAGGGGAAGTTGCTAGACCTCGGGAGATGCTCCCATTTCAAATCGCCAGCAACTTTAACACATTCATTGTGTGTCCTATTTTTTCCAAGCATTTCCAATCAGAACAGGACAAAGACATGCTCGGCCGCTAAGCTTCCACTACTACAAAGGAAGAATCTGCCTTGTCAGTCTTGCTAACATTGACATTCATCATAGGTCCACCACCTCTATTTCCAAGTGCAGAAAGACAGCCCCTAATTATGCCTCAGTTCTGCGCCTATCCTGGATTGAGATGTATCTTAACTTAGACATTGCTAGTATTAACTGCTTTTAATTAATTCTCAAACCACACATACCATCGCTTAAAACCTTCTGGGAGACAAGGAACATTCCTGCTTGTATGGATTACAACCCTTCAGCTACAAAACAAAGCACCCTCCACCCACCCTTCCCACCTCGGATGACACGTGTGTGGATTAAAATAATCAGTAAACACTTACCTATACCAGTTTACAAAATGTTTATGAATTGGGCCGTTTACCCTGCTCACTCCCTGGCTTCGCTGCATGTGGGTCAAAAATTCCTAGCTTAGTGCTGTCAAGACAGGCAAGAAGCAAGCTGAGTTCTGCCACTACATGAATGGCTAAAGGCTTCTAGCGCTCACACTTGCCAGCGGCGGCAAGTTAACAAACAAGCACGGAATCGAAACCTGTGGTGCGCGCGCACCACAGAGGAGCCGAACGCGGGAATCGAAACCAGTGGTGCGCGCGCACCACAGAGGAGCGGGGGGGCGAGGGAGCCTGTCGTCTGTGCCGCGCGCTGATGCGCGTCCTAGACACAGACGGGAATGGGCGGAGCAAAGGCGGGACATGCGCCCGCCTTTGCCCAATTGCGTGCCGTTTAATAAAAAAAAGCACGCTACAGCCAATGCCAGCCTGTGAAAGCAAAACCACACGCACGAGCGTGTGGTTAGCTTTCTGAAGCCCATACAAGAGGTCTCGCGCTGCGCGAGCAGTGCTGCGCACTGCAACGCTAGGCGCGAGACCTAAAAAAGGGTGGGTGGGGCCCAGGTTGCTGTCACTTGTGCTCACACTGGCAAAAAGGTGCATAGCCATGAATTTGTATGAAAAGAAATGAAATTAGCTGGAGGAGAGATGTATCCCGATGCGTCCAGAGCAAATAATTATTATTATCATTAAAGCAGGAGGAAAGTAGGGGGTGCAGTAAAAATCTTCTCAGGATCTTGGTAGGAAATCCTAGTGGCATTCGAACACCCAGACCCGACACTACTGCAAGACTGAACCCCATGGTGATGAACAGTCGGTGTATTGCCCTCATTGTAACACGCCTGCACATTTGTGAAGTGCTGACAATATACTGCATGATCAAACCAGTGATTGTAATGTTACATTTTACAGAACAAATTGTTGTGTTGATAAAAGTTACATTAAGCTGTATGGTCTGTAGCAACTGCCAATCTTAACACAAGCCACAATGTAAAATTCCCTTTTTAAATATTAGAGTGAGCGGTTTACTGTGGATATTGATACACATATACCTGATGAAAAAGAGGGTTCTCCCTTCTCCTCCCAGGTCATATTCTACTAGGAAGTGGGGGAGAGGGGGAGCAACCATGCCATTTCTACAGAATGTTACCATAGCTGACATCTGCAAAGCAGCTATATGGACAACTCCACACACTTTTACCAAGTGTTACTTGGTGGATATTCTCGCCCGCCATCAGGCTAGAGTTGGCCAGTTTTAAGAACTCCGTTTCAGACATCTGCATCATCCACTGATTAGCTACCGCTTAGGGGAGCGTACAGTCCTTGCAGACTATGTGCATCTACATCCACACATGGTGCAAATGGAATATGTTACTTACCCTGTAAGCACCTGTCGTAGCTTGTAGTGCTGCAGATTTATATGCACCCATCCTCCTTCCCACAGTCAATGTCTTGCTTGCTCATCTCTCTAACATTACCCCTATACTTTATTTTTTAAACATTATTTGCATGGTCACCACTTTCTCGCTACTAGCTATTCCATACACGGTACTAGCTATTGCATACTTACATTCACCCGCTGTGAGGAAAACAATCCAAGAAAGGAGTCGGTATACCTTGTGACTCGAAAGGACTTCTAAGAAAAACAACTTGCAACGTCCAAGCCAAACACTAGATGGCAGGAGTATGCAGAGCATGTGAATCTACAGCCACACATGGCACGGACATACATTTGTTGGGAAGGGATACTGTTAGGGCCAAGAAAACTAATATGTAATATATCCCAATAAATTAATGCATTCAAATATCATACATAGGTTATGAATAGAGCTAGGGATGCAACAGGATTGGGGTATACTATATTTTTTAGTTACAAAACATCATTTGCAAGGGCTAGAGTTAGGTATCAGTAGCGGCATAATGAAAAGATGGTGTTGATTTATTGATGTAATTAATGTAAACTATAGGCTGACTAATGGAAGACAAAGTAAAAGTACTGAGGTAAGGGTCCAGAAGAAGTGTCAGGAGAGTAATTGGTACATATCACTGTGACAGATAGAGTAAAGCCACAATGTTAAGCTAACCATCCCTTTGACATTAAAGCATCAACATATAATAAATATGTAAAACGTTAATCTCACTGTACAAATAGGCAAGTTAACATGCATACCTTTCAGTGCATCTTTATAAATGGTGAGAAACAGTCTAAAGATGTCTTTGGGAAGGGTATCTTCATTAGGCAAACGTAGCATGAGAATGACAATTTCTGCCTGACCTACTCCATGTAATCCATTGGTAGAGAAGAACCAGCATTTTTCTGATGAATCTTAAAAGTAGTGCAAAAAGATTATCATTATTCTACATTAATATAGTGGTACAATAAAACCATTTACCTCAATTATTTTTTGTAAAAACATCATATTGTAATTGTACTCACTTGTGCATGAACTTTTTACAGGTATGCCCGACTCACAAAGGCATTTTAAAAGTAAAAAATTAGGTACCACAGAATTAGTCATCCAATTAAAGTATATTTCACAAGTATGTCAATGATTTCTAATGCAATGGTACATTTCCTTGAGTAGTCCAAGCTGAATTCTCATCAACTCATCAACTGTGGTCCTTAGCGGCGGGACATTCTGTGGAGTAGCCGTGCGCTTTACAAGTACCCATTTACATTACATTACAACTGGAGATTTCAACATGCAGAAATCTGATCGAAATGTATTTTTGTAGAGTTAACTTTGTAATGTTTCTCTGGAGTGATAGTAGTCATCTGTGTTGAAAAGCCTCTTCCCATAAACTCCAAGAATATATGGAAAGACATTTACTCTTGCCTCTAACCAAAATAACTTAATATGTTTTTCAGGGTGGGAAACTAACCACGTAAGTTTGTGAGTGTGAAAATTCCACCATATTCCTAGAATGTCTACATTTGAAAATGGTCTTTGAGTGTAACATTCTGCTAATCTTTATTCTGCAAATCAATCTGTGAAGTTGGCCTCACATGGGATTATTTCCACATCTGCGAATATCTTAGGTGTGCAAAACGCTTTGAGGATTAGTCCCCTAGTGTCTAGGTTACTACACTTAAAGTGAATTGGAATAACATTGCCATGTGGCTGTTACCAGAAACAAAAACAAGACTCAGGGGCTCATTCTGATGGAGGTCGGACCGCATCCGATAGTTCATCGGATGCGGTCCGACCGCCATCTGCTGCTGGGATCTGACCGATGCATTACAATGCGTGCGGTCGGAGGCAGCAGGGGGAGGGACAGCCTGGGATTACAATGTCCCTTTCCGCCTGCCTTTTCAAAGTGGTTCGCTCGCCATGATAAGGCAGGTGGAAAGTGACTTTGGGGGCCCATAGTGGGCCCTCCTTCTTCCCTGGCACTCGGCTATGGGGCCACCCCTAAACATCCCTGCACCATGTGGCAGGCAACGCATTGTGCCTGCCACACGTCGCAGGGATGTTTACAAAGTGTACATTTTCTATTGCGGCTTGTGCTTCAGCCTGCAGCACAAGCCATAATAGAAAATATACAGTTTGAGACCACCATGAAGGTGGTAGCATTGTAATGAGGGCAGGGGTTCTGCCGACTCCTTGTCAGGCAGTCCCTCTTCCGCTACGGTGCCAGGCTGATGAGAGTCCGGCCGGCATCAAAATGATGCCCTAAATGTGTAGTGAGACCTGGAAAAACAAGAGCAGCCTTGAATATCTACTTAATCACTTGCTATGAGTGAATAGAGACCCGGTCAAGTGCCAGTCTTGTGGTGATTGGCCTTTCGCAGCATCCTTTTCTTGTCCTGGAGCATTTACAACATTCTATGAAATCTTAAGAGAAAATGAAGAAAGGAGTAGAAGGGTTTACATAGTACAAGACATGTACAGAAGAAAAGATGAGGCTCTCATTACATAAATGGGTGTCAGTGTCTGATGTATGGAAGCTATTTCTACCCAGCCAGTCATTCATTTTGGTGCTTCTTAGGTCTTATAAGAATATGGGATGGGGGACAGAGGAGAAAGAAAGAAGTCAGGATGAAAGGGAGGACCAAATCTATGTGACTGGAGACAATGCCTACTTTCGCCAGGAGATATTGGTGGATGTGTAGCTGAAGGAACATTGCAAGGTGAGAGAAGAGAGACACACATATTGATGAGGGCCCTAATGAATTATAAACAATAGATGTATTAAATTGTTACCCATTGGCGTTTAGGATTTACTTAGGAAAATATTGAAGCTCCCTGAGGTCTAAACAAACAAAAGGGAAAAAGAAAGGAACATAAGGAGATGCATCCTAATAACATCTGGTATAGGAAAAGTTGGATAATCTATTATGTGATTTTCAAAGGGGGAAAGTATGAACTTTACTCATTAGGAGAGACACTTAACCCC
Source organism: Calotriton arnoldi (assembly GCA_963921515.1). Lineage (NCBI taxonomy): Eukaryota > Metazoa > Chordata > Amphibia > Caudata > Salamandridae > Calotriton > Calotriton arnoldi. The sequence continues at coordinate 2,446,695 of CAWUFW010000885.1, forward strand.
TAGGGGAAATAATTTAGTTTCCAAGCACTTGGGGAGTGAAACTTGGGGCTATAAGATGAATGATAAGAGGTAACTGTAGATATAACTAGAAAGAAGTAAGTTGACTTATTATTATGTACAAGTTAATAATGTAGATCAAGTACACCGATGTGTTCATATTTCGCTGTTTTGACCCCCTCCTATATGAATGTGGAAGTAATAATAATGTCCCTAGATAGATGGTAATGGGTTTGGACATTTGCTTTTGGAATAAGATCCAGTAGGATTTACACAAAATGAAGTGAATATACGAATACGTATACTGAATGCTGTTCTATACATGTAAAGTGGATATGGATTATGTTACTTATCCTGTAAGCATCTGCTCTTGGCATGTAGTGCTGTAGATTCACATGCTTTGCTTACTCCTGCCATCTAGTGTTGGGTCCGGATGTGTGCAAGTCATTTTTCTTCAAAGAAGTCTTTCAAGTAACGAGGTAAGGTGACTCCTCCTCTTGGTAATAGTGCGCATGGGCATCGACTCCATTGTTAGATTGTTTTCCCGCACAAGGGTGAAATTGGAGTATAAGTAAAGAGATGTCCATGCATATGAAATTATAGATAAGAACTGCAACAACTATAGGTGCCCGGGGAGGGTGGGTGCATGTGAATCTACAGCACTACACGACAAGAACAGATGCTTACAGGGTAAGTAACATAATCCGTCGAGGTATGTGTGGCTGTAGATACACATGCTTTGCAATAGACTGTATAGCATTACCCTCCAAAAGCGTTGGCTAACCAGTGAACATTGCAGTTGTTTCAAAAAGTGTACGTAGCACCGCCTGGCCTACATTAGCTTCTTGGTGAGCTAGAACATCCACACAATAGTGCTTGGAAAATGAGTGTGGTGTAGACGATGTAGCTGCTTTACAAATTTCAGCTATGGGAATGCTGCCTAAGAAAGCCATAAATGCCCCTATTTTACAAGTAGTGTGCTCTAGGGGTATGGACAAAGTTCATTTGGCTTTGAGATAGCATGTCTGGATGCATTTAGCAATAATCTGGAAATGCCAAATTTTGAAATGGGTTTCCCTTTATGAGGGGGAGCAAACGCAACAAAGACTTGTTTTGCGAAAATCTTTTGTCCTGTCAATAGAGTACACTAATGCTCTTTTGACATTTAGTGTATGAAGAGCTTTTTCTGCCACAGAATCTGGTTGAGGGAAAAAAAAGGTAGTTCAACTGATTGGTTAATGTGGAAAGGGAACAATACCTTTGGAAGGAATTTTGGGTTGGTACCCTTATTATGAAGTTGGAAGAATGGTTCTTCCAGAGTTAGTGCCTGGAGCTCACCGACACGTCTGAGTGAGGTGATGGCAATTAAGAAAGCAACCTTTCAAGAAAGAAATTGGAGGGGGCAATTGTGTAATGGTTCAAATGGAAGACCATAAGTCTTGTTAAAACAATATTGAGATTCCACGCAGGTGCAGGTGGGACCCTGGGTTGTATTACTCTTTTAAGTCCTTCCATGAAAGCCTTAATGACTGGCACTTTGAATAAGGATGTGTTGCCTGTTTACAAGATTTAAACATATGGAAGTGTGAGCGAGGCCTGTGTTGTAAATGCAAGAGGTAACAAATAATGTTTAGTACAGATGCAGTGAGTGGGTCAATTTTTTGGTTTTGGTTGTTACAGTAAATAACACATCTTTTCCACTTAACAGCATAACAGGCTCTAGTGGTAGGTTTACTTGCTTCTTTAAGAATGGTCATGCATTCGGTTGGTAGATTTAGATACCCGAATTGAATGACTGCAGGAGCCAAATCGCAAGGTGATTTCCCCATGGTTCTGAGTGAGAAGGTTTGGGTTGAGTTGAAGCTTCTCGTGTGGAATTACTGAAAGTTTGAGTAGTGTGGTGAACCATGGTTGACGAGCCTATATGGGAGCTACCAGAATGAGGGTGAGAGACATTTTTCTGGCATTGCCCTTGGATAGAGGGTGTGGGAACCTGGATGTGAAGATTGGGCATTTTGCGTTCTCTGCGGTCGCACAGAGGTCTTTTTGTGTAAACCCCCACTTGTGGAAGTACGAGAGGAGGACTTGGGGGTGGAGTTCCCACTCGTAGACTGGTTGATGCATTCTGCTGAGGAGGTGGGCAAAGTCGTTGTCTGTGCCCGGAAGATGTTCCGCTGACAGATGGATTGTGTGATGTATTGCCCAAAGCAAAATGGCCTGAGAGAGAGGCATGACAGCTGTGGAGTGTGTCCCACTCTTCCCCCCCCCCCCTCCTGTTTTTGCACATAGTACATGCCATCGTATTGTCTGTCCGGACTAAGACAACTTTGCCTAGTAGGTGAGGTAGAAAGGCTTTCAACGCTAGGTGAACAGCTTGAGGCTCTAGGCAATTGATGTGGAGATTCTGGTTTTTTGTGTCCCAGAAACCCTGAACAGCCAGATCTTCTAGGTGAGCACCCAGGTGGTTTTGGAACCCGCTCTATAAGAGGAGCAACGAAAGGAGCCTCTAGTGTTAGGTGTTTGAAGTGCTCCCATAGACTTGGCAATTTCAGTATCTTTTTTTTCTTTTTCTCTAAGGCCTCATCTACTTGCGGGCCGAAGAGATGTTCTGTGTTAAAAGGGGACGTTTAATAAAGTTTGCTTGGCTTCTGGCTTAAATCCAGAGATACGCAGCCGGGCAAGCCTCCGTAGAAAGACACTTGTATTGATGCCTCTGGCAGCAGTATCAGCAGAGTCCAGTGCGCATTTGATGGAGGAGTTGGAAATTAATTTTCCTTCTTGGATTAGTTCTTGCCCTTTCTTTGTATGCTCCTCTGGGAGATATTGGAGGGGTTCCTCCACCTCATCCAAGTGAGCTCTTTCATACCTGGCCAACAATCCCTGTGTATTTGCAATTCGCCAATGATTGATGGATTGTGCAGCAACACGTTTGTCTGACTCATCAATAAGTTTTGATTCCTTATCAGGAGGTGGTGGGTCTGCCGAGGTTGGTGAATTTGCCCTTTTACGGGCATTTGAAACAAGGGAATCTGTTGGAAATTGGCCTAAAACAAAAATTGTGTTGGATGGTGCATCATTATCCTAGGGGTAAAGATGCAAGCATGTGCAGGGTCCTAAAAATATCATCTGCATGGCGCATCATGCCTTTTAACACTGAAAGCGATTGAGATGTCCTATGTGGGGTGCATTATGTCTCAAAATAAAAAATCTTCTTCCATGGATTATTTGTGTATTGTAACCCGCACAGGACCAGTAGTGACATCTAGTAAAGCCTATTTTTAAAAATAAGTGTTACCCTGCATTATCATGCTGGCTATCAACCTAACTTCAATTCATTTTAATACAGTGGATTTTTAATGTAATTTATTTTTAAATGTTATATTTAAGTTCACTTTCATTATTGTAATGAACTTTATTAGCAACTATGTTCCTTCCACATTATATCAGGCTAACAGTATCATTGAGCACTCTGAAAGTAAATGCTTGTGCACAAGTGGTGGATTAAGGCAAAAAGGCAGAGAAACTTAACTTGATTCAACCACTGCATTGAAAATATTTGCTCCTTTAAACCCTCCGTTGGAAAACTGAAACAAATGTCTGGCATCTGGACTTATTGCATTAAGAATTTGTTCAACTGTAGCACTGGTCACATTCTAGAAATGAAGTTAGGAGTCAAGTGGCATACACACCTTTTATAATAGCACTGCAGAAGTAAGCCTTTAATCATCTATGATTACAATTCTCGGACCTGCTACATCTTCTCCTCACAGAAATAACTAGCAGCAAATCCGCTCCTTCAAAAAAAGTAGCGCTCTGGAAAGGGTTCTTTAATAATGCTTGTTACAGCTTTAAAATGTGGTGGTGGTGGTCAGTGCCAGTATTCAGACTGCCTTCACCACTAAGGGGCCTATTACAATGTCGTCAGGAAAGCATTCCCACTGAATCGGGTTAGGAATGCTTTCCAAACGATTCGTATTCGGGGAGTCCTACCGACTAATTACAATGTGTCTGGATGCTTACGGACTCGGTTCGGTCGGACTCCCATTGACTTCAATGGGAACCTGTGTCCCGAATGAGAACACAGGCTCCCATTGAAAAAATTGGTGGGTTGGGAAAACTTTGCACCCTGTGGCGGGCAGCCCATGGTGCCTGCCACACAGTGCATGGTTCGGAAGGGGGGTCCCTTGGGAACCCCCACGGGCTCCAGCCGGAGGCCTACGAGTGACGAGGGGCTTGCTACGGGCCCCCAAAGTCCGATTCCCACAGCCGTTTCGTCTCGGCCAAACCGATTCGGAACAGCTGTCCGAATCGGTCATCGTACTTGCTCGTTCTCCATTGGGCTGTACGACTCGGCTCCGAACGACTCAGGCTGCCTCAATCCCCTTCGGGACCGATTCAGACAGCCCGGACGGCTTCCTTCCATTGTACTCAGTCACCGGAAAGGTGACGATTCAGTCGGGAACATAGGTCCCGAAACGGATTTGCAGAATCTGAATCCCGTTCGGAGCCTCTCCGAACGACATCGCAATCGACCCATAAGTGAGACGTCTCAGAGACAGATGAACTGCTCTAAGCTCTCTTAGAAGCAGGCATTCAGTGCCTACTCTTCAAGAGATAACTATCTTTATCACAATCAACTGTTGTAGCCATTTCAATATTATTTTTAGAAATACATACAACCTGTTGCACCCCCACCAGCTCACTGGTTAATTTCTTTGCACAATTATCATGACAATCTTTTTAAGGCTCAAAGGGCTAGATGTATCAAGTATTAAATAGCTAATTTTACCGATTCGCTGTTTTAGAATCACAAAATGCAATGTAGGAATGAATGGGAAGGCATATATATAAATAGGTAATCGCAAATTGCGAATGCAATTGCAAGGATGCCAGGGGGACATAAGGCCCCCCTGATGCACCCCCAAAAAAGGTAAGTGCGCACATGTGGGCACACACGTCCTAAGGGCATGTGTATGCACCACATGACACTTAGAAAAATGCAATTTTGTGCATTTTCCTAAGGATATGCAAATTATCACCAACTTAAAGTTGGTGGTAATTTGCGATTCCTTAATGCAAAGTCGCATTCTGAGAATGCTTCTTGCATTGCATTTAGGGAATCGCAAATTGCGATTCCCTAACTGCATTCGCAAAATAGGTAATCGCAAAAATTGCGATTACCTATTTTGCGAATGCCTTTTGGGTTGATACATTCCAAAAGGCTTTTTACCATTCGCAAACGGGCCGATTCTGCGAATTGGCCCGTTTGCGAACAGTAAAACCTTGATACATCTGGCCCTGAAACTCCACACCTTATTGTAGCAGGCTCATCCTTCGCCTCAAACGAGGTGCAAAAGTAATACAAGTGTATTCAGACCTAAAAATGGCATGCATGGTCTCATTGAGAAGTAGATGGTAGTTATAAACAAGGTGACACTAAATCAATACTTCTCAGGTAGTGCCCACATGACCTGACCCCACCCCTATGACTATCATGACATTATCATCTTATGATACCTTTAAAAGCAAACAAAAATGTTTACTGTCTCAAAGGCAGCTTACAACCTGAGGGACGTGTATCATCAATACTGTAAAGCATTGGGTTATAAATTAAGAGGGTGGCGGGGGGTGAAAACCCTACACAAGCAATAACCACAATCCTTGTCAAGGTGAACCACAAAAGTCACTAAATTAACCCACTGGTAGCTTGGTACAAAAGCAGTAATGCTTAAATTAGAGGCAATGTGTACAATATTTGTGCAGCACACAAACGGTAATAAAGTGAAAACACAACAAGAAAAATACCAAACCAATTTTGAAAATTAGAAAACATTTCAATAAATAAAATGAAACCAAAACCAAGAATTAAATCAAGTTAATAGATTTGTAAAAAACTAGCGCTTAAAGATCAAAGCTCCAACCCCGGGTATCCGGTTGCAAGAGACCAGGGAAGTTAAAGATTAAGGACAACCGAATTGCAGCACTGGTCGGATACAAGGGGCGGATTGCGCCCGGTTTTGGCTAACCTTAGGACATGAGTGCTCACATTCTCCCAGGGGCCAAAAAGTTTGGTCTGTGATGTCACATGGGGCCACACTGATGCCAGCAGGGTGGAGGTCGAGGGGGGTGGAGTTCTGGAGGTGGGAGTGGTGGCACTAAGGTAGTTGTAGATTGATCCCCCTCCCTTTTCAATACCCGCTGCTGGCCTGTTTCAGAATAGAAATTAGTCCTGACCCTACAGGATCCAATGCCTTCACTATCAACTACCCGGCTAAACTCTCCAAAAATGCGGCTAAAAAATACAAACATCGCCTACTCAAATCTAGACCTGATACACTAATCTCCGACGTCTACATCTGCGCAAAAAAGGGTATTCTATCTAATGACCTCATCTTCTACACTAGAAAACGGGCATGCTGGCGGAAGGTACTTTACTCTATGCTTCGAATAAAGGACGCTAGGAAAACCCCACATGGCCTCAAATTAACAACTGCACCCTCGCCTTTCCTCAAAGCTAATGCCACCGTCACTCTCTACAATAATGGTATCATTCTAATCCAAGCCTCTAGGTTCAATCTAGCCAGGATGGATTATATTTTCCCTATCCTCAAGAAAGCAGTGACTGCTAAATCTGCTGATTTCCTCCCACACCCTTCTAAATCATTGGATTTATCCAGTTCACCTCCCCCCACCTCTGGGAGTTTTCCAAGTTCTCATAATTCCACTCTCTCTACAGCGGTTTTTGGTGAGATTCAATCCCCTGTAGTAGTCTCACATTCCAACCGATCATCGACATCTGGATGGCGGGCTTATAGTATCACCCATCGAGCCGATCGCAAGCCAGATTCTCCCCAATCGTGATACCCTCTCATGCCTTAGCCCCTCTTCTCTCTTCGGACGCTCTCCCACCCATGGCCTCACTAACTTCGCCTTCTCTAATGACGGACCACAAAAGTCCGCCTTCAATGGTATCCTCTCATCCCAACACACTGAGCCTCCTTGGGAACACCTCTAATACACAACATAACTGGCCCTCCACCCTCATACCTTCCCCAGCCACTCTTACCAAGCGAGCAGGAATTCTGCAAGATTATAAGGAGGCACCCTCTCCCCCAGTACATCACACTTCCGCCTCACCACAGCCAGACATCCTTCGAGGCCCCTCTTCTTTCCCGGATCTCTCCCCTCAGCTTCTATCCTCGAACCAATTCCCAGACCTGGTTGAGCATCTGGCAAAGCTATCTCTCCAATTGCACCTTCTCTCGCACGAATTACACGAACTGAAGGCCCTCTCACTTGACCATCTACCCCTGTTCAGTTCACTTAGTTCCTTAGGAAAGTTGCCGACAATCCACGCTAGTGAACCTACTGACCTTGATCATCTTTCCTCGCACCTTATCTATAAAACTCGACCCCTCCCTAATGCCCCCTCTCGCCCTAGAAGATTTAAGGTCGATCTTGAGACCAGTGATATTGAGGATCTACTCCTTTCTTATTCTATCATTCTAGACACTGACAAGATTCCGACGGCACAAATTCAAACCATTCACGCCAACCCGCACAGGGAACCTTCTAACAACCTCAGAGTCGTAAATAGCAACAACCTCAAGCACGTGCACACCACTCGGACATCTACACCACACACGCCTGTTCGGCTGAAATACGCACTACTCAACTGCAGATCAGCCAGTAAACATGCCTCGGATATCTTTGACCTCATCCAGAACAATGAGCTAGATATCATCATCCTCACGGAAACATGGCTAAATCCCTTTTCCACCCCTATCCTAGACCTCCTAGTACCTCCTAGTCATGACATAATCCGTCGAGACAGACCCGATAAGCAGGGCGGTGGACTAGCTTGTATACACCGGAATACATTATCTGTTTCCCTCATAGAGACCTCCACCTTATCCGCAGTTGAATACCTCTGCCTCCACATCTCTAGTAATCACCTCCCGGTGTGCAAACTTCATACTTTCTACCACCCTCCTGGTGATAACCTCCTCTTCATTGAACAACTAATGGAAATCATCGCTTCCAATGACGACCCCTCAGTGTCCCAAATCTACCTCGGTGATTTCACCCTTCACTGGTCTAACCCTAAGAACCAATGCGGTAATCTGCCTAAATTCATTCCTATTAGATCTGGAACTTACCCAATTTTGTGACCGTCCAACTCACAACAAAGTAGAAATTCTGGACCTCATCATCTCAAAAGGTAATACCATCACACTGGAGGACATTACCCCTTGTGATTGGTCCGACCACTACAGCATCTTCTTCTCTATTAATAGGGAGGTGACACGGAAAAGAAAATCAAACAATGGAAAAGGGATCTCAGGAACATTAACACGGAAGGTCTAGCAATGGACTGTAAATATGCCTTGTTCCCCCAAGATGACATGTCTGATGTACATGACCTCACTGACTTCTATTATTCCACTATCTCTGGTATCATGGATTCCATAGCTCCTCTACAACAAAAAAATGCCTCCTACAAATTCTCGAAACCATGGTTCAATGACAACCTAAACTCCGAACACTGCAACCTAAGGGCAGCAGAATGTGTCTGGAGATCCAAACCTTCCTTGGATCACCTAAAAGTCCTTAGATCGGTAAGGAGCTCATATAATAAAAAAATCAAAACGGCTAAGGCCGATTACTTCAGATCCCAACTTACTCAAGCCGCAAATCGCCCCAAGAAACTTTTTGAAATCGTCAAGCAACAATCGGCGAAAGCACCCAACCACCTTGAATCAGGAGTGGACTCCCCCTCATGCGAAGATCTGGCTGCTTTCTTTATGGAGAAAACTAAACTCATCAGTGCTGACCTCGAATCTAAGAAGGTCCTTCTGCCATCATATGAGATTGCGGATCCTCCTGTTCTCTCGGAGAGGATAAATCCACCTAGTATTAGCACCAAGAACAAGGCCACTTGGGACTCTTTCACTCCTCTCAGTGAATACGACATCTGTAAAACCCTGTTTAGTATCAACCCTTCTAATCACTTCAGCGACCCGTTGCCACTGACTGTCTTCAAAGAAATTAAGGATGCCTTCATCCCCCTTTGGACAAAGATTGTCAACGCCTCCTTATCACAAGGCAAGATCCCCGAATGTTTAAAAGCAGCTCAGGTTGTTGATGGGGAGATTCGCACGCTGCTGTGGGATGGTAAGGCCCCTAGAATTGCACTGCAGAAATTGACAAAAGGATGGTACGACGGAGGCATAGCACTTCCTGACCTACAGCGTTATTACTGGGCGGCGCAATTGGTGACCGTCAATCACTGGATGTATCACCCCCCCGGATGACCTAGCATATGCCCTTGACCGATACCAAACTGACCGGTCCGGATATATGGGGGCCCTATACAACACTGATAAGAAAAATAGGGGGAGGTTCTTTGGACCTACCCAACACACATTGGAAATCTGGCGGGTAGTTACCTCCCGGCTGGGATGGACGGGCGTCCTCTCGCAGGCTGCTCCGTTGTGGTTCACCCAGAAGCTGGGCATGCTATGCTATCAGCCCGGTTTTGATAAGTGGGATCTCATCGGGATATCAGCGGTGAAGGATCTGGTTAAGAAGGGAGCAATACTTACCTTTGGTGAGCTCCAGGAACAATATCATCTGGCACAAGGAGAAATGTATAGGTACTTACAGATCAGGCATGCGATACAGGCGGGGTTCCCGTCTCTCACAGATATACCAGAGTCGTCACCTCTGGAAGACCGCCTGCTAGATGGGCCCCTCAACTCGAAGGCGATATCTCTAACTTATAAGAAGTTGAGTAATAACTTGCCAGACGCCTTCCCGAAGCTCAGGGAGCGGTGGCAAGAAGACATTGGTCCTATCGATGACGAGGACTGGCAGACGGCACTTAAGTCCCCTCGAGACGCGGCTATCACACAGAGATTCAGGCTGATTCAACTTAGGATACTCCATCGATCATATATCACAGGGAAAGTTTTGGCGAGAATAGGAACTAGACCTGACGACTGTTGTATGAAGGGATGTGGTCACCATACCCTGTGGACTTGCCCAGAGATACGTGCCCTTTGGGAGGGAGCCTCAGAACACATGCGCACAGCTTTGGGAAAGGACATAGTATTAACACCACAACTGGGACTGTTAAACATATGGGAGGCAACGGATCTCACGGAAGTTGAACAGCAATTTACGACACTGGGATACACGCTGGTGAAACGGGAGCTGGCTAGAGGTTGGGGGGGAACGAGCCCGCCACTCGTCACCTTGTGGGCCAAAGAAATGGATAGATGTATGTTGGCAGAGACTGAGGTTTTTAAGGCTCGAGGGTGTCCCAAGAAATGGGATAGGAAGTGGTCACACTGGAATAGACATCGGGGGGATCCCTGTGTGTCGCCTACTGTTGAAATGGAGATGCACAGACAAGCGAGTTCTGTAGGAAATGTTTAATATGTAACTAGAAATAATGTCTGCTTGATTATCTAATTGACAATCTTGAACATGTCGTCCAATCAGGTTATGTATGGCTGTGATTGAACCAATAAACAAAGTTAAAAAAAAAAGCAGCTCAGGTATCACCCATTCTTAAAAAACCTAATGCAGACAGATCTGATCTCAACAACTTTCGCCCCATCTCCAACATCCCCACTCTGGCTAAGCTCCTAGAAAAATGCTTGCAATCGCAACTTTGCAAGCACATTGAGAATTTCAATCTCCTGGATCTTCATCAATCCGGCTTTTGAAGCGGCCACAGCACTGAATCGGCGCTCACCCACATTATCGATGACATTTTAAAAATGCTTGACCAAAACGAATCTTGCCTCCTTATCCTCCTTGACCTTTCTTCCGCATTCGACACAGTTAATCATGACAAACTCTTAGCCATTCTGGAATACAGGATGGGCCTTTCCGGCTTGGTATTGCAATGGTTCTCGTCCTTTCTTCATAACAGATCCCAAAGAGTCAAGGTGAATCAATCCCTTTCCCAGCCTTCTACTGTCTTCATGGGGGTCCCTCAAGGGTCTGCCCTTTCTCCCATTCTCTTTAATATTTTTCTGGAACCTTTAGCGAATACTCTAAATTCCATGAACATTCTTTTTCATATGTATGCGGACGACACGCAACTTTATCTGAAGATCACCTCTTCTGATGACTTCACTTCACTTAACTCTACCCTGACGAACACCCAAAATTGGCTAACTGAGAACCACCTCCTGCTCAATACCGCCAAAACAGAATTCCTTCTTATATCTCCTCCTAATCACACCCCCAAGTTAGACCTCTGGATGAAACACCTCACTGCCTTCAATTGCGCCCCTCTTATCATTGATTCAGCTAAATCTCTCGGAATCACCCTGGACACGCACTTCAATATGAAGAATCATATTAGTAAGATGTGCAAGGGTGCTAACTACCAAATGAGGATTCTTAGAAATCTAAAACCATTCCTTCTACAAGAAGACTTCAAGCAGGTGGTCCAAGCACTTGTCCTGTCAAGGCTAGATTATGGTAGTGCTACGCCCTGTGGCCTCCCTAAATATACCTTGGCCCCTCTCAGGGCCTCCTTGAATGCCGCTGCCAGACTGATTACGGGCACAAAGAGAAATGCTCACATATCCCCAGCCCTGAGATCTCTAAACTGGTTACCCTATGAAGCAAGAATACAGCTAAAGATTGCCTGTATGACGCACAAAGCCCTCCATTTCAAAACCCCTTTGTACCTGGCTCAAAAGCTAGAACTATCTAGAGGGGGCAGATCATCAAGAAGTGCAAATTCTCTCCTATTGAAACCTCAGACATTTCGCAAAAAGAGAACAAGGTCTAGAGCCTTCTCTGGTTCGGCACCGAAGATCTGGAACTCTCTCCCACCGGATGTCCGCAGAATCCCATCCATGGCTGCCTTCAAACATGAAGTAAAAATGATCCTAATGAACAAGTTCTTGCCTTAATTGGTCATGGCTCGTCTGCTTTCTCAATGACCCTCTTACCACATTCTTTTGGGTCTATCAACGGTAAAGCTCATGGTTGTCTGGTATACCCTACTAAGTACTGTTTGCTTGCATCTTGGTACTCTATGGTATTAGCTAAATAAGTTATTTTCTGTTACCCCCTTTGCCATTTCCCTGTACTATGTTTTTCCCGTTCCGCAATGTGAAGCGCTCCGATACCCTTCGGGGTCATGTTCGCGCTATACAAAACTTTATAAATAAAATAAAATAAATAAATAAGTAGGGGTATCGAAGCACATACATCTAGTGGCCATCCTGCATAATGTGAAACCAGAACACCTGAGATTAATCCCGGCTTCCTCACTTTACCAAATTGTGTGATCCTAGGCAATTGTTTTATTCCACTTTCCCTCCTTTTTATTCACTGGTTAAATGGTTAAAATCCTTTCTTTCCAGGCGCAGGCAAGCTGTGTCCCTTGGAACGTTCCTTTCAGTGGAACGCACCATCACAACAGGAGTACCACAGGGCTCTTCGTTAAGCCCTCTGCTATTTAATGTTTATATGACCCCACTTATTTCACTAATAACTTCATTTGGGATCAAAGTTACGTCCTATGCAGACAACACCCAAATGATTCTATCTCTGGATCAAAACTCTAAGGAGACTGAACTCAATTTTAAAAAATGTTTCTCTAAAGTCCTCCAGTGGATGACGGATAACCACCTCAAGTGCAATCCTGAAAAAACTGAGATATTGCCAATAGGCAAAGAAGTCTCTTTCTCGCCAGAGGAATGGTGGCCAGAGGGCACGTCACCCCCACCTGATACAGTAACGGTGGCAAGAAACTTAGGAGTTCAGTTTGACTCCGCCCTCAGCTTTAAACCACATGCATTGAAGGTTGCAGGGACCTGTTTCAGCCTTATAAAATCTTTGAAAAAATTCTTCGATTTACTCCCACTTGCGGCAAGGAAATCAGTAGCAGTTGCCTTGATACTGGCGCGACTGGACTACTGCAACAGTCTTCTGGCAGGAGCCAACAAACAAATATTAAAAAGACTCCAAGTAGTCCAACACGCAGCAGCACGGTTGGTTTTAAAACTACCACGAAGGTCCTCCGCCTCCACAGCTCTGAAAACCCTTCATTGGCTTCCATTACACAAGAGAATACTTTTCAAGATCCTCCTCATCACCTTCAGAGCTTCACTCAAACTAGGGCCTCAATATCTTGCATCAAGATTCACTCCTTATAGCACATCTAGAACCCTCAGGTCATCATCAGCGAATCTACTTAAACCACCCAGCTTTAGATGCAAAACTAGGGGAGGAAAAACATTAACAGCATTAGGCACTAGAGCCTGGAACCTACTGCCACCACATCTAAGAATGCATAAATCTGAAACACAATATAGGAAGGAACTAAAGACTTGGATCTTCGGAGCCTCAGATGAATTTTGCCTTTCTCTCATCTAAGAATTTCTGAGCAGCCGCTCACTTCCATACCAGCGCCAGGATGCTCCTTTCGGAGTGGCAGTTAGCGCTTTATAAATACCAATTTTCATTTCATATGAAAGGACCTAAAAATACAGGACTTCAGGATGTGCATTGTAAAAAACCTTCTACTGTGTTTGAATTAATAAGCTATAATGTTGTTCATGTATAATAGTAACCCAAGCCACCCAAACAGTGCACACAACTGACTTGCCTCTTAGTTCACTATTGGCATTGTTGTCAGGGTGGCGGGTGGGGGGCTGGAGGGTAGAGAATGAATGTTTGTAAACTCATGTTTGAAAACTATCACTTTAAAAAAAAAAAAACATACTTCTCAATGCACCGATATATTCTGATGTACTAAGGTGAAACGTTTTTTTGCATGTTAATGAAATACACTTTTTGAATTCTGAAGAGACATCATATTTTTACACTTTTGCTGCAAGATGTTTGTTAAATTCTTCCTAAAGTTAAGCAGTGCAGGATAACCTAGTTGCTTCCTTTCTTTAACTTCTATTAACCTTTAAATAAAGGCTTGGCTGTTTATTTAACATCTTAGTGCTGAGTCGAGTAAACAGCAGCACAGTGTTGCTGTTAACCACCGGGTCGCATGTAAAGGTCAGGAGGGCCACATGCGCCCCCCGCGCCGTACATTGAGCATCACTGCCTTAGGACTTAGATACATTTTGAAGAAAAAGTCCAGGAGAAGGTAGAGTTCCACGGGGCAAGGCTGCAGCCTGTGTTTGAGGAGTTGTCGCCAGGGAGCCGTTGGACGAAGGTTTGGTGAAGGTGTTGAGGATGTCGGGAAAAAGCTCAGATCGGGAAAAGCTGGATTTCCAGGCAGAGGAGACTGGATCACAGAGGCATGGAGTCCTTTTGGTAAAATGAGATTGTAGCTGAAGAGAGCTTCACAATGCCAAATGTCATTGCTGAGAGGTCCTTCTGAAAGGGATTTGCTGAGAGGCAATGCACCATGGAAGGACTGGCTAGCTGGTAGGTCCGAGTCGGTTCTCCAGGACGTTTTTGGTTGAATGTTTTCTAAGTCCCAAGTCACTGTCCCAAAGGACACCATGCTGCAAGTCAGCGATACCAGCGCATCTCCATTTTTGGGCTGAAACGAACCCAGTCAAGGAATCTGGCACTCAAACTTAAGACCCAGACTACACGTGTGCCTCCCACTGTGGGACAATTGGAGTCCCCTATGAGTATCCAGCATATTTCCAGCTCTGGCCATTCCTGCCCACCTGTTTTCTGAGGCTTGTCACCAGGGACCGCCTCCTTTACCGACTACATTACCTTTCATAATCTCTCTCTCAGACTCAGGCTCCTGAGTCCTGATGAGGATCCCGCCATTTTTATTGGGATGAAAACACTGTCAACTTTAAAAACACAGACCCTATATGATTGTTGAGAACTTGCTTTAACAAGCCGTGCTGCTCATTTTCGGTATCTTTTCTTAAACATTCCCATACCGTTATATAACAACTTTTGTTTCCAATCTGCGCACGCTGTTGACGCGGCTGGTGTGGGGGTGGTAAACAGGCCCGCATTAGCTGGGACACCTTAATACTGCCGTATGAGAGGGGGGGGTTTGGTGTGCAGAATTTTCAGATCTATTATTTGGTAGCACAGGCAAGTTTTGCTCGGCACTGGTACTGTACAGACATTAGGATCCCATACTATAGACCTGAGGCTGACCTGGTGCTTCCGCCTCCACTTAACACTTTGTTGCCATGTGGATTCCCTCGGGAGCCCGCAGGACATCCAGACAGTATCCACAACCAACTGGGCATGGCATAAGTTACAACGTATGATTGGTGCTCGTGTATTATACTCACCCGCAATACCTCTTGCGGGAAATGGCTGGGTTCCCATCCTACAGGAGGCATTAGTGAAGCGCACCTTGGCTAAATTTCAGTTGGTAACGTTTGGGGACTTGTTTCCTGGAGGGCATATTTTTCCCGCACCGAAAACCCCCGCTTTAGAATCGCTACTACTATGGACCATTTTGTGCTACTGAGAGTGCAGAGGGCGTTACGCGCATGCATGGATAGTTACCCTTTGGAACCCCCTGATTTTTCGATTTTAACAGGGGTTATCAAGGGCGGGGATGGGAGCCATTTGGTGGCACGGATGTATAAGGCGGCAGTGGCACTGCTTCCGTGCCGCGATACGAGTGTGCTGGCGGCATGGGAAACTGATCTCGGTTACCCGTTGACAGATGTGCAGTGGGGTAGGTGCTGCGCACAGACACGTCGGGTGTCTCCAAATCATCGGCATAAATTGCTGCATTTCAAATTTCTGTGGAGGGCATACATGACCCCTAGTAAACTACACCGTATGGCCCCCTCTCGCTCACATATGTGCCCGAGGTGTCGCTCTTCGGATGCCGACTTTGCACATATGACGTGGACCTGCACTAGAATAGAGAGCTATTGGAGATCGATATTTGGGGAAATATCTAAGATGGTAGAGGTCGAGGTCCAGCCGTCGCCTTTGTTGGCATTGTTGGGGTATGTTCACGACCTTCCCAAATCCAAGCGACGTTTTGTTGCCATAGCCCTTCTTATTGCTAAGCGTGAGGTGGCTATCAGATGGGCCTGCGCGCAGCCCCCACACTAAATGCATGGCTTCATAGTATGACATATTGTAACACCACGAGTGACACTTATGCACAACTGCAGCCGCCGGCTGCTAGGCCCGTGGACATTTGGCAACCATTTCAGTCCTACCTCCTGGCAACGCGGGATTATAATAACACCCTCACACAAGACCAGTCTACACTCACTGGACCTGAAGCTTAAATATAGCCATCATTTAAAAGAAGTGTACCATTGTAAAATCTGTTGTGTCATATAACTGGCTGTTCTGCTGGATTTCTTCTGGTAATGATATGCATCTGGTATCTATGGATCTAGCTATGACCACACTTGGATGTACTGACATGTACGATGCTGTTATACATTTTTTCTTTAATACCTGTTTCGCTGCACTGTAATGCTATGCCTTGTCATTTTTTTATGATATTTTATTTCTGTTTTGTTGCAATATTGAAAATCTCAATTAAAAAAACAAAAAAACCAAGCCGTGCTACTCATGTGTTTGTTGATACACTTGTTGATCACAATCTATCACTTGAGTGAATCACCGCTAAAGAGTACCGAGCACGTTTATTTTGCACCAATATTCACTGCGCAGCTATGTGTCTTGAAATTGTTTGTCATAAACTCCTTTGAATACATTTTTTTCGCTATTTGATTCTTTGCATCTAAAGTATCGTTACTAGGAACCGGTGTGTTTTCAGAGTGAAGCCTACCAGACAGCGCAGGTGTCTGGTTTCCTAACGACATCTTGGGGACATTCAGAAAGCTTCCTGTGGAACGCATTTCGCCAATTGCTTAAAATGGTCTTTGTCGGTTTGTAACTCACATTTACTTGTTTTCTATTAGTTTTAGGCTGTCTAGCTTGATTTCTTCCCTTCCCTTGCCCAAACTCTATTTACTTTAATGGATTTCTGTAAACAGGCCTTTAAATCTTGTTCTTATCTTGTCACAGCTGCTGTGCATCTAACCACAGAGGACAAATGTCAGGCATTGTCTTCCAGGGAGCTTGGTATTTACTTTTCTTTCTCTGACTTCAAAGTGAGAGGATTTATGTGGCAATCACGCTGGCGACAAGGGGAGTTCTTGAGGATTGCTGTACGATGTTATTTTGTTTTCCTAGCACACAACAAATTTAAATGTCTGTAAATGAACCCTGCAAATATTTCAGAATATATCAGAATTAGAAATGCACAATGAGGCATATTTTTTGTTAATTCTGAAATGTGGTTAAAACAAATATTTGAATACGATCAAAGCAAATCAGTACACTAGGTGATGACATTTCCACACATTATTGTTTGTCTGTTGTATAGTTTTATCCGTACAACTGTATGTCTGTGCAGTTGTAACAGCAATTTCAATTGAAGATGTGTTGTCTGTAATGGCAGTGCACTACCACATCATGCATACTCCACTTTACCCCTCTCTACTCTATGTCACACTACGGCACTCCACTCTACACTCTATTCTGCACCTCTCCACTCTATGCTAATGTACTGTACCCCACACTTCTCTGCTATGCACCACGGCACTCTTCGCCAATGCACTCTATACCAATTCACTCTATGCCACTCTACTGTGCAACACTGCATTCTATGACATGGTACTCTATGCCAACACACTCTACGCCACTCTACTGTGCACCACTCCTTTCTACATCCCTAAACCCTGCGTGACTGCACTTGGCGCTACTGCACTTTACGCCAATGCACTCTACACCACTTTACTCAAACCCAATGCACTCTGCACTCCACACCACTATACTCTACACCACTGCACTAAACACCACTAAACACTAACCCACTCTGCGCCACTGCAGCACTCAATTCTACACCACTCTATGCCAAATCACTCTACGCCACTACACTCTGCATCATGTGAGAGGAGGGAAGAGAGTTCAAACGAAGAAAGTTTACAAGCTGCCAAGAATGTCATCACCCCAGAGAAAACGAGCGAAATCGTAGCCTGCAGATGCGAAGAAACTTGGAGACAAAACATCAAAAACTTTGAAGGTTCCAGAGGGAAAAAATGCCAACCAAAAGAAAGGCAAAGGGAACTGCTCCCCGAAGGAAGAGTTCAGCAAAGGCCAGTGCCACCGAGGAGGAATGTGTGGGCCCACAGAAGAATGTGTACACCTACTGGCTAATGAAGTCGGAGCCAGAGAGCCGCCTGGAGAATGGGGTGGATTTGAAGTTCAGTATTGAAGATTTGAAGGCTCAGCCAAATCAGACCGCATGCTGGGACGGAGTCAGGAATTACCAGGCGAGGAACTTTATGAAGGATATGAAGATTGGCCAGGAGGCGTTTTTCTACCACAGTAACTGCAAGGAGCCGGGGATAGCAGGCATAATGAAGATTGTGAAGGAAGCTTACGTGGATCACACGCAGTTTGACAAGAAAGATGCTCACTATGATCCCACCAGTCAGCAGGAGAACCCCAGATGGTTCATGGTGGATGTTCAGTTTGTGCGCACGACCAAGCGATTCATCCCACTGACAGAGCTGAAAAGGTATTATCAGGAACAGACAGCCACAGGCGGACCCCTCAAGAACATGGCACTCTTCACAAGGTCCAGGCTGTCCGTTCAACCACTGACAAAAGAGGAATACAAGTTTATTTTGAGGCTGGAGGAAGTAAAAACTTGAATACAAATTTAAAACGAAGATTCTCCAGTGAGGACATGCTTGTATTTTAGTTACGCCCTCCTCAAGATACCGAAGGTCAAGAAGTTAAGGACAGGGGGAAAAGCCTTTTCATATCTGGCTTCCCTCTATTGGAACCAGCTTCCCATCTCACTGAGGCAGTGCCCGGACCATCTGCAGTTTAGAAAGGCTTTGAAAACTGTTCTGTTCTAGACTCGCTCCTGTGTGACAGCTTTCCTATGTGGGTCCATAAGCGCTGAGATACCCCTTCGGGGGTGATTCAAGCGCTATATAAATCCATAAAATAAAAAATAAAAATCACTCCACTCCAATCTATTCTGCACCGCTGCTCTCTACACCACTCTACTCGACGCCATTACACTCTACGCCACTCTACACCTCTGCACTCCACTTTACCCTAAACCACTCCACTCAAACAATCTACTCTACGCCACTGCACTCTACCCTACGTCACTCTACTGTACATCAGTGCATTCTATGCTAATGCACTCTGCATCACTTTACTCAAAACAAATGCGCTCTATGCCAATGTACTCTGCATCAATGTACTTTAAGCCACCTCACTGGAGTCCACTCTAATCCACTCTTCAACACTAGTCCACTCAACGCAACTCCCTCTATGCCACTTTACTCCACTCTATTCTACGACACACTACTCCACGCCATTCCTCTACACTCTATGCCATTCTACTCTACACCACTCGACTTCACTCTATGCCACTAAACTCTGCAAAACTCTACTCCCCTCTACGCAACACCCTCTGCTACTCCACTCTGCTGTACACAACTCCACAACACTCTACTCAATGCCACTCAACTCTACTCTAAGCCCTTCCACTCTATGACACTCTACTCCCTCCACGACACTCCACAAAACTCCAGGCTACTCAACTCTTCTCTACACTACTCCACGAAACTCCATACCACTTCACTCTACTCCACTTTAAGACACTCCACGCCACCCTCTTTTACCCCTCTAACATTTAGCCACGCTGAACAGCAGCCACACTGGTGTACAACATGGCTAAAACATATTGGCAAAGCCAACATCTCTTGCACAGGCAAGACCTATTAGCTTTGCTAATTTTTGTTTGTTAGAGATATTACCCTATGTCACCAGTGATCCTTGAGTCTCCTTTGTTAAAATATTATTACTATGGGATTTTAGGGCGCACCTTTGGGGTGACATGTGTATTAAAAAGGAAGGTTTAGGCCTGGCAAAAGGTTTATTCTGACAGGTGGAAATAGCAAACTAAATTAAATGTGCCAATCAGATGTAAGCCAATTCTACCATGTTTTAGGGAGAGAGGACAAGCACTCACTGATTAGCAGTGGTAACGTGTGCAGAGTACTAAAGACAAGAAAAACAAATCTAGCAAAACAGGAGGGTTGAAGGCTAAAAATCTGGGGAAAATACCACACCAAGGATACCCGGTCTAACAAATATCAACTATATCAATTTTGAGAAAGTAGGTGACACAATATCATAAACTAGCACACACCCACATTATTTTATCTGGCTATGTCTTTTATGCTCAGCATGTTATTCTATATCTAGCTTTTACATCGATGTCTGAGGCACCTATAGGCTGATTTCGTTATCAAACATCTAGTCAAAAACACAGGTTAAAGTGTTGCCCTCTTGAATAAGGAAAGCCATATTAACACTGGTACACCTGGACCATTAGGCTTTATGCCAAACAGAAGCAGCCGGCCTGAATCTGCTTCACTGCTTGGAGTTCACTGCAATCACAGTGGTGCCAACAGCGGTCCTATCTCTAGATGAAACCAAGTCCTTCGACACCCTGGAGTGGAATTTTATTTTCCAGGTTTAGGATTGCATGGGTTTTGGCCCAAACTACGTGGCTTGGTTGAGACTGCTATATAACAAACTATTATGGGCATATGTAAAATGCACTCTTAACAGCCCTTCAGGCTAGAAAGGCGAACAAGGCAAGGGTGCCCATTGTCCACAATGATAATCAACCTGGCATTTAAAACTTTGGCATGATGATTTTTTTGATTTTTTTATAACAACGGGTTTATATTATTTAACAGCAGACAGATATTCAATCAAGCATGTCAGGTGCATAATGATTATTCCTAGACATTTCCATTTCCATAGTCGGGGATATACATAAGTCTCCTCGATATGCATTTCACCCACTCCACTTTTTGTCCCACTTCTTGGGACATCCTCTAGATTTAAACACTTCTTTTTCTGCAATCATGCACTTATCCAGTTCAGCCGCACAGGCTTTTGTCGAGGGTCGCCCCGCTACCCCCCACTTCATTGCTATTGCTCTTTTAACTAGTGTGTAGCCCAAAGTGACCAGTTGTTGTTCCACTTCCGTGAGATCGGTCGGCATGATGAATATTTAATGATGCTCTGGGTCAATGATGAGACAACACTTGGGAAGAGCGAATCTCATTGTACAAAGTAGTGCTCTATTTGGAAGAACCAGAGTTAACTATTGACAGTTTGCTGCAGATACTTGAGATCTTTAGTAGGCACTCAGGCTTCCATATAAACAGGAAGAAATCTGTGTTACATCTGGTTTTGACATGTTCACCTCTGGGCGTACTTCGGTGCCCAATCACTGTGGATATGGTTGGCTTTCAATATTTGGGCATCTACGTCACACAAGACCATGTAGAGTTCCAGCATAGAAACCTACGTACGGTCCTCAACAAGTTCCAGGATGATGTAAGATATTGGTGAAGTCTGCCTCAGTCTCTCCTCGGCAGGTTGGCACTGTTCAAAATGATTGTACTACCCAAATTTATATATCCTCTCCATTTCTTCAATAAAGAGGAGTCTGAAATAAGGTCACTACTGGGGGTTAGGAATTCATCTAGAATAGCACTAGGAAAGCTAGTTACCTACTGGTAACTGTCACTCTTGAACCTGTGAGATCATCTCATTGATGGGTGTCAAAAATATCCCACGAAGACTGAAAAATTGGTGATGTACTCAGAATCCTCTTTTTAGAAACCATCAATGCAGACAGATATCCCAGCCTGTCAGACTGGTGTGCCTAGATTAAAAATCTGGTGTGCTTATGGATCAAGACGTCACATTGACGCCTCAGATTGCGTAGGCGACTTAAACAGGGGTTTACCAATTACGGCTGCCAAATAAAATGTTTCCTTCCTGTGCATTTTCTACTTGGGCCTTCTGAATCTTCTACAGACCTCCATACACAGCTACCAGCCATCAGGCAAATCTTTGCTGCTATGTTGCTCCAGCCACTTCATCTTTGCTCTGCTTCTGATGCAAGGCACAATGATATCAAAATGGAACCCTTCTAAGTTTGTAGTTCATCCTTTCTGAAGTCCAAACTCTTCCTGTATAGCCCTAACTGATCTTTAAGGGCAGCAACTACTCTAGCCATTGTACTAATTCTGTAAAAAATCAGTGACCTGAATAAAATACTTGTCCTCTGTGGATCTCCTAAGCTTTCTCGAATATAGGACTGATCGAATGAGTGGTCTCCCACATGAGTATCATTTTTCTGCTCCATGGAGATGGCAGTTCCCAAATAGTCCAATTCCTACGTCTATATACAGTCCTTAGCACCTAGAAGCCCATTTTCTTGGGGCGTTTGTTGTGCTCTATAAATCTATCTTACATTATATTACGTTTGCGGTCCACAGACAGCAAACTCACATCCAGAGACATAGTAGCCCTCCATCAAGCGGCTAGAAAGTAGAACACCTGAGGCAGTTATAAAACTCTCCAACAAACAAGGAGAGCCTCTTTGCAGCCAAAAAGGGTGATTTGTGGCCCTCCCATGAATCATCCACCCAAAATGCTTTGCCAATGTGAGGCAGGACAAAGGGAGAGAAGAGAACACAAAAGAAGGTAAATGCTACTTACCAGTATGCATCTGTTCTTGGCATGTAGAGCTGCAGAGTCGTACACTGTGCATGAGATCGCCATCTGGTGTTGGGCTCGGATGCTTGCACTTTGTTGTTGTCTTGGAAGAGTCTTTTGTAGTCACGAGATAGGTGACTCCTCCTTTGGACGATAGTGCGCATGGGCATCGACTCCATGGTTAGATTGTTTTTCGCCATGATGGGAAAAGATGGAGTCAGTAAGAAGAAAAAGATGTCCATGTGAATATATCTAATTAAGATTATACTGGAACGGATACAGGTTCCGGGGAGGTGGGTGGGCGTGTACGACTCTGCAGCTCTACATGCCAAGAACAGATGCATACTGGTAAGTAGCATTTACCGTTCGAGGCATATGAGCTGCAGATCGTACACTGTGCATAGACTGTATAGCAGTGTCTCCCCTAGCGGTGGTCACCTGTATCAGTTGCAGTAGTCTGAAAAAGTGTTTTAAGAACAGCTTGGCCCACAGCAGCTTGCTGCTTTGCGTGTACATCAACACAGTAGTGTTTGGTAAAGGTATGTGGCGTAGACCATGTTGCTGCCTTACATATGTCATTTAGGGGATGTTCCCTAAAAATGCCATAGAAGCCCCTAGTTTACGTGTGGAATGTGCCCTAGGGGAATTATTAAGGTGCGTTTAGCCTTTTGGTAGCAAATTTGAATGCATTTGACTATCCATCTAGCAATGCCAGCCTTTGAGATGGGATTACCTTTATGTGGTGGGGAGAAAGCTACAAATAATTGTTTTGTCTTTCTGAAAGGTTTGGTCCTGTCAATGTAGTAAAGTAGGGCTCTTCTGACATCTAGTGTGTGTAGAGCTCTTTCTGCTACAGAGTCTGGGTCTTGGAAAAAGACGGGTAACTCTATTGATTGGTTAAGGTGAAAAGCAGAAATTACTTTAGGTAGGAATTTGGGGTTTGGTCTGAGAACTACTTTATTACGATGGATTTGTAAAAAGGTTCTTGTATGGTTAAAGCCTGAATCTCACTCACTCTTCTGAGAGAGGTTATTGCAATTAGGAAGGCTACTTTCCATGTAAGAAATTGTAACTCACATTTGTGCAGAGGTTCAAATGGGGGACCCATGAGCCTGGTGAGGACAATATTTAGATTCCATGCTGGAGAGGGTGGCAATCTAGGGGGAATGATTCTTTTAAGGCCTTCCATAAAGGCTTTAATTGCAGGTACTCGAAACAGTGACAAATGCTGTCTGTTTTGTAAGTATGCGGCTAGAGCGGCAAGATGTAATCTTATGGATGAGTATGCTAGGTTACATGTTTGCAGATGCAGCAAGTAACAGATAATGTTTTGTATGGAGGCATCTAGTGGGTTGATATTGTTGTTATTGCAATAAATAGCAAACCTTTTCCATTTTGCTGCATAACAAGCCCTGGTAGTGGGACGTCTGGCTTCTTTAATGACCTGCATACACTCAGGTGGAAGGTTAAGGTAACCGAACTCTAGGACTTCAGGAGCCATATTGCCAGATTCAGTTGACCTGGATCGGGGTGTCTGATCTCTCCATGGTTCTGAGTTAAGAGGTGTGGAGAGAGGTGCAGTTTGTGGTGTGGAACTACTGAGAGTTCGAGAAGTGTTGTGAACCATGGTTGTCTTGCCCATGTGGGAGCAACTAGGATCATTGTTAGAGACTGTTGTCTGAGTTTGCGTACTACTAGGGGAATGAGTGGGAGAGGCGGAAAAGCGTATGCAAATCTGCCTGACCAGTTCATCCATATTGCATTGCCCTTGGACGACGGGTGTGGAACCTGGCGGCGAAGGTTGGGCATTTTGTGTTTTGTTGTGTGGCGAACAGGTCTATTTGTGGATGGCCCCACATTTGGAAAAAGGTTGTAGAACTTGCGGATGCAGTTCCCATTCGTGAATCTGTTGTGTCTGTCGACTTAACAGATCCGCAATGTGATTGTGAACTCCTGGAAGGTGTTCTGCAAGGAGGTAAATGTTTTGAGGAATGGCCCATCTCCATATGGCTTGCGCCAGGCGAGACAGCTGTAGAGAGTGTGTCCCCCCTGTTTTTGTACATAGTACATTGCTGTCATGTTGTCTGTTTTGACTAAGACAGTCTTGTGAGTAAGATGCGGTTGGAATGACTTTAGCGCTAGAAATATTGCTAATAATTCTAGGTGGTTGATGTGGAGCAGTTTTTGTGACTTGGTCCAGCTGCCCTGCGTTGTGTGGGTAAGGAGGTGAGCTCCCCACCCGGTGAGAGATGCGTCTGTTGTGAGCACTATTTGTGGAACTGGCTCTAGGAACGGCCGCCCTTTGGAAATGTTTTGTATGTTCCACCATTGCAGAGAGCGATGAGTGCGGCTGTCTACCAACACCAGATCTGTAAGCTGGCCCTGAGCTTGGTTCCACTGACGTGCTAAGCATTCTTGCAGGGGCCGCATTTGAAGTCGTGCGTGAGGGACAATAAAGATGCACGAGGCCATCATTCCTACGAGTTGCATAAACACTCGAGCTGGAAGGTAGTGTTGAGGTAGGAATTTGTTGATGAGGGCTTGCATACTTGTTATCCTGGAAGGATTGGGGTATGCAAGGGCCCTGGAGGTATCGATTGTGGCTCCTAGGTACTGATGTATGTAGGAGGGATGGAGATGCGATTTGGTATGGTTTATTGTGAACCCCAAATTGTGTAGTAGCCGAACTGTTTGGAGTGTGTGCTGTACACATTGGTTGTGTGACTTGGCTTTTATTAGCCAGTCGTCTAGATACGGAAACACGTGAATGTGTTGTGTTCGTAAGTGCGCAGCTACTACTGCTAGGCACTTGGTGAAAACCCTTGGTGCTGTTGCCACCCCGAATGGGAGGACTTTGAACTGATAATGTTGTCCGTCCACTATGAACCTTAGGTATTTCCTGTGCGCAGGGTGAATGGGAATATGGAAATAGGCGTCCTTGAGATCTAGTGTGGCAAGGAAGTCGCCTTGTTGGAGTAGTGGAAGTATTTGTTGAAGAGTGATCATGTGAAAATGATCTGAGTGAATGTAATAGTTGAGGGGTCTGAGGTCCAGTATGGGCCTGAGGGAACCGTCCTTTTTGGGGATTAGAAAGTATAGTGAGTAAACCCCTGTGCCCTGATGTTGTAGAGGGACTGGTTCTATTGCGTGCTTTTGGAGCATAGAGAGAACCTCTTGATTGAGGAGCGTTAGATGTTCCGTGGACATGGGACGCTGTCTGGGTGGTATGTTGGGGGAGTAGAAGTGAGTTCGAGGCAGTAACCATACTGGATAATTTGTATTACCCACCTGTCGGTGGTGATGGAATTCCACGCAGGTAGGAACTTTGACAGTCTTCCCCGACGGGAGTGGAATGATCGGGGGAAACGGAGGGAAGTCACTGTTTGGTGGTAGGGGAGGTGCGTGTGTTAAACCCGCGTCCTCTACCCCTGTTGTTATTACCTCTGTAATTACCTCTGGAGTAACCTCTATTAGAGGAGGTTTGAGTGGTGTTTTTGTAGTTAGCAGAGGTGGTGTCTGTGGCTGTAGTTTTGGAGCCGCCTCTATATAAGGAGCGACGAAAGGAACCTCTGCTAGGTGTGGCTTGTAGAGCTCCCATAGCTTTGGCTGTGTCTGTGTCCTTCTTCATTTTTTCTAGAGAAGTGTCCACATTAGGCCCAAACAGGTGTTCCTGGTCTAAGGGTTGATTGAGGATGGTAGATTGTACCTCCTGCTTGAAGCCAGATATTCGTAGCCATGCGTGTCTGCGCAGCAAAACGCTTGAGTTTATTGTGCGTGCTGCTGTATCTGCTGCGTCAAGGGCGCACTTTATTGAGGTGTTTGTGACAATCTTGCCTTCTTGTATTAGATCATTGGCCTTGGTCTTATACTGATCTGGAAGGTGCTCAATGAGCTTTTCAAGCTCGTCGTAATGGGCTCTGTCATATCTCGCCAGTAAGGCTTGGGAATTGGCGATGCGCCACATGTTTGCTGCTTGAGACGCAACTCTTTTTCCCGATGCGTCGAGTAATTTGGACTCCTTGTCTGGTGGTGGTGTCTCACCAGTAGTCTGGGAGTTTGCCCTTTTCCGTGCATTAGCAACTACTAATGAGTCTAGAGGGAGTTGGCCTTTAATATAAGCTGGGTCAGAAGGGGCAGGTTTATATTTTTCTCGATCCTTGGGTTAAGAACCCTAGCCCTAACTGGGTCTCTGAAGACCTCAGGGGCATGTTTAATAATGCCTTTAAGCATAGGTAGAGTATGGGTAGACTTTTGAGGCTGGCTAAAAGTTTCTAGTAAAAGTCTTCTTCCAGGGGGTCTGAGTGTAACTTGACACCATGGTATTGTGCTGCCCTGTTTATCACCTGTGAAAACCCTATAGCATCATCTGGAGGTGAGGCTTTTGATGGGTATGGTTCAGGGACTGGTATATCTGGGAGGTCATAACTGTCCCAGGGGTCTTGTGGTGGGATACTGTGAAGGTCGTCATCAGTGTAGGTGTTGTGAGGTGACTGCATGTCATCATCATGATCCTCCCTGTCTGTATCCCCTTGTGGTGAAAAACAAGGTGGAGGAGAGTGAGGCGGGGAGTGTAGAGGGCTGAGGTGTTGTGGAGGTGGAGAGAAAGACCTTATAGGTGATGTGGAAGAGTCTTTCTTTTTATGAGGTGGCTCAGGTGTGGTTGGTTCCTGTATCTTCCTCTTGTGAGGTATTACTGATTGTACCTGTCCGGTAATAGGGTCAATGTGCAGAGTTTTCTGCTTTGGGTCGATGGGAACCAAGAGTTCTTCTGAGCTGGCGTGTTTGGTCGGCATCGAAGATTTCGGCTCCGAGTGTTGTTTGGGCTTGCGAGGTTGTTTGGTGTCCTTTGGTGAAGTTTTCGACACCGAGGGTTTTTTGTCGACTCCGAAGGTTTGGTATGCTTCGGTGTCGAGGTGTCTGGGACCTTGGACTTTGGCGCCGAAGGGTCTGTTGGTGCCGAGACCTTAGTCTTGTGTTTCGGTGCCGATGAGTGTTTTTCGGCTCCGGGACGTGGCTGGCTCGGTCCCGAGCTGCCAGAAGGCTTTAGGTGCTTGGGAGTCGAGCCGGAAGGCGGGGCTCCTGAAGCTTTGTGATGGTGCAGACCTAGGCCCGAAGGCGAAGGTGTGACCGAAGCCTTTTGTTTCTTGGGGGCAGGGGCATCGACGTCAGTACTCACAGTACGTTGGTGTGGTGTGATGAGTTGGTCGTCGGACCCTGAGTCTTCGGCTCCGGAGGTGTCGATTTGTAAATCTCCGGTGTCCGGGTTGTCGGAGCCTGTGTCAAAGATGTCGTCCGGTGCGGGAGCGGCTGACCTGGACATTTCGTGTCGTCGGGCCCGGCGATCACGGATGGTCTTTTGGACCGAAAGGAGTCACAGGCTTGGCAGTGTTGGCTCTCGTGTTCTGGAGAGAGGCAAAGATTACAGATCTCGTGGAGATCTGTGTGTGGGAATTAGCCCCACACCTGCATTTTTAAATGGAGTCCTTTCCATATGCTGGATGATGGCGCCGACACGCCCAACGGACCAACGTCGGCGACCGGACTCGAAACAGTGTTGGAGTGGAGACGCGATGAGGGGATCGCGATCGAAAACAATACCGTCGAACGGTAGGAGGTTCTTCTGCGCGTCGAGAGGGGAACCGATCGATGTGGATCCGGAGCGCAGCAAGGTACATCCGAACCCGATGGCGGAAAAAAACAATCTAACCATGGAGTCGATGCCCATGCGCACTATCGTCCAAAGGAGGAGTCACCTATCTCGTGACTACAAAAGACTCTTCCAAGACAACAACAAAGTGCAAGCATCCGAGCCCAACACCAGATGGCGATCTCATGCACAGTGTACGATCTGCAGCTCATATGCCTCGAACAGATTGTTCTCATACCGGGCATTCAAGGGAGCACCATTCCACTTGCCATACTTGAAAATAGTAATAGGACTGCAGTGTCACGTTCTGCAGTATAATAAACCATAGAGGCGGGAAGTGATCTGCAGTGTTCAAGAGGAACAATCAGATTGTTTTGCTCTTGGTGTGGAGGGGACTGGGGGATTTATTCAGTGGGAGGCGCTCCAGGCACTCTAACAAATAACCGAGGAATATCAATCAGAATAAATTTGGTTTATATTAATTACCCTGAATGTTACATATTTCAATTCCTCAGTGAAATAATGACGTATTCATCTATGACACATGATGTTGCTACAAGAAAGGCACCAACTGTAGTCAGCTGTTTATAAAAAGAAATACGAAATGTTTCCAACCCATGTTTACAACACTTCTAGGAATAAAATGTGTGGTACAACTAAATCTTACAGGTATATAAGTATATAAGGATGTTCCATAGGCTGCCTGAGAAAATCACAGGATATAACTTTTCCTCTAAATTCACACAGATGGTGTTTAAAAAACGTTGGATAGTCATAGTGCAGCTCTAACCTGGTATCAATGCAGACATGGATATTTCACAGAAGCAGTCTGCAGCCACGAGAGCAGCATCTGTCCAACTCCAAGACATGCTTGGGAACCTGAGACGTCAAGATATGAGACCCCCATGAAAGCAACTATTCGTACTTTGTTTGCATTAAGAGTTTTGTTCATCAATAACCTGTTTCTCTTGTCAGCACTTAGAAAGCAGCCAGAAGTCCTTAACTCTGCCTGGCCATGACCCACATTAACCGAGTGAACTATACCACCATCCGAACAAAAACTGAGTCGATAGAGATACAGTGTTCCGTTCTCCATAAGGTGAACAGATGAGACATCCATAGATGCCTGGAGCACAGCCTTTTCAGATGTCAAAAAACAACAGCTAAAAGACCTCTAGGACTGTTTAATAATCAGCATACTGAATGACATCTGAGGTAGGACTGTTACTAGAAAGGCAACTTCTACGTTTACTTCCCTATTAACTTCTATACATCATGATCTTGAATTCTCAAAGGGAATGGACCTCACGTAATGGAAAAGACTGAACTGCAGGACAAACTTTTTAACAGAGGGACAAAATAATCAAAGGCACTGCATATGTACTCGGGTTGAAAAGAATCTGAAGTAGAAAAGACGAAGAGAATAACTTCACTGCTCCAACATTTTTGCGTATCCTGAAACCTCGTACAGAGTTCAGACACACAAAAGATTAGTAACCCCTTGCCAAGCAACGGCTGAATAATGTTTTACCCTCAAATTCCCCAAACAGATTAAGAAAAACATCATTTCACTACAGAAAATGAGCAAAAGAAAAGCGGGTAATTTGCACAAAGGTCCCCACTATGATTATCTGACAAATTCCTTTCAGGAAACTGGACACTCCATGAGTAAAAAAACCAAGCATTTGCAATGCAATAGGTCTCGCATTTGCTAGAAATAGAGCTACTGGCGTTGTAAATTAAATTGTTTTTACCTGTGTATTTTTGTTTGGAGTGGATGTATGTGGTGAGGAGTGCAGTGGTGTGACCTGGATTGGAATGGAGCAGGATTGTGTGACGTTCTGTGGAGTTGATTCGCATTGTGTTGCGTAGAGTGGTATTGAGTGGGTTGCACAGATAGATGTAGATGTTCGTATTATTAGTGAGGATATAAAGATGGTGATTGACCCCCCCAGGTGATGAACTTGGGCTGTTTTGTTTTCTGCAGCATTTTCTAGCACCTGAAAAACGTATTATTTCCTTATTTACAGTTTCTTAAATAGCGTTACGATTCCGAAGCTCTGAAAGGAGTCAGTACGCTTTACTAGAATTGCATTCTATAGTAAAAAAATTGAAGGGACAGTGAACATTTATTTTTACCATAAACTGTCAATTTTAAATTATGACAGAGAGATTGGATTAGCAAGAGAAGCATGAAGGGAATGAGATAATGGAGGGAAAGACTGCACACGGGTGAGAGTGCAATATGCAGGACAGCAAGACCACGGATGCACGAAGCAGTATGGATGAGAGGGTGCACAGTTGCAGGGTGAGGGTAAGGGTTTCACAGAAGCTGTAAAGAACACCAGATGAAAGTTGTAAAACACACACGCACTCTTGGAAGAGTGCTTCATTTACTATTGTGTTTTGCTAAATTCTAGCTACTGGTGCAGTTTTTTTTGTAAAGCCGCAGTACCAGCTTGGCTTTTTATTTTCTGAATGATAACTTTTAAAAGTTTTACACGTAACATCATATTCTGAGGACAACCACAAACCACTGCCTGGAAAAGGAGCCAACGTACTTAGCGAATTTCACCCTAAGTATGTTTGTTTCCCAACATGCCTGCGAGCTAACGTCATTGCTGCTGAACCCCGGTCATCCCAACCAGTTGGCCAAACTGTTGCATCTTGTAATTCGTTTTTGTATTTTTGGAGCCTTTTGGCAACACATGCAGAGGGCTTTGAAATGCACGACACAAATAGAGGGGTAGAGCAGGTAGCACAACGGGGCTAGTGAACGGTGAGGTGGGATTTAAACAGAAGTTGGGTACATTAATTGGGGGAGGCTTGCTGCACATATCAAAAAGAGCACAGCTTCAAAGCGGAGGGATTAACCAAAGCACTTACCTCTGCTGTCTGCTCCAGGGTGGGGGCAGTATGGTGGGTTGCTGGGGGTGTGCACAGAAAATCAATAGGCCCGAAGGGGGTGAGGGGGGTGAAGAGTGCATACCAAAAAAGCGCACAGCTTTAAAGCGGAGGGATTATGTAAGGCAACTTACCTCTGCTGTCCGCTCCACACTGGCTCCCACGTCCTTATCCTCCAGGGCAGGGGCAATATGGCGTGTTGCTGGGGGAGCGGAGGGAGAAAGAATAGGCCTGAATGGGAGGGGGGCGGAGTGCAGCTTGTAATAAGTGCGATACTAAAGTTATATAACTGAGAGTGGGCGCGCGTCCCCAAGATTTCTGGAATGTGCGTATTCCCTGGTGGGAGCCCCAGGGGCGCCTGAATATTATGGAATAAAAAGCATTTCTAACATATGAAGGAGAGGAGAAAGAGGGTGTGGACATTTTATTTCCAGCTGCAGGAAAAGCTTATGAAACTTATTGGGGGCGTTATGTACTTTTTTATGCAGAACAGTAAAGCTTTCTCCTCTCACTCGCCGAAAGCCAAAAAGAAATGGTAATGTTGTGCGCATTCATTGTTTCTGGCGGGGCCGCGGCTAATGCCTCATGCTATGTTGTTGGGACAGTAAAGCTTTCACCTCTCACTCGCTGAAAGCCAAACAGAAATGGTAATGTAGGCGGCATTCATTGTTTTAGCTGGGGACGCGGTTAATGCCTACAGCCATGTCGTCCAGAGTGGCGTCCGGATGGAGGTGTGAGTAGGCACTTCACGACACGTCACAAAAATTATAGACAATAAGAACACCCCCGAATGTGGTGTTTAATCGCGACAAGGCTCAAAGAAACATGCGATTTGCCAACTGTGTCCTCAAAAATGTAAACCCATTTTCCCCAGCTCACCTCATTAGCAGTTTAAACACATCAGCTGGCTCCGATGTGCCACTACCCGTCTTGTGAAGCTATGGTTTAAACTAGTTGATGGCAGCCAGACCTGAAAGCAAACTGAAAGCGTCCCATGCATAAACAAAACAAGCGCACGCGCCTCGCGCTGCAAGTTTAAAAAAAAAAAAAGGGGGGGGCACGTCTGGCGAGTGGTGTGCGCGCACCATGACGAGAGAGGAAAGCCAGATGGCGCCTCTGCTCGTAATTGTGCGCGTAACCGCACGCTCTAGGCCACCCAAAAAGCTGTGGTCGGCTTTTTAAAGCCCACTCACAAAATGTCTCGCCAGACCAGCGCATGCGCTGGCTCAGGCGAGACCTAAAAAGAGAAGAAACACCTGAAGTAGAAAGTAGTGACATTTGGTAAAATACCTTTCAGAAGGCCATTTAGAATAACTCTGAAAGTGTTAATAAAATGAATGGAAATAAATGAAAAACTTTAGCAATGAAACAAAAAGGTGAACAACCAAACGTCCATGCTTAACCAGAGCGTCTGGACTCGGAGAAAAACAGATTTTTTTTCTTATATAAAAGAAATTGTTCTGTCAACTATATTTATCATGCCAAAGGGAGCCTACGAGAATCAACCAAGAGATGGAGGATCTCCTCAGAAGAGTACATACCTACTACCAAATCTCTTTTACCTATTTGACATGTTCTGTCATGTGCACAAGTCCAGAGTCTCCCTTGACATTGGCAGGAGACAGTTTCTCAAAAAACATTGAATAGTCCGAGGACAGAAATTGCAGGAATTCAGCAAATGCCAATTCCCTAAGTGATGAGACGCAAGCCTTGTGAGGATCAAAAGCAAGAATTGCTAGCTGTGTGTGATTCACTGCACAATGCCTGTAGTAAATGACATATGTGAGAGGAAGGAAAGTTCTTCAACATCCTGTGAAGGAAGATTAGGGAGCAGAAGAAAAACTGCCATAAAAGGAGCACCAAAAAGACGATCTCTGTGCCCTCTCTGCACACAGGGCTTCAAAATTATTGAACCACTTCTAACCTTTGCACACTAAAACTCGAATCCCTTTTCTACACTTGTGGATAGGTCTCGGTTAAGCCTTCATAACATCTGCCACAAAAGATAGCCTGGCCACATTTTCGTTCTTTTTCTTACATGCTGAAGATTCTAAAGGTATCCAAGGTTTGTGGTTTTCCCTGGAGGAAAATGGATTGCAATACAGCAACCTAGGTCATCTCTACATATTAAAATAGATGAAATGCAGCATTGTTAGTGAGCTTTAATGTGCTACACCCAGTCATCCAACTCAACTGGTGTAACATTTAAGAGAATGAGCTCATGTAATTGTGCTATTTTTTGCTTGCATATTAAAAATAATGGGCAGGTCTGGTCAAATAGTGAATATTTTAAGAATGTTTAAGGCAATTTCAACCAATGGCTTAAGAAAAACTAAGCATAAGATACAGCTCTCAAAACTAAGTCTATGTATGCAGATATTAGTGAGTTCTCCACTTTAACTAAGAGTCAAAAACTTTTCGCAGCTGGAGGTAGTTTGAAGTAAGATATAACTTGGGGGCGCTAGAGAGCCCACAGCAAGATGGCCGTACTGTAGTGTAGCTCTGCCGGCCGGAATAAGGAATCCTTTGAGAATCTGCAATATGGGCACCCATCTATGAGGATAGACCGTGGCATTTTGCAGTGATATGCAGGAAGAATAAGGGAAACCAAACTGAAATGCTAATAGCAGCTGCTGGCGGACAATCGAAGAGCGGCAAGGTGCTGGGCCGCAGCTCGCAATGCAGCAAGATGGCGGCCGTGGGTGAGTGCCAGGCCCCGCTGGCGGCGTAAATCGGACTTCACGTCTGTAAACAGGCACCACGCCGCGTGCTTCGCGGGCTATGCAGGTCCGGTGTAGCTGCAAGGCAGGAGGAAAGATTACAGCCGGAACGCTTCATATGCCCGGAAGCGGGCCCCCGACCATCAGCGCCAGACGAGCGGCGTATTCAAGGTGATTTGTGCGACCGCTCCCCGAGGCCGTAACGCTGCTGCCGGTGAAGGGGAGGCGGCGCGGTGTAGCGCGGCGGCTGTGGACACTTAATGCTGCCGGTGCGGTGGTAGGCGATGTGTGGAGTCCCCAGTGTGCGGCCTGCACCAGTCCGGTAAGGAGCGCGGCTGAGGGGGTGCATGCGGTGAGCCTGCAGCGGAGTAGCGATGGTCCGAAGTCGGCAACATTCCCAGACAGAGCGTAGATGCCCGGTCATGTTGTTGGCAGGGAGGGTGAGGGGGGCGGGGGGCTGCTCAGAATTGCGGAACGCCCGAGAACCTCATGAGGTGACGGTAAGGACTTCCCCCACATTAATAATCTGTGTGTGTGGTAGGGGACATTGTAAAAGCGCTGAGGCAACTCGAGGCCTGGTGCATACCGGCATGAGACCTGGTTTCCTGGGTGGTGCCCCCCTTGTGAGCGAGTCTCTGTGCCTACACCAAAGCCAGGCTCCAATAACAGACAACGGTTACTGAATTTGGCGGGGAGACTGCGAGTGGGCACCGTGTCTGTGATGCAGTAGCAGCGCAGAGGTTTGTGAGCTGAGAGTACAGAGTATTGTCACTGGCTTGCCAGGCCTTAGGGAGCATAACCAGGTGCGTATAGTGTGGGAGGAGACCCTCCCCTCTGCTGGCAGATAGCACCACGTGAACGGCAAAGATGGACAAGATGGAGAAGCAGCAGTCTAGTCTGACTTTTGAGTCTCGCCGGGCATCGCGACCTGCGGCGGCGAACTCAGAAACTGAGATGGAAGTAGGGCAACCGAGCACACCATCATTGGAATCCACCCTGCTGGCGATGCAGCAGTCTCTACAGGCAATAGATGGAAAGATAGACACTCTAACGCTGAGAATGGATAGTATCGCTGCTAAGCTGGATAAAAAGGGGGCGCACTTGAACACAGCGGAGCAGCGAATATCCTCGGTTGAGGACGAGTCTCATGAGACAGCGGGAAAATGCCAGGACATGGAGAAGATTCTGGAGGTTATTAGAGCGAAGAATAAGGATTTGGAAGCGCGTTCCCAGCGCAACAACCTACGAATCATGGGGATTCAAGAAAGTACCAACACTGGCTGCCTATAAGACTACATAGAGGTGATGCTAAAGGACATGTTTGGCACAGAGAATCTCTCGCAAGTGCTCATTATTGAGAGGGCGCACAGATCATTGGCCCCCAAACCACCACCAGGTGCCCCGCCACGGCCCATCATAGCCAGGCTTTTAAATTACTGGGACCGGGATGCTGTTCTACGATTGGCGAGGGAGAAGCAGAACACTAGCTACCAAGGGAATGAGGTTTCTTTTTTCCCAGATTTTACTGTGGCGGTTCAGGCGGCTTGCAAAGAGTTTGCATCAGTCAAAAAGAAATTGTGGGCGGCGGACATTTCTTATGCGATGCTATATCCCACTTGTCTGCGGGTTACGCATGAGGGCAAGATAAAGATTTTCACATCACCGGGAGCAGCTACAGATTTTCTGAAGAGCCCAAGGCGGTCGACCTCTCCTGAGCACTCGGAATGAAACCTGCTGGGGTGAAGTATTTGAACTGGTGCAGGTTGTTGGGGGTGTGGACTCTGCTCACGAGTTGGTATAGATGACCAATTTAGAGGACACAGACCACCTTTTGAGGCCTAAATTGGTGGGGGAATGCAACTGTCTCCTAATTATGCTTACCAGGAGCCTCGGTAAACGTGGGGCCCTCAAATTTTATGTTATATTGAAGGAAAAATGGAAACCGGCGGAATTGGGCACTGAATGGCACCATAGAGATGCCGGCAGACAGGATACTGCTCAATTTGTCTGTGGAGGGTACTGAAGGGAGTTGATGATTAGTGGTGTAGTCATTAGTGCATGTTACTTAGTTATGGATATGATTTCTCAATCAAGGGTATTAGATTAAGCTGCATGGGTGTGCAAACTAATTTCCTCTTGTTTTTGATTTAAGCTAAACACTGTATTCTTAGGTACCCATAATGTCTTTTTCTTCCGCCCATACCCGTGATGGGGTGGGAGTAAAGGCTTCTGGTCGCCCCATGTGGGTATACCCCAATATGGTTACAATGCTGTTGGTGAGGATATCTTGGGTGTGTCTTTGGCATGATTGGGATGCTAAAGCGGGAGGGGGATTGTTGGGTTGTTGGATGTATGTTTAAGCATGGTACATCGCTGGCAAGCAAACATACTGCTTTCACAGGCACAATTGGCTGAGCCACAAGTGAGGACTCACAGTCAGGATTGGTATACACTAGGTAAATGGCAGGGGAAGTTAGGCTTATGACATGGAATGTCAGGGGGCTAAATAATCCCAAAAAAATCAGACAAGTGTTGGCTTATTTAGATAGGCCAAAATCAAAAAAACAATCCCTTTGGGAGCAGATATTTTAACCACAACCACCACTCTTACATACACTACTCACTCAAATGGGGTGGAACATACTCAGGGGTGTGGAGCACATGAACTAAGAAAGTCAAATCAGTGCAAAAACATCCTTTTTACTTATCGTACTTGACCATAATTTTTATTAAAATAATGTAATTCATACAATATAAAATTAAAAACGTTAAAAAATCATTTAAAAACCACATTAATATTCAAACAGAACTGCAAGGAAAATATATTCTTGTCAGGAAAACATCACGTTAATCAAATAGCCAATGAATAAAGTTTCAATGCACACATATATATATATTTAAAATAATCAATAAAAACGTTTTTATTAATTATTTTAAATATATATATATATATGTGTTGTATTTTGTATTTTTGTAGAATGATCTAAACGAGGTGGGAAGAATTATTGCTTTCCTGAAGAAGGTGGGGAGATATAAGATTGGACCCACCGAAACGCGTCGATGCTCTGTTTCTGAAATACATCACGGATCTATGATTAATGTTACACTTCATGATTAATATTTTGACTTGAGTTTTTTCTGTCTCAGTTGTGTGCATTGAAACTTTATTCATTGGCTATTTGATTAACGTGATGTTTTCCTGACAAGAATATATTTTCCTTGCAGTTCTGTTTGTCCCACTGGTTGTTGTTTTTAATTGTGTATTGATGAACTTCTGGCGATTTGTTCACAATTTGAATGAAACATTTGAATATTAATGTGTTTTTGAAATGATTTTTTAACGTTTTTAATTTTATATTGTATGAATTACATTATTTTAATAAAAATTATGGTCAAGTACGATAAGTAAAAAGGATGTTTTTGCACTGATTTGACTTTCTTAGTTCATGTGCTCCACACCCCTGAGTATGTTCCACCCCATTTGAGTGAGTAGTGTATGTAAGAGTGGTGGTTGTGGTTAAAATATCTGCTCCCAAAGGGATTGTTTTTTTGACTTTGGTCTATTGGTACCCTACCCTTTTGGCGTCACAGGGTCCCTCTCTCTTTTTCCTATTATTTAGATAGGCACCAGGTACAGCTGACACTACTTCAGGAGACCCACCTCACAAGCGTTTGAGAGAAAAGGGAGAGAGCAAAATGGGCACTGGTAAAAGCGGCATCATCATACTCCTCCTATGCCAGGGGGGTAATTATTTTAGTGAAAAGGGGTACTCCCTTTACGCTCACTCACACAGAATCGGATGACATGGGTCGGCTTACACTCATACAGGGAAACCTTTGTGGTACGAACCTTTCTGTTATTACGACATTGGGCCAAATGTTGATGACCCAGAGTTTTACCGAAGATTGGCGAGTAAACTGTACGCCCTACAACCGGAAATAGTTCTGTGGGGGGGGGGGATCTGAACACTTACTTACATCCTAGTATGGATCGTAGTGCGGTGACTGAATGGCAGGGGATGGCACTGTATGCCCCGGCACTGCCATTGGCACAACACCCTGGCATCTCGGTAGCGCGGGAACCTAAAGCGCTCTCACTCCTGCCACATGTAGGAATAGTCACAATGGGCGATGCATACCCAGAAGGCACATTTGTTACCCTGGAGGAGATTCAGGCACGTAAGCCCAGGACCCTGCTGTTAGTATTCACATATTATAGACTGAGAGAGGCTCATTAAACTTTAAATACATTGCATCCTTCCGAGCCGCTGACATTGAAGCCGCTACAGACTATGCTGGCAGGTCCCTCCCTTATGAAATTGGTTACTCGATTATATATTGTAATTCAAGCAGACACTGCACCACAACACAGCAGGGCTATGGAGAGATAGAATGAGGTACTTGACACACCAATTACAGGAAAGGCTTGGGACTATTGTTGCACATTAACAAGACTATTAATAGCTAACTGCAATCTGCGTATCATTCATTTTAAGTATTTACAACAGTTGTATTATACACCTAA
This sequence comes from Calotriton arnoldi, assembly GCA_963921515.1. Classification (NCBI taxonomy): domain Eukaryota; kingdom Metazoa; phylum Chordata; class Amphibia; order Caudata; family Salamandridae; genus Calotriton; species Calotriton arnoldi. The sequence continues at coordinate 2,485,060 of CAWUFW010000885.1, forward strand.
GCAGTTACAGAGGTATGGGCTGAGAGAATCGGCTAACTGTAAACGATGCAAAATGCAAGATGCGGATTATATGGACTTGGCGTGGTTTTGTGAGCGAGTGCACGTTTTCTGGGTCACAAAAGCCTTGTCCGATATTGTAGTGGAACCGGTGAGATGTACACCACAGCTGTGTCTGTTGGGCCTTGCGGGACAGTTAAAGCTGCAGAATCAAAGGCTGGTGTTGATCGTTCTTCTGTTAGCAAAAAGAAAAGTGGCTCAGTACTGGGATGGTAGAAGTGCCCCCAAATTACAACAGTGGTTGGAGGATGTCACATACTGTAGAGATCAGTTATCCTATTATGCTGAAGAACTCCCACTACCTTCAAGGCCTAAGGACTTTTGGGCCCCCCTTAGTGCTTATTTGCTAACATCACACAGTGCAAATCCCCCTGACGCCCCTCCTGTCGACTGAGTTCTTGGTCTGTCCTGGATTATTGTATGTAAATACCATACTGTGTAAAATTACTGTGATGCAGGAGTATTCTGTACACAATTTTTTTGTTTTTTTAAACAGAGTTTTATATAGCGCAAACTTGACCCGATTCGGGTATCAAAGCGCTTTACATAGCACCAGTTGCGTTACATGAGGACACATTAATTTTTTTTTTGTTAGGCACGGGGAGATTAAGTGATTTGCCCAGAATCACAGGATGTTCAGCGTCATTGCCGAGACTCGAACCCAGTTCCCCAGATTCGAGGTCGAGCGCCCTAGCCGTTAGGCCAACTCATCTCTCCTTGTAGTTGTAATTGTAGTCATGTGATGTACATGCTTGGTTTTCTGTCTGTATGCGGAATGTTGTTATACTTGAATAAAGTTCAAAAATAAAATAAAAAAGCAAGGTAGAACTTTCAGAAGGGAGCTTTTCGGTATAAACTAAGTTAGAAATACATTTCTTAAATAAGGAGCTTGATTTCAAAGCACCGACAACGCAGATGGAAGCTAAAATTCCCTGTTGTAATTGTTTTTTTTTTTTTAAACTAAACAAAAACAAGCAGTGCAAAACACAGTACAGACCAATGGGAACACTGCTCCCTCATGTCATAATCAACAGAGCAATACAATGATATGCAGGCCATAGGAGGCATAAAACATACATTTAGAATAGTAGAATGATGTGTCAAAGACAATACCCAATTAATTAGAGAAAACGTAAGGGCATAAATTCACACTTGGCCATCATTGTTCTGTAGAAGGCATCAAAGTCTGAACAATTATCTCACACCTCAGTGCCCAAGCCCTTCCCAGAGCTGGTGTCACTGCCATTAAAGTAATTAAGAACCAGCCCCCAGGTCATGATCTCATAATTGACTTTCTCCTCGGTACAGACGAGGCGCATACGGGTCGGTCTCCTCCGCTGCACCCCATTCGCACAGGTCCCTAAGCGATGAGTTTAACTGTGGCAGCCTGTTGCCTATCCACCAGACCTGTTGCAATTTAACTATGTATCAGTATCATGTATTGTATATAAACATGTAAGTTTACAGTTATGCTTCTGAGTTAATCTTCTCCTCACAACTGCATTCCTACCCCTCTCCATCTGTTTTGAATGTTGTGCTCTGAGGTGATTCTACTCAGAAATAGAAAGTCGGAGATGGTGAATAAAGCTACTCTTACTCACTGCTGGGAGTCATAATTTCATCATGACCAACAACCAATCCAGTCATTAGTTGGCAAGGAACAACCAACTAATAGACTTTAATGGGATAATAAAGTCCTAGGGATATTAAAATACGCCCAAGGTGTCCCAGCCTGAAACAGTAAACATGCAAAAAAGGATTTTAAGACGGGCGTGGTCAACCAAGATGGCCGGGTGAACGTAATCCACAAGGGCTCCGCAGCAATACGCAAGAAAACCACAGGGAAATTGGATTAAGGACGTTTTTAAAGGCACACAAACCTGGCAGAGGGTCACACTAACACCAGCAACACCAAGTGAAGCGCGAAACTCTGGCTGAAATCACCGGATGTCAACAGACTGGACTGCGGTATGCAGTGATCGAAGAAGGTGGAAAGGCCGCAGTTGGCAACATGCACGGAAATGGCGCCCGGGAGTCGCGGCGGCCTGAGGTATAGCGGGGGACCCCTGCCGAGGCCGGCGGTGGCGACGGGCAGAGACTCTCCCTCCCAACATTGCTAAAGGAACTCCCCCGGAGCGGCGGCGGTAAGGCCTACACGTCCAGTAGCGAACTGGTGAGGAGCGGGGCCGCCGGCGCTCACGGGTGGCCGGGCAAAGGAGACGACCCGCCTAATCCAAAGAGCACTTACCCGAAGGTGAGATCCGCGGCTGGCAGGGCGGCGGGAAGTGGAGGCAGACGCGGGAGCAGAGGAAAGGTCTCCCGGTAACCGACCAAGAGACTGTAAGCAGTAATGCCTGACTCCAAGATGGCACCGGGTGGGGACATGTAATGCGGTGCAAAGCGGAGGGGACAAGCGAGCAGCAGGGTTCAGTTCCCATGCAGAAGGCATAATATGGACATTAAGGGCCATCTGGTGCCACAGTCCTGGGGACAATGATAAATATGGGACAATGAGCCTCCCAAGCAGAGAGTGACAGCATGCAGGGAGACAGAGCCCCCGCCATCTAGTAAGGATCCGAGCTGAGCACAGAGGAGGTAGCTGAGCAAGGGGTGCACGTGAGAGGGCCTGCAGGAGAGATGGAGCCGGCAACAGGAGGCACGCAGAAGCTGAAGTCTCACTAGGAAGGAGGGAGAGGCACAGAGTCAGTGATTGACGGACGAAAGAGTGGTCTGGAGACCGGGTACAGAGGAGAGCCAAGACGGAGATCCCAGAAGCAAGGGGGAAGGAAGACTCGACGGGGGAATAAGACGGCTACGTGGTCAACTGGTCGATCCATCCCTTAACACAGCACAACCGGAGACACGTATCGGACGCCAATCGACAGGGGGATTGGAAGCTAGGGGAGGCCGGATGAAAGTACCCCCGGATGACATCCCGACGCTAAGCGCCGAATAGTCGCAGAATTAAAGGAAGCTGACAGGGGCCGGCTAGGAGAGGCTGGGGCTCGACTGATACTGGACCCGAGGGACCACGAATCACGGGGGCACGGCCTGGCCTCCCTTATGCCACCAAAGAAGGCCCAGCAGAACAGGGTGTCCAGTTATTTCCCGCCAGCGGAGAGCCGCCCAGCAACAACCGCAGAAGAACACATGGCCCTGACCAAAAAAGACCTTATTGCCTCTCTCCAGGACTTTAAGAAGGAACTAAGGGAGGTACTGAGAACTGATATGAACGCATCCATTGAAAGCCTGGAAGCAGATATTAACGGGCGTATGGTGTCACTCAAAACGACAGACTCCGTTGGTATAAGAACAATGGACTTAGAAACCAAAGTGAAACACTTGGAGCAGCAGGCACACAATATGGAAGAAGCAGCTCACCTCATGGTGACACAACTCCAGTCAGCCATCCTAAAGTGCAAAGACCTGGAAAACAGGTCTCGCAAGGACAATATACGCATACGAAATCTAGCAGAGTCAGTGGATGGCCCAAATCAGGAGTCCTTCGTAACAGGACTGTTTGCGGGGCTGTTAAATGACGCAACAACTAAAGTAAAAATCCAGCGCGTGCACCGTGTGGGCTCGCAGCAGGGGGGCTCTCAGAAACACCCCAGAGATGTGCTGGTCAAACTCCACTCGTTCCCGGTGAAGGGAAGCCATATTGCAAGCGGCACGCAGAGCAGACATCACCTTCCAGGGACTATCCTGCGCACTATTTCAAGATATCGCGCCAGCCACTCTGTCCAGACGCTTCCAATTCAAACCGGCAACGGATAAGCTGCGACAAGAAAAGATTAGATACCGATGGACCTACCTATTCGGACTAGCATTCGAGCTGCATAATAAATCGTACCATGTTACTGACTTTAAAGAAGCAGCAAAAATACTAGAGCTCCCCCAAGAAGGAGAACAAGCGTCAGCCTCCAGCCATGAAGAGTCATCCAGGGTTGCCAAGCCAGCCAAAGAAAAACGCCAGTGGATCACGCAAAAGTGCATGAAGCAGCAGAAGAAGACATTGGAAGCATGTGACAGCCAGTTTCCGGTGACCATTTGAACCCCCGAAAGAACGTTTCGGACATACGGATATCTCAAGCCCCCATGGGGCACATCCTCAGATAAGCCAAAATGAGACACCGGGGCTCCAATAGGTGGGTGGGTTCTATAGTGGGACAGTAAGGGAGCATATAAGGACCCATGCACCAGTAGCCCAAGTGCAGCCACTTCTCTGTGGTGACGTGAGCGCACCACTGCCGGGCATATCCCATGGTTCATGAACTAAATATAAAATATGCTAGAGCGGATTAGACCACAACTCAAAGCAAAACAGTATTAATGATGCAACGATGTAAGAATGTTATCTCATGTTGTAATGTTAAGTTTACAGCTAACTTCTCTAAAAGGGTACATGGAACAACAAAGGGGGGGACAATGTGGAGGAGTCGGGAGGGCGAGAACACTCACACTGGGCATGGGCAGGGGTGGGGTGGGGGAGGTACAATCAAATTAATTGGGATGAGAACAATCAGCGGGCACACCACGGGGTAGGGATATGGTGATAACCACGTTGACCTGGAACGTGACAGGTCTGAACTCTCCTGTGAAACGCCAAAAAGTATGGAAATACATTAATGACAGGAGAAACAACATAGTGACCCTTCAGGAAACGCACCTAAAGAAATCAGAAGAGCATAGGTTGCCCCACAGAGACTACCCCCTGATATACAGGTCCTCCACAACCTCTAAACACTATGGGGTGGCCCTGATGTTCCACAAATCATTGCAGTTCTCCCCAACGGGCTACAAGGCAGATAGAGAGGGACGGATGGTTATGGTTAAAGGCCAGCTCCGGGGTCGATTGGTCACCCTCGCCACAATATATGCCCCGAACATCAATCAGAGATCCTTCATACAATCCTTTTTAGACAAGGTGGGAGGGTTTGCCAAGGGGGACATCATTCTCATGGGAGACTTTAATCTGATGAGGGATCCTCATCTAGACAGCACGCACGCCACCAGACATGGCACAGGCAGTTTCTCCAAGACACTGATGGAGAAGCTTGAAGATCTAGCACTAATAGACACCTGGCGAACACTGCACATGCAAGAAAGGGACTATACCTTCTTCTCACATTCTCATAGAAGCTACTCACGCACAGACTATGCCTTTGTGAGCAACACCCTGGTACAGGCTATACGCTCAGCCTCCATCTACTCCATAACACTGTCAGACCATGCGCCATTAGAAATGATCAGAGACTGGGCCGCTCCTCCCCCAAAATACAGACGCTGGTATTTCCCTAACTCACTGACTTGCGATAGGTTATTAAGGGATGAACTCCGCACCTCAACAAAAGACTCCTTTTCCAAAACAACACGGGACACATCGCCTTCCACTACTTGGAACGCATTCAAAGCGGCGATAAGAGGGCAATGTATTGCCATGAATTCCACCCTGAACAAAGAACCGCTGAAAGACAGGCACTTGAGGCGGAACTTGCCACAGCTGAAACACTACACAAAGAAACACCGACCATAGCTCACCAGCGCAAGGTGACAGCGTGGAGGGGAAAACTCAATGCCACATACGCCAACCGAGCAGAACTCACTCTCCTAAGATTGCAGAGGATAGGCTACGATCAGGGCAACAAAGTAGGCTCACATTTAGCGAGGCAACTACGAGATAAACAGGAAAAAGAATACATTGGAGATATTGATAATGGGTCGGGAGGGACTACAGGGTCAGATACTGAAAAGGCACGAATCTTATACACGGCAGACCACCCAACAGCACAAGCCCAGTCATCATACTTGAACGATTTCAGCCTGCCTCAAATCACGAAAGCACAAAACGAGTGGATAGGGAGCCCAATCACAGAAGAGGAGGTTCGGGAGGCAATGAGGGCTCTAAAACCATATAAATCCCCGGGGCCAGATGGGCTGGCGGCCCAATTTTACAAGACCGGAAGCAATAATCTCAGTCTTGCCTAAACAAGGCAAGAACCCCAAACAGTGTGGTTCATATAGATCCATTGCCCTTTTAAACCTAGACGCTAAACTTTACTCAAAGATTTTAGCGACACGGCTAGACACCATACTCCTCGAACTCATACACCCTGACCAATCTGGGTTTATTAAAGGCCGGCAAACACAACAACGTCCGGAGGGTCATACGCTTGATAGAAAAAAATAACAAAAAGAGGGGTCCTGGCGATTTAAGTGGGCCTGGACGCCGAAAAGGCCTTTGATCGGGTAGATTGGGCTTTTCTCTTCTCCACGCTCCGAAAATTCGGTTTTGGAGACCAATTCATAAAAATGGCTCAAGCAAACTACATAGCACCGACAGCAAGGGTATTGGTCAACGGGGTGAGCTCCGAACTCTTCTCTTTGGGGCGGGGAACAAGACAGGGGTGCCCACTGTCACCGCTTTTATTCGCACTGAGCATAGAACCTCTGGCTGCTAAAATACGCTCCACACAGGCGATGGAGGGGGTTCACTTTGACGCCACAGGACATAAAATATCCCTGTTTGCGGATGACGTATTGCTAGCCCTGTCCTCTCACCACATCTCGCTGCCCCCGTTATTGGAGGAACTGAGGCGGTTCGAACAGGTGGCGGGCTTCCGAATCAACCTGGCAAAATCTTTTATACTCAATTTAACTCTACCCCAGGCTGACAAGGATGCTCTAGTGGCAACTACCCCATTCCAATGGGCCAAGAAAGATATAACCTACCGGAGCCTAAAACACCGCGACTCGAGGGCCTATTTAAAGCCAACTACCCTCTGCTGATGCAACAATTGAAAACTGACCTGAGGCGATGGGCGCCAATGTATCTGTCACTGGTGGGGCTCATACAGGCGGTGAAGATGTCAGTATTGCCTCGGCTTCTCTACCTGTTTCAGGGCCTACCTATCCCACTGGACAACGGACTCTTCTCAGACCTGCGCACCATGGTGACATGCTTCATCTGGCAGGGACAGAGAGCCAGACTCTCCTACAAGGTGCTGCATGCATCTAAATCGGTAGGGGGCCTCGCTCTACCAGACTTCTCCCTCTTCTACAACGCAGCCCAACTCCAGGTGATACCAGAGTGGTCGGTCAGGGAATCCAATAAACACTGGCTACACATGGACAGGCAGGTGGCAGGGAAATACATCTGGGACCTAATCTGGAAGCCCAAATCGGATCGCCCGACAAATGTGTACCTAAGCACGCCAACACGGACCACATTGCGAGTGTGGGATGACATTAATAGGCAGAAGGGGTGGACCACATTTCCCTCCCCCCACACACCCATTCACTTCAATCCGATGTTCCCCCCGGCACAACATATACGTCCTTACGAGGCATGGCGTCAAGGAGACTGTCTAACGATCTCGGACATGTTCAAACTCGGGGATATTAAAACGTTTGATGACTGCAAACGCGACTTTAAACTCTTAGACACTGAACTATTCAGATACACACAACTCAAGCACTGGGTCATGCAGCCGGCCATAAGGGAGGCCGCCACCAGGGACCTGACTCCCCTGGAGCAATTTGCCAAGAGCGGTAGTGGGGCCAAGGGCTGCATCTCTTTCCTGTATACACAGTTACTTGCCGCACAGACACCGGTCAGGCCTAGGTATGTCACGCTTTGGGAACACACTGGGAGAATCCATTTCGGACTCTGAGTGGTCACGGTTGTGGCGAGACATTCTGCGATGTAATCATTCCATGGGACTGAGGGAGGCACATTATAAACTCATGTACGACTGGTATCTATACCCCACTAAGCTCAAGAAAATGTTTCCCCACTCATCGGACCTGTGTTGGAGAGGTTGTGGTCTGCTGGGGGACTTTAAACATAAATGGTGAGACTGCCCGACTATCCGCCCCTTCTGGACGGAGATACTTTCTCAGATAAAAACCATATTAGGTTACCCCATACCAGATGATCCCAAGATGATTCTATTGGGATTGCACAACGACAATCTTCGTTACCAGACAAGCAGTGACAGAGCAGTGATGTGGCTCTGTCTCGGGGCGGCGAAGATGGCAGTGGCGTCTGCCTGAAAGCGCTCATCCGCGCCCTCGCTGACGCAATGGCATGCCAGATTGTGGCGCGCGGTCACGATGGAACACATGGCAGACATCGCCTCGGACTCGTACAAAAATTTTGAATATATATGGGGACCCCTGGTGGGCTACCTCTCCACAGGTCTGCCACTTACAGCCTAGCCCACGCACACCAGAGCCCTACACCTGTTACAATTTTAGCCTGAAGTGATTCCAGGGAGGACCTAAAGGAATAGGGAGAAAAGCCTCACAACACTATTTAGCTGGCCTCCTAGAGTCCTCCTCAGGTCATTGTTAGAAAACAAGCAAAGAAAACATCCATGTACCACAGTTTTTTTTGTGGGGGCGAGGGGGGGGGAGGGGGGAGAAACATGGTGTACTCAGGGAATATTAAAAGCCCTATGAATGTACAATAAGAGGCTGATATTTAGCAAACAGTACGCTGTATTAGAAATGTCTTGTTGGGACAGCCTGTTACAGCGTATGTAGACTGTTTGACTGCTTTCCTGAAACGCCAATAAACACACTTTTGACAACAACAAAAAAAAGGATTTTAACCCAAGAAAATCCTATGCATAAAAAGCGTACTAGGTTTGCAGGTGTAGCAGACTGTTGTAACACTACCACAGCATGTACCCACTGCAGTGTTATTAACTCAGATCACACCCCAACCACCATTACAAGATTAAGTCATTTTTACATGAAAGATAGTTGCCTAACTGCTTTCAAGGCTGCCAGAAAGTCAATTAACTTGCATGAGAGAAGATGCTCAAATCAAACTTTATTTCCTTCAGAGTGATGAAACTCTATAACCTAATTTCCAATGCTCGCCCTTTTGTGTGCAAAACCGCATGTGTTAGTAAGTGAGGTGTCTGCAAATGTTCCTGAAATAGAACAACAGGTTCAAACTTTCAATTCTTATTTCACACAATCACAACTTCCCTGTCATACGGTTCATACTATATCAGTAAAAGTGTGCGCTTGGATAACATAAATTTCGAAACTGTGCGAGACTGACTCCACGCATACCATCAGGAAATGTTGGCCTTTGTCCTGGCTAGCTCACAGTGCACCCTCTGGACCTATAAACCTTACAAGGTACCAGAGGGTATATGCAACCTCAGACAACCCTGACTCCCCAAGGAATTCGTAGAAACAGATCAGCCCCTTTCGTTAGTAACTCGTGCATGCCCATAGGGAGACGCAAGAAATACTCAAATTGGCATTTCAGTCATTTGTTGAAGCATTATGATTCTTGTGTAAAATATGTGCGCTGCAATGATTAATAGAAGGAAACAGAACAGAGTAATAAGGATTACTAGAATGGTAAAGAAGATGAACAATTCCACCATTGTGCTGTTACATTGATTATAACCATACACATATAATCATATCTATACTCCTACCTAGCGCTTCCTAACATAGTGGGCTTAGGGGATGTGAATCTGCCAGAATACTGTAGGGTGATCTAACTTCCCAGTTACCTGTGGGTATGTTTTTTCTGGGAGCACATTCTTGTGCAGAGCAGGCCATTCCACATGGGCCGACCTCAACAGTAAGAGCGAAAGGCTCCTCAGCCTAAACAAAGAATTGGTGTCGCTTACATAATAAAGGTCACCCATGTTGCTTCCTGACAGCCTCTAAGGCTGGAATCGGGGTCACAAGAATTATTCCTTTTCTCTGAGCCAATTATTTTTCATTCACTACAGCAGTCTGTATTGCCGTCAGTATCTTTTCTGTAGGTACAAAACGCCCTTCTGCATTTATGTATATGTACGATTTATATGCAATTGGTACAGTGCCACCCTAATTGAATGTGACATATGTGCAACTTGAGGTTCCCTCGATTACGCAGATCACCAAATTTGTGGTGTTAACACGTGTGAGTAAGCATCTTGAAGCTAGCATGTCTGCTTGTACTGAGAGCAAAATCTCAGTATGTTGTGGTGTCCAATGTGTGCTTGAAAAGTCTGGATGAATTCAATCATAAAACTGTTTTATCCGTTGTTCATAATCTGGTATGTTCTGCCAAAATTGAGAGACCCCAATATTGATTGGACTTTTTTCAATGTGTTTGGTGGATGTAAAAGCACACACTTCTCTAGGAAATGTGTCACTAGACTTTTGCCTTCACTTCAGAACTCGTATCCCAAGAACAGGACACTTAGGTAGGCAATTCTTAATTTTTTTTAATTGAATTTGTAGCTCATGTGAGTAAACCCTAGAATGATGCAGTCTACTCTGGCCAATTGTGTTGCTAAGTAATCATCCGTCAAGTATATGTCATCAACATATGACAATGTCGTCAAAGTCTTGAAACATTTCCGTTGCACAGGCTGAGAACAGCCTGGGGCTATTCTTATACCCTTGTGGCAATTGACAAAATTGTTTTTGAGAGCCGAGTGCGCTAAATGAAGTCAGATCCCGTTTCAGATACTATCTTTTGGCAGAAAAACCCATTTGAGATGTCTGATGTGGTTTTATACTTTTTTCGCACAGTATTGTTCATTAGTGCCGCCCCATAAGTGTTTGTATTGCAAATGTGCGTGTAACACTGTCTAACACTAAGCAATATGAATGATCTAGTTTCATTACTGGAAACAAAGGATTGTTCACTGGTGAGGCGCAACTTTCTATTACACCCAGATATTCAAGTTGTGTGACATTTCTCTAACCTGTTTTGCTTCATGTTTAATAGGATATTGTGGCTGTGCTTGTGGGGTGGACTTTATGGGTATGATGTGGTAAGGGGATCCTTCACCACAACCAACGTAGTTTCGGTATAACGCTGGAGCTTGTTCTAGGGCCCACTCTTTGGCGTATGTGCGTTTTACTGATACTGAAACGAGGTCGGAAAAAGCTGGTAATATTACTGTTTCTCCTGGTGGGACATTTCTAACAAACTCAGCTGGCCAATCTTTTTCAGTCAAGAGAATGTCATAGCCAAATGACAAGTACTCCCAAAAGAGAACATTAATAGTATGTGGTATATCCCCCTCTATCTGGAGTTGTACTTCATATAATTGACTTCGGAAACTTTATCTGTGGTCCGGTGTTTCCACCTGAATATAGTCATTCGTTGTTACTGCTTCCAGACACTCCATAAGATTTTGCCGAACTATCGTGACTGCTGCCGCGCTGTTTAGCAGAGTCAGAGCTCACTCCCGTTCAGAAGCAGAGTCCACAATATTTGTGGTATGTTTAACTTTTATCCCAGCCACTTTCTTCTTTTTAAATTGAGGCATTTGCTGTGGAAGTTTTTCTTCCTTTTTTATTATATAGTCAGAAGAGTGTTGGGAGTACTTCTTCAGTTTCACGTACTCCTCTGATTGTCATCCTCTCTCTGAGCGTTTTTCGGATGATTCCTGAAAGGAACGAGAAGGACGTATATCAGTATCCGGATACATATCAGGCTGTTTAATTGTATCACGGTTGCACATGTTACAGTGCTTATCAGAGGAGTCCTGTTGAGGAGATCCACTCAGGGATTTAGTCTTTTCTTTATTTTTCCTATCATCCCAGTGTTTTTTGTTAGAAGACTGATGCCAATTTCAAGTTATCCTTTTCAGATTTACCCTTTAGTTGTGGCTTATTAGGTCTGGATCCCAAATTATCTTACCCTATTGATGAATGGGTTTCTGCAATAATCTTAGGTAATTCACACTCTGGGTCTACCAGAGCAACCTGGGTGAGCCGCTGGCCTACTGCCAACGCTGCTGCTTCCCCCTTAATATTACTTAATATCATAGAGAATACTGTAGCAAAATTACCCATTAATTTCATCCCCCAAATCCAGGGCAGGGGCTGCCCCGTATTCATTTTGAACCTGTTTTAGCACCCCTGGCAAGACAGATAATGATGGTGTACCATATGTTATGGTATAGACTGCAGCAAAGGCTGTGCCCCAAGTGGCGCAGTTTTCCATCAGAGGAACCATCCTTAATGGTAGGCACATTGTGAGAATTCTATGCTTTTCTTGGGGTCCCGTGTGAGGAAAGACTGCTTCGTCTTTTGTGTAATCCAGAACGGAATCTCATCCCACCTGAAGGGAACTTGACCCATTATTGCATTAATATTTACTGGACTTTTTCCAGGCATCAACAATTGTGGTTGAGCAGCTAAAACAGCCCTTGTTGGGTTTGCGGTTATGGTTCACTTAACGAATTGTATTATTCGTCATATAATGTAACTATACCTGTGTGTTGTACATGTAGCTCTGAAGCCATAAGGTTTCTTACAGCTGGATAACGTGTGTAACCGGCTAGGACTCGCCATGTTGCTCTCTCATTACTGAGGGGACCTAGTCTGACATTTTCTTTTGTATGCAGTAGGGCGCCTAGGAATCAATTCATGTGTTCCTGATAAGTCAATGGGATTTCTAAATCCTCATATAGTCTATAGCTGTTTGATACTTGTGCTTCAGTGTATGTGTGAAAATTCCCTGTGTTAGCATCTGCTGCCGGGAATGTGATCCATGAATGGAATGCCTATGTTCTATATGCTTCGTGGGCCTTTATGGCGAAGGTAAAATCCACACCCGTCAGAGTGAGCACATGGTGTAATAACGTTTGTGTTAGTGCATGTCTGCAATTTAGTGGCAAAGCCATTTGTGCTATATTAGCCATGTGAAAATATGGAATAAAGAGAGGGTACCTCTGTGGGGTGATCATTTAAAGATTCGAGCTTGAACAAACTACAGCCAGAAATAGGGGTTTCCTACTTTGCTGAGGAAGATTGTTCCCCAACTCCACAGATGTCCCCGATTATTTGGTGAGTAGAGTCTTTGGGCACACAAAGGAAACACTACTCGGGAGACCCATTAAGTAAGTACCCAAGCTAAAACGTTGGTGGGGCCATGTTGTACGGTTCATACGGTGCATTTGGACAACATAAATGTCAAAACTGTGCAAGACTGACTCCACGCACATCATCAGGATATGCTGGCCTTAGTCCTGGCAAGCTCACAGTGCACCCACTGGACCCCTAAACCGTTGAGGTTATCAGAGAGTATGTGCAACCTTAGAACATGACACCCCTGACATCCCAAGGAAATCGTGGAAACAAACCAGTCCCTTTCATTAGTAACTCATTCATGCCCAAAGGGAGATACAAGAAATATTCGAACTGGAATTTCAATCATTTATTAAAGCATTATGACTCTTGTGTAAAATTCAAGCACCTAATAGAAGGAAAAAGAACAGAGTAAACAGCATTACTAGAATGGTAAAGAAGATGAACAATGCCATCATTGTGCAGGGACATTGATTATAAGCATACATGTAAAATCACATCTAAACTCCTACCTAGCACTTCCTAACCTAGTGTGCTTAGGGGGTGTGAATCTGCCACAATACCCTATGGTGATCCAACTCCCCAGTTACCAAAGGGTCTGTTTTATCTAGGAGCCCATTCTTGTGCAGAGCAGGCCATCATCCTTCTCAGGAAGGTAAACAGGATTCAGCTGGGCTGGAATTCCGGCATGGGCTGACGTTGACAGTGACAACGAAATGCTCAAAGGATTGGTGTAGTTTATATAACAAACTCCACCCATGTTGCCATAGTGGAGTCAGTTAGGCCGTCATTATTGGTTTTACCATTGCAGGGCTGGCGCCGATCGGACAACAAACATCAACATTTTGCGCAGTGAACTTAAGTCTAGTACAGAATGTTCAAAGCCCTATTAATATGCCTTCAAAGAAGTGTAAATGTAAGCAAATCCATTTCAGAGAATATTATCCTATATGTGTCAAAAGCCAATGTTTAAGGAAAGATGTCAACTTTATACGTTAACATGTAAAATTGTGATGTTCCCCATCTGAGGCCTATGTAACCATAAAACACCCCAATCTTAAGGACATAGTGGTATTCCTATCATATCAACAGACTGTACTTCAGTTATTAAAGTGCACATAAATGTTTAGTTCTACAGGTTTACATATAAACATACTTACAAGTTACTAACTTCACATTGACTAGAAGATTAGCATTTAAAATGAATGTTAACGGGTCAGGTCCACCTTCTTCCAAGAGTGACAAAAGCTGTTTGTGACATGGCCGTTCTTCCATCATTGCATCTATTTAAAGAAAGAAACAAAGATAGAGCACAAATTAGGAAAACAGAACTTTTAAGAATCACTTGTTATGAAGTAATTGCTTCCTAGATAAATTATAATCAGAAAAGATCTGTGCATGTACAAAGAACACAGCCGGAAGCCTTGTCCTGTTCTCTTCTTTTGGGACTATGATGGACATGATGAATTTTAAGGCATCTATGGCTCATCTAACCTCCATTAGTGTCACGAGTGTTTGTGCAGTCTGGGACAAGATGTTTATTAAAGGTTTCACAATGAGTAGGCTTTCCTGTTTTCAGTTTTTATTTGTAGAACAGAAGAAATGTAGGTCTGTAGAATAAGAAGAGTTAGTGGTCATCAATGTTTATTCTTTTTTGCGCCGTAAATAAATCACAGGGATGGTTTTCCCAAAGTTTATAAAGATTTTTGCTTTTATTTCATTCCTTCCCTCGATCATTCCCATTATCAATTCCCCTTCACTTTGTTACTGCTCATCACTCCCTTCTTTAGAAACTTTCCTTATAGTTGCTCTCTCTAGTACCTTTTCATTATTTATCCTCTCTGCCTGTCTCATTTCCCTGCATTCATATTCCTCTTACCACCAGGCCAGCCACAGCCCATGTAAAGAATGTGAATGGCTAGAAAAAATGTTTACATCCAATTACGATTTGGCCTCTAATCTTTCTGTATGAGCAAATGCGGCTAATATAGGCATACTTTTCAGACAGTCACGATGTAAAATTAATAACAGGAGTGTTGGGTGCAGTGTTTTATGGGTGGACATTGATTCTGGAGGCATCCATATATGTAGTGATGTTTGCTGGCATAATCCTGACAACAGTTTTTCAGACTCCCTCTCGCTTACTAAAGGAAAACGACACTGTGGTGGTTCCCTCAGCCTGGACTGAGACTCTGGTCAGAGTTCTACATCAACCCTGCCGGCCACTACATAGAAACATACAGTCAACAGCAAGCAGAAGACACATGAGGTGTACTATGTTCCCAAAACAGCAGCGGAAATAGGCCCAGGGGGTCAAAGGACCCAGTGATTTACCAAGGACCAAGTAGGTCATACGGGACCATCCATCAAAGAAAAGAACTTGGAGCTAGGGACTGCCATTATACACCTTTTTTACTGAGTCAAGAGGGTTAGATTGCGGATTAAGTCATAACATTCTTCACAATTTTGAATTCGTATGAATCATCTCACATAATTCACATGCGCCTCCTGCAAGTTCTCATGCATTATTCCACACCCTGCCCTCACCACTCTGGCACCAACAGCACCCAGCTCCCCACTCGCTTACTCAAACCAGCCACCCGCTCACACTCACACAGACCAAACACCACCCAAACACCACACTCACTTGAATGCTACTCAATTCCCGCTCGCTCACCAAACACGCCACAGAGATATGGGACCTACTGCCCCAGACCTGCCTTTTCTCAACGGAAAATGGCTAAACCCAACCTCAGCACCAGACATCGCAACAGCCATCCCTGCCAGCTACAAGACCGTCCGCACAAGCCCGGAGGTGGAGTCGCCATCATATTCAAAGATACCATCAGCTGTCCCACCTACACGGACACCCCAGACAGCAACATGGAACACCTTACGTTCAAGATGCGCATCACAGCCAAATTCTCTCTGGGCGGAGCCCTCAATCAGAATACCAGGACCCTGCATCAATTTCACCAGCAACATCACAGACTTTGTTGCACACCTCATCCTCAACGCCAGCACCTTCACCCTCCTCGGAGACCTCAACTTTTACCTAGAAGACTGCTTTGACCTAAACTCTACAGCCCTTCTAGAACATCTCAGAAACCTTGGCCTCATCCAGCAAGTTTCCAAACCAACTCACACCGCTGGACACTGATTGGATCCAATTTTCTCCTCAGTCAGCAACATCACTGTTGACAAGTCAGCAACCATGACCTCGACAGACCACGGCCATGCCAGTTTCAGCACACCCATCCCGCATCATCACAGACCTACCACCACCGAAACCGCTCAAGATCAAATCAACGCCAGCACTATCAGCAGCAAGGAAATCTTCGCCATCATTAAAGATTTCACCATGCCTCCTGTCGCCTCCAGCAACATCACCTACTCACAAGATTTTTGCGACAAGCTCTCAGAATCCTTCAGTAACACAATCGCCTCCAAAAATAGCTACTTCGACCCTGAACCAGATCCCATCACCGGCGCAACTCAACTTTCCATCAGGGCCAATGAATGAACCCTGATCTCGTGACATGCCATCATCACAATCTAAATCACTGTTACCATGAAGACCATCCACTCTGGGCTCCATGTGATGCTTGCCCCCCACTATGTCTTCGTCAAAGGACTCCTACCCATCAGCGAAGCACTAACACACATCCTCAATGCCTCCAGCGACTCAGCTACATTCCTGGACACTTGGAAACATGCAACTGTCATGCCCCTGCTCAAGAAAACTTCAGCTGACCCAGCCACGCTTACCAACTACAGACCCATTTCCATTCAACCATAACCTGCAAAGGTCTTAGAGAAACTAATCTGATGCCTCACCAACCACCTCAGCAACCACCAGCTGCTCGACGTCATGCAGTCTAGATTCAGTTCCAACCACAGTACAGAAGGAATATGTTACTTATCTTGTAAGCATCTATTAGTAGCGTGCAGTGCTGCAGATTCACATGCTATGCACACTCCTCCCATCTAGTGTTGGGCTCTGACTCTACAACTTGTTTGTTGCTCACGTGACGTTGAGCCTCCTCCTCTGCGAGTGAATGCACATACTCAACAGCTACAATGTTAGTGTGTTTATTTTTTCCCGCCGTCACAGCGAGTGAGGATGGAGCTAGTGAAGATATAAAAAGGATCAATCATTGTATGCTCAAGGCTATAATATATGTACATATCTGAATATTCAATGTTTATACATGAAATCTGACACCAGTGAATGGCTGCCGGGGAGGCGGAGTGTGTATGTGAATCTGCAGCACTACACGTTTACAAGGTAAGTATCACACTCCATTCGTAAAATGTGTTGGCTGTTTTCTATTATGTAAACCATGCACTGCCAGATCGTAAAATGCATCCAAGCCCCCAAAGTATATATTGCCAGAATACCAAACCATTCTGCTGGAAAACTATGATGATACAGCAAACCTTCTTACTACCTTTCACCATCACAGTCACAAAGCATCTACAAGTAATACAGCTTGCAGTGGTGTTCTGTCCACATCTTCTCATTCACTCATATCATGATGCATATTATGATGCAGAGGGGTGAGAACATTCATTTTAACCTGAGATAATCTGTGATGAAATAGTAATAAGGTACTGATTAAGATGTGTAATTCTTAACATGTGAAATGATGAGAACTGCATTTTGTCTGATGGGCAAGTCACTTTACCCTGCAGTCTTACATACTATCTTGAGAAAAAAAATAAAGCATTAGAACAAAGATATGAGAATCTTGCTTTTGTTGATCAAAATAATTTACATTTCAATGCCTGCTACTGCAGCTTGATTGAAATCAATAGTTTAATCAAGGTAGAAGTTTTACCTCCACCTTTTTCTCCAGTTGCCAATAAAAGTGGTGGTAATCCAGCCTCATCCTCAGGAAGAAGGCTCAAGTCCTTGCCAACGCATTTCTCAACGCCACACAGCATCCTGTAATCGGAAAGCCCAGCAACTGTGAATGCATCAGCAGGACTGTGTAATTTCTCAGTTTCAGAAGTCAGGCTAATCGTCTCATCATTGACACGGTCAACAGATGCAGCAAATGTACCACTCCCAGGACCTGCAACCTTTGAGGGGTGGAAAAAGTTGATAATTAAATTTAAGACAAAGACATTTCTAAATTAACAACTGCCAGAAGCAGCCAAACAATTAAATAACGGATCTGTTTCCCTAGTATTCAGCATCCACCTTTGTGACAAAAGAAATGCTACATTTTGGTTTAATGACATGTAAATTAGACTAGATCCAACTACAAAAAGCCACATTTATTACACTGAAAAGATTTTTTTTTCTTTAACTGGTCAACAACCTCTTAAATGAGAGATCAAGTCTCAATATGTCGCCGCAACTTTCATTTATACCATTAAAATATCATTAAACATTTTCCATTTATTAAGGGGACACATGGCAAAAACCATGAAGGGGGAGAAGTACATGAAGGAGAGAGATGAAAAAACACATGCACTCAGAGTGCTTTAAAACAAAGAAAAAAGTAGCACCCGAAAAATGAGCAGTTGTCCATGCTCCAGCGAAGGGGACAATATACGAAGAGGACGGAAGCCTACAGAAGCAAACTAATAAGAGGCAAGCAAATCGGGGCAACAATGAAGCAAACCAATGGTACGAATTAGGTGGCTTTTATGACCACTGTAAGGAAACAGTGCATTGTCTGCTGTAGGCAAGACCTAAAAAGCATTGTACTCTGGCTATAAAAAAAATATATATCATGCTGCCCAAATTAGAGAAAACAATGTAAAGTCTTTTTATTAATTGAATTCACTTTCACACTAGCTTTTTTCTGTTCCAATAAACTGTTTACCCATTCACTCCCTATTTCCAATCTTTCACTTTTAAAGTGCCCACATTCTCAAATATTTCAAAGACCACAGCTTTTGGAGAGTGTAGTCACAAAAGGACGCAAGGCCAAAAGTGATAGTAAAATTTTAATTTGAGCTCAAACAAATAATTTTGAATCGACAGTGTACAAAACTCAATCAATCACACTCAAAGACCAACAAAACAACAAACGCTAACCCACAGTGGTTGCGACAGTCCTTTTTTATGGCCTCTCCACTCCAGATCTTCATGTAAAGACTAGAATGTGTTACAATGCCATAACAATGCTGGTTGACTTTCTACAAACGCCAATATTAATAATACAAGTACAGGATCGTTTGCAGTTTGAACTTAAACTCAAAGAAATATCTCTGTACCTCCTGTGCAGAGCACTGTCCTACCACTGCACCACTATACCAAAGTAAGGCGTCTGTCTCTCCTTAGCTGTTAGATTTCCTGCCCCCACAAAGGGCTTTTCCAGTTGGGTTTTAGTGGGAAATTGTACAATGATTGGAAGGCAGGACAGAATTACAGAAAACTGACTCTTCTCCTGTAAATCTGCAGTTACATCTCCGTCCGAATTCTCTAAATTGCCTAAACTTTTTCCAGGTCTTAACATTACAGTTTTTGACAGCAGGTAGGCCTCTTCCCATCACATCCCCTCCCTCATTAGAGTTCAGCTGTGTTGAAAACTCACCACTTCACGCTCTAATGCTGGAGCTTTTCTGACCTAAACTTATCTCTATATAACTCTCTTGTATAACTGCTAATTCTTAAGAAGCCTTTTTACTCTAACAGCGGATTCTTCACTAATTTGCAGCAGCAGCTGCTACTGCTGCTTCTTGTGGTGCCAAGGCACTGTGCTTCCTCTTCTAGGCTTATTTTACATTCAGTTCTACCCTTCCTTCTCCTTTGAATCCTCGTTGTCACTGTAGAAATAAATGAGTACAGAGTACTTGGTACAACTTATACTTCTTTAACACCTATGTCCAAGGTGCAGTAGCATGTAGGTGAGAAAGAAAGCATTGTGAAACTAAATGACTCGGGGGCTAGATCCTAAAGCTTAGCAGCTTTGACTTTTTAGGTGAAGTTTTAACTAGAATTTAATCTGCTAATCCCAACAGCTCTCCACGCCTCATGGGAGGCCCAGTAGAGACATACAAAGTAAGCAGGTTGTCCACTCCCCTCAAGTATAGCTTGTGACGACAGTTAAGAGATTTCCGACCGTCTGACAAGCAGTGAGAAGACTGGTTTTGTTTCTGGCAGAATGCAGGCACCCCAAGTTCTGCCCGACTGCTACAATGAATCATCTTGGGAGTGGATGCCCAATTATCCAAATGGGCTCAAAAGATGCTCTGCATGTCATCTTTGCTTTTCCACAGACCCCTTAACTATGGGGCAATATCAGGCGGGGGATGGGGGGGAAACCTGGTTAGATATTATGTTAGGATGGGATGGTTTTAGTTACACTCTCAGTTGCTGTGGAATGCATCCTCACTTGGAAGTCACCTTTCTTGTAGGAAACATCACTCAGTCATTTGTGCAACTTTGGAGGTTAAGAGACTCGCCACTTGAAAGGAGGAGTCTAAATGCCATCTCTGTAAAGGCCAATCTGTCTGCAAGATTTTTATGGTTTTGATAGATGTTCTTTGATCAGCGAGTCATCAAAATAGTTCTTAGGTAGAAGTGTGATCCAATTCATAAGCAGTCCTCCCTTTATGATGCTTTACGGCTGGAGCTTGAAGAGACTGCCCTCATAGGGTATCTGGCTATGAAGGAGGAATATGCCTCCTGTCTACTCGATATCAACAAACTTGTCAGTACACCTATTCAAGTAGAACTTCCTCCATTAGGGTGGCTTTACAATCTTATCAGAGGACGTTAATTTTACTTTATTCTCAAGAAGCCAACATCTGCCAGGAGAATATCTGAAGATTTTCTCTCATATAAACTTGCTTTGAGAATAGGTCACTCCTTTCCTCACACTGGGCTATTCTGTTCCAGTGAATTACCACATTGTTCTTTCAGAGCTCTTTCAGAACTTATCCTGTCCCTCTTGATGCTGGCAGACCAATAGGGTGACTGTTTTTAAAGCAAAGATTGGAAAAAGAGGACTTGAGGATATGTGATGCACCCCATGTAACTGATGGACTGTGAAAAGGAAGAATGGCACCCAGAGTACACATGATTACTGGCAACCAATACTCGTTCCAATTAAAGTACATAATTTAAACACCACATAATCCAGTTGAAAGTCATCGTTTTCTGCTCTACTTTGCTGTATACCTTACACTGTATTCAATGGCAAAATAAAATGTGTTGGTATCTATTTCACTGACCCTATATTATTATGATATAATGTAACATTAAGGTATTAATGTTAAAGCCTAATTATTAACCACATCAGCAATCATAGTAAAGAACAGCACATAAAGAAGAAAAATGTGACAAAGATACAAAAGGAAGAATGCTTGCAGAATATTGAAAACATGCAACAAGAAAAGAAAATCTAAGTTAGATGATTCCACAAATTCTACATTTCACAAAAACAGCTGCACACAATGCAACAATATAGACAAATATATTTCTTCAATATAAGAGTGAATGACCTTTAAGGAAGGTTATCATAATTCTGCTCCATGTGTGAATGACCTTAACTCAATATCTTAATTGCAGATTCACTTACAATTAGCGATTCTGGTGGTATGGGATTCACTGGACTGTGATCTTGAGACGATCTTTTGCCTGTTGCTGCTAATTTTGTGGTGTCAGCAAGTTCTCCATTGGGTAGAACACCATCGGCAAACCACACTCTCTTGTGTTCTTTCGGACCTATTCAAGTGAGAAAGAAGCGGAAAATATTAATTTATTTGATAGTTTGAAACATTTTGTTTCATCATCAAGAAAATCCAAACACACAAACATTATGATTCAAGTACAAGCAATAAATAATCAAGTTTTAAAATCTAAAAGCACAAAATAAAAAATCACTTCCTAAGTTAAAAACAAAACGATAAAAACATACGAGAAGCACATGGTTCCAAAAAATAACTGCCTCTCTACATCCAATTGCCCCGTCTATGTACAGAAATGCCAACCACCACCACCCTCAGGCAGTTAAAGTCAGCTAAAGACATTAGAGCATAATTTCACAGAATGTCTAAAATTTTGCATCTGAGTAACCAAGCTGTGTGGAGAAACTTGGAAACCGCCACAATCGAAAAGGTTTTACTTCTGCATACCCTGTAAGCTTTTCCTCTAGTGTGGACTGTGGAGGCTCAATATCCTGCACATTGGCACAATCCATTTGGACCTGGGTTTTGCATAAAGTGGGCAGAAAAACTAAAGATGCTCCTCGCTTTCGCGTACATTTTTGCAATAAAAACAATATTCAGATCCCTGGTTCATCTTTCTCCAACTAGCAGTAAAGACTGCTACAGGAAGCGACCCACACCTAAATTGGAGGTACAGGATCCGAGCCCGAACTGATTTTAGGAGGAGGAACGCTCCCTTGTGAAGCTGAGGAAAAGTGATCCCTGCATCTAGTGGCCTTCTCTTCTATCAACTTTTTAACTAGGGCAGCATCCCCTCTCTTGATGGATTGGGGTTCACTCCAGAATTTACCCAGGCCCAACTCACTCCAACGCTTCTTAAATGCCCCTAGCCATTTGATTCCCCCACCCCCCCTGTCACTGCAAGAGATGACATCCTGCACACCCTCTCTTAAGAGGCACAATTCATCAGTGCCCCAAATTCTGATCAAATACAATATGGGTCTCAGCGACCCCAATGAAGAAATCTCATGGAAGTGGAAAATATCCAAGTCAGAAATACCGAGATTTATTTGTCAAAATAGATTAATTTATTATTTATAAAACCATTTATTAGACCAAAAATACAATACGTTAGAGGTGCAAATAAATATAAACAAGTGTTTACACTCACACGTTTGCTTTTTACAGCATCGTTATTTCAGCCTCACCTTCCAGTAAGAATGCATTGCTTGAATTGATAATTACTTTTGCGCAGTTTGATGAATCTCCCAAAAAAATGTGCTTTTCCCGATCAGATTTTCATAGGAATATTTACTCCTGAACACAGTAATAAGTAGCTGAATAGATTTATACTAAACTTGCCATGTAATCATAACCTCACTAAGAAAGTGTGCTTTTCTTTGTTTGGTCCATTCAATCGTGTTGTGTTTTTTTTTTTTATACCAGCATCTGAAAAACAGGCAGGACATCAAAGAGTTACATTTTAGAGGTATCACGGTCCTGTAATCCTGTGGAATAGAAACTTGGGAGTTGTGTCAATCACATTTAGGGGCCGATTCCGATGTTGGTGAGGCCGACACAGACGTGCTGTCAGTGTCGGTCCCACCAACATCTATAACTGCGGTCAGACCGCCGCATTAGGATAAGGTCGGTCGGACTACATTGTCCCAGGGACCGACCGATAGCTTCCGATGGGCTCAAGGAGGCAGTCAGGTAGTCGGTCTAATTGCATTCCCCCACAATGGAGGCGGTGCCTTCTCAGGCACTGCCGTGGGGATTACGATCCACCTTTTTGCCAGCCATTTCACATCAGTTCTTAGGACGTGAAAAGGCTGGCGGAAAGGCTTTTTTGGGGCATCTAGCAGGGCCCCTGTCCCCCACGGCCCTCCGCTAAGGGCCTTGGGGAACATCCCCGCACCGTGTGTGTGGCAGGCACTGCATGGTACCTGCCACAGGGTGCAGGGATGTTTATAAACATGCCTTTTGGCATTGAGGCATGTGCTGTGGTCCTTTTCCGGGCCGCAGCACAAGTCTCAATGCAAAGAGGCATGTTTCCGACTGCCTCCATGGCGGTCGGATCGTAATTTGGAGGGCCGGACTGCTGACTACCTGTCGGCCAGTCCCATCCCCGCAACGATGGCGGTCGAAAGCTCGTCCAAATTTAATCAGTAATTTTTTAGATATTCGCATTTTAAAAAGTTGCCAAGTGTGATATAAACTTCAGCAAAAAAGTTTGTATATTTCTGTGGTTTAAATCTCAAATCATGAGGGGCGTGGCTAGCCATCATGGCCGATCGGACGGGACTCCGATCGGCTCCGTCCCAAGCCCCGTGAAATTCCTGGCCTGAGGCGTTTCCCAGAGCGCTCCGACCACCCCATGCAGCGCCCAGAAGTGGGGGAGCAATAGCGCATTGGATTCGACCCCGAAGACGATCGATGGAGACAGCAACGACCTATTAGCAGTTTGAGAAAGGTCCGGCGCACTCCTGACAAAATGGCGACCCCTCCCGACGGAATGGCCGTTGTGCCGCGCAGCTGAGCCCCGGAAGACCTGGAGAAAGGCTCGGCAGACTGGAGGCGCGGCGGGTGAGACCCCTGGGTGGGGGGGGGGGCTGTTTCACAGGCACCAATTGATCTCCTGCAACACGAGGTGTCTGGACCTAAAATGGCCGCCATGGACATGATTTGAGGCCTGCAGCGACGAAGAGAGGAGGTACGCCTGGATCTGTCTCAACCTTCGGGGGGCTGCGCCGTGGGTACCTGGCCTAAGAGGCATGTTGTACAAAAGCCCTGCAATAAGCCCCGACGCGGGGTTCTGTGCTGTGAGCGCCTGACCTTAACATGGCCGCCGATAACGGAGGTCTCTGGCTGCATTGTCCTGGAGCCCAATTTAGTGACATGTTGCTGGCCCCTCTGCCCCATCTCTGTCACAGATGATCAGGCACAGAAGACGAGAGCGGCAGAGGCGGCCACCTTTCTAGCAAGACGCCAACATTGAATAACAGACCGCCCTCAACAAGCGCCCACTCAGATCAGCTTATATGGCCCAGAAGTCTGGTGCCCGAGTATTACCCTTACGGTTCTGCGACGTTGAGCAGGGCCCCCTGGAGTACTAAGAGCGCACGTTTGGGTTTTCTGCGAAGATTGAGGGCGGCCCAGAGCTGACCTAGCAAAGCTCCCACATATGCCACCGAAAAAGGCCCCCCAACAACAAAGTCTCCAACTAATTTGCTGCAACCGGCGCAGGGTCGTCCAGTGAGGAAACGGCGCAACCCTCAGGCGCAATGGCACTGACCAGGGAGGACCTGCTAGCCTCCCTTCGAGATTTTAAACAGGCACTCCGAGCGGACATAAAAGCGGACATGGATGCCTCCTTCGAGGCGTTTCGGGTAGAAATGAGAGAGAAAGTGGTAACCCTGCAGACGGACGTGGACTCAGTCGGCACCAGAACATTAGATCTCCAGGCGAAAATGCAGGAGTTGACAGATCGCATGCTGCCCCTGGAAGAGAGCAATGCGGACATAAAGGGACAACTACGTGCCACCCTGCTTAAATGCGAGGACCTGGAGAATAGATCACGCCGTGATAACATCCGCGTCCGGGGCCTGGAGGAGGACTGCGAGGGGCCAGATCTGGAGGACATTTATGGTGGGCCTCTTCTCCTCAGTGCTGGGGGAGGGCGGCCCCGAAATACGGCTGGAGAGAGTGCATCGAGTGGGACCGCGGATACCCGGGGAAAGCAGGAGACCCCACGACATACTGGCAAAGTTCACCTCCTTCAAAACCAAAGAAATGATCCTGCAAAAAGCCAGAAACATGGATAGAGTCTCGTTTCAGAATGCCACGTGCTCGCTCTTCCAGGATGTGGCGCAGGCCACCCTCCTTCGCCGACAGCAGTTCCGCCCGATCACCGAATGTCTGAGAGAGAAGAAAGTCAAGTACAGATGGACCTATCCATTTGGACTCGCCTTCCAATGGAAAAGCAAATATGTGCACTGCACCGAGCTGACAGAAGCGGCGGACATCCTGGGAATCGAGGCCCCTGTGCCTGCTGGCGCCGCACCCTCAAGGCCCACGGAAGGAGACAAACAGCGCGAGCGAGTGGGGGGAGGCCAATGGAGGAGAGTGGGCCGCAAGACTAATAAAACTCCGGAATGAGCTCCACGATTCAAGGATCCTGAGAACAAGCTCTCTGTGCCGGACAGGACACTCTGCCCCCCCTCTTAATCCAGGGGAGCGGGCAGTTTCTGCTATGGAGAGTTGGATGGAGCGGAGGGCTTGCAATTTACGACTCTGTGAGACACTCTTGGACCTGGTCGCTCCATGTGGCCCAGGGTCTGCTGCCTGACGCCCAGGAGCGGCCTGAGCAAGATGCGCTAACTGTGAAAGTGGTGTGGAGCGATTTATAGCCAAGGTGGTAAGGAGATTTAGATGGAAGGGCGGAGGGAGCTGAGGACTTGCAGTCTCCTGGACTCTTGAGACGTCGCCGGGACTATCAGTCTGAATTAATTTGAGCGGGGGGGTAAACCAAATGCTAGCTCTATCGGGCTATACAACATTACAAAGCATATGCCTCAATAGAGATTGTTGTAGGGGCTGGGGGAACGGGAATGGTTACGCTCCACGGGTTCGATCTGGCAAGGAGGTTCTCCCCTAGGAGGGGGACTCTCCACGCTCGATTATATTGTTTGTTCTAGTTTGTTACTTTAGTTACATGTCATGGTGCCTTTTTTTATTTTGTTTAAGTGCTGGGGAGAGAATGGAAGGGGGGTACAGATACCTGGTTTTAGAAGGGTCACCCGCGGGGGAGGTAAGGTCTCACATATTTTCCTATGGCGGTCAACACATTAACCTAGAATGCCCGGGGACTAAACTCCCCCAATAAACGACAACGCCTTTGGAAATATCTGCTAGATCACAATGTGCAAGTGGCAGCTCTTCAGGAGATACACCTTAAAAAAATTGGAGGAACAGCGCTTGCGCCATAAAGCTTATCCGCAAATATTCAGATCCTCTCACGCTGCAAAACACAATGGGGTGGCACTACTTTTTCACGCGGGAGTCCCATTTCAAGCGCACAACACTAAGGCTGACAAGGCAGGGAGGTACGTTATGGTTCGGGGGGAGCTAAGGGGCCAACAATGTACATTTGCAGTCATATATGCGCCAAACACGGGACAGCAGGACTTTATTCTCTCATTCCTTATGGCTTTGGAGAACTTTGCCCAGGGAGACATAATACTCTTGGGTGATTTCAACTTGGCCTGGGAGCAGGGGCTAAATTCGACTCATGCACACAGGGCAGCGGGAGGAGTTTTTGGCAAGGCACTCAAATCACAACTCCAACTCATGGGATTGGTAGACATATGGAGAGACGCTAACCCTACTGTCCCTTCTCCCACACCCACAGATCATACTCCCGCATCGATTACATATTTGTTAGTCAGTCTTTGCTCCCCTCGATGCTGCAAACTCACTTCCACCCGATCTGCCTATCGGATTACGCCCCCCTGGAGCTGTCACTCAACTTGCCGAACCCACGTTCAAAACAGGCGCGCTGGTATTTTCCCAACTTCCTCTGTAGGGATAGACTGCTACGGGACGACCTCAGGAAGTCCATTAAGGACTTCCTCGAACACAATGACCCCGAGAGTACTTCGCACGCCACTACCTGGGATGCCCTAAAATAGGTAATCCGGGGTAAATGCATCGAACTGGCCACCACCCTAAAGACAGCAGCGGGAGGAACGCCTCATGCTCGAAAGGGAGCTACAGGCGGCAGAGCAGGCCCACAAGGCTAGCCCCTTGGCCCCAGTGATGAGGAAAGTCACAACTCTCAAAGGAAATCTGCAGGCCATATATACTAATAGGGTGGAAAAAGCCATCTTACGCCTACAGACCAGGGGGTATGAAGGGGGGAACAAAGTGGGCTCTCTATTAGCACGGCAACTAAGGGCCAAACAGGAGAGGGAGTACATAAAACTTATTGTAGATGACGCGGGCGTCTCACACAAGACCGAGGAAGGGAAGGCGCAGGCCTTCGAGCAATTTTACCGTACTCTTTACACCTCAGAACTCCCAAGGGAGCAAGATCAACTGGAGTATTTAGATCCCTTAGATCTCCCGCAGGTCGCGGCTAGTACCAATGAAGATCTGGCGAAACCCATAGCTGCTGAAGAAGTGCAGAAAGCGATTGATGCGCTGAAACTTCAAAAAGCACCGGGACCGGACGGCTTCTCGGCACACTTTTATCGGACTTTTGCGCCGGAACTAGTCCCCTTTTTAACTACTTTATTTAATATCATTGCCTCAACGCAGCAGGTCACCCCCTCCATGGGTGAGGAGATTGTGGCGGTGATCCCCAAACCCGGAAAGGACCCCACAGCCTGTTCCTCCTATCGTCCAATAGCCCTTTTGAACCTTGATGCCAAAATCTACTCCAAAATTCTAGCTACCCGCCTCGAATCAGTGCTCCCCGGCCTCATTGACCCAGATCAATCGGGTTTTATCAAGGGGCGACAGACGCATGATAATTTGCGGCGCATCGTCCCTATAACAGAAAAGGCCCGGAAGAAAAACATCCCAGCCGCACTTTTATCGCTAGACGCGGAAAAAGCATTTGACCGTGCACAGTGGTCCTTTTTTATTTCGAGTGCTGCAGCACTTTGGATTTAGCGAGACTTTTATAGGGATGATTCGAGCCAATTATCATTCTCCTAATTCCCGGGTTCTGGTTAACGGCTTGGCTTCCCCCCCCTTTGGTTTGGTACGTGGGACGAGGCAGGCATGCCCACTGTCCCCCCTTCTTTTCGCCTTGAGTATCGAGCCCCTAGCACATAAAATCAGAGGCAACCCAGACGTTCGGGGTATACGCTTTGGCACAGATGAGCATAAGATAACGCTCTTTGCCGATGACGTGCTCCTCCCAGTGACAGAACCACTGGTCTCCCCCTCGAATATCCAAGAGGAGCTCACGCGGTTTGAGCAGGCGGCGGGATTTCGGATCTATTCGGCCAAATCCTACTTACTTAATCTGTCCCTTCCCAGGGAGGAGTGGAGACGGGTGGAAGAAATATCCCCCTTTGGCTGGACGACTAAAGAGATTACCTATTTGGGCGTTAATCTCACCCCCGTATATCAGACCTTTACAAGGCCAACTTTCCTCCCCTACTACGACAATTGAGAACTGATCTGGGTAAATGGAGCGTTGCATACATTTCCTGGCTAGGCAGGATTAATGCCATTAAGATGAATGCTCTTCCCAGATTACTCTATCTCTTTCAGGGGTTGTCCATTCCAGTGGAGGAGGCTTTATTTGGGGAACTGCGACAAATGATTACTAAATTTATCTGGCTGGGGAAGAGGGCTCACTTGCCTTACCGTCTGCTTACGAGACCACGTAAAGAAGGGGGCCTGGCGCTGCCGGACTTTAGGGGGTATTATAGTTCGGCGCAACTGCGCATGATTACAGAATGGTCACTGCAAGCTTCAGAGAAGCATTGGTTACATATGGACAGACAGATCACTGGCCGTTCTATTTGGGATTTACTATGGAAGCCAAAACAGGACAGACCACCCAACGCATACATTAGCACCCCCACATCTACTACACTACGGGTATGGGATGCTCTTACTAGGCAGCTGCAGCTCACTACTTTCCCCTCCCCCTACACCCCCATACATTATAATGCGGCTTTCCCCCCTGCACTTCAAGAGGACCCTTCAAGGCGTGGTGGGAAGGAGGGTGTCGGGTGATCTCTCACTTATTTGAGAAGGGTGAGCTCCTCACCTTTCAGGAGTGTAAGAAACAGTTTGCGTTAACTGCTACGGAAGAATACCATTATTTGCAGCTCAAACACTGGGTACAGCAACCCCTAGGGCGGCTGGCCGCCACCAGGGACCTGTTCCCTATAGAGAAGTTTGCCCAGTCGGGGTCCTCCTCCAAGGGATGCATCTCCTTTCTGTATGCTCTCATACAAGCCCTGAGCCCCAGGTCGACTCCGCGACATAAGCAATTTTGGGATGGCCTTTTGGATACCCCGCTAGTGGAAAAACAATGGGAACACCCGAGTAGGGATGTAGTGAAATATAACCGCTCGATGTACCTGAGGGAGGCACACTACAAGCTTATCTACGATTGGTATCTCTATCCCGAGAAGCTACACAAGATCTTTCCCAACACTTCAGACAGGTGCTGGAGGGGCTGCGGCTTGCTAGGCGACTTTCGCCACATTTGGTGGGACTGTCCCTCAATACAATCGTTCTGGAAAGAAATCCTATCCCAAATTAAACTGATTCTTGGATACCCAATCCCTATGTCCATAGAACACACGTTGTTGGGGGCGAGAGACCCAGCCCTGAAGCGTCAAACACAGGGCGATAGGTCGGTTATGTGGCTGTGCCTGGGGGCAGCTAAAATGGCAGTAGCCGTGGCATGGAAAAAACAAGAGGCACCATCCCTAACTCAATGGCACGCGAGGTTGTGGAGGGCACTGGCGATGGAGCGGATGGCCGACATAGTGGATGACGCCAGAAAAGGCTTGGACTATATATGGTCCCCACTGGTGAGCTACTTGTCGGAGGGGCTACCTCAGACGGCATGTGCCCCAAGACTTAGGGCCCTCAATTTGTTTCTCATCTAAACACACAGCAGAGCAGATGACGATCTTAAAGCAGGGATGCATATTGGCTCCTCTACTCTTCAATCTGTATCTAGCAGACCTGCCTGAGTGGCTGGCCCTCTCCCGAGCATTTCCACCTCAAATCGAATCCACTAAAATTCAATCAATGCAATATGCTGACGACACGATCCTTCTCGATCAAACCCAGGTGGGCCTTCAAAGACTCTTCGATTCTCTGGCCCTGTACTGCAAAACAAACGCTTTGGAGATCAACATCACCAAAACTAAGGTGATGATAGTCTCGCGCTCACGAGCTAGAAAGCGCTCTTGGTACATTGAAGGGAAGTCAATAGAGATAGTGACTGCATACAAGTATCTGGGTGTCTGGATGGATCACAAAGGGAGTCCGGCGCAGCATATCACCGCAATGCAGGGTGTGGCCCGCAGCTTGGAGGGGGCTTTCGTAAGAACCAAGAAAGCCCTTTATTCTCCAGATTTTTCGCCGCTAATCAGAGTGATAGGCGCCAAATTTCTACCGACAATAGCCTTTGGCGCCATAACCTTTAAAGACAAAATGTTCACCTGGCTTGACAGAGCGCAGTCAGTGTGTTTTCGCAGAGTGTTCCACCTACCCAACTTGACCTCTCACGCCCAAATCCGCATGGAGTTCTCCTTGTCATCTCAACACTGGGTTATGAAAGCAAGATTTATCGCCTACTGTTTAAAAAACCAATACGGCTCGTGACTTTACATTAAAGAGTTGCATATGGTCTCTGTTAAACAATCCTAGTACTTCCTGGAGCCAATTCTTAACATTCTGCCTGGACGCACTAGAGGCTCAAGATATATGGGCAAGCTCACTGCCCATAGGGTCGATTGCAAAAATCCTGACCAAACAAGCAAAAATCTTGTCACTGGAACATGATGCGCTAGCCGTGAAAAATCTCTCCCATGGCAGTTGGGCGTCAAAACTCTATGCCACTAAAACCCTGCCATACTATTTGTCATCATCCATGAAACTACGTGTGAAACACCACCTAATGAGATTACGTTTTGGCCTAATCCCGCTGATGGCGTACAAGTACGGCCGGAGGTACAAGGAAGATGTGCCCACACAGTGCCGTTTTTTAACAACGGGGAAGAAAATTTAATCCACGTCCTGTGCATCTGCAGACCCTTACTCCCTTTGCAAACTTTTTGGCTGCGCCCAATTTGGCGGATCCGGAATGTCCGGACATGCCAAGAAGCTCTAGAGGAGTGTATGAGGGGCGACTCAGCTCAGATGGCCGCCCGTTTTGTAAAATTCATGTTTGAGATCAATTCCATGTTACCAGTAGACGACCTCCAAGAATCTTTGCCTTGCCAGCTATGATCCCCTTTGCTCCCATGAATTCCTCTTTTTAAATAGAACTTGGACAGTGTTTTTAACTTGTTTTTGTACGAATTGCAATGATTTTAATTAATTGTGCAAATAAAATACTCTTACTTACTCTTACTTAGGGCCCTCAATTTGTTTCTCATCTAAACACACAGCAGAGCAGATGACGATCTTATTTTTATTTGCACCATGACATCACAGTTTTGTTAGGTTCTATTGATATGTTAAGTTTCCTTTTTAAGTTACCCTCCTGGGAGGGGAGATTGAACAACATGTGCGGACAATAAAGGCAAAAAGTTAGGATTGTAATACTTACCAGTTGGGTATGCCATAGACCTCGTGAACAATCTGTAACCTCCATGTGAAATTTGTAACTCTTGGCCTACTACGAATATTTGTTGCATGTGTACTGCATTTTGTATCAGTCTCAAGCGAAAATTCAAATAAACAGATTTTGACATAAATCTCAAATCATGCCAATCACATTTTGAGGTTTTTTTTGTTTTTGTTTTTTTTTAAAACAAAGAGTTGGCCGCGACTCAAGAGTTTCGCATTGTGGGAAAATATAATTGCACAGCTATGGAAGGGCCACTCTCAGAAGTGCCTGACCCCGGGGAGGACTAACAGATACCCAAAGGGTGGAAAACATAAGTCCAGTGACGGCTCCTCCGCAATGGCGGAGGAGCGTAGCCCCCTTTGCCTGGCTCAGAGCCAGCAAATGTAAATTAACACTATGTTCTTGCATCGTTTGTATTTACATTTGCCAGCTCTTAGCCAGCGCTGTTGAGAGGGGCAGGGCCGAGGGAGGGGAGGAGGAGTGCGACGTGCACTCCACTCCCTAAATGCGCATTTGTGTTTTGGCTGCCCATCTCAGGCCAACCAAAACACACATTTGCACTTAGGTTTTCTCCAGCCCAGCTGCATTGAGCAGCCAGGCTGGAGAAACCCCAAAGACTCCTTGGTCGGAGCAGGGCGTCTTTTCTGCCTGCTCCGACCAATCCGGACAGGGAGTCTGTCCCAGGGGCTGCTGGGACCAGCAGGCAGGAAGAGGAGAAGCGGCCGAGGAGAGGCGACACTGGAGCAGCCGGCGACAAAAGGTATGTTTTCTTTCTTTTTTTATATTCAATCCCCCCCGTGTGACCCCACCTGCCCCATCATCCTTCGGTTATGGCGCCCGCCGCTGCATAAGTCCAACAAAAGGAAAACACTCAGAAGGTTAGTGATAAGTCAGAAAAGATTTGACAGTCATGCGAGTGACCATTTTAGGTGCCAGAATCCCAGAAGGCCATACGCAGAGAGTGTTGTAAATTAGGTAGGTCATAAAAAAGAAAAGAAAAACAACAATGAAATTCGCTGAAATGAAAAAACCTAGCTATGGTTCTGGCTCAAACACAACAAACCACTGAAATTCGCCAGTTATTGTTACCAATGCACACAAAACATACCTTAACTTGACCAACCACCATGCTCAAAACACCAATTTGCAAACTGTTCAGAAACAAAAGAAAAGCAAAAAAAATAAGAGCATGGTGGTTGGAGAAATTATGGCGCACGCTGTGCACTTTGGTAAACATAACTTATGCATTTCCAATGTTCGTTGAGTTTGAGTGGTAACCATCACTTGTGAGTTTTGTTTTTTTGAGTTTGAGCAAGAACCATTACTCAGTTTTTAACTCAGTGACTACTATTGTTGAGGGAGGGGCGGAGCCATGGGTCACGAGAGGCAAAGGCTCGAGTGGGTTATGTTGCTCCTTCCCTCTCTCAATACCAGTAATAAATAGAACTTTATACCCTGCATATATGTATATATGGCTTATGTCATGGCATTTGTTTTTTAAGAATATCTGTTTTACCAGGTAGGTATTTAAACAAAACAAAGATCCAAGGGGTTACAAATACCATAAGGCATTACAAGGTAAATTCCCATTCTTCTCCTTCTGACTGTTAGGAGAGTCGTTTCCCCGAGTTAATATTAATTGCTACATGAAGTCTGTAAGGGAGTGATCAGTGTTTTTTAAATAATAATTTTGTTGTACTATGGTGATAAACTCGAATTTTAAATTTGCACTGTAGTAATAAATGTGTGGCTCTACAGTTATTAGTACAGTAAGTGTATAGTTGTGGTTTAGTGTCACAATCCTGTTGAGAGCCATATGGGAGTAGGTAAACCTGATGCTAGTCCACCACCCTCCAAGTAAAATCAGTAAGCAGAGGAATAGGAATCTTCAACCTACTTTATTAAGAGGGTAAAATAGGGATTGGGAATGAGAGAGAAAAACAGTGGAGTGGATGTCACATCTCTCAGGTGTTTTAGATGATTCGGGCTAACATTTTCTCTCTGGGAGATCTTTAAAGAAATTGCACACGTACACCAAGTCTTTCGCTCCATAATGGAAAGCTGATAAAACCCATGAATTATCCAGTTACCATCCTCAAGCTCAGGTGCACTAGGAGATGCTGAGAAGTGGTAGTTGTGACTAATGTTATACAGCAAATTAAAGTCAACGGACACTATATAACTGGAGGCATATGAAGGAAGAAATAAAGGGAAATGTGAAGAACAAAATAAACATGCAAGGCAAAACCATAAACTGTGATCAAACTAAGCAAGCAGGAATCATACATCTAAGCAGTTGCAAAGCAATTTGCTATTGCCAATGAGATGCTGAAATAAACTGAGACGTGATTCTACTGAAAATATTTTGGCTGACCTTTGTCGGACATGGAAGACCTGGCTGCTCTCTCGGCGCAAATTTCTCATAAATCAATTTCCAGAGTCTCTATGCTATGCCCTTCTCCCAGATCTTTTGCTTTCGGATAAGTGAGCCTTGCCTTCTTTGTCCCAGAGTCATGACAGTATCCACCCTTCCTCCGCTAAAATTCCCCCAAAACTTTGGTGTTGCTGGTTTATTGGGGAATTTTCTGTGCAACTCTTTAATCGGCTGGGGGCATGTACAAAAGAGGCGGATCTATACTAGGCGTTGTAACCCTTACAGGCTATTAAATATTGTAGAAGGCCCTTGCTTCGAGAATAACAACATCACGTCTACTTCAAATTGCTGTTGACCCTAAGCAGAAAT
Source organism: Calotriton arnoldi (assembly GCA_963921515.1). NCBI lineage: Eukaryota > Metazoa > Chordata > Amphibia > Caudata > Salamandridae > Calotriton > Calotriton arnoldi. Next base: position 2,519,673 of record CAWUFW010000885.1, read on the forward strand.
GATGGGAGGTGGTTTGGTTCTTTGATTACTCTGAGCTTGATTTGAGTCTGAAAACATGGAATATGGGGTGAATATGGCACTGGTCTGGTAACAGGGGTTGAGAACCAGGTCTATAAATGAGGCCATAGCAAAAAAGTGAGAAGAGGGACCATTTGGCTTGTCTGGGATTACCACACTTCATACTCTTTAGAAAGCTGAGGGTTTTTGTGAACAGTCCAGACTGTGACCCTATATGGAGAGCACTTCAAGTAATGCCTCTAATGTGTGAATGTCTCTTTAATCACTAATAACTCATGATCATATATGGTGGAGTTTTTTTCAGGAGTGAACTGGGTATGAGAATATGGGTAAAGGTCTTGACAGTACTACAAAAGAAGAGGTGTCTGTGTCGCACATAAAAAAGGTTGGCAGCAGTCTGGATACCTCAAAATTAGGGCTGTCGTGAATGTATATTTTAAACGTTGGAAGGCTTCTTCTTGTTCCCTCCCCCACTTGAAAGTTTAACTTTTCTACTGAGCTCTGTAATGGGTTTGATGATCTGGGAGAACTCTTCTATAGAGTCTACAGAAATGGGCAAAGCCCAAGAACATTTGCATTTGTTTCACTGTCTAAGGAGGGACTCATACTTCCACAGCGTTAACCTTGTTTGGGTCCATTTGAATCAGTTGATCTGAAATTAGAAATCCCAGAAAAGACGTCTCAACACGAGAATTGTCTCAAAGATACAAATCCCAAACTATGGATATAGGGAGTGTTTGTCCAGTCTCTGTAGTGTTTCTTGAAGATGTCTTTGATGTTCTTCAAGATTTAGAGAGAATAATATATGGCAGCCAACTGACCTTAATGAAAGGGGGAGAACCTGGGTTACACTGGGGCTCACAATCGCAAAGCGTAACATCGCCCAACACTGGAGGGGGGGGGGGTAAAACAGGCCGCCCCCAGCTTGCGGGAGTGGGAGAAAGACCTAGATTGGTGCATGGTGGCCAAAAAAACGGTATATACAAGCAGAGGCTGCCCCAAAAAGTGGGAACAGATTTGGGGCATGTGGAACACGTATCGAGGGAGCCTGTGTGCAATTCCGATTGGGGGGAGACTATCTGGGAGAGACGACCAAACGGAAGACTCCCCATAGTAGTGGGAGGAAATGATGATAGGTGTGGGCTAGGGGAGAATGGTGCAAAGGGAAAAAGGACTCTTGCAGGTGATGATGTGGACTGTAATGTACAAGGGTGATGTCATTACTGTTTGCCTTACATGGTGATTGTTATTTTAACCTGTCCTGTTTAATAAAAAGATTAAAAAAAAAAAAAAAAAGATTTAAAGAGAATATTAATATATCACCATGGCAGATAATTACAGAGGTGTCTCAAATGACTACTAATATATAAGCAAGGAAATGTTGGAAGGCAGTCAGGGTATTAGAAAGACCAAAAGGCAATCTAAGGTATTCTTTACGTCCATATTTGGTTTGAAAGGCAGTTTTCCTCTCATCAGCCTTCTTGATGCAAACTAAGAAATATGCTCCTCTTAAGTCAAATTTGGAGAAAATATTGGCAGTGTTTTCTTGGGTTAGTGAGACAGAAATGAGAGGGAGATGCTAACTATTACTGATGGTAACTTTGTTCCATTACCAGGAACCTATCCAGAGTGGCAATTATATGGAAGATCATGTGTAGTGATTAGTAGAAGTCAAGTGAGTGTTTATGCGGCACAGAGAAATCATTTTACATTAGCTGAGCCGGCCTGAGAAAGGTGTCATGCCGTGCATGTTGTATGTGCGCGCGCGCGTCACTGACTGGCTGCTGCTATATGCAAGTCTGTGTGTGAGTGCGAAGTGTGGCGCGATTTGCCTTCAACTTGGAGGAGCTCGGAATGCAAAGCCGGGGGCACAGATAATTTGGACATTTATTGCCAGCGAGTACTCTATTTACGCCCCTCTCTAACTTAAGGGCTAGGCACACACTTACTCGAGAGCAGCTGCATTTCAGGCGATGCCGGCCGCCTAAGCTCGCCTCTCCCTGTTGTGACCCAGCCGCCCGAATCAGGCTCGCTCGGGCCGGCCGGCCAGCTCAGCTGCACAGTCCTGGTGCTCTGGCACCGCGAACGAACCACTCCGGCCGCCACAGTCTGCCCGGGTGTTTTAAGTGACTCACTCTGCCGCCGTCCGGGCCGTGGTGAGACAGACTGGGTCGGGCGCGCGTGATGCAGCGGCCGCGGGATTCATTACTGCGCCGGCTGTGACCTCATCAAGACCAGCCTGCCTGGAGCCATTTCTGAGTTCAGCTGCTGCCCATGAACTCACGAAAGTGAAAGTATGCCGTGCTAGCGCGGGGCGATTCACTACAGAGTTGTTACATTGTAGTAAGCGGCCAACTCAGAACCCAGCCCCCAAGAAGTCTCTCATGCAGCACGGGCTGCCTGTCTAGGCCAATGTCACTAGTGTTTTATAATGGCAACGCTTGATAGGCACAGGTCCTTATATGCGTGACTTCGCATTTCAGTGCGGTGATGCGGACCACCGCACTGAAATGCGTTAGCGTCACGCCTGATGCGTGATACTTGGCGGGGCAGCATATGCAAATGCCTCGTAAAAAAAAAATCAAAAGACAATACTTTTCTGTGGAAACGCAGGAGGGTTCGGGAAACACCGCCTTGTGAGAAAAGACGTGCCTCGAAATATGCACACCGCGAAAAATAAGCATACACATTTTTTTTTATTTTTAAGAATTTATTTCGTAGGAAAACGTCACTGACGAACGAGGGGGGAGAAAAGCAGCAGCGCTACAGTCTGAACCATTCTTGACCTGAGATGGTGGCTTTAGCAAAGCAGTGGGTGTCGTTCAATTGTTGTATTTTTTGTTGAAATCCATTGTCTTGTACTTAACTGCGTCACAAGTAAATGTGTTTATGCGCAATATGTACATTAACGTGATGCTTACGGTATTCAGGTAAATTATAATGAACAAAAATAGATGTTTTATCTGACACACAACCAGTTTTAGTGAAAAACGCAACTGTAAATAAACACTGAAATCCCTCATAACCTAAAGTACAATGGCAGCATACGAGGTTTACTAAGTAGGTACCAAACAAACAAACGCCTTTGATACTAGCACTCCCAGCGCGGCTAATGGCATTGTAGCCTAGCGGCTCGCTGCAAGTAGTGGAAACGAGGGTGACAGCAAAAACGGAGACCCCGATCGGCATAATAAGCGAATAAGCCACAAGGACAGCGGATGAAAGAGGAGGAACCTGACGGGCAGGACGGTATAAGAATGGTTAAACGCGGAAACAAATGATCAATGCAATGCTGCCGCTCTCGTTACAGAGGCTAAAATAACTGGCCAGCGTAGAGGAGAGTCTCCAGTTACAGACGCAGGGGGCGATCTTTAAAATAAATAAACATACACAGCGTGAGAAACAGATGGCACACTGCACGCAATTAAAACAAGTGCGAGCAGAGCGGACTAAAACTGTAGTTAGGCGCCGCTGCTTCAGGACAACACGGAAGTTACCAAAGGATCAACAGCCAACAGAAAGCAAGATAACAACAGCAATGCCACAGGTAAACCAATCGCAAGCGGAAAAACAAATTACACGGAGTTTAAGCCAACATACAGATTACTTTATGTCTCGCTGAGACAGCGCATGCACTGCCAAGGCGAGACCTAAAAAATTAATAAAAAAAGATTAGGACCCCTGCTGTTGACACTGAATGGTTGTGAATCCTTTGGTCAAGTGTTTCTCTAATATACTTATGACACAATTCTTCCTTATGGATCAGTGAGTATTTCCTGCAAAGTGGAATAGATGCTCTTAGCTGAAGATTTATAGCACAACCGTATGCTCAATCAATCAGGGAATTGTAAGCGCGCTACTCACCCGTGAGGGTCTCAAGACGCTGAGGGGGGTAGGTGGGGGTCCGCAGATCTGTTTAGCCGAAGAGCCAGGTCTTGAGGGTCTTCCTGAAGGTGTTCAAGGAGGGGGCGCGTCTGATGTCTGCCGGTAGCTCATTCAGGGTCTTGGCTGCAATGTGAGAGAAGGATCTTCCGCCTGCTCTGGCTCTGTGGATGCGCGGGGTTTCGGCCAGTGTGAGGTTGGAAGATCGGAGGTTTCTTTTGGGTATGTGGAAGTTGATTCTGTCGTTGAGGTATTTGGGTCCGTTGTTGTGTAGGCATTTGTAGGCGTGAGTGAGGATTTTGAAAGTGACTCTTTTCTCCACAGGGAGCCAGTGGAGACTTCGTAGGTGTTGGCTGATGTGTTCGTGTCGGGGGATGCCGAGGACGAGTCTGGCGGCGGTGTTCTGTATTGTCTGGAGTTTGCAGAGGAGGGACTTGTTGATGCCGGCCTAGAGTGCGTTTCCATAGTCCAGTCTGCTGGTGATGAGGCGTGGGTGACTGTCTTCCTTGACTCAGGGGGGATCCACTTGAAGGTCTTGCGGAGGATGCGGAGGGTGTTGAAGCAGCTGGAGGTGACGGCGTTGACCTGTCGGTTCATGGTGAGTGATGAGTCGAGTACGATGCCGGGCATCACTTGGCGTGGTCTGAGGGGGTAGGAGGGCTTCCGAGGGCGGTCGGCCACCAGGTGCTGTCCCATGCAGAAGGGGTGGTACCGAGGACGAGGACTTCTGTCTTCTCGGCGTAGAGCTTCAGGCAGCTGTTGGTCATTCAGACTGCGACGTCTTGCATTCCTTTCTGGAAGTTGAGTTTGGCAGTGGTGGGGTCTTTGGTGAGGGAGAGGATGAGCTGGGTGTCGTCGGCATAGGATACGATGTTGAGGCCGTGTTGTCGGACGATGGCTGCGAGGGGGGCCATGTAGATGTTGAAGAGGGTGGGGCTCAGTGATGAACCCTGTGGGACTCCGCAGGTGATTTTCATGGGGTCGGAGAGGAAGGATTGGAGTCTGATCTTTTGGCTTCTTCCGGTGAGGAATGATCGGATCCATCCAGGGCTGTTCCTTGTATGCCTGCGTCGTGTAGTCTGGCGACTAGTGTGCGGTGGGAGACGGTGTCGAAGGCCGCTGATCGGTCGAGTAGGATGAGGGCTGCGGGGTGGCCTTGGTCCAGGAGGGTGCGGATGTCGTCTGTGGCGGCGAGTAGGGCGGTCTCTGTGCTGTGGTTGCTTCGGAATCCAGATTGGGACGGGTCGAGGACGGCGTTCTCTTTAATGAATCGTGTCAGTTTCCTGTTGACTGTTTTCTCTGCAACTTTGGCTGTGAAGGGGAGGAGCGAGATGGGCCGATAGTTCTTGAGGTCAGTGGGGTCAGCTGTGGTCTTCTTGAGCAGGGGTCTGACTTCTGCGCGCTTCCAGTCATCTGGGAAGATGCCGGTTTTGAAGGGGTTGTTGATGGTGCGTTGTAGTTCGGGTGCGATGGCGGCCGCGGCTCTGTGGTAGATGTGAGGGGGGCAGGGGTCGGTGGGGACCCCCGAGTGGATGCTTTTCATGGTCAAGGCAGTGTCTTCGGCCGTGATCGGTGTCCAGTTGGAGATGGTGGGCTGGCTGGTGTTTCTAGGGGGCGGGGGGCCGTGTGTGGCGCCAGGTGGATGGTCGATGAAGTTGTCGTAGAGGTTTTTGATCTTGAGGTGGAAATAGGTTCCAAGCTTGTCGCAGAGGATTTGGGATGGGGTGATGTCTGTGGCTTCGCTGCGTGGGTTGGTGAATTCTTGAATGACACTGAAAAGTTCCTTGGAGTTGGAGGAGTTGGCCAGGATTTTGTTGTGGATGAAGTTCCTCTTGGTGGCTCTGATCTGGTTGTGGTAGTCCGTCATGGCATCCTTGTAGGTGGTGTGGTTTTCGGTTGTCTTGGTGTTTCTCCAGTTCTTCTCCAGGCATCTGCAGGTGCGTCTGGCTTCTTGGAGAGCGGTGGTGAACCAGGCGGCTTTCCTGGGGCGTTGTCTGTCGAGGTTGCGTAGCGGGGCGAGCTCGTCTGCGCAGTTGGAGATCCAGGTGTGGAGTTCTCTGGCTGCGTCGTTTGCGTCGGGTGCCCAGGTGTGGTTGTCTCGGGTGAGGGTGGAGTTAAGTTGCTCGTCGGTAACCTTGCTCCAGTTCCTTCGAGGTGGGCGTGGGGCTGGTGTGGGTGCCTTGGGTTTGCTGATGGCCAAGTGTACGCAGTGGTGGTCGGTCCATGGCGGCTGCGTTGTGTGGCTGAATTGGACGCGGTTTCCTGCCGCGAAGATGGGGTCGAAGGTGTGTCCTGCTCCGTGGGTTGGTGTGTTGACGAGTTGTTTAAGTCCGATGCTGGCGAGGTTGTCACGAAGGATAGTGGAGTTGGGGTCGCTGGGGTTGTCGAGGTGGAAGTTCAGGTCTCCAATGAGTATGTAGTTTGTTGAGGCGATAGCGTGGGGTGCAATGAAGTCCGTGATGGTGGTGGCGAAGGGTGTTCGGGGGCTGGGGGGTCTGTCGATGAGGGTTCCTCGGAGTGTGGTTTGGGGGTGGTCTGGATCTGGAAGTGCAGGTGTTCGGCGGAGGGGAAGGTTTCGCTGGAGGTGGTGAGGCGGAGGGTGCTCTTGTGGGCGATGGCGAGGCCCCCTCCTGGGTGGTTGGGGCGGTCTTTCCTCTGGATCTTGTATCCGTCTGGGATGGCGGTGCTGATGTCGGGGGCGGAGGATGCGTTGGTCCAGGTCTCTGTAAAGAAGGCGATGTCGGGCGAGAGAGAGTCGAGTAGGTTCCAGATTTCCATGGCGTGTTTGTGTACGGAGCGTACGTTGAGGAGGATGCATTTTAGGGTGTCGCCGGTGCTGGCGTCAGCGGTGTTGGCGGCCGGGGTGGCGGTGAGGGTCTGGCGGCAGTGGAGGCAGGAGAACTGGCCGTGGGTCGTGTTCGGCGAGGCCTGTTGGCATTCTCCAAGTCTTCCAGGGTTGAATGCGAGGAGGGTGGTGGTGTCATAGCGATGGGTAGTGGGAGGTCCAGGGTTCCTGGCGCTGGCCGGGGACGGGCACAGACAGGCTTGCCTTTGGCGCGCCGGCGCAGCGGCCGCCATTAAGTAGGGGAGGTGGGAGGGAGGAGAGGCTGGGAGGCGGGAGCGGGGGAATTCCGGGGGGAATTCTGGGGGGGGAGGAGCCGCAGGGGCAGCAGCGGCGAAAGGAACAGGCAGGCACGAGAAAATAAAAACAGTGGTGGAATTAGAGCAAGACACAGATGGGCACATTAACAGTGGCACAACAGGGAAAAATTAAGAAGAAAAAAACAGCTGAGAAAGGTTACGGTGGTTGCAGGCAGTCTGGTCCCAGTTGGAGCGGGCAGCAGGCGCAGGAGCGGGCAGCAGCCTTGAACCTCCCAAGGAGGAGGTCGGGGTCTGGAGGCAAGAGACGGCACAGCGGAGCTGCGGGGAGAGAGTGGACCTAGACCGATGCCTTTCGATGAACTGGAAAGGCATTTGCTCCTTTTATACAAAATACATCTGCATAGTCTTGGTAAGTGGACGGAATCAATACTTCGGCAACCTGTTTTTGAACAGAAAAACAAGTCAAAGGTTATTTCAACAGAGCTGTGGATCTTCGCCAACACTGCTGTTTACAAGGATGAGAACTCATCACAATGTATTCATCTTGCAAACTGATTTTTGGGTTATAGAGCCATGACCAAGGATTACCAAGCACAATGGGAAACATTCATGAAGAGATAACATCTAAAGTTTTGGACTCAACATGGCCACTTTCCATAGCTAGCAGCAGTGTTTCTGTCACCCACTGAATATCTCCAGAATTCAGAAGAGTACCATCTATCCCAAAAACAACCTCAGGTAGATCTTTAGTATGATGGGAATCTGATGTTTGTCACGGAATTCCTTTTCAATAAAATTGCCAGAGGTTCCACAATCAGTAAACAATGTCGTCAAAGCAAGACCATCTGACGTGACATGGCTGTGTTTCAGATGGAAACGTGAGAGGCTTGTCTGGAGTTTGTTCTTTACAGACAAGACTGTCGGTTTCCCCGAAGGAAGGGGCAGATTTTTACAAAATGTCCACCCTGGCCACAATAAGGGTAAATGTCTTTCTTTCTGCATTTTCCTTTTGCACAAAAGGGACCTTGTGGAGTTCCAATTTGCATAGGTTCTTCACTCTATATTTCCAGCTAGGGTGCTTATGTGGCTTTGGGCGTAATCCATCTTCACAGAATCTTCTTTTCTACTACTCAAGCCGGCTGCCGGGCTTCAACCCAGAGGGTTAGGTCAATCAGGGTTTCATACTTTGTAAGGCAAGTATTTACTAAAGTCAACATGTCCTTCAGCTCATTTCTTAATCCATTATACACAGCCATGGCCGCAGCTTCATTAGTCCAGATTGTCTCAGCTCTTAATTACTGAAGATGTATACTTAAGGAAACTGAATCTCTCTTTTATTGTTGGAGATTCAAAATTTCCAAATAAGCATTCTGTACAGTTTGCCAAAAAGTAAATACTTTAAGAAATTGTTCCACAAAGGCCAAAACAAAATGAAAAGCAAAAGACTATTTCCATTAATTAGAGGCGTTGCCCACGTAAATGCTTCCTAATTTAAATATGAAAGGATAAATGAAACTCGTCACTGGAAAATGCTTGGTGTCCGTTTAAGAAGTGAAATTTGCATTGAGTATGAAAGCTTTGATGTACTGCAGTCTCCAGAATAAGTTTCCGGTTGGGATAACCTGTGGCTCCTTTGGGAAATCCAGTCCTGCTTATACAAAAGCCACCATTCTCCAGAGGGGTCATGGAGTCCTCAGACACTACAGAGGTACTAGGAATGGAGGGATTCAAGTTTTCCTGACTTTTACTAAGCTCCATAATCTATGTTAGCAGAAATGTATGTGCTTGCCAAGAAACTTCCAAATCTTTCCGAATATGGGTGAGAGATTGTGACATGATGCGGAGAGGATTAGCCTCGGAATCCATTGGGCCTCACAAACTGTCATGGCACTGTTGGGACTCATGTGGAAGGAGGAAATTCTGATGCTACTCCACCACTCTCTACAAAGCAAGAACAGTAAGCAGAGGAATAGGAATCTCCAACCTAGTGTTCATAAGAGGGGATTGGGAACAATAGGAAAAAAACACACTGAAATGGATGATTCATCTCGCAGGTGTTTTGGATAACACTGGTTGACACTCTCTATCTGAGAGGTCTTTAAAGGAATCGTGCACACCACTGGTACAGTGAATCTGACTGATGCTATGTAAGGGAAAGCCAATGCCGAACACAGGATGTACCCAGTTACCTTCCCCGACCTCAGGCACACCAGAAGAGTAGATCTTCAGAGGAATTTAAAAAGGCTAAATAAAAGGGAAACGCAGGAGAAAAATGTAGAACAAAACAAAGGGGCAGAGAAAGGTCGTAAACTGTGATCTAACTAAGCAAGCGAGAACCATACAACTAAGCAGTAGCAAGGCAACTTGCTACTGACATCCAGCTGCTTAAGTTACCCAAGATGTGATTCTACGGCAATCTGATTGGCTGACTTTTTCTGACTGACCTGGAAGACCCGGGCTCCTATCCCATTCCCAGTTTCCTATGAACTGGTCTCCACACTCTCCATGCCTCTCCATGCTTGTAGCATTCTCATTCAGCTCTTTTCCCAAATCGCCTTCGGGTAAGTGAATGTCACCTGCTTTGTCTCCAGATCATGACATTGAGATGTGCTTTATACTGGAGAGGCATTTTTTCTTTGCGTAAACCTTTTGACCCCATACACTAATTTGCACAGAACTACAAAATCTACTTACACTGTCAGCTGAGTTTCAGCATGCCAAGTTTTGTAATGATCCATCAACAGGAATGAAAGTTAATGGGGGTGAAGTGTGAAAAGGCAAGTGGTTTAGTGGTTTCCCATTGTAGCTTAGGAACAAAGGAAATTTTGCAGAAATCTACAACCTAAACAAATTTACATCAAACTAATTTTTTTTCCTGTCATTTTGAAACTCACAATTCTGCTCCGTCTCATAAGATTTGATATGGGGGAAAAAATATTCAGGAGGGGCCAAAGGCGATCAACCACAGGGAAGTGCTCTTGGGTATCCAGACACGTGGAAAAACAAAGCACTCCAAACAAAAAAGTGTTTTTAACCATGCATGGCATGGGATTGACCGTAGGGTCTGGCAACACTGACCAACCCCCCCCTTTGCAGGCAGCTAAACTCCTACCATCACACCTGGGGATGTAGGTGGGCCTTGCGTCCAACCCCAGACTGTGCATGGTGTGCCAAGGTGGGTTGGGCGCAGGATCTGGTGCCTCGCAGGTGCACATGACTGAATATAAGGGGTGTCATTTTAAGTAAGGCAGAGCTACTGACTTTGCCAAAGGGTCAGAATACCAAAATAAGCACAGCTACTGGCTTTATGAAGGGGTCAGAATATCAATATATATAAAGCATATGTATTGTCTATGACAGAAAATAGCCAATAATTAAATGTATATTAATTCATATAGTTGAATGTTTAATAAAAGTGATTGTTGCTAAAACAATTGCAATAAAGCTTTATTTGAAAAAATAATTTACATGTCTTTAAGTCTTTCTTAAACAGTTTTCAGGGTATAAAATGCAGGGGAAACATCCTTTACCACGAAACCTTTACAACGCGGTATGGTTTCATCGTGGTTTTCACAACGCAAGTCGTTACATCGACTCTGCACTGGAGGGCGCTTAGACTAAGTGAATAGTGTGAATTACTATTCCAACACCTTCCCTACTGTACGTAGACTGGAGTTGGAATAGTAATTCACACTATTCCTAAATCCAGCACCCTCCAGCGCAAGTCGATGTAACGACTTGCGTTGTCAAGACCGCGATGTAACATACCGCGTTGTGATGGTACTCGTTGTAACATCATACATTCAAAATACAGCCATAGAACCAGCATCACAAGGGGGCTCTGCACTCCAGTTGAACAGCATAAACGCCAGCTAGGAGTGCTTTAAAAAAATATGGTAAGCTCTCCTTGGGTCATGGATTTAATGACCCAGGAGACCAAATTTTTTTTTTTTTAAAGTTGCTGGGGGGGGGGGCGGGGGGCATAGGAGGGAGTTGGGGGATTTGGGCGGCTACTGCACTCCATGGAGCCCCCAGAACATTAAAAATAAGGATTCATGCTGCCCCTCCCTATTCTAAGGGCACTACCAGGCTCAAACATATAAACAAAACAGCCCTCGCAGGACATTATGGGGTGATCCTTCACAGAGCAGTGAATAATAAATGAGCAGCACCTGTTATTGAGCACATGAGGTGTAGGTATACTTCCCTTTGTAGCAGGGTATCTTTCTTTCCCCCTGCTTTACCCAAGGATGTCTGGATACTCATTTTTCCTTTGCCTTAGCAGGAGGGCTTCGATTTTTTCAAACCTCAGCCTTTCCCAAAGATGGGGGGGATGTGTCCCCCACAACCTTCTCAAGGGTGGGTTAGGGTACATTTATTTCCCCCAACTTGGCAGAGAGCAAGTGAAGTATGTTGTCTGACCACTTTGCTAAAGTGCAGGAGTGGTGTCTAGTTCCTCTGCTTTCCCCAAGGACAAGAAATTTATGTTTCTCCACCCCTGCCTTTCCACATCTTGCCCAGGCCAGGGGTGGCTGGGGTAAATGTTTTGTTCCATTTACATCTCTCTCAAACTTACCAAGGGACTGGGATTTCTCCCTTCACTTCGGCAAAGAGTGGGTGTAATTTTTTTTTCAAACACTTGCCCTGTCCAAGGGAAGGGCTGGTGTGTAGCCTCTCCTCTGCTTTGCCATAGTGTGGAGGTTTTACGCATCCCTTGCCATGGACAAGTGTGGTGGAATTATATTTCTTAGGCCATCTTGGTCATGGGCATAGTCTTTTCACATGCAAGCCCAATGGCAGGGGTGGTGCATATCCCTCCCAAGAGCGGACTGGGGTATATTTTTATCCTCTAGCTCACCCAGGAGTGGAGGTAGATTTTTCTAAACGCTTATCTTATTCAAGGGTGACGGTGGTGTGTACCCTACATACACGCCCTTGGCCAAGAGAGGGTGGGAGTATATTCCTCACTTCAGCCTTTCCAAATGGTGGAAAATGTGGGATTTCTTACACAAAGCGTTGCCCAAGTGCAGAGTTGGAGCATGGTTACTACCACCCTTGAATTGCCAAAGGGGGAGATATTTGAGGTATTCTCCAACCCACTCTAATCCTTCTCCTTTCTTCTGCTCTTCTCCTCCTTGTCAAAGTGCAGTGGGTTTAAAAAGAAAAGATCATTTTGGGTAGGGCTTTGGAAAGGGAGAGAGTGGATAGATCCACTGCCTTTGACAGGATGAGGTTGTAATGAATTTCCCCCGCTCACACTTAGTTATACAAGGCTAGGAAAGAGTGAGACACGTATTCATGCCCCAGCACTGGGCAAGGCACAGGTGTATTGAGTTCCTATCACCCTTGAGTAAGGTAAAGAGTAAAGTAAAAGGTGTCACAAATGAAGGCACTTGGATGGGGGTGGCACAGTAGTAACCCTTGGCCAAGGTAGGAGTTGCAGGTTAGATCCTGTTGGTTATCCCCACCATGTTTATTATGATGGGCCACAGGCTGATGGTGCAACACTTTGCAGAGGGATCGTTTAAAGATGATGTCAATCTTCCTGGAGAGGCGATTCCATACTTTATATTTCCTCCCTTTTAAATCTGTGAAAATGTGTGTTTAGGGGTTCCACGTGGCTAATTTATCTGCAATATTATTTTCAAGATTTACACAGGATTTTATGACAACTGATCAAATCAGTTGGATGTATGGCATTGTTTGATGCAGATGACACTCATCTCATCAAGACAGACGAGCAGGTTTTCTAGTTGAGAGACTGCCCTGAAGCTTTCTAACTATTGATGAGGCAAAATGTCATGGAGGTGAAACACGGAGGGCAGGTGGACAAAGTAACACGGTTTATGACCGACAAAGAAGGGTGTGGGTAAAAAAGAAAAGTGCTATCACATGGCCAACGGTGTCTGCATCATACCACTTTTATTTTTTGCTGTGACAGAGTTGGAGCAACACAGAAAATGGAAGGAGGGATGGGGTACAACGTGGACAGAGAAAGGTGGGAGAGAGGGTGATTGGGGGCAAGTCAACGCAGACAATGAACAGAAGGAGGGAGGGATGTTAGCGGCCACTACAGACAATGACCGGAAGGAAGGAGTTAAGACGGGTGGGGACAAGCCAACGTGGAAACGAACAAGAGTGAGAGTGGGTAGGGGCAAGCCAATATGGACAACAAATGGAAGAAGGGATGAAGTACGGGTGGGGGCAAGCCAATGCGGTCAATGAACAGAAGGAAGGAGGGTGGGGACAGGTCAACACTGACTACGGAAGGAGGGAGGGAAGATGGGGGAAGTCAACTCGGACTATGGAGGGAGGGAGGACAGAAGTGAGCAGGCAGACAATGGAGGGGGACAAGCACATAAAGAGGAAGGAATCCTATGCCACATGACCATAAAGAAGCAAGCAAATGAGAGTAACAATGGAGCAATGAATGGGTAAGCAATGAGCAGTGTTCAAGCCCACTGACCGAAAACAAAAGGTTTCGAAGAGACAGCACATGTGCTGTCTAGGTGAGACCTAAAAAGAAGGTGAATGCTGAAACTCATCTTTAAATTAGTCTATTTAATACCAAATTAGCAGACAACTAACACACTTGAATTACCTTCAACTCCTGGTTGTTTAAGCACTGAGAAAGGCTCCATAACAGTAGGCGGAGTGGAGTTAAATGTGCCTTCTGCCTGGGCCTGCTGCCAAGGTTTAATGTTGGGTTTAGGCCCTGTTGGATTCCTCATCCTTTCAAATGCCTGTGCTAAAGGAAGGACAAAAAACGCAGAATCGTTTAGCTACAAAATCCTTTATTGGATAGATCCTTATATTTTAAAGTTCACTCTATTTAGCAGTCTAGCATACAGAGATCAAACTGGACATATGTACGCTAAACAATTTGTAAAAGTCCTTATAGAAGTTAAATTAGGAGTACACCAAAATGTATACTGCAAAAATGCACGTTTCCTTTTTCACCACCAAAATCGATTCTATTTATTATTAATCACATTGCCTTCATCTGCTAATTAGAATCGATTCTTGCCCTCTACACTATTCCTAATCTTAGGTGCATTTGTAACTTGTGCTACTCGCTGCTGCCTCGACATGTATGACTCGACTTTCTTTTGGGGTCCTTTAGCTTAAACTTGCACAATAATTCATTTTATTTCAGGAGCCATATAGTAGAAGACATTTTAATGCGAAACACTTATTCATATAAAAATATTCCATAGTATTCCTGGTATTAAACTGAGAGAACTGTATTTCGTGTATTCAATCCCTGGAGGATCACACTTGGGTAAAGCGGTTTAGCTTTCCTTTTGTTTCCAGCACAGATGGACCCTGTATATCAAAAACTGTGATCGTGGTCGAGGGAAGTCTGAAAATTAAGTAGGCTTAGTTCACCATACATACCTTATAACCGTATTTGACCAAGTCATATATTGACATTTGTTCATTTTCAAGATATAAGATTTCTCCAGAGGAAAATGGAAAACAAACAATCATGTTTTTTCACAGATTAATGCATGCTTAAGTTCTTCAACATCTTTTGCAACATGAACAACAGTGGCTGTGCAATTCCGAGGCACACCACAAAGATATCAAGCTTCACTTCTACTGCAGGTCCTCCAGGAAGGAATGCAGTTTTCTATTCTAAACTAGCACATCATCAATATCTGTTACCCGAACCTCAAGCCACGCTGACATGCCTTTGAATTGTAGTAAACCTCCTCCTTCTGCTACCGCTCTGTAGACATCAGGTCAGCCAGTGCTGTATTGAATCATCTGGCATCTGTAGCACTACTGGGAGATGCCTTATACTGGAGGACACTCGCATATTATGAACAGGCCTAATGAAACCTAACTGAAAGTGGCCACGTTGACTATATTGCTTAACAGCACAGCAACCCTGTTTTCAGAAAGTCATCTTTGTGCTTAAAAGTAAACCTAATCATCTACACAAGGACTGTCACCAGTGAGGTAAAAACATAAGTGGCACAATAATAGAATACACACGAAAGCAAAAGAGGCACATATATTACCACCTTTTTTGACCAATCATATAGGGATGATTAACAGAGAGTTACCTACCTCTTCTGTCCCCTAACCCCACCAACTCTTTCACATGCCTAAAACTGAAGGCAAGAAACATAAGCACACCCACCGATCATTAACTGTGATCCACATGCAAAGTGGAACTTAGCAAAGCACAAAGTCATGCACCGTGCTCGGTGACCAACCTTCACCTCCCTAGCTCAGCACAAATCCCAACCAATAAATGCACACACACACCTACACATCCACAAGCATCACTGCTACACTGCTTAGGAACAAGCAACAGCACGACTATTTAGAACTATCATTTCACTAACCTATTCAACTCCAAGCCCAGCCTAGCACACCACCACGCGCTCAACCTCCAGTCACTCTTGTCCCTAGTCCGCAGAGGTAAGTGCAATTGTGTGATATGAGCCTGTAAGTCAAATACATAATGAGGACAAAGATCCTATCAAAAGTAAGTTTGCAATCAGCAGACTCAAATACATCTGCCTTGCAAAAAGTCAATAATTACTCACAAAGGGTAACTCAAAACAAATCAAAGAATGGAATGAATTTTGAAAATAAGCATACTCACTGAACACTCAAACCTTGATAGCAGACAACTACTTTTGTATAGTCACAGGAAATGTGAACCCCTATCTACATCCGTTCACACGGGACATTCATATCTGTGTAAGAACATTTAACCGGTTTTACAATGTTTTGATTTATGCATGCCTAAGAGGAACCCCTTATTATTGAGCATTTACTCATCATGGCCCAAGGCCTGAAATGTTGCTATTAATCTGCAATTGCCTATTAGTTTATATGCATCGAAGCTTATTATGATATCATATAATAAGTGTTCTACCGGCGGAGTAGCGTCGCCCCACTGCTTTGTAAGCAGTGCAAAAAAGGAAAAATAAAATGATAACGCAATGTTATTATCATTTTATTTTTCTGTACTGGCTTAGGTGTGGGGCGGGGCTGGGCAGGCCAGAGGAGGGGGAGGAGTGGTGGGGACTCTCGAAGTGCGCATGACGGTTTGGCCGGCCATCTTGGGCGGACCAAACAGTCATGCGCACTTAGCATGTTCTCCACCCAGCTGTATGGCACAGCCTGAGTGGAGAACATGCACAGGCTCCCAGTCCCTGTTTGAACGCCAAACCACTACACTCAGACCAATCACAACTCTCCTGTCATGCTGGTGACAGTAGCGTCATGACTGGCTAGGGGAGCCTGTGTGCTTCCTGCTTCTAGGACTCTGAGTCGACGACCAAAGAGGGCCGGGAGGCGGCGGCTGGCCTGCAGGTAAGTGTTTTATTTTTATTTTTTTAATCCCCTTCCCCCCGCCACCCCGGTTAAATAGTAGCCGCCACTGTGTTCCACATGTATCTTGATAGTGTTTATATATTCAAAAAATACATAGTGGCTTTAAAGTGAATATGAAGGTGAATTCCCACGCAAGCTTCCCACCTTGCATCACAAGAGTATTTTGCTCCAAATTATATCAAGAAAGTATATAAAATGAGCCCCCACAGCTCTCTTCAGGAGATAGATGCTTTGGGTTCAAGAGGAGCAGGGTAGGTCTTGATGTAACTGAATCACAGCCCTTACCAGATAAGCAGCAATAGGTGCATAGATTCAACCTTGTCTTGCAGACAGAGTTTGGGCTGCAAATGTAAATAAAGTTCAAGTAGGCGAAAACAAACATTTAAGTACTGGACCCTCATAGAATGGCAAACTTTTTGTGTGAATATGGTTATTAGCTAAGACTAGATACAAAGGGAAATTTCACAATGTTATATGCTGTTGGCTTTCATAATTTTTACATTATGTTCCTATGTAATCAATATTTTTATATCCGCAATAGTAATTTATATATACTATGCCCTAAAATTGTCTTGAAATACAACCTTAAAAATAATAGTATGGATTTCGTGTGGTTGCTCGCTACAAATAAATCAAATACCTGTATAGCAACTGACAGGTTTTTTTATATGCCAAACATGCATTCTCTAAGAGAAATATGTGGGTCATAAACTGATTAAGCAATAAAAGATTCAAATGAGGTATGTATCACAATCTGTGTCTGTGTTAAAATGCTCATGGGAATGTACGAATAAGAACGAATGTTAGGAACCAGTAACCAATTACTTGACATCATATGTGTTTCCTGTTTCTGATGACGATTTTAGATTTAGATTAATTAATTAATTGCAAAGTTACTTACAACCATTGCAATAAAATGACAATTTTTAAAACACAAGGTACATTTTAGTTCCAAAAACAAATAAAACTAGTTACTGCATCACGTACGTAAAACACCACATTACAATTTGAAAACTCTTTAAAATCAGTAAGGTCGCAGGCATGGGCTCAAACATTTAGCTGTACGGTTAGTGGGTGCCTCGGAGTTCTGCTGTGCAAGTGAGTGTGTGAGTCGCTTTTGTCGAGGAATGTGACGGCCTTGCTTATTTGTCTTATGTGGCCCGCTACTGAAACTATGTCCACAGAGGCGCCCTTATTGACTGTTTCAATGAGGTGACCGTTTTGAATCTCGGGATACCAGCAATCACATAGTGAGTTAGGCACAGTTGATCGGGCCTTCGCATGATAAGGTAGGTTGGAGCTTCAGAGGAGGCCTCTATAAATTTGTTGTAAGAGCTATTCTATCTGTGATGGTACAAACAATTGGTTCCCTAAATTGTTTGTTTTTGAGGCCCCACCAATCCGACTATGCCCTCAGGAGTGATTAGTGTTAGTCATCACTTGATCACGATTATGAAAAGGTGATAAGTTTATGATAAAGTGCAAGTGCGGTGAGAGTAGCCAGTGTTGACCTCATCTGGTCAGGATTCTGAGGACGAAGTATTATTACTTGCTATAGCGAATCCTTTTAAAATATTTTTCTTATGGGTAGAATTTGAAACAGTTGAGGCTGCTGCTGAACACTGTCATATACAAGCCAGCACAACGTCCTGCAAGGCAGGAGAGCCCCATAAGTTATCAAGAACATTTAGTAGAGTTCAGTGGATCGTTGCTACGTTAGAACAGGTTCTTTAAGCCTTCCAGGACCAACACAGCCAGTCTTAGTGCAATATACACTATATCCCAATCTACAAAATTTGACTGCACACCAGTTATTGCTAGAAATAGTGACTGCATACACGACTTCGAAAGTATGCATACAGATAACAGGGGCAAGAAACACTGGACGGACATGTAAATTATCTGACAGAGTTTATGACACAGAAATGCAAATAAAAGTTGACATATTGCACCTTTATAAAGTAGTCGGTGTCTGGTCACACTTGTTTGAAGCCTAGGATATAATACTAGTTGAGGTTGATGGGCCTCTGCCTTTGTTCGAAACACACGTCATGGAGATGAAGTAATACTTAGGACATTTGCTTCCTTAGTACCGGAGGATCTCAGGGCCAAATATGCATGAGTGGCTTTGAACCAAGCTCCAGGGTTGCACAGAGAACAAACAAGATGAAGTAGGAACTCTGTGTTCCAGGTGATTCTTCTTCGAAGTAAGCACCAAGTTCAATCCCAATATCCATAGAAGTCACAATTCAATTCAATATTTATGATTTGGATCTCAAATGAGGTCCACATAAAATATACATACAATTATTACATAATAAATATAATAAAATATAAGCTCAGTTCATTTCTTAGTCCATTGTAAAAATATCGAAACCCTTCATAGCCAGTCTAAAATTTTTCCCTTACATAACATAGATGAATATAATCAATTACCCCAATGAGCGAGATGTAAATAAAGGTTATCAGCATTAAGACAAATAAGCAGCTACAATGCCCTAATAAATCCTCTACCAGAACAAATGGCACAAGTTTAGATCCGCATTAAACGATAGCAGCTTCATGATAGATTCAATTCTGAGTTATGTACATCACAACAGCTGCTCGTTAAAAACAGGAAAGTATTCTAAAACAACCAACATATTTGAATATACAATACATTTTCCTTTAACAACAAAACCTAAAAGCTAAATATATTCTAATTTTGTGCAAAAACACTTTAAATAGCAGCAACTACATGTGCAAATTTCTAGATTATTATTCAGCATTGGATAGTAACATCTTCTTAAGAAAATCCAATTTTAGGATAGCAGCAGAAGTGTGGGAGTACAATATATCCCAATTGTGCAAAGAACAGTTAAATAGCAGCCATAACATGTACAAAATACAATCTAAAAAAAAATTAGTACTAAGACTCCTTTAACCTTAAAGATACCAAGGCCCAAAGATTAACAGCATAATTGGAAGGAGAGCCATGTATCTAAAAGGAGAACCTACTTAAATAAGTTATAATAAAGGTTAAAATATGTTCATAAACTCCTTGAAAAAGTTGAATAATTTTACACAAACTGCTTCATTGTTCGGACAAAAGAGAAGTTCACGGGCTGATGTTACATTTTTGATACAGTTTTGTAAAACCATCAGACGTAGCCAACGACGACGACACAGAACCAATGCTGGACAGTCAAACAAGACATGATCCAGGTTCTGAATGCCCAAATCACATAAATTACATTTTTTTCCATTTTTCATGGGGTGGGAGCAATTTGCTGTTAGGTCATTTAGAGGTAAAAGATTCATGCAACATAGGGTAAACCATCGTCGAATACCATGTTCTATGTTCCAGGATAAGAATTTCTGAGAGATTCTCTGTGTATTCGACCTGGCTATTATCTTTAACCTTTCTTTTGAACTGCAAAATTTAACATATCTATTATAGCTAATCATACAACTTGTGGTTTTTAAAAAGGATTTGAATTCTAGAAGCGGGAGGGAAATCACTGACTCTTCCTGTGCACAGAAAACCTTCAGTGCCAGAGAGAAGTCACGAGAAAGAGAATATTTACCTACAGTACCTAAAAAAATTCTTGACACATAAAACCTCTTAGTGCGTATGACTCACTATTTTTTAACTGATATCCCCAACGTAATATTCTAGCTAAACCTTGAATAAAGGAGCTTATCAAGACAAATTCCAATCTAATAGCAGCTATTGGGACTAGTGTGTTAAAATTACATAGTTTGCGTAAAATCTGGCCTTTAATCTTATCTAAGAAACTCTAGTCCTTTACTGGAATTGATTCAATAGCATATAGTAAAGTCGGAGGGATTTTTGCTTTAAAAACAGTAAGCAGGTGTATAAAATGTCTTCGACAAATTGCACTATGAAAAATATGCAGGAAATTTGCATGAGATACAGCTTTACAAGAGCTGTGTTCGATATGGGGTTTATTCTTCGTATTGCCTGTTATTACTTTCCCTAAATAGAGGAAAGAATCTACCACCTCCAACTTTTCATGACCAATTTTCCACTTACAATTACATGATTTTCTGCTTCTATTATATTTCATAATCAAAACTTTACTTTTAGAGACCTTGATCTTCAAGAATTGTGCCATCGTGTATTTCTGTAATGATATCAGCTTTTTATTCAGCTGATTGGGAGTTAAATCCGTCACTGCTATATCAACTGCATACAAGAGGCATGCAAAAGGACGGCCGCCTATCTTTGGTGCATCTCCCTCTAAATGAGAAAAGCATTCAGGTAGATCTGCTACATATAAGGAAAAAAGCAATGGTGCTAATAGACAGCCTTGTTTCAGGCCATTTTCTGTGGGTATTACAGATAAGCCTTGATTTCCTCCAATTAATACCTGGCACCATGTTTGAGAGTGTAGGGCAATAATTAAAGATAACAGAGGAGAAGGCACTCCCATTTTGTGTAATTTTTTCCACAGTAAGGGCCGGTCTACCTTATCAAAGGCCGTTGAAAAATCTATAAAGGCCATATATACATTTGACCTACGAAAAATCGTGTATTTCTCCTCAATTAATTTCAACATGGAGATGTTATCCAGAGTGGAGTGATTTTTCCTAAAACCTGCTTGTTCTATGGGAACAACCTTCTTCTCCACCACCCATTCAGTGAGGTGATCAAGAATACTACGAGAAAGCAGGTATTGGCTTTGTTGGCTTTATTTTCTTTTCTTTTGATGCAGCTGAGCTCACAAAGGTAAAGATACTGTGTGTGCCGATCCACATGTTAATTGTACTGCAGTAGCCATATAGTGAAAAATGAAAATCTGTTAATAAAATTTGTTTAAAAAAAAAGAATACTACGAGCAAATATTTTCGCCACCGCATCGAATAGAGCTATTTGCCGGTAGTTACCCGGATGATGTCTATGGACCTTTTTATACAGAGGGATTAGAATACTTCCTGACCAAGATGGAGGCGTCTTCCCCCTGCGAATAGCAGAAATCAAACAGTGGAGTTAGGTATGTAGCCACAACAGAGGTTCCCTTTTAATTACTGAAGAAGTCACAAGCGAAGTGTGACACAAAAGTGATTCTGCTGGTACCTTTTACCTCAACGTTGAGCACTCCTCTTTTTCTAGTGGGCAAACCAGACAATTTATATTGTCTGCTGGAATTCAAATTTACCTTGCACCTGGCCAAAGAAGAATAAAATATTTTTTAAAAGCTTATGCCGCGGCAGCCCGTCTCATTTTGTAGGTGTGCACAGTACACACAGAAGCTGGATCAGTAAATAAAAAGAAAAAAAACTGCAAAAGCGTTTACTTTTTTAGCAAGTGAAGGGTGGCAACACAGGGGGGCACAGGAGGTGGAAACACCATGGTGGGTGCAGGTGTAGGGAAGTAACAAAGAGGGCATAGGAGGAGGATGTAGAAAAGCAAATGATGAGTGAGAAAGAAAGAAATAAGGAGCTGGGGGAGAAGCACAAGTGCAAGACATTAACGCAGGGGCGAAGCACACAAGGGTTAGAGCACCATGGAGGGGAACAGAGGTGAAGCTCACAGGTAAGAGCGCAACATGGAGCATGAGGGGGAAGAGAAGCACACTATGGAGACAGCTGGAAAGCACATGCACTCTCGTGGAGTGCTTAAGACAAAAGAAAAAAGTAGATCCCTAAAAGTGAGCAGTGTAAAGGCACATTAATTTGACAATGCTCCAGGTGAGGGACAGACAAGAAGGACAAGGCAAGCCACTAAATAAGAAGCAGAGAAATGAGAGTGACACTCAAACAATGCTAGGCTATGGGTGGGCTGCAAGCCCCCCTATGTTCTTGGTCAGCCCACAATATGTCTCGACCTAAAATCTAAAGTTAAATTAAAGGAGAAAAAAAAAATCACAGGTGCCATAGTCTTCCTACTAGGTCTACTGAGACCCAGAACAAACAGACTGACATACCACAGGAGAACAAGAATAAAAGGAGAAAACAAAATCTAAAAAGGAAGAAAATGTGGGGAGGATGTGAGGGAGGCGCTAGAAAAAAAAAAAGAAAAGAGGGTTGCAGCACGCTCAGGAGGAGGATAGTTTGGAGAGGTGAGAGAAAGGGTGGTGATTTAAGGGTGAATGAGAGGTTAAAAGAGGAGAAGTGGAAACATTATTCGGAGAAAAAGAAAAAAGGTAAAGAATTAAACAGGTGGGAAACTCTGCCAAAAAAAAGGCGTAAAATGAAAAAAAAAAGTGATTACTTTAAAAACAACAACAACAAAAATCTGAAAAACACCTGAACAGGACTTTTTTCCAAGAAGGGGTTTCATCAGATTGGTTTTGTCAATCTTGTAAAACCCTTCTAGAAGAAAAAATTGTCATAAAAAATTCAATTGAATAGATTTGTCAGGACCACTTTCTTCAACGAGGAACTTCATTGGGTTTGCACAGAGCAGATTTTACTTCACTCTCTCCTGTAGATGTCTTAAGTCAGTACTTGGTGCAAATAGCTGTGAAAGTGTTAGGTATTACAAATGCTTCTACCATCTTCCGAGATACAAGAGTTACAGCAACACTCATCTGCACATTGTGTAGCAACAAGCTGTGGTATTGTTAATATCACTGTGCATCCATGAACTGCCATATACCAGACCCACAGCTAGAGTATGCACGGGCCAAACCGTATCGTGGGGACGGTCGGTTGAGTGGGGCATCAGACGGGGATGCCCGCTCTCCCCACTATTATCCGCGATCGCCACAGAGCCTCTTGCGATCGCGGCCAGGACGGGGCAGTTCTACAGGGGCCTTCACACAGGATGCACTATTCATCAAATAGCACTCTATGCTGATGACCTATTACTCTTCCAGCAAGAGGGGGGGGGGGGAGGAGGGAGGGGGAGAGGACCTGCCGGGAACCCACTCCCTATTGAAGGAGTTTAGCTCATTCTCCGGACTAAAAGTGAGCTGGCAGAAATCAAGGCTCTTCCCGGTGGCACCTACAGGACAGCAACCAACTGACTTAACACAGCTACAATGGGAACCAAGCTGCCTACCCTACTTGGGAGTCCGAATATATCCCTTTTAACCAGACCTATACGAGGGAAATATAGGGCGGGCACTGCAAGGGTTGCGGATGTCCATAGCCTTTTGGCAGACCCGGCCGCTCTCAGTAATTGGTAGGATTGCACTTCTCAAAATGGTGGTGCTTCCCTGCCTATTATACTATATCATCACACTTCCACTTTGGATCCCCACGACATTTTTCAAAGACCTGGATGCGCTAATCTGGTTTTTTATATGGGGGTGGGGCAACGCAGAGTGGTGCTTACAACAACACAACGACCAGTAAAGGAGGGCAGGTTAGCAGTCCCCGACTTTGAGACCTACCTACTACATGGCAGCTCAGCTACAATGGCTGGTTAGGGATATCGCACAGAGACGAAAACCAGATGGTGATCCGTGTACAGCGGCGCCGCTGCGCCCCAATCTTTTGCGGGGACTCCTTGGGATAACAAGGTCGCCCTGAGGAGGCTCCCACGAATTTAACGTGCAGCCTCGGTGCTGGCGTCGAGCTCTGCAGAAAATGAGGACTACGGCCTGATACTCTCCAGACATACCACTAGAAATGCTGAGGGCGCTACCACATGGAGGCAACTGGTGGGACTTGGAGGTGTGGATGGAGGCTGGGGTGACCAAGATGGGGGATCGCTACAGGAACACAGAGCTGCTCCCCTTCAAGGAGTTCCGGGCAAAATTCAATCTGCCCCGCGGTCATTTCCTTTTACACAGAGCGGTTACATCAGCAATCTGTAAGTACTGGCGGATGGGTGCTGCGGAGCACCCACCACAACAGAGCTGCTACAACATTTTCCTATCAGCAGGCACTATCAAAGCGGTATCCTGCTTGTACAAAGCTCTGCGGGCAGACCGGCAGAGCCTGCTGGAGAAATTTCGAGCCCAATGGGAAACTGACTTAGGTATACCGATCCTGCTGAAGGAATGGGACAATATTTTGGCTGGAGTACCCAGAGTGTCTAGGAATGCGCACTTCAAACTCAACTACTATGTACTGCATAGATCTTATCGGACCCCAGAGCGCATACATAGATACTTCCAATTGGAAGAGGCGGCTTGCCCTCGATGCAAAGAGGAAAGGGTGCATATTATCCATATGTTCTGGTCCTGCCCGAGACTGCGTGAGTTCTGGGGAGAGGTTTTGCACCTTGTAGAAGTGCAACAATGCAGGTAAGAATATAAAGAAGTTTATTGTAGATAACAGTTGGCAGCACAGTACAAAGGCCGTCAGCCAAAGACCGGTACTCTTCAGTTATAAACCTCTATTCCAAAATAGAACTTAGAAGGATCGATAAAATGCATCAATGAGTAATAGACATAAAAGAAAAATGCAACACATTTTCCCTCTTAAATAACTACAAGACAATATACTAAAATATAACAATACAATGCAATAAAATATCCTGTGTAGCAGTGAGACACTGGGTGTACTTCGTAACTATAAACAGGGCAAACATGCGTTAATATTAACAATTATATCTTGCTGGCAAACGTTTGGTTCTACTGTTCACTTTGACTCTTGAAGCTACAGTTTGACTATTACACTCATCCGCAGATACAAGTTTGCCACAATTCCATTCATCCTTGTTCTTTCACTTGATTACCCTCCTTACATTTCAAACCCTACCATCCTGAGTAACCACACTGTTTCTACACACTTTCACCACTCTGATAGGATGTCCAAACTTCGAACCACCTTTCACAAGAAATCCGGGTTTCTGGATTCTCACTATATCACCAATAGTGAACTCAGGAATTATTAGATTCCATTTTTCATCAAATCTCAACTTCATCTTAGTTTGTTGCTCTTTAACTTTTTCACCCACTCGGTTTAAATCCACAACTTCAACATACTTGCTGGATTTCTTTATCCACCATGGACATAGATTGGAGACAGGATCCCTTGCTTTCAACAACCTAAAAGGACTTACTTCAGTAACTGATTGGGGAGTAATACTTTACATCCACAGTCTTTTCCTCAGAACCTCCTTCCAATCCCCTCCTGATTTGCACACCAACTCAACACCATACTTAAGAACTAGGTTGAACCGTTCGACTTGACCGTTTTCACTTGGCTCATAAAGTGCTGTGGTGATGTGTTTAACACCACATCTTTGGAGGAATTCCTCCATCTCATGTGAAGTGAGCTGTACCCCATTGTCAGTTACCAACATTTCTACACAACCTTCAGGAGAAACAATTTCCTTAAAAAATGTAATCACAACCCGAGAAGTAGCATTTTCTACAACTTAACTTCTGGGCATTTAGAATGGTAGTCCACCAGTACCAATGCAAATGTTGCCTCACTTGGCAAACATTTGTAGGGACCCGATATGTCAAACGCTACCTTTTGCCAAGGAGATCCCGGCCAAGATACAGGCTTAGTGAGGAGCAGAGAACACTCTAAGCATTTTGTCACTGCTAATGCTCTCTGCACACCCCCTAACAATGTTGTCAACCATTTTATCTAGTCCTGGACACCAAAAATTGCCTCTAATAAGACGCTTCAAGGAAGACATTCCTAAATGACCTTCGTGGGCAAGTTGTAAAATCTTCTCTTGCATGGCTCCTGGAGGAATAATTTTCCCTCCCTTGAACAGCAATTCTCCTTCATTTTCAATTTCATCAGAAACTTTAATGTAAGGACCCATTTCTGAAATCGCACATTTCTCCTTAGGCCAGCCTTCCTTCAAATATTTCAATATCAGCTGACACATCACGTCACTGCTCATCTCCTTCTTCCACTGTTCTTCAGAAACACCCATAAATTCAGACAAAATGAAATCCTTGATTGTTGCAACCATTACACAATCATATTCCAGACATGCATACTCACTGTCAGAACATGACAATCTCGACAAACAATCAGCAGTAACATTGCTTTTACCAGGTACATATTCAACTTTAAAATTGTATTCTTGTAGCCTAGAAGTAAGCCTAGCAATGCGCGCACTGGAGTTCCATCCTCCCCTGGAGATAAAATTCCTACAAGGGGTTTGCGATCCGTCCTCAGCAAGAACCTGTTTTCCCACACGTAGTTTCTAAAGTGTTCAATGGCCCAAACGCAGGCCAAGAGTTCTTTTTCAATGACTGCGTATCTCCTCTCTGTGTCCGAGAGCGTCATAGATGCGAATGCAACACTCCACTCTACCTTACTACATCGTTGACTTAACACGCTGCCAATTCCATATAAGCTGGCATCCACAGTGATAACGCAAATTTTGTTCAAGCAAAATGACTTAAGAGTAGGGGCACAAGCAATCTCTCTCTTAATTTGTTGAAATGTTGTTTCCTGTTTCTCCGACCAAGTAAATTCTGAGGAATTCCTAGTTAATTCTCTAAGAGGTCCATTTTGGTAGCAATTTTTTTTAGAAATTTGCTGTAATATTCACAAAGACCCGCAAAAGATAAAAGTGTTTCCTTATTATCAGGAGCAGGAGCCTTGATTATAGCATCTACCAAAGACTTTTTTGGCACTACTCCGTCTCCTGAAAGTGTGTGTCCTAGATACTCCACTGAATAACAGAAAAACTTGCATTTCTCTGTTTTGAATGTCAAACCATAATTCTGCAGTCTTTCACACACAATCTTAACATGTTCAAGATGAACTTCGTTATTTTTTGAAAAAACAAGTATGTCATCTTGGAAGCACTTCACAAATTTATCCAGATTTTTAATATGGGATACATCACCCTTTGGAATACGGATGCTTCCGAGGCTAACCCAAAAGGCATCCGTTTAAATTGGAATAAACTTTGTGGTGTTATGAATGCAGTGAATTTCTTAGAATCTTCCGTCAGTTCAATTTGATGATATGCTGAATGGAGATCCAAGGTAGAAAACACACAAGCTCCTTCCAACATACATACCACCTCATTGATGTTGGGTAAGGGATGACAATCAGTCACCAAATTGGCGTTCAATGCTTTTAAGTTCACACATAGTCGAAGACTTTTATCAGGTTTGCGAGCCAAAACTATGGGAGAAACCCATTCTGACGACTACTTCCTCGATGATGCCCTCATTCACCATACTCTCCAGCATATTCTTCAATTCTTCTCTTATAACAACAGGCACTCCCCTTAGCTTTTGTCTCACAGGAATCGCTCCTTCCTTCACTTTTATGTTGTGACTAAATCCTGTTAATCTTCCCAACTTCTCCGAAAAGACAGTGGGAAATGACTTAGTCAATCCCCATTAGCATCTTCCGTGATAGCTAGTACATGTTCTTTACTCCTGGGATTTAAATTGATGCCCAATTTGGCCTGATCACGCCAACCCAACACATTCACTCCCTTGATGGATACATACATTTTAATTTGAGCTTTTCTATTCGTAAATTCAATTTCTAAGTCCTCATAGCCTAATATGTCTATTCTGGAGCCATCAAAGCTTTCAGCAATTATATCAGATTCCTTTAAAGCATCCAATCTTAACAAATTACCAAAGCTCTGATAGCAATACTCTTGTGTAATGATGGTCCATGGTGATCCAGAGTCTGCCATTAATTCAAGCTCCTTATTTAATATACGCACATGACATTTGGGGGAAGTCGTCACAGCATGTTCTTCAGCATTATCAGAAAAATCCTGGATAGACACGACTATACCCATTTCTCCTCCACTTTGTGCATCACCATACGCATTCTCATTCACACAGGAAATTTTGCCCTTAGAAAAACTGGCACCATTGTTTCTTTTTCCATCCTTACACATTCTAGAAAAGTGTCCAATACACCCGCATTTACTACATTCCTTCCCAATAGCAGGACAACGTGGAGAAGACGCAACATGCCCAGGGATACCACACCTGAAACAATGAACAATAGCAGGACAACGTGGAGAAGACGCAACATGCCCAGGATTACCACACCTGAAACAATGAATGGATTTAAACCCACCCCTATTATCTGGAGAACTTTAAAATGTATTCTTAGAAGTCCCAGGTGTAATACTATTTACATCTCCTGAAGCTTTGGCATCCTTGTCCAAGGCTTTCATCCACTTCTCTGATTGTTCAAGTGCTTTAGCCGTACTTATAGCTGCTTGCAAATTGGGATCTCCCATTATCCACAATTGCTCTTGTACTTTTTTGCTCTTGACATATACTATTATTTGGTCTCTAATCGTTTCATCTGATTGGTCCAAAACTGCAATTTGTAGGTAAGGCACGTAATGCAGGAAGGAACTCATCAAAGCTTTCACTATCTTCATGCACTTTAGTATAAAATTTGAACCCGTTACGTGCAACACTAGTTGTGGGTTTGAAACGAGTCTCCAACCTTAACATAGCTTCATCAAAAACATTGCGATCACCATTTCCCTGTGGCAATGTTCTGTACACCACTTGTCCTTCTGATCCTTCACAGTGTAATAAGATGTTCTTTTTCCTTTCCGCTGACATCCTTTCCCCGTTAATTGCTCTCAAATACGTCATGAATTCTTCTTTCCATCTTGTCCATTGGATGAGAGGCTCCCCTTTATTTTGTAAGAATTTGTTTGGTGGATCAAATTGCATAATGATGTAATATGGTGATAATATGAAAATAAAGTTTATTTTGGGGAGAAGGAGAACCACATAAGTGGTATATGTATAATATGTGCAACAACTTTCACCTTGAAAAAAAACTTTACAACACGTTTAAATGTTCCTGATGAACCTTTTTAAGTTCACGTTAACTTATACAGTAACACCAAGTGCTTTAGATAGAATTTTTACCACAGAATGTTAAGATTAATTATGAATAAACGAAAATGGAAAATTTTCCTTTTTAAAAAAATTATTAATAGACTCTCAAATGGCAAGCGACTTACTTCCATAAGTTTAGTTGAGTGGTGCGATGTGATATCCGTCAGGAAAACAGCAATATGCTCGTCGCATAGCTAACGGACGTGGTAACACACTGACTAGAGGAAGGTGCGCACATTCAAATTTTCACCGTATTCTCAAAGAAACACTGCCACAAGTGTGTAAGGAGACGCACCGGAAGGTTTCTGAGCTTGCGATGCAGTATTTTTTCGAAATGATGACGTAAGTGCACAAGAGAACGCACTAGGAGGTTTCCAAGGTTGAGACGTCGGATTTTCCAGAGGCGATGACGTAGGTGCGCGAGAAGACGCACACAAGGGTTTCCAAGGTAATGATGTCACAAAGGGCAGCTAATGAACAAGTAGCATGCCACGCAATAGAAAAAAGGGACGATAAAAATCCCCAAAATGATTACAATTTGTAGGTCTTGCCTTGAAAGTCAGAAAAATGTCGGGGTTTCAGGAACAGTTTCACACAGGTGAAATTCTTCTTTGGGTGTTGGCAACACCGATCTGTGAGAAACGTGGATTCATGGAGGAGAACACTGCACCTGTGCTGCCGGTGTGGAGTAGCAAGTGTTTCCTCCGCTCGTTGCCACTTGTAGAAGTCCAACAATGCAGGTAAGAACATAAATAAGTTTATTGTAGATAACAGTTGGCAGCACAGTACAAAGGCCATCAGCCAAAGACCGGTACTCTTCAGTTATAAACCTCTATTCCATAATAGACCTTAGAAGGATACATAAAATGCATCAATGAGTAATAGACATAAAAGAAAAATGCAACACACCTACTAGAAGAGGTCATTGAAAGAGAGCTCCCGCACACCACTGCCCATTGCTTACTGGGTTGTTTCCCAATACATCCAAGTCCAAAGTAACCAGTAAATTCCAAGACCACGCATTTATCCTAGCCAAGTGCAAAATGGCCATAAATTGGAAAACAGCGAGGGGACCGAAGCTGGCCACATGGAAGAACGAGTTGACAAAGTGGGCGGGCTGTGAGGGACTAATAAGGGAAGCCCAGAGGGGACTGGGGAATATAGAAGTAGCTAGAGCCTGGGAGGCCCTGGTAGACGCCCTATCTCACCCAGACCCGAAGACCCCAGAGGGAACCCCTGCGAGAACCTAATGATTGTGCTCCATGAGATATTCACCACCTTAAGATCAAGGACTCACCACACAGACCTTCTCCCATCACAACCGATAGGCTGCTAGGGAGATCCCGACCTACCCTAGTCACTTACCCATGCCTAACACTGATACTTGCTGCACTCAACAAGCACTCACCCCATACGAACTACATACTGTTGGCTCACAAGGGGGGGGGGGAGGGATAGGAATATAGTTAAGTTACGAATTAACAATGTGATCATAAGCTTACACAAAAGAAAAGTAAATACGTGATGCAAAAGACTAGACTTTGATATGGCTGGATCACAAGTCACAATGCAACAAAATCAATAAAATCTGTTTTTTTTTAAATCACTGTGCAGCCATCACCTGATGGCTATTTTTTGGAATGTGTTCCATGTCATATATGGCAGCTTTGGAATACGAGACGAAAGAGGTAGTCCGTAGCCATTGTATTCAGGTGCTGGTGGGCGAATGCAAATCCCTGGAGCAGAAATCGCTTTGACTGGAGGACTCAAACTGCCGCAGAGCGCAGGATAGTAAAAGACCCCACTGCGAGGTGCTGTAGACATGAGTCATTTAAACGGAGGAGGCAGCATTAACTAAGAAACTTTGGTGCCTAGATTTGTCGGCTTACAATGCCAGAACACACTCTGAAGCAGAGTGCCTCCTGGCCTAGATCCTTTTGGAGGACTAGCGAAGACACCCCATTCTTGCTCTTCGCAATGAGCTGAGAGATCTTGTTTATTCTTAACATGGATCTGTCAGACAATGTTCTGATTTTATGATCGCCTGTATAGAGGCCCGTTTTCAAATAACCCTCGGTGCCTCAATCTTTTCTCCCCAGAGTCCCGGACGATCTTCACAAAGAGACAGAAAGTCCCATTACCCCACCAGAAATTAAATCTGCACTCAGAAATCTGGTGTTAGGTAAGACTCAACCCTTGACGGTTTACCCACCAAATTCTTTTTTTTTTAAAAATATTTTTATTGAAATATTTTTTGAGCGGGGCACATAAATAAATTCATATACAGACAATTATTCAGGGAGATTTCATAGAGATAAAATAAGCATTGGGGTAAAAACCTATAAATAAAAAGCAGCATTACTTTCATATACAGTATATAAATTCATTATTACTTAAAAAAAAAAAAAAACAACCTCCGCTTTCCACTGATAAACTGGAGCCATATTGTTTTTCCCAGTTTTTGGGCCTTTCGGCCTTTTCTTTCATAAATTTCTTTCTCCAGATTAAAAGTGGAAAGGAGCCGGGCGAGCCATTGTGAAAAGAATGGGGCCACCGGATCCAACCAAGCTGTGGCGATACAGATTTTAGCCACTGCCAGAAAGATAAAATAAGGTTGGATACCATCTGATCCTGAGCTACTTACACCCAGTAGCATTAATTCTGGGGTTAAAACCACATTCACCTTCAGGGTTAGCTCTAGGAACTTCTCTTTATCTTTCTTTAGGGCATCAAATCGTGGACAGGTCGAGAACATGTGAACCACATCTGCCCTAAGGACTTGGCAGCGAGGGCAACTGATACCCACTGATCCACCCCACTTTGCTATTTTATTTGGTGTGTAGTACAAATCCATGTTTTGTATATTATATGACTTGTCTCTATAGCAATGGTAAATACAGATGTAAAGTAAATTTAAGGTTATTGCATGCAAGATTGTGTACATGTGTTGCACAATATTAAGTTAAGGCGCTGCGTATTTGGTAGAGTGTTTATCCCAATATAAAGTTGGAAGTGGTCAATATGGGTGATTTGGAGTTGGGTTTCCAATATGTGTTCCAATATTTGACACAGAGGGACAGTTGGAAGGCTGATGTTGCTAAACTTTATCTCCAAGTTCGATCTGAACACTCGAATTACTGTTCTGAACCTAATGTCCAGAAGTCATTCCATTGTCTATGAGTTGCATGGTTTGAGGGTTATCCTCTCTTGAGCGCGGAAGGAATTGGCTAGTTGCTGCTGACATTTACAGTTTGGAGTCAAAACAATGGTGATTAACATTTAGAAGCATTTGAGGTATTCATATTTTAATTATGTTGATGGTGAATGTGTGCGTGTGCATGTAAATAGAAATGTGGTCACAGAGCGATGTTTTTGTATAATGTTGCATAATCTTATGACGTTTAATATATGACTGAAAAGATAAACTCAAAGATTTCTTTTTTATGAGGACCAGTGTAAAAAAATTTAAAAGGAGAAATATTGAGAAGACAGATAAAAGTTGAATTGCAAAAGTTGTTACGTGGGGATTATGGAGACTCCATTAGAGCACATGCAAAAGACCTTTCCAGGTGACCAGAATTTTTTTTTACAAAAATACTGTAGGGAGTGGTTTAAGGCTACTCAGAAGCACAAGTAGCCCTGGCCAAAGGATGGGACATTTGATGACAAAATATTAGAACACACTGTTAAACACCGTAAGAGTAAATATGTAGGAGCTAAATTGCAGAAGTGAGAAGCCACCTTAGGTTTATGGCGAGTTTTTTGTGAGAAGTCTTAGGACTCCTCAAATGTTGATACCCCTAGAACTCTGTTCGCTCTCCCACCTTCCTATGACTCAATGAGTACTTCCCCTAAAGTACCTGGCATTTGTCCACGGACACAGCTACAGGAAGCTGCAGAGGATTTTGAGAATCCTGAAGATGAGACCCCTTCACAATCCCCAAAGGGTTCCCCTAATTTTGCCCCACAGATGTCAAAACCAAGACACATGATTACTCCCAGACAGCAAGTATGGGTGGGTGAGACTCAATTTTGAGGACAATCAGTTGCATGTTTCATTAGCAACATTGCATCTATTACAGAACAGAGATGCAACAGGAAGGGTAGCTGGGAGTGAATGTCTACCCCACAACAGAGAGATGCAGATGACGCTAGATGGAATGATTATGTAGACAGGGCTGTTAGTATGGCAAGATGGCCAGTATCCTAAGGAAGAGATGAGGATTTTAGAAGGACTGAAAGGAAAATGCTACTTACCAGTATGCATCTGTTCTTGGCATGTAGAGCTGTAGATCTGTATACTTGTGCATAGATCGCCATCTGGTGTTGGGCTCGGATGTTTGCAGTTTGTTTTTGTCTTGGAAGAGTCTTTGTAGGCACGAGATAGGGGACTCCTCCTTAGGACGATAGTGCGCATGGGCATCGACTCACACTCCAGATTGTTTTCGCCATGAAGGGTTGTGATGGAGTTAGAAAGAAATATAAATAGTAATAGGAAAAAGATGCCCATCTATAGTTATCTAAGTAAGATAATACTGGAACAGTTACAGGTAACCAGGGAGGAGGGTGGGCGTATACAGATCTACAGCTCTACATGCCAAGAACAGATGCATACTGGTAAGTAGCATTTTCCGTTCGAGGCATATGAGCTGTAGATTGTATACTTGTGCATAGACTACACAGCAGTTATCTCCTTAGCGGTGGCCACCTGTATCTGTTGCAGTAGTTTGAAAAAGTGTTTTTAATACAGCCTGGCCCACAGTAGCTTGTTGTTTTGCCTGCACATCTACACAATAGTGCTTTGTGAAGATGTGTGGTGTAGACCATGTTGCTGCTTTACAGATGTCATCTATGGGGATGTTTCCTAAGAATGCCATAGAAGCCCCTAGTTTGCGTGTGGAATGCGCTCTAGGAGGAACAGATAATGTACGCTTTGCCTTTAGGTAGCATATCTGGATGCATTTAACAATCCACCTGGCAAGTCCTGATTTTGATATGGGGTTGCCCTTATGTGGTAGTGAGAAGGCTACGAAAAGTTGTTTGGTTTTCCTGAAAGTTTTTGTCCTTTCAATGTAATAAAGGATAGCTCTTTTGACATCTAGTGTATGAAGAGCCCTCTCTGCCACTGAGTCTGGCTGAGGGAAAATGACTGGTAGCTCAACAGACTGGTTAAGGTGGAAGGCAGAGATGACTTTTGGTAAGAATTTAGGGTTTGTCCTAAGAATCACCTTGTTGTGATGTATTTGCAAGAAGGGTTCTTGTATGGTTAAGGCCTGGAGCTCACTAACTCTTCTGAGAGATGTGATTGCTAATAGGAAAGCTACTTTCCATGTGAGAAACTGTAGCTCGCACCTATGCAAAGGTTCAAATGGGGGGCCCATGAGCCTAGTAAGGACAATGTTTAGGTTCCACGCAGGAGCTGGTGGAGTTCTGGGAGGAATTATTCTTTTAAGGCCTTCCATGAAAGCCTTGATAGCAGGTACCTTAAACAACGACAAATGTCTGTTTTGTAGGTAAGCAGCTATGGCCGCGAGGTGTAACCGTATGGATGTGTATGCCAGATTACAGTTTTGTAGATGCAAAAGGTAACAAATAATGTTCTGAATTGACATCTTAAGGATCGAGTGCATTGTTATTGCAGTAGATCACAAATCTTTTCCATTTGGCTGCATAGCAGGCTCTTGTGGTAGGACGTCTAGCCTCCTTAAACATATTCATACATTGTGGAGGTAGGTTAAGGTATCCAAACTCTAAGACTTCAGGAGCCAGATTGCTAGGTTCAATTGAGCTGGATTTGGGTGTTTTATTTCTCCATGGTTCTGCGTGAGAAGTTCTGGAGAAAGGTACAAATTTTGATGTGGGACTAGTGAAAGTTCCAGCAGGGTTGTGAACCATGGTTGTCGAGCCCATGTTGGAGCAACCAGGATCATTGTGAGCGACTGTTGTCTGAGCTTTCGAACCACTAATGGAAGGAGTGGGAGAGGCGGAAAAGCGTACGCAAATTTGCCTGACCAGTTCATCCATATCGCATTGCCTTTGGACAATGGGTGTGGATACCTGGAGGCGAAGTTTGGGCATTTTGCGTTTAAGTGTGTGGTGAACAGATCTATGTCTGGGTGGCCCCACTTGTGGAAGAATGGATGAAGAACTTGTGGATGAAGTTCCCATTCGTGAATCTGTTGTGTCTGACGACTGAGTAGATCCGCAATTTGATTTTGTAGCCCTGGTAGGTGTTCTGCTAACAGGTATATTTTTTGCGGAATGGCTCATCTCCATATGGTTTGCACTAGGCGGGAAAGCTGCAGAGAGTGTGTCCCCCCCCTGTTTTTGTATGTAGTACATTGCAGTCATATTGTCTGTTCTGACTAGGACTGCTTTGTCTACTAAATGTACCTGGAATGATTTTAACGCAAGAAAAATTGCCAGTAACTCCAAATGATTGATGTGGAGTAATTTTTGCCGAGGGTTCCATATGCCCTGAATGGTATAATTTAAGAGATGCGCTCCCCAGCCGGTGAGCGATGCATCCGTTGTTAGCACAATCTGTGGAACTGGGTCTATGAACTGCCGCCCTTGGATAGGTTTTGTGTGTTCCACCACTGCAGAGAGCGATGTGTGCGGCTGTCCACCAACACCAGATCTGTAAGCTGGCCCTGGGCCTGGTTCCACTGATGTGCCAGACATTCCTGTAATGGGCGCATTTGGAGTCTTGCGTAAGGCACTATGAAAATGCAAGAGGCCATCATTCCTATTAGTTGCATGAACACTCGAGCTGGAAGTGAGTGTTGAGGTTGAAATCTTTTATGAGAGCCTGTATGCTGTGTATCCTGAGTGGATTGGGATACGCAATGGCTTTTGAAGTATATAGTATAGCGCCCAGATACTGTTGCATGTGGGACAGTTGTAGGTGTGACTTGGTGAGATTTATTGTGAATCCAAAGTCATGCAGGAGCTGAACTGTTGTGTGTGTGTTGAACACAGTGGTTGTGCGAGCTGGCGGTTATGAGCCAGTCGCCTAGATAAAGGAACACATGAATGTGCTGTCTTCGCAAGTGTGCTGCTACTACTGCGAGGCACTTTGTGAATACCCTGGGTGCTGTAGTTACTCCGAACGGGAGGACTTTGAACTGGTAGTGCTGACCATCCAGCACAAACCGTAGATATTTCCTGTGAGCAGGGTGAATGGGGATGTGAAAGTAGGCGTCCTTGAGATCTAGAGTGGAAAGGAAATCGACCTGTTGGAGCAGTGGGAGGACCTGTTGCAGGGTGACCATATGGAAGTGGTCGGACTGTATGTACAGGTTTAGCATTCTGAGGTCTAATATTGGCCTTAGAGTACCGTCCTTTTTTGGAATGAGAAAGTAAAGGGAGTAGACCCCTGAGCCTTTCTGATGTAGGGGGACTGGTTCTATTGCTTGCTTTTGTAAAAGGGAGGCAATCTCTGAAGTGTTAGATGTTCCGTGGACATCGGTCGATGCCTGGGATGCACGTTTGGTGGAGTAGAAGTGAGCTCCAGGCAGTAACCATACTGGATAATTTGTCTCACCCACCTGTCTGTGGTGATGGAAAGCCACACAGTTAGGAACTGTGATACTCTTCCCCCGACCGGTGTGGAATGGTCTGGGGGGAGCGTAGGGAAGTCACTGCTTTGAGGCGGGGGAGGTGCGGGTATTGTTACCGCAACCTCTTCCTTTGTTATTATTACCCCTGTAGCCCCCTCTAAAATATCCTCTGCTAGGGGAAGATTGAGTGGGACTTTTGTATGAAGAGGTGCTGTCTGTGCCACTGGTTTTGGAGGAGCCCCTATAAGTGGAGCGACAAAATGACCCTCTATTTGCCAGAAATTGTAAGGCCCCATGGACTTGGCTGTTTCTGTGTCCTTTTTCATTTTCTCTAAGGATGTGTCTACAGAAGGGCCAAATAGATGTTGCTGGTCAAATGGCTGGTTAAGAATTTGGGACTGCACCTCCTGTTTAAACCCAGAGATGCGCAGCCATGCACGCCTGCGCAGCAGAACGCTTGTATTGACTGCTCTGGATGCTGTATCTGCTGCATCCAAAGCACATTTGCTGAAGGTATTAGTGATGGTTTTTCCCTCCTGTATAAGGTTGTTGGCTTTAGCCCTATACCTACTGGAAGGTGCTGTATAAGTGTCTCCAGCTCATCATAATGCGTCCTGTCATACCTGGCGAGTAAAGCCTGGTCGTTGGCAATGCGCCAGTAATTGGCTGCTTGTGACGCGACCCGTTTGCCAGATGCGTCCAGCAGCTCTTTGACTCCTTGTCTGGAGGAGGGGCCTCCCCTGTGGATTGAGAATTAGCCCGTTTACGGGCATTTGATACTACGAGGGAGTCTAGAGGGAGTTGTCCTTTAATATAAGCTGGGTCGTTTGGGGCTGGCTTATATTTTTTGTCAATGCGTGGGTTGATTACCCTAGCCCTGACTGGGTCTTTGAAGATTTCTGGGGCATGTTTAAGCATGCCTTTTAACATTGGCAAGGTAGTGGATGACTTTTGGGAGTGAGTAAAAGTTTCCATTAAGAAATCTTCTTCCGCAGGTTCCGAGTGTAACTCTACCTGGTGATACCTGGCTGCCCTGTCTATCAGTTGTGCAAAGCCAATGTTGTCATCTGGTGGGGATGGTTTGGATGGGTATGAGTCTGGCTCAGGTATATCTGGGATATTATGATAATCATCCCAAAGGTCTTGTGGTGGGATGTCATCATCATCCTCTTGCAGATGCCCATCACTGTGGTCATCCCCAACCCGAAAGTCCTCTTCATCCTGGTGAAGGGCAGGTGAAGAAGGAGATAGTGGAGAAGTAGGAGAAACAGGTATAGGTGGAAGGTTTTGAAGGGGAGAGATAGGTCTAAGAGGAGAAGTAGCAATGTTCTCCCTCTTTAAAGGTATTTCAGGTGGGTCTGGAACGGCCAATGTCCTCTTTTTGGGTGGAATTGTGGTCACCTGACCTGTATGAGGGTCAATGCACAATGTTTTCTGCTTTGGATCCGATGGATCTGGCCGAAACAGTTCTTCGGAGGCGTCCGGTTTTTTCGGCACCGAGGGTTTTGGGTCCGAGTGGTGCTTTGACTTAGCTTTGGGAGTGGTAGAGCTGTCCTTAAGCTTTGTCTGAGTCTTTAGTTCTGTAGCAGTTTTCGGCTCCGAAGGAGTATGGTGTTTCTTCGGATCTGAGGACTTGTCTTTGGCCTGCTTCGGTGCCGAAGGGGTGGGCGTCGAGGCCGAATTCGGTGCCGATATAACCGAGCATGGCCCTGTGCTTGGCTTTGGTTTTTCTTTCGGTGCCGAGGAGTGTGTTTCGGCACCGGTACGTGGCTGACTCGGTCCCGAGCCGCCTGAAGGCTTTTCTTTCGGTTTTGGAGCCGGGCCCGAGGGCGGGGCATCCGAAGACTTATCTCGGTGTTTACCTGAGCCCGAAGGCGTCACCGGAGCCTTTTATATTTTTACTGGGAGAGGAGCGTCGAGTTCAGTACTCACAGTTCGTTGTCCTGGAGTAATGGGCTGATCCTCGGCATCGGAGTCGTCTGCCTCGGAGACGCTGATGTCTTCCTCTTCCGATTCATGTTGTTGCTGGATCTTGGAGCCTGCATCGAAGATGTCGTCCGGCGCCGAGGAAGTTGATCGAGCCATCGTGTGACGTCGAGCACGGCGATCACGTATGGTCTTCTTCGATCGAAAGGAAGCGCAATCCTGGCAATCCTTGTCCTCGTGCTCTGGAGACAAGCAAAGGTTACAGACCTCGTGGAGATCTGTGTGTGGAAATTTAGCACCACACAAAGGACATTTCTTAAATGGAGTTCTTTCCATTTACTGCAGGGCCTGATGGCGCAGGTAGGGCCAACGGCCCGCGTCGACGACCGGAATCGAAGGTCTTGGTGGATATTCCTTGGATGCGCGTCGAAGGAGAACTCGAGCGAAACAATACCGTCGAGCGGTGAAGTATTGCGTGTCGAAGGGGGATCGAATACGACACCGACCTGGAGCGCAACGTTTTACATCCGAACCCGATGGCGGAAAAAAACAATCTGGAGATGGAGTCGATGCCCATGCGCACTATCGTCCTAAGGAGGAGTCACCTATCTCGTGACTACAAAGACTCTTCCAAGACAAAAACAAACTGCACCAGATGGCGATCTATGCACAAGTATACAATCTACAGCTCATTTGCCTCGAAAATAATTTACCACCTTGGCAGAAGGAGAAGGGGAGTATAACAGTTACACCAGAAAGCGTTCAGGAATTGGTATCACAAAGTGAGGACAGAAGGGATGCTTGAGAACCAAGGAGAGAAGGATATTATGGTAATCTTTCAGGGCAGATTCAGGGAAGTTTTGGGAGGATGGCAAATAGAGCAGATTCAATACACAGGCTTGTATGATGCGCAACTTCCGATGCTGCTAGGGGTAACATTTTGAAATTAAATTATTTTACCTCAGTTTCTTTGAAAAATAACATTGAATTACCTGCTTTTAGTTGTTTTATATTGGTCTCATCCAGCACTACTGCACCTGTTGGAGTGCTTTCCTTTAGCACTAGGCACATTTTCCAGTGGGAGTGGAGAGGACTAAGAGCATACTGTGGGAAGCCATTTTTGTTAGCACTCCAATTGCTCTAATCAACTGGACTATATCATGAAGCCCGGGGAGTGCCAAAGGAAAGCCTATCTGCACCCATCCATGCCCGACAAGGTCCAGTGGCCAGAAACCCTACAACTAGCTCCCCAGGTCAGACTACTTATTCCGCCTATGAACTAATTGCCCTAAGGAGGGACCAGAGTGCTATATGTTTGCTTTCAATTTAACTTAATGAAGGACACTTAGTAAGGGCTGTGCGCTCTCCTTGTCATTCACTCCCTTATACAATAATACCCCCCTCTCAACACAGATTGAAAATGTTTCTTATCAACTGCAGATCCTTTCCTTGTCACAAACTGGAAATTGTTTTGCTTTTAGAAGAAGAAAAAACAGATGTGTTTTTTCTGACTGAAACCTGGCTCCATGAGGAGTAAGGTCCAGATATAGCACAAGCCTTGGCCTGACTATTTTATTATTCAGAAAGATATAGAGAACAGGAGGATTGGCAATCCTTCTAAAGATGGAGGTTTCATATCAGATGGAACCTTCCCCAACTGTGAAAACTTGGCGTTCGCGATAGCCTTCTTCCCAGAATTCAAGTGGGTCCGAGTGGGACTACAAGCACACTGATACTATCACTTCAGTTCATTGGCTCCTTCTGGTTTATACGGCCCTGCAAAGTCACTGTGGAACATCAGTGAACACAGACTGATATACTTCAGAGAATTTTGGGATACAAGAAACCATAGCAACCAATTGATTAATTACCTTTTGTAATTAGGCAAATGAAGTTTATTTACAAAGGAAGATCTTATACATCTTGTAAAGGGTTGTTAAGGCCTCCACTATTTTGATTAGGGGAAAAATGACATTTTAAGCAGCACAAACGGCTTGTTAAACATATCAATCCTCAATGGAGTGTATTTAGGTTTCCAATATTCGTGTAGGCTTTTTAAAACCACTAAATTATTAGGGCCAGATTCAGAAAAAGTTGTTGCAACGAAAATGTAGGCGTAGGGACCGCTTTCATGTGTCTGTGGGGTGGCATACCTAAATGTAGATGAAGACCCACATAACTGGATATTCAGATACACTTTGCAGGTAGTCTCCAAGACTGGACATGTACACAAACGTACTCCTGTCAACAGTTAGTATGTTTGAAGGGCAGAATGGGAAGAGTACATCTGCATATTCAACAGGGAGGGGATTCTCCATGGGGAAAAAATATTTAATCTACAGTAACAACAACACTTTACACTGACAAATGCACATTCGATATTTCCACATACATATTTTTTGACCTACTGAAAATTCCACATGCATACATTTTACGCATGTGGTAATGCCTGAAAATTATGTCCGGTGTACATTTCCAGGAATTTTCCTGGGAATTTTGCGAACAGCATAAAAGTTTGAAAAATGCTCTAATCATAGGAGTAATCCCACAGCAGCAAATTAACTACTTATTTAGCCCTTTGCTTTGTGAATCAAGCAGTTAATGTTTTGGATGATCAGTAATTTCATGAAAATAACACTACATTTACACACTTTAAATTTTAAATACGTATTGATAGAAGTATGCTTTCCTACACTTGTACACTGAGATTCAATAGTGTGCTCACTGTATTCAAATATTAGGGTTTACATGCTAAAGGATACCCCATGCAATTCAATCTTAACTTGTAATGTTGCATAGCCCAGATGCTAAACCCATAAAGAATCTAAGACAGGTGTGTATTTCCAGATGACTGGACTCTATCATCCGAATATCTAATAAATCTAAAATGAAGACCACGTCTATTCCACCTGAAGGCAGGGTTAAATAGTCCTGCATTTAGAGATCCCTCATGAACTTTATTACGTCTCACCAAGTGCACACTGTTCAGCTTAATTCTGTAATATAACACAAAATGAACAATGTTACAGAAAGATTACATTAAAGCACATTCACCTTACTTTCCTGTGAATCACATTGTTTGTCCTGAAGAACTTTTACCTTGTGTTTTTTCTCTGGCCGCTACAGTATGGAGATATACCATGTACTTAGGAACAAAAAAAGAAATACCTGCTAATTTGAAGATCCACCTCTTTACATTACCAGAGATCTACAGCAGATACTGACCATCTACCCGACTCGTTTGCCTCCTTCCCTCAGAATTCCATTATGTCAATAAGAGCCCTTATTAGTCAAACACACATTCCAAAGAAGATGCTCAACAGCATGGTACCTAATAAAATAGATTTTCAAACTGGCATCCCATGGAGGTGCAACAATTTAGAAAGCACGGCACTGAAAGACCAGAAATTCTCACAACTGTTCCTTGGTTTATGAATGTAGAAGTAGTTCATGCATTTTTCCAAAGTATATTGGTAAACTGTTTTCTATTACAA
This sequence comes from Calotriton arnoldi, assembly GCA_963921515.1. NCBI lineage: Eukaryota > Metazoa > Chordata > Amphibia > Caudata > Salamandridae > Calotriton > Calotriton arnoldi. Next base: position 2,561,733 of record CAWUFW010000885.1, read on the forward strand.
TGTTAAACATATGATTGTCTTTCACATCGTGGCATTTTCATGGGTTATTTGATCACTACATTCATAATAAACAAATTATAAAAGTGACCTTCGTCAGTGTAAGTAATATGTTGTTCCATCATTTTTATTATTTATAATAAGAAAAACTGGAAAACAAAAACAAACCTAAAAAATGGTCACTATTTGAACACAAAAGTTTACCTTTTAGAATCGATTCATGGCAAACAAGGCACACTCTTGCCTCCTTTTCCATATACGGTAGTTTGCATTTCCGATTGCAGCAGGTGGCACAAAACACCTATACGTAGAAAAGTTTCATATAAATAATGTCATACTTCCACCAACTGAAATAATCAGCAATTAGTTAGATATAGATCAAACACATAATTGACAAAACCACAACAGAAACATAGAATTGAAATGAAATGATCAACAAAAAGTCTTTCAGAAATCCAGGCTGAAAGAATAGAAATAAAACAAATTTCTGTACATAATAAAGATTTAAAAAAGACCCAGAGAGATGAAGTTGCAGGGAGAGCCATCCTGTTGACTTAGAAAGAACGAATTAAAGATTTATTAGTGCAGCATACACTCCTAATGAAGCTAAACAAAAATAAAAATGAAAACCATATAATTAGAGAATACAGGCCTAGGCAGTTCAGCCCATTAGACTGGTCAGTCTAAGTCCCCTTGGGTTTCCAGAGTAGTGTGCAGCCCAGCGTAAAGCACTTCAACGCCTCCTCAGAGGTGGGAAGTGCTGTATAAATGCAAAATACAATACAATTTACAAGAGAAGTAATTGCTCTATACAAAGAGATAACATTAAGGTTTTTTATGAAAAGGTAAGTAATTGGCAACAGTGTGAAGAGTTCGCAAACTTTGGAGGCCAAAACTGAGAAATGTGTGTCACCTAAGCAGGCTCACCTAAAGTGGGGAATTCAATTCATAACTTAACCGAAACAGGTCTATGTATTGATGTGCATCATAGCAGAAGTTAACATCACATAAGATAACCCACTTGAAGCAATTAATCAATAAAAGGCTGGAAACTTAAGGAAGTCTTACAATAATTGCTATCAGAGAGTCAGGTGGTCTATAACTTGGTGGCAGGTAAACAGAACAAAAGGCTGTTATAACCAATCAGCAGCCTAATGAACAAGTTAGCTACCTTTGGTAACGCTCTTTCTGGTAGAGAATATCTAGCCATAGATTCCTCACCTTTTGAATATTCCCCAGGTGTCAGACTGGATCAGAAACCTTTTCAGCACTACTTCTGTGCACCAGTAGGTGGCACTGTGCGGCTCTGCCCTGATGCCATTCCGCTCCGGAAAGTATGTGCATAGTCTATTTACGCACCAATCCAGCGCGCTGTTAGTTGCTTTCAATACGGTCTGAGCTCCCAGATGCAGAGCCCCATAAGCAAATTCCTGTGACCAGCGTGCAGTTTCCTAGACTTAGGAACCTATTAATGCATAGAGGCCAACTAAGGAACAGGGAAGATGGGAGGGTCAGTGAGGAATCTACCAAACAGAGCATTATTGAAGGGAAGTAACTTATTCTTCTGACAGACCTCTAGCCGCAGATTGCTCACCTTTCGAATAGATATCAAAACAGTACCTATTTGGAGGTGGGTTTGCCGCTGGACTCAAACCAGAAAGTCCTGCAGGACCAAGAGGGCAAAATGCCACTCTTGGCAAACCTGACCATCCAGACAATAGTGTTTCATGAATGTATGGAGGGACTTCCACGTAGCTGCCTGGCAAATGTCTAGGACAGTGACTCTGTATGCTAACGTTAATTGCAACGTTGGCCCTGGTAGAATGAGCATGCAGTCCTCCCAGAGATTTTCTTTTAGCCAAAGGCGTAGCAGATCTTAATGCATAACATAATCCGTCAGGAGGTGGTTCTCTTTTGCACAGCCTTGCCTTTTTTCGCTACAGAGAATCCACAAAGTGCTGATTGTCCACCCAGTGTTTTTTGGTATGATCTATGTAATTGCTCAGCCCTCTTTTAGAGATCAACCAATGGAGTCTTTCCTCCTCCTAAGAGCAGTGACGTGCAACACACAACAGTGGCAAGGTGATGTTTTGACCGATGTGGAACAGAGTCACAGCTTTAGGCAAGAAAGATGCCCATGTCCGCCAAAACTGGTTTGTCTGTAAAGAAGGTGGTATACAGCGAGTTGAGACAAAGGATTTGAAGCTCACTCACAGGCCACACCAATGTTCTGGCGGTGAAGAACACTACCCTGACGGTGAGAAACCACAAGTAACAGCAGTGAAGCAGCTTAAATGGAGTGCACATCAGAACTGTGACATTAAAAAAAGGAGAGGGAGGAAAAAGTGTTGTAAACCTTTCAAAAAGCACATGGAGACTTGAACAAATAGGGCCAATTCGGCAACCGCAAAAAAGCTGAATTGTACCCTTTAACTTTGCCTAGAGCATGGCCTTGCCAAACTGGGGACGAAATAAACAACATAATGCCAGACAACACTGCCCAGAGGGAATCCATCTGCCGAGTATCACACCAAGCCACAAATTTATCCCAATGACAGGTGTATGCACGGTTTGTCGAGGGACGCCTGGCTGCCAATATGACATCAACCCCCGCTGGAGGAAGGTCGAGGTGTTCAGTTTTCATCACATAATTTCCAAGCATGAAGGAGGAGATTGCGAGCGCCCAGGTGTAGAACCCTGTCCTGCTGTGTGACAGCAGATCCTTCCGGAGGGCCGGCCAGATCAGAGGACAAATGTTCAAGCACAGGAGTCCTGGATACCATGCTCTCTGTGCCCAGTCCGAAGCCACTAGGATGACTTGGGACTGGACAGTCCTGTTCTTCTTGAGAACTTGGGGCTGGAGTGGTATTGGCAGAAAGGCGTCCCATTTCTACTCGTGGCGGAATGCATCCCAAAGAGAGACACCTTGGAAAGTCCAACTGGCATTAGGGCTGATTTTGCAAGTTCTCAGTGGTGACAAACAGATCGTACCAAGTTTTTCCCTATTCGACAACGAGACCTTGCGCCACCTTAGGGTGTAACTGACACTACTGATCCACTAGACACCAACGGCTGAGTTAGTCCACCCTGACATTCAATGATCCTGCCAGGTAGCTCTGATCCCTTGGTGGTCCAGTCATTTCCAAAGGCATAATGCCTCCTGGCACAGGGTCTGTGACCTCCACCCCAATCTGTCTGTTGCAGTACTACATGGCAGTGGTGTTGTCTGTGAGCACCTGTACCAGTCTTCCCTTGACGGATGGAAGGAAGCCATTCAACACCATGTGGACGGCCTTCAGCTCCAGGTTATTATGGAGTCGAAACTCTGCCGAAGACCAGAGTTCTCTGATCTCCACCTCTCCCAGATAGCCACCCCAACCCAGAAGTGATTCATAGTCATCACTGTCAGCTCTGGGTGGGGAAGGGAGAGGGGTCTGCCGCTCACCCAATTGCAGCCCAGCATCCACCATTTCCAGATATTGTGCAGTCTCGTCTGAAATCTGAACATGGTAATAGAGGTCTCCTTGATGTAGGGCCCACTAAGACTTCAGATCCCTATACAGAGCCTGCATATACCACTGGCGTGCTAGACCAGCAGGATGAAGAGGACCATCAGTCTCAGCAACCACAGAGTCGACCTCACTGAAATCCATGACCAAGGCTGAAAGATCGGGATCATAGCCTAAATGTCCTGGACTCTCTTGTCCAGGGGAAAGGCACCAAACCATTTCCAGAATGGCTCAGATGAAAGGGAGCGTCTGAGAAGGAGTCAGGTTTGACTTTGGCATGTTTTTTTTTTTTTACATCTGATTTATAGATTTTAAAGAAAACAAAAGCACAATCAACAATATCGGAAGTCTCAGAAATACTACCACATGCAAAATCAATGAAGGGCACAACAAAAGCGAAGAAAGATACAAAGCATGCGAGTCCAGTGTGTACATTATGGACAATCGTGTACAAAGTGTACTTCATTGTTTTAAATGGAGGTGTCCAACGTCGAACAATAGGTGGAACTGGGGGAAATAAGTAACAGGGAAGTGGAGGGACACATGGAGAGGGTGCGCAGCGGGATTCATTTAGTCAAGGATACCCAGGAAAGAGGGGAGATGGGAGCAGTGCGTGACTTTGGCATGTTGAAAGTGAACCCCAATGATGACAGGAGATTCGCTGTACAAGTGGTTGATGACTGCCTGGGGCCCCAGTCGTCGAGGTAGGCTGGCCCCTCTGACCTCTGAAGATGCGCTGCCACCAACACCACCACCACTTTTGTGAACACCCGAGGGCACTGGTGAGCCCAAAGGGGAGCAAAGCAAACTGCTCCTGTCCCACTCCGTACCGCAGGTTGCGCCGATGGGCCTACAAGCTTGGTATATGGAAATAGGAATCCTGCTGCTCTAACGCAACCATCCAGACTCCAGGATCAAGGACAGACAAGAAATAAGCCAGTGTGAACATTTAGAACTTTTCCTTTAGGAGTACGGAATTAAGGGAACGCATCTCTAAAATTGTCCAAAGGCCTCCGTCATTCTTGAGCACCATAAAGTAGCGGGAATAGCAACCATGTCCTACCTTTGGCATGGGCACCCTCTCGATTGTCCCTTTGGCCAAAAGGACTTGCACTTCCTGCCGTAAAACAGAAAGCTGGTCCTCCAACAGTCAGGGAGGGGGGCGGTGAAAGGTGCAGAATGGAATGGTAAACCATGCCCCTTCCGAACAATGTTCAGGACTCACCTGTTGGATGTTATGGCCTGCCAACCAAGCAAGAATTATTGGATGATGCCTCCACAGGGTTCGGCAGGAGGGGTCTGCAAGGGAATTAGTGGAATGAGAAGTCCACTGACCTTGACTGCGGCGGCGGTGTGGCCACAGCCGAGAAACTGCTGGGCGCCATGCTGGGGTTGAATTGGCTGATGGTATGGGGTACCTCTGCCAAAGCCACAAAAGTGACTGTGGGGCTGATGCGGCTGGCTAGGGGGGTCCAATAAGCTTAGGGAGCATGCCGTAGCCCTGTTCTCCTTGAACTGCTTGAGAGCGGAGTCTGCCTTGGCCCCAAACAGGCGAGTCCCATCGAATGTCATATCCATTAGGGACAATTGGACAAAGCCTGAAAAAATGGTGGTCCACAACCAAGCCTGGCAGTCAATTGCAATACTGGGGCTGATTGAATCGGTGGTGTTCAAGCCACAATGAGTTGTGAACTTGACCGCATCACGACTGTTCTGAATGGCCTGGGCAAAGACCGGTCGGAGAATATCAGGGACACCTGGCAGGACTTGAGCCACTGAGCACCAAAGTGTGTGAGAATAGCGCCTTAGCAGAGAGTCAGCATTCACAAACCTGAGTGCCAAGCTGGCGGATGAAAAGACTCTCTTCCCAAACATCTCCACCAATTTCAACTCTCAATCGGGGAGGAGCAGTCAGATAGGTGGTAGGATTGGTTCTGCACCACCAAGCTTTTAGGTAAGGGGTGCTTAGATAAAAATGGAGGGTTGCCCACACAAAGCTGTGGCAACCTGCAATTTTGCAGTTGAGAAGGGGGCAAGAGCTAGGTTTGGTCCATACCCCTAAATTGTCCATAAGGGCCATGTTAACTTGTAAGAAGGGCTCAGCAGATGTCAGCCCTGACTGAAGAACCTCTAAGTATTTTGGTCTTGACCTATAAGGTGGGGAGCTAGAGATCAAGGACTTCGGTTGCCCTATACATAACCATGGCTTAGAAAGCTCTCTCATCAGTGGCAGGGCCAGGGGGGGGGGTGAGAGGAGTCCGGTCTCAGGAGAGGTATCAAGCCACTAGTCTCCTGCAGGTCATCATACCAATTCCCCTCATAAGGTTGGCCAATCTTATATTCCGCAGTGTAATCATTATCTGAATTTGGGCCGAGCAGGGAATGCAGGGTATGCTGTCTTCGTTGTGAAGGCAGTTCAAAGGAGGAACTGGAGTTTCAAAGGTGGCTGGGCGAGATTTCGGTCAAGGTCGAACCGGCGCCAACTAGACGTCACAGAAGACAACTGGGGCCTCATCTTCCTCAGTCAATGGAGGCGGTATCGCTGCGTTGGGAAGCAGAATGGACTGTGGCGCAGGAGGTGCAGTCAAGAGTGGAGCCAGAGACAGGCCCATTATGGGCAACGAGGGTCCAGCTGGCGGTGAGGACGAACCTCCGTGGGGCCCGCACAGACATGCCAGAGGAAATCGGTATGGATCGGAATAGTCAAAGCATGGTTGCACGGAATTCTTCAACATGTGTAGAAATGGTCAACGGCCCGAAAAGTCTGGCTATACTGGAACAAGTTGTGTGATTGGTTCTGAAGTTGAACGTTTTTGTAAGTGAAATCGAGGCTTATGGTGACGCCTGTGTGCCTTCTCAGGACAGTGTGAGTGTCTGGAAGGGGCCGAACCCTGCTTAGATTTCTTATGTTTTTTTCTTCAACTTACCAGAAGATTTGGATCAAGAGGAAGACTGACCCCTGGAATGTCTCCAGTGACTTCTGGATCTCAAATTGAACCAGGGTGCAGTGTTTGGCAATGTAAAGTTTTGCCTGGCAGCCTTGTATGCCCTTTGGGTTCATTGACGTGCAGTCACTGCAGGCCTTAGAGTCGTGGCTCGAACCTAGGCACCACAGGCAAATTTGGTGAGGGTCTGTCACAGACATTTGTTTATGGCAGTCCATGTAGGGCTTAAAATCTGTAATTCTGAGAGGCGACACGTATTTACACACTGTAAAACAATATTTTGATCGAGGTAAGGGCCTCAAAGAGACAAGAGGTAACTTCGGATCCACGCCTGGAGGCGTGGAAAGAAAGGAACTGATGTCGGCGCGCAGAAGTGAAGCCTATAGACGCTCAGCACATCATTTCCAGGGCGGAACGGTGTCAGTGCAGAGCCCAATGGTGCCACTTACCGGCGCACAGAGGTGCTTCTGAAAAGTTTCCGGATCCAGCCTGGGGAATGAATAGTCTAAAGGTGAGGAATCGCCTCTCAGTGTTTACCAAGATCTAGAGTGTTATTGATGGTTACCTTTTTTTTTTTTTAAAGTCAGTTTATTGAATTTCAAACAAGGCAAAAATGCATGGTGTACCGCAAATGCAGTTCATAAGGGTTACATTGTTACATTTCCAACAGCACAATCAATATTTACTGTTTCATTCCGTACAGTGCAACTATAGAGGGACAGGGAAAGCAGAAGACAGAAGGCTAGGGGGCACTCAGCAAGTAGAGTAGTGAGGCAGCTGCAGCACCACCGCTATACAGGTCTGGCTCTTACGGCAGGGGTGTGGAATTAAATAAAATATCTACTTGTCCATCGGACAGTTTGATTCATAAATCTACGTATCCTGTAACAAAATACACTTGTTCATTTGGTGCATTGTAGTACGGCGACAAATTATGGCGGCAATTTCATTATATAAGAGTTCTGATAATAGCCATTTGCCATCTTTCTGCACATGTACATACTGGGGTTGGAGGTACCAGTAAGCAATAGTTCCAGGATTGGAATGCCCTTTTGAGGTTGTGCAAACCAACTAACTTGCATATTTTAGGGATTTTCACCAGCTCTTCTCTAATCTTTTCCCATACTGAGAAAGCTTGGAAATGTATTCCTGAAAAGGCAGAAGTCAAATTTCTTCCAGGGTTGGGAAAAAAGTGGTTCAAGGGAAAGTGACCTTGTAAACGCTCAACAGATTTTCGCATGAGCAAATCGACACATACATATTTTCTCATGCTAAAATGCGGTTCACAAATATTTTCTAGGAGTACCATGTTCTGGCCTACTTCTGTAAATTCTTGGTAATTCATGAAAGACGTAAATCTTCACTAATGAAAGGACATATACCATGGGTACACTTTGGTAAATTTCTTTAAGAAATGGGCCCCTAATTCGGTCTGGTTTTAACCCACACCTTTAGTTTTTATTAAACTTCTGTCTCTCTCTCCCTCTCTATCAGCTGGCTACACTATCAGTGACAGCATTGTGCTTTATCACAAGGTGCATATCGGCACACAAAGTAGTTTTGTTTAGTGCCAAGAACTACTTTGGTAATGCGTGCTTTTTGAGACCCAAAAATATTTTTGCTTTTTGCCAATGTTGTTATAATAGTGAGGGCCCACAGTTCCCACAACAAAGTTTATTGTCAAAACAAGACACACATGGACAAAACCAAAAGGCTGACTGCCAATGTCTAACCTAATGGCTTTGCCAATGCTGGTTTATTTTCATGTTTCCAATAATCCTGTTAAAACTGGTAACACTGATTTTCCATTTTGAATATTTTTGGAAATACTGGCATACATCAACACATTTAACAAAATGATGCTTCAAAGAAATGATACCTAAAATTTCACATTAGTTTAGCAAAACGTTTTTTTCCTAGTTGCATTTTTTGTGTGAAAGTTTTATTTTTAAAGCAAAGAATCCTCAATCTTGCTTTCCAGTTTCTGCAAATATTTGCATCAAATCAGAGAGCATTTTGGGGGTATTATACGTAGTCTCATATTTTTAGACTTTGCATAACGTGTACACATTTTTATACTGGAACTACTATCAGTAGTGCAGTCTGTGCTTACAACATTTCCCTAGAGTTCTCACCCCAATAATAAAGGCTTTGCATTAATGAACCATAAATACAAGTTCAAACAGAATTAACCTATGGACACAAATATTACCTTAACTGCAGACAATGCCCTTCCCTGATCCATAATTTGGTACTGTAAACTGGCACCCAAAGGGTTTGTGCTGCAGGGGGTTTGGCCTACTTGTCCCAATGACAAAATAAATATGAAACCTTGTTGTCCTTGACTCCAAACAATATGTCCTGGGCGTCGGGCTATTTAGGTATTCTGCAGCAATAACATAACATAACATAACATGTGTATTTGTAAAGCGCACGTTCACCCCAGCAACGGGGCATCTTGGCGCTGAATAACAGATGTTTATTGTTACCCAACTCAATGGTACTCATTTTATCGACCTCAAATGGATGAAAGGCTGAGTGGACCCGCCGGGATTCGAACCTGTGACCATGATGTCAAACACAGGCCCCTGCAGTGGATGCATTAGTCCACTGAGCCACCAGACCCAGCAATGTGCTCAAACGAAGATAAAACTCATCAAATAAATAAATAATATAAACCACAGCCTCTCTCAGTTCCGATTGGGCATTAAGATATGCCTTCAAAGGGGACCAGATATCTTTGGGACGGAAGCTCGCCAGCATCAACTCCCAATATGCATTCAGTTGCTCCTGGCAGTATGCTGCATCTCTGAGCCAATCACCGCACGCGGCGTCATGCACTGGCCCCAGAACATCTTCACCCGGTGCTCAAGAAGAGAAAACGAACTGCACTAAATATCCTGGTTAAGAAAAACCAGACGAGAGTGAAAGGACGCACCGAAGAAAAATAAGGGCCCATAAAAGGTATATAATATAGTCCAAGAAGGACCAATCTAATAGCAAACAAATAGACTACGTAAGTAGTACATATACAAGCTATACATTGGCGAACCAATACTCTGCATAGAGTAAGACGTATACCATAAAAGGTATGAACTCGAGACTAAGCTCCTCATCAGAGTAAAATAAAAGAACAAACAGCTATGCAGCTGCAAGGCCCCTACAGAGATCAGACATAGTCAAATCCAGAGGCAAACTACTCTCAGTAAAAAAGAAGTAGTGCTTAATACTTAAACACCACAATTCACAACAACAGAGGAGGCAGAAAATAAACCTTCAGCCAACTTAAAGATCCACGACCGTGGCTGTATAAAAGGGAAGAAAAAGACCTGAAGAGGCCATCCTATAAGCGACCAACCATGAGGCATTATAACACTGAAACTGCACAACTGTCAAACAAGCACCACCAAAGGTCATACTGACCCAAACAGACCAGAGAAACCTCGACTACCGCAACAAAAGTGTCTGCAAAGAGCAGCAGAACGAGCCATGGCTCACCAAAAGAATTGGTGGTGTAAAAATCAGACACAAATCAAGAAAGGGGGGGTAACTGTTCCAAAGTTAGGCGCAGAAAGTCACCTGCAGATAGACCAAGAAAAGAGGGAAGGGGGCAGACCTAGGTGTAGAACTCACTGTCTAGAGGCAAACGCTAGTCTTGTCTCATGATGCCCTCACACACCCCGAAGGATGTCATGCTTCATCATCGGGCGGTTGCTCCTAGTCGGGCCGTCGCTGCAATGCCCTACGGTGTTATGTTTCATATAGGTATCCTAATATAGGCCCGGGTAACATCATAGCCTTTCACCTACATCACCTCCCCTACATTACACACTAACGAGCCTTTTAAGGATTGAGCGCCTTTTATGGACTGAATCTTTTACCTAGTTCTGGGCCTGGGTACAGAAGGAGGGTTTTTCCCGAACAATAGTGTTCTATGACTTCATCTTTAGACTGACACTGCATGAATAAAATATTCATGAGGCTACCTGGAAACCAGGAAGGGGCTATACACCACCTTCCTAATATCTACGCACAAGGTTCATCCCATACGTCATCCTCATACCCAACAATGGCTAACACAAGAACAAGGGACAAAGGGACTCTATATACTTTTCTGTATAAATACAGCACCTCTTGTTATCAGTAGTTAGAGGGAACCAAGACTTCCAGGCCGACACACTGACCAGAGACGCTGAGGCTCCTGCATGCAGACGCTCCAGCTGACAGTGATCTGAACATCCCTTGCGGGGTGTCCAGCTCGAGACCAGGAGAGGCTCCTACATTCTCACTTCAGGTAATGGGGTTCGACCAAATCCTAGAGGGATTCTTGGCTTCACACCTACTCACATGCTAGGTACACTTGGGTACATCTAGATAGGCATCGTAGGAATACGCACTCTCTTTTATCAATGCATTTTATATTCATGTATTTATTCATGCTTATTGCAAGATGATAGAACTGTACTATCCTTTTATATTCATAGTACTGCTAATCATATATCTCTGCTACTGTCTAATGGTTGTTTTAGCTCATATACTTTACACGAGAATAACAACTGTTCAATAAATCCTTATTGAAACGCCCAGACTGTTTATTCTGTGTACCTTTGAGATAAACTAAATAAGCATGAGTGACTGAGCGAAAAGTAGTACATTGTTTCCACGATCTTGAGGGATCAGGGTTGTCATGTTCTAAGGTTGCCAGAAACTAATCTCTCCCCGATAAGAGGAGACACTAGTGGCACTGTGAGCTAGCTTTTGCAAACCGGCTAACATTTCTCGGTGGGGGTGTACAGAATCAGTCTGCCACCAAGCCCACAGTTTAAGTTATCCAAACGCGCAGGTCCTGCACGGGTACTATAGGAACTACACGACATGGCGCCACCAACGATGTTTGGGCTCTTATTTAACAGTAGAATCTGAGTAGTTCAGTCGTGCTATTCTCAGAGACCCCTACTCACAAAAACGCCAGAGACGTCTGAAGTGGGTGGGTACAAACTCCGCCACAGCTGAGTAGGCGAGAAATCCTATTTATTGGCTGTTGGTTATTCAAGCTTGAAGGACATTTAGTTCCTAAAAATTGTGCATAACACCTTATCTTAGTTCCCTTGAACAAAACTTCTCCTTTTACAAAAATGACTGAGGAGAATAACCCAGTAGTAAATATACACCTCTGACGAGGAAGAAGATACAAATGCAATACAAATTGCACAAATATTCAGACGCACTATCACCCTGAAACTAATGGACTATGGTCTAACATCCAGGGGTGGCTTAGTATCTTTCGTGATTGAAACACACAAATCAAACAAAACAGAGATATTTTATTCGTGGGTTACATTCCCAGCAGCAGATGCAAGAACACAGACATTTCACTACTATATAGAAGGAGATGCACCACGGGAATATGGTCCTTGCGAGGACACAGACGTTCCACTAACTTACCAGGAACACCTATACTGGTTTAAAGGCGCCCTACCCCATATAAGACACAGAGCAAGATTAGGTCCGCTCAGAGGAGACGGTGCAACATGGCCAATATTAGCGGCCTACACACCACATCCTGACATTGACACAATGCTGCAGCCAGACTTACTCTTACAACACAAGGATTTAATCAAAATCTACAGAAACCGGACACAGTATGTCATGAGGACTTTCACAGTCCAACCAACATCAGCTGCAACAAATGGAACTCAGTTTCAGGGTACAGCAACTAAAATTACACCACAAACATTACACGCAGTAATGGGCAAAATGCCCACGAAACGTGAACAAATGCCATTCTGGGTAGCTCAGAAAATAACTCAGCTAGAGGCAGTATTTCCGAATACTACCCCATTTGAAAAACACAGAATGTTAACAATCTGCTTGTCCATGGGGATAACACCACAAGTAGAGGACTGCACCTCTTGGGGTACAGTCTTTGCTGCCATATATACCAGAACACATGGTATTCCTTCATTAGCAGTAGTACCAGACGTATTAAGACAAATACAAAATGAGTACGGGGCAGAACCTGCCCTAAACTTAGGGATGAAGTTATTAAATAACTATGACCAGGTATCAGCCATAATACTAGCTAATATTAAAGGGGAAGCGGCTTCAGTGGCAATCCGCCAACGCCTAAGGGAGTTCAGTCCATTGGACCAACAACACGAACTGCCCAAAATAATTGAAACTGCATATGCAGAATTAGGCAGAGACAGTTTGGGTGGGAAAGCATTAAAATGACAGCTGATGGGCAGTCCTGAAAAGGACTCTACAAAGCAGACACCTGCTTCTTTTAAAAAGAAGTGGGAGAATAAACAACAAAACTTTAAATACAGATCTCAATCCAGAGGTAGATCTCCTCCACAGGAGCCCTCTGAAAAGAGGTATAACCTCAGGAATAGGAATAATATTAGGAAACCTGACAGGTATCAGGATACTGATACACGTTCCTCTCGTTCCTTTCAGGGCTCGACAAAAAACTCAGAGAGAGAAGGACGGTCAGAACACAAAGAGGAGCGTACAAAGTCCAGAGACAAGCAGCACGCTCAAGACTATACTTCCAAAAAAAGAAGACAAACCAAAATTAAAACCACAGTTGAAGAAAAAGAAAGTTGCAGGCATAAAGATCAGACATGCCCAGAATTCTGAAGACGCAGCTTCTGAACGGGGAATGGGCTCTGACGATGCTAGACAGTGCGGCAGAAGTAACAATAGCTCGCCAGAACCTGAAGGAATTTCTGGTGACAGCGGACTTGAATGATTACATCACGGTGGAAACACCAGACACTAGGGTGAGCGTCCCACATAAGTTACACGAAATAACACTCCAAATGGAGGGGGCAAGCCCAGGAAAGTCAAAGGTCTCTTTTGGGAAAATCTGTCATCCGGTTATGACATCCTATTAGCAGAACAAGATTGGCCGCCAACATTCATCATGGAGTGCCCCAGGGGAGAAAATGTAATTTTTCCATCATTCTCCGACCTCGTTCCCATACATCTTAAACATGCCTATGCACAGGAGTGGGCGGTTGCCCTAGCTCCAGCACTATACAAAAATCATGCTGGTTGGGATGAGGATTCAACCCACCATGTGATCCCGTTAAAAGTTTCACCAAATGCTCAGAGGCAATACACAATAAAGCAAGAAGCTAAAAAACAAGTTAGGGAGATCTTCGATCAACTTGAATACCAAAGGGTGATTGAAACATGCACCTCACCAATGAACAATCCTTTGTTTCCAGTATCGAAACCGGACAACACATATCGTCTAGTTTTAGATTACAGACATTTAAACTCATGCACAAAGACATTCGCTGTCCAAAATGCACACAGTGCTGCACTAATGAATAACATTGTGCGGAAGAAATACAAAACTACATTAGATGTCTCAAATGGATTTTTCTGCCAAAATATAGCGTCTGAAAGCAGGTATTTGACCGCATTCTCAGCGTTGGGGTCCCAGCAGCAATTTTGTCGTCTCCCCCAGGGGTATAAGAACAGCCCGGGGGTCTTCTCAGCAAGAGTAACAGAGTTACTCCAAAATTTTAATGAGGAAGCATTGTCCTATGTGGATGATATTTATCTGACGGACGTGGACTTAAAAGCACTTGACCAGAGTGAGCACCATTATAATGGGATTCGCCTCTGAGGGCTACAAATTTAATTTAAAAAAAATCAAAAATAGCCCACCTCAATGTCCTGTTTTTAGGATACGAGCTTTCAAGTGAAGGAAAAGGCCTGGCAGCTAACTTTTTAGAAAAGTGTGCGCTGCTCCAGCCTCCAAAATCATTAAAAAATTTACAATCAATACTGAGATTCCTAAATTTCGGCAGAACATACATTTTAGATTATGCAGAAAAAGTAAACCCTTTCTACGACTTAATAAAACCTGACTTTTCAGTCAAACATTGGACACAGGAACGTTCAAATATCCTACGTTCATTACAAGCAGACATGATTGCTTCCAAACACTTACAGACACGCGTAAACGCACACAACTTGGTGATCCGTGTAATCGCGGGTCAATGCGGGTACACTTACTTAACCTTCAATGAAGGAGAAACCGTACCAATCGCATACAAATCACACCTGTACACAAGCGCAGAAATGCGTTTCACTTCAACAGAAAAAATCCTGAAAGCAGTTCAGACCGCTGTAGCAAGAGAAAGAGCAATGGCTCAGGGGAAACGCATAATTGTCGTAACCCCGGTACCAGCTTTAGAAGCCGTTACAAAGACTAGCATTCCAAATGCAAAAGCTTTACATCCGAGATGGATACAATGGGCTAATTCTCTTACTGCAACGGACGTTGAATACAGATTTGACCCAAGTCTAAAAACACAAGCATTTCTGCAATACGAACAAGAATATCCTCTACCTAATGAAATATTGCCTCTAGATCAGTATGAATACATTATTTACACTGACGGATCTGCTCAACCGGCCGTAGGGAGTAAGCAACAATATAGCGCAGCGTGTGCAATCGTTAAAGGTCGCATGCGGGATGGGACGTTCCATCCAAGTTGCACCAAAACGCAATCTCTAGGAGACTGCACGGCTCAGTTGGCAGAGTTAAAAGCACTGATACTGGCACTTGTAAATACGGATCACGAATTCCCCACACCAATTGTGTGTGATTCCTTTTACTGTGTGCAGTCATACAATGAGTATGTTATGTTATAAACAATTTATACAGCGCACGTACACCCAGAGGTTTCATGGCGCTAACTCTATAACTTGCCGGAACCAAATGGAGAGTGTTATTCGTGGGCCTGCAGGAACAGCCAAGTTTTGAGCATTTTCCTAAAACTCAGGTGGTCAGTACATGACCGAATCTCCGAAGGGAAGGAATTCCACAGTCGTGGGGCCAGGGATGCAAACCTGCATCCTCCCTGTCGTTTTAGCTTGAAGGCTGGGGTGGTCAGTAACTGGAGATGTGCTGAGCGGAGGTTGCGAGAGGGAGTGTACCTAGATAGGAGGTTGTTAATGAATTTGGGGCTCCGACCGTGAAGGGACTTAAAGATTAGACATCCCGTCTTAAAAGCAGTGCGTTGTGGGATAGGGAGCAAATGTAGTTTTTCCAAGAGCGGTCTGGCCGATTGCCATCTGGGTTGCTGGTGGATCAGTCTCGCTGCTTGGTTCTGAACCATCTGTAGCCGCTTGATTAGGAAGAGTGGCATGCCTAGGTAGATTGAGTTGGCATAGTCTAAGTGTGATAGCACCAAGGCTATCACGACCTGTATCAGTGCTGCGTGAGTGAGCAGACGGCTGATTTTCCTGATCTTTCGAAGCTGAAAGAAACAGGACGAGACCACCGCCTGACATGAGATCTTAAGGATAGGTCGTTATTGATAGTGACTCCAAGGCTCTTGACATAGGTAGAGGGCACGGGGGGATCCAAGTTCCGAAGGCCAGTAGTGTGGGCCCCAGAAGATCTGGCTGCTCCCTGTCAGAACTAGTTCAGTCTTGCCTGGATTGAGTTTTAGATGGTTTAGATCCATCCAGCGGCGGATGTGGAGCATGGTGGCCTGGAATTAGAGGACTGAGTTAGGTGAGTTATCTATGGTGAACATTAGCTGTAGATCATCGGCATAATTGAAGGTAGTCACATTCCTTTCCTTCAGGGACTGAATCAAAGGTAGGAGGTAAAGATTAAACAGATGGGGGATAGTGAGGATCCCTGTGGGACTCCACATGTTGAGGTTAGCTTAGTGGCTGTGAAAGGGGCCAAGCGTATTGCTTGGGTGCGGCCTTCGAGGAAGGAGCTAATCCAGCTAAAGGCTGAGCCCTGGATGCCCGCCTGCCTGACACGGTCCCTCAGAATGCCATGATCACTGGGAACTAAACGGGTTTAAGGACGCAAAAGGTGGCAAAATTAAGCATAAAATGCTATGGGAACAGGTAGTGGAGTTGAAAAACGACCTACCAAGGGCTCACGTGATACACACGCGGAGTCATCAACATGATGGCGTTCACGTTGAAGGGAATTAATTGGCTGATGAAGCCGCAAAGGGGGCTGTACGCACAGCGTCCGTAGCTGCAATCACTCGTTCAAAAACGAGGATAGACAGGGAGATTATGGTCGCTGTCATTGCTTCAAGCAAAAACAGCGGATCAGTACCAAAGAAATTTCCACTCAAGTACTCCTACAAGTTAGATGAAAACAACATTCCATTTGCTCAGATTCCTGGAGTGGGGGACAGAGTAATACCAAATATGGATCGTAGGCAAGGTTTAATACTAGCAGCACACAAAGGTTTGGGCTCTGCACACACAGGCGTTACAGCAACTATTTCATTATTGAAACAGCGCTATTGGTGGCCCGGTCTAACAAAGCAAACTAAAGACTATGTCTTGAAATGCGACATCTGCCAGCAGATGAAAGGCTCCACCAGAACACGCCCGGCGCAGACACCATTACTAATATCTGACAAACCTCTCGCATGTGTGTATCTGGACCACTGCGGCCCCTTACAATCTGATGGGGCTTACAAGTATATCATGGTTGCAGTGGATTCCTGCTCAAGATTCCTATGGGTTTGGCCTCAGCGGTCAGCTGACGCTCGAACGGTTATAAAAGATGTGCGAGTCTTTGTCGGGACATACGCATTGGCACGTTACATTCTGACCGTGGCCCGGCGTTTAGCTCTCGGGCTTACAAAGAGGCCATGAAAAGTATGGGCGTTGCACTGCGGTACGTCTCTCCGTACCATCCTGAGGGAAATTCGGTTGTGGAGAGGAAAAACCGGGACTTAAAGCAATCTTTAACAGCTAGGGTATTAGGCAAGGGCGGTAGTTGGGTCAGTCACCTTTATGGGGTACAAAGAGCACTAAACAACCAGCCAAGAAATTTTCTACGGGGTGTCACTCCATATGAGGTCCTATTTGGGACGAGAATGTGGGTAGCTGATCTTGAGTATGAAGGCACAGTGGCGGATGAGAAACCATTTGATATCGATGATCGTTTGGCTGTTTTACAGGATCTAAATGAATCCAGGACACAACAAAACAATGTTGTCCAGAAACAGACCGCCACTGAGGAAGTCAAGGCAAACACGGCAAGACCTGTCTGGATCCCAAAGATCATGGATCTGGTCAGAGAGAAAATAGCGGACAAGAAATAATTTGGACCATCATACAGGAAGCCTGTACCAGTCCTAGCATTTCAAGGAACACAAACTGTTCTTTTGTCGCCTATTGCCAGGAAAAAGGAGAAAAGATTTGTCTCGATTGACTTAATCAAACCACACTATGTGGCCAATACTGAACAGTAGGCCTCGTGGACTCCACAGTAGCAGACGCCCTCCTCTCGCTACAATCCAAGAAGTTCAAACAGAAAGACTCATCACGTTTGAAGAGCCTCCTGTGAGGAATGAAGGACTAAGCAACAACGCTATGGAACTCATTCCCCTTGAACCTGAAGTTCATCTACAAAATGAAACTCAAAACAACGCTCAAGTTGTAATCAGACCAAATACAGACATCTACGTCAACATGCCTCGACGAGAGCAAAAAGCGATTTCAACAAATCCCGATGCAATTCCTACAATTGATCGAACTGCTTCTGGCTACTTCATGAACTTTGATACGTTTTCCCTGGATCCAAGCGAGCCGGAAACGACGCCAGCCAAAAAATCACGTAAACAACAAGCTAAAGACTTTTTGAACTTTCTCAAAAAGACTTACCTGGTATCACCTTGGATTGAACTTTGGGTAATTACTGGGATTCTATTTTTTCTTTTCTGGCTAGGCTTAGTAATAACTTTTAGCATGCTTATTAATGGACGATATCTTAAACAGAGCTCTACAGCCCCGAAAGTTAATTTGATTTTAAAACCACATCAATCGTCTCATCGTGAACAGAGAGACTTGTTATCAGTAAACATCACAGCGGTTCCTATACCGGATGGTATAGTTTGGGACAAGGTTGATTTCGAAATATTCTGTCCGACTAAACTTTTAAAAATTCCACATTTATTTAAAATTTCATTAAGTGATATCATTACCTCCAGTACATTTTCTGATGATTGGGACACTGAAACTGTTAATAACATGTTGTCTGATTTAGAAAAAACTGCTGCATTTCCGAACACTGAAATGTTAGAAAGTAATTCAGACGATGACACTTTGTACTGTTACCAACATTATGGTCATCATTTCCTGCACAAATCTATTTCGCCCAGAAATGTGTTTGAGTACCATCAGTGGGAACATTGCCCTACACCACCCAAGGGTAGTTTGCAGACATTTGCACAGAAATTTTCATATTTTTCAGGTTTTAACACCACTGACCCAACCTCATACTATTATAAGGTTATACCAACATCAGCACTTATGTTGACAAATACCAAACAGATTTACTCTGCTTCCTTTATTGCCCAACTGTCTGAACAGGGTTTTGACCTATGGAAGGACACAATAGACTTAAAATCAGTCTGGGGTTCTAGGGACTGGCAAGTCCAGGGAACAGAAGCGCTATTTCGAGCATGCCTCATTCCGCAGCAGATGATATTTCTGAACGAAACTGTGCAACAGACATCCTGTCTTGGCTTAGCCAAGGTAAAGGACCTGAACACACCTCGATTTCCAACACCATCACAGATGGGAGGGTGGCAAAATTCGACTTCACAGGAAGGGGCAACAGTAGATGACATTTTAAAGTACAATAGATCAGACCCAAATTGGGAAAAATATGTGGTTTGGCCCTTAGACACAAACATATGTCATAAACGATTCTTGGGTATTACAGAAGGGTACAGTATCCACAGGCCAGACCCACGTTATGTACAAAGAGAACATCCAGGGGTAGTGACATCCTACAGTGTTGGGAAGTTGTGCCTTGATTGGCTAGAGACCTCAACACTAACAGAAGTGAAACAACACTTAACCTTACTCTCACAAGACATGGATCTTCTGGATTTTTTACAAGGTCCCAGGAAACAACGTCAGAAACGTTTCATATATACTGGCATCTATGCTGCCTATAATGAAGAGTGGAAAATATCACAACAAGAGGCCGCAGAGAGAATACGGGAAATAGTATTAACTTAGAAAAATCATTGGCTGTGGTAGACAATGGGTTAACAACTTTGTCCTCCAGAATATATTCTTTGGGCAACATTGTATCTTCTGCGATAGACATCCTAGAACAAGATTTGGCCATACTACAACACAGGCAATCTCAATTACGTTCTATCATGTTATTAAGCTGGACGCTGCAATCTTTGCGCGCAGGCTTTGTGCCATGGCGTTTTATAAACATTACGTCTCTGTTTTCTGAATATAATCTAACAGATAAACAGGTTGAAATGGCACAAAGGGGAGCTAAATATACAATGTTGCGTATTGAAAAACTGGACCGACTACCATTTACAGTGGCGGAAGCACCATCTACTGAATGGCTGATCCATGGCCAAATAACTCTACCTGTCACTACTTTTCAGTTTCAATATTGCTTTGAACAACGGCAGGCGGGCAAATATGAAAAGATGGGTAAGGGGTACATTAGGGAATCCTGTGATTTACTGTATAGATTTCGATGCCGGAGTGGGGATCGAGAAGTGTTTCTAAGTGGTACTAACTGCAAGAACGCTTTGAGCGGTTCTCTCATGTGCCGGGACATTACATTGCACGGAGCATGTAATGGTTCGATAGCAGACTTGTCCTGCCACATGAAAGGAACTCCAGCTGCCGTGATTAAGCCGGTATTCGAGCTGCTCTCGAACGGGAGTTACTTGATGGTGAACGATCAAGGTTGCTGTGGTATGCTTCAGGGCATTGCCTATCTTGTCACTGTGAACTCCAGGGTTACTTGCTGTATGCAAGTATTGTTTCCCCCACCAAGTACAGTCAGGGAGGCGCCGTTATGGCCTTCGTTGAATGTTTCCTTTATACAAATTGATACTTTGAGCAGACTGAAAGCCATGCTTTTACAGCAGACAGTACCCTTAACCTCTGCTCGAGAGACCTTTGAACTTCAAATCGCAAGGACCTCGAGTGAGATACAGGCACTTATACGTACAAACTGCCCTATTCATTTTGCAGAAATGGTGGGTCGTATCTTTAATATGTCTGATATGAGTGGTATTGTACACCTATTTAAGACCATAGGGACAGGACTTCTTACCACCTTTCAAACAATCCTCGGAGTAATCCCGAACTTTATACACTCCGTATTTGGAAGCATTTTCGGAGGTCTACCTCTGATCCTGCGATCAATAGCGGGAGTCCTGATTGTCATTTACCTACTACGCAATGGACGGCCCAATTACCAACGAGATGGCAAAAGCGCTCCTGGAGCGGAAATACCATGAACGCATGGTGCAACATCTGGGCACACCTCGCCTAAGGGAACTAAGCGCCTCTTGGTTCCTATCGTTCAGACCAGTCTGGATGGACTGCATCTTACCTGTTCTTCGATGCCGGTTTTGCGGTGAAGAATGCGTGTTGGACCTCTGTCTGACACTTGCAACGGACACGCAAGAGGACTTGAATACCCTGCTGGAACCCTTGAGGGCCCATGCTCTGCAATGTCCCCAACGCATTCCCATCTTGCTGGCCGCATTTCTCGAGAATCCGCAGGTGCCATTTACAACTGAGTTAAGCTTTAGCTCCACCATTAGCACCGAGGTATCGACAGAGGTATCAACCGAGGTATCAACGGCAGCACCGGCTGCCCCTACACCAGCCATTGGCAGTACTGAATATCATCTGTGCTCCATTGATGTGCTCTGCGAGGTGTTACAAGGACCGTCCCCTGCAGCAGCAAGCAGCGATGATGTTGTGTCTCCCAGCCAGGACATTTAATCTGTAATTGGCTCATCGTGTGCTGGGAAAGAATTCGGATTTTCATTTTTCTCTAAAATTAACAAAATTTGGAACACTTCCTGAAAATTGACACTCTCTCGCTGAAAAGCTTGGTCTTTTGACGCTTGCAGACATTCGACTTGTATAAACGAACTCAATTAGGACTGTGGCTTAAGTGACAATTCCAAAACAACTCATTTTCAAAGCAAGAACTGTAAATTTTTACCTTTTTAAACTGGTTTTCAATTTATTTTAAAACAGGATTTTAATGAAGCTCAATGAAAAATGTTCTATGCGCTACTATCTAGCAACAAGAATAGTCCACTAGCATTTTTTATCATTGTTGACTGTTCGGAAGAGGAGTGGGTGTTATGTTTCATATAGGTACCCTAATATAGGCCCGGGTAACATCATACCCTTTCACCTACATCACCTCCCCTACATTACACACTAACGAGCCTTTTAAGGATTGAACGCCTTTTATGGACTGAACCTTTTACCTAGTTATAAGCCTGGGTACAGAAGG
Source organism: Calotriton arnoldi (assembly GCA_963921515.1). Classification (NCBI taxonomy): domain Eukaryota; kingdom Metazoa; phylum Chordata; class Amphibia; order Caudata; family Salamandridae; genus Calotriton; species Calotriton arnoldi. The sequence continues at coordinate 2,583,509 of CAWUFW010000885.1, forward strand.
AGGGTTTTTCCCGAACAATAGTGTTCTATGACTTCATCTTTAGACTGACACTGCATGAATAAAATATTCATGAGGCTACTTGGAAACCAGACAGAGGCTATACATCACCTTCCTAATATCTACGCACAAGGTTCATCCCATACGTCATCCTCATACCCAACAATGGCTAACACAAGAACAAGGGACAAAGGGACTCTATATACTTTTCTGTATAAATACAGCACCTCTTGCTATCAGTAGTTAGAGGGAACCGAGACTTCGAGGCCGACACACTGACCAGAGACGCTGAGGCTCCTGCATGCAGACGCTCCAGCTGACAGTGATCTGAACATCCCTTGCGGGGTGTCCAGCTCGAGACCAGGAGAGGCTCCTACATTCTCACTTCAGGTAATGGGGTTCAACCAAATCCTAGAGGGATTCTTGGCTTCACACCTACCCACATGCTAGGTACACTTGGGTACATCTAGATAGGCATCGTAGGAATACGCACTCTTTTATCAATGCATTTTATATTCATATATTTATTCATGCTTATTGCAAGATGATAGAACTGTACTATCCTTTTATATTCATAGTACTGCTAATCATATATCTCTGCTATTGTCTAATGGTTGTTTTAGCTCATATACTTTACACGAGAATAACTGTTCAATAAATCCTTATTGAAACGCCCAGACTGTTTATTCTGTGTACCTTTGAGATAAACTAAATAAGCACGAGTTACTGAGCGAAAAGTAGTACATTGTTTCCACGATCTTGAGGGATCAGGGTTGTCATGTTCTAAGGTTGCCAGAAACTAATCTCTCCCCGATAAGAGGAGACACTAGTGGCACTGTGAGCTAGCTTTTGCAAACCGGCTAACATTTGTCGGTGGGGGTGTACAGCATCAGTCTGCCACCAAGCCCACAGTTTATGTTATCCAAATGCGCAGGTCCGGCATGGGTACTATAGGAACTACACGATAACGGGTCCCCCGAAGGGTCGCTTTGGCGGAGATCTTTTGTATAGGATGCTGTTAGATGAGTGCGGGTGTGTGAAAAAGAGGGTCCTCTGTGAGTAGTGATTAGGTGCGTGACGGATCAAACTGACTAAGGGATGCCAAAAGTCAGTGAAGTTTAATGTGAGGGTTCCCTTGCCAGATTAAAAGACCCCGAAGGTCGTGAGTTAATAGAAACGGCGTAAGGTGCCCTAGTAACTATAAGTCATAGGTCAACATGTTTCGCGCCTGATCGGTCAGCGAGATCCATGGCGCTTCATCAGGACCGGGTGTAGTGAATAAAAACTTGAGAGGTAGTGGGGTCAAAAACCCTACTCGATCAGGGCGGGCAACACCGGTGTGTAGCTACGATGTAGCTCAAATTAAATAGTTTAGCCGCTCCTGTCGCAACCTAGGAATCAAGAATAGGAGAGAGAGAGAGAGAGAGAGAGAGCGAGAGAGAGAGAGAGAAACACCGGAGGAATCAATGTAGAACTCCACAAGTTACATCTATGCTTAGAGCATAATATCAATTGTAATAAAAAACATGGATTGGCAAGAGACAGACGACAAACATACTAGTTACTGGGTGTGAGGATACTAACCCCGCATTGGTAGATGCCGCCGTCGGTGTGGGGCGCCGGCTATAGGTCATGCCATGGAGGTGGCAAAGACGTATGCGGCGCAGCCCATACCCAACAGCGGGGCATCACCTTTGCAGTGAGAGGTAAAAAACGTTGCTCACAATAGTCATTGGCTGGTAGGCACAGAGAGGAAAGTAATACAGGTGCCAAGCTAAAACATCATAGGTGCCATATGTAAATTCGTGACTCAAAACAGCGTAGCGGAAAGCGGGTTCTTCCCCAATAGAAGGTAAAGAGATGTTCCATAGGCTAGTGCGTGCGGGTACCCGCTCTGTAACGGGCTGTGGTAAAATGCGTGAGGGAACAAACAAAGCACAGGCATCAACAGTGCATTACAAAGACTTACTGGTCTGTTAGCATAGCTGATGAGAGGGGCTGCAGGGGCCCGAGGGCATTTACTCAGTTATCCAGGAGTGCATTTTACCACAGCCCGTTACAGAGCGGGTACCCGCACGCACTAGCCTATGGAACATCTCTTTACCTTCTATTAGGGAAGAGCCCGCTTTCCGCTACGCTGTTTTGAGTCACGAATTTACATATGGCACCTATGATGTTTTAGCTTGGCACCTGTATTACTTTCCTCTCTGTGCCTACCAGCCAATAACTATTGTGAGCAACGTTTTTTACCTCTCACTGCAAAGGTGATGCCCCGCTGTTGGGTATGGGCTGCGCCGCATACGTCTTTGCCACCTCCATGGCATGACCTATAGCCGGTGCCCCACACCGACATCTACCAATGCGGGGGTAGTACCCTCACACCCAGTAACTAGTATGTTCGTCGTCTGTCTCTTTGCCAATCCATGGTTTTTATTACAATTGATACTATGCTTTAAGCATAGATGTAACTTGGAGGTCTACATTGATTCCTCCGGTGTTTCTCTCTCTCTCTCTCCTATTCTTGATTCCTAGGTTGCGACAGGAGCGGCTAAACTATTTAATTTGAGCTACATTGTAGCTACACACGTGTTGCCCACCCTGATCGAGTAGGGTTCTTGACCCCACTACCTCTCACGTTTTTATTCACTACACCCGGTCCTGATGAAGCGCCATGGATCTCGCTGACCGATCAGGCTCGAAACATGTTGACCTATGACCTATAGTTACTAGGGCACCTTACGCCGTTTCTAGTAACTCACGACCTTCGGGGTCTTTTAATCTGGCAAGGGAACCCTCACATTAAACTTCACTGACTTTTGGTATCCCTTAGTCAGTTTTATCCATCACGCACCTACTTACTACTCACAGAGGACCCTCTTTCACACACCCGCACTCATCTAACGGCATCCTATACAAAGATCTCCGCCAAAGTGACCCTTCGGGGACCCGTAAGGCATTGCAGCGCCGGCCCGACGAGGAGCAACCGGCCGATGATGAAGCATGACATCCTTCGGGGTGTGAGAGGGCATCATGAGACAAGACTAGCGCTTGCCTCTAGACAGCGAGTTCCACACCTAGGTCTGCCCCCTTCCCTATTTTCTTGGTCTATCTGCAGATGACTTTCTGCGCCTAACTTTGGAACAGTTACCCCCCCCGTTTCTTGATCTGTGTTCAGCACAAGGAGCACGGGTACCGGACCATAACAAGCTTCGAGTCCCCCCCTTCTCTTGATTTATATGTAAATCAGACAGACTGAGTCAACTCAGGCATAAAAAGAAGGGAAGCCCGTAGAACAGGGTACTCCCATCCACGCAAATTGAAGAAGGGGAGAAGGAGACAGATCAGGGTCTGACCCTTCCAGACTAGCCCGAAATCTGCGTAGGGCTACACCCACTTGGGCTCCAAAAAGATGAGCCCCATCAAATGGCATGTCGATCAAGACAGACTGGACAGCTTCCGAAAATCCAGACGCCCTTGTTGCGGGGATTCTGCACATATACAGAGCTATGCACAGGAAAATAGGACCTCGGTGTATAGTGGTGTACCAACCATGCACCTTAGTACCCACAATCCCAATCAGACTAGCTTTAGCGTCTCATTCGTTCTCCGTACTACAGTGAAGCTACCAATGATTAGACATCCCAGAACACGGACTCGCTCAGGAATCGCGGGAGCAAGAACACTCTTTCATAACTCACTCATACTTGTCCACAACGTGCGTAATAAGAGACACTGTATAGTTTAAAATGTTTATTTCAACTATCGTGCTCTAAGATAAAGTACACGTGCCAGTACTATCAGCATAATGCATAACGATAAAATAGTAAGCATGGTTACAATTCCATAGAACACAAACGGGGACAGCATTTGATAAAGACAGTGGATATAGGGCTAAATTGCCTTACCACCCTCCCTGTGCTAGTAACTAGTTTTTTATAAAAATAGAAGACCTCTGGGTTTTGTCAGGCGCACCCCCAAACCTCAATATCTAGATGCAAGGTTTACATCATCAGACAAGCTCAGCTCTTCTCCCTGGAAAGATTTTTCTCCAAGTGCCACAAACAGGGAGATCACAATATTAAAAGCACCCGAATTTCTCCAATGCAGCTGTATTTCGTGTTATGTCTAAGTGCGAGGGGCTGACCAGATCAGCAATAACAAGGGACGTTGTTTTTCGACCTTGTACATGGTGTGCAGACGAAACCCACAGGGAACATGAGAAAAGGTGAAAGGCAAAAAGGCAGACAGTTCTAATATAACCGGGCACAAGCAGAGTCTGGAAAAACAAAGTCACAGAGTAACGTGTGCAAAAAAGGCATCATGGCAGCCAGGCCTAAGCTAACTTAGCAATGTAGACAATGAGGCCACAATCCACACCACACCCTCCCCTGGTCAGTCCATAGGCCAAGACATAGGACGAAAACAGAGTTCAAATAGATGGAGCAGAATGTAAACGTCTAGTCATGAAAAGTCTCCATGAAGGACAGTGAATGGAAAAAAAAGTTCAGGATAAAAAAAAATTCCAGAAATTCAGTTCGTTGAAAGCGAATGCCCCTAATCCAATAGAGTGTATGCGCAGAAAACTGCCACACCTTCCAAGAGGACATCATTGGTGTCGTCCGAAAAAGAGATGCCATCCAGTTCAACAAATGAAAACTGCATTCATGTTCCTCATAATAGGGAGCAGTGATCAGCATTGCGGGACAACTTGCGTGATACTCAATATAACTTCGCTGTAGGAGATTCTGAGCAGCCGCCCAGATATCCCATTGCGCCAAAGCCCCAAGGGCAGCCGCACGCGCCATCAATCCAGTGCCGGAACATTCCCGTTCATGGGCCACTAAGGGGCCCATCAACTGGCCAAAATCCGGATCCGACGGAGACGTATTGGAGAGGCAAACATCCAAGGACCAAGAGAAAGGACATCGTAAGCAAGAAATCACAAGTTGCACGCAAGTGAAATACGCAAAGTGAAAAGAAAGTCTATAGGACACGCTGAGTGTCGCCAATGGTAGGATGCCGAAGCTGTTGAGCAGGCCTTCACGGAGCATCCGGAGTCGACCTTGGTCGAGTAGGCCCCCAGGAAGTGCAGCCATTGCGCAGCAAACAAATTAAAAATAATATTCCAGCAGCTAAGGCTAGGATCAATGGGAAGCCGCCAAAGACGCTGGAAAAAAATAGAATGAATAAAAGCCGGAATTACACCAAATATAGTTTGAAAGGAGGTTAAAAGGCCAGAGCCCACAACTTAAAAAAAGTGCACAAGGCCTTCGGTATTAGAAGCATTGAATACACGGTGAATCAGTTCACCGAAATTAGGTGGGAGGTTTGTGTTCAAAAGAGCCTGTATCTCACTGTGGGTACTAGCCACCTGGAGGACGAAGGTCTTCCGTGCGGAAGTGAGCATAACCTCCTGGTTTAATAATAGTGCCTTTATTCTGCTCAATTTATTGAAATCCGCCTTCAAAGTGGGTATGGAAGGCCAAATGGAACTATCTACCATTTCGTGCGGGGGTGGAAAAAGCACATTTTTGCAGCACACAACACGGTGTGAAACCGTTACAATGTAGGGGATGCCTGCCTGCATTCCACAGCAGTCTTGATTATTCAGAAGCAGATAGCTACCATTTGCAAGCACAGTGAAAGTAGGTGATATAACAGGTGCCGGAATGCCCTTTAAAACACAAGCAAGAGTCGGAGCAGAAACATTACAAGCCCCGTGCAATATAATATTTTTACAAATGAGGGAATGACCCACTGTAGAATCGCAAGACTCCTGTGAGAAAGACCTCCTTCCCGTCCCTAAGGCATCTGTACATGAAAGGCAGGGACCAAAGTTCATGCAAGAAGGCACTACCTAAAGGCTGGAAACGGCCAACAGGATGTTTCATGCATGAACTGAACTCAAACAAAGAAAAAGGCAAAGCGATAACCCCGTGAACCAGCCACACTGCAGAGTCAGTCTCCGCCACAGAGAATGATAACGGCTCTATCTTTTCGATATGTAAAAGAGTGTATGTTGCATCTTTCATGGACATGAATTGCTGTTTTTCAGTTAAATTAAATGGCAAGAACAAGGCAGACGTGTTTAAAAAATGCCATGGAACTTTGCCCATTTCAATGTTTGCAATGTCCACGCAAACTGCATTACTGAACGCAATTGATTCTGACCATGATATAACACAGACACATCGTCTTGTACAATATCAACAACAGATGAAACAATATTCTCTAATGTGTAAATACGGGAAGACAGAGTATTAATACTATTGACAACAGCGAGCACTTTTTCCAGATTTGCCTGATCGATTTCCCGTAAACGGGAAGCAGCTTCAAATTTGCGAAAGCTTCCAGAGTTCATTGTAAGTCTCATAAATAAATCTTTTAGGTCTAGGACCTCGAGGCCCTAGAACAAAATCGGACAGATCAATGTTGCCTGATAGGAGGGATAAATGTTGTTTTACAGAATCTAATGAAGAGTGCTGCAACCACTGTTTACACAATTTACCAACAGAATATGGTGTAACAGTCGAGAGTCAGAAAACCTTGGATCTGGCCTATCCTGTTTGTAACCAGGTGCTGAGTCATGAAAACGTCGTTGGCAGGCATTTGATGCTATGGGCCAAGCCAACCAGGGTGACTGAACAATCGTAGAAATATTAAAGTAATTATTTTGAAACAAAGCTTGCAAATTTGCAAGGGAAATATTGAAATGCAAGCTCTCGTTGGGATTTGAAGACAATACGGGAATGAAGGGTGCATTCAATTGTTTGGAAGTAGCCAAACCCCAACAAGTTGTTTGATAGATCGTACTATTTAAAAATAAAATTTGGGCCGGGATGAGAAAAGCACGGTGTAAAGCTTCCTTACCGCGTACCTGCCATGATTTCGTGCCCCAGATAGACTTTAAGTCGATGGTGTCCTTCCAGTGCTCATAACCACCCACGGCTAAAGCGTCCAGAAAGGAACCGGAATATAGCAATTTGGTGTGTGTCAACATGACCTTTTGATTCGACGAAATGTTCAATTTAAAATAATAGGACCCAGGGTTTGATCTATCAAAGTCTGTAAAGTAAGTACATTTACTTTTAAGTGTTTGGGAGCTACCTGGTAGAGGGGTCGGACAATGTTCCCATTGGGTGTAATTAAAAGTACCCCAAAATGTACTTGGTTTATGCAGAAAATGGTTGCCCCAATGCTGGTAACAATATAAAATCAGCATAATTTGCAGAATTTAAGTACAAATCTTCAGCATTAAAAGCAGCATAATATTTCAAATCAGAGAATAACGATTCAAAGGCATGCACATCCCAATCGTCAGAATGAATATTCCTTTTTACCACATCACCCATGGAAACACGAAGGACATTCGGTACATTAATAATCTCGGTTGGTCCATGAATTTGGAAATTTACAGCATCCCATACGATGCCATCAGCGACTGGGAAGGCGGAAATGTTCACAAATGTGTGGTCACGCTTCATAATGAGAGGAAGAATGCAGAGCCAAAGTTCCAGCGACAGTTCACTGTAGAGCGTTCTGGTAAATAGTGACCATTGATGAGCAAGAAAAAAAATGTCACAAAGCCAATGGACATGAACAGGAAAATCAGGAATAGTACCAACCAGATGTATGTCCATGGTGGGACCAAAAAATTGTCTCTGAACCAGGATATACAAATACTGAAGCTGGACGGGATAAGTGATGAGCTGGAAGCCGAATCAAAGGAAAAACGGGTTGGGCTCAGTGGTGTTGTAGGTAAATGAGCCACCGACTCGTTGGCGGGGTATGCATACTCGGTTTCCTCGTTGCAGGAGGAAGCCGGGAAGTTGAGCAGGCGATCAGGCAAAGCGACCATCTCAATGGCAACATCAGTGTCCGTGTAGGCTGGAGGGCCACAAACAGGAGTCCTTGAAATGGCTGGACATGATACCGCAGGTGTCACGCTATTCAGGATCGGCCAGATGTTGTAGCTTGACATTGTCCACTGAGATGTATCTGTTTTCTTTGCGACCAGGTAGCGGTGGTAAGATTACTGTACGAGTACCCTTCAAGCCAAGAACTGGAACCGGTGCACGATAAGAGGGGCCAAATTCTTTTTTGTCCTCCACCTTCTATCGGACCAGATCTCCAACCTTCGGAAGCCAGCCGGCAACCGGAATCTGCAATGCAGCGTCAGTGGCTGAAGGCAAGTGTTCGTTTGCAAGTTTGTCACGGGTCTCTTGTAAGTCCTGCAACATAGTAGAATGATTATCTACGTCAAAGATTGCGGCATTCGCCGCCATGTCTAGACCATCAAGGTCTGGCACAAACATTTGTATGCCAAAGAGCATCTCGTATGGGGTCCGCCCACCCAGAGATCGTCTAGGGAGATTATTAAGTGCACGTTGCACGCCATACAAGAGGGCAAGCCAGTTCCTGCCAGTACCTAAGACTCTAGCTGTCAAGGATTGCTTTAAGTCACGGTTCATTCGCTCCACAATTGAGTTGCCCTCGGGCCCATAGACCGCATTGCGTCTTTGTACGCCTTAGAGGCAAACGCTGGACCTTGGTCGGAATGGAAGGTGCCACAGGCAAAAATTTCCACAAAGACACGCAAATCCCTGATGACATTTCGAGCGTCAGCACTTCGTTGTGGCCAAACCCAGATGAAACGTGTGCACAAATCTACTGCAACTAAGATGTATTTATATGCAGTGTCAGAAGAAAATGGACCGCAGTGATCAAGGTAAACACACCCAAAAGGTTTATTAGAAATGCAGAGCTGTGTTTGTGGTGGTCGCGTAACCGTCGAAGGCTTAATTTGCTGACAAACGTCACAAGAAAGCACATAAGTACGGGTCTGTTTATATAAACCACGCCACCAGTAACGCTGCTGCAAGATGGAAACAGTCGCAGACACGCCAGCATGGGCTGAAGCCAAGCCTTCGTGTGCGGCCGTTATCAAGGAAGTTCTGCGGTCCGCGTTGGGAATCAGCCGATCACCAACGTCTGGAATTCTTGCGTAAGGAACCTGTTCGGGACTTAAGTGATAAGAGTACTTGGAAGGGAAACCCCGTGGGTAATTAGCACCTTCCTTTGTTGCAGCAATAGCTGCCAAAATCTCATTATCTATTTTTGTCGTGGATCTTGTAACTGCTGCTACTGAGCACGTTGCTACTGCTGATTTGGCAGCTTCATCCGCCAAACTGTTACCGACCGCGTGTGCGCCCACACACTTGTGGCCAAGAGTGTGAATCACCTGTGTGAGAGGCAGACGTTGTTTAAGATCCGCCACTCGAACCCAAAGCATTTTATGCTTAATTGTGCTGCCTTTAGCATCTCTATAGTCGTTTTGAGACCAAAAGAATAAGTTGTCATTAAAGGATTGAACACAGTAGTAAGAATCGCATACAATAAGTGTCATCACGCCTGGATTCGCGAACTCAAGTGCGAGCACCAAAGCACGCAGCTCGGCCAATTGTGCAGTACTGTCTCCTAGTGCCTGCGTGTGCACCACACTCGATTTGAACTTACCGTTCACCATAGTACCTGCAACAATAGCACATGCTGCGGAATAAGCATGCTTAGAACCCGTGGCCGGTTGCGCCGAACCATCGGTGTAAATGATACATATGTACTCCTCCAACGGCAGCAAAGACAGAGGAGGAGGATGAACAAATTCATACTGCAAGAACTCCTGTGTCTGAAGAGAGGAATCAAAAATAAAAGTGACATCTGGGGACGTCAGAGATGTAGCCCATTGTATCCAACGGGGGTGCAAAGCCTTAGAGTTTGCTACACTTGCCTTCGTCACTGCCTCAAGGGCAGGATATGGTGTTACCACCAAAATGCGTTTTCCCTGTGCCAGTGCGCGTTCCTTAAGAATCGCCATTTGCACTGCAGTCAAAACATTCTCCACAGTGGAAAAGCGCAACTCCGCTGAAGTGTAAAGATGCGACTTGTATGCAATAGGTACTGTGTCACCTTTGTTAAACGTTAAGTATGTGAAACCCACAGCCCCCGGCACAAATCTAATCACCAGGTTCTTGTGGTTATCACGAGTCAACAAGAACTTAGATTCAAGTAGATCAGACTGCAAAGAGTGCAGTATAGAGGAATGCTCAGGAAGCCAGCATGACTTCGAAAAGTTAGGTTGTATCAAGGCATAAAGAGGCTTGATACGCTGGGCATATTCGGGAATGTAAGAACGCCCGAAATTTAAAAATCCCAGTAATGACTGAAGTTTCTTCAGGGTCGTTGGAGGGCGCAAAAGTGCGAACTTCTCCAAGAAATGGGGAGCTAAGCCCCTACCTTCATGGTTGAGCTCATAGCCCAAAAACAAAACAGTGAATTCTGCGATGTGAGATTTGGCAAAATTAAATTTGTATCCTAAGACCGCAAATTCAAGAATAATGCGGTCCACACGGGAAAGATGCGCCCATAATTCGTCGTCTGTCAGATAGATATCGTCGACGTACGAATACGCATCTGGGTCTATGCTGTCCAACAAAGAGACAACACGGGCGGCGAAGACTCCCGGGCTGTTCCTGTAGCCCATGGGAAAACGCCGAAATTTAAATTGTTTTCCACCGGAAGTGAAAGCGCTCCATTGGCTGCACTCCGGGGACAAATTGTGCGTGTAAAATCCATTGGAAAGGTCAAGTGTCGTTTTATATTTTTTGAGAACAAGACTGTCTACGAGCGCAGAACTGTGGGTATTTTGTACCGCAAAGGTCCGACAATGAGAGTTCAAATGTCGGTAATCCAAAACTAAACGGTACGACCCATCGGGTTTAGAAACCGCAAAAAGGGGATTATTCATTGGTGATACGCATGTTTCAATTACTCCTTGATATTCTAACTGTCAGAATGTCTGAAACGGGACCTTTAGCTTCCCGCCGGGGGGATATTGGGGTTGGGGTTGTGGCAGAGACCGCAAGGGTAGATCATGGGGGGGGGAGAATCCTCATCCCAGCCCACGTGGTTACGGTATAGCGCCGGAGCCAGGGCCCCAGCCCATTCAGCCGCTAACGCCTCCGCTTTGTCCTTGGGGACATGATGCGAAAAGCTCGGAAGGATTACTTCCTCCCCTGTCGGTGCAGCAAGTACGAATGGGGGCGGCCAATCTGCTTCTGCCAACAAAATGTCGTAAGAAGAGGTCAGATTTTCCCAAAAAATCCCTTTAATAACACGCTTTATGTCACCTTCAATTTGAATGACAATATTAAATAGTCTGTCAGGGGGTGCCACTCGGGTGTCAGCTGTCTCGACAGTAATGAAAGTATCAGTTGCTGTCGCCTCCACATGAGGACGCAGTGCCTCCCGCACTATGGTAACTTCCGCGGCGCTGTCTAGCAGCGTCACTGCCCACGTCCAATTTAGGAGTCTCGTTCTCACCGTCTGTGGCAAACCTCGCTGTTAAAGCTGCAACTTTTTTCTTCTAAAACTGTGGGCGAGAACGTGGAAATTCTTCTGGTTTCCCTCGGCCTGGTTGTCGAGGTTGGTCTCGTCCCTGTGGGGCCTCACGACCCCTGCCTCTATCCTGGCGATCTCCTCCACCAGTCCGGGAGGTCGATGGTGCCTGTGGAGAACGAGGAGAACGCGAGTCAGGGACTTGAAATCTATCTGGAGATTTAATTCTCGCTCCGTCGCGCAAATCATAAGTGCGTTCAGAAGATACGGAAATCGGGGATGCAGCACGCGACCCTGGTTTTGATTGTTGCTTACCCTGTTTCTTCAACTTCTAGTTCTTTTTAGAAAAGAACGGTTTCTCTTCTTTCTCAGACTGAGTTTTTTTGTGGTTGTGATTGAGATTGCGTTTTAGCAAAAGGCTTAACCCCCAAACTATTGCGGCCAATGGTTTATAAGCCTGTGCAATAATTTTCGGTAATTCGCGTGGCTTGTCCGGCTCCGGGACCAAAGCCAAAGCATTAGCGACTTGAAAGTTGACTGCGTCACCCTTGACGTTCGCAAGGATTAGATCAGCCACCACATCGAACACTCCCACCAGTCTCATCCCCAATTCCACAGCCGCTTCAGGGCCATGTTCATCCTGCACCCGTTTAATTACAGAGGGGAGAACCGTCATTGAAGGAGTGCCGAAACACTTTGCATACACTGCTGCGAATACCTTGCCCCAGTTGTTGCATTCTGTCAACTCGGGAATTAAGTCTTTCGGCAAACTAATCGTCAAAATCCTGTGTTTGTCCACAGGAGAAGTATTCGGAAAAACAGCCTCCAGATGACCAAATTTTTCTGCAAGCCAATAAGGCAAATCATCCTTATTCTGCGGGCGCTTGCCCATCACCGAATTAACCATGACGGGACTTATGGTTACACCGCCTGTTCCAGCTGGATGCGCCGCTACTCCAGGAGGGGCCCCCTGGACGTTGCCTGTAACATATTGTACCAAAGCTCTGTGCACGCGGATTAAAGACGCATGCAACACGCGCAGTTCATCAACCGCAAGCGCCAAATAACGCGGATGTGGGGTATACCCGGCCAAAACTGGCCATGTGGCTCCCTCTATTGATAAAGGGCCTAAACGAATCGGGGTGACCGGATGTGGGAGGGCGCCATTAAACCAAATACGGTGTTGCCATGCCGTAAGTGGTACTTCAAGAGCCTGATAAGGCCGATAAGCATTGGGTAAGGCAGTGGGTGCATAAACATGAAACAAATTGTAAGCTCCATCCACAGCCGGAAAAGTGACCTAAGAGTAAAACACCTCAAAGTGGTGAGCCGGATCAGCCTGCACCACAAAGATGAGAGCGACACCCGCATCAGGCACTCCATAAGCCAGTAAATGAGCCCGGAGCGCAGCGCGGCTATGTGCCGGGATATTTACATTCGCGGCCAATAAGACAAGGAATGATTAACAACCTAGTGCGTGGCAGCGCAATATAGGGTTGACATAAAAGAAAACACCTTTTAATAACTTCAAGCTTGAAAGAACCTATAAAAACATCAATATAGGAGGTATCACCCTCACATACGTTTCCGGAAGCGTAAGCGAAGGTTATTGTGGACAAGCACAAGCACTACTCAAGCGTCTCGCAGATAAGAAGCCCACCACGTTGGTGGCGCCATGTTGCGGGTATTCTGCACATATGCAGAGCTATGCACAGGAAAATAGGACCTCGGTGTATAGTGGTGTACCAACCATGCACCTTAGTACCCACAATCCCAATCCGACTAGCTTTAGCGTCTCATTCGTTCTCCGTACTACAGCGAAGCTACCAATGATTAGACATCCCAGAACACGGACTCTCTCAGGAATCGTGGGAGCAAGAACACTCTTTCATAACTCACTCATACTTGTCCACAACGTGCGTAATAAAAGACACTGTATAGTTTAAAATGTTTATTTCAACTATCGTGCTCTAAGATAAAGTACAGGTGCCAGTACTATCAGCATAATGCAGAACGATAAAATAGTAAGCATGGTTACAATTCCATAGAACACAAACGGGGACAGCATTTTATAAAGACAGTGGATATAGGGCTAAATTGCCTTACCACCCTCCCCGTGCTAGTAACTAGTTTATTATAAAAATAGAAGACCTCTGGGCTTTGTCAGGCGGACCCCCATACCGCAATATCTAGATGCAAGGTTTACATCATCAGACAAGCTCAGCTCTTCTCCCTGGAAAGGTTTTTCTCCAAGTGCCACCAACAGGGAGATCACAATATTAAAAGCACCCGAATTTCTCCAATGCAGCTGTATTTCGTGTTATGTCTAAGTGCGAGGGGCTGACCAGATCAGCAATAACAAGGGACGTTGTTTTTCGACCTTGTACATGGTGTGCAGACGAAACCCACAGGGAACATGAGAAAAGGTGAAAGGCAAAAAGGCAGACAGTTCTAATATAACAGGGCACAAGCAGAGTCTGGAAAAACAAAGTCACAGAGTAACGTGTGCAAAAAAGGCATCATGGCAGCCAGGCCTAAGCTAACTTAGCAATGTAGACAATGAGGCCACAATCCACACCACACCTTGAGCCATGCGTGCCGGGGTAATGCCACAGCAGATGCCATGGCCTGCCCAATGGAGTCAGTGGAATCCATTCCACACTTGATGAGCAGTCTGACAGCCATCTGAAATCAACTGATGCAACTCACCCCTGCTAACCTCGGGGATCAAGGGCAAAAGTTGGCCCAAAGACTCCCACAAGGTATGGAGAAAACGTCCGAGGGCGCAGATTGTATTAGTGGAGCGTAAAGCTGCACTAGTTGAGGAAAAATCCCCTTCCCGCAAGAATCTTGTTCCCTGGACTCTTTATCAAGGGGGAAATGAGGGAGGTTCTCCATCTCAGGGGATGCCGTAATGGCCTGGACCACGAAGCTGTGGTGGGTCGGCTGCCGAACAAGGCAAGCGGGGTCACCAGGGGCAGGGCGGTATGTGTGGGCAATAATGTGGTCCACTGGCACACCTGACTCTGGTTTTGCCCATGCCCCCAATAAAATATCAGTAAGGACCTCACAAAAAGGGAGTACTGGCTCAACCCCTGACTGGCCGGGATGACAGACTTCAATAAGAGGGTCAGTAGCCTTTACCACAGTAGGCAGAGCGAGATGCAAGACATCAGCCACTCTCCTCAAAACCTCTGCCAAAGAGGAACTGGCTTCCGAGACAAGGCCAGAAGGTGACAAAAGGGAGGAAGCAGGGGACAAATCTAGCCCGCTCGCTTCACCCAGCTCCGCAATCCAGCTATCCAACCCAGAAGGTGCCACTGGCTGCTCCAAGGGGGGGTCATCTCCTCACAACCTTCCCATAACAGGTCTTGTGGATCCTCCACAAAAATGACCGGTGCAATAAATGGCTCCATAAACGACGTCGAATGGCATCAAGGAGACGCCATGCCGACGTCCGCCTGGGAAGATATTAGAGGTCGCTGTAAAGCCGGCTCTATAGTGCACACCGATTCCAGCTCCGAGTCTACCAGCGCTGCAACGCCAGGCATTGTAATGACGACCGCGTCGGACCTGAGCCGACCGACGTCACGCCGGAGTCCACTGACACCATTGGTGGCCCTGAAGGACCGTGCACCAGCACCTCAGAGACAGTTCGGGGCCTACAACACCCTTGGGGCTCGCAGGCGCTCCAGAGGGAGACGAGGGCCCAAAAACCAGAAGGAGAGCTTCATAATATCTCTGCATCTGCTTCCTGGTCGCCTCGGCTCCAGGGAAAACCCAGAGGCTCAGGAGTGATGCTGGAGCTTGAGTTTAAGCACTAGGGCGCGAGACACCTTCGTGATCCACATCGCAAGTCGAAGAAGCCCTAGTGGGCCGGACCTTTGACCTCTTACGACGCCACCTACCGTGTGATGTCAACGGAGACTGGGAACTTAGCTGTTGACCACGGGGTGAAGAGCAGCGCTCCTGGGAACAACCTCTGGCCCGGGAGGAAGACCGACGATGCAAGCTGGAAGTCTGCGACAACCGTGCCGTCAGAAGCTTCATGCGCTGCTTCCGC
The DNA here is from genome assembly GCA_963921515.1 of Calotriton arnoldi. NCBI lineage: Eukaryota > Metazoa > Chordata > Amphibia > Caudata > Salamandridae > Calotriton > Calotriton arnoldi. Next base: position 2,598,963 of record CAWUFW010000885.1, read on the forward strand.
AACGCCTTCGGCTTCAACCGCTGACAATTGTCGCACTCGTCGGCGACTTGGTGCTCGCCCAGGCACCACATACAGATAGAGTGTGGATCCGTACCAAACATCTTACGAGCACAGGGCCCACAAGACTTAAACTCAGAGGGCATAGAGCACAATGTTTCAGACGAAAAAAGTTTGTCACAGCAGGCTGAATAACAGCCAGAGATGCGCTTCTCTGGATCCGCGTTGCAGCACGGAAAAGAAGAAACTGATGTCCGCGCACCGGAGTGGACTTATATGGCTCCGCTGAAGTCATATCCGGAGACGACGTCATCACGGAACCGTACAACGCTGTCCCCGAGCACACAGAGGCACTGCTGAAAAATTTCCAGATCCAGACTAGCGCCTGGGGAGAAATCAAAAGTTAAGGAATCTGTGGCTAGATGTCTCTATCAGATACTGATCCAGATCCTTTGGCTCAGGGAGAACTACCAGAGCCTGGCAGAGACAGACACCACAGCGGGAAAGGGGAACACATGACATGAACTAGAGGAGAAACGAAAATTACTGATTTGAATACCAGCAAGATGGAATAAACCCTGTGTGTAATTTGTGAACATATGTCTGGTGTACCTTGTGCCCAGGGATTCCCGGGAGCAGATGGATTCCTCCGGCAGGAAACAAGGACAAAATAGAGGGCTGGGTTGGTGGTGTGGTCTCCTTCCCCGGTCAGAGATTTGTGGCTGCTGGTTGCAGACTTGAGAATGCTTTGCTATATCCAACTGGAGGCAGAAGGGAATTGCTCCGAGTGACTAATGGGGTTGGGGGACATTGGGGTGGGATTGGTTTAATTTTCTCTTACTCTTGGTCTCGTTATCCCAGTTGCTGAGTCACTGAGGAGAGTGGGCTACACTTTTCGGGCAGGTTTAATAATACAGCACTTTTGCTTCAGCATTGTGACTGTGGATTGCCTAAAAGGCCCTGTATCTGCGGCTCCTGACTTGTATATTTCAAGCCAGCAGGGAGGATGGGAGGTCTGATCTAGTTTCCTTACCTTCATTTGGCTTTTGTGTTCTTGTAAGGTTTTATGTGTTTCGGTTATCTGCTTTAGTTAGATTAGTTAGGTGAGGGTGGGGGCTTGAATATGCTGGATTCTGAGATGGGGTTTCCATTATAGAATTTGAGATGATATCAATTAGTAACTTTTATCTCAGGCTGATGGAGCACATCTACTGGAGAAAGGTAGCAGACCTTATTCCTTTGTCCCACAATATGGTGAAATAGTTCACATAAATGTAAAAATAAATAATGATCTTGAAATAAAAAGGTTGGGTGTCAAATCCTGTTCGGGGGGTCTACAGGGAAGGCAGAGACTACCGTGTCTCAACCATGGGGATTGAGGTATTTTTGTCTGTGGTGTTTAAGGGACTGTCCTACTATGGCTCTGCAAACTGGGCCAAGAGCAACCCTTTCCGCTCTTGACTCTCAGGGTAGCGTGGTAGAGCAATCACAGGCTTTTCAGGGAGGTAGTGTCAGGTGCTTGAGCTCAGCTTTCAACAATCAACCAACCAACACAATAGTTGCAATGTCCAGCTTAGTGCTGATCTTTTACAAAAAGAAGTACTTTAAATCACATAGTTGTATTAAATACTACACATTCAGATTGGTTATACAAGTTAGTGTCCCTGAGTGAAGTGGCACTACACCCCCTTCAATCCTTCTTAATAGTCCCTCACAGGTGGCCCTAAATCTGCAAGGATCCCCTCTTTGGAAGATAAAGAATGAACCCAGTGCAGGTGCAGTATTTTTGTTCTCATGCAGCGAAATGAGCACTTGGTTCAAGTCTTACCCTCTTTGTTGAACTGAGTAGGCAATGTTTGAGCTTCATTTATTTCTTGTTGCTCACGTGGCCCCCACTGCCTGTTTTGCTGCAGGGCCCATGGTGAGCTGGTAGCTCACAGGGTTGCTGGGGAATCAGGGTGCTTGACCTTGTCTGACTATGCCCCTGTGCTCCAGCTGCAGACGCTGTTGAGGCAGTATCTGGCAGTGATGTGGGACCACCTGGGTCGACGACAGTTGCAGTGTCGCTTAAGTCAACAGTAGCTGCAGTCCCCTTCCGGGCCTATGATGATCATGCATTGCGGCTGCTCCAGCTAGGAACCATGATGAGAGACAAGGATGAACCCCTAATATACAGGTCTCTCCCAGCACACTCTCAGGCAGCAAGCTCTGTATAGCTATTCCTCAGCCACCTGGGACACGCTTGGCCTTTGTCCTCATAGGCAGTTTCTCTTCATTCAAGACCAGAGAGACTGCATACCTCTCTCAGAAGGCAGGCTTCTAGGTGATTGGGGCTGTACTGTTCCCATGAGGAACAGGGTCACGGCTGATTTGCATATGGCTGGGTCTGAACTGGGGTGGCGAAGTGAGCTAAAGAATGACGATGGATTCAACCCAGATCTGTGACTGGGGGTGAGTGTGTGAAACGTTTCAGCGCTCCACCCACCATCTCCTTGTGTTTGCCTTGATTCGGGAAGATCCACAGCTCCTCCGGCAGAAAGGGCAGACTTCAGGCGATGTACCCTCACTTCTGGGAGACTGTCTCCTGGTTGCACCGCAGTACTTTGAGTGCTTTGCAGCACATCCTTTTTCCTAGTCTTAAGGTACTTGGACCTGGAACAAAGTAGGGTGCTTTGGGTCCCAATTTAAACACAGCCTCTAAAAACGGGATGTGGATCCACTGTCTCAAGCTGCAGAACCGGTTTGGTGTGGTCCTTCCATCAAGTGTCCTCAGGCAGCTTTCCCGACACAGTCTTTAGGTACAATGATGCTTCATACAGCAGGTAGTAATGGGGCTGTCTTCACCCAGACCATCCAGAAAATTGCAGAGCCCAGATAGACTATTCAGCAGCTCCTTGGTAACAAAAGGCCTCATAGAATTTCTAAAGGTAGCCCTGTCTTCATCCTCCCAACTTCGGAGTCTGGGTTCTCTCCCTCCAGCTACAGGAATGCAGGCAATACACTTCCTCTTGTGATCTAGAGATGCATATTACCATAAGTGTTTGAGACAATATGCCCCCCCCCCCGTCACTGATACTGGCCCTTGACTGATGAGTGACGTTTTGGACCCCCTAGTGCTCCTGCTAGATACATTGGGTGGGGCTGTCACACTACAGGAGATCCGAATCGCCATTAAGGCCATGGCGCGAGACAAAATATCTGGACCGATGACCTACCAGTCGAATTCTATGTAGCCTATGCTGAAGAACTAGCTCCAAAAATGGTCACCCTGTATGCAGCAGCCCTAGATAGAAGGCGCTTGCCTACCTCTAGCGGGGAAGGTCTAGTTATCCCACTGCTGAAGCTAGGCCGCCGCCGCCTCACGATGTCAGAGCATAATGCCCCTTATCCATGCTAAACATGGATTATAAAATTCTCAGCCACATATTGGCCACTGGCCTCCTGCCTTTTATGCCTAGATTTATTCACGCTGACCAAGCTGGGTTCATCCTGGGACGTAGCACAGCAATCAATATCCGTAGGCTTCTCTCGATCCTCAAAGTGGAGATCCCAGACAAACATAGAGCAGTGATTGTGACAATAGATATCGAAAAACCTTTCAATAGCCTGAGTTGGGACTTCCTTTACCGAGTGATGTCGAAGATGGGCTTAGGATGTAGGTTTGCCCAGTGGACTAAGCTCTTGTACTCAGCCCCCACCGCCCCAGTCCGAACTGGCAAATGTATCTTGATTCCTAAAATGTGGGATGGGGCACCAGGCAAGGATGTCCACTCTTCCCATTACTATTTGCCATAGCAGTTGAACCGTTTGCCAATAGTGCACGCTTTGACGTGCCGTATAGGTGTTGTACATTCAAGGTAGATTAAATCACAACGCCCTGTACACAGACGAGATGCTTTTGTTTCTGCGGGATGTGGATAAAAACCTCTTGGGAGCAATATCACTTCTGGAGTGTTTTAGAAATGTGTCCGACCTCCACATAAATTGGCAGAAATCTCATTTATTTACGCTCAGTGGTGCAGTACCCCAACCCCTGGATCGGAGTGGCCTAGCATGGAAGAGGTCCTGTGTGAAATATTTGGGAGTCGAGGTCTACCACGACCCATACGATCTCCTGGAGGGCAACATCGATGCAGCCCTTAGAGGTTTTTGCGTCAGTGTGGACTTTTGGAAGATCCTGCCACTGTCCGTAGTGGGGAGAATTGCAGTAGCTAAGATGGTGGCACTCCCATGTCTGGTGTACTTCTTCACGACACTGCCCATTGTTATTCCCCGCCGGATTTTCTGGGACCTAGATTTATTATTGATCGAACTTATCTGGGGGACAGGCAGACGCTGAGTGGCATTGGCGAAGTTAAAACACCCAACGGCGGAGACAGGCCTAGCTAGGTCTACTGCTTGGTGGCGCAACTTCTGTGGTTCAACCAGTGGATCTTTTCGCAGATAATCCAAGGAGTGCGAGGGGCGACCCAGAGTATCAATACACTATTCCAGGTTCTACTAAACCCCAGGTGGCCGCTTCGGGACACTAAAATGGACCTGCAGGTTATTCGCCACAGCTGGCGTCATTCACTACAACACGCTAATATGTCCTATTCACCAGATCTGACACTACGGGGGATCGAACAGGTAGAACCGAGAAATGCACTGATGGGTCTAGCGGATTGGTCTCAATATGGGGTGACCCGGGAGGGTGATCTATACAGAGATGGGGAACTCCTGACATTTGACGACTTCTCAACCACATTAGAACTACCGTGGGGCCAATTTCTTTTACACCAAACAGCAGTAGCAACTTTACGCAAACACTGGAGAGCTGGCATAGCCGAATCCACTCCCTCACAAGTTTTATGCACTGTGACTGGCCATTTGAAAGCGGTGACATGCCTGTATCAGGCATTACAGTCCAACATTACTACACCTCTGGTGGAATTACATGAGAAATGGGAAGAGGACATTGCACTCCCAATTGTGGAAGCAGAATGGGATGAGATACTTACCAACAGCTACATAGTATCTAGGATCGCTAGATTCAAGCTGATTAATTTTTACTTTTTACACAGGGCATACCCCACTTCCGGTGAAATCATATGACTTTTCCGAACCTCTGGAGCAGCATGCCCCAGATGTGGGGAGCAGGGTTCTGAATTGCTGCAAATGGTGTGGTCCTGCCTCATGTTAGTTGATTATTGGAAGGGAGTGGTTGAATGTATCAATTTGATCACCCCGAGGTCCATCCCATATACTCCACTGGCCTGCTTACTGGGATGGTTCCTGCGACCCAACAAACTTAAAATCATCACCAGATTTGTAGATTTGCCCTGGTCCTTGCGAAGCAGGAATTCACCATGCACTGGAAGGCCTCTAGGTGCCCTAGGTTGGTTAAAGGAGGAAGCACTTTACCCGGTGGGCGGGATATGAAAGGGCAGTATTATTCTGAGAGGCAAGAAGAGGTTGAGGTTCGACGGATACGGCCAAAGCGTGGGATCACCTAGTGGATTGCCTTGCAGAGCGTGAACTAGATACCACTGATCGTTCCCAGTTGCCTGCGAGTGAACCAGAAGAGTGGAAGTCCTAGACACAAATACTGCCTTCCCATCATGGACTATATGGGTCTTCTCATGTATGGATATTTGCTGTGATATTAGGGCATGAGGGGTATATAATGTTTTCTGACATTTACGGGCAGGGACATATGTTGGGTGGCAATAGGGGACGGGGGAATTACTGTTTGTGCTGGAAAGGGGTTGCTTTCAACGTCACGTTTCATGCCACATATTGACTTGCATACTGTAACAGCAATTCTGCTGTCCAACTATTGTTGGAAACCGCATTAAAATTGTTTAAAAATAAAATTATTTCTTGTTTGTATAATAATTTCCAAGTTGAAAACAAGCTTGTGTACTGGTATTACTACAACTTTTTTAGGTAATTTACATAATTTCATGTTACAGAGCACATACTTGATGATGATGAAACTGTGGTAAAGGTGCGTTTTCAGACAACTCGTAGGTCACCCCATTTTTAAAGAGTGTTGGTTGAAAATTAAGAAAACTGTGACAAAACAGGAGTCACTGCAAACGTGATAAGAGCCAACATCAAAACACTAAAGTGCAGCATACATGAGGAGGGGAGGGAATATTGGAAGGCACATTCTAAGTTTGAAGGAGTAGGTGGACTGGCTGGAATTGTCTGTGCTAATTTAATTTGGGGATTTAGCCTTAGTTTGAGACTACGTTCATAGCCTGGCTTTGGTCAATTTACCAGCCTACCTGTGACGTTGAAACAGGCAGTTGACATACCTCCTATAAAAAGAAGGTCCCTCTTTTCCTTTTTTGAAATGGGTGTAATTCTGTTGTTAAGTTCAGTTTGGGGGTGAAAGAAAAGGCGTTCCTAGATCAATTGGGAGTCCATTATTACTAGTAATTATAGATATGAGTAATGTGAGATACCTTGACAGTCAAGTGCTCCAGAGTAAGTTGGTCTGCATAGATAATTGGATTCTTTCTGTACATAAATTTAGATTGCGGTGACTTGAAAGGGTGCAATTGAAAAATGTATCAATTTATTCTTTTGTAGGCCAGGCAAAGCACGAAAAGGCGTGAGGTCTTGTTCGAGGGTGCATTAAGTAATTTTTGGAAATTATGACCACAAGTGTTCCATTGCCAGTATATTTCCATATATCGATATCTGATGAGATAAATCAAGTAAGAATCGCTATACAGTCAACAGTATTAGTGAGATAGCTATGCTCATATGAGTGATAGTCAAGTAATGACTCGCCTTTACCTCAGTGTTTGTGTTGTGCCAGTTTGATTGCTGGGAGGCAGCAGATATGGGTTCACAGCACAGCTTCTGGTACTGTGGAGAGCTGGAGGCAGAGGTCTGGTCTTCAACCGGATCTGTGGTCTCAAGCAGTCTGTTCAGAGAAGGTTAATCCTAGGTATTATTTTTTTGATCTTTTAAGGGTAGTTGCGTGCAAAAGTGGACCTTTGGCCTGGACGTGACATGAAGACTGCTCAATTTTGGACTGGGTAAGCAACACAAGATAGTGGTGTTTGGTGCCATCTTGGAAGTATATCTTAAATTGCCATGAATCGGTATGTACCGGTAATGGTGAGACTTGTTGGTTTAGGAATTTGAGAAAAGGAGGGTTTAAGCTGACTGCTAGTTTTGTAATGTCAGTGTTTAATAAGTATGCTGTTGGTGTGTCTGACTTTGATTAAAACGGGCATCTTGGTTATATGTGTAGATGTTGTCCCACATCTCAGTGCGATTAACCACAGGTTGTGAAAATGTGGTGGTATTAGTCCATATCAGCTGGATGCAGTTCAGTGGTTAAATCTGTTATTTAGGCAATGTCCACCTTGGCAATGTGTTGCCATTATAGAGAATAAGAGAATAGAGAGAGTGTGGGCATAACAATGCCAATGGGTGATTCAGTGCATTTCCAGTGGATCAGTACTGAGCGATGCAATCAGTGTTGTGCCATTTGAGGTTTAATTTAGACATGTATGATTTTACGTTGTTATGCCATAATTTCTTTGGCCAACATCAACGGTTTACATTTTGTCACGTCAGTGCTCTCCATTTACAATCATTAACATTGCACAATGCAGTGTACTATTTGCATACAATTGTCTTACAGTTATTCATTGTAACATATTGCAGGTATTGTACAAACCACAATTAAATAATATAATTTTTCTCTGTACTTGAAACATTTGTGGTCATTTGCAAAGTGTTCTGTGGTTTTAACTAGTATACTAGAACACATTTAATAATTATTATCTCAAAAACGTATGGTAATCTGCATCTCTATATCACAAGAGGAAGTGTATTGCCTGCATTCCTGAAGCTGGAGGGAGAGAACCCAGATTCCGAGGTTGGGAGGATGAAGACCGGGCTACCTTTAGAAATCCTATGAGGCTTTTTGTTACCAAGGAGCTGCTGAATAGTCAGCCTGGCCAGTAGGGTCCCCACCTTAACGCGCTCAACGTGATCGCATACCATGTACTCGCGATAATCAAAGTAACTGAGCTTTTCAGTGTGGACCTCCAGCTGCTCCTGAGCCTTCAAGAGCTTTTGCTTTAGGCAAGGGTTCCCAGGCCTGGCCAGTCTCCCAACGCTCTCTCATGAGCTTCAACCTCTCCTAGTATGCGTCCCACTCCCACTATCTCTGCTATACATCGCCCCCTAATGAATGTCTTCAACGCATCCCACTCGACCAATGGCAAAGTGGTTGAGGCCTCAACATCTGCAAAATAATTACGTATGGTGTAACCGAAGGTTTGTAAAAATACTGAGTCCTCTAGAGACCCCACCCGTAGGCGCCAATTTGGTATTCGCAGCTGTTCTCTATGCCAATTTAGGGAAAGCAACACTGGGTTGTGGACTAAGACCATCCAACATAGATCCTCAATGTTCCGGACCACTCCATGGACCCCTGGGGAGCACAGGAAAGCATTGAGGCGGCCGGGCATCCCCGAATAGAAGGAATTAATCCCTGGCCCCGGAGTGCAGTAGTCTCCAGGAGACCACTAACCCCCATCCCTGTTGCTAGGTCCAGAAGGCCAGTGCCAGTGCCAGCGGTGGACCAGGGAGTCCCCCAGTGATGGGTGGAATCTGTTGAGAGTTGGGTCTGCGACACAGTTGAAGTCCCCGCCCAGCAGTATGTTCTGTGTCATATAGGAGGCCGAGATTCAAGATAGGTCAGCAAAAATCCCCCCTGGTCGGTGTTAGGAGCATAAATCCCTACAATGGTCAAGTCATGGCCCGCGAGGCGACCTGTTACTTTTACATATCTCCCCTCAAGGTCAATCAGTTTGTTCGTCTTTTAGAACGGTACACTAGGGCAGATCCAAAACAGGACCCCTCTAGCGAAAGAGGAATGTGAAGTTGCATACAACTGTCCCCGCCATCTTTTTCGTATTGCCTCCCTCTAAGTGGCAGCGAGGTGAGTCTCCTGTGGGAGAGCTATGTGTGCCCCCCTCTTCCTTAAATATGTATGTACCTTATACCTTTTGGCTATGTTATTCAGACCCGACGTTCCAACTGCTAAAGTTATAGATTAGGGTGGATGCCAGCTACAACGCCTCTCAGCTTCACATCACACCAAACTCTGAAGAGGTATCTAAGCCCACAATTGGCCCTTTGAACAGGTAACAATAAGGCAGGAGCAGTTTGCAGGCACATGTTAGTCTATCACATGGCATTGTTCCATAACAATAACATTAGCACAATTAAATGATTTTCGGCTGATGAGCCAGGAGTAACCAGAGGCAGAGACATCGCTGAGCTTTGTGTGGAGTGTGAGGCATGGTCGGAGTCAGTGTCTCTTGGGTCATCCTCTCCCATCACGGAAGGGGGATTGGAGCCAGCTCTGCTGATGGCCGCCACCACCTCCCACTGTTCGTGCAGTGCCTGGGATCTAGATGGGATACCCCCTGTTTCCCTCCTCGGTTTGTTCCTGGGGGGTCTCCGAGGTGCCCTAGAGTATTTGAGCATTCTCCTGTCTCGGGGAAGCGATCAATCCATTTCTAGAGTGGTGGGGGAAAGTTAAAGAAGTGCACTTCATCCCCATGAGTCACTAATTGTCTGGCAGGAAATAGCTTAGGTAAACCCAAAGTTCTGAGGTGCTTTTTGGCATCTATGAAATAGACTTGTTGTTTTTGGACAACCCTAGTGAAGTCCGGGAAGATCATTACCTTTTGATTTTCCACCATGATGTCTCCTTTCATCGGGGTCTGACCAAGGATGTGGTCTTGGTCTCTATAGTGTAAGAGTTTCGTCACTACCGATTAAGGGGTGGGAAGGAGCCAGATAGTCGATGTTGGGCCGGGAAACTGTGTGCACGTTCAAGTGCTTAGAATGGGAGAGTCTCTCCGGTGCCACTTCATCACGGAGCCAGTTCTCCAGCCAGCTGATCATATTCCCATTGGGGCCTTCTATGCGATCGGGCAGGCCTATTATCCGAATGTTTCTCCTGGCCCTATTTTCAGCATCTTCAGCTCTACACTCAAGGCTCTTAACCAGCTCCCACCAATGTCAACTAGTACTCACAGAGTTCAATGCAGCCAGAAGCCGGTGTGATTACTGTGGGCCTCCGCTTCTCATGAGTTGATGGACCCTCAATGTACTCGGCCCGGTGTGTCCCAGTGGGGGGTGTGGGGGCTACCCACTGCTCTGGGTCATTTAGTGCCAGTACCCGACCAGGCCCACCACTTGAAGTGCGTCTGCAGTCGATCCACTTTGCAGATCGCGGCAGGTATGCACTCCCAGGTGACTATGATTTGGAGGCCCACATCTCAATCAGCTCCCAGTGTACTCCAAGTGTGTAAGTTAAACCTCCATGGCATCATGCCCTCTTACTGCAGGTCGGTCTTGCCCCCGCAATATGGAAAGGGGTGTCACATCATGTAACCTCAGAGGCCAGGTCGAAAATCATTGTGTGCTGGTGTCGGCCAACTAGGCCCCAGTGATGGTGGCAAGGGGATGCGCCACAGGACAGACGGCGTGCCCCAACCCTAGCCAGTCGCCCCAGGCAATCGCGGCCCGTAATCGGGACCTGCCAGCAGTTTCAGTCAGACGGGGACGGCAACCAGCGATTCGTACCATCGGCCACACCAAATCAGGTTCTCCCTTGGAGATTCCAGCAGGGGCGATTCCCAATGCAGTTCGGCAGTTCAAGTTGTACTATACGGGCCCTGCGCCACTGGCTCACCTCTAATCACGGGTCCCAATTCGCCGGCCCCTGCTGCTTTCTTCGCTGCTTAGCACTCCATTAGTTATACAGGTCTCCACCCTGTATGGTCTTCACAGGGACAACGGACCGCTTGACACATGAACCAGCCTCACTCGGCCGGAGGCCGCAAGCACGCCAAAGACCAGGCGGGCCCCCAGGTCTGAAGGTTCCATGCCTGCCGCCTCCGCGCTGCTCCACTCCTGTACCCACAGTAGTCCAAGGGATCAGTTGGCCGAGGCTCCTTCGTCGCTCCGGGCTCCTGCTTAATTCAGGCAGATCGGGCAGCACATTCTCCTGCAGGAGCCTAGTTTTAGGTCTCGGCTGGGCAGGGGGATATATTCCCTTGCGTCACTGGGCCAATTTGGGCCAATAGTGTGATGGATGCCCCCGGATGGTGGAGTTTAGCTGGGAGCGCCGCAATCCACATCTTAAGCCATCGACGCCAAGCCACGCCCCCTACAAACAAGCATTACATGATATTGTTTTTCTTTATGCCTGAAACATTTGTGTTAATTTATGAAATCTTATGTGGCTTCAAATGGTATAACAAAACGTATATATGACAATTAGGGTCTCAAAAAAGTATGGTAAACTGTATCACTATCACAATTGCATTAACTCACTAGGAAAAAGAGACATACCAAGAGCAGGTGCACATACCCTACTACATCAGTACTATATTCAACCTGTCTACTAATCAGTTGAGTTAGGCCTGGAGGCCCTCATCACATGTTTTTTTCTCAACACATTTTCACTGTCTGGAAGCACAGTCCTCACCCTCCATCTTGAGCTATGCCATGCCAGAGGCATCTAAAATTAATCTCACCAGCCTCCATTACTCAGAGTTAACAGATTATCATGAAAAAACACGTTACATGATCTACATGTGCGCACACACTTGACATACACCGGGAATGCCAGGGCAAGGCTCTGGCCATACACATAATAGCAAGACTTTATACAAGTAGACCAGTAGGCCTCACTCCTACTGAAACAGATAAAAAGGTCTGGTCGCACTAATGATCTTTTTAGAGCATGTTATCCTACCACCACAGTTTTATGTGCTATACCCAGGACAGACACAGTGTTCTCAGCCCATAAGGAGTGCATGCTTTGGTCACCCTCCAGGTCAGAGGACAAATACAGGACCTCACATAGTGAAGGACAGGCCTAGGACTCTCTGCACACACTAAGATCAGCATGATGCTAGGGCCAACATAAAAGTTAAGATACCAGATATGCATGCAGTTGGGCACTCGGAGCAGGAACACATACCTGTATGCAGGAAACATACCTGTATACCATGCAGGGGACATTCCCGGTCAAACAAGGGGAGGCCAGGATTAATGAGACAGGGCTTTCCCCAGGCATTCTACTCTTCCACTCACACTAAGCATAGCAGGGTGGCCATAATTCAAAAGAAAGGACCTCTCTTTCTAAGTGACAATAGTAAATCGGACAAGCAGGAGAGATTCTTGACTCTAGGGGATTACTTGGCTGGAAAGCAGGTGGCCACAGCAATGATTTATTCACCAACTACTGCCCAGGATACTTTCTGGCAACTTAGGGAGAAGTAGCAGTGGGAGATATTTCCATAGCTGTAGATTTTAATGTGGTAAAGGGTTGACAAAAGGACAGGTCCAGTGGAAGGGCTAACTAGTACACCGGAGCCTTTTGCAAAAAAATAAAGGGAAGTCTGTTGGAAGATTGTTTGAGAGAAGTGGTTGGAGCTCCACATGGAAGATAAAAGCTTTACTTATTTTTCACATGCCCACATATCACAATATGACAAATGACTGCATTTTAATAAGCAACGAAGCAAACACAAGGAGATGATGGACGGAGTGCTGAAACTTTCCAGACACTCACTCCCAGTCACAGATCTGGGTTGAATCCATCATCGTTCTTTAGCTCACTTTGCCACCTCAGTTCAGACCCAACCATATGCAAATCAATCTTGACCCTGTGCCTCATAGGGACAGTCCAGCCTGAACTGCCAAGCCAGGTCTTCCCTGAACCGGAAACAAGCATCCTGGGACTGGTTCCGGGGTAAAATCTCTCATCAGCCAGGCTAGCTTGATTCCAGTGGCAAAGTGAGCAAAGTAAGCAACGCCTGCGCCCCCAGTTGAGTAAGTTGAGAGTGGGACAATGTATTTTTCATGCTATTCCGTGGTGATCTGTTGCGGGAAGCTTCAGGTTCAGAACGGCAGGCACCCGACCTTGACGAATGTGTGACTACAGGAGGGTGCCTAACGCCAGATGCGCATGAACACTGAACCACCCGAATATTATGAGTTCTTGAAGTAAAGGATCCTTACTCAAGGTGTGAGCCACAGGCCTAATTTGTTTGCATGGGCGGACTGCTTAGACAGGCAGTGACATTTATGGCCCTGACCATCATACCAGGGTGTGGATAGGCGCTGATGATGAAGCATGTCACTATTAGGTGGGTGAGGAGTCAACCAAAATCTTTGGATCTCCCCATGACTCTCTCCTCTGGCAAGTTAATCCTAGCTGCCCTTTTGTTTGTTTTTCCTAAAATTGCCATAAGCTGCTAAATTTGAATATCGAAATGGGTCTATCTAGAGCTCCATGGTGGAGACTGCACCTGATTATGTTATGTATGTTGCAACACCTTGAAAGCATTTGTAAGTGGAAACTTATTAGTCTCATAACACACCTGCCCAGGCTGAAAGATCTGGAAACTCGAAAACTGGAAGGGGAGCTGAGGAAACTAAAGGGAAAGAATGTGGCAAAACCTTCACCAATGCTCCTTTGTAAACCGACATCTGCTAGAGGTCAACTGAGGAACGTCTACACGAATAGAACAGACCTCACACTACTCCATCTGATGAGTTATTACAGTGTGCCCACGAACAAGTTGGGTTCCTCCCTAGCGCACCCACTATGGGGTAACAGGGAGAAAACTTGCATTAAGGAGACCATGATGTCTCAGGGGGACACTCAAATTTCGCAGGGGACAAACTACTGGAATATCAGAGGTATTATGCCTCCCTATACAGTGGAGATACATTTGCCTGCTTGGCATGCACAATATGTTCTACCCAGTATCATATTGCATCAAAAGTAACAGAAGAGGTGGTCCAGACGCCAATTAAGACTCTGAAAAATAAGAAAGCTTTAGGAACCATTGGGTTTGCAGGACATTTTTACCAGGTGCTTGTTTCTTGGCCTCAACTCATGCTGCAGTAATATCCCAGGACTTCCAGGTCTCACACTTTGGCAAAGTGAGGCGGATCCTTCACTGTCGCAGCAAACAGTTTCAGTTCGCCCCACCTCAGCTCTTTCGTGCAGCATCTTCTGCATGCAGAGCACCTGCAGAGCACCTAATTTGGCAGTCAGTCAGGTCCCTTTCAAAACAGAGTTAAGGCAGTCTCTCCTGGCAGGCTGGTCGAATTCTTCACACTTCTGGCCTTGAACACAGCAAGGACAGTTGGCTGTAAATACTTCAACCCTACAGCACAGAAAGTTTCTCGGTGACCACTGGTGTGGACACACATGGATTCATGAAAAGACATGTTGACAATGTCTGGAAGCTTCAGTCCAATTTTTATACTAAAGTTACAGAAAGCATTTCTGAGTTACACAACTCAGATCCAAGACTGGTTTTGGGCAGTTCATGCTTTTTGCTTCTCCCATCAGACTGGTCCAGCCATAGGCTTTATTTTTTAGTGTCAGCAGGAAGGTGGGGTGGAGCAGGAAGGTGGGGTGGAGCAGGAAGGTGGGGTGGAGCAGGAAGGTGGGGTGGAGCAGGAAGGTGGGGGAGGAGCACAGAGTCTCCTGTCAATGGGAGACCCAAAAAAGGGTACAAAAGAGGTAGAGGTTGACCTACATAACTACCTGTTAACCTGTGGGGGTAGCCCTTTCAGTGAACAGAGGGGCACGGAAGTTTACCTGATTTCTAAGGGTTCAGTCTCCTTTCTTTGACACCCTGAGGCCACTTTAACCATTGTTTTTTCTGTAAATTTCTATGCTTTTAAAATGTAAAGTAAGTTGTCCATTGCTGAGCACGGTGTTGGGTTGGGTGCAGCGTATGGCCTGTGGCCAGGCCCTGCGCCCAACCCCCAGCAGATGCCCACACCCCGATGGCGTGGGGTTGGGCAGAGGGCCTGGCCTGTAGCTAGGCCCTGCACCCAGCCCCTTACGGGCGTGCATGCCTTACTAGGTCATGTAACAATATAAAGGGTGTCATTTTAAGTAAGGCAACCCTACTACCTTTGTCAAAGAGTCAGACACCAAAATATTTTTTGACAAGGAGCTAGCCTACTGGCTTTATCGAGGGGTCAGCACATCGCATTTGGCAACCTATTTAATAGTGATTGTCATAAAATATTTTCAACAAAGCATTAAAAAAAAAAAAGGTAACATGTCTTTGAGTCTTTTTTTTTTTCTTCAACATGTTTCAGGCTACAAAGTGAAGCCATAACAGCAACCACAAGATATCCCTTCACTCCAGCTGAAGAACATTCAGCTCTGAGTCTTTAAATAAAAATTGATAAGATATCCTGGGGTCATAGATTCAATGACCCAGGAGACTTGCTGTGATTTTTAAAAAATGTTTCTCAGGAACTGCTGCGCTCCCTGCATCCCTTCACAACATTAAAAAAAAGTGCTCAGTGGTGCTCCTGCCCCTTCTTGTGGAACCTTCAGCATGATCAAATAATATTCCTACAAAGCCCTAATAGGGCATTATGGGACACTCCTTGCACAGAGCCGTGAATAATAAAGGAGCACCTCCTCCCTTTCATTGTGATTTTTTATTATTATAATATTATTTTGGGGTATTCTGGTCCCACCTGGGACACTCACACTTTATATTAACCTTGGGGCCTCAGGTAGATCCCCAAGGCCCATGCGGACCCTGACAGCTCCCCAGCCAGCACCCATTGTGGGTGCTGGCGGAAGGCAGACATTTAACTTTTACAGTGGGTGCCCAGGTGCCCACCCAGAGTACCCACTTTTTTTTTTTTTTTTTTTTAAATTTGGGGCCTCACACGGACCCTGCAGGCTCCCCAGTCAGCACCCATCCTGGGTGCGGTGGGAGCCGGCTTTATTCCTTTGCTCCCACCGGGGTGGGAATAATTTATTTCTCTACTCCTGCCCAGCAGGAGCAAATTTGTGTTCCCGGACCAGAAGAGTGCGGGCACGGAATTAAATTTGTATTCCCTGCCCACACTCTCCCGGGCACGGAACACCAATGTCCCAGGAGATGAGGTTCCAGAAACACTGCTCTCTTCGGGCCCCAGTGTACAGCTCGGAGAGTATTGGGGAGCATGCCCCACCTCTGCAAAAATTTACAATTCACCGATCCACCCCTTCCCCTCCCACCTCAGGGGACTTATTTTTAAAGGACAGGAGCCCATCCTTATTTTGTTTAACCATAATAAATGGTAACCCCCCCCCCGGATCCCTCTGGAAACCTCCCCCACCAGGCCTAGGGGGCTGGGTATCTCTACTCTGCCCCTCATATGTTTTTGATATGCTTTTTCTAGGACAGGGTACTGGGATCCCCAAACTCCTAAAATGTCTGCCCCACATATTTGTTGCTGTTGTGGCAGCCAATCAGATCATGCGATCTTATCTTTAGATCTGTAGGCCCCTGCAAAGACATACATAAATTCTGAACCTTAATTTCAGATTTAAGTACAAAAAGCATACTTTCTGGACCAATATCCAGCTTGATGCCAAATTTGGTGTAATTCTGTTCAGCGGTTTTGACTGCGTTTAATCTTCCTATGGAAAATTGCATGGGGAAAATCCGCTTAGGGCCCCCTTTTTCTTGGCCCCCGCTTGACAGATCACCCCAAAACATTCCAGGAAAGAGCGGAGGTGGATGAGACTTTTTTTGGAAAGTTTTGTGAAAATTTGTCAAAAGTTATGAAGATCTGTGAAAAGTTATAGGCAAACCAAAAACTCAATTTCCTATGATAGTTCGAGGAGATAATGATTCTTATAACAGACTAATACATCAGGGATTACAAATTAATTGAAAGGTGAATAGTAAAATGAATTTGGAGGAGAATTTGAACTAGGGAGGAGAGTACTGTCTGGCGGGCAGACTATTTGGTCCTCAAAAAGCCAGCAAAGCTCTCTAAACACGAGATAAGAGAGGAAGGAGACTCAGCTGGGTGCAAACCCAATGAACCTCGTTTGCCATGGACACCACTTATGCCACGCTAGTTGCTGAAGAGGCTGTGGGCATAAAAGAAACACAGAAAATACAGACATGGTGGGAAAGAAAATAAAAAGAGTAGATGACGCTTTCTTTAAACCTTCAGATACCGCTCACACAAAGAGCCATATGGTTTCAGAGGACATATGGTTTCAGAGGACCCTCTAGAAGGCTCCTGTGTAACTGGATAAAAAGTGCTTTTGAAACGAATAAAGGCACTGTCTACTGACCAGAGTGCGCACTCGGTTAATGTGAATATCAGTTTTTCTTTAATGCTTATAAAGGGAGCAGCAGTAGCGGCTCATACAGGCACATTGGAGTGCCAACAGGACAATGTGGATGAGTTCTTAGAAAGAGTGAGGAGTTTCAAAATGGTGCTATAGATCTTGCTGAGAATGGATGCAAAATTGGCTACACTAGATAATGCAAGACCTGGAGCTTATCTGTGAAAACCTAGGATCCCTACTACGGTCCTGGGTGGAGAAAAGCTGGGGGTTGAATAGGGCTTTCTAGCATCTGTATGTGGTTCAAAAGACTTGAGGGAGATATAGTGCCTGCAATAAGTATACTGGGTCCCCACAAGTTGTTCAAAATTGAGTGACTTGGTAGGAGGCACAGTGATTAACTTTGACATCAACAGATCTGAGAACTGCGATATAGGGCGGGCAATGCCATCATAATGAAGGAGACACTGATGCGAAATTGAGCCTGTTAGTGATAAAAAATAATGAAAAAATTAAACTCACGGATACCTGCTGAGTTTAAAGGTGGACCATGATGGTAAAAAGTACTGCGTCATGCTAGTCGATGTGGCAAAACACTTTCTTCTACGATCAAACCCCATGCATTGGCAGCAGTCATTCTAGAGTGACTCATTAGGTGATTTTGGGTGGGGTAGCTAACAGTTATCTCTGAGCCCAGACCCTCTAGAGCTTGAAATGTTAGATGAGGAAGTGAATGGCAAAGAGGAACACGATCCTTGCAGGTGTTAGAAAACTGTGCGTTCTCATTTTTGTCCTTTCTCCATCTCTCCTGCCTTTTCGAGTCTTTGTTGGTAACACAGAGTATAAACAGACTACCATTTATTTATGATTTATTTTATCAAACTGGAGATGTTGTAAGTCTAAGAGTGTTTTAGAAAGAAGAATTCAGGAGCTGTTACGGCTTGGCAGCTGTTTTTTTTTTTATAATGTACCCTCTTGTGAAAAGAGGATGTTATTTACCCAGTAAGCATCTGTTTGTGGTATGTAGTGCTGTAGATTCACATGCTGTGCATACTCCTGCCATCTAGTGTTGGGCCTAGATGTGTGCAAGTTGTTTTTCTTCAAAGAAATCTTTTGAGTCATGAGTGACTCTTCCTCTTACTGGTAATGGGCATGAGCATCAACTCCATTGTGGCCTGGTTGGAAAATCGGGATTAGTGCCTGGAAGGAATTTATCCTGACAGCATTTGGATAAGCCATGCTAACTTCTGAGTTGAGGATTGCCCCAGATAGGGCTATCTCTGGAGGGGTTGTAGGAGGGATTCTTTAGTGTTGATGGTAAACCCTAACCTGGTTGGTGAAGGTGCTTTATTGTGAGCGGAGTTTGTTCGTGAAACTTTTGACGGGTGGTCCTCTTGACAAGCCAGTAGTCCAGATAGGAGAACATATGAATGCCCGGTCTGTGCAGATGAGCAGCCACAACCGCAAGGCACACGGTGAACACCCTTGGTGCAGCGGTGACCCCAAAGGGGAGCCCCTTGAACTGCCAATGCTTTCTACCGATTTCAAACTTGATATACCAGCGATGTGCCGGGTGGATTGGTATGTGGAAATAAGCACCCTTCAGTTCGAGAGCGGCCATGAAGTCTCCTTGTTGTAGCAGCAGGATGACATCCTGTAGAGTAACCATGTGGAAGTTCTCTGAAAGAATGTATTTGTTTAGGGGCCTGAGGTCTGGAATGGGTTGAAGAGAACCATCTTTTTGAGAATGAGAATGTACAAAGAGTATACTTTTGAGCCCTGCTGATAGTAGGGGACGGGTTCTATGGCCCCTTTGAGAAGGAGCGCTTGGACCTCTTACCCAAGTACCCTTTCATATTCTGGGGAGAGTTTGTGTTTGCAAGGTAGAATGGTGGCAGGTGTGGAAGTGAGCTGCAGACAATCATGTTGGATAATATCCAACACCCACTGGTCGGACGTGATGCTCTGCCATGCGGTAAAGTACCTTTGAAAGCGCTCCCCAACAGGTGTTGTATAATCGGGGGGGAAGTAATTCAGAGCTTAGTGGTGGTGGCAGCTTCTCTGGAGGATCCACCTTTACCCCTGCCTTTTGAGTTGTTGCCTCTATAGGACCCTAAAAAAGCCTCTGGGAGAGGACTGTTGGGTGTGTGGCTGTTGGTACGAGGTGGAGGCCTCAGGGGAGGCAGTCTTTGAGCCTACACGGTAGGGCGTCTGGCGAAAGGAGCCGAGAGGGGTAGGTGTTTGAAGAACGTCCATCGCTTTAGTCGTCTCCGTATCTTTCTTTTTTCTCCAACATCTGGTCAACCTGCTGTCCAAACAGATGTTGGCCATTGAAAGGCAGGTTGAGCAAGTTTTGCTGGACTTCTGGCTTGAAGCTTGAGATATACGGAGCCAGGCATGCCTACGCAGAAGGACACAGGAGTTGACCCCACCCTTGGAGCAGTGTCTGCAGCATCTAGTGCGCAGCACAGGGTGTTGTTGGAGATCTGCTTTCCTTCAGAGTCGATCTTATAGCCACTTTTTCTGTGCTCCTCTGGGAGATGTTGGAGGAACTCCTCCATTTCATCCAAATGGGCATGGTCATACCTAGAGAGTTGCCCAATGGAATTGGCAATTTGCCAATGGTTGGCTGATTGCGCAGCTACCCTCTTGCCTGCAGCATCTATTCATTTACTCTATTTATCTGGTGGAGGGGCATCACTACTAGTCTGAGAGCTAGCCCTCTTACGGGTGGTAGCAACTACTAGAGAGATGGGGGGAAGCTGGTCATGAATGTACAGAGGATCAGTAGGGGAAGTTTTGTATTTTTTGTCCATCCTAGGTGCAATGACTCTGGCGCAGACAGGGTTGTTAAAGATGCCCGGGATGTGACCGAGCATGCCTTTAATCATGAGAAGGTACTGTGCGGAGCAATAGGAGGAGGACAGGGTCTCGAATAGGAAGTCCTCCTCTAAAGGCTCAGTGTGGAGATCCACCTTGTGGAAGGATGCAGCCCAACCAATATGTTCATGGTAGGACATGGAGTCGTCAGGAGGGGAGGAACGGGCAGGGTACAGGTTTGGATCTGTGTACCCTGGTGGGTCAGCATCATAGAAGACCCAGGGATCCTACTCCAGAGGAGTGTCGATGGTATCCACTGCGCCTTGTCTCCCCAAATCTGAATGAGGGGGGGCGTGGCTTTGCCGGCTGCAAGATGGCTGCACTCTGAGTGGGCTCTGCTGGCCAAGCTCTAAATCTGACAAAATCCTGCAGACCTGCGTGGTTCTGATCTCCCACGGAAAGCGATCATGGCTACGTGCAACTAGGGGCAGAATCTGATCTCCTCGAACGCGCGACACCGCGCTGCGGCACAGAAAGACAACACCAGACGTATCCTGGGCCTGCGCGCGGCTGTGGGGCCTACTCTGCGGTTTGTTGAAGAAGGCGGCGCTGGGCGGAAGCTGAGTGCTCTCATCGCCCGTACACGCTCCTACCAAAGCCTGGAGCGGATAGCGCAGCTCCCGTGGAGACTGCTGCCTGCCCCGGACGCCGGGTGAGTGCTGCGCCACGTGGGAGGGTGGTCGGCAGCGAGGTGGGGGCACGCGTGCCTCACCGCGGGGGCTGTGTGACTTGCGAGCGAGTGCCCGCTCTTCCATCGGCCGTGTGCGGCCCATTGCCGTGAGCCCCGGGCCCTGCGACGTGGGCGGCTCGCCCCCGCGTCTCCCCGCTGCTGTCTGCCTCTGATCGGCGGGCGCTCCTTGCGGCCCTTCCTGCAGGACTCCCTGGCGCGTGGGTGACCATTGCCCCAGCGCCCCACCACCGTGAGCCTCCTGAGCCCTTGGCTTCAACCCGCCTCACCGGGCCGCCGACTCAACACCTCCTTGGTCCATTGCTGCCAACGAGCCCCAGCTACCTAAAGCTGCCCCCGTGCGCGGGGCCATCGCGCACTCTAATCCTATCGAGTCCCAGATAATTATCTGCGATACGGCACAAATTCTGCTGCCAGCACTACCGCACTCGGGATAACAATTTGCGGTACACCGACGCACTAATTACCTCGCTGGAGGACACGGCAACTTGCAAGCTGCTACACCCACTGGGGGGGGGGGGCTCCGCTGTCTTGCTGCTGCGTGCGGCTGCCTTCCCAGTGGCCTACACCTCTATATTCTCTGTAAAACCCTAGCGGCTCCTGGTGCCACTCCGCCTGCTACCCTAGAAGCTCCTGTGATCTCACGCTCAAGACACCATCTGACCCCCCCCCCTCTTTTGGATATTCAGGTGCACAGTGGTGGGCTCGCCCTCCTGTAGTAGCCCAATCATGGGCAAGGTGGACCCCAAACGACCCAAGTTAGCTTTCAAACAGCGCAGGCCGACCAGGCAGGAGGGGTCGACGCCGGAAACGGGAGAACTTGCCACTCAGACTGAGACTGGCGCAACGAGGGACGACGACCTGAAGGCGATCAAGCTAGATGTCAAAGCCAGTGTCAGTGGCATCGCAACTCAGTTGGACAAGCTGTCCGCCAGTCTGGATACTGTGAAAGCCAGGGTGGACTCGCACGATGCGCAGATCGTGCAATTAGAATCGAGAGTTTCAGACGTTAAGGACACCATGACTGGAGACCGGCAAAAGCTGCTCCAAATGGACAGAGTACTGGAGTTAATTAAGAACAAGAATGAAGATTTGGAGGCGCGCTCCCGTAGGAGCAACCTCCGCATCACGGTGGTGCCCGAGTCTTCCAACATCACGAAAATGGAGGATTTTGTCGAACAGCCACTACGTGATCTCTTTGGCGAGATACTGTCACCGGTCTTCATCATGGAGAGGGCACACCGTTCTCTGGGACCAAGGCCTCCCCCGGGCACGCCTGATTATCGCCAAACTACTGAATTACCACGACCGCGACGCGGTCCTGCGCACCGCCCGAGAGAAAGGTGAGGTGCGGCACCAAGGGAACACAGTCGCTTTCTATCCCGACTTCACGCTGGTGGTACAGGCCGCCAGGCGAGAATTTCTCCCGGCTAAGAGGTTGCTCCAGAAACACGATATCTCCTACTCTCTGGTCTACCCGGCCAAACTGTGAATGAAGGCTGGGTCCCAAATACAAATCTTCAATGACCCGAAAGCTGCCCTGGCCTTTGCAAAAAAACTGGACAAGCAACAGCGCCTGACTCCGTCCAACTCCCAGCAAGCTGACAGAGGTGGCGCAAGTGACAATGACTAATGAGGACTCTTGCTGTTCTGGTTTTGTTCTTCGCTGTGCTAGAATTTGGCCGCCTCCCCTGTCTATTACCTAACTGCACTGGCTTTTCGCTGTCTGCCCTGCTGCTCCCCCCATACACCGTTTTCTAAAATGCCAAGCAACTACCGCAGCCCTGTCTCTTGGCTATGCCACTGTACCATATTGGACTGCCCATAGAAAATTCGGACTCCGTTATGCATCTTTTTTTTTTTTAAGTACTGTTGTTGTGGTCCCTGGACTTGATACTCGACCCACTTCTAGTTCTGCAGCGGCGGCTCCCTGTTCGCGGGGGAGCTTGCATGCCTCTCAATGTTTTGATATAGAGATGTCCGACCACTACTATGGCTTGGCCACCCTGTCCTAGCGGCGGGGGTGTATGCCAGGTGAAACCATGCCCCCTTGGGATAATTCCCTCCTCGAATTTTTTTGCTCCCTTTCCAAGTTGGGGTTTCCTGGGTAGGGTGGGGTTGGATGCTCAACCTAATTGGGGGGTTGGAGTGGGTGGTGGGTTTGGGGGTAAGTCACTTAGGGGATTTCCGCCTCCTAATAGAGGCTTGTTATTTTTATCGTTTGGTTTTGCTTTTTGTTTGCTGTTGCGTAATGTATTTCAAATTATGCTGCACACCGCGACACCTGCAGCTGTCACTCCTCCGACACATCCGACACTATCCATCATGCAACACCACTATGCCATCATATGACGGACACCACACTTTGGACCTGGAACGTTAGGGGTCTAAATGACCATTGCAAGGCACGCCTTATGCATGCTCACCTCACAAGACACCAGGCGGACATTTGTTTTCTCCAGGAAACTCATCTTCTTCCTACTACCGCCTCTAGGTTACAATCGAGGCACTGGGGCGAGACCCACCCGTCCTTCTATTCCAACTATTCCTGTGGCGTCTCCATCCTTCTCCGTAGAGGGCTTCCCTGGCGCACCCTCCAGTCCTTCGTTGATCCCGAGGGCAGGTATGTCATCCTTTCCGGCACCCCTATTAATCAGCCCCTAATTCTAGCGGCAATTTACGGCCCAAATTCCGACAATCCTGATTTTTTCATACAAGTCTGGCAGCTCATCTCCTCTCTGGGACCCTGCTCTCTCCTTTGGGGCGGTGATTTCAACATAGCACCCTCACAAACGCTTGACCGCTCCGGAGAGCGCGCCCAGCACCCTCAAGCCGCCTCACTCCTGCACTCTATTATGGCCGACAATTCCCTGCTGGATGCATGGAGACATGCTTACCCAGACAGACGCGAGGGCACATGTGTAACTGGCACACAGGGCTGCTGGTCTCGGCTGGACCTCTGGATCACCACTCGTGATATCTCCTCCTGGGCCACATCTGTGGATCACCACTCGTGATGTCTCCTCCTGGGCCACATCTGTGGATCACATGGCCCGCACCCTCTCCGACCACGCTCCGGTACGGCTATGCTCGCAATTACCGCTTGCTATGCGTCGCACGTTTGCATGGCGGCTGCCCCCTAATGCTCTTAGAGACAATTTTCTGCGAGGAGATTCGCGCTGCCATTGTTAACAATTTTGAACATAATGTCGGCTCGGTGGACTCTCCTTCAACTCTCTGGGAAGGCTTTAAGGTTGTAATCCGGGGGGAGTGCATCTCTAAACAGTCAGGGGTGTTGCGATCTATTCGGGGTACCCTGGAGAACGAGATAAAGACCCTGGATCTCCTACAGTCCCAGGACCCCAGCCCCGACACTCTGGCACAGATTAGAGGGGAAATCACTGATTTCCATGAGGAGGCAGATAGGGAGGTCCGCCTTTCTGGGCAGGAAGGCGCAAGCTCGTCGCTATGGTGAAGGCGACCGGCCCGGTAAAACCCTTGCTAACCTTCTTTGGCAACCACACGCCTCCTCTTATATCACCGCCTTGCAGGGTGGGACTTCCGATAAAACAACCTCCCCTACAGATATGGTCGCCCAATTTTCCACCTTCTACTCACAGTTGTATTCCGCCGGCGAGGCACCCCCACGAGGTCCTCGACCAGTACTTCGAGACTATCGAACTCCTCTGGTTGAGTAACGGCCACCGGGAATACCTGGATGAACCATTCACCCAGGAGGAGATTTCTGTGGTTATTGCGGGGCTCCCAGGGTATTAAGCTCCCGGTTCCGATGGCCTCTTCCCGGCCTTCTATAAACAATTTGCGCCTCTCCTGGTCCCACATCTAGCCGCCATGTATAACGACTCTCTCGAAAGAGGGAGCTTTCCCCCATCTCTCAGTGAAGCCCTGCTCACCCTTCTTCTGAAGCCCGACAAACCCCCCGAACATTGCGATTCATATCGTCCCCTGTCTCTGATCAATACTGATAATAAAATCTACGCTAAATTGCTGGCCACACGTCTTCTCCCACTCATGCCCCTAATTGCACGCCCGGACCAATCCGGTTTCATTCCCGGGCGCGCCACATCTCATAACCTTCGGACCATTTTTGCTGTCCTCCACCAAATTAATCCCTCTCTCCCGGCCGTAGCGGCACTTCTAGACGCCACTAAGGTCTTTGACACTCTCGAGTGGCCTTTCCTTTTTACCTCCTCCCACGTCTGGGCTTCAGTCCGGACTTCGTGCGTAAAATACAGCTTTTATACACCCTCCCCACAGCTCGTATTAGAATAAATGGACAGGTCACTGAGCCAATTTCCATCTTGAGAGGTACCAGGCAGGGGTGTCCCCTCTCCCCTATGCTTTTTGCCATTGCCATGGAACCCCTCGCTGCCCGGCTTCGGCAACATCACACCCAGAGGGGCATTGGCTTTGCGGCCCGGGCTCTTGTCGTCGCCATGTATGCGGATGATGTCACAATCTACATCCGCAACCCCCAGGACAACCTTGCCCCCATGACAAGGGAGGTGGTACGATTCAGATGTTTGTCCGGAGTCCAAGTAAATTGGAGCAAGTCGGTCCTCTTCCCCCTTACAGACGCCACTAGACCCTTCACCCCAGACTACCCCTTCGTTTGGGCATCCGGCCCTACCAGGTACCTTGGTATTTGGCTGAGCAGGGATGTGGATGAACTTTAGAGGTCTAACTTCGGCCGTGGCTGGAGACCAAGATCCATGTGTTGCAAAGACTCCCCCTGTCATTGGCAGGGCGCATCGCCATTGCAAAAATGGTGTTGCCTCCCGAAGTTCTTATATCTCTTCTTAAACGTACCTGTCCCACTTACATCACACTTTTTTCGCAAACTACGCTCTCATATCATAACACTGGTCTGGGCAGGGCGACAACCTAGAATCGCATACAACATTCTCACACTCCCCTTGACACGTGGCGGGATGGGCGCCCCTGATTTAAAGTTGTACGCGCTATGCGCCCAAGCCAGCTTTCTCCACTTTTGGTTGCACCCCACGCCTTTCCAACCTCACATATCGGTCGAGACTGACCTTGCTGCCCCATGGCTGCTCCAGACCGCGCTCTTCATTCCACCTAAACCCCCATGCGGTGAGATAGACACAGTTGAGTGCCTACGCTGGGCCTGGGATGGGCTTCGGAAATACGCCGGTGCCAGCACACTTTATGCTCCATCCATGACCCTAGCCAACAACCCAGCATTTCCCCCATTACAGACTGCAGGCATGGCCCGCTGTGCTGCTCTTCTAGGTCTCAACACCATAGCAGACATCTACCCGGACACATTCTTCGCCCTATCTGAGAATGCCGGCCCAATGGATAGGTTATTGTATTACCAGATTAGAGCGACCTGTAAGGAGGCGAACCCCACGTTCCCTCAGGCCCCCCCGGCGCACGCTGCCCTCGAGTTGGTCCATTCCTCTAGTTCCTCGCGTAAATTGGTCACCAGACTTTATGCTCTCTCGCTTGCCGCCTCTCCTGTTGACACTGAACGCGCCCGCACTGCTTGGAGTGTGGATTTGGGCAGAGACCTTCCCCAGGAGGTCTGGCTATAATGTTGCAATCAGACTAAACGCTTATCTCCCAATTATCGTTTGCGGCTCATACATTTCAAATACTTACACAGACTTTACTGCTCCCCTGCGACACTATATAGAATGGGGTTACTCACAATCGATAGGTGCGCGTAGTGCTCTGCCCCTGCTGCGGACTTTACTCATTTAGCCTGGTTGTGCCCCAAGGTCTCCGCCTTTTGGCAGGGCGTATGCACAGCCATTAGCTACATCACACTTGAACACGTCACCCCCGATCCCCTGGTATGCCTCTTAGACTATGTAAAACATATATCGGACGCGAGCCGCAAACTAATCGCCATGCTTCTGGTTCTTGCAAAACGCAGGGTGTCAATCCACTGGGGGCGTAAACCGGTGCCCAAGGTCAAAGAGTGGTTGGATGACTCTGCCCACTGTCAGACATTGCTGGGTGAATTTTGGGATTTGATGCCGGCTGCCAGCAGACCCCCTGACATTTGGGCCCCCCTCATCTCCTATCTACAGCGCCTTGCCCCCCCAGACAGCCCACCATCTGGCTCCCCCACTGAGGACGCGCTAAATACTAGAGGTAGCGCTGCCGACAACTTCTCATCGCCACACCTGCCCTCACATACACCTAACAGTCTATCCTGAATTCCACCTGCGTGGCTTAGGTCAGGCACTGTGCCTTTCAGGTCTAACACCTTTCTCATTTCCATTATAAAATGTAAAGGGTTAATGTGAATGTGACTGCATCTATGCTGCAATGACAACTTGTAATGTGTCGTGCTGTTTATCCTTTTCAATAAAGGTTTTTTGAAAAATTAAAAAAGAAAAAAGAAATAATAATAATCTGAATGAGGTGACCCCTGAGGTGTAGAGGGAACAGGGTCGCCTGGAGAAGTGGGTGGGTGCTGTGGAGCAGGATGTGGTGGAAGAGTGACTGGCAAAGGGCTTGTAGCCCTGTCCACTTTCTTGTGCTGCTTGGGTGAAGGTGGCATATCCAAGGCTTCCTCGAAGGACAACTGCCGTTTGGACAGTTGAGCAGCAGATCGCTAAGGGCAGGTGAGTATCCGGCCCATGTGGGGAAGTATCATCAAGTGTTTCTTCTGGGTGTCAATCTCCTCCTGAAGTTTATGGAGAATGGACTTGATGGTTCCGAGCTGGTCGGCACCAAGGATCTCGGCTCCAACACCGAAGTGTGCACAGGCCTGCTATACTAAATTTTCAGTGACCTTGTGTCCGCCTTGGGGGTTTAGGGTTCTACCCCCGCCTGTGGCACCGTTGCAGACTGACAATCGTTTCACACTAACGTACACACAAGCAGGTGCCATCGCATACCGCATCACTATAAACCCTTCCTCGTTGCTTATCCTTTAAGACTAGCGGTAGGGGCAGCCCCAACATTTGCACTCACCATATATTTATTTGCTCACAATTGCACTTACAGCACCATCATGAATAGAGATCAAGTAGCACAAGAGCTCTTCCAAAATTTTGCGAAAGGCGACACAGTGGCAGCCAGCATTAAAAACACCAACCAGACACGAAATGAAGGATTGAGGGAAAAATTCATGAAGCTAGAAAAACTTAAAAAGAATGAGAACAGCAAATGGTGGGACGGCATTACTCTCAAACAGTATCTTAGATTAGATAGAATACAGAGAGGGTTACGCGCACAGATCTTCCCCACTTACGAAGAATTAGATGACGACCTATTGAAACTTTGGGAAGAAGCACTTACCTTCAACTCCAAAACATTGATTGGCATACTCATTGAGAATGCAGATCGTAAAGTAGCAGCCCTCCAGATAGAGATTGGCAAGCTTGAGAGGGAAATCAAAGATCTCGGCCTACCAGCAGCCACTGAAAAGAATGTCATCCTTACTGAAGTGTTAACCAAACACCAGGAAGATATAAAACAACGTAAAGCCAGAAAACTTAAGAGGGACGAAATCGACTACAGGGAGGGGAGGGTGTTTACCTTTGCTAAGAAGTACGACCAAATCCTGATGCATGACCAAGATAAGATCAGAACAGGTAGACAGCAAACAATTTCTATCTCCTCGAGCTCCACCTCCTTCAGTGTGCCCATGTCCAGTGATGGGGAACTAGATAATGCACCGGGGACTTCAAATTTAGACAGACCAGAGAATTCTTTTTTGAAAGAAGTCCAACGTATAAAAAAAGGTCAACAGGGTACAGTCCAACACTGGAGAAGAGCAAAGAAAACTAGGCGAGGCAAGAGAGCAGGGCACAAACGACTACAGGAGGAATCTGAGGTCAGGAGACAAGAAGAACTGATAGACACGCAAGTCTTGGGGGTGGACATCATTAACTTATCCTCCCTCACCCTCACTGATAACATGAGATCCCTACTCAAGAAGGGTTTAGGCTACTGCCCCGTTGACAGGGGGGGATTTCTGTAAAGCAAAAATTGATCTTTTCTAATTTATCAGAAATTTAAAATTGAAGAAAATGTTTGTGAATAATCCCTTTGTGAATAAAAACATTAAGAACATCCCTATGCGCGATGTGTCGGATGTTCTCAGTATACAAGACTTGTATGATACTCAGTTACTTTTGTCCATTACAAATCAGGAAGAGACACCAGAGGACATGAGCCAACTCCTCATGGACCTTAATGTAGACACAGACTACACGATAGCCAGTGGACTGAAATCAAAATCTAGGTGGACACCTATTTTACCTGGGGGTAACACCATAGACACCTTCTACAGACTGGTTCTAGCAGACATTAACAAACATGATACTAAGAGAACACCGGGCAGGAGACTCAATCAGGACAACCTCACACCAGGTGAGCGACAGGCTCTCAAACTCCTATCCACAGACACTTCTATCATTATCAGGGAGGCAGACAAGGGGGGTAACATTGTGGTGATGAACAAACAGGACTACAATGGGGAGGTCCTTAGTCAACTTAGTGATAACACCTGCTATGAAGCCCTTGCTACCAACCCGATTGGGCCACTCACCATCGTCATTAATAAACATCTTAGGACCTGGCACACAGAGGGACTACTTAGTCAAGAGGAATACCTGTATCTCAAGGTAGAGAGACCCAGATTTCCGGTATTATACACTCTGCCCAAGGTACACAAGAACCTTCCCTTCCCTCCAGGAAGACTCATTGTGTCGTGTATAGGGGGCCCATCAGAGAGAATAGCAGAATATGTAGACTTGTTTCTGCAACCTATTGTACAGAATTTACCTGCCTACATTAGGGATACTAAACATATCCTCAGTTTACTCACTGATCTCACCTGGCAAAATGATATCATCTTAGCCTCACTTGATGTAGTTTCTCTTTACACCAATATCAATCCCAACATAGGCCTACAGGCCACGGAGTGGCATTTCAGCAAAAAACCGGCAACACAATGGCAACACACCAG
Organism: Calotriton arnoldi; assembly: GCA_963921515.1. Taxonomy (NCBI): domain Eukaryota; kingdom Metazoa; phylum Chordata; class Amphibia; order Caudata; family Salamandridae; genus Calotriton; species Calotriton arnoldi. The sequence goes on from CAWUFW010000885.1 coordinate 2,628,666, forward strand.
AATGCTCTTATCCATGACAGAACGCATACTCAGCAACAATTGCTTTATGTTTGACGGCCAATGGTATAAGCAAACAAGAGGAGTAGCTATGGGCTCAAAATTTTCGCCCTCATTTGCCAACCTCTTCATGGGGTATTTTGAGGCTAAATGGATCTGGAGTGACAAGGGCAGCACATTTAACCAACACATTGTATACTGGGGTCGGTATATCGACGACTGTTTGCTACTCTGGTCTGGAACAGAGTTGGAATTACAAGAGTTCTATCGATATTTAGACGCTAACACATTAGGAGTACAATTTACCCATCAACATAGCAGGACACACCTTATCTTCCTGGATGTGGAGCTGTATATCCAAGAGGGTTCAATACATAGCAGGCTATACCGCAAGCCCACTGCATGCAATGCTGTTCTGCATGCTTCTAGTGCACACCCCACACATCAGATTAAGGCCATCCCCTACGGGGAGTTCACCAGAGCAAGGAGAAACTGCAGTGAGGAGAAAGAGTTCATTTCCTGCCTTGACAACATGAAAAATAGGTTCAGAGCCAGAGGTTATCAGCAAACTACCCTGGCCAAGGCTGAGAGACGGATTAAGAAGCTTCCACGAACAGAGACATTAAAAGAGAAAGAGACCAGGAAAACATTAACACAACCCGTGAGACTCATTACCAACCACAATGAGACAGCAGACATCTTGTCCAGAAGTATGCAGAAGCATTGGATTATTTTAAGAGCAGATAAGTCCCTAGACTCGTTCACATCACACAGGCCACCTATCACTTACAGGAGGGGCACCACGTTGAGAACTATCTTAAGTCCCACTGTTCCCAAAGCCACCAAAGGAAAAGACTGGCTCACTAAACACGCATTAGGCTTCCATAAATGTGGGAGCTGTGGTGTCTGTAGATGGGCTCTGAATAACGTCAAACAATTCCACGGCCCGGATGGGAGGGAATACCAAATAAGCAGAATATCAACTGTATGACGCGCTTTGTTGTATACATAATTGTATGTAAATGTCAGAAACAATACGTGGGCAGCACCATTCGGATGCTTAAGGATCGTATTAGCGAACATGCACGGGCACTCAAGCAAGGTGATGCCAGATACCCCATGGCAACTCATGCCATGAGCTGCAAGGAACAAGGCCCATACAAACAACTGACATTTTTTGGTATAGAACAAATCCTTCCTCATAACAGAGGCGGGGACAGAGAACTCACATTGCGCCGCGCAGAAGCGACCTGGATCATGCGTCTGAAAGCGGTTGAGCTCCGACTCAACACAGACCATGAGCTACAATTCTTTCTAGGCGACTAATTCTATGTCTAACACACGCCAGATTTGCGCCTGCACCACAGAGTTAGTTGGGCTGACACTGAGGACCTGTCTACATGTTCACCAAGTGTCTTGCGCTGGGTTATTGACCCTACAATATCATGTACTATTACTCATTTCTGAATCTGTTGTTTACCCTACAGAATACCACCTATGTTTGAAGACTGTTCATATGCCATGTACAATGATTATTATTTTTCTCTTGTGTCTCTGGCTTGTACTTACACTCTTAATTTAGTGAATTCAATTGTTACCCCACAGATTACCACCTGTATTTGAATTTTGTTCAAATGCTATGTACTAATGACTATTTCCTCTGATGTCTCTTGCTTGTACCGATTCTTTTAACGCATTACTGTGGTCATGTATTTCATCTGGAGGTATTCTCATGCTTAACGTTACCTAAATAGGGTCTCTCACATTATTTAACTTCGTGCACTACATTTGCTCCTCTTCTACCTATTCTAGCCAATCTATGGCCATTTCTAAACATACTCTCGTCTATGAACTTGCCGGTACGTGTTCCACCTCACATTTTGTGCGCACGCATCTTTTGACTCACTTCCTGGTTGCCCGTTGATATACAGGTTTACGGTGCAGCTGTTGTTGCTCTCTCTATAAATGGGCGGACCTACGACATAACCTTACTTCCGGTTATCGCCGTAGGTCCGGGGACTTCTCAGCGTACTCGCTGTCCGCCTGCCACACAGGTAAGAAACCACCTTGTTTCAGACCTCGCTTCTGTTAGACCTCTTCCTCCAAATTGTTAGCTTATGCCTGTTTCTTGGTTACAGGCTCCTGCTCTATTTCACGAACGTCATCCGTCCTTGCAGATTGACAGGACTCCGATATTTACTGGCAGTCAAACAATTTTTAGGTATTTACTAGATATGGTTTCCCATGTGACCTTTGTTGTTTCAGTATACGTGACTGATGAGATAATTTGAGCTTTACACATCGCGCCTCACGGCAGCAAGTGTAGCTCACATACTAACTCATGTGGGATCAGTTAATTTTTCTGCGCCCAATGATACGCGGTATTTTTCCGCGCACTCTCATCTCTCCTTTAAATTTAAATTTGAATATATTATTTTTCTAGGTCTTAGCACCATGATGATTGCACGATTTGACTCTTTTGGTACATTTTGCCATGGCAGAAGCCACTTGCATCCTGGCAACCACATTAGATAGACATGTGCCTTTTCTCTTCACCTTTCTCGACATGTAGCACATCACAGCGTGCTTCGTCAATTTCACCCACCAGCATGTTGGCTCTGTGATTTGCGATAGTGACGGGTTTTTATTATTAGTGTTTGGTCCCCTCCTCATAATTATGATTTATTGTGTGGCACCCCATACTTTCCCAGCTTTTCTGATATACCGGCTCTATTTTTGTCCCCAGTTTACTTTTCGTGGCACGGTCCATTTTATAAAAATTGAAGTCTATTACCTGGATTCACTCACCCATCCCAGCCGGGACGGAATTAAAACCGGCGTTGAGGTGAGCTTCCTTCCTTCCCTCTTTCACCTCCATGCACATACCTTATATTGCGTATCGTGTTCACTCTTGGACAGATTTTTTACTGGGTATTTTCTCAATTTTTGATTCCGACAGATCGGTCTCCATTCAGCCCACCAGTCCAATAGGTAATTCACTTTCCTCTCATTGTTAGCATGTGGCACCACGCAGAATCTCTCGGACACTCACCATAACCTTTCTGCCTTCTTTTCCCTCAACTTTCCCTTAATTTTCCTCTTGCTCTTAGACTATCTTCTGTCTTGCTATATACTCAAAGCCTTTCAGTTCGATTGGAATCACTTTGACCTATGTCTATTGCGATCATGGTAACATACGAAATGTGCATTTTGACTATATACTCACTTATGAGGTTTAGTCAAGGTCTGATTATATCGTGGTCTAGTTGACTCAGATCTTTTCAGTTAACCTGCAGTGACTGTTTGACACATTCACACTTCACGGGCTCCTTAATATACACTTTTACCATACTATTTTTGGTGACAGAATCGCCGAAGCTTTGGGTAGGTCACCCCGGGTGTTGCTTGTACTTGTGTCACTTTGTTGCCACCATCTATATTTGTTTGTATACATGTAACAGTGTCTGATACCTTGCTATTGTACATCCTTTAGCCCTGAAGAAGTTGTGGGTCTCCACCCTGACGAAACACGTGTTGGCTGGGCATTTTGATCTACATTAAAACAAGGAGGACACTCAGGATTGGACTACTGTCATTATGTTGTGTATATGCTTGTTGGAACTATAGACACGCAGCAGTGGAGCTGCAGACCAGAATTACGTGTGCACAGGCCTTCTATACCCAACGCCAAAGTTGTTGGCTCCGAGGCAGGTGTCGGCGGTGCAGAAGCAGTCAGCCTAGTTGGTTTCTTCAGCACAGAGCTGGGGCTGGGCGTTGCGTCCAAAGTTTGTGGTCAGTGCCCACCATGGGCTGAAGGCAGGGGCAGCCCGGCAGTCATCTCTGGTGCTCCAGGGTGGCTGGACGACCCTTTGGAAGGGGCTGCTCAGCTTGGGATCTGTGTCAGGGGTGGAGTACTGTACTTGCAGCTGCATGCACTGGTGAAAGATCCTGGATCTCCAGTTCGAAGTCGGAGCCTCATCTGTGGCCGAGAGCTGTGGATGGTGTTCTCCCTCAATGTCCTCGGGCTGAAAAGGTCCGTGGTGTGGTCACCTCTCCTACGTGACATCTCAAGACATCGGGCCTGGCGGTCGCAGAGGGCTTTCTTCGAACAGAAGGAGCGGCAGGTGTTGCAAGCTACTTTGTTATGCTCAGGAGACAGTCACAAATTACAGACCTGATGGCGAATGGTCCGGGGATATTTCGTGTGGAAGCGAGGACAGTAGCAAAATGGCATCCATTCTATCACCGTGAGGATATGGTAGGGGGGACGCCGTCGGAAGATGGAAAGAGGCTGTGAAGGGCAAATGACCACATGGTGCCAAGAGCGACAAAAAACTGCCCGGTCGAAGCAGGAATTGTCGACCCAAAACAAAAAGGAAAAGAGAAACTCAATCGAAACAATACAGACGGAGGTAAGAAACCCGTGTAAACAGAACAGAGAACCACAACGGTGTCAAACCGGAGCATGGAAGCACACATCCGAAACCAAACAGTGGAAAGACAACAATCCAACACTGGAATTGATGTCCATGCGTATTACCAGCAAGAGGAGTCACAGTACCTCGTGACTCAAAAGACTTCTTCGAAGAAAATCAACTTGCACACATATGGGCCTAGCACTAGATGGCAGGAGTATGCACAGCATGTGTATCTACAGCCATACATGCCTCTAACATTTCATTATCCAAGAAAAGTGCATTCTGCACATCCTACTTTAAAGATGGTTTACCTACTTACAGAATCAAATAAGCATAAACTACAGAAAAGGCTCTGCTTCTGTCATTTTATAACAATCCAGACATGCACCCTATTGCAGAGGAGGAGATGTTCGTAACAAGGTTTGATCAGGTAAAACACAGGTATTTAAACTTGAACCTGGCAATTTCCTATGTTGCGGCTGTTCTCCAAATCTACCAATAATATATGGAACATTTTTTTTAAATCATTAAAGAAAAACCAAATATTTAAAAAATCCCTTCAGCCAAACAACAAGTCTATATGTGTGGCTCAATAGCTGTAATTATCTATATTTACTGAACATAGTGCTGCTCTCTTTGCACTGCATCTGCCAGTCTGGCGTGCAATCATAAACAACCAATCAACTGGGAAAAGCACAAAATAACTATGCACCTTAGGTAACCAGGATTATGATCCCATTCAACCTTCATTAACATATCGGATTCTGCTTTTACTTACTTTGCCACATGCTCGACAATGATGTCTTCTCTTTGTGAAAGTGAATTTGACTTGGCAATTCATGCAGTTTGGTGCTTCTGAATCAGGAACCCACGAAGGTTGTTTTTGTCCTAGGGAATTCAGGTCTCCACCCATAGGACAGTGTTCATTGTTGACAGTACTAACAGTCTCCTCTGCTTCTAAGCTAGTTTCGATCCCAGAAGAATTGAAGTTAGCGCTGGTATCAGAACTAGTGTCAATGTCAACGGGTACATTCAAAGATTCTCCATAGTTCACTAGCTGCTTTTCAGCCCCAGCTGTCGCACTACAAGGTGGGATTGGCATACTAAGTTTCCCATCAGATGCCAATTGTGGAGAAAGGTCAAGCAACTGTTTCGGTCTGGCACCTCCATGGCTCCTCCATTTGTTCTCATCAGAGATGACTACATCAGTGGTCTGGTTTAAGGTTTCATGATCAACATCTTTGTCTTTGCCAGGTGGCTCTGACAAGCTTGGTGCTTCCATTTCAGCATCACATAATCCTACAGCTCGATCACGATATTCAACAGTACCATCTGCTGTCACTTTAGGTGCTTGTTCAGTATTTCGTTCCACACCTATGGAGTCCTCAATGTATAAAAACTCTGAGAGATCTGCATCAAGCACTGGAAAACCATCTTGGAATGGATTAGTGTTATAAACTGAACTGCTTTGCTCTTTTAGAAATGCATCTAGCTCTGCATCGCTGATTAATATATCACACATCAGCATATCATCCTGGCCAGACATTAGCATGTCACGTGGGTCAGATGTTGAACTCCGGCTCTCACCATCAGTTATAGGTGATGAAACTGCTTTACAATTGTCTACATTTAACTGATGGATGTCATGCCTGGGTGGAACCGTTTCAGCTTCTGGAGTACTTGAAAAAGCAGCAACGGCTTCAAGAGGAGGCAAGGCAACCATGTCAATTGTTTCAGAATCAACAGTTTCGTATAAGTGAGTATCTTCTTCCTGTTTTGTAACAGTCTGGTTGACATTGTTTAAATGCTCAGCTTTTTCTTCCACCTCCTCTGCCTGTTCATTGCAATGTCCAGTTAAATCATTGGAAAGGCAGTCAGATGAAAGACTGCTAGCTGTTCCTGCATGTACAGATGCTGCTTCATGAATGACATGATCATCTTCTTCAGGAGGTACAAGAGAGTCAGTATCTTCTGAGGTCACTAAGGAACCACACAATGAGACTGCTATCGGAAGACAAGAAAGCGAGCTGTGTACTTCCCCTGGGGATGTTCTTGGAGCTGAATAGACCTCCATTAATCGTGCTTTGTTGTCCTTTATTTCAGAGACACTTAATTGTTCTTCCACTACCTGATCATGCTCCTGTCCTATACCAGCTTCCTCTTTTTTATAAAAAACGGACACATTTTCAGATGCGAGGCACGAGTCAGGCTTTAATCCATCTGAACTCTTATGCTCACCAGACAACACAATTTCCAAGCTAACACCTTTATTATTATTAACAGTTAGTGAATCTGTACTTTCTATGCATTCTTCTGGTATTGGGTGGACAGCAGCTTTCATAGACTCACCAAGCAAATTCACGGTAAGGTCATTATCACTGGAGTTTGACATGGGCAAGTTTCCCGGAGCTGAACTTACATTTTTAACATCCTGCTCCTCTTTCAATAATGTGCCATTTTCATCCAAACATGGCCCACAAGACTTAAAATCTAGTAATCTTTTCTCTCCAATTGTCATGGGAAGCTGACTTTGGGATATAGTCCCTTCAAGCTTTGTCTCGAGAGAGCTGGGCAAGCAATCCAAAGAAGGTAAATAGTCATTACCAGAGGAGAAATCCTCAGTTCGTTGTTGCCCACAATTAGGATTTACAGTTGAGTGGATTAGGTTCCCTGTGTCACTGATGAGATCACACAGAGGTTCACCTCCTCTCCCAAGGCTTGATGACTGGATTTCATCGGAAATGCTGCTATCTACCATTGATAGCAGATCTGGTCCAGTGATGTTTTTCTCATTCTGCGTAGTGTTCAATTCTTCCAAACTTGCTTTACTGGTTAAAGTCGGCTCTAACCTGAATAGAGGCTCCAAAGAAGAAGCGGCAATTCCATGTTGCAATTTAGGCGCACTGATTTCTGGTTGAAAGTATAATAGCTCAGAAGAAAAGGAATGGTGGTTTACCTCTGGTGCACTGACATCTGCTCTGTAGCTTTCCAGTTCATCTAGAAAACAAGAATAGGCACAAATGGTTATCATTTTGATCAAATGAGATAGTCTTTAAAACAACCCAGAAATATTTAGCCATAAATGCGTATTAGAAAATTTAACAGGGCTTTATTGACTTTTAACACAAAGTATTCCTACATTCACATATTTCCAAAGCAATAAAAACAAACCATTTGGAGGAGCAAAGAAATGTTATGTAAATACATTCATATACCGTACTCTCATCACTTGTATGGTCCTGAAGCTCTTTCAGAATCTGGGCAACAATTATGGTTCTGAGATTCTTGTTGCCGGGAGTCAAAGTGGCTTGTTAAAATTGTCTTTGACTGTGTGAAGTAATGTTTTTAGGGTTGAGTCATACTGGATAGTAGCTCACACGTTTTGTACCATTTATAATATTATTTAATGCAGTGGCCAACTTGTAAAAAAATAAGTGATGGGTTTCCGGTTATCCTTCGAGCGTTTGAGACGCATGCATCATATTACATTTACCATGTTAACTGGAGTAAATCGGTGCTCTGCCACCCGTTTGGACCCGTGGACCCAGCCAATCTTCCCCCGACACTCAGGGTGGAGACTGCTGGATTTTAATATTTAGGTATATTTGAGACTTCTCATAGGGAAACATGCCTGTCCAGGAACCTGGGCCGTGTGGTGTCCAACTACCAAGAGGAGGTGCCGTACACTGCCCTTTACTTTGATGGGAAGGGCGGCTATCTTTAAAATGACAACACTCCCCAAATTGCTCTACGGCTTACAAAATATATATTACCCGGTTCCTGAGGCGGCATTCGCTAAGATAGAAGGAGACCTGTGTGCTTTGTTGTGGGATGGTGGTCACCCCAGGATAGCGCTGAAGACCCTTCAACGCAATCCCCTATAACCGAGGGATTCTCCTGAACGTAAGGGCCTATTACCGGGCGCTCCTTATGGAGGCTATTAATGACTGGTCTTTTGCACGGTAGGACCATTCTACTTACAGACTGGAACGAACACTGTTTAACATCCGGTCCTGCCTTCACTAACTTTACGGTAGCTACTCCGGGCGACACGGTTGGCGATTGAGGCATGGAGAAAAGCCACAAGACGTATAGGCTGGCCAGGGAAGTTGACTCCGCTTTGGGAAGGGACATGGATGTGTGAATTGGGAAAACTGAAGGAGTGTAGGTCTTGAGACTTACTGTGAATCTCCCGACTCGGGGATCTCTAGGAGGACGATTGCCTGATGCCCTTCTCCTCCTTTCAATGGGACTATCTTAAGAATTCCAACCAATACTTAAAATATGCACAGTTGCGTCATGCTTAGCAGGCGGAGGGCCTGGGGGAGTTGGACATGCCCGAGTACGTCCTCTCTAGGGCAGACTGCTCCAAGAGGAGTTACCTTCTAAGACTATCTTCCTCACCTACAAAACACTTATGAACAATATGCCGGATACACTGGTTACGCTGAGAGCATGCGGGGAGGGGGATGGGGGGGAATTTGAGGACGTGGACTAGGAGGCGGCCCTGTTTCACCCAAGGGAGGTCACCATAAAGTCCCTGTAGCGCCTGATACAACTTAAAGGCCTCTCGCGTTTACTAGGACAGCGACCATCTGCACCGCATAGGGAGGGATGCATCCTCGGATTGTCTGAGGTGTGGGATGACGCAGGGTACGTTTGTCCATACCATCTGGAGCTGCCTGGCCACTTCGGTATACTGGTCACAGGTGACAGGGGTGCTCAGTATGGTGTTGGGGGAACATATCTCTGTAGAGCCCAAACATGTTCTCTTGGGGATACCGGGAGATGTAGATGTCCCTACAGTGAAGCTCCTCTTTTGCAACTTGGGGCTTGTAGTGGCTAAGCGTGATATTGCAAGTCACTGGGGTGCTCCTGCGGTTCAGTCTGTGGGAGAATGGAGGTTAGGGGTGGACCTCTACATGGCGGTGGAAAAGGTTACATATATAGGCAGGGGTTTACCACGTAAGTTTTTCAAGGTTTGGGGATGCTGGTCGAAGCATTATGGCCTACAGTTTCCTGTCGCTGGGGCCGATGCCCATAACATGATCAAAGTGTGTACGTACTGTCTTCTGAGTCAGTGTTTTTTCTCCTGCTGAAACATAATACTGTTGTCGTGTGTCAGCCCTGTGTGAACGGCTGCCTGTATATACCTGCCTTCTCCTTTGTTGTAGGGCATGGGATTCCGCCTTTATTGTCGATTGTTCTATGCAAACTAAAATGAAATAAAGATATTAAAAAAAATAAAGAATAAGTGATGGAGCCAAAGTTTTGCTAAGGTGTAACGAATACAAAGGCTGCATAGTCTTGATTCCACCTCATGCCTCTAATGCACCACCGGACACTCCCTGCTCCTTTATCTCATTCGCTAAGGTTTTTGTTGGTCTTTCTCTACCTCCTTCTTTCCCCCTTGTGAAGTTTTCACTGTCTTGCTCACGGTTTAGATCTGAGAAGGAAAAATAAGTGCTGGTCCCCAAAAGTGAATGCCGGTGGGCTCCACGTACAACCACTTTTAACAACAATTAAGCGCCAGTAGACTATATAGGAAGTGGGGATCCAGATCTTGTAATACATCTGTGTGAGTCATTATATGAATGGATGTGTATGCCACTGTACACTGCCATTTGCTTTTCTTCTGCTGTAGTGGTCCTGTAGTGGTCAAACACCAAAGCGCTTGCCGAAAGGCGTTCGGTTTGCTTGCTGCCACATCCTGCAGCATGGATCAAACCTTACTTCAGCAATCTGCTTGTGTGTGCTTTCTTCAATATTAAACTGAGGATATGGCACTGGATTTTACAGGTTTCTCACACCCCAGCAGCATTCACCGCTGCCATGAGGGCAATACGTAGGTCTATATGTGAGAAGATTGGTAGATAGATAAATAACAAGCATTGGCATAGCCAATAGGTCTCGCCTTTGGGACCTTATAAGTGTTTAGCCAGAGATATTGACTTTGCCTATTTCTTTAAAGTGTTCTGTACAGAAGTCTGCAGCATGCTGAAAAATTATAATAAAGAAGTGTCAGAAGCATTTTTGTTACCGTATATATGACCAAGAAAGCATTATGTACAACTGAACAACCATATTAAAAAAGTATTAACAATAAATAATGTCTTGAGTTTTTTTTTGTCCTTTCAATGCTGGCAACTTCTATCTGCCTGTCCCAATGGTTGCTTGTTATGGGTTTTTTTGTTATGGGGGGGCATAAATAACAGGAGGGTGAAGGTTGGGAAATAGTACCTGTATAACAGTCAGTGAGAGAGTCCGTCAGTTAGTCAGTCAGTCAGTGAGAGAGTCAGTTAGTTAGTCAGTGAGAGAGAGAGTGAGTCAGTCAGAGAGTCAGTTAGTCAGTGAGAGAGTCAGTGAGTGAGAGTGAGAGAGTCAGTGAGTGAGAGTCAGTGAGTGAGAGAGTCAGTCAGTGAGAGAGAGAGAGAGAGTCAGTCAGTGAGAGAGAGAGAGAGTCTCAGTCAGTGAGAGAGAGAGAGTCAGTCAGTGAGAGAGAGTCAGTCAGTGAGAGAGAGAGAGAGAGAGTCAGTCAGTGAGAGAGAGCGAGTAAGAGTCAGTGAGAGAGAGTCAGACAGTGAGAGAATGAGAGTGTCAGTGAGAGAGAGTGATAGTCAGTCAGTGAGTCAGTTAGTGAGAGAGTCAGTCAGTCAGTGAGAGTCAGTCAGTCAGTGAGAGTCAGTCAGTCAGTGAGAGAGTCAGTCAGTCAGTGAGAGAGTCAGTCAGTGAGAGAGTGAGTCAGGGAGAGAGTCAGTCAGTCAGTGAGAGAGTCACTTAGTCAGTCAGTGAGAGAGAGAGAGTGAGAGTGAGAGTCAGTCAGTGAGAGAGAGAGTGAGAGTCAGTCAGTGAGAGAGTCAGTCAGTCAGTGAGAGAGAGTCAGTCAGTGAGAGAGAGCGAGCAAGAGTCAGTCAGTGAGAGACTGAAGTACAGCAGCAGCTGTTGAATTCAGGGGTTAAAAGAGGTGGTTCATGTCAACTATCCCCTATTTCATCTCATGCTAACTTTCAGGCCATATAACTGAACAGTGGTTAGATTATGAATAATCAATGAGGCAATAGCTGCGTAACTTTGTGCAAACTTTCAGAGAAACGCTGCACCGCGCTTCCATAGGGCGCACCACTGAAGCCACTCCTTTTGAACAGTGGGATTTGTAGCAGGGGAACCTGGTCAGAAGTAACTGGGCGACCACCCACACATTGCACACTGCAATCCATGCATGGACAAAACATAGTACTTTCCACAACTATAATCATCAAAAAACAACAGCTGTAATGTCACACCACACCTCTGTCCCCTCTTCATTATACCTCAATATCCGCAATGTGAAAAAACTGCCCCTTCTCCATCTGCCAGCCGTCTACTGCACTGGACCCATAGAAAAATTTGCAAAAGATTGGAGAGGGAACTTTCAAATAGCTAGGCTATTGCTTATTCTGAGGAATCCTCATACGCAATAGCCAACGGGTTTCGTTCCCTCAAAGACTGCTTCATCAGGGCACGAAAATATGTAACTGGAAAATCCTACATGCAAAAACTTTTGCATTCAAGCAGATACGCACAATTCATAGTTAACATAATAGCTAAACACAGAACAAATGACAAAAAATTCCTTTGGTCCGATATACGAGAAGAACTGTATGATTGTGCACAAAGAAATATTGTTAAAATAGAGGATTTTAGATTTGAAATCATACCTCAGACATATTCTTGTGTGTACTTGGGATATGGAATATGCACACCACATATGAACATGCGTGATTGTCCCTCCTTCGCAGCGCAAATTGCCTGCTGTTAATTTATTCTCAACCAGATGCAGAAGCTAGAAGGCTTTCACTGTTGGGTGATGTGTGGGGGCAGTGTGGGGTTGTACTTCTCTACAACTTATCTGGGCAACATCACTTTCTAATACGGTATTTCGAAAATTTCCCTAGAAAGCCAGAATTGCGACGCATAAATCGCTAGCGCCCTAAAGCGGCTGCGAACGCTAAGGCAAAAAAACCGAAAAAAACCCCATAATAAATAGGGAAAAGAGAGTTTCAAGCAGAAGCGCGCACACAAAAACCAGAGGAAAGCATGCCAAATTGGCACGCAGGCGGGCGCGGCTGGCTGGACCCGCACTGAAAATATGTCCTTCTTCTGGGGCACACTAACAAACAGAAGGGCCTGCTGGCTGCCGCGCACACACAGAAAGTAGGCCTCGGCTTAGCCTGCACATTTTCAAATACCTGGCATTTTCCCCCAGCCCCCAACCCTCCGCACACGCTCTCGCCTTCTCTAAATAAACAAGAGCCGCCTTTGTTTAAATTAGAAAAAAGCCATCTTGCAGGGTACAATTACATCATCAACAGATATTTTTTTCTCCTTTTGGTTTGCTGTATCAATCATGCATTGCTCAGGGCCTGGCGTGGAAGGTGGGCCTCCTCTCTGTGTTCAGCTCTAGTCTTTGATCTCAGGATTCATCACTCCAGGCCTGGAGCACGGACAGCCATTCACTGGCTGTGAGAGAGGGCGTGTACTGTACACATACTAGCCGGAGAGTGTGTGTACACACGAGAATGAGAGGCAAAGGGAAAGAATAAGTGAGTGTGTGAGAGAGACCCGTAAACGGGAACAAGAATGAAACAACAACGTGTTTACACAACGTAGAGGGAAAAAAATCCACTTAATATGCGTGCATGCCACAGGCAGAGCTGAGAGTGTGTATACACACACACACACACACAAACGACGACATAAAATAAGCTTAAAAATAGGGGTAAACAGATAGTAAATGAAATAGTGACACCATGAGAGAGAGAAACAAGCAAGACGAATAAAGCGCTCCAATACCTTCGGGTCGAGTTCGCGCTATATAAATCTGCAAAAAAGAAACCGGCATGAGAAACAAAAGTAAAGTCTCATAAAGGCGCAGGAGGTGAGCCTGGGAGTGGTGTGCGCGCGCACGCTGGGAGAGCAGACTTCACTTTTCAAGCACTGCACTCGTGCTTGTGGCACGCCGCTGCTCGCTCCCGCAAGGTGGATGCCGCCACAAGCACGAGTGCAGTGCTTGAAAAGTGAAGTCCGATATAGTCAAGTCAACAAAAACTTTATTCGATTCACAGAATCATTAAAGCATAATTAAAACACACAAAAAAACATTAGTAAATCAAACACCTAAAATGCATTGATCCTAATAATATTTACAGTTAGCAGCAGCAAAACCATGTATCAATGTACTTCATATATTTGGGAATCTTTAGTTATTTTAGTCACAAAGATTTTTGTTTGATTCATTGTATATAGTATTTAGTAAAAATTCTTTAAAGTGTCAAGTGCAAATTTGTTCGACCTTATTAAAAACAGCTATTAAACATTTTTCATCATATTATTTACATTATATACACTATATCAAGATACGATTATATAACATACAGCCTATACACAATTAGAAAACTTTGGTTAACCTTTAAAATGTTTCGCTATGTATCATGTGCAAACTTGCGTATGCTGCTTATTAATAAGTACGGAACTAAAAATATAAGCAATACTTCAGTAATGCTGAGTAATTAATTATAATTAAAACTCAACAAAATATACATTCAACAAACCACAATTTAAAATACACATCATAATACCAAAGTCGTAGTACCTAAGGAGACCCCTATTTAAAAAGAATAATATAAAAATGTCTTTAAAATTTTAGACCTGTTTTCCTTCTTATAAAATTTGTAGTCAGTAAAAATCTGCTAACCGCAAAGACAAAAAGTTTTGAGGAATCCGTTTTTAGTATGCGCAGCATATCATTAAATTTTCTAACATTCAAGCTTCTGCCTATGAGTTTTATCCATTTTCTTCTAGGGTTTGTATATTTAGGACAGAAGAATAAAACATGGGCAATATCCTCCCTGGCACCCAAATGGCACAACGTACATTTAGAATCTTCATCTCTATTCTGGTAATGCCCCCATTTTGATGTAAAAGCTTTTATCTGCAACGTACCATACCTGAATTTCAGGTATAACATTTTTGCTATTTGGGGTTCGATGTCATCCAAAAATGGTTCAAAGTGAGGATTTGTTTTAAACATCAGGAATTGAGTTGTAAGTGTTCCTGATGTACCATTTAAAGTGACACTGTGCCAAATGAAGTTCCAATAAATAGTTTTAATTTCCCGCTTTGAATCAGGTCTCAGCAGGCCTGGGCTTTCCCAAAATCTGCTCAGACCTAAATTAGAGAGCCACTTGCGAATGTGTGCCAGCCATGGAAAAGTAGTATGAGTGTCAAGTGCCAGTAACTCACTCAATGCTTGTCTATATGTCACTAGTTCATCGGTGGTCCAGATTCTAATCCAGTATGACAAAGTCATCCAAATTGCCTTATGTTCAAGCCGTTTTATACCCAGGTCATATATTAATGGAATCAAAGGAGTATTTTGGGAAAGTGCCACAAATCTTCTTAAAACCTTATTTTCCCCCACAATTAAAGCGGAAAGATTTTCCCCACCCCACAACTCTGAACCATATAGGGCTGCGGTTTGCGCTCTGGACTTGTAAACTTCCAGGGCTGGTGATATTGCCTTTGTCATGGTTGCATACTGTTTCTTTATAATTGGAGCAGAGTTTTGCAATAAAATTGATTTTGATTTCATTATCTGAGGGTTCCATGAGAGTTTTGAATCGATAGTTACCCCAAGATAAATGAAATTAGAGACACGCTCTATGACCACTCCGTTCAATACTATATTATTTTTAAAACATTTATGGGGTTTTATAGCCATATATTTTGTTTTAACGGGGTTAATTTCCAGACCTTTTAATGTACAATATTCATTTAGTGAATTTAAAAGGTTTTGCAGGCCCTTTGGGGTTTGGGATAGGAGAATAGTATCATCTGCGAAGGTAAGAGCGCAAATGTGGGCCCTTCCCAATTTTGGGGAATCATGTTGTGATTTTTGGAGGAACTGGACCATGTCATTAACGTATAAAAGAAACAAGGTTGGCGCCAGGACACATCCTTGGCGCACCCCTCTCTTGACTGGTATCTCCTTCGTGAGTTCCCCCCTTTTGCCCCAACGGACTTTTGCAAAGTTACCCTCATGGAGCCTAATCAATTGAGTCAGAATCTCCTTAGGTACTCCCTGCTGCAACAAATTTGACCATAATAGGTCCCTAGGGATTGAATCAAATGCGGCCTTTAGGTCGACAAAGGCGACGTATAGATGACCAGGTCTCAACTTTGTGTATTTCCAGGCTATAGTTACAAATCTAAACACTTGATCCATCGTACTAGTTTTCTTTCTAAAGCCCGCCTGGCAAGGTGAAAGAACCTCATTATCATTCATCCAATCGTTCAGCTTATCCAAAATTTGCTTAGCATAGACTTTTTGTAGTATGTCTATCAGACTTATGGGTCTATAATTAGCGGGATCATCTCTGCTGCCCTTCTTAAAAATCGGAACGATTTCCGCACCCTTCCAAGAGTCTGGGATTGGTTGACCCCTGGCAATTGCATTACATAGATTATTTATATATGGCGCCCACACCTCAGGTTCATGTTTAAAAAGATCCCCAGGTATCTTGTCGGGTCCTGGAGCTTTAGATGGCTTGATAGCCGCTATCGCTAATATGGTATCTTCTATACTAAAGTGTAAATGCCCAACTTCCTTTAGGGTCAGCAATCCCTCGGCACTTACTATAGGAGCTTTATCTACCAATTTTGGAAGTGCATACAAATTTGCAAAGTGACTTTCCCATGTGGAGGGGTCTAGATGGTAGTCATGGGCCGGAGTGTTTATTTTGCTACCATGGGCTATAATCCGCCAAAACATGGCCTGATCACCAGCCTTTGCTGCTACTATCAGGTCCTCCCAGCTAGCATCTTCCCAATTTCTTCGGGCTACCTTCAATGTTTTATTATATGCATTTCTTTCATGTCTGATCACAGCTATCTCTTTAGATTGGATCGCCTTAATGAGGCGTTGTTTAGCCACTACACATTCTTTATTAAACCAGGAATTAGATGATCTAATTTCAACCTTGCAATTGGTTTTCCCTGATTGTGGTTTAGTTAAATAAGGTCTTATATCTTCTATCAGCTTTTGATGAATCTGAGTTATAGTAAAATTTTCAGTACCTGAATTTAAAAAGAAGCTAAAAGATCACTAAAAATATTATATATTTTAGTTAGGGGTTCAACTTGGTCAACTAGGAATGGCCATTTTACTGTCCTTCTGTTATTGCTTACTAAGGGCGCTATGACCTCATCACACATTTCGAATTGTGGAGACGAGTGTGTCAAAAACCATTTTCCCACCAGGTCTAGGCACAGTGGGAAATGGTCACTTTCTCTTCTGTCATCGACTTTAAAGTACTTTACATAAGCCCAATGAGCTACACTTATCATGATGTAATCTATTCGAGACACAGAGTTACCTCTTGAGAAAGTATTTGCACAATCAAGATCCGAAGAAGATCTGCCATTACAAGATCTTAGGCCTTTCTCTATGGTGAAGTGAAATATTTGCATAGCAGAAACAGAACACCCCACCATTTTTTCCACTCGAAGTGGCGGGATCCCCATAGTAAGGTCTTCTTCTTCGAGGATGGTATCTAATCCTAATAACGGTTCGTAGCAACAATTAAAATCTCCCCCAACTATAATGGGCCCATTTAGTACAATAGAATCGAGGATTTCATCCAATTGTTGGATTATTGACGATTCTTTCGAACGCTCCCTTGGTCTTATGTATATATTAAAAATAAGCATCTGCGACCTATTTGGAAAACTCAATTTTAGGCCCAAGATATCATTCGAGTTAGTTAGTACCAATTCTATAGCTGCATTTATATGATTTCTTACCCAAATTAGTAGCCCGCCTGACGGTCTGCCTTTGCCTAGCTGCCATGCTTCAATGCTAAAAGTTCTATAGCCCACTTTATATAATGGCTCCCTCGCCCATGTCTCCTGAAAGAGACAGAAGTCAAAGTTATCAATATAATCCTGCCAATCAGGTTCAAAAAGTTTTTGGGGGAGTCCCGCTATGTTCCATGATACCATCTTCACACCTCCTGGTATTAATGTACTTGAGATGTGAGACGGGGAATTGGTAGTAATAATGTGCTCCAACCCTTGTGACCCCGGGATGTTAATTACTTTGCTTACCACATGATCTTTTATTTCTTGATGTGAATCCCGGATGGATTGTACATCCGGGTTTGTTAAATGTTGGTCCCCATATGTCAAGCTAGAAGTCCCCTCCTTTTTAGAGTTCGATCTTACTAGCAAATTCAGTCAATCTACCGCTTCAAGATTTTTTGAGCCCTCCCTTGCTTTTATGGCAAAGTTACATCTGCCTGGGCTGGCTCTATTCCGCCTGATACTCATATTAGAAGCAAATAAAGAATGGGTACGAAGATTCATGGTAATTAAATTTTCGGCAATTATTTTTGAATACAGCGTTAGTTTTATATCGTCCAAGTCCCCCTCCTCCTGGTGCAAACGCTCTGCCTTGAATATATCAGATCTTATAACAGAGAGGCACTGCCGATCATTTCTGATCCAATGAGTTGCCTTATTTATGAGGGAGTCATTATCTTCCCTAACACCCTGTTTTAATCTTGGAACATTGGTTAAAAAACATTATAGCCGGTCATCTCCCCCTATTTACACAGTGATTTATTGGATAAGATTCCTGATTCCATTGGGGGCCCCATTCTTCTGCCCATAGTTTAGACACAACTTAAAATTTCCTTGGGTGGCTTGTGACTGCCTCTTAGCTGATTGGGCTTCCAGGTATTCGATTTTGTGTTGTGCATGTTGGTGCAATGAGGGTAATCCAGGATGGTTATATGTATTAGACATTTGAGGCCTTGGTCTAAGTGAAGGGTATGGTATACAAGTTGTGTTTTTAATCTGGTTTGCTTCTTGATTTGATAAAAATTTCAAACCACCACAGAGTGGGATTCTATCTGGATTATTGTCTGAGTGTTTTGGAGATTTCTCCTTGTATGTTCTTCTACCTCCGGTGCACTGACCTCAACTACTCGATTT
This sequence comes from Calotriton arnoldi, assembly GCA_963921515.1. NCBI lineage: Eukaryota > Metazoa > Chordata > Amphibia > Caudata > Salamandridae > Calotriton > Calotriton arnoldi. Next base: position 2,647,112 of record CAWUFW010000885.1, read on the forward strand.
TTGAATAAGTTCGTTGTTAGCACCTCTATCATACTTTTAATTATCTTGACCTCTTCCTGGACTGCTTTTAATTTTGCACCAAGATCCAACACAAGCATATGTGTATCTAGTTGTTGCATGCGTGTTACTACTACACTCTCATTACCTATGTGGTTTCCATGGCATGTGCGCTGCCTAGGCGAGACCTAAAAATGTCCTATCTATCTGCATGCATATAAATGTGTAAGGATTAGTGTCCTTAAACTGTCATTTGTAAATTAATTTATTTTTAAATTAAACTTAGTTCATTTCTACGTTAAATTAGATAACATTTTTATATTTTTTATATTTGAATATAAAGTAATTATTATTTGAATAAGACAAATAAAAAAAAATAGGAATAATAGAAGTTATTTTTTCACATTTTAAACTTTAAAAATCATTTAATTTAATATATTGGCAACGAGTAGGGCGTGAGCTACTGGTAGCTCTCCAGTTACCTGTAAGTAGCTCTCCTGTGTGTAGCCCAGCCCACTGAATTAAAAGCTTTAAGCTTGTTGAATTAATTTATGCATACCATAGTTGAAAAGTGTGTATTTGAGAGAAAATGTGTGTATTTTCAGAACTCAAACTCTGATTTTTGGAGAAAAATTGTAACATTTCCAAAATATACTTAAAGCTGAAGTTTGAGTGATAAATCTGAAGTTTGAGTGATAAATCATGAAGCGTTGGGAAGACTTAGTACTCATATTATTACTGTGGTGCCAGCTGCATTGCAGCTGTTGCTGCGATAAACGATCCATGTAGAGGCATTCCAAATCGATAAAGCTTTTTTTTTTTTTGCCTTATGCAGTATTATCATTATTGTACTATAACTGTTATTACATTGAGTAATAATTTTTAAAATCTAATGATTTTTTCTGTGTTTGATGTTTATGTGAATATCGTTATGTAAGTTTATGGTGTGTATTTTTTGTTTTGATTGTTTTGCAATTGGTCGTCTTCCTGTGTCTTATCTGTACCTACATTTAATACATGTATTGATCGTTCATATATGTGGTGCTCACTAATTGTGTATATATAGGTGCTAATTAAATATCACAATAATATATGTTATGGAACTTTATTTAATTTTTTTAAAAAAGGAAAATAAAAAGAATATTTTTGTACTCAAAATGAATAAATTATTAATTCAACTTGTCTGACTTATGGTATTTGTAGATCATAACGTATTGTTTTGTTATATGCAGATTTGGAGAAGTATTCATGTTTGCTTGCTTTATGTATCTTTCCCTGTACTCTTCTTCAAATAATTCTAGCTATTCAGGGACCCTCTATGTACTTTTTAATGCTCTGATGTGATCACTGCTGATAATCTTGCATGGGGTTGCCACTCAGGTACTCTTGTCGTATGTAGTCACTATTAATACGCTAATATTTGTAGCTCTGCAAAATTTTCATTGAACAGAAAATGTTGGAGACACCTGGTTGCTTTCCCCCTTTTTTGTAGTTTGAGCAATTTTTTTCATTTAACTTCTTAGCTGCTGAAGCTTTTCCAGCCACACTGCTGAGCGCTTTTTTCATGTTTGACAAAAATGTATCGAGAGCAAATTTGCATCCAGCTTTCCACAAGATGGCGGTTCTAAACATACCCAAGGTTTGTGAATTCCTGTGGTAGCAGTGGAGCAAATAAAAAAAAAATATAGCAACATTTTTTTTGCTAAAACCACCATCTTCTAAGTTTTCAGGAACAAGTAAAGTTTATTAAAAAAACGTTTTTGTTTTTTTTACCAGAGCTTTGCGTTTTTTTCTAAGTGGCTGTCAATTTCTTTGTGGTTTCTACCTACTTGCAGTTTGTGATGGAAACAAGTGTGGAACCCACTGGTGAGCCCAAAAACCTATGCACAAAATAGACAAACTTTACAGTTCAGTACGGGGTCATTAGTGTAAATCGGTTATGGTTTTCTTAAATAAACTTATCATTGAAAAGAAATAATGAAAATAACCATGAAAAAATAGAAATAGGTGACAAAGTTTTCAACTGTAATTTTTTGTCCCGATTTACAAAAGTAATATACAGTTACATTCGTCAGACGCTTCTGGTCGCAACCATATATAGGGTTTGCAAGTTGTCCAAAAACACACAAATCCCAGAGCCAAAAATTAAGCTGCAGCTTATAATTATTTTTCATTGTGTACCGAATATGCTTCAATTCATGTGGTAAAATCTAATCTAATGAATGAAAAATGTGTAAGAATGAAACCAATACATTTTTTTTAATGCGCACAAGATACTTTGGGCCTGATTCACAAACTGAACTTTTGACTAAGTCAACGCTTTTGAGAAACTTTTTTGTGGTCTAGGTCCACTCTCTCCCCGCAGCTCCGCTGTGCCGTCTCTTGCCTCCAGACCCCGACCTCCTCCTTGGGAGGTTCGAGGCTGCTGCCGGCTCCTGCGCCTGCTGCCCGCTCCAACTGGGACCAGACTGCCTGCAACCACCATAACCTTTCTCAGCCGTTTTTTTTTCTCTTAATTTTTCCCTGTTGTGCCACTGTTATTGTGCCCATCTGTGTCTTGCTCTAATTGCAAGCTGTTTTCATTTTCTCGTGCCTGCCTGTTCCTTTCGCTGCTGCTGCCCCTGCAGCCCCACCCCACCCCCGAATTCCCCCCCGGAATTCCCCTGCTCCCGCCTCCCAGCCTCTCCTCCCTCCCACCTACCCTACTTAATGGCGGCCGCCGGCGCGCCAAAGGCAAGCCCGTCTGCGCCCGTCCGCGACCCGACCGCGGCCAACGACAGGAACCTTGGACCTCCCACTACCCATTGCTACGACACCACCACCCTCCTCGCACTCAACCCTGGAAGACTTAGAGAATGCCAACAGGCCTCGCCGAACACGACCCACGGCCAGTACTCCTGCCTCCACTGCCGCCAGACCCTCACCGCCACCCCGGCCTCCAACACCGCCAAAGCCAGCACCGGCGACACCCTAAAATGCATCCTCCTCAACGTACGCTCCGTACACAAACACGCCATGGAAATCTGGAACCTACTCGACTCTCTCTCGCCCGACATTCGCCTTCTTCACAGAGACCTGGACCAACGCATCCTCCGCCCCCGACATCAGCACCGCCATCCCAGACGGATACAATATCCAGAGGAAAAACCGCCCCAACCACCCAGGAGGGGGCCTCGCCATCGCCCACAAGAGCACCCTCCGCCTCACCACCTCCAGCGAAACCTTCCCCTCCGCCGAACACCTGCACTTCCAGATCCAGACCACCCCCAAAGCCACACTCCGAGGAACCCTCATCTACAGACCCCCCGGCCCCCGAACACCCTTCGCCACCACCGACTTCATCGCACCCCACGCCATCGCCTCAACAAACTACATACTCATTGGAGACCTGAACTTCCACCTCGACAACCCCAGCGACCCCAACTCCACTATCCTTCGTGACAACCTCGCCAGCATCGGACTTAAACAATTCGTCAACACACCGACCCCCAGAGCAGGACACACCCTCGACCCCATCTTCGCGGCAGGAAACGGCGTCCTATTCAGCCACACAACGCAGCCGCCATGGACCGACCACCACTGCGTACACTTCGCCATCAACAAACCCAAGGCACCCAAACCAGCCCCACGCCCACCTCGAAGGAACTGGAGCAAGGTTACCGACGAGCAACTGAACTTCACCCTCACCCGAGACAACCACACCTGGGCACCCGACGCAAACGACGCAGCCAGAGAACTCCACACCTGGATCTCCAACTGCGCAGACGAGCTCGCCCCGCTACACAACCCCGACAGACACCGCCCCAGGAAAGCCGCCTGGTTCACAACCGCTCTCCAAGAAGCCAGACGCACCTGCAGACGCCTGGAGAAGAACTGGAGAAACACCAAGACAACCGAAAACCACACCACCTACAAGGACGCCATGACGGACTACCACAACCAGATCAGAGCCACCAAGAGGAACTTCATCCACAACAAAATCCTGGCCAACTCCACCAACTCCAAGAAACTTTTCAGAGTCATTCAAGAATTCACCAACCCACACAGCGAAGCCACAGACATCACCCCATCCCAAGACCTCTGCGACAAGCTTGGAACCTATTTCCACCTCACGATCAAAAACCTCTACGACAACTTCATCGACCATCCACCAGGCGCCACAGACGGCCCCCGCCCCTCAGAAACACCAGCCAGCCCACCATCTCCAACTGGACACCGATCAGGGCCGAAGACACCGCCCTGACTATGAAAAGCATCCACTCGGGTGGCTCCCACCGACCCCTGCCCCCCTCACATCTACCACAGAGCAGCGGCCGCCATCGCACCCGAACTACAACGCACCATCAACACCACCTTCAAAACAGGCACCTTCCCAAACGACTGGAAGCGCGCAGAAGTCAGACCCCTGCTCAAGAAGCCCACAGCTGACCCCACCGACCTCAAGAACTATCAGCCCATCTCGCTCCTCCCCTTCGCAGCCAAAGTTGCAGAGAAAACAGTCAACAGGAAACTGACACGATTCATTGAAGAAAACGCCGTCCTCGACCCGTCCCAATCCAGATTCCGAAGCAATCACAGCACAGAGACCGCCCTACTCGCTGCCACAGACGACATCCGCACCCTCCTGGACCAAGGCCACTCCGCAGCCCTCATCCTACTCGACTTATCAGCGGCCTTCGACACCGTCTCCCACCGCACACTAGTCGCCAGACTACACGACGCAGGCATACAATGAACAGCCCTGGACTGGATCCGATCATTCCTCACCGGAAGAAGCCAAAGAATCAGACTCCCACCCTTCCTCTCCGACCTCACGAAAATCACCTGCGGAGTCCCACAGGGTTCATCACTGAGCCCCACCCTCTTCAACATCTACATGGCCCCCCTCGCAGCCATCTTCCGACAACACGGCCTTAACATCGTATCCTACGCCGACAACACCCAGCTCATCCTCTCCCTCACCAAAGACCCCACCACTGCCAAACTCAACTTCCAGAAAGGAATGCAAGATGTCGAAGTCTGGATGACCAACAGCTGCCTGAAGCTCAACGCTGAGAAGACAGAAGTCCTCGTCCTCGGTACCACCCCTTCTGCATGGGACAGCACCTGGTGGCCGACCGCCCTCGGAAGCCCACCTACCCCCTCAGACCACGCCAAGAACCTCGGCATCGTACTCGACTCATCACTCACCATGAACCGACAGGTCAACGCCGTCACCTCCAGCTGCTTCAACACCCTCTGCATCCTCCGCAAGACCTTCAAGTGGATCCCCCCCTGAGTCAAGGAAGACAGTCACCCACGCACCCATCACCAGCAGACTGGACTATGGAAACGCACTCTACGCCGGCATCAACAAGTCCCTACTCCGCAAACTCCAGACAATACAAAACACCGCCGCCAGACTCGTCCTCGGCATCCCCCGACACGAACACATCAGCCAACACCTACGAAGTCTCCACTAGCTCCCCGTGGAGAAAAGAGTCACTTTCAAAATCCTCACTCACGCCTACAAATGCCTACACAACAACGGACCTAAATACCTCAACGACAGAATCAACTTCCACGTACCCAAAGAAACCTCCAATCTTCCAACCTCGCACTGGCCGAAACCCCGCGCATCCACAGAGCCAGAGCAGGCGGAAGATCCTTCTCTCACATTGCAGCCAAGACCTGGAACGAGTTACCGGCAGACATCAGACGCGCCCCCTCCCTGAACACCTTCAGGAAGACCCTCAAGACCTGGCTCTTCGGCTAAACAGATCTGCGAACACCCCCCTCAGCGCCTTGAGACCCTCACGGGTGAGTAGCACGCTTACAATTCCCTAATTGATTGATTGATTGGAATACAGGTGATTTGTACATCTCTCAATTTGGGGGTTACCCATATTATCATGTGGTTCAGAGAGCAGTTTGCAGAATGAATCCTTTATACACGGTTACATTTGGAAGCCATCAACAAAGAGAAAGTCAACCAAATTCTTCAGGGTAGACATGGTTGCTTAGTGTTAGACCCCGGTCTAGGAGCCACAGGGCAGACAGGGTTTTGTTATGAAGATTTGTAAAGCGTGACTTATGACCCGCGAAGGTATCCTGGTACTGAGCAGGTGCCAGGGTCGGCAGTCTGACTCAGGGGTCAGGCGGAACAGGATGATTCTGGGTTTTCCATGGAGTAGATCAGAAGAGACAGGTCTTGAGTTTCTTCCAGAACTCGAGGAGTGAGGTGGAGGCTTTGATGTGATGCGGGAGGCTGTTCCAAGACATGCCTGCAGTGTATGAGGATGAGGATCCTCCAGTTTTGCTTCTGTGGATGCAAGGAATGTGTGCTAGGGAGAGTGCTGCAGATCGGAGAGGTCTGGTAGGTTGGTGGAAGTTCAGGCAGTGGTTGAGGTATGCAGGACCTGTGTTGTGCAGGGCCATGAAAATGTGTGGCATGAGTTTGAAGTGGCAGAGTTTTTGTACTGGGAACTAGTGGAACTCTCTCAGATGTGGTGTGATATGGGTACGTCGTGGAAGGTCAAGGCTGTCTGGCGGCAGAGTTCTGGAAAGTCTGGAGTCTGTGGAGGAAATGGGTGGATATTTCAATATAGAGTGCATTGCCTTTGTCCAATCGGCTCGTGATAAAAGCTTGTGTGACAGTGCATCTAGCTTCTGGGGGAGCCATTTGAAGATCTTGCATAGCATGCGTAGGATGAAGAAGCAGGAGGACGATACTGCATTTACCTGAGATGACATGGTGAGTTTGTGGTCTAGGATGATTCCCAGGTTTCTTGCATGGTCCATGGGCGTTGGTGTGGGGCCCAGCTCTGATGGCCACAAGGAGTCGCTACGGGATGAGCTCTTGTTCCTGAATATTAGCACCTCCATATTGTTGGTGTTGAGCTTCAGGCAGTTTCTTCTCATCTAGTCAGCCACACTGCTCATGCAGGTGTTAAAGTTGGTTTTGGCTTTGGTGGTGTCGTCTGAGAGGGATGGGATGAGCTGCGTGTGGTCGGCATAAGAGGAAATGGTAATTCCATGTGATCTGATGATGTCAGCAAGCGGTGTCATGTATATGTTGAATAAGGTGGGGCTGAGTGAAGATCCCTGTGGGACTACGCATGTAACTTCATTGAGTTCGGAGGAGTTAGGAGGCAGTCTTATTCGTTGGGATCTCCCTATGAGGAAGAAGACTATCCATTTAAGTGCTGGTCCCTGGACTCCGATGTTCTGTAGTGTAGTGACAAATTTTTGGTGGGAGACGGTGTCAAAGGCAGTGGAGATGTCAAAGAGGATGAGAGCTGCTACTTATACTTGGTCGAGTATGGTCCGGATGAGAGAGTCTAATGGGCCACAATCATGAAGGGTGACGTTGTTTGCCACTGGTATCCTAGGGTCTGTCCCACTATGGTTCTGCAAACTAGGTCAAGTACAATGGACCATAGGGTCAAGGACAAGAGTTCAGAACTGAACAGTCGACAAACATACACAATAACATATTGTCCAGCCCAGTGCTAAAATTTTAGTTAAAAAGTACTTTAATCGCACAGCATAATGAAACCGGAATTGTAAGTAACTGGGCTGAATTCTCTGTTGCAATCTTTAGTAAGGCACTACACACTCTTTCTAGTATTCTTTCCCCGTTCTAGGAGATTTCTAACAGCTACAATACCCGATATACTGTAGGCATTAATTAGGCACAGGTACAGATCACTGTAAAAGTTTCAAGACCATGTGGCAGACTCTTTTGCATGTTCTAATCTCTCTCTCTGGTTGCAGCTTTTATCTGTTGGATGGCATTACAGTTCTGGCCACACAGGAGCACTTTGCGTACTCTGCGGAGCACTCCCTTCTTTGGTTATGGAGAAATTGGAACAGGAACAAAAGAGGTAGTTTGGATGACACTTTTATACACATTATCAAGTCTGATCCCCGGGATACTGTGGAGTGGAGAATGAAATTTTCCTGTAAACAAATGGAAAGTTTGCTACAAAAGTGCATGCTTCGCTAGAGTTTTGCAGCACTTTGTTTTAATTAAAGTCAATACTCTTAACACAGTTTTAGTAGTAAAGTAGATATAAATCCCTCACTATGCATTTCTGGGTGTGCTGCATAGACACCTTCTGAAGGAGAGAGCTCTCGGAGGATGCCAATTTTTTTTTTTTTAATTAGTTACTGATACACGTGCCAGCTGAGAGGCCTACACATTATGCAAAGAAATATGACAGGCACCAATAAGGCAGGGGAAAAGTATTGTTGGAAAAATAAAGCAGTTTCTGCATGGCTACGAAATCACACCAAGTCATACAGAGAGAGGGTCATGTTCCAGTCCAGTGTTCCCTTTTACAGCTCTTTAGGTCTCACCTACAGAGATCTTTTAGCTTTCTTGTCAGTCATTTGTTTGCTTCCTCTTTCATTAATATGCTTCCTATTCTTGTGCTTGTTCGCCCCCTGTGAGCAAAGCTTATTTTTCACCCTTTTGATTGGATGACTTTTATCCTTCCACTGCTCACAATCAGGTAACTTCCATTTTCTTTTAGCACTCCATGGGTGTGCATGCATTTTCTCGCTCTCCGACCCTAGAGTGTTGTTTTCCCCTTTTAATAGCCCTGGGCTTGCTTCATCTCCCTCCTCACAGCTTGTCTACTGCGCTCCCTCCCCTTTCTGTCACTATCTTTTTTTTTAACCAGATTTTATTGGCATTTAAAATCCTTCACAGTACGTACAAACCAATCTGTGTGGTACATACATATATATTTAATGTGTTGCTGGCACTCTATACACGAACATTCAACTAGTATGCCGTTCCCTCCCCCCACCCTCCCTCCCTCTTGAGTCGCTTCTGCTTATTGTTCTATCTTCTTAGGTGGTTGCCAACTAGTATCTTCCTACAGTAGGATCTTTGGATCGTATATGTCATGTGTCTTATGTCAATGGAGAGGCTTCCTGGGGAGGACTTGGCTCCTCTCTATCTGGCCTGCTCTTCCTCTACTGTCTGGTTTCGTGGTGGGGAGCCGTCGGGAGTTGGCTGCCCCTGTTCCTGCTCAGGTGCCATCAGTTCATCTACTAATTGTCCCCATGCTCTGGCTCTGTCAATGGTGCCTATGCCCCGTCCTGCCTCTGCCAACAGTATCCTCCCTTCCGCACTTGCCCATTTTTCAAGCTCATACTTCCATGTTCCAACGCTTGGTCCCCCTGCCGATTTCCAATTCCTAGTGATCTCCCGCTTGGCTAATACTAACGCCAGATCCTGGAATTTCACTGTTGTTTTGGTCTTGGCTGTATGTGTGAACCAGCCCAGTATGCAGTGCCCCGGGGTGCGCTGGATCTCTTTATCTACAATTGCTCCGAAGATGTGAAGGACCTCTTCCCAGAATGGAGTCAACTTGGGGCAGTCCCAGTACATGTGTAGTATGTGTGCCTCTCTAAACTCACACCTAGTGCATGCCGCCTCCTCAACATGGAAGTGCTTCCTGAAGCGTGCCGGAGTGAGGTAGGCCCTTTGTAGGACGTAATAGTCAATTAATTTAAACCTTGCGTTTCTAGTTGATTTTAGTGTTCTCTGACTATACTCTCCCAGGCCTCCTACGGGAGCGGGATCCCCAGATCTTCCTCCCACTGCGACTGCAATCGCTCCATCGGCTTCTGAATGTCTTGGCTCAGGGCTCTATATAGGCAAGAGACTGTTTTTATCCTCCCCGCCGACGTGGCGACATACCGGCAGCCGCCCAGTGCCTGGGGCTCCACGGTTCCTGTCCCCCAGTGCTTTCTCATACTCATGGTGATTGCCCTATGTAGTAGGAAGTGACCCTGGGGCAAGTCATATCTGCCCGAAAGTCCTTGAAGGGGAGCATTTCAGAGTCACGGTATAAGTTTCCCACTCTCTGTACTCCAGCCTACTCCAAATCTTCCATACCCGCCCAGTTCCCTCTGTGCGGGAGGCCACGAAGTAGTGCCATCGGCATATCGGGTAAATACGGGATTCTATGATTCGCGCGCTGGAGGTACCTGGACCAGCACTTATTGATCACCTTGGTTTCCATAGTGTCTTGTGCGGCCTGCCTTCGTAGTCGCAGTAACAGTTTTGCCTGTTCTGCCTCTGTAGGCGCTAATGGATACTGGGTTGTTTCCGGGTTCCGCCCCGCTGCCAGCCACTGGATCAGCCAGTTGAGCTGCGCCGCCAGGTAATATAGCTCTAAATCTGGTACCCTCAGTCCTCCTGTCGCCAAAAAACGTTTCAGCGTTGTGCGCCACACGCCTGCGTCCCATTCCCCATAAGAACGATGTGATCATGGAATCAAGGTCCTTAAACGTTGCCCTCGGGATCCATACTGGGAGGGTTCTGAAAAAGTACAGCAGTCGGGGCAGGGCCACCATCTTCAGTAGGGCGACTGTCAGCCACAGAAAATGGCAGGATTCCCCAGAAGCTCATGGACGCTCTCGGAGAGCTTACTGCGCTGTCCACGTTGCCCTCTAGCAGGTCCGCTGTTTCATGGTAGATTCTTACTCCCAGATATGACAGGCATCGGGGCTCCCATTGGAGGTCATCCAATACCAGGGGCGGTGGCATGTTTGGCTCCATGGGAATAGTTTCGACTGGTTGCCAAATAGTTTCGACTGGTTGCCAAACTCCTCTAGCATGGTCTTTGCTCCCCGCAGGTCCCCCCCTAGGTCTCAGAGGAAAATCAGTAGATCGTCCGCATATAGTGCTATGTGGTGCTGCACGCCTCTCACCAGGAGGTTTCTAAAGGCCTGTCCCTGTCTCGCTCAGGAGGCTAAAGGCTCCATAGCTAGGGCGAACAGCAGCGGGGAGAGGTGGCAGCCCTGCCGCGTTCCCCATTGCACCGCCTGTGTTCCGGATATCACTTTACCTGTGCGCACCCTTGCCGCAGGGTTGGTGTTCAACAATCTCACCCTTGCAGCGAAACCACCTCCCAGTCCCATTGCGTCCAGCACCACATAGTGGAAGGACCACTCAAGGCTATCAAAGGCCTTCTTGATGTCCACTGCAAACACCGCTGCCTCAGGTATATCGTGATCCAATGAGTCCATGATGGCCAGGAGCCGCCGTATGTTGATCGCTGTGTTTGCCCCGAGATAAACCCGGCCTGGTCCGGGTGCACTAACTTTGTCATGTAGGGTAATAGTCGGGCTGCTAGGATTTTACTTAGTATTTTGTAGTCCATGTTTAACATGGAAAGGGGCCGATAGGTTGTACGGTCATGTGTCGGATTCCCTCGCTTTAGTATCGGAATAATGAGTGCTTCTCTGGAGCTCTCCTGCAGAATTCTGGCCTTGCGAGCCGCATTGTACAGGGCAGTTAGCCTAGGCGCCAATTCTTCGGTATATGTCCCGTAAAACTCAGCCGGCAACCCATTGGTACCGGGGGGTTTGTTACATGCCATGTGTTTTATGGCTCCAAGTTCCTCCTGCTCTGCGATGTCTTCTCCTAGTTCATCCGTCTCCTCTAGTTCTAGTCTAGGCAATTGTGCCCCCTCCAGGTATTTCCGTGCTGCAGATCTGTCTCGCCCCGCGGGGCTGTGGCATAGTCCAGCATAATATTGCGCAAAGATGTTATTGATTGCCTCTTGGGTAAAGCGCCTAGTGCCTGCTTGGTCCTCAAATTCGACTACCGGGGAGTTCCTGTTATTGGGGTTAGCCAGCCACGTCAGCAGGGACCCAGACTTGTCTCTCTCCGCGTGTGCCCTGCTCAGGTATTGCTTATAATTAAGGATCCCGGTTTTATGGAATTTATTTTTTTGCCATTTCAGTCTGTATTTATCCATATTTATTTTGGGTTTTGTGGAAAAATTAAGCTGAAATTAGTATATTTCCACATTTATTTAACCGATAAATATGCACTCATGCTTGAATGTCTACCAGGTTTTAGTGCTGTGAACACCCGCTGGAGATAAATCAGTGTACTTATATGAAAATATGCAAATTTCAGTATCAACCTTGTGCATATCTACTGCTGTTAAAGCCTCTTTACTTAAATTCCTTTCTTTTTTAACCCCCTTATCTATCAATCCACACATCTATTGGCCTGGCAGTCATGGCAGACAGTATTTAGAATGACTCAAAAAGCAACCCAATTTCCGTTTTTATCCACATTTAAAAATAAATACAGACAAGAAAATGAATGTTTTCTGTCTGCATGTATCTGTAAAAATCAGTAAAAACGGAAAACAGGGAGCCTTACTTATAATCGAAGCTTCTAAGGCGTTCTGTTTTCTTTGCTACTTCCTCCCTAGCGTCCTACACTTCTGTCTGGATCTCTGGTTTCCCTGGGTGCTCCTTCTCTAGGTCCCTGAGGGTCCGCTCCGCCCCTTCTATCTCAAAGAGGAGCGTTCGCCTAATCCACTTCCTTTCCGCTATGCAGTGACCTCGTAGAACTGCCTTAAAGGCGTCCCGCTCCGTCATTGGGGAGGAAGCTGTCCCTGCGTTGTCCTCGAAATATTGTGCGATTTTCATCCGGATCCCTTCCCTGAAAACATGGTCATCTAGCGCCTCCGGGCAGAGTTTCCATGTTGGGATTACAGGCCGGGTCTGCGCCCATGTAAGCCCTAGCAAAACTGGGTTATGGTCCGAGATCGTTCGGGCCAGATACTCGGTCGAGGACACCGCACTCTGCACATCCGCCGTACACAAAAAGGTATCTAGTCGGACGTGGAGTTTGTGCATGGGCGAGAAGTAAGAGTAGTCCCTATCGTGAGGGTGGAGTCTCCTCCAAGAGTCTAGCAGTCCCCAGTGTTTCTGCCAGGCAGCAAATGCTTGCGCGGTGCATGTTGTTGCTGAGTCGCGCAGCGGGGGATGGGATCTGTCCAATCCTACGTCAGCCACGCTATTAAAGTCCCCCCCCCCCCCACCTAATAGTGTAGGGCCAGTCATGTATGGGGCTAAACGCTGGTTGGCCCATGTTTGGGGCGTATACACTTATTATGTTTAGATCTCGTTCTTCTAGTCGCCCTCGTACCACCACGTATCGTCCCTCGGGGTCTACTAAGGAGTCCATCACCTGGAAAGGGACCCCGGCCTGCACCCAGATCAATGTCCCCCGAGCGTAAGCGGAGTACGTGGTGAAATATGTCTGGCCTCTCCATAGTCTCTGCAGTGCCCTCCCATCCTTCTGCATGAGATGTGTTTCTTGGAGGAGTGCTATTTGCACTCCCCTTTTCCTGAGATAAGATAGCACTTTATATCGCTTTGCCATAGACTGCATTCCCCGGATATTCCAGGACATGCATTTATATGTATGTGCCCCGGTCGCCATTCTTTTTTTCACAACAAATTTTATTAGCATTTTCATGGTACAGGGGGGCTGTGGCCGCTTGCATATATTATGAAAGCACATCAAATCAACAGTACCAATAAACTCGCACAACCAATTAACCTGCGAAACCTGTAGGCAGAACAACGGAAACATGACACAGACGGACCCCAATTCCACAACACGCAAGTTGTCCAAGTATAAAAGCAAGTACACGATGAATTTAAATGACTTGAGTAATGTAATGATTTGATAGATACTTAGTGTCAATCTCGTAGCCCCGGTCGCCATTCTTACTCTTAAAAAAAGCACTCCCCATTTCCTCCCCAGTTCCTTCCACTCTGCATGTAGGAGTTTCCTAGTCGTCTTGTCTTAGCTCTAGTAAGCGGTGCAACTCAAGACCCCCCGAACTATGTAACTGTAAACAACCTCCCCAACTCCCACTCCCCAGGACAAGTAGGTGTGTGCCTCCCATCAAAACCATGCTATGTCAACTATCAGCAGCTCCCTCGCTGCTCTGTCAGTTAGGGAGTGTGACCCAGTGCTCGTCCAGGCCTAAATCTGCCCTACAGTTCTGATTAAATAGAGGTTATCCCCCTGTTGGCCCCCTCAGGCATCCCCGATACCTCCCTCCTGACCTCCAGTTGCATCATGTCTCTCAGCTTGCTTCGTTTCCCGCCCTTCTCGATATGTTCTCAGATTATGTCATCTGACGTTCGTGGGGTTATGTGCCGGAGTTCAACACTCTTCTACTTCTGATACTGTGGATGAGCTTTCAGAGTCCGATTCTTGCAGCTGTACTCTGCTCCTCTGGGACGATCATTCCACTCCTCTGCCACTGATCAGCGCCACCTCCTTCACCACATTCTGGCGTTCAATTTGTACTTCTTACGGCATGGGCAAGTCTCCATTGTTCTGTCTGCCCCTGGATCTGCTGCTGCGTGACCGTTGCCCCTTCGGTTCTGGAGGGGGAATTTCTCCTTGTTTGTGCTCTAGCCAGTCCCAAGCCTCTCGCGGGGTCTGAAAGAATTCCACGCCGTTCTCTGCAACCACTCGTAACCTGGCCGGATAAAGCAGAGTATTTGTATTCCAGCTGGCGGAGCTTTTGTTTCACGCTGTGGTACGCTCCTCTTTGCTTCTGGACTTCTCTAGGGAAATCTGGGAAAATTCGCACCACTGCGTTGTTCACCTGGAGGTCTCCGTTGTGTCTGGCTCTTGTCAGGATGTGGTCTCTGTCGCGGTGGTGGAGGAGCCTTGCCACCACCGCTCTTGGGGGAGCGCCGGGCGAGGGCGGCCTTGCCAGCACTCGGTGCACTCTTTCAAAGGCATAGAACGCAGATAGTCCCTCCAGTGCCACCTCCTTACTTATCCACTGTTTGAGGTAGTCCACCATGTTGGCACCTTCCACTTTTTCGGGGAGTCCCACTATTCGTAGATTATTCCTCCGTGACCTGTTTTCGTGGTCTTCGGCCCCGAGTTCTAACGTGCGCACCTTGCTTTCTATCAGCCATCTGCATTTCCATGGCTGAGATGCCCAGGGAAATCTCGGACAGCTGTCGCTCGTTCGCCGTCACTCACTCTCCTAGGCGTTTTTGGTCATCTCGTAAAATGCCCAGGTCCACGCCTATCGAGTCTATTTTTGCCTCTAAGAGCCCACTGGAGCTTGTTATTGCTTGAAGGATGTCTTGTAGAGTTGGGGCTGGAGGGCAGTCCGTCTGAGTTTGGGGGAGGGGGGTCTTGCCTCCCTCCATCACAATCTCCAGCGGGGTTCCTTCGGTGCCCATCTTCGTAATTTTCCCCATTTCTCACTCACCGTCCACGTCAGGGCTGTGTGTGCGCCTTTCTCAGGGTCTATGCTGCTGTGGCCTGTTCCTCGCGGGGGGGGGAACCTCCTTTGTCCGTGCTGAGGATCTTCTAGCGTCTGGGGTCCTGTGGCCCTGCGTCTCGTGCGATTACTGCTCTCCTTCAGTGGGGGGATCGTGCTCCCCAGCGCGATACCGCAAGTTCTGGGCTTCTGCTCCGGGTTCAGTGCGCCTCCAGGGGCAGCTCAGCTCTCCTCGCACTTGTTGTTCATGGGCAGCGTTCCTCGCACTGCCTGCACTGTTTACAGTGCTCGGCGCCTTGCTTTGTCCTCTGTCTGCTTTTCTGTGGGCCTCTACTGTGCAGTGGTATGGCCTTCCCCTCTATCTGTCGCCTCTGGGGAATGTACCCCCCCCAGACGCCGCCGCTCTCTGCTAAGTGTCCCTCTTCGGGGAGGGCTGGGGCCTCCGTTTGCTGCGGGGGCTCTCACCGCGTTGCGCCTTGGTCTTGAACCCCGTTCCTTGTTTGGGGGTTTCTGAAGTGCGTGCCGACTGTCTCGAGGCTCAGGGGGCTTCGGTTCACTCTCCCGGCTTCTCAGCCGGCCAGGACTTGGTCCCTTTTTCTGCCCCTGGCGTCCTCTGCCACCGGTCGTCTCCTGCCTGCGGTCTTTGGGAGGGGGGGGCACAGATGCCCTTTGCTGCCCCCCCACCCCGACTCTGGCCTTCTCCGAAGCCATGCTGGGGGTCCGCCATCTTGGGTGAGGCAGCCGCCTCCTCTGTCCTCCTGGCGCCACCGGTATTCTCTCTCCGGGGTCCCCCCGCAGCCGATGCTTACCGCGCCATGAAGAGACTCACACTGCTGGCCCGTTTCTGCTCTCGCTGCCCTCCACACCTCACACTTCGTAGGGCGATTTCTTCTGCCGCCACTTCAATCTCGGTCCGCTTTCCCTTCTCGGCTCGTGGGTCCCCTGCACGCCGGCCACTCGTCGCTGCCCTCCAGGACCCAGAGCAGTCCGCAGCCGTAGATCGCGGCGGGCTCCGTACTTCCTCAGTGCCGCCAACTCTCCGGGGATAGTCCCAGGTGTTCTCTCCGTCAGTTGCCGCTGGGCGCCGCCATTTTGAGGAGGCCGCGCTGCCTCCCTCGGTCGCGCTCCCTCGGGTGCTCGTTTCGTTGCTGTAACGCAACTTCTCGCCGCCTCAGTGTGCCCCCCACCTCAGGGTGGGGCCGGGGTGATTATTGGGTCCGGTTTGGCCCTCGGGGGGAGGGGGGGGGGGGGAGGATCAGGATGGATTGTAATGGCGGTCGGCCAGACGAAGCTCCAGAGCGTCGCTGCTCACTCCATCGCCGCCAGGCCCGTCCCCTTTCTGTCACCGTCTTAATAATTGAAAAACATTTTTTCTTCTGTTTTTACAGGGTCCACTAACTGATAGTTTGCGATCGCACTGATTCTTTTACACAGGCACGTTTCAATTTTTTTACCTGATCCAAGATTGGCAGCCATAGGCATGTCACTGCTAACGTTAAGCAGCACCAACAAAAAGCATTTCTTTTTCTGATGCTGCACGGCATTGTCAAAAACCACTGGCATAGCCAGCAAGTCTGTATTGGCAGCCAAAAGCGAGACCTGTTGGCTTTGCTAAATGCTTGTTAAACTTGAACTGTGCTGCAATTTCTTCAGTTAACATGAACTTGGACTACAAATTTCAGAATGCTTATGGTTGTTAAATGACATGCCAAGACAGGCAAACTGTGTCTTTTATGGCAAGGGGTCACCTGGTAACTGTTGTAATCTCACGGTCCATAATGGTACATTCCAACCACCCCTCCTTTTTCCCTTACCTTGGTTTGTTCCGTTGAAGCTGATCTTAGAATGTTGACAGTTGTGTCAGTGTCCGGAGAGTTGGATGACCAATAAAGCAGACTGGACAAGTTCTCTTTTGTTTTAATTGTATCTTTTTAACACTGGCGACGAGTTACTGCGCAGGGGGCAGTTGTGGTCATCTCCCCTATCTTTACTCTCTCCATTGATGTGAAGGTGGACAGGAGGAAGTATCGGAAGTCCTTGCCTGTCATTGAAGTACAGTAGAAGCAGAGGACAAGCTGTCCTAATCGCTAACAGCTAAGCGGTATCGTAAATTGAGGTGCAAGTGAGGCGCATCTCGGATGTGTGAAGAGACTGCATTTGAGCCTGAGTAGGGATTTCATGCGATCGAGAGCGAACTGCTGTGGAGGAGCAGAAGTGCGGGAGCGGAGAGCCCGTGGTGCTTTGTTGCTGGAATCCTCGTGAGCGACATGACGAGCCTCATGTCAGTGTGGGCACAGGGACCAATTTGACAAAGGAAAGGCGGTAAGAGACCCAGCCGATTGGTGATTGCCGTTTTTTTTATCCGACGAGTGCTCCTGTCAGCCGGCTACGAGAGGAAGCGTCCAGCGTGTGAGAGCAGGCGGCGTGTGGGGTCTCTGATTTCACGATTGTGCGCAGTGAAATTGACGTTCCATTGAGGCAGTGTCTGGGTGAGAGGCGGCGTTAATGTGTGGGAGCAGGCGCCGTGAAGAGACGCTTCTCTCACAAAGTGCAGATCTGAAGTGAAATCCCTCAGACAGCCTCTTGGTGAATGACAGTGTACAACGGAGGGAGCAGACGTAGGCAGGAGCATCACATATCACAAACCTCGTCTTGAAAAGCATTTTGGCTGCCATAGTAACAAGTGAAGGCGTTGTAATCACTGGCACAGCACTCCAGGAACTGTTTTGAAAGGGCACAAGCTGTTGTCATATCGTGAACTTTAATGCATAATACTTTAAGCAATATTGCCATCCTCATTAAGAAAAGTAAACATCCCATGTGCAAGAGTTGAGGACTGTACTAGATGCCAGGTGTGCACTCCCTTAGCTCTGTTTTCGTCAGTGTGCTGGTAGGAATACACATATTCACTAACGCTCCAACATTCACCAGGAAGCATAACTGGAACAATCTTGTGCTAGCTGCGTAGTGGCACTGCATTTCAGTCTGGGGTTCCTCCTTCTTCAGTTATTCACTGCATATCCTTCCATACACCCATCTCTGTTCTGTGTGTGACGTTTGCATACCATGATGGCAGCGGCAAGCATGACCCAGCCACCTCCATTTTTAAATGAAATAGGAGAACCTGAGATCTGCTGGAAGGAGTGGGTCAAACTTTTTGAGTCATACCTAATTGCCATAGGGGGGGAAGCGGTTCACTGCCATGCGCAAACAGCACATCCTGCTCCACAATCTGGGTGTTCAAGGGCGCAAAATCTACGAAACATTGCCCGTACCAGAAAATCAGAATGGCGAGGCAGTGGAAGGTATGGATGAATTTGAAACCACTATGGCTAAATTAGAAACACATTTTGGGGACAAAATAAATGTGGTGTTAGAAAGGCACAAATTTTTCAGCAGGTCCCAAGGAAAACAAGAGTCAGTCACCAACTACATTGCGGCATTGCGAGGTCTCACCCAACTGTGCGAATTTGGGAATTTGACAGACTCTTTAATTAGAGACCAATTAGTACGGTGTACAAACAATGTGCGCATTCAAGAAAAACTCTTAGCTAAGAATCCATGCCTGCGTGAGGCAGTCAGTATTGCGAAATCAGTGGAACACACTGCTAAATGTATAAAAGAGATGAAGACCACAACGGAAGTGGTAGCCAGTATCCAAGAGGAAGTGGAGGGTTGTGAAGTAAATAAAGTACAAAATAAGAGTAATGTACACAGACCTCCCAGTAATGAAAGAATTTACAGGTGTTACAGGTGCGGCAGCAGTAACCACCTCGCTAATAATATTCATTGCCCAGCCCGGAGTGTCACCTGCAAGAAGTGTAACAGGAGAGGACATTTTGCTAGGGCATGCAAAGAAGGGGAGCCCCATCACGGAGAGAGTACGAGTGTGGAGGGCACCATGAGCAAAGAAATTAAATGTGTGTTGCCAAGTGAGAAGAAGTACATCTTCCAACTCAAAGAAGGTACTGGGACTGTAAATATAATTTATCCCAAATGTGACGTGAAACTAAACAGCAAAAGTGTCACCATGTTTGCTGACTCTTGCTCTCCCTTTACATTGTTGAACTGCAAAGACTACGAGGGCATTGGCAAGCAGGAGAATAAATCCTTGAGGAAACCGGACATCTTCCCCATGGGCTACAACAAGGAGCCCATACCCCTCTTAGGCATGGAAGTGATGCAAATTGAATTCAAGGGAAGGATCACCGTAGGCAAGGTATACATAGTAGAGACTGGATCGAATCTGTTAGGGTGGCAACACCAAAAGGAGCTGGGAATTATTCTTAACCCAAACAAGGAAGAACAGGTACTACTAACTGATCAAATTTTACCCAACACAAACGTATGCGATGAGTTTCCTAAATTGTTTGAAGACAGGTTGGGACTCCTCTGTGATTACCAGCACAAAATCAAACTCAAGGTCAATGCCAAGCCAGTGGTACACAAGATGCGTCCTGTACCACACCAGATGAGAGAGCCTTTAGAAAAGGAACTAAAAAGGCTGTGCATGTTGGGGGTCATACAACCCATAGACATGTCGGAATGGTTAGCGCCCATTGTAATCGCAGCCAAGGCTAGTGGGGAGGGCATCCGTTCATGTGTGGACTTACGCAGCCTAAACGAGAACATCTGGGTCGAGAGGTATCCACTCCCAAACATAAACCAGATGCTCAGCACAATGGGTCAGGCAAAATTCTTTAGCGTCATTGATTTGTCTATGGCTTACCACCAGGTAGACCTACACCCCGACTCAAGGCCCCTTACTGCTTTCATTACCCCCCAAGGAGCTTTCATGTTCAAAAGGATGCCTTTCGGTCTGGCTTCCGCCGCGGCGGGTTTTCCAGAAAATCATGCACCAGATTCTAAAAGAGGTAGAGCAAACAATGTGCTTCCAGGATGACATTCTTGTGTACGGTCGTACTGTGGAAGACCATGATCGCACCCTTAGACTCGTATTCAGAAGGTTGATGGAGGCAGGGTTGACAGTACGGAAGTCTAAGTGCCAAATCAGAGTCACTTCCGTCGACTACCTTGGACACTCCATTTCTGAGCAAGGTTTCAGACCAAAAAACAACCTGCTGCAAGCGGTTAAAGATGCCCCTTACCCCCAGAGTAAGGACGAGCTCAAGTAATTCCTTGGGCTGATGAAGTACATGGCCAAGTTCGTCGAGGATTTTGCTTCTAAGTGTGATCCCTTACGTGAACTGCTGAAAAGGGACAAAGACTTTGAATGGCTTGACCAGCACAAGCACACTGTAGATACATTGAAAGAGGAAGTATTGCAGTCACCAGCCTTAGGCTCTTTTGACCCCACGAGCAAGACTATCCTTACCACGGATGCGTCAAAAAAGGGGCTAGGGGCCACCTTGTCACAAAGAGACGGGAAGGAGGAAAAAATAATTGCATTTGCTTCCAGGTGCCTCTCCAAGGCTGAGAGCAATTACTCCGTGGTTGAAAGGGAGAAACCACTTACGTTCATCTTTACAGTGAAAGGGACAGAAAACTGCACTCCCCGGATAGGGAAATGGATCTTAGGTCTGGAGAATTTCAACTTCAGAGTAGAATATCTTCCTGGGGATGAAAACAAGATTGCGGACTATCTGTCAAGAGCGCCTTTGGAAAATGAACAACCTGAAGAAATGTTAGATAGCCCCATCATGGTAGTGGACGAGCCAGCGTTGACGGAGGAAGAATGGAAGAAAGGAGAAGAAGAAGATGAAGATTTGCACAAACTCAAAGAGTTCATGGCTGAAGGATGGCCCAGCAAGTGCAGTGAACTGCAGGAAAATCTCAAGGACTTTTGGGAAGTGCGTTACGAACTAAGCATCATAGGGAACAGAGTCTACCGTCAGAACAGGATAGTACCACCGGCCAACCTCAGGAAGAAGATTGTGGAACTAGCACATGAAGGGCACTTAGGACGCAGCCTTACCAAACAAAGAGTGAGGGAGAAGTTCTGGTTCCCCAGAATGGATGCAATGGTCGAACAATTGGTAAAGGATTGCATTAGCTGTGCCAGGAGCGACAAAAGTAAATCACTAAGGAAGGCACCCCTATCCCCAGTTGAAGTACCCATTAAACCATGGAGCAAGCTGGCCATGGACATCATTGGGCCCATAGAAAGTCTGGGTATCCAGAAGAGGTTCATGTTAGTTCTTGTCGACTACACTTCTCATTGGGTCTCATACAAATTTGTCCATCGCACCAACACGTGTGCCGTTCTTGAATTTCTTAAAGATGTTTTTGCAAGAGAAGGCATACCATCGTCACTGGTCACAGACAACGGGGTACAGTTTACGTCGCAGCTCATGATTGACTTTCTAACCAAAATTAACATCAAACATGAAAAGACGGCCCTATATTGCCCCAAGGCCAATGGCCTAGTAGAAAGGGCAAATAGGCTCATTAAAGAAAACATTCAGCTAGCTTCTACAAATGGGTGGGAAATAGAATCATCCCTGCGTGACTGCCTGTGGGCATACCACACCTCCCCCAATCTAGTAACAGGTATTTCCCCTTTCGTGTCCCTCAGAAGGAGAGAACCCTGTACTAAACTCAACCCCAGTTGGTTGGAGGGTGGGAAGGCATCTAACCCCAACCTGGTGGAAGCTAGCGAGAGGGTAAAACTGCACCAGGGAAAATACAAAGACTGGTATGACAAAAAGAACGGAGTTAAAGCTCCAGGGTGGAGAGTAGGTGATATGGTGCAAGTGAAGAGAATCGTAAAAGGGTCACACAACGTGAGCAAGTTCTACCCTCCCTGTCGCATAGCCAAAACATTCAAAAATGTAGTTCTTCTGGAAAATGGACAATATTGGAGCTGTGACAAGGTTACAAAAAGTAATGTGTTTTCTGTTGGTAATTAAGGGAGATGTGTTGTAATCTCACGGTCCATAATGGTACATTCCAACCACCCCTCCTTTTTCCCTTACCTTGGTTTGTTCCGTTGAAGCTGATCTTAGAATGTTGACAGTTGTGTCAGTGTCCGGAGAGTTGGATGACCAATAAAGCAGACTGTACAAGTTCTCTTCTGTTTTAATTGTATCTTTTTAACAGTAACCTTATGATTTTAGCAAGCAAATAGCTTTTTGGAACATCCAAGAGTAGCCCTGTATAATATCTTAATGAAGAATGTTACAGCTAAACAAGGAAGGACTGCATTGATAATGGTGCATATCACTAAACATCATTTCGTTTTTAAAGCGACTGCGGTGGGCACAGGCTTTCACGGACAGTTCTAAACAAACATTTTAAGAAGTTTGAAAAATTTAAGTTGTAACTCTGTGCTTTGAAAAGGTTATAAAGAGAAGTCAGATGGCTGCTTGTTTTATCTGTGCAGTTTATCCCAGCAAGTCACTGAGATACAGTGCACAAATTAAAAATAAATAATAAAAAAGAAGACACGCAAGGCCTCTTTGTCCACCCCCACTCCACTCCCAAAGCAATTTCCACAGCAGAGAGTTGGAGGGAAGGGAGCACTCCAGCAATCACACCTGCATGGGGTTAACCTGTTCCAGGCCTCTTAAATGAAGAAAACAAACACAGCCTGTTCCAGGCCTCTGAAATGAAGAAAACAAACACAGGATTGATTTTCTTATTTGTGGCGGATTTGTTAAAATTCCAAACTTTTTGTATGAAATCTGCGATTCACAAAATCGTAAAAAGCTTGGGAGTGTGACAGAAATGGTTCTGGGCCTCTCTTTTCCAGAGACCAGCCTAATCCTTTAAGCACACACTATATTAGTGTGATATCAGGGCCAAACACAAACACATTAGGAATCTTTATCAGCCTATTTCACACTCAAACGCATAATCCACAAAAAGAATAAATATTCATAGGTAGTTCTCAAGTGAAAAAATAGCAAGTGTATGCACTTGAGGACAGTTGAGGAGGTCTGAAGTTAAAGAAAATGTGGGAGAAGGTGACGCTTTTGTAGGCCGGGGGTTAGCACTTGGGTTGTCGCAGGACAAAGACACCAAACCAAAGCATGTACCCCCTTCCCAGGTTCTGCGGACCATACTTCCAAGATGGGGGGCATGCATTGATGTTCGGCAAGCACACAGCGATCTTGAGAAATCTCTAGTGGTACAGTGGGGTTACACCAGCAAAGACTTGAGCAGAAGAGCATTGGCAACATGCACGGAGGACAGATGGCGCCCTGTAGATAACCAGAGTTTTGAGGGAAATGGCCTGGTAGCAAAGCAGGGTGTGCAAAAGGGTGGGTGCAGTCAGGGACAAACAAGTTCAGCAGAACCTGTGGACGTAGTGCTGGGCAGGGAAGTCCTGTAACTCCTGCCCACCCCAACCACTACTTGACTTCAGCAATATTCTAAGTGACTACTGAAAGATGCCTCTAAAGACTGGGGCTGATCTTGTTCTATTTTACACAGTGTGTAAGCGTTTCCTGCCATCTAGTCATGCACACCATGATACTGAAACTAAAAGAGACTAAGGACCAGAGAAACTTTCTTGATCTATGGCAGATGTAGGAACGTTGGAGGGAGGAGAGCGCATCTGTGATCCTCGTCTTGCCTCCTTCACACAAGCTGACAGTGTCCTGAATGACCTTTTTGGGGGCTTAGGAACTACTACCAATGGCATACACCGAAAGGTCTCACAAGTGTAGGGTTCATTGGACGAACTAAAATCCAAGGTGTAGGAAAGGATGTCTTTTTGTATGATCTCCACCCCCTCCTCCCACCTGCCAACCCTTAAGCTTTAAGACTGATGCTGCTGGCTTTTGACACTGTAGTACTAGGCACTGCTGTACAGGACCCAGTCCATGTGCTCTAATCCCCAAAGTAAGTTTACAATTGGCTAATACCTGATTCGCTCATCTAACTTACCTATAAGTCCCTAGTAAATGGTACAAGAGGTATTCCAGTCAGTAAGTTAAATGTCACTAGTGGACTGCAGCACTTAATTGTACCAACACTACAGTGACAAGGTAAAAACAGGACACTAGGCCTGCCACTGCAGACTAGTTGGGCAGCTTTAAATTGCTACGCTCGACATGCCAAAACATTTTGCTAGGTCAAATTCTTCCTTTTTGATATTAATAAGCCACCCCTACGGAAGCATACCAGGCGGGGTACCCAATATTAAAAAGAAGGGCATGTTTCTTTTGTGTTTAACATGACCTGACACTGAAAACACAAATTGCCGTTTTCACTGTAGGAAGGCCGTTGGTACAACTAGCTAACATGGAGTTTCACTAAGCACTGTGCCAAGTGGTAACTTCCATTTGGGACCACCAAAAACATTACTCCAGGGTATCAAATAAATCGTTACATTAAACCCAATGCATTGCCGCAATCATATTTGAGGTACCTTTTACTAGAAAGGTGAGTTTAGAAAGTCACCACTTTGTTGCCCAAAACTCTGGTAGTCTTTCCTGTCTATCTGCAGGAGCGGTCAATAGAGGAACCATGCTGCCCCCCTACTAGGAAGAGTGAAGTGGTCCCAGGAACAGGGAATAAAGAGAATTGCTGGTGGGAGGAAGTGTGACCTCCATCAGCAAAATGACTACCATGAGGGCAGTGGGCGTAGATCGCACAGCTTCACAGAAGCAAATGGTGATTACACCTTTGCCTGCCTGCTCCTTTGTGTAGGCAGACAGGCTGGCATCTCCTCCAGAGGTGGAAACCTGATTTCAAGATGGTTTTCCAGGAGCGAAGGCTTATCATGCTGGGTACTCCCCAAGGGTGTGCCCAGGGCTCCTCACAGACAAAGAAGGCTTTCACCATGTTGGATTTGGGTAGAGAAGGGTATCCTGGGATTGGATGGGTAGCCAGGCCCCCAGGAAGTGATGTAAATTGGGACAGGTGACCCCAAGGAAACTAATGCCCCATTGGCAAGCGAGTACTCCCCTCCTACAAACACAAAGATGGCATGAAAGTGGCTCCCCAGCCCCACAGTCCTCAGATCACTACTGGCCTGGAATGAAGACAGAAGAAGGATTGTCCTGTTGTTCCCTAGACTCAGCAAACAGAAGCTGTACCAAATCTGGACTGCACCTTGTACACCCAAAGGACCCACAAAGAGGACTATGTCTGCTGTGCCCACTCAGGGAAAAGAGCTCCTCGTGTGCCAGGATGAAAAAAGTGTCTTCAAGGGCTAGTTGGTTAGCCCCCTATTAAGCTTCAGGATCACCAAAAGCTAAGGAACCCTGTACTTCAAGAGACCAGCTCCCCATGAATGCCTGCCTGCCACTGGATGCCAAAGTGCCTGCCGAGCGACAGAGTCCTAACCTTCCAGGAGTCCCCAAGCCTGTGGGACCCGTAGCCGAAGTGGACCCTGAGCTCCAGAAAGAAAAACAGCACTTACCTGTAAGCAACCAATGTGCGTGCTGCAACAGGGAGACCAGTTGACCTGTGGAGACTTGGCTTGCACTTGACTCCCTGAGTGCATCGTGGGAGATCTAGTCCTGAAGCTGGAGATGACCCCCTGATGTTCTTGGACGCCAGGTAAGCCCCTGGAAAACTCACCACATCTCTTGTGGGTCTTCAGCATCTTCATCATCCTAAATCCCCAACATAAGGGCTACTTCTTGGCTGAACCATAGTAAAGGAGAAAAAGATACTGAGAACACCAATACTGCTGGAAGGGACAGGTAACTGTCCCCCTGGGCCCAAGAAGTCCCTGTCAATAGATACCACCCCACCATGTCCCATCAAAGATAAGAGAAGTAGCCCCACTAGCCAGTTGCCAAAAACTGCTCAACTGATTACAACGATTTATTGCATCTTTACTTAAAGAGATTACTTACACCATTGAAAAACATATCTCCAGTTTCCTGCAATATATTTGTGTCATTTTGGTGTTTATGTTATGATAAAAATATACTATTTTATAAATTGGTGTCAGATTTTTGTTGTGTTTTTTTTTTTTTTACAAATTATGTTTTACATAGACAAGAACGATCATTACAAACAGTGATTCAGCAATGAGATTGAACATTGAAGCCATCATCTCATACGCAGCATACTAATTAAACAGCCATTAATTCCACTGAAAGGGACCATTATGCACATAACATCACAATAGGAATAATCGGCTGTCAATCCTTTTCTCCCAGATAATTGCATCCCTCTCCATGGATGCCCTCAGAGGTCAATCCTCTGATTCACGTCCGTCTTCTGCAGAGCACGCCTCGAGCTCCCCAAATATAGCAAGGTTTGTAAATCCTCCTGTGCATGTTCATTTCTCCTACACTGACAGTCGCACCTCCTCAGCTATTGCCCACTCTTGTGTCATCCTTGACCCATCCCTGTTCCCTGGGCACAAACGGATTCATCCAGAAAAATGGCAACTCGCCGTTTTGCTAGCAGCAGGGCCAGTTGCAGAAATGTTCATTCCATTGTCCTGCCTTTGCGTTTCTTAACTGTCCCCAAGACACAGGTGGTCAGGTCCAACGCCACTTCTACACCCTCAATGTTTTCCAAACGCTTGACAACTAACTCCTAATAAGCCTGCACCGGAGGACAGTGGCAAGCTAAGTGAAGGAAAGTTGCAGGTCTACACTGACATCGGTGGCACCCATCAGTTTTGGTGGGATCTATTCTATGTAGGAACATTGGGATGACGTGTGGTGGGTATAATTAAAAATGTACTACTTTTTAACCGCACATTGCTCATCCCGTGTTTAACAAGTGCGCAAATGCCTTTCCATCGTGTATCCTCTAATGGGGTACCCAATTCTTCCTCCCACATCACCTTGGCTCGAAATATTGTCTTTGGTTTATCAAAAGTCATAACTCTATACAGGTGGGAAACGAAGTGTCTACCTCCACCGAATTCCAGTAGCGTTCGAAAAAGTTCAGAGGAAGGAGGGATGTGGGCCAGATCTCACGTACTATGTCCACAATACTCGCATACGTTAAAAACTGACCCTGGCTCACGCCAAATGTTTCTTGTGCTGCTTCAAAAGTGATAAACTTGTCATTGGGCTATAAATCACTCAGGGTCATGCACCCGCCGTTGCTCCAGGTGCCAACATCAACTGCGTTAGACAGCAAGGGGAAAGCTGGGAGATCTCATTAGATAAACTCTAGTGTAAAGGGGGCACATATGAGCACCACTCTGACTGTGCACTCCCACAATGATGATGTGTGCGTGATTAAATATGGTATTTTAGGATCCCCTTTCCTACGGTGATGAAGTAACTGTGACAAAGTCTCGTCTCGTTGGTCATCGGAGACTAAAGTTTTTCCCTGTTTCCCCCTTCATATAACCAGTGTGCTGCATGTTGCAGCTGAGATGCTAAGTAGTAAAGTTCCAGATTGTGCAGTGCCAATCCCCCATCCTCCAACGGTTGGTGTAAAACCTCACTGGTGACCCTGCTCCGACCTCCCGCCCACACTAACGTAGTTAATAAGGAGTGTAATTGCTTAAAGACTGTCCTAGGTAGTGTGTCTAGAGAGTGTTGTAGAATGTATAGGCAGTGTGGCAAAAACACCATCTTCGCCACTGCAACACGTCCTATTAGGGAGAGGGGGAGCGAGTTCCAAAACTGCATAGATTTGGTTACGCCATCTGTCTTGCGTGCAATATTATATTGGTTCAGCTTCTGAGTTGTATGTGCCACCATTATTCCCAAATAACGGAAGTGGTCAGTTTCCCAGTGCAGTGGTGAACTCATCAATGTGGTGTGCTGGTCCAGGAGGAACATCAAAGACTTAATCATATTGATATGCAGTCCGGAGATGTCCTCAAAGGTGTCAAACTGTTCTAAAAGCAAGGGGAGTGATTGTCTCAGTGCTGACAAAATGAAAAGTTCGTCATCCGCATAAAGCGAGATTAAATGGTTGGTTCCTCCCACTCGAATCCCCCAGCACATCATATCCCTCCAGAGTCTCAGGGCCAAGGGTTCCAGTGCCACTGCAAAAAGCAGGGGCGAAAATGGGCAGCCCTGCTGCGTACCCCTCTCAATTTTCAGGGGAGTGGAGAACAGCCTGCCCAATCTGGCTCTGGCCATGGGCTCCATGTATAACAGCTTCCCCCATTTTGTTAATCAAGGGCCAAACCCCAAGGGATCCAGGACCGCCAACAGGTACCTCCAGTTCACGGTGTCAAGGCCTTAGCAATATCTATGGATGCCAAGGCTAAATTCTCCTCCCTGCCCTCCACCTCATGCAGGGCATGCATTAAGCGCCGGATATTCATGGTAGTACTATGCCCCTGGTTGAAGCCGCACTGGTCCGGGTGGACCAGCCTGCCAATTTCTGGGGCCAATCTGGAGGCTAGAACCTTGCACAATATTTTCATGTCGATGTTTATCATCGTGATGGGACAGTAGGAAGAAGAGTCAGATGCCTCAATACCAGGTTTCAAGCTCATGGCTATGATACCTTCCCACATTGAGGGCAGAAGTATATTTTTGTCAAAGGCTTCCATGTAAACCTTGAGTAATCGGGAAGCCAGTTCTGTTTTATAAGTCTGATAAAATTCAGCTGCCAAGCTGTCATTTCCCGGCATTTTCCCAGTTGGAAAGGACTTAATAGCTGCCTGAACCTTCTCTAACGTGCTGTCAGAGTTCAATTCCTGTCGTGCCTCGTCACCCAGCTGTGGAAACCTCATCCCCGTCAGGTAGTCCCAAAGGCCATCATGGTCCGGGTCTCCTGAATTAGCGTATACTCGCTGTAAATGTCCCCGGAAAACTTCCAACATGTCATTTTAGGTTCACGCCTCACGCCTCACCCCCCACCCCCCCCCCCTGGGGATCTGGGAGGTCAAGCACTGGGGCGTGGAGCAGCTCTCGGCGGAGGATCCAGGCAGTAATCTGCCCGATCTATCTCCCTCCCTGTGAAGCAGTTGACGATACGACTTCAATGTGTAATGCTCTAATTTATCCCTAGTCTCCATAAATTGTTTCAATAGTTCTGTCTCGGTTCCCTGTTGTCTCCACACACACCCCACCCCCATCCGCCTCTGTAAGTTGCGTTTCTTACTTATTAACTGTTTTGGTACTTCTAAATGCTTTACACTTGTTTCTTGGATTAAGCCGAACTACTCTGTGCCACAGCTACCCAAGACTGAGCTAAGGGTTTTATTAAAGAGACCTAACTAGACCTGATAACGATTGTGACAGTATTACATGGTGAGGTCTTACAACCACACCACATAATAATCAACATTCCTATCCAAGGTGGAGCACAAAAAGAAGCAGGTGCAGGATCTGGACTCGAGGACAATGTTGGAGACCCAAGTACATAAGAGGATGATGCAAGTCACTGAATACTTCAAGGACTGTGCTGGTGCGTCAGGAAGTGGGAAGCTTGGATAATAGGGCAGCACTGCAACAAACAGGATGCTGGGGGTGAGGGTGTCATCGTTGTCAAGCAGAGAGGCTGCAATGTCCCCATTACTGCATTTTCTGAGGAAGGATGAGTATATAGGTACTTCATTGCATTTTAGAGCTGCCTTAAAGTGTTTGGCTTCCTACAATTGACCATGGCTCTCAGTTTCCAAGCACAGAACGATTGCTGTGAATGTTGGGAATAATTTGTAAATAGAGGTGGTGACATGATCTGCATCCACATGTTTTAGAGCATCTAGATGAACATCTTTTCAAAAGTCTATCAATATAGATATAAAAGGGAAGTACTTCATTGGTGGTGTTACTTTTGCTCCTTTCCACACACTGAAAGAATGATGTTTGGATAGTAGGAATTCCTGGCAGGAGAGTGGCAGTGTCAATTAAGATATCTTTTAGTGCGTCGTGAATTATTCATTGGCCTGAGTGCAGCAGGGGGACATGAAGCGATTGAATTATTGCTATTTATAGTTTCACTGGCCTCCTGAATTTCTTTACCTTTCTTCCACTCCCTTTCCCCCGTAATTATATTATGACTACTTCTGATGTGAAGACAATAATCAGTAACCAGTTTAATTGCTTACCACCATTCTGCATTAAGTTATGAATTGGAACATACATGTTCTTTTTGTTGCCTTTGGCTTGTACCAAGGTTAAATGTGCTTAATAAATAGATTTTGAAAAGAGAAAGTGATCAACGAAAGCGCTTGCACCAAACTTATAAGCTAGGAATTCCTCTAGTGAGTCTTAAATGGATTCGGTGTTTTTCCATGCCAATACAGTATACGCGTCTTAATCCTGCCTCAAAAGGATCTCTATAGCCTGAACATCAGAAAAGAGCAGGAACTCACAGATGCATTTGGTCCTTGTTGGCCTCATCAGTGAAGTGCATCTTGAGTGGCTTTCAGCCTATGCCTGGCATACATGTACAACCTGAGGAGCATGACTAACAGTGATAGAGTTCCAGAGAGTCATCCTTGTTGCATACCATCACCAATGTTATTTATATGCACAAACCCACTATCAATGATTACGGCAATAAAGTGGTTTTAAAATAACAGTATTAATCTGCTGTAGACCTGCCTATGTGGCATCCATCTAAGCAGAGTACACTCATTATGTACTGCCTAAAACCAGATTGTCACTGTCCAACCGTGGAACCAAGGTATATTAAGTGTTTCTGGTGATCTAGCCAGACATTGCAATACATTCGCTGTGATTTTTTTATAATTATTTTTTAACACTTTGTAACGGCCCTAAAATGTACGTTAGGTAAGATAATCAAAATGTTTCAAAGTAACAAAATTAAATCCACGTACCAGTGTTTTCCTCCAAGTCATCAAGTAGTTTGTCAAGGTCACACACAGCTGCTTTGAAGTAGCTATCCATCTTAATAGAGTGGACTCCAAATGTCATATAATTGTACCTTCGAGACATAAATTATACAGTTAATTTTCAGCAAATAATGTGACCTTATAATAACTTTAAATAAAGAGCATCCTGCTTTGGCATAGTGCAACAAAATCTCCAGAAGTCATTGCGTGTTACAGACTTCAATATTTAAGTTACATTTCAATGCTAAACGTAACATTTTATGCAAAGAATGCACAATAGGAACTCATGTCTGCAAAGTAAATGACAATATTGAAATCATGATAGACCACGATGGTTGTTGAAAGTTGAAATAATTGTATTCTCCACTTACATATAAAGTTCATTTAAAGTGTGTAGATAAACTAGATGTTGGGATGGGAATGTCCCCAGCTTCAAAGTAGAGACGTGCACCCCTGCCCTGACTGACCCCAGCTGTAGGTTTTCTGGTACCTTAACATTTTGGCTTAGCACACGATAATCCTGCATGCGCTGAGGCCATGTAACAGACCGTACGACCCAAGGCTGTTATATGATTCTTAGGCACATTATCGACATTGCTAAGTTAGCATGAGCTTCGCTGCCTTGGTGCTGCTTTTGCGCACGCTACTACAGGACTTTGTTTTTGCAAGACTTTGTTTGTGCCCTTCACATGAGAACGGGTTGCCTTTCGAGTTCTCTGCTTTTCCTGGAGTTTAGTCTGAACACGATATGCAAGGTCGATAAACAATGCCCCTTGTTATTCTGTTCTGGTCAGTCCCTAGCACCTAGACATAACATGCTACACAGCTGCAGTACTGAAGACTCGTGCTTTGATATTACGTTGTAGCATATTGTTTTAACACACTTGGAGAAAGCCGTTCCATGGAGAAGAGCTCTGCTGTTCCTATGATGTAAACCTTACATCCAGGCTTTAAGGTATGGGGTCTGCTGTCAAAGCCCAGAGATCGTCCTTTTTATAAAATAAACTTCTTCTAGTCAAGGGGAGGGTGGTCAGGCCTACAGGACCTTATTTCCACAGTCTTTGTAAAAGGACTTCTCCCTTTGTATTCTATGGAATTGTGACAATGCTAACTGTGCTGCGTTTATGCATTTTGCTGCTAGTAGTGGCACGTATACTGTTTTGTGGAGCACAATAGTTAAAATAAACATTTTGAACTATTTCAGTGACTGCCTATTCTCATTGTGGACAAGTACGAGTGAGTGAGCGAAAGAGTACGTCTTGCTCCCGCGATTCCTGAAAGAGTCGGGAGTGTTGAATTCTGGGTTGTCTAATCATTTGTAGCTCCGTGATCTTTGGAGGAGAACGAATGAGACACTATAGCTAGTCGGTTTGGGATTTTGGGTACTGATGTGGTAGGTTGGTACACCCCTATTCACTAAGGTCCTGTTTTCCTGCGCATAGTTCTGTGTATGTGCAGAATCCCTGCAACAAGGCCTGGTTTGAAAGTCTGGAGGAGAACACCAATCTTTCTTCTCTAGTTTGCATGAGATTACCTCCCACGTCCTAGGATATATGCATAGAGCATGGATGTCAGCATACCTTTTTTCTGATTTATAATCAAGCCTGGGCAGAGTTCGCTGAGTTCCGCTAAGTAGAACTCCGCGAAGTGCAAAAAAAAAACTCCACCGCGCTACGCGGGGCTCCACAAGCGGCTGCGTGCATTAGATAAATGCCATTTGCAGTGATTTTCAGCGCCGGGTATTTGTCCGCCTTGTGCAATCATCACGAAAGGCACCATGCACAGCGCAAGCGGGCGCTCATTCCTTTCTGCCGCTCGAGTAGATTTTTTACTTGAGCAGCAGCTTTCTCAACGCGAATGGACGGTTTCTCAACGCCACCACTCGCAATGAGAAATCCGACTGCCTGCGTTGAGAAATCTCGCTGGGAGGTTGATTTTTCATGCTTGCGCACACCAACTTGACGCTGACTATCGCGAACGAGGAAAAATATCACCGGGAGGTGGATTTTCCTCGCTCGCCAACTTGATGTGGACGAGCGCTAGAGAGGAAAAAAACTCTGCTACGCGGAGTGGAGTTTTTCGGAACTCCGCGAGCTCCGCGTAACACAGAGCGCAGAAAACTCCGCGAGCGGAGTTCACCACCCAGACTTATTTAGAATACTACAGACCTTTTTCTATTTATATATGAGTAGAGTGCATACAGAACCCACTTGAGTAAAGTGTCGCTCAAATGTAAGTCCCGACCCTTGCTGACATTTCAATGTGTGTCATGTGCTAGCTGTTTGCATGGTTAGTCAGTGTAGCACCCCATGGCTCTAAGGAGTGTATGGTTGAGAAACCAGTGTGATACATTTTGGATGCTCCCAGTAAAACCGTATAAATATACACAGGTTGGACACTGTAACCCTCAGAATATATATCCCAACAACAAATTATTTGTTAAGGAGTCCAAGAATCCGCCTCAAAAACCACTTAATGGAATGCGGAGGTACTAGATACACTGCACTCAAGCTTGTGATTAATGGAGCTTCCTTAATCACAAGCTTGAGCGCAGTGTGTCTTCGAGATCTATTGACCTGGATACCAGTACAGCAGATGGTTCCTGTTCTATATACCTACTTAAATGAAGAACCTATACAAGTACATTCGCACACCATAAAAGCTGTTTTTGAGAGTGTATCCCTTCTTTGTTTTCCTGAGGGAGACCCAGTTCCAAAGAATATATGGATCGAAGCATCAACAATGAAATAAATTATGAGTTTGATGCAGATTGACTGTTACAGGGCAAAATAAACTTGATGATAAGCTTCCATTTTGACTAACTTTGAACATAATTGTTCATAGGCTCTTATTTATGTAATACATGTTGTATATTGTTCTGTTGTGATCTCACTGTGTGAAACACCCAAATTTGTTGTTGTCTTACAATTCCTAAATATAGTGTGTTTTAGCTAAGTGGTCTTTTGCTGTAAGTCACTACACAATCTGTTATGGGGGATTCTTGGACACTTGCCAAATAATTTGTTAAAATCCTGGGGAAAACAAAGCACCAAATGGCAGCCTCCCCATACATGGATTGTGTGTAATGCTTGCATTCCAGAGCAGAACGATGTAGCCTTAGACAGTGAAGTGTGGTAGCATTGAGGCAGGGATGCTTTGGGAATGCAGCAAAGACCTTATTAACAAAGGCCTGATGACCTTATTCCTGAGCACTGTCATTTAGTTGATGGTGGATGTAGGTAGGTGAAAATGGGCTCCCTTTTGTTGTGCAGAGGGAATCATCAAAGCAGGGCCTGCTCCCTCAACTCTCCCCAGGGTGCTTTTCCAAAAGGCTGCTGGCAGTCAAGTCTCTTCACACTTCATTATGCTTATGGTTACAGTGCTCCAGTTCAGAGACAGCATAGTAACTAACTGCTTTAAGAAGCATCACTTTCAACAAGGACTGTACCGGCTCTGCAGAAGAAGAAAGAGTGGCGGCCGCCATAAACAAAGGGCGGTTGGGGCGGGTGTAGGGAACGCGGGTGGGGGAGCCCGGGGGTGTTAGAATATTTAAAACAAAATACCTTACCTAAAAGGTGCTGGCCGCCTCCCACGTCACGCTTCCTCTTCTCTTCCTTGTCCCAGCAGACACTGGGACCACCACGTCACAAGACTCCCATCTAATCCCCACGCTGCTCTCCTACTAGGAGAGCAGCGCAGGGATTGGCCTGAGCGGCCTGAAAAGACGCTCCGCTCAGGCCAGGGAGTGTGTGGGGGGTTTCTCCAACGCAGGTCAATGCAGCCGGGCTGGAGAAACCTAAGTGCACATGTGTGTTTTGGTTGGCCTGAGACGGCCAAACACATTTGCGCACTTAGGAAGTGCACATAGCACTCCTCCTCCCGGGCCCCGGCCCTCGCTGCACAAGCTGGCTTAGCGCAGACAAATGAAAAAATAAAACGATGCCAGAACATTGTTTTATTTTTCATTTGCTGGCTCTGAGCAAGGCAGTGGGGCGACACTCCTCCGCTATTCAAGAAGAACCACTCCTGAGAAGAAGGTACTTTTGAAAGGGACCAGCTTCAAACAGGTTTTAGAACACAGTCCGTGGGATCAACATCCCCTGCCTGGAAAAGAACTATTAGAATGGGTCCCAAACTATCTCACTTTATTCCAGCTCCAGTATCATCAAAAAATGAGATGGTGCTCCACTGAGAACAGCTGAAATCCAGGGCTGGTGTCTTTGACAGTCAGTCTCGCAGAGGTCAAGGGAAAACTCATGAAGTATGTGCAATCTTGCTGGAAGAGCTGTGGTTTTGCCTGGCTTGTTGTAAGAGAGGAAGGATGTCTAACCCTGCAGGAAGACTACTTTTCGAGGAGGAAAAGCCCAGGCACTCTGCTAGGAGTAGGGGACAGCCCAAACAAACAGACAGAATCAAGGGAGTGTAACCAAAGCCAACTTGAGTATATTAGTGGGTCTGCTAGCATACCTGTATGTTTCATAACCAAGCTCTTATCTGCTTTTACAGCCAACAACCTAAGAGTGTGACCATCAGCAAGAATATGACATGACAACTCACCATGGGAAGCAGACTGACTCAGTTTCCACGGCTGGAGGACCTGTGATCAGCAATAGTTTTGAGGGGGGGGGGGGGTAGCTTTCTAATTTATGCATTGAAACCCAGAGAGAACTTTTTAGCTGCAGGATACAATTGAATTGATGTATAGGTTAAAGAACCACACAGCTTGCACCTGTACCATAATCTCATCAAGCCATATCCTGTGCGATTATAATCCTGTAGCACGCATTATTATAACCATATGAAGAATGACATTACTTTGTCTAGAATTATGTTTGTGTGTAACAAAAGTACAGGGATGTGGAATTCCTATAGCCTGACGCCCAGGACATATTGTTTGGGGTCAAGGGCAACAAGCTTTCATGTGTATTCTGTCCTTGGGACAAGTAGGCCCAACTCCCTGCAGCACAAACCCTTTGGCTGCCAGTTTGCAGTACCACATTATCGATCAGGGAAGGGGACTGTCTGCAGTTAAGGTAATATTCATGTGCATATGTTAATGCTGTTCAAACTTGTATTTATGGTTCATTAATTGAAAGCCTTTATTATTAGGGTGAGCACTCTAAGTAAATGTTGTAGACTCTGACTGCACTACTGACCGTGGTTCCAGTGTACACGCTTTTTCAAAGTTTAGCAATATGAGGTTATGTATAATGCTCCCAGAATGCTCTCTGATTTGATGCAAATATTTGGAGAAGCTTGAAAGCAAGATTGATGATTCTTTGCTTTCAAAATAAAATGTTCATAAAAAAATGAAAGCAAGAAAAAAAACATTTCGCTAAACTACTGTAAAATTTCAGGTACCATTTTTTACAGCATCATTTAGTAACATGTGTTGATGCATGCTAGTATTTCCCAAAAATATTCATAATGGAAAATCGGTGTAACCAGTTTCAATAAGATTATGGGAAACAAAAATAAACAAGCATTGGTAAAGCCAGTAAGTCTGAAATTGGTGGTCAGATTTTTAGTTTTGCCAATCTGCAGCGCAACTACCTTTCAGGGCACGGGGCGATGTCTGCGGCATTGAAGAGAGATATCATGGCCGTGGGCTTGGTGATATAAATCACCGGACACACAAGACTACACCTTTTCCCACGTCCATCGCTCGTACTCATGCATCGACTATTTTTTTCCAATCACATTTACTTATCCGGACCCTTGAGTCGGCGGATATATCTATCTCAGACCACGCACACCTTGAGATGACTCTGAAGGGCGTCAGTGCGTTGTCCCGCCCCCCCACCACGCTGGCGGCTCCCTCCCTACATTTTACGCGACCCGGTCAACGTTGAAGAGATACGGCGAGAGATCCAAGCCTATTTTGATCCGAATGCTCTACCTGATACTGCTGGGCATACCTTGTGGGACGCCTCTAAGGCGACCATCCATGGTACCATCACCTCAATTGTAATTGCCCGCACCAGGGAAGGTCGGCTGGTGGAAACTGGGCTGACCAAGGACATCAAGGCCTTGGAACACCTGGCCCATGCTACGCCCTCATGACGACATAAGAAACAGCTAGCCCTGCTCTGCGGCCAATGCGGGAGCTACAGGAGAGCAAGGCGGAACGCTCACTCCTTACGCTGATACAAAAATATTACGAAGGAGGGGACAAGGTTGGCTCCCTCTTGGCCTGCCGGCTCCGCACCCAAATCACCCGTGCCCATATCTCCAAGGTCAGAACAGAGGACGGCATGTGGGCAACCTACGAAACCGACAAAAGACGAGCATTCCACACATTCTACTCCACCCTATTTAGTCAAGGCGATACGTCCTAGGGAGAGGTGGGCCCCTTCCTCGCCTCATGGACATGGGCGCCTCTCGACCCTATCCATGCACAAAGTTTGGAGGCCCCGATCACACTGGCCACTGAAAGATCTACCGGTGGGCAAATCCCCGAGCCCAGACGGGCTTACGATCTCCTTCTACCGCTTGTTTTTACCCCAAATACAGGACCACCTCCTAAATCTTTTTAACTCCTTCTCTGACAACATTAGCTTGATACCCACAATGGCCATGGCTGAGATAGCTCTCATACCTAAGCCAGGGAAGGACTCGTCGCTTTGTGCATCCTACCACTCCTTCTCCCTCCCTAACACAGATGCCAAGATCTTGGCAAACCGACTGGAACCATACCTACCCCACCTGATAGACCCGGATCAGGTCGGGTTTATACGCAAGTGTCAAGGGGCGGACAACATCCGTCGTTTGGCACACTTCGTAGAGAAAGTTCAGCGACTGGACATCCCTGCGTGTCTTCTCTCCCTGGACGCCGAGAAAGCTTTTGATAGCGCAGACTGGACTTTCCTCCGAGCAGTCTTGCAAAGGATCGGGCTGGGGCCAATCATGGTCTCCCGGATAATGCCATCTTACGTCACCCCCACCGCACAGATCCGGGTTAATGGGCTCTTTCCCCCTGTACGCATTCGCAGAGGTACCCGACAGGGCTGTCCGCTCTCCCCCTACTCTTCGCCCTAGCAGTAGACCCCTGGCGATGCGATAGCTATCCACCGGTCGCCCAATATCAAGGAAATCCCGTTTGGCGGTGACGAACATAAACTTGCACTATTTGCAGATGACCTTCTGCTTACTCTGACCACCCCTAGGGAATCTTTCCCTGCACTGGTCTCGCTCCTCCATACGTACGAACAAATCTTGGTCCTAAAGATTAACACAGCTAAATCTCAGGCAATGAACCCATCACTCTCGCCACAGGAAGTCCTCGAGCTGCAGTCACACACCCCGTTCCAATGGGAGACCCACTGAATCCGGTACCTGGGCCTCAATGTGACCCCTACACTGGCCTCATGGTCCCAAGCCAATTGGCTGGAATGCCAGCGCTCTGTCCTGGAAGACTTGAGGCGTTGGAAATCGCTTCCTGTGTCATGGCTTGGTCGTCTCAATGCAGTGAAGATGTCAATATTGCCGAAAATCCTCTACCTATTTCAAACTCTCCCTATGCCTTTTCCCCAAACAGCCATTACAAGCCTCCAGAGGGACATGAACTCCTTTATCTGGGGAAAGGGCCGGTCGAGGTTCTCCAATAAGGTACTTATGCTGCCCAGAGATCGGGGGGGGAGAGGGGGTGGGGCTCGCTTGCCCCAACCTCCTCTTTTACTATTGGGCGTCGCATCTTCCCTATATCTCGGAGTGGGTGGTTCGCGCAAGCGAAAAACACTGGTTTCATATGGATCGGGGGTGACATGCAGACCTCTTTGGGACTTAGCCTGGCTAACGAAGCGATCATGACCATGCAGTGCATACATTGCCACCCCCACGAGAACAGTTGCAGATATATGGGACAAACTTGCGATTAACAAGGGCTTCACTTCCTTCCCTTCACCCAACACCCCACTGGCCTGAAACCCCAACTTTCCTCAGGCCCTACGACCCCACTCCTTCCAGGTCTGGAGGGAGGGGGAATGCTGCACGATCCGCGATCTCTTTGAAGGGGAAACTTTTAACACCTTTGACCAATGCATAAAAGACTTCCACCTCTCCGACACGACAAGAGTGCAATATTATCAGCTCCGACATTGGTTACTCATGCCTACTAATATACAAGGGGCCACCTCTTTCGAGACACTAGTGCGCTCTTTCGATGGCTCGTGGGGACTGATTTCACCACATACAAGGTTCTACAACACTCCACTCCCATGTCCCTCCACCCCTACCAAACGCAGTGGCATTCAGACACCTCAGGTGCTATCTCAACAGAACAATGGGAACAACTTTGGCGTGACATCCCTAGGACTTCTAGAAGCATCTCTCAGCGTGAAACTGCCTATAAGATTATGACCCGCTGGTACTACACACCTGTATGATTACAGAGAATGTTACCCATCTCCTCGCCCTTGTGATGGCACTGCATCTCCGCAACGGGCTCTTTCATTCATATCTGGTGGTCTTGCCCACTTTTAACTCTTCTGAAAGGAGGTTTTGAGCCACATCAAAGACACAGTGGAGTTTCCCATACCAAACACGCCTCAGGTAACCATATTGGGGATCTGACCGCAATCTCTCAAAGCTATGACACACACTGACTGGCGCCTGATCCTGCACATGCTGTGGGCAGCCGAACTCTTGACTTGCATTGGAAAAAGCCCTATACCCTAACCATCTCGCTGTGGTTCACGCGCCTCTGGCACACGATGGAGCTTTTAACTTGCCGTATCACACACTCTGAAACCAAATTCACGCATGTGTGGCAACCATTGCTAGAACATCTTTCAAAACTAGAACACTGTCGCTTCACACACCCCACCTTCGCGCCCTACAGCTCTTTGAAGACATATTGCTACCGTGCAGGGCTGAACTCTCACAGTGAAACAGCCTACACAAGCACAGGCAAGTGACCCCCTACCCACTCCTGTTCCCCCTTGCATTACTGCCCCAATCCTTCGACTTTTCTTCATGTCCCCCATTGAGCATGGCCAGGCTTCAAGTTGCGAAGATAAACAACAGGGGTATACCCTAATAACCCTTAAATACCTGGGTATAGGACGTAGTTTTATACAAAAGGAATGGTATCAAGGAAACAATACTAAACAATTTTTTGAGTAGAGCACATTTAATTACCCTCTCTAAAATGATTATTATTCACAATGGATATATCCAAAATCTTTTTATAACATCACAAACAATGGCGCCTGTTCAAAGGGGAAAAAACCAACAAATGACGTCTATCACAATACATTATGCATCAAAAAGAAACACAGACAAAAACATATAACAATAACCCAAACACAAATATACACAATAGTGTCCCCCTATACTTCTAGGCTAACCACTAGGAGATAGTCCAAGTGAAACACTATTAGGCTCATAAGCTAGTTGGCCTAGCTCTAGTGTAACACCACATAATTACAGAGATCACTATAAATCCAGAGACTCCTCCTTAAAAGTGTTGACGTGACCACGTTTCAGCCTTTTCTTCTTAGGCCTCTTCAGGACAGGGGTTATATAATACTAAAATGAAATAATAAAATAATAATAATAATGATAAAGTACAGTACCACTAGAGCTAGGCCAACTAGCTTATGAGCCTAATAGTGTTTCACTTGGACTATCTCCTAATGATATATCCATTGTGAATAATAATCATTTTAGAGAGGGTAATTAAATGTGCTCTACTCAAAAAATTGTTTAGTATTGTTTCCTTGATACCATTCCTTTTGTATAAAACAGGCTTCAAGTTGCGACACCCCTGGGTCCCCCTCCTTCTCCCCCTTCCTTATCCTTCCTAGTTGTCTCGTTTTATTGTACAAAATTGGATTTCTGCCTTTCCACTGCAGCCCTCACTCATTCAGGCTGCACAACCTCACTATATGTTTTATATTGTGGAATGCATCTATGTTTTTCTGCAAACTCTTAATAAAACAGATTTTCAACAAAAAGGGCACCCTCACTAAGTGCCTATGGGGCCAGGGCTCACCTCCAAATCATCAAAGAGGGGACAGAGCCCATGCTGTGAACAGTCGCAATGGCATAAGGAACTTTCACAACCACTCGAGCCTTGAGCTAAAATCTTGGACCCTGAACTAGAGCTACCCCCGCCCCTCCCAGCGACAATGGCAACTACAGGACGAAGATTTCCCCCCCCCCCCCGCTGCCTCCTTCATCAAAGATTTGCTCCAAGGACCGGATACCTCGCACTCTCAAGGGTTTAGCTCCCACCCCTCAACATCTACCACAGACAGCACTGTGGACGCCCAGGCCCCAGCGGCCAAAGAGGACATTCAAACACTATACACTGAATTTCGCAAAGATATGGAGTCTCTCCTGCAAAACTTCAACAGAACCCTCGGTGACCATGATCACGCACTGTGCCAAACAGACTCCCGTCTCAAAAGAGTAGAAACAACTGTGACTGACCATGTCCAGGACAAGTGTCAACCGCACGGCATGCATTGAAAAGTCTGAACGGGACAATGCCACAATGCTGGATAAAACAATATCAGGATCATGAGCATTGTAACAACTAACCTCCCTGTGTATTAGA
Source organism: Calotriton arnoldi (assembly GCA_963921515.1). Classification (NCBI taxonomy): domain Eukaryota; kingdom Metazoa; phylum Chordata; class Amphibia; order Caudata; family Salamandridae; genus Calotriton; species Calotriton arnoldi. Next base: position 2,688,393 of record CAWUFW010000885.1, read on the forward strand.
ACCCTACGTACAGGCCCTCCTTGCCCACAGATCAATGACACTCCGATCCTCTTAGATCGCACCCACAGAGTCTACTCCACATGCCAACAGCAGAAGAACTTCCTTCAGGATGTACTCATCAGTGTCCATTACTTCCACATAAAGGATAAACAGTTACAAGCAGCTTGTCAACAGGAACCTATAGTGTTCCGTGGAGACATGATCTCATTCTTTCAAGATGTTTCAGCTTACACAGTGGGGAGCCAGAGATCATTTCCTGAAGTAACCCAACACTTGCAAAACCAAAACAATTCCATACTGCTGGGGATTTCGCTTCCATCTGTTTATCACTCACAGAGACAAGAGAGTCACAGCTCGTACCCCAAAAGAAGACAGCGAGATGCTGGGCAAGCCGCCCAGCCCGGACACAATACACCTGCCGGACACCAATTGCATCAACCTCATAGACCGTGCTAGTGGCTGGTGTTTCCAATCAACGCACTCTGCCCGCAAAAAGGCTGGCAAGCAACAACGCCAAGGAGTTAAAGAATGTAGGCCATCCACATTGGAGGAGGACACCCTACCATAGATTATCCCCCCCAGATCCAAAACCTCTGGCACCAACAGGTGGTTTGATTCCCACGGTCTTACACAGACCTTTTCACTGGTAACTATCTCTTGCCTTACTACAATGGCTCCACAGAAAGAGGCAAACATGGCACTACTGCAAGAAACCCACCTCCTCCGATCCGACCCCAAACGCATCCGCTCATACTACCCTGTACAATTCCATTTCTCGTACCTACGCAAATCTCATGGAGTAGTGATGCTCCTCCGCAGAGAGCTAACCTTCTGGATCAACAATACATATACCGATTGTGAGGGTCGTCGAGTGGGCATAAGGGGAACCTTGGGTGGAACTATGATGACCACTCTATCTATGGCCCCAAAGAATTCAAGGAAAACTTCTTCACTGGCCTCTTCCACAGGATCTCCGACTTCACAGCGGGCAATATCATTATAGCCAGAGACCTCAATACCCCCCTGAGTCCTGGGTTGGACCACTCCCACCTTCGCCGTGGTGAACCTCAACCATCAGCTCCTGTGACACAGGGAATAGCAGATCTGTGTGTATAGACGACTGGTGTTACCACGGCCCGGGAGAACCAACTACACACTTTATTCCAATGTCCATAAAACTTACTCACGCATGGGTTATTTCCTGACCGCACAGACCCTACAGCCCAAGCTGATGGGTACCACCACAGACGTAAAGCCCTTAAGGTCTGACTCCATTTGATGCAGGCCCTGACTCCAGCTTAGGTAATGGAGGTCGCCATCTTCTCAATCTTAGGCAATGGAAGTCACCATCGTCTCCGATTTTTGCAGAATCATTGTCATGTCTGCCATTAGATGCATATTTCATCTGACCTTATCTTTCTAAGAACTGTGAAAGCGTCAAGTCATTTGGTTAATGACACAGATACCACACTTGATGCAACATTCGTCTGGGACAAATGTCTACTTTTCACCATGTCAAGGTTAAATAAATACAGACATAGCCGAAATAGTGTAGTCTGAATTGATATCCTTTTACCTTATATATTCATAAGGAAACATCTGGGACGCACACCTTGAGGCACATAATCTAAGTCAGACATTCCTCAACTTATGTCAGAAATTCCAAATTCTGATAAGATTTAGGATATTAAGTACTGCCACTTGAACAATTGTCAGGAGAAATCCTTCGTGCAGATTATCGCATGAGATTCTGCCAGAGACTGTCTCACCTACTGCCAGCACACTCTCCAGATGCTACATCTCGCCTGAAACCGATAAAGCAGAGTCCCAGAGGAAGACCACTACCGCAGTATGTGTTTGCCCTTAGCAGGGAACACGGTCTTCACGCCTCTGCTGATAAAGACAGCCTTTTGCTGCCAACGCAGTGCGTCTCTTCTCCCTATGAAATTCTAGACTGTAAGTTACTCTGCCTTCCATGCTCTCTTAGTGTAGCGCATATAAGTAGGCATTAGGGTGTTAGGTTTTAGATTACATTTTTAACATTCTAGAAAAGTTCATTTCATTCTCATTGTTTATACAGTGCCTTCTAACTGTTTTTATAATATTCTGTGTGGTAGTGTTAGACGTCTTGATAAACAGATTGTTCCTGTAGTAATAAATACTTTTTATTTCAAAGTGTTCATTCTTCTTAGTACAAGGGTGTGTGATATTGTGCATAACGAAATAGGTCTGCAGGGCTACAGTAACCGGTCTTTTACATTCATCGTTGGTGCACTGACCAAGTTCACCCTTGTCACCCGTGGGTGGGAAACAACACCTTATAAAGCTACACCAAAGTCATAGCTTACGTAATACCATAGATATCAAGTGACTGTCCGATCATGCCTCGGTCTGGCTGTCGCTGAGCCTGGCGTGCCAAAACGCCCATTCCGGAAACCATGGGTTGAGAATGAAATGGTTAAGAGAACTCCACCGGCTTAGTGGGGAATTAGAAAAAATTAAAATGAAGGAGGCAGCTAAGAAATTGTTTTATGTTAATCAAACTTGCTATGAAAAAGGCAATAAGGCAGACAGACTCTTAGCCTATAAGCTTAAGAAGGGAGCGACATGGAGGCTTGGATAACCGCCATCCGAGATGGCCGCTCTCTAGGACAGCTCTGTAGCTGTCGGCGGCCTAGGCCTTCTACATCCGCCATAATCTGTGTAGTGCTAAAATAAAGTGTCCTTTCAGGGGAGCAGTGAGCCCGGGAACTAAACTGGCGCCAGTGGATGGAGAAAGCAACTCACCAAACTGACTATTTGTGGCGAAGACTGGAAGGCAGCGCGGTGGTGAGGAGTAGGCCGAACGGGCTGCTATGCATTGTGGAGGCCGCGAAGAGCAAGGCTCCCCTGCAGCAACCCCCCACCCCACTCTGGATGATAACGAGGACTTCCCTGTCTGGGTCGCGAACGGCAGTACCTACCGCCTGACGGAGGTGGGGCCGAGCTGACGAGGCGGTAAGTGCAGGTGGCCGAGGAGGTTAAGACGTCTTGGCCTGCAGCACCCGGCCGCAAGACTAGCATGAGGTGCGGGGCGCAGTGGGGCCCGGCGCAGTGTCCGGAGTCCCTGGGACACGGAGGGGGCCGACCGTCTACTGCATCGGGCGTACGGAGCCGCCTACTGCCCTGCATCAGATGGTGTGGAGGAGGGCCGGGCCTGCTTTGAACGGCGGCAGAGTGTGGGTGCCTAGCAAGATTCCCGTAGGTACTGTTTCCTTGGAGATGGCTGCTTCGGCTGCCGAAGGGGGGGGCGCCTGGGGCTGCTCTGAATTGTGGTGGGACACGGGTGCTGGCCCCGTCTGAGCTCAAGGGGGCCTACATACCTGAGTGACAATACTGGATGGTGCTGGGCTGAGGCCTGTTTTGGCTGGTGAGGTGAAGGCCCGGGACGCTCGTGCAGCCTGTTGGGTTTGCTCCTGAGGACGAGTGCCAGGGGCACGGTCGTGAGGGGCATTCCTATTGGAACTCTCTCATACCACGAGACAGTCTTACAAATATTTAGGCTCCTACCACAGGACAGCGCACGGTGCACAGTGCCCTTTGAAGCGTCGGTGGGGGACATGGTACAAATTCGTGGGCCCAAGCCCACACAATTGAACATAGACAAGTACACAGTGAAGATGCCCCCTGTGGGTGATCCACCCAGGGGGGACCACAGATGATTCTCTTGTGGACCAGTCAAACTTGTCTAAGGAGGAACCCTCCCCGAGGGAAATAATGGCTGCAATTCAAGCGCTCCGAAACACGTTTGAGCCCAAATTAGATGCGGTCACATCAGATGTCGGCTTGCTAAGGGTGGACTTCAGCAAAATCTCAGACAAGGTGAAAACGGCAGAAACCAATATTGGAGGTCTACAATCCACGACAAAAAGGCTTGAGGAGCAGGTTCACGCCCTGACTAATCAAAACACCATCATACCGCCGGGGCTGGAGGACCAGGAAGGGAAGGTAGGTGAAACAATATTTGTGTGTTGGGGGTCCCGGAAGGGGCAGAGGGTCCCAGCATAGATCTTTATTTGGAGGACTCAACACCCTCCGCCCCAAGCACCTGTCCAAGTTCTTCTCGATCGAGCGGGCTCACCGGGAGCTGGGTTCCAGGCCGAAACCAGGAGCACCTCCACGCACCATTATTGCATGCATATTTAACTACAGAGACCAGGATGCAATTCTGCAAGCGGTTCAAGTGCATGGGGACATACATGTTGACAACGCGGTCATATGACTGTTTCCGGACTTCACTGTACAGGTGCAGAGATGCAGCTTTGGAGGAGTCAAGCGAGCACTGAGAGACAAATAAATCAAATACATGATGCTCTATCCAGCCAAGCTACGAGTCATATCGGATGGCAAGACATGGGACTTTGACTCTCCTGAAGATGTGTGGAACTGGATCGAAGGCTGGTGCGTGGTGAGACAGAAAGGGGCAAAGACTGGGTGCCAGGTCTCTGATGGAGATGCAAATCACCGGGCCTTCCAGAGTGGCAACGTATGCAGACAGGCCAGTTGGACACGTGAGCATTAACCGGGAGAAGGGGGAACCTAAATATCCCAACACTATGGGGATCCTGGATGGGGGGGCCCATTGTGCCGAGGTTATGAATACGGGAGTCCAGACGATGAGTCAATAATTGAAAGAATAAGGGACAGGGCCCGGCTGGACTCTGGGTGTTATCCTTTTGAAACGTTGTGGTTGAACATTGAATGGCACAGTCAGTGGTTGAAGAGAACGCCGTCCTCGACCCGTCCCAATCAGGATTCCGAAGCAACCACAGCACAGAGACCGCCCTACTCGCCGCAACAGACGACATCCGCACCCTCCTGGACCATTCCGCAGCCCTCATCCTACTCGACCTATCAGCGGCCTTCGACACCGTCTCCCATCGCACACTAGGCGCCAGACTACACGACGCAGTCATACAAGGAACAGCCCTGGACTGGATCCGATCATTCCTCACCGGAAGAAGCCAAAGGATCAGACTCCCACCCTTCCTCTCCGACCCCACAAAAATCACCTGCGGAGTCCCACAGGGTTCATCACTGAGCCCCACCCTCTTCAACATTTACGTGGCCCCCCTCGCAGCCATCGTCCGACAACACGGCCTCAACATCGTATCCTACGCCGACGACACCCAGCTCATCCTCTCCCTCACCAAAGACCCCACCACTGCCAAAGTCAACTTCCAGAAAGGAATGCAAGACGTCGCAGTCTGGATGACCAACAGCTGCCTGAAGCTAAACGCCGAGAAGACAGAAGTCCTCGTCCTCGGTACCACCCCTTCTGCATGGGACAGCACCTGGTGGCCGACCGCCCTCGGAAGCCCACCTACCCCCTCAGACCACGCCAAGAACCTCGGCATCGTACTCGACTCATCACTCACCATGAACCGACAGGTCAACGCTGTCACCTCCAGCTGCTTCAACACCCTCCACATCCTGCGCAAGAGCTTCAAGTGACTCCCCCCTGAGTCAAGTAAGACAGTCACCCACGCACTCATCACCAGCAGACTGGACTATGGAAATGCACTGTACGCCGGCATCAACAAGTCCCTACTCCGCAAACTCCAGACAGTACAGAACACCGCCGCCAGACTCGTCCTCGGCATCCCCCGACACGAACACATCAGCCAACACCTACGAAGTCTCCACTGGCTCCCCGTGGAGAAAAGAGTCACTTTCAAAATCCTCACTCACGCCTACAAATGCCTCCACAACAACGGACCCAAATACCTCAACGACAGAATCAACTTCCACGTACCCAAAAGAAACCTCCGATCTTCCAACCTTGCACTGGCCGAAACCCAGCGCATCCACAGAGCCAGAGCAGGCGGAAGATCCTTATCTCACATTGCAGCCAAGACCTGGAATGAGCTACCGGCCGACATCAGACGCTCCCCCTCCCTGAACACCTTCAGGAAGACCCTCAAGACCTGGCTCTTCGGCTAAACAGATCTGCGGACCCCCCCACCCCCTCAGCGCCTTGAGACCCCCACGGGTGAGTAGCGCGCTTGCAATTCCCTGATTGATTGATTGAGTGGTGGGATCGTTTTTTGAAGGACACTTAGTCATCTAAGCACGAGGTGGCGGTGTGGCCTACCCACGTATTTATTTGTCAACACTGGGGCGACGGGCACTCTGCAAGTTGGGTTGGTGAGCGGTTTTGAGCTCACGATGCAGGTATGCAGGGAGGGGGAGTTGGGAGGTTTACTGATATGAAAGTTTTTTATGTTACAGTGCTTGAAAAAGAAACACAGACAGGCTTGCTCAGCTCTGGAGGAGGAGATTGCCAGGTTAGATGCCAGGGTGGTTACTGAGGTCGGAACAGCGCTGAAGCATCAGTTGAGCCTTAGGCAACATGATTTAAGAGCCCTGGTGGAAGGGGCGGCCCGGAAACATGCACTGGCAACACAGCATCGCCTATACATTATTAGGGATATCGTATAGGCAAGCTCTTGACTTGGCTCGAGAAGCGGGACAAGTAGCGCTCTTGGGTGCTATAAGTCAGAGACAAGTCAGGCAAGACCCGGACCGCTAGCTCAGATATTGCTGAGTCCTTTGCAGAATACTATGAGGAACTATATAGATCCACTGGTTCTCGGTCCTTAACGAACTGTACGGAATTCTTGCAGGACCTACCCCAGCCCACGCTTACCAAGGAAAATAGAGAGCCAGCGAATGTCGGATCTAACAGTGGAAGAGCTAGCGACGGCGATAAGAGAACTTAAATCGGGTAAGGCACCCGGATCCAATGGCCTACCAGGGGAAATGTTTAAGGGAATGGTTGCCAAGGTGGCGCCGCGTGAGCTGGCCATGTTTAAGGGGGCACGGGAGGAGGAAAGTCGCTCACAAGACTAGAGGACTGCCTTGATAGTAGTCATACATACGAAAGGCAAGCCTCCAACGGAGTGTGAGTTGTACAGACCTATCTCCCTCCTTAATGTGCAAGTGAAGGTGCTGGCCAAGATACTGGTGACCAGGCTAAGCTCAGTAATAAAGGAGCTTATACACCCGGACCAGTCCAGTTTTATGCCCCACAGGAGTACTCAACTAAATCTGCGCTGTCTATTTGGGGGATGCATGCGACCGGAAGCCAGAATGTAGGTGCATCAGTGAGAATGTCGCTAGATGCAAGGATGGCTTTTGACAGCATTGAATGGAATTACTTGTTTGCTAAAATATAGAGGTTTGGCTTTGAGCCGAAATTCTGTGGCTGGGTCAGGCTCCTGTATCATCAACCTCTAGCAAGGGTGCAGGTTAACGATGCGGTTTCTCATGTTTTCCCCCTACAGAAGGGCACTAGGCAGGGGTGTCCCCACTCCCCCATGATTTTTGCCTTATCCCTTGAACCTCTTGCCGTCAGGATCTATTGTTGAGGGGAGTGAGTTGTTGGGAGGAACGTATATCGTTATATGCGAACGATATAGTGCTGTACTTGACTAACCCGACCTCCTCCACTGGCAGGGTAGTACACACATTTGATTTCCTTGGTAGCAATTCTGGATACAGCATTAACGGGTCGAAATCCCTGATCTTTCCACTCGCCGGAGGCAAGATGAGACTCCCCAGGGCTTGCTAGGTGCCAGTGTGTGTGGGTAGTTTTAAATATCTTGGGATCCACATAACTAGAGACCCCCAGGACTTCTTCAATAGAAATCTTCCGCCGCAGCTGGAACGACTAAAATGAGATGTCAAGCACTGGGGTACAGTTCCATTGTCCCAGATGGGTAGGGCGGCATTATACAAAATGATGACATTATCACGGTTGATATATGTGCTCCAGAATACGCCATATCCAGTCCCCAAGGCCTTTTTCTGTTAGATTGAGGGAGAAATGCGCACATTGCTGCGACAGGGCGGAGCGCCACACATATCGCTTACTAAGCTACAGTGGGGGGTCTACGAGGGTGGTTTGGCGATCCCGGACATAACCAAATATTACTGGGCAACTCAATTGCTGGTAATAAACAAATGGGTCTTTGCAGATAGACAGGAACCAGCATACAGAATAGATATAAAGGAGTGCCTCATGGCTCCCTCCCCCCATAGCCTTTCTGAAAGGAAGAGAGAGAGAGGGGGCTGCCACAACATACACAAGCAGTGATCAAGGAATGAAGTGAGGCCACGAGATTCCCGGGGTGGAGGGAGCACCTAACGAATATGGCCCCCTTATGGCACAGTGATTCGCTCTCTGAGGTGGGTGACCTACAGGGCTTCACTGGGTGGGAACTGCTGGGGATAGAACATTTGGGGGATGTCTGGCATTATCAGGCCTACATTGCATTTGAACTTCTAAGAGATTGAATTCGTGCTGAGCGGAACAGAAAGGTACAATTATCTCCGGCTTGAGTATGCACTTGCGCGACATATACGAGAGGGAGAGCAGCTATCAGACGCTTCTCCCCTAGAGGATCGCCTACATACTGAGCATAACCCCAACAGGACTAGATCTACGATCTATCGCAAACTGGTTAATAACTCACCTGATCTGTTGGTGGCATTACGGGAGGCCTGGGCGGAGGACCTCAGTGGTTTAGATGAGGATTGGTAGGAGGCCATACAGAGCCCGCAAGAAGTGGCAATTCGTGCTAGGTTTCGGCTGGTTCAGCTCCGGATTCTCCACCGCTCCTATTAGTCTGGGACCAGGCTAGCCAAAATTGAGTGGTCATCCACGTCTTTATGCTTGCGGGGATTCTTTCATACTCTCTGGGAGTGAACATATTGGTATTAGGTCACACAGGCAATGTCAGAGGTGCTAGCTCTAGAGATCCCTATGGATGCGAAGTGGCTCTTATTAATGATCTTAGAGGAGGAGGCGTACCCCAAATATAAAAAGATTTGTCTGGCAACGGCAGCTGTGATGGCCAAACGGAATATAGCGTGGGCCTGGGGCTCCATGGATCCCCTAGACTCCATAATTGGAAAACAGACTTAGACTGGTGTATGAGAGGAGGAAAAAACAGTCTATCAAAGCCGGGGCTGCCCGAAGAAATGGGAGAAGATCTGGAGACCATGGCAGGCATTTAGGGTGTTTTGATAGGGCATATTAGGTGTAGGTCAGCCTTGTTCAGGGGTCGGTGATAGGTGGGTGGAGGGAATCGATACTACTGATGGGCTGTAAAAGCGCCCTTGTAAATCGGATTATTTTCTGCTTGCAGTTTTCCCCTTTATCATTCATTTGTCATGTAAGTACTACATGCCTTGATGTAAGTCCTTCTGTGGTGAGCATGTTTGCAATAAAAAGATTTCCAAAAAAGGTAGCGCCATGAAACCACATAACAGTGATAGAGGACCGGGAGGGACACTTGCAATAGGAAATTGCAGGGATTCGTTTGGTATTTAAACAATACTACAATGCCCTATTCCAAGCACAAGACTTAGATGAGCGTCTTCAAGATGAATACCTACAAGATTTTACACCCCCACATCTGGAGGCGGAAATGCACCTTCTAGAAGAGGACACCTAACACAATGAAGTCCAGGCAACGATCAATAGCTTGACATCCTGAAAGGCCCCAGGCCCAGATGGCATCCCTGCTTCCTTCTACGAGGCCTACTCCTCCCAGCTTAGGAACTTTAAGAATAATTAGAGTATGTGCCAGATTATCTTGTTATACACCAAGGACAGATCTAATAAAAATTATATAAAGGGGGGGCACAATCAATTACCAAGTATAGGAGGTTACCAGATGTGATAAACTGAATGTTTTTCAAAACTACTATAAGCAGTTTATCAGAATGCCACCAAAGTCATACCATGAAATAAAACAGCATTTGGGCCATGTAAATAATAAAATAATTATCAGTGAACAAAGGCATATGCTGGAATCAGTGATTACTGTGTGTCAAATAATGAGGGAAATTCAGTCTTTTTCATCAGGGAAAGCTGAAGGTCCGAACAGCACCCCGGCTGAATATTATAAAACCTTTATCAGTATTCTCCCTGCCCATCTGGCTCTGCTGTTTCAGAGCATGGAACAAGATTACATAGTTCTCCATCCTGGCATGAGACATATATTTCAAGTTGTTGTTAAAATGTATAAGGATCCACAGCTCTGTTCATCCTATAGACCCGTATCCCTGATCAATTCTGAGCCCAAAATACATTCTAAAATTATTCCTGCCGGCGCCCTGATGTAGGCAGCTAAGCTGTGTATTACTGTTCTTTTACCACGCAATAAAAAACGATTGATTCTTAAAATTATTCCTAATTGACTGCTGCTTTATATTGCAGATTAGGTAAATAGGGTGCAACATGGATGTGTGCATCGGGGATTTGTGTCTCAGGGTGATACCACAGCCCACATGGATTTAGCAACAGCTGCCCTCGATGTGCCTGACAAATTAAATATCCCAGCATAGATTATCCAGTTGGTTGCTGAGAAGGCATTCGACATAGCTCGGATACAAAATAAATATGCATCAGCCAAGGTAGTATAAGTATGTATGGGTGGGATTTTGAAGACTATACAGATAACCAGAGGGACGCATCAAGAGTGCCCACTAAACCCACAGTTATCTGCGTTATATTTTAAGTGTTATTTACGATATCTCAAAAGTTAAATATTAAGCATGTCCCTTAAATTGGGTTCGGCAACAATCAATTTAGCTACATATGCAGATGATATCACAATACTTTCATCTAATTCAAGTTTAGCTACTCCTATTGTCGAGAGAGAAGCCCTTCGATTTGGGGCTATTTGTGGCTATTTTATGAATTTCAATAACACTCAAATTATATATAATCCCCCATACCTACAAGGTGACACTAGATATGTACAATTAGTATCCTATTCGGGGGTTCAAAAAGCAACACAAATTCAGACGATTATAATTCTTAATTTAGAACCTCTAATTTCTCTGCCTTGCTGCCAGATGTAATCTCATCAAAATGATCATTTTCACCCATTTCATATATCTGTTTAGGGTAATATGTTTATATTTACCAGTAATGTTTTTTAATAAATTAAGTCAACTTTTCAAATATATTTTTATGATGGCATAAATGTCAAAGTAGGGCAATTCAATTTGCAACTGCCATGAGACCGAGGAATGATACACTCCAGCAAATGAGGCAGTAGGCCTAAACGGGGCCCCTACACTACTCACCTGGCAGGGGCCTTTGCTCCCATCCTGCTGCACTAGCGCACTACGCTACATTGCGCAGCTCAACAATGCCACTCTCGGCCTGCACCCAATATGTACAGTGCTTCTCAAATCGTGGTAGGGTGCAACAAGTCGCTAGCGTGAATCAACCCCACTGCGCATCCAGATGCCCTGTGGCACGGCGAAGCCCCTGATCCCTCCTGAGTGATAGATGTTTCTTACTGGGGCCGTGATCTACTAGGGAAATTCTTCTCTACCATCATATTAGACTGTTCATAATAAGACTGGGCAGCCTATTCACCGTTGTGGTCCATCAGCACGGATATTAGTCCATACTTGAATTGCACACTGCTCCCTGATACGGGGCTATTTCAGAGCATGACTTAATGCAGCAAAGGCCCATTCTGACCAGTGCTTGCAGCGACCGTATCTCGGTGCCCTTTAGCATTGGAAGGGTAAATGCAGACTGAACAGAACCTCTACCAGGGAGGATATGTATACCCTCCATCAATATCTGTGACTATCAGTACTGATTTGATTCCCTCAGCATCACATACCAACTTTAAGATGCAAGTTGTTCTACTTTGTCTACACACTACCATATACTCCACAGGGTGTCAGGGCTAGGCCCACCACAGGGTGACGCGAACACAATATGCTCCATTTCTCCCAGAGTCAGACACTTTGTACTGTGTACGTGGTCAACATCCCAAAGGGCCTCTACAATTGCGGATGACAGGGGCAAAGAAGCTAAAGACAGCAAGGATACCAAAAGAACAATAAAAAGGGCCAAAGCAGAACCAGTCTTATGGGACTCCGCAGTAAAACTAAAAATTGACTTGGTGCAAGTTTTGATATTATCCTGCAAAGACTGGGGGCCTTACATGACTTAGCTCAAGACACTAAAGCTAACACTGATACTGCATAGTGCTTGTATGTCTTGGTGCATGGTGACTTCAAGAGCCTAGTGGGCAGGATAACTGAGGCAGAATCCGGGATTGGTGCATTGGAAACTCATCTGCGTCAGGGAAAAAATGGTCTAAGGCGACAGCAAACAGAGTCAAAATGCTTACCAGGGAGATGTCAGAACTAGAGGACTGTAATTGTAGAGGCAATCTACAGATATTTGGCCGCCCTGAAAATGTGGTAGGTGATGCTAACTCTGGAGTCGAAGTTCTTGAAGCTTGGATACCACGTACCCTTGGGATCTCGTTCGCCAAGTACTTCGAAATAGAAAGAGCTCACAGAGTTCCAATGGGACAAAACATGGCCAACTCTGCCAACCCAGTTTCTAACCCCCGGACAATGATATCGAGACCGACGATACTGCCACACCAAAACAGTTCTCACTCACATGAGAAAAGTCCAACATAAACAATGGAATGACTCCAGAATAAACATTGCCTAGGATTACTCCAAAGAAACGGTGTCCATCAGAAAAGGCTTCCTAGTACTTCGTCAAACATTGAAAGATCATGCTATAGTCTTGGCATTTGCATGTCCAGCTAAATTTTGCATCGTCGTTGGGGGGGAAAAACAATGACCTCTACAGACCCTACTGACCTTCAATCATTCCTGGACTCTTCAATCACTTTGATATGGTAACATGATGTGATAATGTGACCACCTGCACATGTGGGTGCTGATGTTCCTACTTCTGTTTTGATTGTTCGGTTCCAATGCGTAGGTATATCGCTACCCTATTTTTGTAAACCTCATGATTACCACCCAGACTGATGGTGTTGTGATGGCACTGTGACAGGAACATATCCTGATTGTATGATTACCCCAGCCATACGCTAACTAGATCACTACAATATAATGACTGTTATATTGTCTGTCAATGTCAAATAATGTTAGCATTAAGGTCTAACACTGTCTATGTCCAATAATTCTGCATAGCATATTACATTGCTTATAGGATGCAGTTTTCTCTCTATGATTAGCTAGTACTGATTTATTATTCCCGATAGTAGAAATGGCCTAAAGAGTACTGTAGAAACGAGAGCACGCCTGAACTGGGTATATTGTTTAACAGTCGCAGGTGACTCTATACAGCCCTACCATGTATAGGTTTTGTACATCTGCCGTTTAATCTTAACCCTGGTCCAAATTGGTCATCAGTTACTAGCATTTATTGCTATGTATGGCCTGAGAGCCTGTAATGGGGGCACTTCATCTGACAGGGAAATAGTTCACACTTATAACCGACCTGGGGCCACAAGTAGAATAGACTATATAATGCTAGCGCTAACAATCTGGCAGGACCTGGAGGATATAAAAGTTATAATTTGACCGGATACTGATCATAATGCCTTACACAGCTCCTTAAATATCCACATGGGGAACCCCATGGGTACCTTTATCATCAGAAAATACCAACGATTGGAGGCAAATGAGATGGTCCAAAATAGCATTACAGCAGAGAGAAAGGGAACTCGTGAGAAAGGAGTGGAGTCAGACCATATGTGACCTTGAAACTTTGACTGCCAATGCAAATATGCCACAAACTGCAGCAGAGTTACACCATACACTGTTTGCAAAATTGGGAGAGAACTTCATGGCTAGGTCAAGTGCTAGAATTAAGGCCCCCAATCTGTCCGGTGCCTGTTTTGATGAGGAATGTAGGAAGAGGAAAACAAAATACATAAGGCTCTTCTGAATGGTGATCTCCCTGTGTAGGGCTCGTTTTAAACGTGTACAGCATAAAGCCCAGATAGAATGGGAGGCTAAATTCTGGGAGAATCTATATGAGGCTTCGGGAAATAGAGATTCAAAGAGATTCTGGCAGAGGGTGTCTGGTAAAGGCCAGTTGTCCAGTACAAGATTCAGTGATTATATAAAACCTCAAACCTGGCATACCCATTTCACAGACCTGTATTGCCCCCCCACCCCCACTATTCTGTATATTCTGTATGAGGAAGGGAGGAACCTGCTAGATGGTACGGACTTCTCACTGAGTGTAGCATCCCCAACACTCTATAAAGATTTGGCAGAATCTAGGAGGGCAATTAAATCTATTACTCCAGGAAAAGCCGTGGGCCCGGATGGGGTCCCAGGAGATCTATTCCTTTCTGATATAGAGTCCCGAGCCAAATATCTGAACATCCTAACTAATGCAATTATAAAGGGAATGGGTATCTTGCATAGTTGGAAGGGGGCAGAAATCATCCCAGTATTTAAGAAGAGCCAGAGGGACTCCCTGTCCAACTATAGGCCCATAAGTTCAATGGATGTACTTCATAAAGTCTTTAGTAGGCAGATCTTATACAAAGGTGAGGAGTGGATTGAGGACTAAGCAATATTGTCACACCTTCAGGATGGGTTCAGAAGACAAACAAGCACCTTAGAACAGGTATTTAGGTTTGTAGCAATATACTGGAAAGCAGTTATACTGCAAAAGGCTCACTTATGGTCTTTATTGACCTCAAAACGGCATTTGACTTGGTTACACGCCCAAAAATGTGGGAGGTGCTGAGAGACATGGGGCTACCACATGATCTTTTAGAAACCATCATGCCTCTTCACCACGAAACGTATGCGCAGGTGCGATGGGGTCCAAAGGGTGATCTCACTGAAAAAATAGCAACCCAGAGGAGCATCAGACAAGGGTGCGTGTTGGCACCCATCCTGTTCTACTTATACCTAAATGAGGTGGTACCTTACCTGGAAGATTGTGTAAATGATGCGCCCAAGTAGGTGGGCAGAAGAATTCCCCTTCTCCTGTTCGACGACGATACCCTCTTAATTTCAAAGACCACCAGTGGGCTTCAGACGCTGCTTAACAGATTTGGGGATTTTTGTAAGAAAAGAGGGCTGGTGATAAACTTCGGAAAAACTAAGTTTATGGCCATAAATCCACACAGGTCATTCACTGGCTATATTCTTTTTAGATGGCGCACTCTTGGAAAGAGTATTTCAGTTAAATCATCAGGGCATCACACCGACAAAAAGTATGTCTTAGACACAACAGATAAAAAAAAAGTGCAAGGAGCTTAACTCAGTGGCTATTTTTAGACCCTTTAAAGCTGTTAAGGCAAAATGGATTTCACCTGTCTTAAAAGTATACAGGGCCAAGATGGAGGCTAGTGCTTTGTATGGAGCGGAGATTTGGGGCTGTGCCAGAGTAACTGATCTTAGTAGAGCCAAAAATAAAATACATTTTTGCGCACTCTGTTAAGCCTATCAAAAACCTGCCCTCTTGTTCCATTATTCCATGATCCAGGACTACAGCCAGTGGGAAAAAAGGTCAAATTACGGCCCCTCCTCTTTTAAAGGCGATTGAAACATATACCCACTCTTTCTGAACATTACTTGGCTTTTAAAGAAATTGTCAATTTGGACAAGTTCCATGTCATTAAATGGGTGACCTTTATCAAGGATATGCTGACGTCCCTTGGTTTGGGTGATTATTGGCCAGAGGACTCGCTGCGATTGCCTTGTGTTCTGCTGAAATAGTCATATTGGAAATGGCTCACCAAAATGGAACTTCGCAGACAGGACTTTGGCCCCTTGACTGATGCTTTTTTTGCTCATTAAGCCACATAGCGCCTTCGAGCCCTTCTTAGATTTTCTATTTTCCTCAGGGAACAGATTCCTGTTCCTGAAACTATAGTATGGCACATTACCTATCCTGTCCTTTACTGCAAAGTGGCAGCCTATGAATGCTGGCAAAGATATTTACCCAGTGTGCTTCCGCACAGAGGAGACCCTAGCCCATCTTTTCTTTTTTTTCCACCGGCTACACTCGACCAAAAAATAAAAGTATCTTGCTCATATGTAGGTTGATGGGATGCTGGCAATATTGTATTGTACTTGGGGTACTGTGTACAGAAACTCGAGAAGCTATAGTGATCGCAGTGGCCAAATATCTGAGACGGTGATGGGTTATCTGGGCTAGAGCCCTAGGAATCCGTGAATGGACAGTGTCATAAACTGGCCTTCATGGGCCATTCATTTTAACTGTTGTATTTTAATTATCAAAGGTTAGAAACTGTGGCAAACTGAATTAATTTTATACCTGCGAAATGGTAATTTTTTTTAGGAGACACATTTTGTATGAATTCTCTGGATTATACTTTGTACGCTATGCTAGTAAATATTAATCCTTTTAGATTTTAGGACAATCTTTTATTGTAAATTTTAATATTTTAAATATGGATCTTAGTCTATAGTGATGTCTGTGTAGGTATTTTAATGGTCTTAAATGCACCGAATAAAGTTATATACGATGATGATTCATTATTACTGATAGTAGGTTACTGTTGATACGAGAGCACACCTGAATTGGGTATATTGTTTAACAGTCGCAGGTGACTTTATACAGCCTTACCATGTATAGGTCTTGTACATCTTGCGTTTAATCTTAACCCAGGTACAAATTGGTCATGTTTAGGCTCGGTGGTTACTCGCTCTCGGATACTGTTACTATTGCCACAGTTAACTTATGTGTTCGATTGTTACATTTTGAAATGGTTTGATGTACTGGTGCAATTTTAACTGTGTTCTTTTGTTTAGAGGATCGGGAGGATCCTTAGTTGGCTTGGGACAGGCCTACTTGTGGCCCTTCACGTCCCAACTAGATAATGGGTGGGGAAATGCGTAGTAGTCGCACTTCAGGTGGAGGGTGGTTTTTTTTTTATTGAGTTGGCTTTCTAGCTCTCCTCGATCCCTATTATTTCTCTCTGCTCCTACTCCTCTTCCATTCTAATTGACAGGTCCACCGCAACACACCTCCCCATTTGTCAGCAGAGACTGCATTACAACACTCCATACAGGCCCCGGTTATACCGATATATATATATATATATATATATATATATATTGTGTTGTCCAAATGCCCAAGAGCTTTGAACTCGCACTCCCAGCACGTCACCTTTCGGCATTAATCACGGAAACAAACCTCGGCATGTCAGGAAACTTTTATTTCATTCGCCTACGCGTTTCGAGGCGGCAGCCTCTTCTTCATGGGCAACTGCTAAAAACTGGCTTATGGAGTTTTCCTCATTGCTTGCAGCTGTACTGCCCTCAGTGGGCCACGTTCATCACGCTGACTTTGTCTAGTGCATGCAGGGACTTGTGGTCCTTGGAAATACATTGAGACACCCACAGTGGGTTCCGTGCCAGTTTTTAATTTATGCAGCATTGAATTGCATTAAAACACCTTTAGTGGGCTCCACGATGTCAGGTAAGTTAGTTGAATCCACAACTGCTGCGCTGATCGCAACGGGTCACAGTTCAGTGTTGCGCAGCCTCTTTAATTCACAAGATGGTGCGAGTTCCACGGCAGGGCGCCGCGCAAATCATTTTGTTGTCCAAATGCCCAAGAGCTTTGAACTCGCACTCCCAGCACGTCACCTTTCGGCATTAATCACGGAAACAAACCTCGGCATGTCAAGAAACTTTTATTTCATTCGCCTACGCGTTTCGAGGCGGCAGCCTCTTCTTCATGGGCAACTGCTAAAAACTGGCTTATGGAGTTTTCCTCATTGCTTGCACCTGTACTGCCCTCAGTGGGCCACGTTCATCACGCTGACTTTGTCTAGTGCATGCAGGGACTTGTGGTCCTTGGAAATACATTGAGACACCCACAGTGGGTTCCGTGCCAGTTTTTAATTTATGCAGCATTGAATTGAATTAAAACACCTTTAGTGGGCTCCACGATGTCAGGTAAGTTAGTTGAATCCACATCTGCTGCGCTGATCGCAACGGGTCACAGTTCAGTGTTGCGCAGCCTCTTTAACCCCTTGCGTGCTTCGGACGGCCCCTGGCCGACCGACGTCACGGCGGGCGTGTGCGGAGGACGGCCGGGGGCCGTCCGAACCCCGCCCACTCATTAATTCTCCCGTACAGCGGGGGAATTCGCGCAGCGCGCAAGGGGTTAATTCACAAGATGGTGCGAGTTCCACGGCAGGGCGCCGCGCTAATCATTTTGTTGTCCAAATGCCCAAGAGCTTTGAACTCGCACTCCCAGCACGTCACCTTTCGGCATTAATCACGGAAACAAACCTCGGCATGTCAGGAAACTTTTATTTCATTCGCCTACGCGTTTCGAGGCGGCAGCCTCTTCTTCATGGGTAACTGCTAAAAACTGGCTTATGGAGTTTTCCTCATTGCTTGCACCTGTACTGCCCTCAGTGGGCCACGTTCATCACGCTGACTTTGTCTAGTGCATGCAGGGACTTGTGGTCCTTGGAAATACATTGAGACACCCACAGTGGGTTCCGTGCCAGTTTTTAATTTATGCAGCATTGAATTGAATTAAAACACCTTTAGGCGCTATTAATTTTGACTGGAATGCAAATGCTGGTTCCTTTGTTAAAATAAACCTCCCGGTTTTCACTAGCTGTCGAGTGCGTCCTTGAAAGCTCTTGGGTTTTGAAATATATATATATATATATATATATATATATATATATATATATATATATATATATATATATATATATATATATATATATATATATATATATATATATATATATATATAAATAAATAAAATAAATAAATAATCGCACACATAGGTCTACAAAAAAACGCTCATGAGGGCTCTCTTTACCCACATCTACCCTGTATGTCTATTTCATCTCACAACTTCAATCCACAACAAAATAAAATACTTCCTTAAATACAAAAGGTCTTAACCATCCGGTTAAACGCAGAACAATTGCAGACTATTATAACAAGCTGAAGGGAGACATTATTTTGCTACAGGAGATGCACTTAAAATCCATCCAAGATGCAACATTTTACAGCACAATGATTGCGGAGATGGGCATCTCCCCAGCACCACAGAAAAGGAATGGGGTTCTCACCTTTATATCAAGAAAATCTGATATCACTGTGATATCTCATACACACGATCAACGTGGTAGGTGGCTCATTTCCAGGGTTAGGAAAAGAGACCTAGAATTTTATGTTGTTAATGTCTATACTCCCAGTGTGGTAGACTTTTGGAAGGACCTAGATAAATACCTAACAGAACTACCGGACAACCTTGGGGTAACAATGGGAGGAGACTTCAATCTTCCAATGGATGTCAATCTTGACAGAATATAAGCACATACATTTATGAGTAACAACCCTCAAACAAATGAGAATTTGTTGCAATAATAATAACTTGACATGTGGCGACTATATAATCCTTCAGGAAGCAATCATACATTCTACTCATCCATGGCTGCCAAGGTTTCTGATTGCTTATGTGTGACATTTTCATAATTTTAGTGGAATTATGAGTGACATTCAAAGACTATGAGTGATACTTTCTAGCAAGTAATATGAAGAAATGAAGAAAGGGGAAACATAAATATCAGAAATTACACCCATCATAGCTGTCATGTTTTCAGATTCCTTGTGTGTGACATTTCCTTGGTTTGAGTTTACTTATGAGTGAAATTCACGGACCAGATGTGTGACACTTAGAGGGACATTTTCTTGTGAATAAAACCAAAACATTAAGTGCATATCGAGTTAAATGTCAGAAATGACGCTCTTGAGCAACAAGAAGCTTTCAAAAGATCTTAAAACTGCTGCAAAATGGCTGCAATGGAATTTCACTAATGATCTACTGCCCCTTGATAAAAATGTCCAAAACACTCTTCTCCAAAACGCTCCCATAAGCTTGCACAGCCTCCTCACATCCTACATTTTACACTGGTCTCACTACACCTGCTTGCGGTACCTCAGACAAATCACATTGCTGTCTCCAGTTTAAAAATTGCAAGACCATTTTTGGCTACATACACTTTACCACGAGACTAATTAAATCCTAACTCTTTCCTCTCATAGGTATACACCACAATACAGCTCTCCAAAGAGACATCACTCTCTAGCCAGTGTGGGCCCGTTCTGGTGTGGCCACTTATCAACTGCTGGGAAATGCTGGAGCTCTGTTGTAGCGGTCTCTTGCAGTGGGACTGCTGTGCTCTGTGTAATTTCATTTGCCTCAATACTGCTCAGTCCTGAACTTACTGGTCACGTAGGCGTCGCCCTGGTAGGCAGGCCCTGAGCCTCAGTCTCTTGATTCAGTGTGGGAAGGGGGGAGGGAAGGGGGGGAGGGGGGGCGGAGGAGAGTCAGACAGTGCTGCAGCTGCTGCAATCAACGGTGAGCTGAGTCTGTCACACACTGCTACTCATGCCTTTTAAAGACAGTAATTCCACTAGTTTGCTGTCTACCTCATCCCCTGCATTGGCATTTAGCAAACGTCACATATGACTGAATGGTCACAAGCCTAAGACCATTCTTAACCCACATTAAGGGTGGCAGAGGGCAAACAGCCCTCTTTTGTACACTCTCCCCATGCTGAAAGGCTTTACCAGCATTTTGAAAAATATGGCTTTTGCGGACTTCCAGAATGCTTCATATTTTGTGCTGCTCCACTCAAGCACACCAACCTCCTCCACAGAGCAGCAGTGAGGGGTTGTGCATCGACCAGAGGAGGCACCATTCTGGCAGCGACAGGCGCACCATGGAAAACAAAGCTGCCTGCTGCTGTCTCAGTGTCTAAGGGGGCCAATCAAACACCGCCTGGCCGCAAAGGCATGGCTGCAAAGTTTACCCTTGCTATATGAAGATATGCATACACATGCAGCGCAAGCTTCACAGACACAGAAGAGCAGCAAAGGAGGCAGTGACGTAGTAAGGCTCATTCCCATACAGTACAGCAGAATAGCCAGCGGCAGTGAAATATTCACTAATGCACACAGAAGAGCCCTAGCAAATTGAGTGGCAGTGGTCATTTTTATACAGAAGAGCTACTGAAAAGCCATTGGCAATTTTATAAAGAGGGGAGCCGATGTTTACTACGGATGCGAGGTACAGATATGGAATTGCCGTCTACTACACTGTTCTAATGTTACTTTTTACTATATAGGCTTCATAAATTTATAATAGGCAGGCAGCAACACGTGGTAAGCAGCGGTGCAACTGTCACTCATGTTGAAATGGCATCTACGGCTACCTAACTTTACTTTTTATTCCACAACACAAGGATGAGAATCACGGGGTAAATTAGCCTTAAGTAGGTAAATTCGGTCCATGTTTACATCCACAAATCCACTGACTGGTGAAAACCAAGCATTTGACCTTTGTATTCCCAGGCCCACTCACAAGCACTCTTTATTAACAATGTAATTATTTTTAACCAACAGGCTGTGCAGTGACATCTGGTAAAAACCCTTTGTAGGTCTGATAACACCATACACCTATTAGCACAGTCCTCATCATATACCGCTATGCAGAAGTAAATGCGGCTGCCTGCGGCTCACGCAGTGGGCCACCTAAAAGGGCGGCCACCTTGGTGCCTCTTAGGCACTCCAACACCCCCTCTAGTCTTGGGACCCTGGGGAGGAGTCCCACAGCCCGACGTGCGGACTGCATAATTTCCGGAGCACAGAGGGTTGGGGGAAGGTATTTATACCTGCTGCCGCCTTTTGGGCACCCTCTTTGCTGCCGGACACGCCGTCTGGAGGGAGCGCTGTTCGGTTGTGTCGGGAAGAGAGGAGAGCGGCTTGTCCCCCCCCCCCCACCGGGTCCCACCACTAGGACCATTGCCTGTGGGGTGAACCCCGTCATTAGCACAAATTCTCCCCTCTTTCCCGCTGCCTGTAGGAGTTCTGGCGGTGGGGCGGCACTGTGGCACAGGATAAGGGACAGACTTCCTTGGTCCGTTTGGCCGTGACAGACCGAGGGGCCGCAAGTCAAGGGGGCTGTCACCCAGCTCCCCTGACGAGTCACCTCCGCACGGCCCCCTCCCGGGATTAGCTCCCAGGGCAGGTCCGCCAGAGTGGGGATGGAGCGCAGGCTTCATTTGCTTAGAGGCCCGGGGTTTTTTCTCCTGCCAACTCCAGGTCTCTGTGCGTGGCGGGAGGGGGATGTTCCACTGTTGAGCAACCGGGGGAGGGGGGCGGCGTGCCCGCACCGCCACCCCCCACCAATATGCTTGCGTGTCCATGGGGGCAGCACGGTGATGGCGTGCAGAGGGCGGTGGTGCTGTTGTAGGGTTCGCCGAGGTGGATGCAGGCAATGTGCACACCGAGGTCGAGCCTGGCCTGAGCCAGGCGGCGTTCGTTTCCAGTATTTCCTGGCCAACGAGTGGGCCCTCCCAGTTGCATAGGGGGGGGGGGGGAGGGCGCGCTCACCCCGACCCCCCCCAAGCATATTTTGACTGTCAAAGCAGCGCGTGCACCCCCCCCCCCCCCCCGGAACATTCAAATTTGTTCGCACCCATCCCCGGCTGCCACGGGGTGCAGCAGTGTGATCAGATGGCCGCTCAACTTGGTCGCCAGGGTAGGGGGGGGCACATGCGGTCAACTGCCCGGTATTTACGGCCTACCGGGCGCCCGCAAAGTATTTTGGGCTTGCAGGTCTGGCCCGGGCGTGTCTACCTTGCTCAGCGCTGCCCTGTGAAAGAGGGCGGCGGAGACGCCCCGGACGGGCAGGCACATGTCTGGGGTAGGGCTCCACCGTGGCAGCTTTAGGCTGCAAGGGCCTTCAAGGTGGGTAGTTTGAGTAGAAGGCCCAAGTTCTCCTCGGTGCACGCGGGGGCGTCAGCTTGAGGGCCGCCTCACTTGGAGACTTCGGCTGCCGCCCTCAAGAACATCGGCACGGCGGGTACGGCCGCCGATGTCAGGTGCATGCCTGTGGTGTCACCTGGGGCCTCCGCTGGTCGGGAGTGGGGCACCTCTGCACCCTCAACAGGGAGGGGAGGCCTAGCAACATATGTACGGCCCACCGGGCACTACCTCAGTGCCCTACGCTGACTGGGATCTCTGGTGGCCTAAGGGTTCGATACAGAGGGTGGGAAATTGTTTCAATGTACAAAGTACTCAAACCTGAATGCGATTGCTAGATTGGGTAGATGAGCGCCGCACCAGCCTGGCAAGGAGGGGGGCTTTCGGGCCCTTGCGCCCATGGGTCCCCGAGGAGTCGGCCGAGAGTGTAGCGCAGGGAGCAGAGGCGCGCAGGTGACCAGGTGGATTCCATCGCATGGGTTCGGTCCAGCTGGGGAGACACGGCCACAGGGTGCTGGGGCCATTGGGTGGTTAGGTTGCATAATTTGGTTGAGCATGGACGCTGGTTTTCATTTACTCACCTGTGTCGATTGGCTATCCCCCTCTGCAGGTTGGACTTGAGCAGTTCAGTAGGTTCTTTTGTTTGTTGTGGGCTACTCGTTCAGTGTTGCCTTCCATAGTGTTGTTTCCACTGGCTTGGGGTGGACTCGCTGGTCGGTCCTTATGTGATAGGGGGTAACACAGGGTGGATGTCCTTTTATGGTGATGCGTGGGCCGGTCGAGAGGGGGCACACTGTGCTCGGACACACAATTGAGCCTGGATGCTCATGCGGTGGGCTAATGAATTGTCATGTGTCCGGCTTCCTCTCTAGCCCCGGAGAACTGCTCTGATGGGCGATTGCGACAACCAGGGCCACCATTGACATTTGTGTCAATGGTGGCATGACACAAATGTCGGCGTTAGGGTGGGCTCCTGCACTCGATCAGGGGTCATGCTGTCCATGCATGTTTCTCCAGCGCCAGCAGTGCACAAACTGCTTACATGGTTCCAGTGCTGCAGGAGTCACATAGGCAGTTGTACAAGGTATGAATAGAAAGGTGACTACAACGTATATGAAGCGGACTCAGGGATGGGGAATAACTATCCTGATTTCCCATCAAGGAATACTTATTAGTTGGTTGTATACCTTGCCGCATGCCAATTGTGAATGTGTTCCAGTTGATGCATGCAGCCAATAGTACACAAGGGTTTAGGCCACCGGGTGGCACTGCTGTACTGTTCCTCTGCACCAGAGTTTCATGTTTCCACCATGAATAGTACTGCTAATTTGGACAAACCTGTGTTGGGATGTTTGTGGACTTGGGTTCACGCAGCGACTGCAATGAGAGATGGTGAGGTGGCTTGTGAGTGGGTCTGACATGGCATTGTCTGGATGGTGGGCCCTGTGGGACGACTAGCGTTGATAGTGCTGTTATCATAGGTAAACCTTTGTAGCATTATTTTCACTTGGGTCCACGCAGCGTCTGTAACTCGGGAGGTACGGTAACTGGGGGAGATGGCCTGAGAGTGGTTTTGACATGGCATTGTCTGGATGGAGGGACCTGTGGGACGACTCCAGCAGGGTGGGCTTAGGCATTCATGTGTGTCTTAGAGCCTAGGTACATTTACTCCAGTCAGTCGGCAACTGCTTCTCTTGATTTGAATTAGAACTGGGGAAGACAAATGCTCGGGCACGAACTCTTCATGTCACACGTCAGGTTGGCATACTGCTGGGAGTGAGGGAGTGCAGTTTAATCCGTTTTGACCGATAATTCATTGCTTGGCCAACTAATTGTTTGGCCACCTCGGGGGACCGATCTTGGTAGTCATTTACTTCCTTGAAGGTGTTGCCATGGTACAAATGGAATAAACGTAACCTGCTGTGGCCCGGAGGGCTTGGTGAAAGGGGATGTATCTTTCTCACAGTTGGGTTGATACTTGTGATCAGGAGATGTGGAAGGACAGGTTTCAGACCCACTAATTTACTTTCAAGTAACATCAGTGTTGAGCGATGTTATAAAGCGCTGAAGTTAAAAAAACTCCTTGTCTTCACAGGCAAAAGGACTTCAGAGTTCGTATAATGGTAAAGTGGCGCTCACCTCATCGGTTTGTGCATCAGTTGTGTTATACCCATGGGTATCACTAGGTGTGTGATACTGGTGCGTAAGAAACCCAGATGGAGCATGGGTAGATTAGTTGTCTGTAGGTCCACAGCACTCCTCCAGTCTGCACCCTAGCATTGGTATTGAATTACCCCTAGTGCATCATTAGGATATTGGAAATTCATATTGGCATTCCCCATTAGGTCTGCAAACTCACATCGCAAAGTCTCTATAGACATAGTAGTAGTTTGACTGGAAATTGGGTCATGTCCAGCTTGTTTAAGCGGGGTGGGGCGAGTTGCCTAACAGCAAATATGTAGCATGTAAATTTGGATGGCGGGGCAAGCGAGGGATGCTTGGTCTGCGCGCAGGGGCAGGTGATTTCTTCATGGGCTTAGCTTTGTTTACTACCCTGCGCCTGGTTTAACGGACTAGGGTGATGCAGTGAAATCTGTGGCAGGCATGCGCCAAGAGATGGGTCTTGCGATACAATCAATAACCTGGTTTAGTGTTCAGGCCAAGGAGTGGCTGCGTGACACTCTGGTGCTAGAGATGGTCAGTCTGTTGGCATGCCTTTCTAGATGTTTGTTGCTAGCTCGGTCCTGTCCAACCTAGGGTTCAAGTCCCAGTTGCCTGGACTAGGGCA
The DNA here is from genome assembly GCA_963921515.1 of Calotriton arnoldi. NCBI lineage: Eukaryota > Metazoa > Chordata > Amphibia > Caudata > Salamandridae > Calotriton > Calotriton arnoldi. The sequence goes on from CAWUFW010000885.1 coordinate 2,713,834, forward strand.
CCTTTCATTGATCTCCAGACTGCAACACATTCACTCAAATTCCATGCAGCAGGCTTGGGATACAATTTCACATGTCTGTTGAGCTGCTGCTGGCGGTTCTTTTTAGGGGACTTCATAACAGGGTGGATCACGCTTGCATAGAACACATAAGTCCCTATGGGCATAGTAGAGGCACATGGGTCGTCCATTTTCTACTCTTCCAGGTCCCGGTAAAAAGGGCGCCATATGGCTGCGTGCTTTAATCTGGAGTTTTCACAGGCTAATGCCACAAGTTTATACTTCAATTGGCTAGAATCAGAGATAGGAAGGGCCATTTTCTGCAGCATATGTCCCATAAAATCGGGAAAAATAATAGGTCTGGCTCTTCAAAGGCAGGTAGACTTTGAATAATGGAATGAAATTTACTTCCAACAAATGTAATGCATTTAAATCGCAGCTTCAGACAGCTAATATCATTGAGAGTCAGAGGCTGAGGGGGTTGTACCTGCATGCAATATGGTCCTAGTTCAGGAGCAGGGGGAAGCGGATTTTGGGGCAGGTTAGCATACCTCAAAGGTGTATTGGTGGGTTTCATGCATATGTCTCTCTGGTCTTCTGGTGGTGGAGAGAGACACCCAGTCGGCACTCTGTGTTCTTCGGCCGCCCCACCTATGGGACATTTGGGGGTATGTTCATGGTAAATTTTGTGCTTATCATGGTTCTCAAGACCAAAGTGGATGTATCTTTTCAAGGGGAAGAGACATATGGTGTGGTAAGTTGGTTAAACTACAGGTACATCACAGTGGGTGAACCTCGTGTTTAGGAAAGCGTAGATGGAGCGTGGGGCAATTTCAGGTGTTAGTAGGTCAGCAGCACTCTACCAGTCCGAATTACAGCACTGGTATTAATGTGACTCATTTTCAGTAATCAGACATTGTTTTATAATTTTGTTTCAACACATGCGTCAACAATCTCTGGAGGCGTTGCAGTTACCTGATGCCCAAGCCTGGTTACCTTTAGAAGCCACATGGCTTCATCCTTCTAAGCCGAAGTTAACAACTCCTTTTCCCGCATGGCCAAAGGACTGCAGAGTTTGGGAAAGTGGAGCTGAACTTATCGGTGGTGGGTCAATTCTGTTAAATTCACGAGGGTATTACGAGGTGTGTGAAACTGGGGCAGGTTAGCATACCTCCAAGGTGTCTCTGCGGGTTTGATGAGTCTTTCTGGTCGTTGACTGAGTAGAGCCATTCCCACCGGTCTCGGTCTGGGTCTTGTGCCCTTCAGCGGCCCCACCTCAGAGACTTTTAGAGGTATGTCCTTTGTAAATGTTGTGCTTATTATGGTTTTCATGACCAAGGCGGATTGTTGTATCTTTTCAGGGGGAAGAGATACAAATTAAGTACCTATTGCTCATAGTTGAGCCATCACACACCTTGGGGGGTTGGTCACCATCACAGAACCGGCTATGGTGTCTGCCTGGTCATCTCATTGACACATTCTTATACGAACTGGACCCCTATAAAGTATATGCTGAAAACACAGACTTTGTCACGTTTGGCCTCGAATCCCCTTCACCAGCTGCTAGGTGCCCTCGAGTGCCAGGCAAGTGCATTAGGGGAGCCGCATTAATACGAGGTCAGTTGCATTGAGGCAGAGGGGTCCCAGTGGACCTTGGTCATTGGAATACAATACACACGTCTGCCTGGCTACGCTGGGGAAAAAATGTTCTAACCTGAATTACAAATTACTAGAAGGTAAGTCGAATCCGACTTGATTTTGGTGGAGGGCAATCAATTCCGGGGTAAACCAAGTGAACCAGGTCTAGTGCTTTAAGCATCATGGGTCACAGCTGGTTAGCACGCAGTGTGTATCTGGGAACGGACTAGGCACACTCAGCAGTGAAGAAAGCGTTAGAGCTGCACATTGCCACAATCTGGAGTGTGACGGAAGCAATAATTCTACCCCAGCCAAAGCAAATCAAGGTACTTACTGTCAGATGTACAACATACAAACGTTCACACCAGCCTCACTGAACCAGTCTTGACACGAGCAAGTGTTCGCCATAGTTTATCAGTATACCTGACTGGGCAAAGGTCTGGTCTCATAGCAGAAATTGTGACCCCGTAGACCAGCGCGTGTTAGTGGTGCTTCAGTTAAGCTAATTTTCGCTCGCCTTATTGCGTAAGTTTATTACTTAACATGGATGTGGTTCCAAAGCTGGGAAACACTGGTTTAGAGCACATAGGGTCACAGCTATCAAAACACATTGAGCATTCCCATTTCCAAGAAAGGGCAGGTATCTTTACATAGTGTCCTCCACCTAGCTACCAGCCCATAAGCTTTCCCTTCAGATCTGCATTATGGTAATCCTTTAACAGAAGTATGGAACGGGACGACTTGCGCCAGGGTGCGGACATTTAGCGGGCGACACAAGAGATAAAGTCTGCTGTCAGACGAGGGTGCTTGCAGGTAAGGAGGCCATGCAATGTAGCAGAACCCAACGGTACAGACCTCCCCCCCCCTCCCCGGATTGCCCTATGATGTGAGGGCATGGGGATTTGCAATGTTACAGGTGTTTTATTCGCCCATACAGGGGCAGAAGGGTGCATTGCAGGAATCAGTATAAATAGAGTGGGGGCCAGACCTATAGAAGATGTGCACCGGTAAACATGAGAGCATGGGGATGAGATCAAAATCTCGCAGCGGCAATTCAGCCAGGTGGGTTGCGTCAGTTGGTTATGCCAGAACGTGTGCCCTGGCTCCAATAGCGTCCAGAAATATGGGTTTGGAGCACAATTGCTGACAATTCCAGAGCACACACTGCACCCCGATCTAAGTAGGTAAAGGTAATTATGCTCATATAATTTTCCCATGTCTTCACAATCCAAAAGCATTGGCATCTTTTGCGGCACCTGGGATACCTGCAATTAAAGCTGGCGATGGGCCATATATGCTGGGTGGGGTCACCAGCATGGCGACACAGCATCTGTAGATCGCAGTCAGACTAATGGGTGGTGCAGACAAGAAGGACATGAGATGTAGCAGAATCTTTGGAGTCCCCTTAGGGGACCTCAGGACCCACCCCTCTGTGATTAGATCCACCTTTGTCTCGTTAGGTGGGGAGGTCCACCTGGTGTTCTAGGAAGGCATGACAACCCTTGCTGGGGCAGCAGTTGGTTAGCAGTTTGAACCCTCTAGTTGGGACTCATCAAGTACGGGGTGGGGTGAACTATGGCTTAATCAACTACCAAAGGTAAATGCATATCCTTGCACACTGGGCTCAACTGATTATAGCACACAGGACTGTGGTTTCAAAGTAGAGCAGTAGTTTGTTATGCTCTTGGGGTCCTGTTGGCACTGCGCTCCTGTACAATCGGAGATCAGTGGGTTGAGATAAGGGTATTGGTTGGCCCGAACAATAACTTGCAGGGTAAACAAGGCTGTGGTTAAAGAAGAGAAAAGTAGTTCCCATCTTCCGGGGAGGCCTTCGTACAGACATACAGAAGGGTTAATATATCCATCTGCAAGCCCACGAAGCAGGAGGGCTTGGTTCAACTCAATTCATATCCAACAGAAGAGCTTGGTAATTTAGGCATGGCCTCTTTTGTGCAAACACCACACGGTATCCCGATAGGGACGGGCACACCTATCAGAGGTATATAGGGAAGTGGTCCAACTTGAAGGACGGTAACGGCAGGTTGCAGGAGGTTATAGAGCCTGCAATAACGTAAAGGGTAATAAAGCTGTGCTTAAGAAAGAACAGTAGATCCCCCTCCCGGGGAGGCCATCTCATTCCGACAGAAAGGAAATTAAAGGCATGGACAAGCCCACCAAGCTGGAGGGCATGGTTCAACTTAAATTCAATATGAAATATGAAGGGCTAGGTAAATTGGCGTGGCCCTTTTTCGTGTAACACATAGTCCCCCGATGGTGACGGGCACACCTGTCAGAGGTAGCTAAGGAGATGGTCTACCTAGAAGGACTAAAGGTCAACAAAGAGGAGGAGGGGGTGCACCTGTGAAAGGTGGGCATGGATCTGTTCTTATTGGACATTAGTCGAGACTCTGGAAACAGCAGGTTGCAAGGGAAGGAAACGGCAGACCTTGGTGGGGGGCTCTGGAGGCGACGGTGGCCACATCCAGAGCTTTGGCGGAGTTACAGGGCGATCCGGAGGTGGAAGGGTACAGAAGGGTACCTCTTCTGGAGCACAATAGGGGTGCCTGTGCCAAACACCAGGTGTCTTTACGGCAGGACCCTGGAGAAACAATCATCGGCACCCACTAGTCCTTCGGGCGGTTGGAAGCCTGAGCCAGGGGCTTGCCTTGCAACGCTCCGCCCTAAAAAGGGCATGAGTAAAGTGGTGGACCAGTGGTTCACAGTATTCAAGGGGGGAATCCCCTCATAACTGGTAGCACCGATTGGATTGGCCACGGTGCAATTTGGCTCTTCAGGCGGGCAGGGCAGCGTAGGTCTGTCACCGCTGCCTGCCCTTGGATCGCCCGTAAGTTAACCCACCATGTTGCATACTTTTGTATTGAATAAACCTGCAGCAATCTTTTCCCAACAAAGAATTGTGTTGTGTATTTATTTATTCCATCGTGCATGCTAACTTTGCAAAGGGTGGGGCGTGTTGCCTATATAGGCACTATGCGGCTGCCCGCGGCTCACGCTGTGGGCCATCTAAAAGGGCGGCCACCTTAGTGCCTCTTAGGCACACCAACACCCCCTCTAGTCTTGGGACCCTGGGGAGGAGTCCCACAGACCGATGCACGGGCTGCATCATTTCCGGCGCACAGAGGGTTGGGGGAAGGTATTTATACCTGCCCCCGCCTTTCGGGCGCCCTCTTTGCTGCCGGACACGCCGTCTCCCGCCCTACCGCATACCCGGCGTGTTTGTTGGGGAGCACAGTTAGGTAGGACTATTTAATGTTTTTGTTGCAGGCGGAGTTACAGGGCGATCCGGAGGTGGAAGGGTACATAAGGGTACCTCTTCTGGAGCACAATAGGGGTGCCTGTGCCAAACCCCAGGAGTCTTTACGGCAGGACCCTGGAGAAAGAATAGTCGCGCCCGCTAGTCCTTCGGGCGGTTGGAAGCCTGAGCAACCGGGGGCTTGCCTTGCAAAGCTCCGCCCTAAAAAGAGCGGGAGTAAAGTGGTGGACCAGTGGTTCACGGTATTCAAGGGGGGAATCCCCTCATAACTGGTAGCACCGATTGGATTGGCCACGGTGCAATTTGGCTCTTCAGGCGGGCAGGGCAGCGTAGGTCAGTCACCGCTGCCTGCCCTTGGATCGCCTGCAAGTTAACCCACCATGTTGCATACTTTTGTATGGAATAGACCTGCAGCAATCTTTTCCCAACAAAGAATTGTGTTGTGTATTTATTTATTCCATTGTGCATGCTAACTTTGCAAAGGGTGGGGAGTTTTGCCTATATAGGCACTAACATTTTGAGGTGTTAGAAAGGGGATCCCGTAAGTGTTAATGTTTCACTCACTGGCGTAAGATTTCAGATAATGATCTGGAGGGAACTTCAAAGTTCACGAACGGTATCAGTGCCAGCGAATCTTATCTGCCGATTCAAGATGCACAGAAGTTGAACTTCATAGAAAGGGCAGATACAGCTTTGCTCACCTAGCACCATTGAGCCTTGGAGAACCTCCGAACAGTTGTAGTTCCGTGATATCAGCATCTCCTGGCCGGAACAGCATTGTTGGGATGCTGATGCTTTTTTTCATGTTGCTTACCCAGCCCATAGGGACATACTCAAGCGGGTGTCGATCTTCCCTCACCAGCACACGCTGGGCACTCACCGGGCAGCAGTAAATCTCCTGATGCAGGGCTGGCCCTGCAGCACACGCACGTGCGTACTGGTGCTGACCAATCAACGTCAGGGGGAAGTAGTCCGGTCAGCCTGCACAGCGCCATCAAATGAAAGTTGTCCAATCGGGGCGAATCTACCAGCCTCGTCGTAATTTACTAGAACATTTATTGGCTGCTGAGTGCCGCCTGGCCCGTGTGTGTATAGGAAGTCTAACTAAAAATAGCGGAGTTGATACTAGAGCACAAAAAGAAGTAATGCGCTGAACTTTAACAAGCTGCTATGCGTGACAATATTTTTACTTGCGGTAATGCAGTATATGGACTTAAAATGCGACAGTATAACGCGAGATGTGTGACACTTGGCAGGGCTGCTCATCTCCACAGCACTCCTTCTCCAGGATAGATTATATAATGGTTCAATCAATCAAACAATCAGGGATTTGTGAAGCACACTACTTACCCGCGAGGGTCTCAAGGCGCTGCAGGAGTGGTTTGCGCAGCTTCATCTCACCCGAACAGCCAGGTCTTGAGGAGATTCCTGAAAGCTTGCAGTGTGGGGGTTTGTCTGATGCTGAGAGGGAGTTCGTTTCAGGTCTTGGCAGCGATGTAGGAGAAGGATCGCCCTCCCGCTCTGGCTCTGCGGATGCGTGGGATTACGGCTAGGGCAAGGTCGGTGGTTCGGAAGCTTCTGTTGGGTGTGTAGAAGGAGATTCTTTTGTTGAGGTATTGGGGTCCGATGTTGTGGAGGGATTTGTAGGCGTGAGTGAGGAGCTTGAAAGTCACTCTCTTTTCGACAGGGAGCCAGTGGAGTTCTCTTAGGTGTTGGGTGATGTGTTGTTGTCGTGGGATGCCGAGGACTAGTCTAGCTGCGGTGTTCTGGATAGTCTGGAGTTTGCTGACTAGAGATTTGTTTATTCCGGGGTACAGGGCGCTTCCGTAGTCCAGTCTGCTGGTTATGAGTGCGTGGGTGACGATCCTTCTGGATTCGGGGGGATCCATTTGAAGGTCTTGCGGAGGGTGTGGAAGCATGTGGAGGCTATGGCGTTGATCTGTCGGTTCATGGTGAGGGAGGAGTCGAGTATGATGCCAAGGTTGCGCGCGTGGTCTGTGAGTGTGGAAGGATCGCCGAGGGTGGAGGGCCACCAGGTGTTGTCCAATGCGGAGTGTGTGGATCCGAGGACGAGTACTTCAGTCTTCTCTGTTTTGAGCTTTAGGCAGCTGTAGCTCATCTTGGAGGCGACGTCTCCATACCTTCCTGGAAGCTGTGTCTGGTGCTGTCGGGTTCGTTGGCGAGGGAGAGGATGAGCTGGGTGTCGTCGGCGTAGGATAATATGCGGAGTCTATGTTTTCTGACGATGGTGGCGAGAGGGGCCATGTAGATGTTGAAGAGAGTGAGGATCCCTAGGGTACTCCGCAGCTGATCTCTGTGGGTTTGGAGAGGAAGGGTGTGTAGGAAGCTGGCTCTGTATATACTATACCAAAATGAGGTATAGTGTGCACAGAGTCCAGTGGAACCCCAAAAGGTAGGCAGAGATAAAAGTAGATAGCACCTTACTCTCTTTGTGGTAGTGTGGGCGAGCAGTAAGGCTTTATCAGAGGGTAGCGTTAAGCATTGGTTGTACCCACTCAGTCAGCAAATGATGTCACACCCTCAAAGACTGAACTCATACCAATTTTATTTGTATAAAAATATTAAGTTATTTTATTGCTAGAACCAAGCCAAGCCTGGCACAGGTAAGTGAAATAAATGCTTTGCAAAATCTTATGCAGTGTTTTACAATTGAATGCAAGATCAAATGCAATTGATTGGAATACAGGCAAGTCAAAATGTCGAAATTACTTTTCAGATTACTTTTCAGTTACTTTTTAAGTTACTTTTTCTACTCAGTGTGATATGCCTAGATATCACACTGGGACATTTCCTAGAAAAAAGGTAAGTAAAATCAGTTTTGAACAGTTGTAGTTTTTCAGGTTTTCATACAAGTCAACTCCACACTTGGAAATGTTTTCAAGAGAAAAAACAGTCAATGTATTCCTATGGAGAGAAATGAGGTTATTGGTTAACAGGTAAGTACTCGGTCTTTGGGGTTGAGTTTCTGGGGTTAGAACAAGGGTTACCCCAGAGTCAAGGATGCACTCTCAAAGCACCCTCAGCGGCTCTAGGGCGGCCGGGTGTAGAGTGCTGAGGCCCAATGTTATCCAATGGGGGATAGGGGGCCTCCGGTTGGTGGCTGCTCACGAGCAGGCCTAGGTTCAGGGCAAAGGGGGTTCCGAGTTAGCACCCAAAGTACACCCGCACCGGCGCAGGGGCGGCTGGGTGCAGGGTGCTGTTTTGGCGTCGGGTGCCCTGGTGATTTCAATGGGGATTCTCTGGTTTTGACAAAGACTGCAGGCTCGGGGATGAAGATCTTCTGGAGGTGACCACCGGCTGGAGAGGTAAGTTGGGATGCCTGGGGATGCTGGGACTCCAGTGGTTGGGCCACCCAAGCTGTGGGACGTCGGGTGCAGGGGTGTCTTTAGGCGTCGGGTTTTCTTACCAGCTGCGGTCGGGGGGATCCTCCAGAAAGAGACTGTAGTCGTCGTGGAGAGGGTCGAGGCAGGTCAGAGATCACCAGATCTCAGGTCAGGATCGCATGGGAGACCTCCTCGTGGTGTTGGGCCACTCGAACTCGGGCCGTGGCCGTCGGGTGCAGAGTGGTGAAGACTCGCAGGTTTGGCCGGAGCCACATCTGGTGTTCACGGGAGACAAAGTCCATGGGGTGGAAGGCAGGGTAGGTCCTTCGGGTTCTTGAGGCTGCTGGCTGCAGGACACACTGGGATTTTGCTTCAGCAGGTTCGAGTTGGGGACAGGACGGTAGGGCTGGGGCGAAGTCAGTGGGCGTCCTCCTCTTCTTAGCTTTAGCACGGCTTCTTCGGTCCTTCTTATTCTTTTCTTCTTAGTCAGTTCTTGTCTGAGGAGGCAAGGTTCAGGGGTGCCCCTAAATACTAGATTTAGGGGCGTTACAGGCAAGTAAAGGTTGGGGCCAATGGGTCCCTTCCTTGGGGTGGGTACACCCCCTATTATGCCACCTCCAGTGGGAGGGGGGCATATGCCTCACTCTGGTTGGCTGGGTCTCCCCTTCTGCAAGATGGCGGGGACTGAGAGTTGTGCTTCACCTCGCCTCCCCCACCCGAGGGGTGGTGTTGGCAAAGGTGGGCACACCTCCCTTCCTCACTTGGTTTTTTCGCCGATTCTCCCGCCCAAAGTGGGGGTCAGAACCGGTGGGGGCCAGTTGCTGGAAGCAGCAAAAGGCCTGGGGAAGCTCACAAAGGTGGCAAGCCTTTGAAGCTTCCCCTTCATGGACCCTGCCCATCCTGGGGGGAGGAGGCTTGGCACCTCGTCCCAGGATGTGCATTGTTTCAGACTCCCGAGCAGCAGCAGGCTCTCGACCCAGGGGTCCAGAAACATGTCTGGTAGTGTTAGGTCGTTTCTCAGGGGGCATCTCCAAGATGCCCTCTGTGTGCATTTTTCATTAAATCCCACACTGGCATCAGTGTGGGTTTAATGTGCTGAGAAGTTTGATGCCAAACTTCCCAGTTTTCAGCAAAGCCATTATGGTGCTGTGGAGTTCGTAATGACAAACTCCCAGTACCATATACTCTTAATGGCATTACTGCACTTACAATGTCTAAGAATTGACTTAGACACTGTAGGGGTACAGGGCTCATGCACATGTACCCTCACCACTGGTATAGTGCACCCGGCTAGAGGGATGGCTGACCTATTCCAGGGCAGTGGGTTGTAGACATAGCACACAGGGATGAGTGCTATGTCGACTCTTCACTTTGCTCTGCACCAAAACACGCAGCCTGCAAAGGCAGTGTGTGTGTGTTTAAAGGTACAGGGCCTCTAAGGGTGGCACAATAAGTACTGCAGCCCTTAGAGGCCTTCCCTGGCCACAGTGCCCCTGGTACCTGTGGTACCATTTACAAGGGACTGACCTGTGGCCAAAGAGTGCCAATTGGGTTTTGTTTTCAATGCAATTTTAGGGAAAGAGCATAGGCCCTGGGTACCTGTTTGGCAGGAACCCAGGGCACACTCAGTCAAAGTACATCAACGTTTCACGCTGCTTTCCGTTACTTGTACATACAAACCAACTATAATACCAATTAGCGTTGGTTTGTAAATCCCAAAACAGGTTTTGGGTTCGGGACTACTTATGGCGGCCGCTGCGCGGTGAAGGTGCAATCCACTGATCTTGTCAGTGGACTGCTCCCTTTCCTCCTCAGCTCGGCCTGGTAGATGCTGCCCTCATAGCTGCTGCTGACCCTCTGGTCAGTGGTTCAAGGCCCTCCTCCACCTGCAGGCTTCTGCCTGCGCCTCATCCCTGGTGGTCCAGTGGTAGAGTTTCTCTGCTATTCCGCTGCTCTGCCCTCTGTCGCTCTGCTCTGTGATCTCTTTTTCCCCCTCCTATTAATTTTTCTTTGCTTTTCTCTGTTTTTTTCTTTTTTTCCCTTTTGCCTCTTTTTGCGCCTTTTCCCTCAGTGTCCCTGCTGCTGTTCATCCCCCCAGCCCAGGCCCCCTCCAGCATAGTTTCCCACTTTCCCACCTCCCAGCTGTCCAGCCCTCCTCCTCATACTACTTATGGCGGCCGTGCCGCTGGTGAGCCTAAAGCAAGCCCGTCTGCGCCTGGACCGCGCCCAGCGCCACAGACCCTGGTTCTCGGACAATCCACCACTACAATACCAGCACCCTCTATGCCCTCAACACTGCACACCACACCGCCTGCCACCAGACATCACCGATGGACACCCAAGGCCCTTTTGTCCTACCATAACTGCAGCTGCACTTTCGCCTGCCACTGCACACCAGCCCCACCCATCAGACGACTGACAAACACCGGACCCGGCCGCCTCAACTGCATCCTGCTCAACACACGCTCCCTCCACAAACACGCCATGGTGATCTGGGACCTGCTCGACTCCTTGACCCCATCGCAAAGCTAGGCCTCATATTGACTACACGCCACCAAATCCAAAACTCAAAAGCAAAGAGCCCATAGATCGATCACAGTCCACCACTAGTACCCTAGAAGTGGGGTCTTTATCACTGCGTGATACTATTGTAGGTCCGCGATTAAGCTGTGCTATGGATGGGACCCACTCTCTATGCCTGGCCACAAGAGGCTTAACACCAAAGCTTAGTATATTATCATGGAATGTAGCCGGAGTTAGGCCTAAGGTGGCACTCCCCCACTGGGTCCAATATGTAGAGCAACATGATATATGCATTTTGCAGGAAACCTGGTCTACCACTCCAGTTTTTATCCCTGGGTATGTGACGTTCTGTCGCCCAGCAGTCACTAGAAGACCAGGACGGCCTGCTGGGGGGCTGCTGATCTGGGTCAAAATCGAGCTCCACTGTACCATACGTGAGCTCAAGACTAAGAGCCCAGATATATTAGCTATTCACATTAGGGGCAGGAACAACATTGGGATAGACCTCATTAATGTCTATGCCCGAGGCTCCAAGGCTGGCTGTAGGCCATCCACTCTCCAAGTGTTAGAAGACTGTCTTGAGGGGAGGGAGTCCCTGGCACCATTAATAATAGCAGGAGACTTTAATGTTACCTATGAACCCCTAGATGCAGAGGACATAACTGATAGTGGCAAGCTCGACGAGCTATGGCACGTCCCCCCTCTTGATCTATTACCTATTAAACAAGCATTTGCAATGTAATAGGTCTCGCATTTGCGAGAGTTTAAGCTATTGTCATTGTAAATGACAATGTCTTTTATTTATGTGTTTTGAAAACCTGTAATGTGGTGCGTAAACACAAATTCTTTACGAGAAGCAAGGCTGGCAGTAACTGCGTCTCTTTTACCGCCAGCCTTGCTTCTGGTAAGCATGGACTACAAGTACAAAGAGGCACAGTTACTGCCAGCCTTGCTTGTCATAAGAAACGCCTATAAGTACAAAGTGCGCGTTTTCACAATACTTGCAGGTTTTCAAAACACATAAATAAAAGGCATTGTTATTTACAATGCCAAAAGCTCAAACTCTCGCAAACGCGAGACCTATTGCATTGCAAATGCTTTTTTTTTTTTATGAATGGGGGCCGGAAGCTGTCCTGCTGCGCCACAGGCAGTGGGTGTGTTTTTATGAATGGAGGACAGCTGAATAAACTGCAGTGCGCATTGCCCCCCCTTACCATATCTCGTGGGAAGGGGGATGGGATCCAAGCTGTAATAAAGAGGGAGAGGGCTGGTGCTCGAGTAAGATGGGGAAGAAACGTATCAGGGAGGAAGAAGAGCAAAGGCAGGGGAGGGCAGAAGAAGAGGATGATGAGAGAGAGAACAGGAAGGCAGGGTTTCGAGGCAATTTGGGCACGAAGAAACAGGGCAAGGATGCGTGAGAGGAAGTAGGCGACACCAGTGAGAGGAGAAGGCATGCGAGGAGAGAAGGGTGGTGGGTTTCGGGGGAAGATGGCAGTGGTTTGGAGGGGAGAGGTTGTGCAGAGTTAGAAGAGTGTGGCACTTTTGATGACTACAGGGGTATCAGAGAGAGGGTGGGGCATGCGGTTGGTTTAGAATGAGATGTGGACCAGGGGTTCGGGAGGGGGAGAGATGATGTAGGGGAGTTCAGTCGGCGAGAGGAAATACGATGGCGAAGATGGGTCTGAGGGAAAGGTATGGGCAGGGGATTTAAGATGTAAGAGGTGAATGAAAGATGCGATTGAGGAGAAAAGAGTGAGGCGAAAGACGAGCAATGGAACTTCTGAATATGAGCTTCACAAGCACACCATATTTTGAGGGGAGTAGGTGTTCAAGGGCACCCTGGGCAGGGAATGCAATGTGTAGGGGTGTGCCAGTGGGAAGGAGAACTGTGCGTGAAAGGCCAAGGGGTGTAAAGGTAGAAAGAGGAGGCGCATGCAGGGCCGAAACCGAGAGAAGGTTCTCAGCTCGCCGTGCCGCCAAATATAGAGCACCTGAATTTTCTTTGATAAAGGCAAAGGACTGTGATCATTTTAATGCATACGTGTTTCTGGACACATTAAGATATGACGGCCTGACGGGGGCTGAGTGGAGTGTTAGGCGGACGAAGAAGAGGGCAGGGGATATAATGGTGAGAAGAGGGCAGAGTGTGTGATGAGGCGGGTGAGGGATGAGGCAATGAAGGTATAATAAGGCAGTAGTACGCTGTCGCCTGTAGCCGCTCAAGCCTTGTCGTGGCGTGGGACAAACCGGCAATTAATGCATAAAGGAGGAGGGGTGCAGGGAAGGGTAATGAGCGAGAAGGCGACAGCCCCTCGACTCTCGCGAGCGAGAGCACGCGCAGCTCGCACCGTGAAACCTGCCATAAACCCGCAAGGGGCAGCGGAAGTGAAGGGGAGGCACGCAGCAGAAGGCTGGCGTGGGAGGCAGCGAAGGCCTACTCTCCCCCGAGAGGATGTGAGGCAGATATGCCACAGAGCGTGTGCACCGCATGTGAGGGGACGGTACATTCAGTCCTCTGGTGACACCTCAGAATCCACGTCCAGATGAGGTTTATTTTTTATTGGCAGTTTTATATAGCGTGAATTCGACCCGAAGGTATTAGAGCGCTTTACGCGAGTACCAGTTGCGTTAGGTTTAAGTATTTTTTACCAAAAATTATTAATCTTTTAATCCACACACGACGACTTGCTGGTGGTAGGTTGTAGGGCGCACTGGTTTTGGTCGGGCTTGCTGCCGGTGTGTAAAACCACCCTGCAGTGGGGGAGGGGCCGACTGGAAGGCTATTACAGGGTAGAGGGTGTGGGGGCTGCCAGGTGCTTTCATGCAGATATTACTTTAGTTTGAGAGGCCCGTGCATGCCAGCGCAGTTACCTGTTGTGCACAGAGTGCATGCCAGTGAGGAGACAGCACAGGCCCGCACACTGTCCTCAGTGAATGTCTGTGAGGAGCTAGTGCGTGCCACATTGTGCCATCTGTGAAGAGACAAAGCAGATTCGTTGTCCAGCTCTCTATACGTGAAAAAAAAATCTATTTCTTTACGTTTTCAACAATCGCGGCACCCGCGCTTTACCGTTAACCATGTTAAAGTAAAGCGCGGGTGCCGCGATTGTAGCAAAAGTAAACAAATAGAAAAAAAACTATTTCTTTACTTTTTCAACAATCGAGGCACCCGCGCATTAGCTTAACATGGCTAAAGGTAAAGCGCGTGTGCCGCCAAAGTGAAAAAAAGTAAATTAATACAAAAAAAGTAAATAAAAAAAAGCAGTAGACAATAAACAAAAGCAAGCGCTGTGCTATAACGCGGCGCCCGTGCTTACTTACGTTATGTACATGGCGCCCGTGAAGCGCGAGCGCCCTTGCGAAAGCAGAATGAACACAAAAGAGTGCTTACCCACTAATAAAGGAGACAGTGTAACGCCGCAATTAAAAGATCCAGTCCGGATGGGCCGTCCCAAAAGGAGACAGGGCGGTAACAAGGAGGGACTAATAAGCCTCATTTTCAATTGAAAGCCAGCGTTTAGCATGGACAATGACGCAAGCCAATGAAAACAAGGGGCGGGGCTTCAACTCCACTTCTGAAATCTCCTCTAAGACAATATGCCTCGCAGAGCGAGCAGCGCATGCGCGCTGCAACGCTAGGCGAGACCTAAAAATGGACATGCACAGCACTACAGCTTCATGCCCTAACCCTCGAATATGGGCTCAGGGCAGCAAATGGACTTGATACGTCCGACAAGATAGGGGCGAATACATATAATAGAACTATAAATATGAGCCGCATTAATTATATTTTATTAGATGTCAAACTATGGCCAGGTGTGATGGACATGGTGGCCGAAACGACTACTGAGAGCGACCACAACCCCCTTGAGCTTACCATGTCATCGCTTTGGTCAAAAAACTCTAGCGTTTCAAGTATGCCTCTTATAACTAGGGAGATTTGTCCTTCTAATGACAATAGGCGACTCAAATGGGACCGAAATGACAGAGCGAAACTTGAAGATATGAAGTCTAACCTTTTAGATAGCTCTACTGAGTTACATAGTTTGCTTGAGCAGCAGGATCGGTTTACTAAGATCACGGCATGCCATACACATTTTTTCAACCAGTTGGCGTCTTACTTTAGTATACCCCAACAGCCCCAGGGTAAGCCCAAATTCGCCAGACCACGCTTCTCCTGGTTCAACCAGGAGTGTAGGAACTTAAGATCCAAACTGGCTATTGCCATCAGAGCAAATGATCTGATGGAATTAAGAGAGGCAAGGAGAAACTATAAGGCAGTCCTGGCCAAAGCTGAAAGGGATTGGGATGAGGATCGATGGCTTCAAATTAGTAAAGCTTGCCAGAGGAAAGATTCACAACAGTTTAGGCTTTTTGTTGTGAGGGGGAGACGGAAAGACCAAGGCCACCCACCAACAACATTTCCATCGCCACCTGGTATGAACACTTTACCACAGTATACACTGGACCAGGGGGTCCGGTTACCAAAGTTCCTACTATCAATTAAAGCAGTCACCAGACCCCTAGGCTGTTTTCGTTAGCTGAAATTACACTTAGTATAAAATCTATTGTTAGGAACAAAGCTCCGGGGCCTGATGGCATCCCTGGCGATGTCTTTCTAAACGACATCCCCAACTGGTCTAAATACATTTGGGCCCTGGCCAATGGTATTGCTGTAGGGGGTGAGTGCTTGCAATGTTCAACACTCCGTCCATCATCCCCTTTGGTTTTGCTATGTTCGCCCTAAGTTGGCAGGGTATGCCCAGACGTGGGTCCCTTGCTCACTTTGCCACTGGATTCAAGATAGCCTGGCTGATGACAGCTGTAAGCCAGAAACCGGTCCCAGGATGCTTGTTTCCGGTCCAGGGAAGACATGGCTTGGCAGTTCGGGCTGGACTGTTCCCATGAGGCACAGGGTCAGACTGATTTGCATATGTCCATGTCTGAACTGGGGTGGCGGAGTGAGCTAAAGAATGATGATGGATTAAACCCATATCAGTTGACTGGGGTGAGTGCTTGCAATGTTCAACACTCTGTCCATCATCCCCTTTGGTTTTGCTATGTTCGCCCTAAGTTGGCAGGGTATGCCCAGACATGGGTCCCTTGCTCACTTTGCCACTGGATTCAAGATAGCCTGGCTGATGACAGCTGTAAGCCAGAAACCGGTCCCAGGATGCTTGTTTCCGGTCCAGGGAAGACATGGCTTGGCAGTTCGGGCTGGACTGTTCCCATGAGGCACAGGGTCAGACTGATTTGCATATGGCCATGTCTGAACTGGGGTGGCGGAGTGAGCTAAAGAATGATGATGGATTAAACCCAGATCAGTTGACTGGGGGTGAGTGCTTGCAATGTTCAACACTCCGTCCATCATCCCCTTTGGTTTTGCTATTGCTCTAGGGGCTCCCATACCACCCTCGTGGAAGGGCACCAAAATAATCCCAGTTTTCAAAAAGGGTGATTCCTCTCAAGCATCCAACTACAGGCCCATTAGTCTGATCGATGGTGCTCAGAAGGTCTTTTCCCGAGCACTCCTCACGAAGATTACGATCTGGATGGAGGAGAAAAATATCTTATCCTCCTTCCAAGCAGGGTTTAGAAGGAAGATCAGCACCAACGATCAGGTCTTCCATTTTTTCCTACTGGCCTGGAAAACTGTGACCATTTAACAAGGAAGCCTCTACATATCATTAATTGATTTGAAATCAGCTTTCAACCTTATCCCTAGGTGTAAGTTGTGGTGTGTCCTGCAGGAGTTGGGTCTTCCTCCTGAGATCCTTGCGCTGGTTGTCCGCCTTCACAAAGACAACTACGCAAGGGTTCGTTGGGGGCAATCAGGGGCAGTTGACAGATTTGATTAGTGTTGACAGGGGGGTCCAACAGGGCTGTGTGCTGGCACCCACTTTGTTTTCACTACTTATTAACGGAGTCGTCCAATATTTAGCAGAAGTCCCAGCTGATGCCCCCGTGCAGGGGGGTGCCAAAGTAACAACTTTATTGTTTGTGGACGACAAGTTAATAGTGTCCAAAAAAAACAGCGGTCTGCAACTGCTCTTGGATCGCTTCGAGGCCTTTTGCGGATTAAGAGGTCAATACCTCGAAAACAAAATTACTGCTGATGAATCCCCACAAAACGTTTAAAGGTAAAATACTGCTGGGGGGGGATTCCTCTTGAGAGAGTGGCCACTTTCGATTATCTGGGCGTAATCCTGTCTGAGAAAATGGTATGGAAAGACCATATTACGAAGCGGAACCCTCAGCAGAGGCAGACTACTGGGGCACTGATTAAGGAGCATAGGACCTCCCAAACTAAACCAATAGCTGCCCCACTCCAGATTTATGATCATAAGGTAGTGGGTTCCGCCTTGTATGGGGCCAAACTCTGGGGATTTGAAAATATGGAAGGTCTCTTAGTTACTGAAAATAAATTCTTAAGATCCATTTGCTCCCTTCCCCAGAGTACCCCACTCCATCCATTACGGCTAGACATGGGCAGATTTTCAATTGTGGATAAAGCTAGGCTTCGCCCCCTGCTTTTTTGGCTGCGCCTGAAACTAACCCCTGAGCTCTCCCATTATGCCGCAGCGCTTGATGAAGTTTGCATGCTTGACCGTTTTAAGAAAATTGGGTGGTTCACCAAAGTTAGGTCATTGCTCACAGCGATAGGCTTGGGGAGCTCATGGGAAGCCAAAGATCAGTTTATTGCCCACTAAAGGTTTGGTTAAAACCCAATACTGGAACTGGGTAGCGCAGACCTTTGTCACACAACCATCCGTGAGTAGTCTCACATTAGAATTCATGGAATTCAAATTGTTAAACGCCTATGAACAATACATGGAGGTTATTACTATTAAGCAGGATAGGAAACTCTATATTCAATTTAGATTTGGTTCCCTTCCTGTGAACTCCTTTACAGCAGCTTAGAGGTAGTCCTTGCCTGTATCACAGTACTGCCCGGGTTGCCCCCTAGCGACCGAGACAAATAGCCACATCTTCTTTGTTTGCCCTCTGTATAATCTCCCGAGAAACAAATGGCTAACTCCCGTTTGCAGATTGTTGGGAACTCGTCATCAAAAAGCGCTTTGCATCCTGAAATCTGATTGCAGGCCTTCAGTTTCATGCGGAGTTGCCAAGTTTCTCAGCAAAATGTGGATTATCAGAAGGTACGCGTCTAAGACGCGATAGTATGCACTTTCCTACCCTTTATTAAATTTTTACAGCACAGGTTTTAAACATTAATTTTATGTTTTTATCCATCCATACTGATCAACTTTTGATGCTTGGTGGGTTCTTCTTTGTACTGTAATTGGGGTATACGTTTTTGAAAGATTAGATTTGATCTTTTTAATGTCGTTTAATATTTTAATAGAGATGTATTGTCAATTGATGTGTTGTATTTAATGAACTTCTGTTCTGTATCCATTGCCGGACTAATGTACTGTAAGCTTTTGCACTTTTATGGTCTTAATGACCGAGTAAAGTTTATTATGATGATGATATCAGCAGTTTAGCAAAAAGTGGGGGCAACCATGCCAAAAGAGGGCACTTTCTTACTGGGTGAGAATCTGATTCTTTGGGTTCGGCTGGTGAGGAAGGAGTGGATCCAGTCTAGGGCGGTTCCCCGGATGCCGGTGTCGTGGAGTCTGGTGGTTAGTGTGCTGTGGGAGATGGTGTTGAAGGCGGCTGAGAGGTCAAGTAGGATGAGGGCTGCCATGTGGCCCTGGTCTAGGAGGGTCCGGATGTCGTCGATTGCGGCTAGGAGGGTGGTATCGGTGCTGCGGAATCCAGATTGGGAAGAGTCGAGGATCAAATAAGCTTCTATGAGGTTAGTGAACTGGTTGTTGATGATCTTCTCGGTGACTTTGGCTGCGTAGGGGAGGCGAGAGATGGGTTGGTAGTTCTTGAGGTCCGTCAGGTCTGCGGTGGGCTTCTTGAGTAGAGGCTTGACCTCTGCGCGTTTCCAGTCGTCGGGGAAAGTGCCTGTTTCGAGGGAGCAGTTGATGGTGCGTCGTAGTTCGGGTGCGATGGTGGAGGCAGCTCTGTGCAAGATGTGGGGAGGGCAGGGGGTCGTGGGTGCAACTGAGTGTATACTTTTCATGGTCTTGGCGGTGTCTTCTGTGGTGACCGGGGTCCAGGCGGTAATGGTATATTAGGTAGTGTTGTCAGTTGGAGGTGTGAGGTAGGTGTCTGGGTTCTGCTCATTGAAGTTGCTGTAGAGATTTCTGGTCTTGAGATGGAAGTTGGAGCCGAGTTTGTTGCAGAGGTCCTGGGAGGGGGGGGGGGGCTTAGGAGGATTAGCTGGGAGGTTTGGTGAATTCCTGTATAATGCTGAAGAGCTCCTTGGAGTTGCGGAAGTTGGTGAGTATTCTGTTCTGGATGAAGTTCTTCTTCGTGGTTCTGATGAGTCGGTGGTGTTCTGTCATGGCTGTTTTGTAAGCGGAGCGTGCTTCCGGCGCTTTGCTGTTCCTCCAGGTTTTCTCAAGTCGTCAGCACGTGTGCCTGGATTCTCGGAGGTCTGTGGTGAACCAGGTGGCTTTCGTGGTGCATTGTCTGTCAGAGTTTCGGAGGGGTGCGTGAGTGTCTGCGTAGGCGGTGATCTATCTGTGGAGTGCGTTGGCCGCAGCGTTGGCGCCAGTAGTGGTGGGGGGAGGAGCGCGTTTGAGGGCGGAGTTGAGGAGCTTCTCGGTGATCTTGCTCCAGTTCCTGTGAGGGGGGCGCGGTGTGGGCCTGTGAGCGGTGGGCTTGGAGAAGGAGAAATGGACACAGTGATGGTCTGTCCAGAGAGGTTGCGTAGTGTGGCTGAAGCGAATGTTGTGTCCTCCAGCGAAGATGGGGTCGAGGGTGTGTCCTACCTTGTGGATGGAGGTGGTGACAAGCTGTCTCTGTCCAATGTTGGCGAGGTTGTTCAGGAGGGTGGTGGAGTTGGGGGAAGTCGATGGGGTTGTTGAGGTGGAAATTCAGGTCTCCGAGGAATATGTAGTCCGTGGATGCGATGGAGTGGGGTGCAATGATGTCTGGGATGGTAGTGGTGAACGTGGTGCGTGGTCTGGGAGGTCTGTAGGCAAGGGTGCTGCATAGTCTCGTTCTGGGGTTGATCTGGAAATGCAGGTGCTCCATGGGGGACGTGGAGTCGTTAGTGCTGGATGTGGCGAGTTGGACGGAGTTTTTGTGTACGATGGCGAGTCCGCCTTCGGGGTGGTTGGGGCGGTCCATCCTCTGGATCTTGTATCCGTCGAGGACGGCAGTTGCAATGTCGGGTGCGGAGCTAGCGTTGGTCCAGGTTTCTGTGAGGAAGGCGACATCGGGCAAGTGGGTGCTGAGGAGGTCCCAGATTTCTACTGCGTGTCTGTGCAGGGAGCGAACGTTGAGGAGAATGCAGCTCAGGGGTTTGTGTGCACTGGTGTCCTGTGGGTTGGTGGTGGCAGTGGGCGTCCGGAGGTGGGTGAAGGGAAGGTGCAGCGGCAGTGTCGGCAGAGAACTGGCCTTGGGTGGTGTTCGGTGTTGACAGCTGGCAGTTGTTGTTTCTTCCGGGGTTGAATGCGTGGAGAGTTGCTGAGTCGTAGAACTGGTGAGTCGGAGGAACAGGTTTCCTGGCGCTGGTCACAGTCAGGTTGCGGACGGGCGCAGATGGGCTTGCCTTTGGCACGCCTTTGGCGCTCTAGCGGCGTGGCCGCACAGCGGCCTCCATTAAGTAGGGATAGGGCGGGAAAAACAGGGAGGCGGGAGGGGCTGCGGGGGCAGCAGCTGCGAGAAAGCGGGGAAAAAAAGGCACAGAGAAGGAAATGGATGAAAATAGAAGAGAACAACAAGAAAAGAAGGCAAAACAGAGCTCAAATAAACTAGAGCAGAAAAGAAGGCAAAAGCACAAATAAAATTTAAAAAAAGGATAGAAGGCAAAAGCCTTGGTTAGTATTAGTTTACTTCAAATATCTCATTCCCGTCGTGTCCTTAAGGATAGTCCCATCATGTACATACCAAATTACATACATTTTGTCCCAGCCACATGACATAACGGTTCTACACAGGTGACCTTTTACCTCGTATCTTATTTCTGTCTCTTTGACATCAGGTTCTCGGTACCCTATTGTAATCCCTGTATGTGACGTACATAAACATGTCCCCAGGCACAGCAGATTTATTCTGTATAAGGGTCACCATTTTTTTCATCCATGGCCAATAGCCAGCTGTGCATGATCATGTTTGGTTAGAAAAGGATTAGCAGAGGATTAGCGAATGTTTTCAAAACTTATCGATTCTAGAAGAAACCCTGGAGTGACCACTTTAGTATAAAAGACCCTCACTCCCCCTTACAGAACAAAGGAGAATTCCTTCCAGGCTGGACCGAGGATCGGCAGGCTGAACCTTCAACAGGCAGAGACCTAACATTCAGAACCATCAGGTGAGGGGTTAGTACTTCCCTGGGGGATTCTTGGCTCCATTAGGATATATCCTAATACTTACATACACAGGCTTCACCTACATATCTAAGCTAGGTACATTTAGGTAGGCTACGCACCGTAGGAGTACGCCAATGCTATTGTTTTATATAATCTGCTTTTATTCATCTTATTAGCACTATGGTAGAAATGGATCTGCTATTTACGATATTGGTGCTAGCTTTCGCCTTTGTCTGCTCCTGTCTTTTGATTGTCGCAGCGAATAGGTTTCATACTTGACTGACGCTTGACCAATAAATAATTATTGAAACCAATAAATAATTATTGAAACTGTTCCAATCGTCATTCTATGTGTATTCTGAGAAAAGTAAGCACAAGTGACTGAGCGAAAGATACTGTATTGTTTTCCACGATACCCGAGGAACCAGGGTTGTCAAGCCCTCAGTTTAGGTCATCCAAAACGCGCAGGTCCTGGGGGGTCCTAGGAACTACACGACACCCCTAAAATAGAGCTTATAGAAATATCAGACCATGCATGCATATCGATGGACCATACTATGAATGACCCTTCCCCCCCTCCTCGGGAGTGGTGCCTAGATTATGAGCTGCTTGAGGATCACAGAACAGAAAGGAAATAGCAAAGGCTACTGACCACTTCCTTGAAGAGAATCGTATTGAAGACACCTCTACGACCACAAGATGGTATGCACTCAAAGCCACGCTTAGAGGCCTTATGATCCAACTAATGGCACTTAAAAACAAATCCGTATCCGAACATCTCACATGGCTAGAGGTGGAGATGCTGGTGATGGACAAACAGCTTAGACACACTAAGGGCGCAGAAGCTTTATCTAAATTAAGTGCATCACAATAGGAGTATAATCAGATCTTAAGTAAAAGAGCCCGGAAATGGGTTGAAGCCGGAAATGGGTTGAAGTCGCCAATGCGTGGAAACAATGGATTGATCGCTGGCTCCGCTAATGAGGCTACAATTGTGGTCATCCCAAAAGAAGGGAAGGACCACTTGGATGTTAAAAACTATAGACCAACCTTCCTTATCAATCTCGACTGTAAAATATATGCAAAGATTGTGGCTCGTAGACTGGAGCCAGTGATACTGAAGCTAGGTGCTACCTCGTAAACTGGATTTTTAAAACAAAGGCTCACCTCAGACAATATTAGAACGTTTTGTCATGTCTTGGAAAAAGCTAAAATTACCCATTCACCGACAACTGCACTTGCACTGGATACAGAAGTGACCTTCGAAAAGGTCTCTTGGTCTTTTCTGCAAGCAGTCCTACACAGGTACCAACTGGGGGAAGAGTTTATACATATGACCATGGCACTTTATTCAAATTCAACTGCGAAGGTCAGGGTCAACAGCTATTTATCGCAATCATTTGCACGGTCACAAGGGACTCGTCAGGGCTGTCCGCTTTCCCCCTTCTTTATTTTTTTATTGGTAATTGAGCCATTTATCTACTCAATCAAGGATAACCCAGATATTACAGGCATTCATTTTAGTTCGGGCAGACAAGTGGTGGCAGCCTATGCAGACGACGTGCTTTTGTTCACCGAGGAAGCCCCACAGGCTATTCCCATCATTATGAAAGAGATAGAGAGGTGCTCATTGGTGGCGGGTTACTCTTCAAACAAGGACAAAACCAAGGTCTTCCCCTTAAATGTCCACTGCACGCCAGCGGTGACTGGCAATCTGGGCCTAAAGTGGCTACCAGATGCTATCAAATACCTAGGTATCTGGTTTGGTAAAGACCTGAAGTACTCCATCTCCATTAATGAACACAAAACCCTGACCAAATTAAAGACCTACTCAACACATGGTCCCTCAAAAATATCACCTGGAAGACTGGTGGGGGAGGGGGGTAATCTGGGAGGGGGAGGGAGGTTGGGTGGTTGTTTCTTGTTTTCTTTCTTGATGTGTTATATAGCACAGCTAATGTCTTCGGCCCACAATCAGGGCTACATGTTGCCTATCGCATCTTGTTTCATCTTGTTCCATCCTTAAAATAAATAAAAAGATTTAAACCTAAAAATATCACCTGGTGGGTTCGGGTGGATACCGTTAAAATGATGGTAGCACCTCTGGTCAAAGTTATCACCAGAATGCCTCGGGTATACCCCCACGCTACTTTTTCCCCAAATCGATGGATAATTATATATCTGAATTTTTATGGAAGAGCAAGAAAGCAAGAATTTGAAGATGAGTAAATCCTCTGGAGGTATAAACCTCCCTGACTAGCCACGATATCTATAAGCATTCCTTGACTCTCAGGGATCCTGATGGTTTCGGGTGCATGAGACCTGTTCCCCTCCCTGGCTTACTATAGAGACTCAGTTAACATACCCCTTACTTCTCAGCAACACACTCTCTCTACACTACTTAGCCAGACTCCCGTTGGAACATGGGGATAATCGGGAGGGTTCATGTATCTTGGCAGCCTTGATCAATGCTCGCTCTTTGGCCCGACACTCTCAGGATGTTTGGGATCTTATCCTGGACGAATCATTGGATCTACTATTTATAACGGAGACCTGGCTGAATGAGTTTTCCAACCCTGTGATTGAATTGGCTATTCCAAGGGGATTTAAAGTGTCCCGGGCTGACAGTAAAGCTGGCAGAGGGGGAGGCGTAGCGGTGGTGTTCAGGGATAAGTGGTCCTTTCACCGGGGTGAGACCCTGAGCATTGGAGATGGGGAGGCATTGGATTTTTCCATTACCATTTCTCCTCACTTTTTTTTTATTTTTTTATTTATTTATAAATTTTTCAGTAGGTATAGTTAAGCATGTTTACATACATCATCAAGTCAATCGTACTTTTCACAATATACAGTTGGCAACTGTACTCCGCACAACAACACGCAATAATTAAGTGATCAATTATCCACCTTATCATTGCCCCAAAAAGAGAAGGAAGTCAGGAATCATGTATTGGGTTGGAATAGGTCAGGGTGTGTACGTAAATAGTCTGAAAGAGGTTCCCAGAAATTAGTAGGCTTAGCGGCTGTGGGTAGTTCTTCTGCATAGAGCATAAAATTATCCTTACAATATATAGAGTCCGATATCCAGCGGTCCACAGTTGGTGTTGTCGAGCTGTCCCAGTGCATGGCTACTCTTCGTTTCGCTAGTAGCAACATTATGGCCGCTAGCTTCTTTCTCGCAGATTTCAAGCACGTCATATGGCCCAATAGGCACACCTGCAGTGCACACTCCAGTCGACATTGCAGAATGTCGTTTAACAACTGGATCACCTGTTCCCAATAAGAGTGCACTTTGTTGCAATACCACGCCAAATGCCCAAAATCTGCTTGGTCTAATTTACATCTCTTACATTTCGCATCTGTTCTCAAGCCGTGTTTGTGCAATTTAACTGGCGTGTGGTACGTCTGGTGGAGATATTTATAGTGGATGAGGCGTACATTACCATTTGGAGTAAGTAGTTTGGTGAGTGCACAGCACGATTGCCACTCGTCTAACTCTAGGGGCTTGTCAAGAAGTTTATTCCATCTGTCCTGTGCCTTCCGTGTGTCGGCGCCAATTTCCCTCTGTAGGGCTCTATACAGTTTCGTCACGATATGTGAATGGTTCGGAGCAGTTATCAATAGTTGTAGCGTTTCTAGCGTAGGGGGTTCATTTGGGTATGATGTGTAGTGTTCTTGCACAGCTGCACGCAATCTATGATAAGCAAACTTGAACAGAAGTGTTTGATTACTCACAAATGATAAATCATTCGGTGTTATAAATTTCCCATTAGGGTACATGTCGCCCATCACTGTGATGCCAACCTGGGCCAGTAATTCCATACTCCCTTTCTCTTGTGTAACCGACAGGGCTGGATGCTGGGCCAGTGGGAGACTCGGGGCATATAGAGGATATTTGTCTGCGAGGCTGGCAATGCGCTGCCACGCTAGGGATATGGTTCGCACGGTGTTAATCTCGCATTTGGACAGGTGGGGTCTCTGATGTGGCAGGATATTTGCTAATTTAATGGGGTGGGCATCCCCGTCCTCCACCGCGAGATGCGGCATATAACGTACAGGATGAAACCAGTAGTGTGCATATCGCGCTTGCGCACATAGATAGTATAGGTAAAAATCAGGGACCGTGAATCCCCCGGCTGCGTAAGGTAGTGTCAATGTGCGGAGACTTATTCTAGCTTGCTTCCCAGCCCATATGAGTTTAGTCACGTTGTCACGCAGGCGATTAAATATAGGTGTTGGGGGTGGTATGGGAACGTTAGCAAAGAGATAGAGCAGCTTGGGCAGGATTACCATTTTAACTAGGGAGATTCTGTCCGCTAGAGATAAGGGCAATGTTATCCACCGGTCAATCTGTGTTTCTATCTTGTCAATTGCAGTGCCATAGTTTCTCTGCAGTACCAGTTCGGAATCCCGGTGTATCCAAATGCCTAGATATTTAATAGGATCCTCCTGCCATATTAAGGCAAAGTCCATCAGCGGGGACGTCGTTTTCGCAGTCAGCGGTATCACTGCTGACTTGGCCCAGTTGATCTGAAGGCCTGATTGTCTGCCGAATTTTATGTATTCTCTGATTAGTGGCGATAAATTTACATTGGGATCTCTAATATATAGCACCATATCGTCAGCGTATAACGATATGCCAATGGGGCGCAAGGTAAATCTCAAAGCCGCATGGGCATACCGTTGGCGGACTTTGCAAGCTAGGGGTTCTAGGGCGATAGCAAATAGTAAGGGGGATAGCGGACATCCCTGCCGCGTCCCCCTTTGTATCTGTATGACACCCGATATGTGCCTATTTACTTTAATGTGCGCAGATGGCCTCGTGTACAACAATTTGATCCAAGTCAGCAATGATGGGGGGAAGACCAATTCGTTGTAGAATAGTGAATAGGTAAACCCATTCAATCGAATCAAATGCTTTGGCCGCGTCGAGAAGTACCGCCACGGCTTCTAAGTCGGTATTCAATTGGTGAGGTAGGGCAAATATGGTACGAAGATTATGTGCCGTAGATCTAGCCGGTATGAAACCAGATTGGTCAGGCAACACAATATTCGACATAAGTGGTTGTAGGCGAGTTGCAATAATTTTAGCCAGGATCTTAGTGTCTGTGTTTATTAAAGATAACGGTCGATAGGAGTCTGCTTTCTCCGGGTCTTTATCTGGTTTTAGAAGTGCTACTATCAAAGCTTCGCGTAATTTAGGGGGCAGAGTTTGATTGTGATATGCTTCGTCATACATTTCCAATAAGTATGGGCACAGTATTTCCGAGTACGCCTTATAAAATTCACCCATATAAACATCTGGACCTGGCGATTTGTTATTCGGCAATGTTTTTATCGCATCCTGCACTTCTTCTAGTGTAATTGGTTGCGCTAGGAAGTCCCGTTGTGCGTTAGAAAGCCATGCTAGTGCAATGTCATCTAAGTAGGCTAGAATTTCTGGCATAGGTGCAGTGTCTCGCGCTTTATATAACGAGCTATATGTGTCCATGAAGGTTTGTAAGATACCGGCTGGGTCATAGTGTAGCTCATCATTAACATCTATCATTTGAAGAATAGTGTGTTGCTTATGCTCTATGCGAATTTTGGTTGCAAGCATACGGCTGGTCTGCCCCCCTCACCCATCTGTCGTGCCGTGTGGCGTTTTGCGATGTACTTCATTTCATCCTCTGCTAGGGCGTTATAATTACTGATTTCGTCACGTATGTCACCTAATAGATTTACATCGCGAGTAGCGTCGTACTCTGTTTCCAATCTTTTAATGCGTGTTTCGCATTGCTGCAGTTGCGTGCGGAGATCTTTAAGGATCCCTGCCGTGGTGCTTATGCAAATGCCCCGTAGGATCACCTTGAAGGCTTCCCAAAGGGTGCCTGCACTATCAACTGATAGTTTATTGTTGGTAAAGTAGTCCTCTATTGCCGAGTGGATTGTTTCAGCATATAGCGGATCGAGGAGAGAGTTAGCGTTAAAGCGCCACACAAATGGCGGTGGGGTATACGTTGGTATTTGTAGGGTTAGTAACACAGGCTTATGGTCCGATAGCGTTTTTGGGAGGTGTCGGACAGCATGGGTCCATGTGCACACCTGATCTGTGAGTATCCAATAGTCAAGTCTGGACCAGCTATTATGGACCGTCGAGGAGTGGGTGCTTTCATATGCATGTGGATTACGCATACGCCATATGTCGTGCATTTTGAATTCTGTCATGCCATTTAAAATCACCGCAACTGCACGCTGGTGTCTCTCGGTCGTATTTTGTGATCTGTTGTATATGCTATCCAGTGCCACATTTAGATCTCCACCCCAAATTAGTTCCATTATTGGTAGCCCCCGTATCTCTGTGCATAATTGCATGTAGAAGTCAGGGTCATCTACGTTAGGTCTGTATGTGTTGATGAGACCTACTCTTGTGCGTCGTAATAGTCCAGTCAGGATAACATATCTCCCCTGTGTGTCTGCGATTGTCCGTTCCAGTGTAAACTGTGTTCCTTTCCGTATCAGGGTGATGACCCCGCGTGCATAGTTAGAGTATGAGGAGGAGACTACTAGTTCTGCCCAGCGCTTCCCTAGTTTATCGGCTCTACCGGATAGTAAATGTGTCTCTTGGAGCACAGCTATGTCTATAGCATGCTTGTCCAAATACGCTAACACCTGTCTAATTTTCTTAGGGTTATTTAGTCCCCGTATGTTCCAGGTAGCCAATTTCAATGGGATAGGGTTACTGTTAGTGTGTGTCAATGTGTTTCCAGATATAGCATCTAGCAGATAGTCTTTGGCTCGCAATGTTTACGGACAGTGTGATCCAGAACTTATCAGTGTACATAGTTTGTGCTTGCACAGTGCCAATGGACACTAGCGACTGTATCGTGACTTGACAAGAAAGAACATGCAATACAATATTGGTCCCGCCCCTACCCCCCACCCACCCCTCCGACTTCATCAACCCAACTATGACAAAGACAATCCCCATAATCAACCAGAGTTGTCCCCCTCTCGCCCAATCTAATGGGACAGAGAGGAAGAGTGGTTTGGTATACACACTGGGGCAAAAGCTGCCAGCCGGATACCCCGGTTACAAATGTCAACCAGGGGGTCACTCTAGTGCATGTGGCAACATCCCAAACAACAGAACTAATGTAACATAATGCAATCGGATAATTAATAAAATTAACATGTTAAATCGAACACAGTTAAGGAAAGGTACGTGCATCATGCCAGTTCGTAATGTCTGTGTCCCTGCCAACCCCCACCTAGAGAATTATAATATGCACTTATCTGTGACAGTGCATAGGCATGTGCGTACAGTTCGTGGTATGCAGGGGTGCAGGTGAATCAGCGAAGTGTAGAGTGGTCTATCACTCAACATCTGACGCATTCGCGTGTTCTTCTGGACTGCTTCTAGGTGATTTTCGGCGCAGAGGTTGAAGTCCTTTGCGTTGTAGGAACTGGAGTATGTCTTTCGGTTCAGTGTAGATCATGGCCTTTCCACCCTCAGTTACTTTCAGCTTAGCTGGGTAGAGCATTGCATATGGTAGGTATACTGTGATCTCTGAGCATCTTTTTAACTTCAACAAATTTCTTACGGGCCTCTTGTACTTGCGGGGTAAAGTCAGGGTATATGGAAATGTCCATACCTTGGTAGTTTAGTTTACCCAATTCAAGGGCTTTGCGAAGGGCTGCATCACGGTCCCTGGAATTTAGTACTTTAGCCATTATCGGGCGTGGTCTGGATCCAGGTGGTGGGGATGGAGCCAGGGATCTATGGGCCCTCTCCACAATAAAGACGTCAGAAAAATTGTCTCTGCCCATTAGATGGATAAGTAATTGCTCAATATATCGTTCCATGGGACCCGTATTGGTAGTTTCTGCGACTCCCATAAGGCGTAGGTTACTGCGGCGTGATCTCGCCTCTAAATCTTCAGTCTTTGCCATGAGTGCCTTCAGGTGGGTATCCATTTTACCTTGCTTGGTTTCTAATTGTCTTTGGGCATCTTCCGAGTCCGGTATGCGCCGTTCCGCCATATCTATTCTTTCAGTATGTCTGTCCAGCCTCTCAGACATGCGATCCACCCGATATGTTAGGGAGTCAATTTTGCCGTCTATATTGGCGAGGGAGGCTTGTATCGTTGAGAACATGGCCTGAATATCACCAGTATCAGGTCCACCAGTGCTGGACGCCGCTTGTCGTGCATCATTTTGCCCATCCGGTTCACTTTCTGTATTTCTTTTGGTTTGCTCAAAGTTTATTTTGGGTTGGTTTCTGTCAGGTTTACCCATTGTTCAGTAGGGTATACCAGTCTAGGCACTGTAGATGTTATAGTGCTGCGAGACGCTAGTGATCAGAGAAGGAGGAGAGTATGAGCGCAGTAGAGTGAGGTACAGTGGTAAATAGGGGATCAGTTAGATATGTTGAGCCGGGTACCTAGAAGCACACAGAGAGTAGACCCACTCTCAGCGTGTGTACTGCAACGATGGCGCTGGCGTAGCGTGCGACTTTGAGATCACTGGTGGGGTCCCTGCAGGGTTCCTTCCAGCAGGGTTCTATGGAGCAGCAGGCGCCCAGTAGCGGATTCCTCTATGGCCGAAGCTTCCTTTTCACAGGCCGCGCAAGCATGGAGAGCGCACGCCCCACATGTCCTCCTGCTCAGCTCGCGCACCCAGTGTCAGGCAGTGTACTTTCGGGGCAGGCGGCGCACACCGGGCCCCCCGGTTCAACGCGGTCCGCAGGCCTCTAAGAATGCGGGTGTCGTGGATGGGGCCCCACACTGAGGTCAGCAACCGTTTCACTGATTAGAGGAACAGGGGCAAGTAACGTGGGGTCGCAGCCGTCATATCCCGGCCCGCTTCGCCGCGCGTCAGTAGAATCCGCAGTATGTGCTGTGCGGACATGGGCGGTAGCGCGGATGTTGGTGCCCTCTCGTTGTCGACCTCAATCTGGCAGGAGGGGAGCCGTGCGCTGTTCACCCAACATCAGACGGGGCTCCATCCGCCGAGTACAGGCCGTATGCAGTAGTCGGCCTCTGTGCTCAGCCCCCTCCCCCAGGGGCGCCGGTTACCCTGCGCTCGAAGCTCACCCGCAGCGAGTCCGCTGGCCCTGCGATCGGTCCCACTCATCCCGACACTCGGAGGTAGGCAGCCGCAGCACTCCGCAAGCAGTCGGCAGCTCGTTGTTTTTCAGTTTCAGCCTCCTCCGCCAGCGCGGCCTTATCGATTCCTGCCCCCCACAACCCGTCACGGGCGGGAGTCAGGTTACGCGCACAGCCGTTCCTGCGGCCGTACTTTAGCAGAGGATTTGCAGGAGCGATTTCTTCGCCCTCGAGGCACCTCGGAACGTAGGAGTCGGCGTATTGGGTCGGGAAAGTGTTCCGATTCGTCAACACCGCATATTTAGTTTGTTAGAAGGATTGAAGCGTAGGATTAATGCAGGATGTTGGAGTGACCGAAGGAGCTCACTCAGAAAGTGGCCATCTTCAGGCGTGGCTAGCTCCGCCCCCACCATTTCTCCTCACTTCACGCTGGGCGGAACATTGGTCTACAGACCTCCGGGTCCCGCAGGCATTTTTCTTAAAGCCCTGGATGATATCATCCCCCGTGCTCTTCGCTTTTCCCATTTTCTATTTCTTGGTGATCTGAATATTCGCCTAGATTGCGTTGAGGCTGGGGAAACTCGGGAGTTCTTTGACTCTCTACATCTCGCCCAGCTTTCCCAATGGGTCAGTTTTCCCACACATAGCGGAGGACACATCCTGGACCCAATATGTTCTAACTTCCCTATCTCTGTCAAAGTGCTCTGCAAGTAAGTGTGGTCCTATTTTCGTGGACCGTAAAGGACTTTCATTCACTGAACCTGTCGTGTCTCAGCAGACAGTCTCATAAAATTGACCCGGCTGCTTTTAGTCTGGCCCTGGCTGGGACTCGACCAGCCTTGGCTAAGGATTTGGAGGGAGCACTAGAGAATTTTACTAGCTGGATTGCACAGGCGGTCGAGCTTCTCTCCCCCCTCCCTCCCCCTTACCTCCTAGGCGAGCCAGAGACTCCCCCTCGAAACCATGGTTTTCCAAGGAGCTTAAAATGCAGAAACGTTCCTGCAAAAAATTAGAACGGGGTTGGAGACTTACTTATTGTCCACTTGCTAAGGCGTCTTTGAGGAAAGCACAGAAACTGTATTATGCAGCTATACTGCAAGCTAAGAGCCTGTACTATGCAGAGAGGATCGCCCATTCCAAAAATAA
This sequence comes from Calotriton arnoldi, assembly GCA_963921515.1. Lineage (NCBI taxonomy): Eukaryota > Metazoa > Chordata > Amphibia > Caudata > Salamandridae > Calotriton > Calotriton arnoldi. The sequence continues at coordinate 2,745,236 of CAWUFW010000885.1, forward strand.
TGCTAAAGAAATTTTCCTCTATAGTACAGAGCTTCTTAGCCCCCAGTGCCGAGACTAGTACTCTGCCTACCTCGGCCGCCTGGTGTGAGAAACTGTCGAGTTTCTTTATTGATAAGATTCAGGTGATTCAGGAAAATTTAGAACTAGTACAACCACCTCAGTTGGGTGTTCGGCCCTTATAGTTCCTTCATCGGGCCCTCATTTATCACCCGTCTTGTCGGCCTTCTCACCTATCACCCCGCATGATTCCCTGATAATTGTAAAATCCCTTAAATATGGCTCCCCATCAGATCCTGGTCTGGCTAGGCTGTTAGCCTCAGTTGCGGAGGCAGTTAATTCAGAGGTCAATACTCTGATTAATATGTCCCTGCAGTCTGCTACTGTCCCTCTAAAGTGGAAGCAGGCCAAACTTTTGCTGCTGCTGAAAAAGCCTTCCTTGGATCCTCTGATTCCAGCTAGCTATCGCCCGATCTCTCTGCTTCCAGCCGTGGCGAAAGTTTGTGAAAAGGCAGTAAATAAACAGCTTACTAAATTTGTGGAGGATTCTGGCTTGCTCCATCCAGCGCAATCGGGGTTCAGGGACAGCTATAGCACTGAGACGGCTCTTGTTGAAATCACGGAAGCAATCAGAGAGTGTTTGGACGCTGGCGGCAGAGCGGCTCTGATTTTATTAGACCTCTCTGTGGCCTTTGACACCGTTCCTCACTCTTTGTTATTGGCCAGTCTTTCAGACATCGGTGTTACGGGATCTGCCTGGAACTGGCTTAGATCATTTCTGGAAGACAGATCGCAGCAGGTTTGGATGCCCCCGTCCTCCTCTGCACCTCAATCTGTGACCACTGGGGTACCGCAGGGCTCTACTTTGAGCCCCCTCCTTTTTAACATATATGTAACCCCACTGATTTATTTGGCGGAGGATCTGGGAGCCAAAATCATCGCTTATGCTGATGACACCCAGCTCCTCTTCACATGGAGCAAAAACGATTCATCCCCGGCTCAAGCTAGTGCGTGTCTTACGGCCGTCTTTCAATGGCTCCTTTCTGCACAGCTCAAGTGCAATGAGGAAAAATCAGAAATCCTCTTGTACGGGACCTTTCCCTCAGAGTTTAAGGAATCACTCTGGCCGGCTGAATATCCACTACCAAATTCTGAAGGTCAGCCTGTTAAAAATCTAGGGATCTGGTTCAATGAAGATCTTAGGTTCATAACTCAGATCAAGAAGCTAGCAGGGCAATGCTTCGGCACCCTAAGATCACTTAGGAAATTTCTTCCTCTTCTGCCTAGGGCCGCCAAAGAAATGGTCACCCGCGCCCTGATATTCTCGCGCATTGAGTACGCGAATGCCCTCTATATTGGCCTTCCTGGGTATCAGCTGAGGAAATTGCAGGTAATACAGAACACAGCGGCAAGGTCCCTACTGAATATCCCAGGAAGATCGAGCGTAAAACAACATCTGCACGGTCTTCACTGGCTTCCTGTCGCTGAAAGGGTTGGGTTGAAGGCCCTTACTTTGGCACATGCAGCCTTGTATCAATCTGGCCCGGCATACCTCAGGAAACGATTTAAGTTTTATGTGCCCCCGAGACAACTGCGCTCTGCGGCGCAGTTTCTGACGGTGATTCCGCGCTTTCGCCTCACGAGAATGGGTGGTTGTTCCTTGGCCTATAGGGCGGCAGTGGCCTGGAAAGCACTCCCCCTAGACCTTCGCTGCATCCAGGATGCAAAGCTCTTCAGGAAACGGCTGAAAAGGCTGCTTTTCATGTAATTCTCTTCTGTTGACCCTCAGCTCTCTTGCAAGGTATCGCACTGGGACACTCCTGAGTAGCCGTGCGCGCTATAAATGCATATAACATAACATAACATTCAACATCTATAATAATGGATACAATCTGAGCACTTCTACTGCTTGATAAGCGGCTAGACCATCCAATATCTGGCTCAACTATGGCCTCCCTATGGCCCAATTGTAGGATTAAATTGGATGGGAAGAAGGTATTTCGGGATTGATTGGTGAGGAAGGGTATAAACTCTATAGGGGATTTAGGCACCTGTTCACACCATATTCCGATCTCAACCCTACGCCTGACATTCGAGCTATTTATAAATTCCTGAGATTGAAAAGCACGGTTGGTAAACTGAAGTCTCCGTATCCACCTGATCTACCTGATTTGCTGGGTAATTTCAAGAGAATGCGTCACTCTGCATCACGCATACATAAACTTCTAGAATAACCCAAGAGCTATCTGCTTAGAACATTTACCCGGAAATGGGAAACCTACACATACTCCTTGCAAAACGCGAACATCCCAGACACTGCATGGAAAAAAGTCAGGCAATTCCACTTTTCTGCAAAAATCACACTGGTCCTAGCGCAGTCCAGATTCTGGTCTATTCATAAAACATACTGGATTCCATCGAGATTACATAAGATTGGCTTAAGTACTTAAAGCATAAGTTTTTCACATGCAAGATGGCCCAACCTCATATTCACAACATCACAGGAGACGCCCCTTGACCATTGCCCTGGGCTTGCATGCAAATATTCAGTTAGGGGACCTTACTGAACAGACCTTGATGTTGATTGACCTTCTACTGTCCCTGGGCACTAAAGACAATATTTTCATACAGGAAACTAACCTCAGTGAGCTCCTATAAAAAATGGTGGAATTTCTGTGCTCCGTTAGAGGTGTGGATAACACCCTGTATGCAAAACTGCACAGTGCCTCGGGTTCCAGATGCCTTTGGGACTCCAAAATATCTACAGATAATGTCTCCAGATAAATATCTACAAAAAAGCAAACCACCATAGGTGCTCTCTTGAACAATAGATTCCAAAATATAGGGCGCAATTGATGCTTACTGTAATCTAATGCTCCTACCAAGGCCATCAAATGTGGTTGATGGTGGTCTTGTCGGATTGCTATAGTGTAGCTTCTTCTTATATCTCTTTGCCATTCTTCTTCCCCCGCTCTCCTTGGGGCTTTTTTCCCCTCTCTTCCTTTTATTTCTCCTTTTTCCATGATATGTTCTATAGATACCGCTGTATGCTTCTGTTATATAGCACTGGTCATCTCGGTGCCACAGAGATCTGAATCTCGCCCGCCTTTTAGGTACGTACTCTGACCCTATACCACAGTACTTGCTTAAACTAACCAGTTACATCTGGTTGAGTTGTTATTTGTGTGTAAGATCTTCCACGTCTGTAATAATTGTGGTCTCTATAAGCATTCCCACAATTCTAGTTATTGTAACAGAAGAGTAATGTGGGTTCTTTACCGTGGCTTTGTCTAATGAAAAACAATAAAATGTCTGGGAAAACAACAATTCCATCAAATTTCTCTTTAATGCCAGTAAAAGAGTTTTGATCGGCTCAACAAAACTAATCATTCAGGATCGGCCTGTCAATATTTTTAGTCTGGCTTTTAAGTGGTCTACAAAAATAGGCAAGAATATCACTGTGGGGCACATAAAATATTTAATTAAATCTAGTAACCAATTTATCAATATATATCACCTACAAAGCCATCATTATAAGGTGAAACAAGATGTATATTATACTTCGAATAGACCCTTTTCAATGGAAATGTCGAATGAGCTCAGACTGTTTTAGATGTAACTCCCAGCTGATAGAGTACACATCTCTGCCGCATGCATCATGATTCAATCTTACTGGCAACTATTTTTCAATTAAATTTCTAAGCTAGTCAGAGTCTGAATTAAACCTAAACCGGATACACAATTTCTGGGATTCTCTACGATTGTTCTCGGGGAATATATTGGTATTGTATTTTTTTAATGCTTTTAATAGACAGGATTTGTGACTATAACAAGCTTTGAACTCTCTACGATCAATAACAATCCAACTAAGAAACGACTAAGATACATATGAACCTCTCTCATTAATCAGATCACAGATCTAATTGCCACTGGTGAAAACAACCAGCCCACATTTTAGAAGCTATACACAGTACTATTGTGGAAGCAGATTCCATAATTAACAATTCTGTTTTAATTAATACTAGCCAGTACGAAATGTGACGTTCTACTATGTTCAATATAAAAAAATTGTTAGGTCCTCGTTGTGTTTTTGAAACTTCCTCTTTTTAAATGTGTGAGAGGTGCAGCCTGGCACGGTTTTGTTTTCTCTTTCTTTGCTGTGCAGAGATGAGCTTCAAATATAATCTTCAGCTTTTCATTATTGTATGAAATTCAGTTAGCTCAATGGTCTTGCATGCTCTGTATCATTATTAAATTGTATTATTTTCAATCCATGATGTTCCTAGAGAGGATGGATTCACAACGTCCCTCAAGGCTCTATTCTTAGCCCAACCCTTTTTAATATCTACCTCTCTCCCTTAGCATCCTTGGTGGAGGAAGCGGGCGCCAAAATTGTCTCTTACGCTGATGACACGCAGCTTATCTTCTCGTGTGATAAAGGCTCTGACTTTGATGGGGCAATGATTAATTCCTGCCTCTCGAAGGCTCTTAATTGGCTCAAGGTAAACCAGCTGAAATGCAATCCGGACAAGACGGAAGTGGTTTTCTTTGGTGGTCACGAAACACCTGACTGGAGCTCCTGGCGGCCCAAGGATTTGCCACCTCGGCCCGTTGAAAAAGAGAAAGTAAAAAATCTAGGAATAATCATTGACAAATCATTGTCGATGCGTCCTCAGATTCAACACCTCGCAGGCGTTTGCTTCGGTTTACTCCGAATGTTGACATTTTTTTTGCCGCTCCTACCGCTGGAGAGCAGAAGGATTGTTGTGCAGGCTCTTGTGACATCTAAGCTCGACTATGTCAATTGTCTGTATCTTGGTATCCCTAAATCTCTGACCCAGCGTCTGCAAGTGGTCCAAAATGCGGCTGCCAGAGCCATCACGCGATCTAGTCTTAGATCCTGCAGGACCCCGGTTCTTAAATCTTTGCACTGGCTCCGCATCAGAGTGGATTGACTTTAAGGCCTTGCCCATCTTTTTTAAAGCTTTTCACAAGGTTGGTGCCGAGTACCTTAACAAACGTGTCAACCGTTATTCAACGTCCAGACCCTTGCGGTCCTCCAATACTAATTTGGCAACTCTGCCCAAAATACGTCTTACTCGTACAGGCGGCAGATCCTTTGGTTTTCTGGGTGCAAAATTATGGAACAGCCTGCCGGAATTCTTGAGGCTTGACCCAAACTTACTTTCTTTTAGAAAGAGCTTAAAGACGTGGTTGTTTCAATAAAATACTGGCCCTTTCACTCCTTTCTTATCGCCGCGCAAGCGCCAGGACACTAGTTTGAGTAGCTGTGCGCTCTACTAAATACCCGTTTTCATTTCATTTCAACTGTATACAATTGAAGGCCACTTCCTTACGCAAAATACTGCTAAATTTTTTAATGTGCTCTTTGTTGTCTGATGCAGGGTTTAATACAGAATTACTCAACAGATGTGGAGTAAGTCATTATAACATGTGACGTGTTTTCTGTTTTATTCTAGGAAGCTCACTATAACCTCTTCATCGAACCACAGTTATCGTACAATGTCTCGGTCTAAAAGTTTATAAAAAACTCACCATTTGAGAAACAAGCCAGTTTAATTCCCAGTCCTCTTAAAAAGCAGACTCCATGTTAGTCTATTTATCAGTGTGCCTTTTACCGAGAAGTCCTTATGATAAATGCTCCTTACCTCTTCATTTGTCTTCTGCTAGACCATAATAGGGGCTGGCTATTAATTAGATTAAGGCTTAGTGTCCGCTGCCAATTATATTTTAGATTTCCATTTTAATATATTTAAATTGATTGGCTAACCATAACCTTTTACCTTCTGTATTTGATTCATAAAAGTAATAAACCTTTATGCTTTATACTTGAACCTTGTATTGTGTGGATTTTCTTATGGAAATTCTTTGTGCTTGCACATATTTGTGTTTAAAGCTGGCATCTTTAAAGACTCACAGTGCCCGGATCCATCTATTGGCCCTTTAATGCTGAAAAACACCAACACTAAGTACTAATAAATGACAATATAACTCATTCAATTGATTATGTTTTGGGTTTTTTCCCCCTTTTTGTGCAGGAGTGTATGCTCCTATTTGTTACAGTCTCATGAATAATATGTAATATCTAATATTCCAAAAGAATGAATTTGTCAAACTTTATCCTTGTAACACTTTCTCATTATTAATTTTAAAAAATAAAAAATGAGAAAAAGAAAGGATCTTTTCGCTATCGCGGATGGGTAAGCACATTGGTATCAATTTTTTTAAATAAGAAGTGGCAAAGCAAATAGGTCCCTCCTATGAGAGCTATTGGCTTTGTCAAGGTTTTGTAGCTGTGTTGTACAGCAGTGTGGCTGCTGTGCAGCAAGGCCAAAAGCTAATTGTACCCCAAGGCAACACAGAGAAGGCAGGGGGTGATGCAACACAGAGGAAAGGAGGGAAGCAGCACGGAGGGAGAGAGGTAAGGATAAGAGTGTGGGAGCATACTGATGACGGAGAGTGGGCGGGAGAGGCGGTGGCAAGCAGGTAGAAAACAGATGGTTTAAGCAGATGGAAAACAGAGGGTGGTTGTGAAGGACGGGGCTAGTAGATTAAAAAATAGAGGGTGGGTAGGGTGGGGGCTAGAAGATGAAACACAGAGGGTGGTAGGGTGGGGGCTAGAAGATGAAACACAGAGGGTAGGTAGGGTGGGGGCTAGTAGATGAAAAACAGAGAGTGGGGGCAAGTAGATGGAAAACAGAGGGTGGGTAGGGGCAAGCAGATGGAAAACAGAGGGTTGGTGGGATTAGCGGGGACAAGCAGTTGGTGCTGGGGCAAACGGACAGTGGAGGGAGGAAGGGAGGGAGGGACTGGGTTCAAATGGACAAAGGAGGGAGAGGCACGGGGACAAACTGACAATGGAGGGTGAGAAGGAGAGGCATGCAGGAAAAATGACAACAGAGGGTGTGAGGGGGCATGCAGGCAAACAAAGGAGGGTGGGAGGGAGGGGGCAAGCAGCTGGACAATGAAGGGTGGGATTGAGGGGCTGGGAGCAAATAGAAGGACAATGGAGGGTGGGATGGAGGGGCTGGAGCAAGCAGACGGACAAAAGAGGGTCAACGTGTTAGAGTGAATGGGAAAGGAATAAGGAGGGGGGACAAGTACACAAGGGAAACTGCTGAAAAACACGCACTCTTGTAGAGGGGTTAAACAAAGATGAAAAATGAGCAGTGGAAGGACAAGCGATGCTTCTATGCTGCAAGGTAGGGACAAACACATGAAGAGGAAGAAAGCCTATGGGACCAATAAGAAGCAAGCATATGAGAGTGACAATGAAGCTAACTAATGGTAAGCAATCGGCCCACCTCGATCTGTAAGATAACAAAAAGGTCCCACAAGAGGCAGCACATGTACAATCTTAGGCGAGACCTAAACATTTGTAGTTGTGAGGCCAAGAATTATAGCTTCAGAGCATCTAGACATTAAAAGGAAGGTCTTCATGAAGAATTTATTAGTCCATGTAGAAGAATAGCTCAAGGTGCATACAAAACTTGCAGAAGGACAGGTAGGTTTTAGAACCAGACAATACTAATGGAGCAGAATTTGATTATTGATGAAAAGGTCATACTTAATAAAGGAGAAGGTTCACTTCTGTAATATTGATTTAAGCAATGATTTCAACATATATCATGAGCTAAACTCCAGACACCGGGATTGGACCGTAATCTCTTATACTTCATCAGGAAATTACTTGAAAAAACATGGTTTCAAGCTCAATGTAGTAGTGATTACTCTTTTTCCAAATGAATAAACAGCTTAAAAAGAGTAAAACAGGGGTGTATCCTGGAACCAACTTTATTTTGCATATACATTAGTGATCGTTTTGCTTAGATTCAAAGAGCACACTGCATCCCCTCTTCCCTATCAAATAAATGGCAGGACTATCCCTTCACCATTGGCTTATGCAAATGATCGTTTTAACAACAAAAAAACATCAGTCCACAAATGCTTCAGAACTTTAGGACTAGTTACAGTACTAGTAATGGTTGAAACCAAAACCTCACAAAAAAGTCACAGTGTTTGGTGAATACTCCGACTCAGATTGGAAAGAAAAGAAAAAAAAAAAAAAAAAAAAAGGAGGGTGCGCCTCGAGAAGGTACAAGAGTATGATTATTTAGGTGAAATTATCTTCAAAATGGTCTTGGTCCCCTCGTTTAGCAATTTGACTCATGAATGTGCAAGAGCAGTTAGGAGTTGGGGCTTAACAGTTTTATTAAAAATATGTAGCAGTTTCTCATGCCCCTGTATTGAAAGTTTTCAACAGCAAGATAAAGGTAATCTTACAATATTGCCCTTTCTAGAACGACATGAATAACCATGACTTAGAAAAGAGAGCATAATGCGCTGAGACGAATGTTCCAAATATGAAAAGGTACCCCACTGCGCATTTAGAGTTTAGACAATTTATCTCCGGTAACATAATTGATGAAGCTGTGCTTCTCTACCTTTTTAACCTTCAGAAGGCTTATTATTATAGGATGTGAGAATTCACACTTTGTTTTGGAAAGAATTACTTAATCAAAGGGTCTAAGCACAGTATTTCTAAAATATCTATTAGAAGATTATGATGTAACTACTGTGTTGATGTGATAACCCAATCCAAATTTTAAAAGGTACTTAACGTAATGATAGAGATTCCAGAATCGGGTACAACCTTGCTAAAGCTAGGAGCAGTAAATTGGGACAATATTTTCACATCGTACAAAACCGCAACTTATGCGGATGACGTTCTAATATTCAGCGAGGATATGGAGAGGGCAATCCCTAGCATCTCAGGCATTATACAGGCGCTCTTCCAAGTCACAGGTTGCTCCTTAAACAAGCATTTACAATGCAATAGGTCTCGCAACTGCGAGTTTTGGAGCTATTGGCATTGTAAATGGCAATGTCTTTTAAAAAATTAAAAGGCATTGTCATTTACAATATTAAAAGCAACAATAGTGTGGTCCCTGAAGCGAGCGCCGCGCTCATGACTAAAGTTAATTAAAAAAGCATTTTTCAAGTGTTTCAATGCCTTATGAAGTTAAGCACAATTGAGGGGCGGTGAGGGGAAGAATAAATAAACAAGCAACGGCAAAAGAAACAAGAGATGGACACCAGCAGAGCAAAGAGAAGGGGGGCATACACCACTCACAGAAAAAAAAAACAGGAAAGAATACAAAATGGCAGCTATGCACATTTAAATAATACAAGTAATATAACATAACAGCAGCTTTACATATTTTATTAAAAACGCCCCAGCCATTAGGAACCAGGCCTGCGAAACAACCTCCACATGAATTGAGAAAGCTTGGGCTTAAGGAAAGCAAACTATGGTTGCAGGACATATGGACCCCCAACGTAGTGCTAGTCAAAGGTTATAATTGCAATTCCTGCGTAGAAATGGCTCGTTTTTAGGAAAAAAGGGACAGTTTACACAATTGTGACGTGTAAATACACTGAAAATGTTCCCCTAACCACGGAATGAGTAATAAAATACAGCAATTATGGTAATTCTAGTGGCCCCGATGCCACTGCTGCACCATTGACCTTGCGTGTACCATGGCGGAAAAGCTAGCTAGCAGACCCCCCCACTTCCCCACCCCCGTGTCTCACGGGACAATTTGTAGTGGGACTCTTGAGTTGATACATGGATTTAAGCTTGCTGCAAGTACAGTTTGCTTTATTATTGGTGAAATCAACAATATTAACTGCCCCAGGAGATTATAAAACAAAGCCACAAACAGAGCTTTTAGACCAGCCCATCGGGTGCTGCCTTATTGCCCTAGAAGCTAGTCCGACCATGCGTACGATTCTTACACCATGATACCTGGTTACATTATAGCATGCCACCCCTCCCATATCATTTACCAAGATCGGCAACAATGCTCATCGGCGACAGAATTCACTCTCATGGGTAAGCCTTCCCGTGGAGATTCAATTACCTTACTTAATTTTTTACCTACTTTATTTTGGGGGATTGGGGGACAACGCCACTCCCACTTTAGGTAGGATACATCTGTTAAATGTATCGTGAAAGATACAAGAATACCAATAAGCGTTACACTTTTTTATAGAACCTATGTTTGCACAATGTCACCACCACAAGTTTCCAACTTAACAATACTCCGCCATCGAAAATCCACAAAGGAGCTTACCTTTGCGGTAGCTACCGGTATTACTGACAGTATCCGCCTTAGTTCGCACCATGTTGTCAGGAACACTGCGCCGACACTCAACTAGGGCTTTAAGTGGGATGAAAAAACTGGGGGGGGGGGGGGGAGAAGAGTCTCTCAAAGGCGCGTGGCTGCTTGAAAGCGGACCGCGCCGTAAAATAAAAAATATTTGCAATGCTATATGTCTCCCATTTAAATGCGAGACATATACAAACGGTCGCATTGTCCCGGCTGCGCCTTGAAAGTGAAAGTGGGCATGCGCGATCAATGGAAGCAAATTGCAATCATGAGCCAGCATTTAACATAAACAGAGCCCTCCTACGTCACGCCAAACAAAGATGGCGTCGGCCAGTCCAGATGGGCTGTCCCAAAAGGCGGTAACCAAGCATTTGCAAGTTCCGCCCGGTGGCGGTTGTTTATGGAACGGAGCCTGAGGTGGACGGGTGCTGCGCGCCACCACGCAGTAAAGTCACGAGCGCGGCTCCGATTCGGGCAGCAGCGAAGCTCTCAATGGTGCAGCGTGTGCAGTAGTACCGGGCCCTAGCGGCTCAACGCACCCTAATTATAGCAGCCATACATCCACAGAATGCCTCTAGTTCGTTTACCACACAGACATACCATGCCTAATAAATCCAGGATCATAACTATGTACCGTGCGTAAAACATGCATCATCCATGCATTCAATATCATGGGTGCATGCCCTTTACACCGCACAGTTCACATATGCGCCTGAGTCCAATATCTCTCACAACTACACACATTACCAACAAAATACATAGGTGGCATGTACATTAGAACATAACATTCACTGGCTGTAATCACTTTCGGTGTCCTCTGTGCGCACCATAGCCATATACTGTGGCTGTCCATGGCGTCTGGTGACAGGGTACCGAGCTACGAGGGGGCTCGAGTGGTCTGTGAAGGTCACCATAACACAAGGCTATAAAACAAAAACAAAAAACACGACTTACAATCGTCAACAATAGTTTGTTTCGGTCTACAAATGACGGGATTTTAAGGAAAACACGGTATAATAAGGTATTCCCCTTTCCCATGCATCTGTTTTGCCCTCCGCAAGCCCATGAACAATGAAGAGCGCAACTCTGGGAAGTTTGCTTTGGGATGGGGGGAAGGGAGGAGCGGGTAGGATTTCCAATCAGGAGCCAGTAAACAAGCTACCAGCACACCTTCCTACGTCATGGGAAACAAAGATGGCGTGGGCCAGTCCAGATGGGCCGTCCCAAAAGGCGACAGGGCGGTAGTAAAAAAGCCTGATTGCGAATCACGAGCCAGCGTTTAGCCTAAACAATGACGCCAGCCAATTGAAAACAGGGGCGTGGCTTAAAGTCCCCTTCTGAAATATTGATTACTATAGCTCTCGCAGAGCGAGCAGCGCATGCGCGCTGCAACGCTAGGCGAGACCTAAAAAGGACAAGACAGACCCCCAGCTCGAAGCCAGGGCCCTCTGTTTAGAGCGAACAGTAGCTGCGGCGGAAGGGAAGGTGAAGCGCCGACAACTGCAATTAATACGCGAAGAAATCAAAAATATCTCCCTCGAATCTGCCAAACTGGTTTGGAGATCTTCGGTGGCCAGGGTCTATGGGTGGGGAGACAAGAATGGCTAGTTGCTCCAATGGCTCGCTACCCACCCCATGGCCAACCGAATTGTCCCCGAAATCTGCGATGCGCAGGGACAACTCTCTCGCACCCCTGCAACAATCGCGCAGACCTTCGTGGCCTACTAGAAGGGGCTGTATTCAGCTGATCCTTCGCATATGCCGCAAAGCAGCACCTCTTTTTTTACAAAACCTCCTCCTTCCGCGGCTCTCAGAAACAGAACTTAAAAACCTGGACGAACCGATCACGCCTGAGGAAATTGGGGAGGCAATTTCCTCACTCGCTACCCACAAGGCCCCCGATCCTGATGGGTTTCCCGCAGAATACTATGCAGCATTTCGTGAAATCCTGATCCCGAGACTCCATGCCCTCTTTGAGGAAGCTATAGAGAAAGGCACCTTCTCATCTGTCACACAGACAGCCACCATCGTTGTCATACCCAAAACACACCCTCCCTCGCCCTCATGTGCTCAATATCGTCCAATCTCACTCATTAACACGGAGGTTAAATCTTTGCAACCATCCTCGCTACCCGCATGAAGCAGGTGCTCCACACCCTCATACACCCAGACCAATGTGGCTTCATGCCACGCCGCAGCACACAGCACTGTCTTAGGCTCTTACAAGTAGCCCTCGCCCACCTTGGTCGCCTTTCACCATACCTGGCCCTAGTGCTGCTCGATTTTGAAAAGGCCTTTGATATGGTCAATTGGCGTTACCTTGGGAACGTGTGGGAAAAGGCAGGCTTTGGGCCCTCCTATCAAAGAATGGTAAAGGTCCTCTACTCTACTCCGTCAGCCAGGGTTCTTATAAATGGAGCTTTATCGGACGCCTTCCTGATCGAGAGGGGAACCCGACAGGGATGTCCACTCTCCCCTCTCCTTTTTGCCCTGGCAATCGAGCCTTTGGCTTGTTGCATCCGGATGGATGGCCAGATACAAGGGTGGCGTTGGCAGAGCTCCCATGAGGATCGGATCGCCTTAAATGCGGACGATGTCCTCCTTTACTTGGCTGACACAGCCCGCTCCGGACCAAGATCTCTGCAGATCCTACATTCATTTGAGAGGGCGTCTGGCTTACGTCTCAACCCGGCCAAGTCCATTGTGGCACGGCACTTGGTTACGAGAGGTTGCGACACTAACAGGTTTCCAGAAATGGGATTTGATTGGCATAACCTGCCTAGGAGACATATGGAAAGGGGAGCACTTGTCCTCCTTTCGAGACCTACAGCAGACATACTCCTTACACTCCACCCAATTTTTCCGATTCCCTCAACTGGGCCACGCCCTAGTCCTCCACATCCCGGACCACACGGCAATCCCCGAATTTAGCCCACTAGAGGCAAAGCTCCTCATGGGAAACTTAGGAAAGGGGGGAATATCCCAAATTTATCGATCCCTGATAAACAATACCCCGTCCACGCTAGAACCTCTTAGAGCCCGCTGGGATTGCTGGCTTGGACCTCTAGAGGAGGAAGACTAGAGGGATGCACTGAAGGCCCCTAGGATACTCACTATATCAGCCAGGCTCCGCCTCATTCAGATCTCATACCTTCACTGCGCATATCTTACCCCAGTGCGGCTCCACAAAGCAGGTTTCCTCCCGTCCCCACAATGTCCGCGTTGTAAAGCAGAACCAACCGATTTCTACCACATGGTTTGGTCCTATGCCATCCTCTCTAAATACTGGACATTCATTGTGTCGGAACTAAGTGGCATATTGGGGTGGGAGGTTCCCCTCAATCCCCTCGCCCTTCTCCTGGGAGTGATGGAGGGAATAGATGGCTCCCGGGCCGACAAACTATTTTTGGGAACAGCTATTCTGATAGCTAAAAGAGACATTGCAGCGGCCTGGAAGGACTCAGCACCTCCTTCAATGGCAAAGTGGCGCAAAGGGGTAGATTGGTGTGCCATCTAAGAAAAACTGTGTACGAAGCAAGAGGGTGCCCAACTAAACATGAGCGGGTATGGGGCAAATGGATGGGACCGCTGGATTGAGTCTCCACAGCACGAGTGGGCCCACACTTCAAACGAACAGAAAGGGGAAATCACTTGTAAATGTATTGAAATGTCTGATATATATCAAAGTGGTGCTATGTTTACTTTGTTGTTTAAAAATGCCAATAAAATAGGTTATCAAAAAAGGACAAGACAGAAGTCTTTCCAATAAACCCAATTTGCTTCTCCTCCCATTTAGGTGACTCCGGCCTTAAATGGCAGCCAAATCGACTCAAATATCTGGGGATCTGGTTTGGTAAAGACTTAGATGATACTCTTGCATTTAATGAAACACAGACCATCTCCAAAATCAGGGACTTACTCGCTTCCTGGTTTCCTAAATTCATCTTGTGGTGGGGTAGAATCCAGACCCTCAAAATGATCACATCTATGGTAAACTTTCTTTCAGCCATGCTCCCTTTCAATATGTCGACCTCCTTCTTTCAAGACATTGACAGATTAACCTCTAAATTCCTCTGGAGAGACAAGAGAGCATGGATCTCGTACAAAGTCCTCAGGAAGGATCTCTCTTTAGGAGGTTGTAGTCTCCCCAACAGGAGTCTATATCAATCAGCTTCCTTAGCTGCTCAAGGTGCTTTCTGGTTCGCTCCTCCATCCCTGTGCCCACCACAATGGGTGAAAATAGAGACTGCTCTGTGTGCTCCATTTAATCTTTCTATCATCACAATGCCAAAATGTAAAGCTCCACAATTGCAGATCTTTTCCAACACTATAGGGGCTCTCAAAAGGCTGGATAAACACATGCAGACACCAGTACAAAACTCCATGCTAACAGCATTGTGGTATAATCCAAAGACTAGAATTGATACAGATATTTCCACTCCCGAGTCATGGACATCCAAGGGCATTATACAAATTAAAGATCAATTTGATGGTGACAATAGCCCCTTACCCTTCTCTAGCTTAGCACAAACTCATAACCTTTCAAAGATAGATTTCTATAGTTTTATTAAGTTAAAAGTCAAACTATCTAAGCTTTGCAGGACTACATTATCCCTTTTACCAGGTGCTTATTAAGCTGGCTTAGGTCTGGTCACATTGCGTCCAAAATATACACAATAATCTCTAGCTCCCCTCTTTAGCAACAGGCTTCCCTTGCTATTAAATAGGCCAATCATTTTGATACAGAAACAATTGGACACATTTCAGAAGAAAGCTGGCGAAATATCAATAAACTAGCCTTGAGGAATAAAATGTTCCCCTCTGTTTTCAAAGCGAAATACTTTGCTGTGAACCTTCTACACTGGACACAAGCTAGGTAACACAAATGAAAGCTTTGTGAAGACGAAAAATGCCGGAATTGCAAATAGGAGACTGGTTCCCACCAGCATATGTTTTATCACTGCCAAATTCTCAAACATTACTGGGACCAAGTCCAGTTCCAATGGACAGCAATTTTCAATACTCCGATAGCTCTAGACTAAGTTACAGTAATATTAGGCCCTTGGGCATCTAACTCTATGATTACTCTACGCAGTATTGATATGGCCCTGCTGGACCTACTCCTAATGGTTGCTGTGATGGTCATTCTATCTGAATGAAATCGTTTAACCACAGCTTTTACCCTTCATGGTGGGCGTGGGTTTCCTTCCTAAGAAGTGCTCATAATTCTGACTCAAAAAGATGGACCTTCCCTCAGATCTCTCCTGCAATCTGGGTCACCCTAGACAAGTATGCTGCTCTAGAGGAAAAATAATAGCCAACTGGATCACAAAATTGCGTTGGCCCCTTGATACGTATGGGGTATAGCGGAGCATTGCCATTACCCCCTCGCCCCCGTTCCATTCCCTCCTCACTATATACACCGGTTTCTTGACATGGTTGACTGCTACACCTTGCGTACATCTCATTCTATGGAGCCACCCTTGTGCATGACTACAGACATTTTCCTCATATATCTACAAGTAGATCTATTAAAAGAAACACTTGAAGGCACGGAAATATTATACCATATTGTATTGTTATACGGAAAAGTTCTTGTATATACTTATGGGTGATGATAGATAGATAGATAGATAGATAGAATAGGACAGATCTTTAATGCAATTTTCAACAAAGAAAGGCCGGCACTCCTAGAGTAGTAACACCGATAATTTTATTCCACTGGCTGACGCGTTTCAACCAACACGTTCTTTGTCAAAGCCACAGTAGAGAATTGTGCCAAAAATTAATTAAAAAACAACCCATTTCTCAAGTGACAAAATGAAAAGACTGGGGTTATGTCTCCTGCATACTAAGACTTTTGTTAGTATAAAAGAAGGTGTGTCATACAATCCATAATTGACACACTTTCTTTTAGATTGTATGAAATTCAATTATGGATTGTATGACACAGGGCACTAAGCCAAGTAGAAATTAAGAACAATCCAGGCACTCAGCCATAATGCAAGATATTCATAATGCTTGAACTTCCAATGTTTAGATTTAAAGGAAACAGAAGAAATAAAAAAAAGAGAAAAAAAAAACAAAGACAACTCTGCATGTAACATTTAAACTGCCAATAGAAAGTGCAAACCATAAAAAGTGCACTCACAAATGCGATACAATCAGAAGAACCATCCATACATGTTTAATGTTATAATAACAGAAAACGTTGACAGTGTAAACTTATGGGTTTATAGTAAAACTACAAATCCCAGAATGCTTCCTAATAGGCAGGGTAGGAATAAGTATAAAAAGGTGAAACAAACATAGGACTCATTAACTGTGAGCAAGACTCGCAAGACTTGAAACACGTTGGTGGTTGCTGAATGCAATAAACTAGTGAATATCTACCAAAGACTGATGCGCAGCAGCCTTTTTTTTAACAAAAAGTGGATGTAGAATATATATACTTTTATATACTTATGGGCGACTCCAATGGTTATCAATAGCATGCTCTTCGACATCAGTACCAATATTTAGTCTTATATGGCTATGCTGTTCATGCCCATCTTATACCATCTGAACTATACTATGTTGGGTCGCAATATGTTACACTTGTACCCATATTATGTTTGTACTATAATACAACTAATTATACTGTCCTATGTTATGCATCTTTTATGACACAAGGTCTATGCACCTTTGAACTGTGACTATGGTAATTTAAATCCCAATAAAGTCTTTGGAACACAATATTTTCACCTTTCTATGAATCCCTAATTCACCAATGGTAGTTAGTGGAAACTACGAATGTAAAATCAATAGAAACGTTCCTTACTTTTAGATTCCAATATGTTGATAAATTCACATTTAGGGAATGGTATTATCTTTCATATAACTCAAGTTTTCCTCCAAATACTGTTTGCTAAAAACCCAGGACTGGCTCAAGATATCATACAAGGAACAGGGCAACTTGGCAGCAGTGCATGTTTGTCCATATTGGAGTTGTGTTAGCCTGTAAAGGTGCTCCTGTGTGTTTAGACACGGGCATCTGTACAAAACGGGTCATGCTTATATCTGTCTTGACCCAGCAATCTGCAAGACCTTTTGCTTCCAGTTCTTTAACAAATAGATACAGGGAGCTTTGACTCTGTCCAGGGTGCATGTTTCTCTCACTACATATGGTTGGTTTTATGGTGCATTTTATATTTAAAGAGTATAATGAACAAACACAACATCTTTGTCTTATATCCATTGCAATATATGTGAGGAAATGTTTTCCGTTTTGCTTTTCACTGCAACTGGCTTTAAAATTTTAGCCAGCACTCAAAATGAAAGTTAGACCTTTGAGCATTGCTAATGCCTATTAATATGGTACATACCAAAAATAGCTTTTGAACTACCAGAGAAATCACTCAAATGCATGTGGAGCACATTTGAAAGTACCATTCTTTCTTTGCCTTACAAAGAGTTCTCAATTTGTTCGGAAGGCAAGTGTGAGAAGTTTATTCGGGCCTGATTTTTAGATCTGGTTACAAACAGCTTTTCAGTCTGCAAGACCTCATATTATTTATTTTTCAAAACGTACATTAGAGAGGGGGAGAGGGAGAAGAGCTGAGTCAGCCTCCTTCAGCCATAGACACAAGATAAGCAATTCCAAAGCCTGGCACTGGCCGACAGCCTTTTGGTTTTGAAAATTCTTGTTTTGTTCTGTCGTGGTTTGTGTAAAACCTTACTGTTGAGGAAGCAGGAGGCCATCACCAATCTAAAGAAAACTCACTGTCTAAGGCAAAAATATTTTGGGTGGTTTTTAAAAAAAGCACACATTACCATAGTAGTCTTTAGCGCTGAAGGGGGCTGATTTGGGTGTGGATGTGTTCTTTGCGAAAGAGCAGCACCCTGTAACTCAATGTGAAGTCAGCCAGCGGCTGTAGTGTCGTAACCCACTGCCCTGCGCTGCACTGCAATACAATACATGCTGCAGTGACTGGAACAAAAATATGAATGACACAACAACAGATAGATTGATGAAGTCTGACTGAAAACGCCTAAAAGTAACTATGTAATACACATAATTTTAGTAAAATCAAAAAGGCTTGGCTAACACCAGATCTAAAAAAGCCAATCTGTCTGGCATTGGCTGCCAGGCTCTTGCCTTGGCTAATGCTTTTCTGAATTGTTTTTGTAAATCTTTCTTACAAATAAAGTTCCTTGCAAAGACAGATCAATAGAGAGACTTGAAAAAACAGATAGCTAGAGAGATTTGCAAAGACAAATAGCTAGAGAGGCTAGCAAAGACAAATAGCTAGAGAGGCTAGCAAAGACAAATAGCTAGAGAGGCTACCAAAGACAAATATCTAGAGAGGCTTGCAAAGGCAGATAGCTCGAGATGTTTGCCAAGGCAGATAGCTAAAGAGGGTTGTATAGCTATATACATGGTGTTGCATAGCTAGATACATGGTGTTGCATAGCTAGATACATGGTGTTGCACAGCTAGATACATGGTGTTGCACAGCTAGATACATGGTGTTGCACAGCTAGATACATGGTGTTGCACAGCTAGAGACATGATGTTGCACAGCTAGAGACATGATGTTGCACAGCTAGAGACATGATGTTGCACAGCTAGAGACATGATGTTGCATAGCTAGAGACATGATGTTGCATAGCTAGAGACATGATGTTGCATAGCTAGAGACATGATGTTGCATTGCTAGATACATGATGTTGCATAGCTAGATACATGATGTTGCATTGCTAGATACATGATGTTGCATAGCTAGATACATGATAATGCATAGCTAGATAGATACCCGGTATTGCATAGCTAGATAGGTACATGGCATTGCATAGATACATGGCGTTGCATAAAATAATAGCTACATGGCGTTCCATAGATAGATAGGGATGCACGCATAGAGAGGGTTACATAGATAACCCTTTATATAAATGTAAATCCAGTATTTGTAAAGCGCGAACAGCTACCCGAAGGCATCCCGGCGCTGGGGGCCGTCGGGAAGATTAAGCAAGCTATTGCCCAGAGTCACATGGTGCTGGGCTGACCTGCCGCCGGTGCCGGGGATTGAACCGTGAGCCCCAGATTCCAGCGTCAGTCGCCCTGGCGCCACACCTCTTCCCTCTGTCTTGCGGTTCTGTGGGCCCTCTATTACCTCTGCCTAATTCCGCTTGCAACTGATATACAGTAAAGTGCTCTGATACCCCTTGTGACCATGTTCGCAACATAGACTTTATCCCTATACTTCCTTTCTCAAGGAAGTAAAAACGTTATGGATGAAGGAACTTTTGTCTGGACTCTTTGCTTCCAATGCTCCCTAGGGTTCCGTGCTCTATGAGACTGTTGAAATTGTTTTTACTGTGTTTAGTTGCTCTGTTTTTTAACCCTTGTATCCTTCCTTAACTTATATACTGTAAAGTGCTCCGATACCCCCGGTGGTCATGTTCGCGCTATAGAAAACTTTTAAAATAAATAACAAATAGAGAGAGGTGGATACATGGAGTTGCTAAGATACATAGCTAGACAGACAGCGTTGTAATGGTAGACAGAAAAGTAGATAGAGCTGCAAAGATAAATAGTACAAATAAATTGGAATAAAGAGCAGAGCTAAAATTAGCAATGTAATAGTTAAATTGTTATATAACCAGGGCATAAAGGAGCATTGAAACCACACTAGAAAGCAGAACATAAGACAAAATTGGTGTACAAATATAACAACATGGAAGAGCATTAAAAGCAAACTAGCCACACAAGTAGGACATCCATACTAAATTGGTGTACAAATATAATTGCAGTCTTCAAATAAATACATACCAACATTGCATACAAGAGTGCAGTTATAAATGCACTTCATTGCGTGCATACTAAAAAAAATGACAACTTCATGGAGAACAGTCTCAAATGTGCACAGCTTGGTATGCTGTGAAAAACAATAAACAAAGGCCATATAACAATACTAACAGGGTTTAATGAAAAGCAGGACTGGGTTCGCTGCACACACCTATCATGGGATAATCCGAGATCTCACCGACATCCCCTTCTGCTCACATACCATGCATAATCATGTGCCCTCTGCTGCACACACTTCTGTTCAACGTACCAGTACATCAACCAGTGCTCCCATATGGGACACAGTAACACTGTGCTCTTCTAACATACACCACCCTTCAACCTGCTATACACCAAGGTGCATAGCAGTGCATAGCAGCGAACGTTACAGATTCGAACCTTTGCTGGGTCAGACTCCGCCTTTTATCCTTTCAACTGTGAATAAGAAAATACCACTGGGTAGAAGTTATTCAAAGTAACAATCACTGGCTGTGCTACGATACTACTACAGTACAGGCGCAAAAGCAACATCAATAGCACGTCTTTCCCTCACATACCCTCACCCCGCTGCATCCCATAACACGATAACTGCCCCTCGGTGGACATCATGCATGACATGAAAACACTTTACATAAAGGCTAAAAACACCCTCCCAGCCATACAGCACACACAGTGTAGCTTGCGATCGGTGTGGCTAAGCCCTTCAGCATTCCACCTAAGGGTAGTATGCGCTATACAAATGCTAGAATCATACAATGAAAACAAGTTAAATAAAAGCTTTATGGGGGACAAAAGCAGACTCCAATATGCTTTCGGCTCAACATGACATGCACAATAACATATTATCCCGATCATACCCCAAAGCACTTAGAAAAAGTAGGGTTACCTAATATCTTCGGCGACAAAGCATCCTCACTTCAGATTTGGTTTACTGTGGACAAATACGCCTTAAATACAATTAGGAGATGAATCCAGCAACTTCCAAAGACGCTGAATAGTATGTTTCAGCTGCTTTATCAACACTAAAATGTCAGTAAGAAACCAGAAGCGGGAACAAAACATAAATCCTGGGCTGGGGCAGTTAATCTGTTTACGCTGAAAGTCATTGCTATCCGCGTACCCTCTCTACCTGTGCAAACAATCCTACACCAGCCCCATCACCCACGGCGGACCAAATCCCAAGCAACAATCACCTCCCACTACAGGAAGCAACCCGGTGAAGAGGACGACTACGACTCACGTGATCAGTACGTAAACACCGTGGTTTGCGCATGCGCCGTTTACTAGTATGGGTGTCCCAGCATCACATGATAGCTTGTAGGTCAGAGGATAGGTGTGTCTTTGGATTCACTTTTAGTGAGGCTGGTCAGAAGGTGCTTGGCACGAGTCTACGACTACTAGAGGATGCTAAGTGAAGCGTCGCACGCTGCGACTTAAAGGCCAGGTCGTGCTTTAACGTCCAGCAACTGTCTAGTTGTATAAACATACAATAGAAACATGAATTGTGCAAAAGTCCAGGAACTGCCAAGTATAAACTCTTTATACTAGTATACAGCTGGTGGAATTTTTTTGAATTTTTTGGACTTTTGCACAATTCATGTTTCTATTGTATGTTTATAGTATTTTTGTCAAAACAGTTTTATGTATCTTATATGTTGTGTATTTGAAATGTATTTAACTTAGACATGAATCAAATGTCTATCTAAAATGTACACAAAATGTATGTTAAACATAAGTGAGTCATGCTCAGAAAGCATATGAACTAAATAGTCGCTGCTTTTACCCGCTTAAATAAATAGCGGTTTATAAATCGACAGTCAGGTTCCTTGTCCTTTGTTATAATGTAAACGGTTGACAGCACTGTATGCATTCCAACCGGTTGTGGATCATACTTCATCCTGAGTATATTGGCTGCTTCAGTAGAGAAGTAGCGAACAATTACATGCAGGTTAAATTAACTCAATGCAAATGATATGGAGTAGCAGCAAATTATGCCACATCTCTACAACAAAGCCTAAAATGTAGGTGAGTTAGACATTGTCACATAATGAATGTACTCCTTCACAGCGAAGAAAGTTATCTACCAGTGCCTAATTTGTGTCGATGTTTGCCAAAGACAGTCACCTATTTCCTTAGTCAGTTATTTCTGACAGTTCACCACATAGCGGTGCTGTCTAGTTTTTTTTAATTTTTTTTAAGCAGAGCACATCAGGAATAGTGTATCACAATTCAATATGCAAATAAAATTAAAAAAATAAGTCACCCAGGCCATTCTCACAGCTTCGGGTCAGATGGAACCATCCACATTTTTTACATCTGTTGGAGTGTGATGGTTAGTAGGTATCAGTGGCACTGTTTGAGTCTGTGGCTTGTGGCAGGTGCAGCGCCCGCCCGTGAATTACCCTGGGCCCTTGCGCTTATTTATTTTTACAAATTAAGTGCCGACACCCTCGCCAATATTTGCATGTTCTATTTGTCCACAAAAGAGCACAACTGAAATGTGAGATTTTTGAACTAATAACTTATGTTAAAGTGATAATTTAATTAACTTTTCTCTTTCTTTTGCTTATGCCAGATTAAAGAAGTGGGCTCATGCACCCTACGCCAGTGGCACACTCCATGTCTAAGCTTCAGATTTTTTATTTGAGGATCATACATAGCACGACAAAGGGACAAACTACCTTTACTAAACACACCTCCAATAGTGATTTCTTTGACATATAAAAGCAAGAGAGGTCATGTTGTGCTGCCCCCTTTATAAAATGTCAGAAGTCAGTTATGTCTTGATAAATACTGATTTGACGCACTGTTCTTATTACATAAGCCTTTGAATACATGCATCTACCTTATTTAAAGGGCGTCAGTGTACCATGAAACTGTCAATGCTTTTTAGGTCTCGCCTAGGCAGCGATTGTGCTGTCTCTTCGAGGCATGCTGTATTCAGGATATGGGCATAAAGCTCCCTCCTCTTTCCGCCCATCTTTTTAATTGGCTCCTGTACCTGTCCTTTGTAAATGGTGGCTTTTTATTGGTCTATAGGCTTAGCAGTCCCTCCTTAGTACCGCCTCGTCTCTTCTTGTAACCTCCCATGAGGACCCCCCCTGTTACATGTGTTGTTACTCCCTAGGTTTTAATTACAGCCTCAGAGGACTATTTTCCTAAAGGGCTTCAGGAACCTCCCATGAGGACACCCCCTGTTACATGTGTTGTTACTCCGTAGGTGTTAATTACAGCCTCAGAGCACTATTTTCTTAGAGGGCTTCAGGCAGGACACACGCTTGGTCCTAAGCAAGGCTGGCAGTGGTTACTTCACTCACTAGCACATCCCACATTTATGAGTCCTTCTATAAATGTCCCTTCATCAGCTCCACACAGAGTGCAACCTAATCCAGAATTAAAATAATAATTCTTTTGTCACATTTCAAAGCTACTAATTGTATATATGGACATAACAATTTAAATGTACTTGTGGCACTGTCTTGCATGCAATGCATTATGGTAGGGTGGATTTACCATATCTTCTGCAGCATGCAGTACCATATGTGACCAAAGGAGGTCTCATTGGACCTCTTTTGGCCACATATGTTACTGCACCCTGCAACATGGCTAGGTAAAAAACATTGGCATTTATAATGCCAATAACTCCAACTCATGCAAGACCGATTGCATTTCCAATGCAGTAGGTCTCGCATTTGTTAAAGTTAAAGCTGTTGGTGTTTAAAATAACAGTTTTTTACTTTTGGTTTTTTAGACCATTGGCAATAGTGCTATGCAAATATAATAACTCCACTGCAAATAAAAAAACAAAAGTAAAAAACATTGTTTTCAACGCCAACAACTTTAACAAATGCGAGACCTATTGCATTGCAAATGCTTGTTTTTCTTATCAGTGAAATTGCCTAAGGGCCAATGGGGATGCCCAGATGTTGGCTCCATAGTTCACTGTGCCAGAGGACACAATCTGCACCGCACTGTGGAGACCTCACAAGGCTGAGACCAGTCTGGGGTAGCTTACGTTTCTGTTGAGAACAACGTGGCTGGACTGTTCCTTTCTGAGTAGAACCAGACAGATTTCGATAAGGCTGGCCCATGACAGTAGTAACACAGTAAATAAAAACATAGACTGCAATTCCACCGTAGTAACGACCAGCGTCTAGGTTAATTATTTCAAGCAGTCTTCTAGTCCCTTTTTTCTCAGCAGAGCAAAAGAGCAAAAATCTCAACAGGATGTATTGTGATATAAGTATATAGAACAAAAATCATTAGTTAAAAAATCCTTAGTTTTCCAACAAATTAAAATCTCTCAAATAGGAAGTTTGCAAAGTATAAACACAATGGTGTAGAGACTATGATATGAATACAAGAGTAGAATATATTAGCAAAGTTGCAACCTATAAATTTAAATAAAATAGGGAAGACAAGAAAAGCTACTTCTCAGATCGTATCGCCTGAGCTTTGACCCTGTCCAAAAAATTATTTCATATTGTTTCAGAACTACACTCTCCTTCGGCTTTCTCAGCTACCTCACAACATTCTAAACATCTATGTGATAATCTTATTCAACAAGCTGTTAGACTTGGCACCATTGGCGTGGGGCTCCCTTCCATTTTTTTTGCTGTTGCCTCCTGTGTTTTGCTATGTTTTTGCTGTTCTAGATGCTTTGGGCACTTTGCCACTGCCATTCAGTGCCAAAGTGCAAGTGATCCCTATTATAAATTGTTGTTATGGATTAGTGATTCCATGATTGGATTATTTGATTTACTTGTCAGACCCTAGTACAGTCACCGTGTGTGCCCAGGGCCTGTAAATCAAATGCTGCTGGTGGGCTTGCAGCACTGGTTGTGCCACCCACAGAAGCAGCTTGTAAACTATGGCTCAGGCCTGCCATTGCAGAGCCTGTGTGCAGTCCGTGACTGCCATGTTGACTTGGCAAGTGCACCCACTTGCCAGTCCCCAAACCTTCCCTCTTCTACATGTTAGTCACCCCTAAGGTAGGCCCTAGGGCAGGGTGCATTGTATGTAAAAGGTAGGACATGCCCTGATGTGGGTGGCATGTCCTAATAGTGAATTACAGCCAATTTCGTTTTTCACTATTGCAAGGCTATCTGTTCCCATAGGCCAGAATGGGCAGTTTGGTTATAACATCTTATAATCCTAACTGACCCTAGGAACAAGATAGAAAACGAATTTAGTATGCCTGAACTCAGAATGTTAAAATACATCTTTTAGTGTGGGTGATTTTTACATTCTGTGTTGAAAATACCACTTTTAGAAAGTAGGTATTTTCTTGCCTAACCTTCCAGTGTGCCTCTGCTAAGGTTGTGTATTCACTGTCTGGTTTGTGATTGACAGGGGACTGGAGAGGGTCTTGGCTCCAGCAGTCTGATGGGTCAGGGCTGGGCTGAATTGGACCCACATAGAATAGAGAGTAGGGGGGAGGAGACGTCCTTTCACTGACCTGAGCCCTCATAGAATAGAGAGTAGGGGGAGGAGATTTCCTTTCAGCTACCTGGGCCAGGTCTGCTCTCAAACAATGCTGTCTCCACCTCCTGCCAGGAAGCTGCACAGAACTGGTTTTGGTCAGGCACAGACACTCTCTGCCTCCAGAGAACAAAGACTTTCTGAGTATAGATATTGGGGCCCAAACCCCAGAACTTTAGATCACTTCTGGGAATCAAGACGAACCTTTGCTGAGGAGAAGAACCAGGAAACTGAAGGAGGAGACTGCCCCTGTGCTGTGTGCTGTTGGGGTTGGCCTGCAGTGGTTACTTTATTGCCAAAGAAAGGAACTTTGTGTGTACTTTCATCATCTTGAAGAAGATCTCCAAGAGCTTGAAGACTGAGCTTGCCTCCTGCCCAAAGTCTCAGGGATACAAGACTTCACCAACCAGCTCCCCTGAATTCCCTTGCTGGGAATTCTGCCTGCAAAGAGGTGCCTGCTGTTGTGTTGGGCCCTCTTGAAGACTGCGTGCCGCTGGGAGCTGGAAGCGTGACTCAACGAAGGAGAAGCGTGTCGCCGCTGTCGCCGTCGCATCATCGCCGAGGCGCGGCGCATCACCGGAGAAGCGTGCCGCCGCAGAGGTCGCCGTCGGATCACCGGAGAAGCGTGTCGCAGGGCCTGTCGTGGCTCAGTAGTTCACCGAGTCGCTGCACGGCTGCCGGGCGTGTACGCATCGCATCTACGTTGTCACGCCGTAACCAAGACGCCATTTTGTCGCATCGCCCCGGATCATCATCGCATAGAGGTGCCATCTTGTCGCATCACACCGGATCACAGTAAGAAACCGACGCATCAACTCCCACACAGTAAGGAAGCGAGCCTCAACTCCCCTGCGCAGCAGCAAGGAACCGACGCATACACTCCCCTGAGTGTAAGGAACCGACGCATCACCTTCCCTGCGACCCTTTTGTTTGTATTGCGTGACGCATCCAAGGTACTTTGAGAGTAAAGTGTCGCATTTATCATCTACATTGAACTAAGCTATTTCTACCATTTTAAAGACTCATTGTTGATTACAGTATTGCGGATTTTTGTCGTTTGACCGTTTGTTAAATCTAGTAAAGATTACTTATTTTTCTAAACTGGTGTACTGTCCATTTGTAGTGTTTTCACTGTATTACTGTATGTGTTCACAAATGCTTTACACACTGCCTCTGAGATAAGCCTGCATGCTCATGCCAAGCTACCAAGGGGGTGAGCAGGGGTTATTTAGGAGTGTAGCCCCTTACCCTGACTAGACGCAAGGGTCCCTATTTGGACAAAGGTGCAAACCATTGCCAACTAGAGACCCCCAAATCTAACATTGGTGGTCAGCGGTGAGGATTTGGACTTGCATTTGTGATTCATGTACAGTGATTGGTGTACACTACTAGTGAGTGCAGATCAAACGCAACCACATACTTATTGGTAGAATTTTTTTTCCTTGGGATTTCTATTTTTGCTAAGGACTGCCAGTTGTTGTTACCATGAGTAGACCAGCATCCATTGCACCTGAAGAGTTTGAATTTGAAGAAGAAATGTTGGATGCATACACTGTGCCCCAGCTCAAATCCGCTTGCAAGAAATGTAAAGTCTCCCTGAAAGGCCTCACGAGAAAAGAGGAATACCAAAAGGCGCTGAGGGCCTGGTTGGAAGCAAGGAGTGCCAGTGAGCACCCTGAGGATCAGGTGGAGGATTTAGAGGAGCAGCAAGGGGGGCCCTTGGGTCCAGTGGGAGGGAAAGTACCTTCCAGGGCAGGCAGCAGTGTCTCTTCCAAAGGCCTGACCCCAGGAGAGCTGGAGGACAGGGAGAGAAGTAGGGTGCATGAGCTGGAGCTAGCCAAGCTCAAAATGGGTGGGCAGTTAGAATTAGAGAATAAGAAATTGGCCCTAGAGGAAAAGAGGATGCAATTGGAGCATGAGAGAAGTTTGAGGGAGTTGGAATTGAAAGCAAGAAGCTTAGAGATTACTCCCTCTGGTGGCAGCACACCGTCCATGCCTAGTGAGGCACAAGTATATATACCCAAGGAGGTGGTCAAAGAATTTTACAGAAATGATGATATTGGTCAGTGGTTCAAGGCCTATGAGGTAGCTATGACCTCCCACCGGGTCCCTGAGAAAGATTGGGGAGCGGTCCTCAGTGAGGGGCGGGATACCTTGTTAGACTTGCCCTCTGAAGTCCACAATTCTTATGAGCACATGAAAGAAGTCTTGATGAGTAGGTATGGGTTGACTCCTGAAATGTATAGACAGAGGTTTAGAAACTGCAAGAAACTGGAGTCAAGCACTTGGGTAGAATATGTGTCCTTTTTTGGCAGAGCATTGGATGGTTGGGTGAAGGGTAGCAAAGTGAATAAGGATTTTCAGGCGCTCTATGATTTGATTGCTTGGGAGCACTTGTCCAGTAATTGTTTTCCAGAGCTGCGCCATCACCTGATTGATAGTAAGCTGACTATCCCTAGGAAGCTTGCTGAGGAGGCGGACCGCTGGGTGAGCACCCGGGTCCACAAGGGTCATGTGGGAGACTCCGCCAAAGGTGGGCAGGGTCCCCAGCAGAGGAGTGGGGGGGACAAGGGTAAACAGAGGGAGCTCCAGAAAGGGCCCCAAAGTAATCCCCAAGGGAACCAAGGGAAGGGTTCCCAGCCTCCCCCTGAAAAGAAGTCAGGGGCCCCGACAGATAAGCCTGTTCACAGGGGGCCCAAGACCTGTTTCAAGTGTGGTCAAGTGGGCCACTGCTCCTATGATTCAAGATGTCCCATGTATGGGAAAACAGCACCCACTTGTGCACCACCCCGGCAGATCGCTAGTGTAGCCCTGGGGGAGGAGTTGGGTGCCCAAGGTGGGTGGGGTCCCGCAGAGATGTCCCTAGTCTCTTTAGGAGACTGTGAGGTGGTCCCAAGGACCCAGCTGCCTGATAACACTAAGAAGTACAGGCAGTGGGTGACCATCAATGGCCAAAGGGTGGAGGCTCTGAGAGACACCGGAGCCAGTGTAACAGCTGTCAGTTGTCGGCTGGTGTCTGAAGAGCAGGTGATCCCCGATGCATTTTACCCAGTTGTTGCCGCTGACAACACAGAGAGCCACTGCAAGGTGGCTCAGGTTCCTTTTGAGTGGGGGGGGGATCTCAGGTACTCTTCAAGTAGCTGTGAGGCCAGCCATGCCTGTTGACTGTCTGTTGGGCAATGATTTGGAGAGCTCCCCTTGGGCTAAGGTGGAGCGTAATGCACATTTGGAGATGTTGGGCTTGCCAGGTTGGGCGTGTGTGACCACCCGGTCTATGGCAGCCAGTAAGGGTGTTCAAGAGGACCTGGAGCCTGAAAGAGTGGCCTAGGTGCCTGCCTTAAAGAGAAGAGGCAGGGGGTGCGGGAAACCGGCCCCCGTGGTTCCCACGGTCCAGGAGGAGGCAGACCTTGAGGGGGATGCTCTGGAACCTACAGGGGAACAGGTGGCTGAACTGGGGAACCTGCCTGAGCTGACCCATTGGCAGCAGGAAGGAGGCCCCTCCAGGGAAGAGTTCCGCGAGGAGCAGAACAAGTGCCCTTCTCTTGTGGGTTTGCGGCAACAGGCGACAAACCAGGCAGCAGGTGATCAGTCTGGATCACATTGGATCTACTGGGAGAATGGTCTCCTGTATAGCGAGCCTAAGGTTGCTGAGCCTGGGTCAGCCCGTGTGCTGGTGGTACCCCAGCGCTTCAGAGCCTTCCTACTGGGTTTGGCTCATGATGTACCTTTATCAGGACATCTGGGGCAGGACAAGACCTTTGAGAGGCTTGTCACCCACTTTTATTGGCCCCAGATGCGCAAGAGTTCGGACACTCATTGCAGGACATGCCAGACTTGCCAGGCAAGTGGAAAGAGTGGGAGGAAGCACAAGGCTCCTCTCCAGCCATTCCCTGTGGTCAGCACCCCCTTTGAAAGGGTGGGCATTGACATTGTGGGGCCTCTGGATCCCAAGACAGCCATGGGCAACAGGTTCATCCTGGTCTTGGTGGACCATGCCACCCGGTACTCGGAAGCCATCCCTCTCCGGACTGTGACGGCCCCCGTGGTGGGACGTGCGTTGATGAGGATTTTCTCCCGTGTGGGGTTCCCCAGAGAGGTGGTGTCAGACTGTGGTACCAACTTCATTTCCAAGTATATGACGTCCCTGTGGCAGGAGTGCGTTGTGACATACAAGTTCACCACTCCTTACCACCCCCAAGGTAATGGGCTGGTTGAGAGATTCAACCGGACCCTAAAAGGCATTATTATGGGTCTGGAAGAACCCATGAGGCGTAAGTGGGACATCCTCTTGCCATGCCTTCTCTTTGCTTACCGAGAGGTGCCACAGAAGTCCCTAGGGTTCAGCCCCTTTGAACTGCTGTATAGTCACCCGGTAAGAGGACCTCTGAGTTTGGTAAAGGAAGGCTGGGAGAAAGCTCCCAGGAAACCTCCCCAGGATGTATATAGCTACATGCTGGCCTTCAGAAACCAAACCCGGTGTTTCAGGCAACTCACTCAGGCGAATCTGGAAGCCAGCCAGGAGGAGATGAAGCGGTGGTACGATCAGAATGCCACTCTGATTGAGCTTCAGCCTGGTCAGAAAGTGTGGGTCATGGCCCAGTGGAGCCCTGCGTGCTCCAGGATAAGTGGACCGGACCATTTGAGGTGGTGGAGCGCAAGAGTGATGTCACCTACTTGGTGAACTTGCGGTCTCCTAGGAACCCCTTGCGGGTCCTGCATGTCAACTGCCTGAAGCCCCACTTAGAGAGGTCCAAAGTGGGCATGCTCCTAGCGACAGATGATGGAATGGAGGAGGAGACTGAGCCTCTTCTTGACCTCCTGTCTGCGACAGAGCAAGATGGGTCAGTGGATGGTGTAAACCTCTCTTCCACCCTGACCCCTGAGCAGCGGGATGACTGTCGCCAACTGTTGGGACAGTTTCCTGACCTGTTCTCCCTGACCCCTAGTGTCACTGAGTGGTGCGTCCATGATGTGGACACTGGGGACAGTCCTCCTGTTAAGATCAAGACTTACAGAGTGACGGACAGGGTGAGAGCTTGCATCAAGGAGGAGGTCTCCAAGATGTTCACATTGGGGGTGATTGAGTCTTCTAACAGCCCTTGGGCCAGCCCAGTGGTCTTGGTCCCAAAGTCTGCCGCGCCTGGTGCCACACCCGAACTCCAGTTCTGTGTGGACTACCAAGGACTCAATTCAGTCACCAGGACTGACGCGCACCCCATCCCCAGAGCTGATGAGCTCATTGATCGGTTAGGGGCTGCCCGGTACCTCAGCACGTTTGATTTAACGTCTAGGTACTGGCAGATCGCCTTAACTGATGGGGCAAAAGAGAGGTCAGCATTCTCCACACCAGATGGGCACTACCAATTCCGGGTTATGCCCTTTGGGATGAAGAATTCCCCTGCCACCTTTCAGAGGTTGGTCAACCAGGTGTTGGCTGGACTGGAGGATTTCAGTGCTGCCTACCTGGATGACATTGCAGTGTTCAGCGCCAGTTGGGAAGAACATCTGCGCCACCTCTGGGAAGTGTTGATGGCGCTGCGGAGGGCAGGCCTCACGATCAAGGCGAGTAAGTGCCAGATCAGGCAGGGTTCCATGGTGTATTTGGGACACCAGGTTGGGAGCGGCCAGGTGGCGCCCCCACAGCCCAAAATTGATACCATCCTGGCTTGGGAACCCCCCAAGACCCAGACAGAGGTGAGAGCCTTTTTAGGACTCACTGGATATTACAGGAGGTTTGTCAAGGGGTATGGCAGCATAGTTGCACCCTTGACAGAGCTGACTTCCAGGAAGCAGCCCAAGAAAGTGAACTGGACTGACACCTGTCAGAAAGCTTTTGATGCCCTGAAGACTGCCATGTGCACGGCGCCCGTGCTCCTGGCACCCAACTTCTCAAAAGAGTTCATTGTTCAAACAGACGCTTCAGAGCATGGTGTAGGGACTGTTCTTGCACAGATGAATGAGGAGGGCCTAGACCAACCTGTAGCCTTCATCAGTAGGAGGTTACTTCCACGGGAACAGAGGTGGAGTGCGATTGAGCGTGAGGCATTTGCTGTGGTCTGGGCACTGAAGAAGTTGAGACCATACTTGTTTGGGACTCACTTCCGGGTTCAGACAGACCACAGGCCCCTCAGATGGTTGATGCAGATGAGGGGTGAGAATCCCAAGCTGTTGAGGTGGTCCAGTTCCCTACAGGGGATGGACTTTACGGTGGAACACCGCCCTGGTACAGAACACGCCAATGCTGATGGTCTGTCCAGATTTTTCCGCCTTAGTGAAGAGAACTCCGAAGAGGTAGGGTAGTCCTCCCCACATTTCAGCTGGAGGGGACACGTGTTAGACCTGGCACCATTGGCGTGGGTCTCCCTTCCATTTTTTTTGCTGTTACCTCCTGTGTTTTGCTATGTTTTTGCTGGTCTAGATGCTTTGGGCACTTTGCCACTGCCATTCAGTGCCAAAGTGCAAGTGCTCCCTATTATAAATTGTTGTTATGGATTAGTGATTCCATGATTGGATTATTTGATTTACTTGTCAGACCCTAGTACAGTGCACCGTGTGTGCCCAGGGCCTGTAAATCAAATGCTGCTGGTGGGCTTGCAGCACTGGTTGTGCCACCCACAGAAGCAGCTTGTAAACTATGGCTCAGGCCTGACATTGCAGAGCCTGTGTGCAGTCCGGGGCTGCCATGTCGACTTGGCAAGTGCACCCACTTGCCAGTCCCCAAACCTTCCCTCTTCTACATGTTAGTCACCCCTAAGGTAGGCCCTAGGGCAGGGTGCATTGTATGTAAAAGGTAGGACATGCCCTGATGTGGGTGGCGTCCTAATAGTGAATTACAGCCAATTTCGTTTTTCACTATTGCAAGGCTATCTGTTCTTATAGGCCAGAATGGGCAGTTTGGTTATAACATCTTGAAATCCTTAACTGACCCTAGGAACAAGATAGAAAAACGAATTTAGTATGCCTGAACTCAGAATGTTAAAATACATCTTTTAGTGTGGGTGATTTTTACATTCTGTGTTTGAAGATACCACTTTTAGAAAGTAGGTATTTTCTTGCCTAACCTTCCAGTGTGCCTCTGCTAAGGTTGTGTATTCACTGTCTGATTTGTGAGTGACAGGGGACTGGAGAGGGTCTTGGCTCCAGCAGTCTGATGGGTCAGGGCTGGGCTGAATAGGACCCACATAGAATAGAGAGTAGGGGGGAGGAGACTTCCTTTCACTGACCTGAGCCCTCATAGAATAGAGAGTAGTGGGCGGGGATTTCCTTTCACTCCCCTGAGACCTCATAGAATAGAGAGTAGGGGGAGGAGATTTCCTTTCAGCTACCTGGGCCAGGTCTGCTCTCAAACAATGCTGGGAGACTCTCCACCTCCTGCCAGGAAGCTGCACAGAACTTGTTTTGGTCAGGCACAGACACACTCTGCCTCCAGAGAACAAAGACTTTCTGAGTATAAATATTGGGGCCTAGACCCCAGAACTTTAGATCACTTCTGGGAATCAAGACGAACCTTTGCTGAGGAGAAGAACCAGGAAACTGAAGGAGGAGACTGCCCCTGTACTGTGTGCTGTTGGGGTTGGCCTGCAGTGGTTACTTTATTGCCAAAGAAAGGAACTTTGTGTGTACTTTCATCATCTTGAAGAAGATCTCCAAGGGCTTGAAGACTGAGCTTGCCTCCTGCCTGAAGTCTCAGGGATACAAGACTTCACCAACCAGCTCCCTTGAATTACCTTGCTGGGAATTCTGCCTGCAAATAGGTGCCTGCTGTTGTGTTGGGCCCTCTTGAAGACTGGGTGTCGCTGGGAGCTGGAAGCACGACTCAATGAAGGAGAAGCGTGTCGCCGCTGCCGCAGTCGCCATCGCATCATCGCCGCGGCGTATCACCGGAGAAGCGTGCCGCCGCCGCAGAGGTCGCCGTCGCATCACCGGAGAAGCGTGTCGCAGGGCCTGTCGTGGCTCAGAAGTTCACCGATTCGCCGCCGGGCGTTCACGCATCGCATCTACGTTGTTGCACCGTAACCAAGACGCCATTTTGTCGCATCGCACCGGATCGTCATCGCATCGAGGCGCCATCTTGTCGCATCACACCCGATCACAGTAAGAAACCGACGCATCAACTCCCCACACAGTAAGGAAGCGAGCCTCAACTCCCCTGCGCAGCAGTAAGGAACCGACGCATCCACTCCCCTGAGTGTAAGGAACCGACGCATCACCTTCCCTGCGACCCTTTTGTTTGTATTGCGTGACGCATCCAAGGTACTTTGCGAGTAAAGTGTCGCATTTACCATCTACATTGAACTAAGCTATTTCTACCATTTTAAAGACTCATTGTTGATTACAGTATTGTGGATTTTTGTCGTTTGACCTTGTGTTAAGTCTAGTAAAGATTACTTATTTTTCTAAACTGGTGTAGTGTCCATTTGTAGTGTTTTCACTGTATTACTGTATGTGTTCACAAATGCTTAACACACTGCCTCTGAGATAAGCCTGCCTGCTCGTGCCAAGCTACCAAGGGGGTGAGCAGGGGTTATTTAGGAGTGTAGCCCCTTACCCGGACTAGACGCAAGGGTCCCTATTTGGACAAAGGTGCAAACCATTGCCAACTAGAGACCCCCAAATCTAACACAAGCTTAAACAAATATGTGACAGCATCCAGGCAGAATAAAATTCCTACACCTGAAAACCTTTCTATGACAACTCACAAACAGTGTTTACTTCAAACTCTTTCACTCCAATTAATGGAGCCAATCTTGACGTGCCTGTTACAAGCGATCATCTGACAGGCTTATGCCCACCTAAATTCATGACATTTCTTTTCACTTTCTCCAAACTCAACCCCTGGAATTGTTTGACTAGTATTTAGCAAAATCTATTTTACCCATCATGTGGAAAATTGCCACTGTGACATCCATTTTATAAAATATGCCATTCTTAACCGACAACGTCTCAACAACGTTTGGCCATTTTCCCATCTACCATTCTTTTGCAAATGTTTTAAAAAACTGGTTTTAAACAGGTCCAGAAATTTGTTGAAGGCAATAATCTTTTGGATACCCTTCACACTGAATTCTGGACAGGAAACAATACGAAACTGGTGATCCGATTGATTGTGGCTCTTCAATGCCTCATCAACAGGGGGTATTGGGGCACTGGTAATTTTAGATATGTCAACAGCCTTCAGTACCATATCATAAAGCATTCTACCCTGAAAAAAAAACTATAGTAAAAATGGGGCTAGTGCTGGGTTACCAGTCATCAAAGAGATCACATAATTTCTAACTGACCATCAGCAGAACACTAAGTTACACATTTTTATTCCACACATTAACAATAACAATGTAGTGCCCTGCAGGGGTCAATCCGGTACACTCTGCTTTTTAATCCACACTCCTACATCGCTTGGGAGTACATTTCTGTATGTATGCGAACAATACTCAAATCATATTTAGCCTGTAAAATCCAAGTGCAAATAAGAACCTTGCTCATGACGGAAAGACTTTGACCAACTTCCTTAATTTGAAATGCTAGTGGATGTTTTCTAACTTTCTATGGATAAATTGTACCAACGTCGAGGTGCTGTTAACATTCAAAATATCTCTTTCATGGCTTAAGGTCTGCTGGCTTGAATCTATGCAACTTCCACCATCCCCACTATGAACATATGCAGTCTGGGCACCCATCTCCACACCAATTTATCACTCGAAACTCAAGTAAAGAAGTGTCCAGTATGTGCTTTATTTTATTCAGCCAAACTCCTATATCGACTTCAACTCATGCCAAATGCCACTGCCTTTCTCATATTCGGCATCTCAAGACATGGCAGGATATCACCATTACTAAGAACCCTGTACTGGCAACCATTTGATCTAGAGCCGTCTTCAAAGCCCTTATGTTGAGACATAACATTTTACATCATCACTGTCCTACCTTTCCAAACCCAAAATGTTTACTTCTTCTGCCAAATGAAACCGTATGCTCAACCAATCATTTCTTACTAACTGTTCCACAAGAATGGTTACATATGGGGACAGATCCTCTTTTTGCTGATGCCAAATTAGGGAATTCTCTCCCAGCTACTATTGGCTCAGAACTTATTTCAGTTAAATTCAGGAAAGCCTCAAAACTTTTACTGCTTTGGCACCAAGAAGCTTAGCGTAACTGCAATCTTCAAATAAATATTGCTCAATATAACATCTGTTTTATCTCCAGAAAGTGAGAAAGCAAGGGTAAATTTGAAGACCATGTAGGCTACATATATCAGGAAAGTGGGAAACTGGAAGAGTGGATAACCGGATAGCATAAATATTTAGTTCCTTCTTCACACAACTAGATCAGATCTTTGTTGAACAGACGTGTATGTGTAGTCTGAAAAGTCACTGTGCAACCAACTGTTGGATGATTTTGCGCACAAGTGGTCTGGGATCTGGGAACATCAATTTGCAGACAGGAGACTGGAAAAAAATATTCTTTGAACTTCAGAAGTAATCAAAGACAAACCTAGGGCACCCTTCCCTGGGCCTTGCAGGCTGCTAGGTCCAAAGGAAGAAGGGCCCTCCCCTTGGCCTTACACCCAGGGTCAAATGCTGCAAAACCAGGGTATGGCCCCCCTCCGCCCCCTTGCAGTGCTTTACAATATCTGTGAGGCACAAGAGAGGGAGGTCCTTTCTCTAGGACTCAAACCATCGTCCAGTGCTGCGAGTGCCAGGGCAGAGCCTCTCCTTCCCTGGGCCTCTCATTGCTGGACCATGGCTGGGAGGCCTTGATGACAAGAATAAGTCCCTAATTTCTAAAAGTGGAGAACGGGCTCCACCATCTGCAGGGCTCCTTCTGCAGCCAACGTTCCATTATTACTTTGAAGACCACTTAATCAAAAATTGCAGAGTTCATTTTGGGGTTTTTATCCCATTACACCCTGTCCTAAATCAGCTAAAACATGTGGTGTAGTGGGAAAGGTATATGTCTTGAATCAAGCAGTCCTGTGTTGCAATCTTGGTTCTCCCACTTGACCTAATTGTTTGTCACCTCCTGTGTTACAAGTCCTCCCTCAGAGTTACCATGTTAACAAATGTGGGCCCCGGTCACCTCTGCTCATTGGTCTGTTTGTTTTAGATCCCCTACTGATGAGCCTGCTTTGCCCGCTTCAGTCCCTTGGTGAGCAAATTTTTTTTGACATTTGGCATCCTGTAGGAGCTCAATGTAGAATGCAGGACAAACATCTAAGATATGGGGCAATCTAACACCTTGTAACCCTACTTTGCTGGGTTTTAAGGTCTAGGGCAGAGGTGTTTCTCTCCTGGCTTCGCAGCGCTGGATCATGACTGCAAGTTCCAGGAGAGAGTTGCACAGTGCCATGGGCCCTGGTTCAAGCAAGGTAAATGCGTCAGCCCTCTCTCCCCATCCACTGGCTGAACATAAAATACATCCATAATTTGGGTAAAGTGAACCCATAGCACCCTTGGGCTCTGGTGCCACTGCACCTGCTGCTCTATACGTATCTACTCTCCTGAGAGGGCCCTCATTCCCTGGCTTTGCTGCCTTAGTCCGGTAAAATCCAGCCATAAGTTGGGTACATTGATCACCTAACACCATTGCGCTCCAGAGCCACTGCACCTGCTACAATATTAATAGCTACACCTATGAAAGGTGACTCTTCCCCTGCACCTCGCAGTCTCAGTCCTGTGTTGTGAGGCCCAGGGAAAGTGCCCCTCTCCTTTAGGCCCCACAGCTAAGGGCCGTGGGTGAGAAGCCCAGGGAAGGGGAACCAGTGGTATATCAATAGTACAATATCCCCCAGTGTAAGGAAGCACCTTAAATTGTCCTCCGGACCACTGATATACAGAAAAATAGGGCCATCATTTGGCTGCATTGATCCCATAACTCCACAGGGACATAAAGCCACTGCGCTTGCTACTGTTTTAATAGCCACACCCCTTAGACGGGCCTCGGACCCCTGGTCCAGTGCTGCGAAGCCAGGGGAGGAGACTCCTTTGCTTGGGCCTCTCAGCACTGGACCACAGCTGCAAGGATTTAGGGGGTATTGGCGTTCCTTGGATCTTGCAGCTCTTGTCTATGGCCACAAGGCACGTGGGGGGAGTAACCAGAGGCATAGTAATGGAACCATGGGCCCTAAAGTGAGCAAATGATGTTGGACAGTAAAACACAGCCATAATGTAGGTGCATCAGGTCCCTAAAATTCCTGAGTCCTGGTGTCACTGCACCTGCTACACTACTGATGGGTACACCCCTGTTAGGGGCCTCATCCCAGTGGCCTCACAACCATGGCCCAGCACTGCAAAGCTCATGGGGAGGCACCCCCTACCCTGAGCGCCGAACCATGACTGAGAGGACCAGGAGAAGAGGGCCATTCCTGGGCCTCGAAGCACTGGAACATGGCTGCGAGGCCCATAGAAGAAAGGAGAGTAGCATAGCAATGGTAGGAGGGCCATTGTGCCAAGTAAAAGCATTTCCTCTCCCTTGTTCACTGGCTGCACAATAAAATAAAGCCATAATTTGGAAACATTGGGCACCTAATACCTCTAGGGCCCAGAGCCACTGCACCTGCTGCACTATGGATGGCTGTACCCCTAACATGGACCCATGCACGTAGCAATGGTTCAGTGCTGTGGGGCAATACCATTTGGGCACAGGGAAGGGGCTCCCCTCTACTAGGCTTTACAGTGATGGTGTAGCATTGTGAGGAATAGAGGAGGGAGCCCTCTCCCTTAGGCTTCATAGTGCTGGACTATGATTGAAACTATGAGGGGCGGGCATGCCCTCTGCTAGGACTCGCAGTGTTACACCATACCTACAAGGCCTGTGAAAGCAGTCGCGGCCGGCATGGCTCGCGGGGGGGGGGTTAATTTAATAATAATTTTTTTTTTTAAATTTAATTTACCTTTCTGCCAGCCGGGTCCCGCGTCTTCTCTGCTCCTGCTCTCCTGGATCCAGCAGGAACAGGCAGCAGGCTGCCAGGCTTCCTCCCCTAAGCCAATCACAATGCTGCAAGCAGCGTTGTGATTGGTCGGGACGCCGCCCAGCCAGGGGCTTATGGGGAGGCCATGTTCTCCATGCAGGCTGCATTGCAGCCTGCATGGAGAAGGGCAGAATGCGCATGACTGCCCGCCCGCAACCTAGCATAAAATGGTAATAACTGAAACTTATTACCATGTTATGTTTCTGCTTCTCGCACTCCGAGAAAGTAGTGGGGTGACGCTCCTCCGCCCTAGTGGAGGAGCCGCCCCTGTGTGAAAAGGGCCCTCACTCTCCTAGACCTTACAATCATTGTAGAGTTCTATGAGGCCCAGGGGAGGGTATCCTGGAGTATGCAAGCCCTCTTTCCTTGGGCTTACAGCAGTGGTTTAGCAATGCAAGCACAGGGAAGGGAGGTGCCGTCCCCATGGCCTCTCCACCATGATCCAGAACGAGGCCCACAGAGGGGGAGGGCGTTTCCCCTAAACCTCAAATCTTTGGTCTAGTGCTGTGGGAACCCTACTCCTCTGTCTCTCCAGCCATTGTAGAACACTGCGAGGTCCAGGGGAGGAGGGGAATCACACGTCCTGGGCCTCACAGCCATGGTCTAGTGCTATAAGGTTGATGGGAGGGGGTCCCACGGCCCTGGCATCACAGCCATGATCTAGCGCTACAAGGCCCATGGGAGGAGAATCCCCTTCCCTGGGCCTCGCAGATATGATTTTGAGCACTGAGGCCCCAACCTACCCCTTTATTTTACTTTTTCATATTATTTTTCATCACTGCTTTCTTTTTTGTCACTCTTTTCCTGTCTTTGTCTTCCTCCTTCTTTCCCCCTTTTATGTTTTCTATCTCTTGCTCTGAGTCTGATAAGGAAAAATAAGAGCTCGTCCCCAAAAGTGAGTGGTGGTGGTCCCCATCTGCAACCACTTGCTCAAATTAAGCACTGGCCATACTATCAGAATCACTGCCATCCCAGTTGTGGTTTATTGGATTACGTGGAAATGTTGAACCAAGAGACATGGTATTTGATCACAGCCTCTGACTTGGCCAAATTGTGTGCTCTTGGGCAAACACTTTTCTGAACTTATTCCTTGGCTCCCTTTTAGCAAGATTGGGAGTATTTCAAATTCAATGTAAAAGTTGCTGGATAAAAAATTTGGACTGGTTATTTATTACCTGGGGTATGAGAGAAGGGCCGAGTCACATGGTATGTTCACCTAACTGCAATATTGTGGTAAATGTATAGCCTTTGCAGCAAGCAGCAGTGTGCTGCAGTCTTAGGTCTACTAATTTAACAAACTGTTTCATATTGGGCAAATAATACTGTCTCTGTGTATTCACCCTCTAATCTGACAATGTCAGCACTCTGAAACAGGCATACTGGAAGAAATGAACACAAGGACATGTACCAGGACAGGTTTTCCAGCATTGTGTCCATTAAAATATTTAGGGTTGTTTGCATTTCATTAGCAAAAGGTGATCCTGCTGCTGGTTTGTGTAAGGCGCCTCCTGTGCGGCTGCCCCTTCCTTCCTGCCATTGACAAGCAGCACTTTTGTAGTTCATAAAGGGAAGTTGTTTGTCCTATGAGAGGGTTAAAACCGGTGGGGAACTAAAATGTGAGCTAATGAGTGTCCCACAGTGCTTCTGTGCTGACACGGGAAAAGAGCAACAATTGCAGACCAAATCTACAAAATCCACCCTAGGCCCACGGGAGGGGGAGAGGGGCCCCATGATCAGGGCTTTAAGTGGGCCGGGTCCGTCCGGGTCTGAGCACCGGCAGTTTTTTTTTGGGGCCCTCGAAACGGGTCTCTATCGGGCTCTATTTTCGCGGCTGTTTCACTATACTAATTCAACACTACTCGCCGAAAAAGCGCTTTGACGCCTCGTCAGGGGTAGTAAGCGCTATACAAATGCAATTACAATACAATGCAATACATCATACAAAACATTGTTGTGACTACCTGATGCACAATTGCCGGAACGTTTGTCATGGAAATGCTTCCTCTCTGTGGCTGTGACGTCAGACTATACGGTGAGTGGGAGCGGCCGTTAAAGCCCTGCTGGGATCAGTAAGTGCCACCCCCTCCCCCTCCTCTCTTCTACATCCAAATACAGCCAGGACCCGGAAGGCTCAAAATGGTAAGCGTCGCCCAGCTCTGTGCTCAAAAAATATAGTTTCAAGTCAAGAACCCAGACGCAACCCGGCCAGAGGCACACATTTAGCTCCGACAACTCGTTTTGGTTTTCCATTTCTCTTACAGGCAATAATCCGAATTTTTAATGTTTTAATTACTCTCGTTTGCAGTGGAAGTTAGTAGTGTTCTCTCTCCCGATTGAGAAATACTCATAGTACGTGCTGGTGGGAAAGCAGTTCCTCAAGGCCGCTGACTTTGCAACCCCAAAAGGTACCTATTGTTGCTTACGCTGTCACATCACATCCTCGGTTTGCTTTCAAAACAATTTAAGAATAGTTTACACAGTTCTAGCATTCTTCACATGTATTTTTATTTTTATTTATTTGTTGCTTGAATTGGATGAATTGGACGCCGTGTTTTGAATTGGAGGGGACGGGGAAATTGGTTTCAGCATTTCTCACCTGTGGAGCCGTATCTTGATAGGTAAGTGCTGCCCTCTTTGTTCCCCCTCTTCCCTCTCTTTCTGTCTCGCTCCTCCTCATTTAGTGAAAACCGAGACTTTTAGAAACAGGTATT
This sequence comes from Calotriton arnoldi, assembly GCA_963921515.1. Classification (NCBI taxonomy): domain Eukaryota; kingdom Metazoa; phylum Chordata; class Amphibia; order Caudata; family Salamandridae; genus Calotriton; species Calotriton arnoldi. The sequence continues at coordinate 2,786,414 of CAWUFW010000885.1, forward strand.
ACCTTCTCTTTCCTCCTTTCGTTTATTTGCTCCCCTGTGAAATGGATCCAAAAACGAAAAACACTTTTGCTGGAAACGTCCTCTTTTTCTGACTTTTTCAAATTCTAAGTGCAGCCTGGGGGGAGAGAACTAAAACATTCAAAATATGAAAAGTAACTAGCTAAAGCAAGACAGAGTGGTTACAAGGTGGCCAGATTGATTTATTCACACCTAAACACATTAGCGCCACTTTACAGTGTTTGCCAGTGAAGCGCTACTTTTGTTTTCTCGTCTCTCTTTGAGTCATGGCCTTAACTTTTCAGGCAAAAGCACTCACTAATTTCTGAATAATGAGTGTAAAAAGAAAAAGGTAACCATGTTGTTCCTGCTTACATTTCACATGCTTTACTTAATCTTGCATTTCTTATGAATGTTTGTTTTTCTAGGATGTTGTTAATTATTTTTTTTAGGCAGCATATTGCTCGTCTAGTGCGTAATTTGAATTCAGTCACATCCAGGTGTTTATAGCGGGTCAGTGCAGTGCAAGTTTCTCTCAGTGGAGCAGTATGGTGTTCAGTGGGGGAGAGGATGTGGCACTATGGTCAGAGCTGCTGAATTCGGAACTGGGGAACCAGGTTCAGCCTTCATGACCAGTCCACCAGACCACTCCCGCTGAGGGAGCACATTCCCATGCTAGACCTTAGAAGGCCCCGCAAGATCTTAAAAGCCCTGGTGTCTTAGCACCAGCAGGTGGACCCTAGCAGTGGCATGTGTGGGTTAACCTTGAAGGCCTGTCCGCCACAATTTATTCTGAAGTTCACCTCCAGTCTTGAAGGCAGGCCTATGAAGCAGCACACCATAGAGTGACAGTGACTCTGTCACTGAGGTCAAAGGACCCTTGAGCAGGGTGGCTCTAGGGCAGTGCGACCACACCAGGCGCTGACCACCCGCGATCCGTGCAGCTAACAGCAGTGGGTAAGGGGGGATTTCAAGGGACGATGCAGAGGGAAAATTAAATAAATAATTAATTTTCTCTCAGCATCGTCCCTCGAAATCCCCCCTTACCCGGCCCCACCACTGTTACCTGCACGGACCGGGGCTGGCGCTAACTTCATGTGGGGGCGTCATGTTTGCAAGTATAATATGATTTTAAAAGCACTTGCTGCCTCGTTCCTGACCTCCAACAATTTTCGGCAACAATAAAAATGTCATAACTCCAGTGATTAATGTTTTTAGTAGAGAGAGATGGTGTTTTGTCTAGTGGACGTTTTGACTCATGGAAAGGAAGCGCAGAGGGTTAATGTGCCCACTGCTAAGAACATGTACCATGCAGATCACAAAGTGCACATAATGTAAATAGGTCAGTGGGTTACTGCTTTTTGCCTATTTTATTATCCTTTGCTGGATGCGACTTCATGATTTTCTTAAGCACACAATGCTAGTTATCTTGATTTAGACCACGCCCCTACTCGGGTAGGCCACACCCCTTGAAGAGATTTGCCACGCCCCTTTTAGAGCACCCCCAGTTTTTTTTCCCCACTTAAAGCCCTGCCCATGATGATGGACTAAGCATGAGGCCACGGGCTGCTGCCCACACTGCCCATGCCCAATGCCGGCCCTGATGAAAGTGGTGAGTGTTCTGGAAAGGAAATTGTATTTTTAATCTCTGCAAGTGACATGTTTTCTTTGGAAAGTATGTAAATCACAAATCTATTGATTGGTATTTTTTCAAGGGCTTTCATGCAACATAATGCTCAGGGCGATTCACAAAGACATGTAAGTATTTATCGAGTAGTATGCCTGTAGTACTTTTTTACATAGGCATACATGCCTTTGTGAATCAGCACCACACATCACAAACTGTAACAAAATGGGAATATTTGGGTCGTATTCATATATAATTAGTACAAATAGAAAGGATTGTGCCCTCGTTGCACTTTCCAGTCACAGGGAGTTGAGTGCTTTAGGGCCAATTCACAAAGGCATGTAAGAGTACTTAAAAGAGCACTCCTGTAGAACTACTTCCCGCACTCATAAATCCTTCCGTGCACAAGCCCTATTGTATTGCATACACGACTTTGAAAAAATGTGGCATTCAGTAGATAAGTGTGTTAAACACAATTTAGGGCAACTGTGTCACATCCCCGCAGGTTCGGACTGGAATAAACAATATGCCCAGGCACCAAAATAAAATTGGCCCTCATTAGCGAAACACGTAGGAAAAAAGTGGAAATATCAGGCAAATCAACAGTAAAAACAGGCCCACCTAGCTATTAAACCGACCCACAGCCGCTAAAAAACCAGCCCACACACTGATCTGTCATACCAGCCCATCGGGCACTGTCTGATTGCCCTATAGGCCAGTCCCACCCTGCCTCCCTGTAGTTGCATATCTCCACTGACTCATGGCAAGGGAAACAAGCATTGGCAAAGTCAATAGGTCTCACTTTTGCAAGAGTTAGAACTATTGGCGTTGTAAATTTTAATACATTTTACACATATGTTCTGGAGTCGAGTGGATGTATACAGTGTGGAGTGGAATTATGTGGGTTGGATTGGATTTGGTAGTTGTGGAACTGTGTGGTGTGAGGTGGATTTATGTAGTGGAATTATGTGGCATGGTGTGTAGTGGAATTATGTGGATGGAAATTATGTGGTATTGAGTTTCCTGGAAAAATGTGGTGGGGTGTTGTGTGTCATGGAGTGTAATTATGTGGAATGGTATTTTGTGTTGTGGAGTGGTGTGTAGCGGAGTTTAATTACGTGGTATGCTGTTGAATTTTGTGGTAAATGTGGAATTCTGTGGTGTGTATTGGATGTATGTGGTGTGTTGTGTTGAATTATGTGGTTTGGTGCAACTAGATCGTCTTCAAGCAGATAATGCAATGGAAGGTGTTAGCCTGATAAATTGTTACATTCAAATTTTGCACATTCAATGCAAGTTATATTTTGGCAGGTGAGCGCGTCCTCTGAATATTATCAGTGAACGGAGGACAAGGTGTATTTCAAAGCAGCCGCTAGATGGTTAATTCAATTCACCGTACCATAACTTTTTCTGTTTAGTTGTGTTAAATGCCCCAGACAAAAAGCGAGATACATGAGTTGCGGACTACAATGCCGGATGGAAAGGCTTCAGCGGCGGCACTCTTATTACACTGAATGCCTCTCTTGACATCATAGCGTGAGCGCAAAGATCAAGCAGTTCGTATTACCTGGAGAATCATGGGACAGGCGTTTTACCTTCTGTGAAACAGTATAGCTCATGGCAGGTGTGCCTCCCCCAGAGAGTCAAACCTGCCAGGAACAGGGTGATCCAGCCAAGCATTCTCAGCAGAGGGGCTGTGGTGAGCAATGATTTAATGGAGGGGTCGGCAAGCAGCAATGAGGGAGGGGGTTGGGGCACGGAACAGGCGCACTGTGAAAACAGAATCTGACATTTGATCTCGGTCTTTGAATGCTCCGCGAATGTGACGAGATAACCTGTTTTACAAACCTGTTTACAATGGCGCTGTAGCAAGTGAAAACACGAGAGCTCCTAATGAGGCAACAACCAAAAGGGAAGCTTCGACAAACACGAGCAGGAAACAAAGAAAAAAATAGTGCCAAAAAATGAACAGATAAGCACCAAAGTGTAATGATAGCAGTAATTGGGCAATGCTCCGAAGGAGAAAAAAAACACAAAAAGGAGAGACGAAGAGCAAAGATTAACAACTAGCAAGCACGCCCTTATTTAAAGGACACTCAAAGTAACAATTAAAAAGGAAATGAACAAGCTGTAAGCCCACAAAGTGTATACAACATGTCTCAAACAGACAGCGCAAGCGATGCCTAGGCTCGACCTAAAAAGGACAGAATAAGATTGACATTTGACTAGGCACATGTACAACAAACCTACGTAGATACCGATGAAACATTTGAGCAAAGGTAAGTACAGACCTGCAACCTGGCAGCAGATGACATGCAGCTATATAACTTATGCCGCACAAAGTCGTGCAGCTAGGAGAAGTGGCAGATGAAGAGTCCTGGAGGAAACCAGGAGGTACCATGGCATGTACAAGAAGGAAAGGGAGTCAAGTAGACCCAAAGACACCCAGATGGGTGCAGGAAGGCATTGTTCTAAGTAACAATGAACCAAAAAAGAACATGAGTCAAACATAACACAGTACCTTTCCGAACACATAAGTGCAGTACAGAGACTGATTATAGTAAAAGTTGAAATACATACTTGCTCTCCCTCTAGGATTGCAATAAGCTTTTCTTCTATGAACACAAAAAAAATAGTTAGGTCTAACATAAAGAGTTAGAGACCTGTGGTATCACTCATGGGAGTGAAATGTTTATAGTCTCTTGTGCAGCTAGCAAAACAGTGGGATTAGTGAAATGGAGTAGAAACGAGAAAATGCACCCCTCCCCCACCCATCTGCAAGACTGGACCGGGGAGTTTTAAATCAGAACCTGAGAAGACCTGTAAGCCTTGTAGCCTCTAGTGACATATCACAACAAAAAGAATAGACTGTTGGAATGCAATGCTACAGAGCAATACAGAAATCACTTGTTTTTTGGGAAATCACATGCACCGGGATCAGAACACGCGAAAATTTAGAGTTTTCAAAAGTAAATCTAGATATAGGGAATTATTTTACAGTGTTTTTTGGAAAATTGGGTGTTTCAGTTAAAAAAATTAGGTTACTTTAACAGTGAACAGCAGTGAAGCGAGTTAAGAGCGGGTGATGGTAAGAAAACATGTAACCGGTGCTATTTGCAGGGGTGTGTGTAGAGGTGGGGGAGGAAGAGGGGGCTGGTGACACAAAAATTACCAACAGAAGCAGAGATTCACCCACCAGCCTGCAAGGATTCTCCTTGGGCCACATGCACTACAAGGAACAAAAGAAAATACATGCGCCCACCCCTCCCCTAGAAAAGCAAATAATATCATCAGACATCCCAGCCATGACCTCATTAGAAAGAACTGTGCCTCGGGTGGGGGCTTACCCTCGTCCCATACCACAGGTCTGCACCAAACGGTTTATTTGGATAGGAACTCAGCGTCAAAAATTCAGAAAAAGTCAAAACATAAATGTAAGTAGGTGTAGTATGGTGAAGCACAACGAGAGAAAAGGCCAGGGGCACCATGTTTATTCTGAAACATGTATAGACGCCGAGCCAGCACTAAACTGTGCTATTACCAGGCACATTTCACTCTAGCCCTGGCCACCTGAAATCAGCCAAGGTACAACACAATGGTGCTGTAGCAAGTGAAAACATAAGTGCTCCTAACGAGGAGCCCACCAAAAGGGAAGCTTTGCCAAACACAAGCTGTAAACAAGGAAAAAATAGTGCAGAAAAACGAACAGATAAGCACCAAAGTGTAATGTTACCAGTAATTGGGCAGTGCTCCCTGGGAGGAAACAAAACACAAAAAGGAGGCACAAAGAACAAAGATGAGCCACTAGCAAGCAAGCCTTTTTAAAGGACAATCGAAGTAACAAAAAGGCAGTGGGCGGGCTGTAAGCCCACAAAGTGTATACAACATGTCTCGAAGAGTCAGCGCAAGCGCTGCCTAGGCTCAACCTAAACAAGCATTTTCAGTGCAATAGGTCTCGCATTTGCGAGAGTTGAAGCTATTGGCATTATACATGACAATGCCTTTTATTTATCTGTTTTAAAAACAACACATAAATAAAAGGCATTGTCATTTACAACGCCAATAGCTCAAACCTCGTAATTGCGAGACCTATTGGATTGCAAAGCTTGTTTTCTTCTCTCAGTTGGGAGATCTGCTGAGAAGAGAAGGTATAGAGATTTTACAGGAAGTGTCCAGCACTGAAAACTTGGCAATATCTGCTTCTGCTTTTCTACACCCGGCAATGAAATTAAGGAAACTGTGGGGGTGAGCTTTAATTCAAAGCATTGATGTCTCTTGTGGCTGTAACAACAATTTTCTTTTTCAACGCACATGCTTTAATCAAGCTGTGAATTCGATAGAGAATAGGGAAAAGACTACTTTTGAATTTTCAAGAGTCGTCTAAGAGCTGGCAAAAAAGGACACCAGGAAGGTGGCTTCTCCAAGGGGCCAAGAGAAAGGATGTGAAAAAAGTGTCCTTCACTTCTGTACACCCCTCAGATACAATGGAGGAGGCACCACGGCTGCATCTCAGCGCTCCACTGTGGCTGCAAGCATTAAAGATTTCATACATTAAAATATTCCTGCATACCCTACTCACAGATGGCAGAATTTACAGGCACACCTAACAAACCTCAGACGTTCGAGTATTGGCACTCCCCGCCCCACACAAATGAGCGCCCAGATTGGGAAAGCGCTCTGTGCTGCGGTAATGATAGTAAGCGCTATACAAATGACCACAGCGCAGCATGCTAGTAAAGGCCAGTGTCTATAACACTGCCGCATTACGAGGGGGAGGAGCAGGGGCTGTACTCCTTGCAGTTACTTACATCCACGAGGCAGACACAAGATTGTTACTCGGTGCTGCTCCCTGAGGAAAGACAGTAGGCTAATCTGGCGTGCAACTGACTCAAACCCAGCTCCTCTGGAACTTCACAACGTCTTTGTAGACCTTTAAAGGGGGAGGGCAAAACTATGTACAGAAGGGATAAAAGAAAAGCAGTTATTTTATTGACTATAAAACTGCAATCGGTTTGCCGGGAAAAGACATTCCAATATTATGTGATACAAAAACAACACTGCCTGTGTTCGATTCTCAGTCGGGCACAGTTTTGGCGTTAGGAGAGAACGTCTCCTGCCTTTTCGAAAATAGTGCCTGGAGGCTGTAATTAAAGCCTACCGAGCATCAACAAATGTGACAGGGGGTGTCCTCATGGAGGTTACTAAATGGGACAAGGCTGTACTAAGGAGGGACCAGTAAGCCTATTGACCAATGAAAATCCACAGTTTACAGTGGACAATGACACTAGCCAATTAAAAATATGGGCGGAGAGTGGGCGGGGCTTTAAGTCCATACCTTAATACAGCATGCCTTGCAGGGCAACGCATGCGCTGCCGAGGTTCGACCTAAAAAGGGAGAGAAGGCAGACATTGCTGATGTATTTTCGACTCAAGCCATCACTCACTGTTAACTAGTTGCCCAGCATTGTCCTCTCTTTCTTGCAGCTGTCCATTCTAGGTATCCCGCACTCCCTTGGCCCTAGTGGATAGCAGGTAAGATCTTAAACGGACCCAAAAGTCTTTTGGTCTGGCAGGCAAGTGGACCGTTGCTGAATAATACTCCACAATTCATTACAATACACCATAACATTAATCTAATCTCTGTGTTGTGGGAAGGCGCCTCTCATCCATCTCACGGCTACTCTGCATTTTGCCAGGAGAAGCACCTTTGCTACAAGACGTTGATATTATTTTGGGACTTGCACTACATACCCCAACAATGCCATTGGCGGGTGTCCACTCAGGCTCACACCTGTTATCTCATACAATGAGTTAAATATCTCCCTCCAGTATCTCTAAACATTCGAACACTGCCATCCTGCATGCATAAACCCCGCACCCTCCACCCTACTCTGACGGCAAATGCTTGGTGTTCGGTCCTCATTCCAGGCCATTTGTAAAGGTGTAACTATATCCAGTCAAGGCATTTAAAATGCATTAATTTGTGTTGACTGTTAAACGCAGACAATACTTCCACTTAGTTTCCATGAAGATGGGTCCTAAGCCTGCCATCCACTGTTGTTTAGCCTTAACATCGACAGGTGGGCGGGTTTTAATAATATCAGCATATATATGTGCAACCCTAAAGCATCTTCACAAAGGTAATACTTCCAGTTAGGTACTTGAAGTCGGCTGAATGTACAAAGAAATTCCCAATAGTCATTGGTGTTTGTTAGAGGTGTCATTCTTGTTCGGTCTGTCCCTAAGTGAAGGAGAGTATCTTGGAGGGATGAATTTAGGGTGTGAGTGGGGGCGCAAAATGTAATTTCGCTTGTTTACAGATGATGCACTATTCCTTTCATTAACCAAGCTTCCTACTGTCAGGAAAGAAAATTCAAAACATCATCATCAGCAAGACAAGATGTATGGTTTTGAACCCGAAACAGCAGTTAAAGCCCATTTTCAATATTAGCGGATCCCCAGTAGAGATAGTTAAACTTTTCGATTACCTAGGCATCAGAATAGACCACAAACTGACATGGTTACAACACAGAGAAAAATCAGCGAATACTCGAAATCAAGCTATGGGTGTCATTTTAAGCTGTAAAAGGAAGCTCGGTGATGATGCAATTTTGCAAGCGTACAGAGCAAAGGCAGTCTTCACCGCTATATATGGTGGTGGTGCGGATATGTTACGTAATCGAACAAAAATTGAAAAACAACAGGTCGCTTTTACTCCGTGAATTAGGCAAGCAATGTTTTTCGGAAAGAATCGCATGGAATCCTTTATTATTCTGGGCAAAACTCCACATGAATCAAATTGCCATATTATACACATGGTCAATCCTGGATATAATGAGCATGGAAATCTCAAGGAAATTACAGTTGCTAGACTATTCGGAAAATACCTCAATGAGCTTTGGGTTTGAGGAAATATGGTCTAACCACCCTCCTTGATAAATCTGGACTCAGTTTGCAAAATACAAGAAAGCTTGGGTCAGAAAGTGAAAAAATATGCTAAAAAGTGCTGTAGTCCATGCTTTGACAGTGAACCATTTAGCTGTCAAGACAACACACAGGTTTAAAGCTTAGCTAGAGAATATCTCACCTGAGATACGGCGTGCATGGTATTTAAGAGTTAGACTGGGGATCCTACCTGTACATGCTTATACAATAAGGTGGAATCCTAAGGAGAGCACTCAAAGTTCTGTGATTGTATGATGGGCAAACTTGAAATGATTGTCCGCTTTCTCTTATTCTGCGCTAAAACTATTAAGCAGTGCCGGTGCTGGCATCTAGCACTATTTAAGGCCTGTGGAATAAATACTACAGGGAAGCGGTGACTCTGTGCTACAGAACTGATGAAGCTGCCATTTGTAAGCCTGTATCTTCCTTAGGTGCATTTCTATGTCACTGAGATTCGGGGTGGTGTGAATCTAAAATTTCTCAACGAACCACACCACATTGAACTCAATAAAAAAAGAAAGTGTGGCAAGTGGCATGGCTATGGAGGGTGTCACCTCAGGTCGCAACCAGACTTTAACAGGATGGCGAGTGCCATTTGTAATAGAAGCAGACCCATTTTATACTGTTGAGGTATTTTACTCGGGGTGATATAGGGACAGCTGCAGCTGTCACCAGGTATACAATGGTAAACCCACCTGCTCTATATACTGCATATAATCAGATTGAATTACCACTCATGTATGCTGAGCAGCTAGCATTTGCAATTGTAGGCTTCTGCATACTGTAGCTGCAGTTTGAATGGGCCTGTTATCAGTAGATGGACTGACTTAGCCAACTTTAGCTACATTTAGTTCTCATCCTCAGAGACATGTGGAGCATGAAATATGAAGAAATAGTCCTCCCACAACTGCAGGAATCTTATTGAATTAAAGGATCTCCTGAATCTCAACCAGGCCACAGCACAGAGCTGGCTGTATCACAGCTTTAGATGATCTCCGAAGAACCATGGACACTAGAAGTCTGGAAGCTGTAGCGCTCCTGGACGGCTCAGCGGCTTTAGATTCCATTGATCAACAGTCTTCCTAAACAGGTTGTTTCATATAGTGGCACTATATGGCTGGAATCATTTCTAATGTCAAGGAATCCAAACGTTTTTATCTAATTTTTCCTTTCATCTTCTAAAGATGTGGGATAAGGAGTGCCCAAGGGCTCAGGCCTCTCTCCACTGTTTAACATTTACATGTGCCCTTTGGCGAAACTGTTATATCACATGGGCACACAATCTTTCATGTATGCCGATGATATCCTATTTATTTTTGAGGTGTCTCCTAACTAAGAGAGAACCACACTTTGCATTCACTCTTGCTAACAATCTGACTGTGACACGCTGGTGGATTTCAAAAACATATTTAAAGTTAAATCCTGTGATTCTCGCCCTCACCGACTTGGTGTCATCCCTTCCTGCTCTCGTGGCGGAGCTCCATTCATTTGGAGAGGTTTCTGGGTTCAAGGTAAATATACAGAAATCCCAGATCCTGAACCTATTGCTGGTCCAGCCTCAGGAGGATTACCTCCACTCCTTGTTCCCTTTCGTCTGAGCAGGGGAGTATATACATTATCTTGGCATTAAGCTGGCTCGTTCAGTGGCTGAGTCAGCAACGCTAAACTATGCGACCCTGACCTCTCAGGTCATGTCCGATCTGGCCACCTGGCATCGCCTACAGCTGTCCTGGCTAGGTAGAATAGTTAAGATGACTGTCCTACCCCGGGTCCTCTACATTTTTCAAGCCCTTCCACTGACTCCACCAAAACATACACTTTGATCTGTGCAGCTAGGGATGAACAAGTTTATCTGGTATGGGAAAAAACCACGTCTCCACAGGCACCAGCTATCGCCCAACATGCCAGGGAGGGCTCGCAGTACCCATGGTGATATGCTACTACCAAGCCTCTCTATTACGTTTAATGGTGTAGTGGAGCCGACCGGATTCCGAGAAGCACTGGTGCTTTACGGACTAGGCTGTGACAGGATCCCACATTTGGAAAGAGCCTTGACTCCTACGTAAGCATCGGGTGTGAGGACTCTACTCCTTCCCAGTGACTAGCTCTGTGTTCAGGGTTTGGAATGCAGTGGCGACTAGGACCGGATTGACCTCTTTCCCTTCCTCCATGATGCCAATCGTGACTAGCCCTGACTTTATGCTGGGGATGCACCTGGAGGGGATCTGATGCTGGCAGGAAGAAGGCTGCAATCAATCAATCAATCAATCAGGGAATTGTAAGCGCGCTACTCACCCATGAGGGTCTCAAGGCGCTGAGGGGGGGGTCCGCAGATCTGTTTAGCCGAAGAGCCAGGTCTTGAGGGTCTTCCTGAAGGTGTTCAGGGAGGGGGCGCGTCTGATGTCTGCCGGTAGCTCGTTCCAGGACTTGGCTGCAATGTGAGAGAAGGATCTTCCGCCTGCTCTGGCTCTGTGGATGCGCGGGGTTTCGGCCAGTGCGAGGTTGGAAGATCGGAGGTTTCTTTTGGGTACGTGGAAGTTGATTCTGTCGTTGAGGTATTTGGGTCCGTTGTTGTGTAGGCATTTGTAGGCGTGAGTGAGGATTTTGAAAGTGACTCTTTTCTCCACGGGGAGCCAGTGGAGACTTCGTAGGTGTTGGCTGATGTGTTCGTGTCGGGGGATGCCGAGGACGAGTCTGGCGGCGGTGTTCTGTACTGTCTGGAGTTTGCAGAGTAGGGACTTGTTGATGCCGGCGTAGAGTGCGTTTCCATAGTCCAGTCTGCTGGTGATGAGTGCGTGGGTGACTGTCTTCCTTGACTCTGGGGGGATCCACTTGAAGGTCTTGCGGAGGATGCAGAGGGTGTTGAAGCAGCTGGAGGTGACGGCGTTGACCTGTCGGTTCATGGAGAGTGATGAGTCGAGTACGATGCCAAGGTTCTTGGCGTGGTCTGAGGGGGTAGGTGGGCTTCCGAGGGCGGTCGGCCACCAGGTGCTGTCCCATGCAGAAGGAGTGGTACTGAGGACGAGGACTTCTGTCTTCTCGGCGTTGAGCTTCAGGCAGCTGTTGGTCATCCAGACTGCGACGTCTTGCATTCCTTTCTGGAAGTTGGGTTTGGCAGTGGTGGGGTCTTTGGTGAGGGAGAGGATGAGCTGGGTGTCGTCGGCGTAGGATACGATGTTGAGGCCGTGTTGTCAGACGATGGCTGCGAGGGGGGCCATGTAAATGTTGAAGAGGGTGGGGCTCAGTGATGAACCCTGTGGGACTCCGCAGGTGATTTTCGTGGGGTCAGAGAGGAAGGGTGGGAGTCTGATCCTTTGGCTTCTTCCGGTGAGGAATGATCGGATCCAGTCCAGGGCTGTTCCTTGTATGCCTGCGTCGTGTAGTCTGACGACTAGTGTGCGATGGGAGACGGTGTCGAAGGCCGCTGATAGGTCGAGTAGGATGAGGGCTGCGGAGTGGCCTTGGTCCAGGAGGGTGCGGATGTCGTCTGTGGCAGCGAGTAGGGCGGTCTCTGTGCTGTGGTTGCTTCGGAATCCGGATTGGGACGGGTCGAGGACGGCGTTCTCTTCAATGAATCGTGTCAGTTTCCTGTTGACTGTTTTCTCTGCAACCTTGGCTGCGAAGGGGAGGAGCGAGATGGGCCGATAGTTCTTGAAGTCGGTGGGGTCAGCTGTGGGCTTCTTGAGCAGGGGTCTGACTTCTGCGCGCTTCCAGTCGTCTGGGAAGGTGCCTGTTTTGAAGGTGGTGTTGATGGTGCGTGGTAGTTTGGGTGCGATGGCGGCCACGGCTCTGTGGTAGATGTATAGGCTGCCTGTTTGACAACCAAGGGATAATCCTGGTTGACCAATTGATGGCTGATTATGCCTTAGAGGAAACTGACTGCATCCAATACTTACAAGTGAGACACTGGGTGCTTCATCCCACTATTAGACCTCTTGCAAAGCAACCCCTTACGCTTTTTGAAAAATGGGTCTTCCTTAAAAAGACTGACAGACGTCTTATCATGGAGATCTGTGCACTATTAGGCGGGACGGCACCACCAGCTGAAACAACGGGACAGAAGAGGTGGGAGGCGGAACTTAGCAGTGCCCTGCTCATTAAAGATTGCTACTTGCTACAGGGCGTCATACCGCCGATAATATGGCTAGCACAGAGACAGCATATAAAATAGTCTCCTACTGGTACCTCACCCCGGCTCGGCTCCACGCATGGTGCCCGGAGTGCACTAAAGACTGATGGAGGGGGTGTGGAGGAATGGGTACCTTGATTCACCTCCTCTGGCACTGCCCAAAATTGATCCTTTACTGGGAGAGTATTCTAGATGACATAGACAATGCCTTCAACACCACGATCCCGAGGTTCCCAGCCTACACTATATATTGCTGTCCCTGGGGGCTGCTCACCAAGTCATTCTCTCTGCATGGTGCTCGGACAGGGTCCCCAACTACATAACATGGCTCCATAAATGAGGCTACATCTTGGGGATGGAAAAACTCTCCCTCGCATTTGACCCAAAACATGATTCATACCCTGACTTGTGAGTACCATTCATTGCTATTTTGTCCTCCGATTTTAATGAGCTGGCCTGTCCGTCTTATCTTAAATTGCTGCGTTTGCGCCCCACAACAATGTCGACATGGACCCACTTAGACTGGCACCAAAGCAACTACACTGCAGTCATAGGTCACCGTAACCTTCTCTTTAGAAAGAGACGGGAGGGGGGCATTTCAGGGGATGTTTGTTTTGTTGTAACTTGAATTGTGGCTTAACGCTGCTGCTGGCCCTATGACTGTAGGTGGACAGCTGTGTAAAGGTTTGATTCTAACTGACCCATGATGACGCTGCCGGCCCGTGGGTTGTAGGGGGATAGCTGTGTATACAAATGTTTTGATTTGGCTATAAAATAAACAGAATTAGTCCATAAAGTTAAATCCTGGAAAAACCAAAGTTGCTGCTTACTGCCCCATAAATCAAGCCGATTGATCTTTCTTGACCTACTTGTATGTGCCATACTCCAACTTCTGTAAAGTCCATTCAGAATTTGGGACGTATGTATTGATAGTAATCTTAGCGCTGAACCTCAAGTAGCCAACATCTCTAAATTCTGCTTTTATTTTGAAACCCTTAAAAAGGATCTTTGCACTCCTGAAGTTAATCTAAGGAGCCCAGTAATGAATGCCATCATTCTCTCTAGAATCGATTATGGAAATGCAGTACTCTTAGCAGCACCAACAAAAGCATTTAATGTGACTGCAACTGGTCAAAACGCAGTGATTCGCCTTACGTGTGATCTAAAGAAACATGACTCGGTGACTGCATTGAGAAGAGAGTCGCACTGGCTTCTAATTTATGCCCATGTCCTCTTCAAAGCTATGATCATAGTACACAAGTAAATTTTCTTACAATCACTCTGTTTTTGTAGCTCAAAAATCCAAAGGCATAACGTAAGATCAGACCATCATTTCTTCCTACAAGTGCCAAGAACTCAAACTATAAAATAGGAGGAAGACCATTTTCTGTGGCAGTACTCAAAGCTTAGAATTTTTTACCACTCTCTCCGGAGCTAAACGTCTGTCAACATTTTTGAACAGCCTTGAAAACATTTCTTTTCAATAATTAACAACCTTGTACAGTAAAACCTCAATTTCAGAGTAAGAAAGGCATGTGGTAAATGTCACACTTTACCAAATACACTAGTAATATTACTGTTATAATGCTAGTATTTATGACGATTATATTAATATTTATATTGCCTCATAACTATTTTGATCATCAACCTTATTTGGTACCTTCCCAACACCCCTATCCCTGGAAAGGTCATTGTGCATTCGTGTTAGACCTGTCAGACTTAAGGTGGTCTTCCACCAAACTTTATGCTTTACTCCTCTATTTTTGCTGAGCTCGTCTTTTTTGGGCTTAGGACTCTGCACACTTTACCACTGCTAACCAGTGCTTAAATTGCGTGTGCACTCTCCTTTAAACACAGTGAAATTGGCTTACACCCAATTGGCACATTTCATTTACTTGTAAGTCTCTAGTAAAGTGGTACTGAATATGCCCAGGGCCTGTAAATTAAATGCTACTAGTGGGCACTAATTGAGCCACCCACTTAAGTAGCCTCTCAAACATGTCCCAGGCCTGCCATTGTAGGCTGTGTTTGCAGTTTAAACTGCCATTTTGACCTGGCAAAATATACCTTTTGCCAGGCCTAAACTTTCCTTTTTAATACGTATAAGTCACTCATAGGGTAGGCCCCAAATATCCTATAGGGCAGGGTATTTAAAAAATTTAGACATGTATTTTTAACTTTTACATAGTCCTGGTAGTGAAAAACTCTTTAAATTAGTTTTTCACTACTTCAAGGCCTGGCTTTGCCATAAGATAGTATTGGGTTAATTGATTACACATAATAGGTGATAACTTTCAATTGGGAACAGGTGGGAATGTCAAGTTTGGTGTCTATAGAATTGTCATTTAAAACCCTCTTTAATGGTAAAGAAGGGTTGTAAGTCACAATTCTGAAAATGCCACTTTTAGAAAGTCTGCATTTTCTTGTCCAACCATTTGGTGCCTGCAGCCTGTATCCTGGGTCACATGACTAGGTGTAGCTGGCAGTTGGTCTTTGTGTATTGCCTCCAGACAGTGAGACAAAGGAGTAATAGGTGTTGGCAGGATGGGCCCTCTCTGAGTTGATGAGGGGAAGGAGCTGTCACCTACCACATTTGCACATCACAAAGGCTATGCTCAGCACACCCAAAAAGGGTTTTAACACTATTCTTTTGTGTCTCCAGACAAGCTGGGGCCAGAGCGGGCAGGCAGAAAATTCCAAGTACCTCTGGGGGCGGGAGCCTATAGAAACATCTTCTACTTAAATGTTGGCACAAGGTATAAATAATGGAACCTCAGACCCAACTCTTCAGTACACCTCTGGACCTGTGGATACTAAAGAAGGACTGCTGTGCTGCTTTGCTGCCAGAAGGACTGCTGCCCTGCTTGCTGAGAAGGAAGACTAGATCTGCACCTTTCATCCCAGGCTGAAGTGACTCCAAGGGTCAGCAGACTGACCTCCTGTTCAGAGCTACAGGGACATAACACGCTCCAGAGGCTCCCAGCATCTGTCCAGCTGACCTGCTGCCTGGAACTGCAACTGGACCTGACTGAACCCTGCTGTCCTCTGACAGAGTGAGTTCCTGACCCCCAAAAGGTGCCCGTGAGGTCCTGGGCTCTTGGTGTGGTATAAGTGAGCTTGCTCTCAAAGAAAAAGAGAAATCCTTAAGTTTTAGGCTTTTCCTGACCGCAAACGGGCCTGTTTGCACCAAGATCTTGGTGCCTGCGCCACCCGCCAACGCAAAGTTCCAGTGAACCCGAGTCTTCACGCCACAGCAACCCCTGGCAACACAAAATCTGCACTTTGCAGCCCACAGTGATTGCCATCTGAGTTCTAGCAATGATCGTCCCTGACACCGGACAGGATCTTTGTGCTACAGCAACAACCATCCGGCTTGCTCTTCATGCTACAATGATCATCCACAATGCTCTCTCTGCCCCCTTCACTGTGAACGGAATTCTTCACACTGGACTTTTAAAGGTAACTCTTTCAGTGGGACTAACCCTGTCCCTGTATCCGGCGTGTGCTCCATCGTGGTCAGCCTGAACGTGCAACTTTCACCCAGTCTCACACAACCAGATACCTGTGAGTGGCCCTTTGTGCTTTTAGGCGGTATCCTTACCTGAAATCTATAAAATTGCATATCTCCGGTTCAACTGATTGGATTTTTGTAATTTTGGAGTCAAATAATGTATTAAATATTACTCTATTTTTCTACATTGGTGTGGGATTTTTCTTGTGTTGTATTTTCACTTTATCAGTGTTTGAAGTGCTGCATGAATACTTTACACATTTCCTCTAAGTTAAACCTGAATGCTTTTGTGCCAAGCTACCAGCGGGTTAATTTGGGAAATTGTGGTTGCTGCTTGAGCAGGGTTTGACCCCCTCAACCAGAAATCCAATTTCCAAGTTGACTGTTTAGAATGTTGAGAGCTCTCCACAGGGAGATACTAATGAGGAGAGCTTGGAGTTGGATGAAAATAAAGACTTCTTTCCTTCAGTTGAATCCTTCTTATTTAAGAGTATTGTAATATTGGCGACAAGGACCGAAAGTTGAGCAGGGGACAGCAAGATCTAACTGCACCCATTTATATAAATGTCTCCTCTACGCATCGGGTAGCAGCATCTAACAAAAGTTGAACTGTTCAAAAGAAAAGTTAAGAACATCTCTGAAGCTTGGTAATGTACATTACCTGGATTTCATTTGTACTGTTCATTTAAATAATGAATAGTTAGCCTAAAACTCTTTGTTGAACCACGATGGGCTGCTAATAATGAAAGAAATTAGCATATTACAGAAACAAATCTAAATAGTCACTTTGGCCGTTCATCGCAACTTAGGGAGCCCACACATATAAATACTCACTTTAAAAAATAAATATGTAACTCTTTCTTTTTCAAGCTGTGAGCCAAATCATGAGACGCATGTAACTCCTTCCTGAAGAGGTACTGTGGAGAATGTGAGGGGATTGGATTGCTGACCCTGCTAACTTGCAGCGCCTTCTCCTTTCTGTTGTAATGGCAGTCAATCGCATGCCCGGAGTTAGTCATGGAAACCTCGTCTTGGCTCGTCCTCTAGGTTGTGGAAGGGAGAACACAGAGTTTTAGGAAAATATGTCAGGCGGCCATTTATGAAGGGAGCAAAGTAACTGTATTGTGCAGAAATGATCCGTTATTAAGGAGCACATTTAATTGATGCCTGCATACGGAAAATAACAATTAGAAACACCAGACAAAATTCGGAATAAGACAAATGACATTTTCCTTGCATTAGTCAAACACAGCAAAATGCGTGTACAATAGTGATACACACTAATTGAAAAGTAACTCATTATTGAGTGTATTCATATGGTGATATGCACACCATAAAATAATACCAAGTAACATCTTAAGTGACAAGCACTGAAGGAACTCTGCATGTCAACTTGGTGACACACGCACCTGCTATATAAAGAACATATTTTGACAGCCATATGTACTGATATACAAGATACTTGTTTTATTGTTCTCGTAATAGTTGTAACTTATACTAAGACTGTACAATACAAGAAAGAGACTATAGGCAGTTTTAAAGTATGGCAGCAGCATGCATGTCATAACCGCCACCATTTTTTAATGATGTAGGGTAACCCTTGTTAGCATGGAAAAATTGGATAAAGTTACTTGAATCAAATTTAATAGCCATTGGGTTTGAAAAGTTTTCAGCTGTACATAAACACCACATACTATTACACAATCTGGGCATACAAGGAAAGAAAACATATATACATGTATTAGATTCAATAACTGATGGAGACGAAGGTGAAAATAATACATAATTAGACATATATCAAATTTCAATTAAAAAATTAGAAGACTTCTTGTAAAAGGTGAATGTGTATAAGAAACTGACACAAATTCTTTAGTAGAGTTCAAGGCAGACATGAAAAGGTAACTAATTATATTGCAGAATTAAGAGGTTTATCTAACACATGTGACTTTGGAGGGCTTTGCGATTCATTAGTATGAGATCAGTTAGTGAGATGTACTAACAATTTAACAATACAAGAGAAAATATTGTCTAACATCACCAGCTTAAAAGAAGCAATTGACATTGCAAAAAAGTATATCGCAAACTGCTGAGTGTGTGAAAGAGATGAAGAAAGTGATAGACCCTGTGTTAGAAGTACTCACGGGTAACAAAATTAAAGATGTACATAACAAAAAAAAAAAAACAGTATGCACACAAAAAAAATATATCCAATCAAAAGGCAGTAAAATTTAAATGTTATAGATGTGGAAATCCTAATCATTTGGCAAATAGTATGAGTTGTATTGCACGCCATGCTGAGTGTAGGAAATGTAACAAGAAAGGACATTTTGCCAGAATGTGTAGACAGCAAGTGGCAAAACTAATACATACAGTGGAATATATAAAAAATGAAACTCAAAAAGTAGTTATACAAGTAAAAGATGATGCAGAAAAAGCAGAAATTTGCTATTATGGATGCATAGTATATATGGATGAATGAAATGTAACTATGTTTGCAGATTCATGTTGTCCATTTACCTTCTTAGATCATTAGTTATTTATGGAAACATTTGGTGATATGGATTATGTGTTAGAATCACCAGACATAAATCCAGGAGAGTACAACAAAGATCCTATACCTTTAGGGGGAATGGTTAGAATGCATATTTCATTAAAGGGAAGATCCACAGTGGGAAAGGTGTATATCACTAAGCAAGGTACGAATAAGCAGGGATGAAGACATCAGAAAGAATAAGGGACGATATTAGATGCTAATAATAGTGAACAAGTACTCTTAGTGGATAGATCCTTGAATACAGACCACATATGTAAGGAGTTCCCTAAGTTATTTTCCAATGATTTGGGATTGGTAAAAGATTTTCAACATGAAATAAAATTGAAGAGTAAGGCTGCACCAGTTGTCCACAAGACACGCCCCAATTCCACTTTTGATGAGGGAGCCATTGCAGAAGGAATTAGATAAATTCATGAAACAAGGGAAATTGTGGATTGCTTAGAATGGTAAGCCCCTACAGTAATAGTTAATAAACGTGAGAACAAAAGAATTCACTTAAGTGTCCACCTATGAGATTTGAATACTAACATATGGGTTGAGTGACACCCACTGCCTAGAAAAATATGAGATGTTGAGCACTATGGGAAGCCACTTGTTCCAGTGTCCTAAGTTTATCCATGGTTTATCATCAAGTAGGATTACATCCAAAACCTAGGTCACTTACGTCATTCATTACACCAGTAGAGGCATTTACGTTCAAAAGAATGACTTTCACATTGGCATCTGTGGCTGCAGTGTTCCAAAAGATAATGCAAATAATTTTGAAGGATGTTAGGAACACATTGTGTTTCCAAGATGACATATTTGTTTATGAGAATACTGTAGATGCTCACTTCTCTAAGAGAAGTACTGTCTAAATTAGAAAGGCAGGACTTGCTATGAAGAAAAGCGAAATGTTACATTGGCTCGGGCTCTGTGGAATATTTGGGTCATACCATTTCAAAGGATAGTGTAAAACCAAGAATTAGTTTGCTTCAAGCAGTAAAGAATGCATCATTACCCATGAACAAGGAAGAGTTAAATTCATTTTTAGGGTGGCAACATTTGTAAAGAATGTTTCTGAAAAGTCTAGTCCATTAAGGATGCTACTCAAAAAAGAAGTAAAATTCAACTGGAATGATGAATGTGAACTTGCTTTTGGGAAAATTAAATCATCTATTTGTATGCACCATCTTTAGGTAACTTTGATATGTCACAGAAAACTATTTTAATCACAGGTGACAGTAAGAGGGTCTGGGGCAACCTTGTCCCAAGTAGGTGGAAAAGAAGAAAGAATAATTGCCTTTGCATCACGTTCCCTGAATAATGCTGAACATAATTACTCGAAAATTGAAAGAGACGCACTATTGGGCTACAATACACTTCAGATATTTCTTGTAGGGCATGAGGTTCACACTTCAGACAGACCATAAACCACTCACATACATGATTTCAACAACAGGAGGAGAACAAGCCACTCCAAGTGTTTGTAAGTGGATGTTAGGCTTAGAGAGTTACAATTGTAAATTGTAATTTGTTCCTGGTGTAACAATGTAGCAGCAGATTGCTTATCCTGCATGCCTTTGAACAAAAGGGAAAAATAAGACGAGAACCTGGAGGACAATGTAAATTAATTCTGTCTAATAATATTTGTTTAAAAAACTGCTGAATTATCAAATGAGGGTCATTTAGGCAGGAACTTAATGAAATCTATGGTGAGAGCTCATTACTGGTTCCCGGAAATAGATACATTGATTAAAGAGTTGGTTATGCAATGTGTTAGCTGTGTTTATAGTGACAAAATCAAATATACTTGCAAAGCTCCCCTAGCTCCAGTAGAAGTTCCACTAAACCACGGGACAAGCTGGCATTGGCCATAATGGGGCCTCTGGGCAGTAAGAGTGTACAGAAAACATACATGTTGGTCTTAGTTGATTATCATTCACATTGCATTGTAACTCGTCAAGTTAACACAATCAAAACTGACACAGTAATGAAGTTGTTTGTGATACATTTTATATTGTGGGAATTCCTATGATACTTACTTATTACTGATAATGGAGTACAATTCACCTCAGAAGAGATAAAATGTTCTTGAAAGAACTGTCTATAGTTCATTTATGCACTGCATAAAGCCAATGGGATGGTTGAAAGAGTAAATAGGATGTTAAAAGGATGTTATCAAAGGGCAACTGATAATAGAATTCCTCTTGATATTGCAATTCAAAAATACATTTCTACTCTCACTCTTTTGGGCCCCCACTCTCCACTCTCTCTCTGCCTCTTTGCAACAGTTTTCCACTCTCCACTCTCTCTCTCTCTTTGTACCTCGTTGTGACAGTTTCTGTGACCCTTTCTCCGCTCCCTCTCTTTGTGCCTGTTTTTCCGCTCTCCACTCTCTCTCCTTGTGTCCATTTTTCCGCTCTACTCTCTTTCTCTGTGTGCCTCTTTTTCCTTCTTTCTTGTGCCCGCTTTCTTTGAGCCTGCTACTCCAGCGCTTTCCCGCCTCCCGCTCCTTACCTGCATCTCTTTGCATGCCTCCTCACGCCTCTTTCGCCCTGCCTTTCCTTAGCCCTTGCCCTCTTCCCCCTTTCTCTCTACCTCCTTCCCAGGATCTACTTAATGGCAACTGCAACTGCACCACTGGCGCGCCAAAGGCAAGCCTGTCTATGCCTGTCCGCACCTGGAACGTGCCCAGCTCCACAGACCCTGGTCCAACCGAATGCCACTGTTACACAGCCCCCAGCCTGCACGCACTCAACACCAGACACCGCCACATCAGTTGCTTGCAAGTCTCACCACACTGCAATGTATGACCATTTTCATGCACTAACTACCATTTCACCTGCAGCAACACACACTCCCCACATGCCACACAAGCCTCACCACCATCTGGCATGGATGCTCCTCAACATCGGATTCCTCAGCAAACACACCACAAAACTCTGGCATACCATTGAGAAGCACACCCTGGACATTTTCTCCCTGAGAGAGACCTGGCTAAACCCTACATCAGCACCCACCATCGTCACAGCCATTCCTCCGGGCTACAAGATCTTCTGCCAGGACAGACTGAACAAACCAGAAGGAGGGCTCGCCATCATACACATGGACTCCCTCACCTGTACCACTTCCACCCACGAAGACACACCCTTCATGGAACACATGCACTTCCGACTTCAGACCTGCAACCACGACCACCCGGACCATGCACCACCTTCAGCAATCTCGAATTCATCTTACTCAGCGACCTCAACTTCCATCCCGAAGAGCAAAAAGATCCCAACTCCACGGCCCTACTCTAGAGCCTCGAAATACTAGGATTCACCCAGATCATCCAGTGCCCCACCTTCGACCTCATCTTCACAGCCAGCGATAAGGTCAAGTTCAGCCACCTCAGTCTGCTCACCTCAACAGACCACTACATCATCCACTTCATCATCAATGCACCCCAACCCCCCTCCGCCAAGACCACCAACAAATCTCAGATGTAGCTGGAACAAGATTAAGGACACAGACTGGACCAACACTCTCTCTGCCCAGCAACCAACCCTCACCGGTGACCTGTATGTCGACATCAAAGCCTTCAACGACTGAATTACAACCAGCGCACACACCGTTGCCCCCCTGGAGAATGTCAGACACTCAAGAACCAACTACCAAGCCAGCTAGTACACCGAAGGCCACAGAAACTCCAAACGGCCATGCAAACAGCTGGAGAGAAAATGGAGAACCAGTCAGGACTTCACCACCAGAAACACTTACAACTTTGCACTCAAGAAATACCACACCCAACTTAACGAGGCTAGAAAAACAGTCCTAGCTCTCAGAATAGAAAACAGCTCCAACAACTACAAAGAACTCTTTAACATTGTCAAAGAATTCTCCAACCCTGCAACTCCATCACCCCTTCGCACAACCTCTGTAACAACCTCTCCAATTTCTTCCACAACACAATCCTCAACATCCACATCAGCTTCGACCCCCAATGCAAGACACAAGAACTCATCAACCAGCTGCCCACCACCACCACCAAATCAGACCACCAGATCACAAACTGGAAATCCCTCACCTCAAAAGACTCACTGAATCATGAGAACAATCCCCTACGGGCCCCCACCTACCCATGCCCCCACCATATCTTCAAACTAGGTGGAACTCCAATCAGCTCCCACCTCACCGTCATCATCAACACCTCCCTACATAGTGGAACATTTCCGGACAACTGGACACATGCAGAAATCACAGATCTCCTGGAAAAAACCACAGCGGACCCAAAAGAGCTCAGCAACTACAGACCCATATCACTTCTGTCCTTACTATCCAAAGTCATAGAGAAAGCTATCAACAAGCAACTCTCTGACCATTTTGAACACCACCTACTAGACATCTCGCAGTCTGGATTCTGCAGCAACCACAGCATGGAAACCACTCTCATCACAGCAACTGATGACATCTGAACCATCATGGTCAAAGGGGAAACCGCAGCACTGATAATACTCAACCTCTCCGCAGCCTTTGACACCATCTCCCAAAGCACACTCATTGCAAAACTCCACTTCTCTGGAATCAATGCCCCACCCTGAGCTGGCCGACCTCCTTCCTCTCTGACTGGACCCAGTGAATCAGACTCCCGCCCTACACCTTCTAACGCAAGAGCCTTATCTGCGGATTCCCTCAAGGATCATCACAGAGCCCTACGTTCTTCAACATCGAAATGGCGCCACTCGCCTACGTCATAAGATCCCACAGAATCAACATTGTATCATACGCAGATGATACACAGCTCATCCTCACATCAAAAAACACATCACCAGGACCAACTTCAACACCTGCATGTCTAATGTATCAAACTGGAGGACACAGAACTGCCTAAAACTCAACACAGATAAAACAGAAGTCCTGAACTTTGGGAATAAGAGTTCTCCATGGGACTACTCCTGGTGGCCAACTGACCTGGGTCCCACCCCCAACCCCCATGCCAAAAACCTCATCATCATCATAGACGACAAACTAACGATGGCCAAACAAAATATTTCACTGACTCCCCACTGACACTAGACGCACGGTCACCCAGGCCCTCATATCCATCAGACTAGACTACAGCAACGCACTTTACGTCAGCATCACAAATCAACTCATACAAAGACTCCAAACCTCCTGGAAGGCCACCGCCAGACTCATCCTCAATGTACTCTGCAACGCACACATCACGCCCCACCTCTGAGAACTACACTGGATACAATGCTAATTCCAACTGCTCATCCACGCATTCAAAGTCCTCCACAACATCGGACCTGCCTACCTCAACCACCACCTCAACTTCTACCAACCAACTGCACTCAGCTTCACTCCACCTCGTGTATATACCGTGGATCCTCAGGAGCATGTTAGGAGGACACTTCTTTTCCTATATCGCCGCCAAATCCTGGAACGACCTTCTACATCACATCGGGTCATCCCCATCCCTTCTCGAATTTTGCAAGAAACTGAAGACCTGGCTATTCAATTAGGAGCCTGATCATCCTACTCACCTACCCATTGCCTGGAATACCCCTCAGGTAATAAGCGCTCTCTACAAATCTACATAACATAACCCTGAAAGGAAGATTGCCTGGCACAAAGTTATCACCTGATTGGTCAAAAGGTGGAGAACCAGTATGGGTGAATAGCAATGAGTGAAAGGGTTGTGAATAATCAAGCTAAATACAAGTCAAGATATTATAGACCTCA
Organism: Calotriton arnoldi; assembly: GCA_963921515.1. Taxonomy (NCBI): domain Eukaryota; kingdom Metazoa; phylum Chordata; class Amphibia; order Caudata; family Salamandridae; genus Calotriton; species Calotriton arnoldi. The sequence continues at coordinate 2,810,889 of CAWUFW010000885.1, forward strand.
TGGGGTGAGTTACAAAGATGGAATGTTGGAGATTGGGTATTGTAGGAAGGTAGGATCCTTCTGCATGGTTATCCCCACTTTTTGCCTGGTGGTAAGCAGTTTTTGACTAGTCTGACTGGGATCCTGCTAATCAGGACCCCATTCTCTCTGCTTTCTCCCTTAAATTGTTGTGTTCAGTACTTAGGTACATACCAGATTGGATACTGGGGTACACTTATAAGTCCCTAGTATATGGTACCCATGTACCCAGGGCATAGGTACCCCAGAGGTCCCCCATGGGCTGAAGCATGCATTATGCCACCCATGGGAGACCATTCAAAATGGAACAACAGGCCTGCCATTGCAGCCTGTGTAAGCTGGTGCTAGCACCACTTACTAAAGATATAGGTTTCCTATATCTAGGGTCACTGCACTTAAAACCTATAAGTCACCCCTATAGCAGGCCTTTGCAATCCTGAAGGCAGGGTGCTTGGTTCTAAGTGAGAGGGTGCCCCTGCATGAGCAGGACACCCCTGCAGCCTACGGAGTCCATTCTCCCGGGTTGTCAGTGAAGAAGCTATATACTATATAGAGGGGCACCGCGTAATTACGCGATGACCATCTCGAAAATGGCTGCAACGAATCCTATCATGTTTGTTATCAAATATGTTGGAATCATACCCCCACACCGTAAATGGTGTGAAAGGTATGATTCCAGGCACTGAAAGAGCCCTCTGTTAGGCTCTCAGTGTTCCCGGTGCCAACCTTTTTGACCTGGACAGCACAAAATGGTTGCTGCTGACCAGAGACACATTTCTGCCCTCCTGTTGATGAGCCAAACTCGAGCAGAGGAAGGTGGAACAATAGGCATCCTGTCACAGGGAGGTGTGACCCCCTCCCAGATAGGATTTAGTGTATTGGGACCGGGTGGGTGCGTTTGTCAGCACCAGAAAGTCTGCATGAGGGGCACACTTGGTGTCCCCGTGCATAGTTCAGTTCAAACCAGTTCTGGGAGCCGCTGGCTCCCACTCTGGCACGAAATTGGACAAAGGACATGGAAGTAACCTCCCTCCTGTCCAGACCCTCCCCTGGGAGGGTCCCTTGAATCTTCCCAACCCTTTCCCTAGGGTACTTAAGGGCTTACCTGGGTGTGGTCCCTAGATTCGCCGTGGGATAAGATTCAGATCAGACACCACTTCTACTTCTACAGTCTGGGCACTCTGGACTTCGCTGGACTTCCCTTGGGCTCAACTTCGTCTCCCTTCCAGTCTGCTGCATCATCTGTGCCTGTGTACCATATAGGAACCTTCCAAGGCCTGTGGGCATCAAGGACACCTGAAGGAATCTCCCTTTGAGTGAAGGAGTCACTCCCCTGCATTCGCAGGCACCGCAACTAAGTCGACCGGTCTGCTGATCCTGAGCTCCTCCGGTCTCCAAAGGCTCTGCAATGCAGGTGGTGATTTTCCACAGCTCCTGAGGCCTGCCCTGCCCTCTCACCAAGTTTGAGGACAGTATCCCTCATGGGGGTTGAAATTATCGAACCCCTGTGCACCGCGTCAACTTGCAGTTGTAAAGGCTTGTTGACTTCTTTCCAAGGTGATCTTCGGGCTCCAAGTAGCCCCAACCTCGAGCACCTCAAGTGACCAGAATCTTCAGCCACACCGCATCGTGGCCTGCATCTTTTGGTGAGCTGCTTGAGGTCCTCTCGCGACTCCAGTGCCTCCGGCCTGTGGGTCGACTTGAGGGTCACACTTGTTTCTTTTGGGCTCCCCTGATTGCTCGGGGCCTGCCCTGACTCCCCTGCTGTTGGTGAGTCCCCTGGACTTTGCTGGGCCGACGTTGCTCCTTCTTTGATTCCTGCATTGGTTGCATTTGTCAAGGCTTGTTGGTGCTCCCGCCGGACCCTGCCCACTCAGCACTCAACATCCTTTGTGGGACAGCTCGTGCACAGCTCCTGGTCCTCCTTAGCGTCGCCTGGTCCTCACAGCTGCAGAGTCAAGGTCCTCATTATCCATCCTGCAACACCTGACATCGGAGGGCATTCGTCTTCCAAGTCTCCTGGTCACTCCTGAATGACATAGACTTTGTCCCCTCTGCTTGAAGGTACCTCTCATCAAGAATCCATCCTCGGATTCCACTGGACACTTCTGCCTTCTCCCAAAGCAGCACTTTCCTGAAGTTCTCCATTGGGTTCAACGGCGGTTTCCGACACTTCTTCACACGTATGTACCCAGCTTCCCTGGTGTAGGTAACGTGGGTACTAGAGTATCCACGGTGGGGTGGCTCTCCAACCTTCTGTCTTCCACTGGGAAGGGTCCTTAATCTTTAAAAATCCAACCACGACTCACACGTAGAGTTGTACGGAGCACGCGGTCTTGTTCCCACACTGCACACGCTCTCCGTGGGGTCCCTATCTACTCACCTTGGGTGGTTCCTTGGGTCCCCAGCACTTCTACGTCCTCTCGACATTGTCTTGACCCGAGTCGTTGTTCTTATACCACTTTCTTAGTATATGGTTTGGTCCCCCCCTGGGGCCACTGTGTATTTCGTGCTATTTACTGTGTTTCTTTGCTAAAGTATTGTGTGCATTGTGCATATCTCCAGGTAGGAGATATTTCTAAGTGTTAGAGAGTATTATATAATAAATAAATAAAATTATAAATACTTTGTGTGGTTCTTTTTCACTTAATCCATACTATAAGATTGCATTCTGGTAAAACAAGCTGCTTTACACTCCTTCTGGACTAAGCCTGAAGGCTGCTCTCCACAGCTACCACTTAGAGAGCTTTCTAAGGTTGTCTAAGATCTCTTAAATCACCATAAGGGTTGTCTGAACTGGTGCAAGGTGTCCACTTACATAAGTGTACATCATATACCAGGCAAGCTTCTCACAGGTATGAATAAAGAGACAAGAATGTTCTAAAATAAGGAAATCAGTTTTCTCTAAACCTATGTGTGTAGCTCAGGTTAAGCATAACTTAGTGGTCTTGGACAACTGACAAAAACGGAGTATGGACAAATTGTCTAAATGTAATTTTCCATCCTACAGCACTATGAATCCTATAGAGATGACCACAGTTAATAATGAACAAAGAGAAAGATGACCACCTGCCAATACAGCTCGCCGAGTTCCTGGTTGGCACAAAGACCTTTTAGTGGGTTGAAATGTTCATTAGAAAGGGAAGTGTATTATAATGCTATAATATATCACATGATTGAATTAATAGATTTATATTGCGTCATATCTATTTTTATCATCAACCTCTTATTTGGTATCTTCCCAACATCCCTACCTAGGTGATTGTGCATTCCTAAGTTGACAGTTTAGAATGCTGAGAGCTCTCCACAGAAAGAAACCATTGAGGAGAGATTGGAGTTGGAAGAAAATAAAGACTTCTTTCCTTCAGTTGAAGTCTCTTCTTATTTACGAGTATTGTAATAATTACTCATACAGAAATTACTAGAGCTATGTTGACTGGACATATACTTGAAGCTTAGACAATATGTTTTGCAGATTGAAAATACTGGAGTCTTGCCTGCTGTACATACGTCCACTAATGGAGGCATTAATCCACAAGACTATAAAAGCTATTATAGGAACCGTCACAACAGTTTGAAAAGAAATTCCCTTTTTGGTTGCACCGAAAACACATCAGACAGACGCATATATCCCAAAACAACCCCATTTAAATAAACATAGAATTATGACTATGCGTTTGCCTCTTGACATGGCACCAGAGGAAGAATAGTGCAGAAGCTGGGAAATTATATTCGCTAACCTAAATACTGCCACACACGGTACCTCATCATTTGCAGTAATTCCTTATGATACTGTTGCAGAGATTGTTTCAAGCAATATTAAAGGTGATTGATTCATTCTAGCTCTTACTCAAAGATATGCAAAATTTACTCCTGAGAGTAGAACAGCTGAACTCCTTAGAATTATTTCACAAATATATTCAACTATGGGCCAGGGTATTTTAAGGTACAACGCTTCAAACCCCCAATTGAAATCTAAAAAAGGTGGTGGTGAAAGTGAATCCAAAGTTAAGAAACAGGATAAGGCATCTTCAGAAAAGAAGACATCATATTTTAAAGTAAATCCTATAGGTGAAAGACCAGGGTATGTTATGGTCAACCTTCTTGCCAATTAGCGGTAATTCTTATTACTTGGTAATAATAGTACCAAGTAATACAGGTTTAGTTATATACCCTATAATGAGGGTCAGAAAATAATTCCAATTGCATAAAAGTCACGCTTGTACCAAACTGCTAAGGAAAGGTGCTCTCCTACTGAGAAAATCCTTAATGCAGTTCATATGGCCACTATTAAAGAAAGACCTGTAGCGCAAGGGAAGAGGCTCATTGTAGTGACTCCGGTCTCCCACAGTAAATGCAGAGGATCATTTTAGTGAATCTGGTCCCCACACTACGTGCAACCACTAAGGTCAGTGTACCAAATTCAAGGGCTCTTCATATTAGGTGGGTGCAATAGGGGTCAACTCATACTTCACCCTATATCCAATTTGAATATTAATACATCATTGAGGAATCACAAATTGTGAACTACAAACAGGCGGTACCTTTTACTCCAAATGTGAATCCATTACATCTCTTTGAGACAGTGATCTACACAGATGGTTCTGTGCAACAGGTACCCAACAAAGGTACTCTGCTGCTTGCACAGCAGTATAGGGTGTTTTTGAAAATGGTGAGTTTGAAATCCTTCATACATGCACTAAGCCATTAGGTGATTGCGCTGCTCAAATAAATACAGTGTTGCTCGCTTTACAGAGGATGATCTGAAAGTTCTTACACTATTAGTGTCAGATTCATCTTTCTGTTTATAGGGTTATAATACTGATTTAGACAATTGGAAATCCATGGGATACAAAGATTCGAGAGGAAAAACCATAAAAGCGAAAGCGCTATAGGACCAGGTAGCTTCTATTTGAAGTTGGCTTCCAATTCTAGATGTACAACATACACAGGCACATCCCAGCGAAATGATTCACATTAGAGTTAATTCAGCTGCAGATGAAGCAGCTAAAAATACAGTTTTAAGTTATAAAATTGCAGCAATAACTACATAGCCTTAACAGATGCATCAGCTTCTGAAGAGTGATTTATAAGTACTCAATAGGAAAATCCATAGTAAACATAACTGGGGTTGATAATCGGTATATCAGAATGTAGCAGCTACATTAGATTTAATTAAGACAGCTCATGAGTGGATTGGATCTGAAAATGCAGGCATTTCAGTGACTCAAAATATCTATAGATTGCTACTAGTGGACACTCGTTCCTAAGATGGTTAAGTATTATTTCTTCAGTGTAGAATTTATCAATTGACTATACCTTCTACTGTTGTGAGGCCACTGCCAGTTCCTTTGATAAAATGAACAAATCCTTTTGACACAATTCATCTCAATCATATTGACCCTTTGCCAAATGTTAATCAATATACATTTTTATTGGTAGGTGTAGGTAACTATATGCACTTGTAGGTCTGGTCTGAGCATAATGCAACAGCTTACACAGTTGCAAAAGATTTGTTATGTATGGTTGCTAGAGGAGATCAGGGTGCATTCACCTCAAAGGTATCAGCTGATACCTTATCTAAAGAAGAAACTCAACTAAGTCATCCATTCTCCCAGGGAGAAACTAGCCTGACTGAAGAAGCAACAGTGCTTTTAAGCTAGTCATGACTTTGAGGGTAATAACCAATGGTATTAATTGGTTAAGAAACCTATATAGCGCACAGAGAGTTATTAACAATCTACTAAGGTGGATACTGAGCGTCTGTACACCTTTTGAAATGTTATTTAGAACTAAGATGTTGATTTCAGATCTTCCAGGTCTGAACCATTGTGCTTTAATTGTCTGCAGTACTTGCAAGAAACACATGAAAAGAATGTAGCAAGTTCTACCCTGCCAAACACAAGCATGTTTGCTCAGTGACTTCCAAAGGCTGGTAACCAAGTTTGCAAAAAAATTGCAAATAACCAAACAATTGAGCCATCCTTCAGAGAACCAGCAACAGTAATACTACAAAGGGAACAAGAGCTATGGTTCTGCCACCTTTATCTGGTAAGAGTAAAAACAAGCCAGTTTCAAATGACAAAATGAAGCTTTACCATGTAGCCAGCTCTGTGAGTACTGCACATTTATTCCCCAATGGGAAAGCTCCAACCATCCCCACAGCAATTCCAGATAACAGCTCAAGAACCAATGCCTATCTGTGATCAGTCGTTTTCTCTGGTCCAAAGGACGGAAAAAGAATTTGGAAATTTTTGATGTGCAGGCAGGTGAACTTCTTCAAATTCTAATAGCATCAGAACCAAGTCCAGAACCTTGCAATGACAATTCTACAAACAGTGAGCAAGTAATGCAAAACTATTCTGCTTCCTTTACTGAAAAAGAGGAAAGTTAGGAATTGGCAACAAAAGACCTCTCTGGAACAAAGTGGGTAAAGCATCTTAGAGACTGTTTTGTCTGCATACGTAACCAAGCTTGAGTTATGCGTGGATGTTTGCAGTTGATAGTATTCATACTTTAGATTATATTGGTAATATTTGTTATCAAATGGTGCATGGAAATTTGCTTTTGGGCTTAGATAAGTTGGAGCCTCTCAGTGATGAACTGTAAGTGTATTATTCTTCATATCGTACAACAGTGTGTTTCCCATGTCTACAGTGAACTTGACAGTATTTTTGCTTCAAGATGGAATCTACTGGGAAAAATGTCTGTATTTAAGCCCGGGACAAAAGGTAACTGGTGACATTTCATACACATTCAGGGTTAACCTAGACAACATCATATCACTATATCCTTATAATGGTGACTGTAACATTGAAGTGATTAAGAGACTGTTTAAAGATGTTCAGCCTGGGCGTGGCCAAGATGGCGGCACGGTAGGGCGCGAATCCCTGCTCCTCCGGCTCGCCGCAGAATAGCCTTGTAATTGCCCTGTCCCTTGACCAGCACTTACCCGCATTTCAAAGGTGCCGATCTCCGGAGGCTCTGGCGAGAGGGAGAACGCAACAGCGAGCCGACTGCAAGCCCTGTCGGGCACCAGCTGAAGAGCGCGCTGGGACTGCGGTGTAAGGGGTCGGGGCCGCGAGGTCCATATCGGCGGGACCCACGCTCACAGGTCTACGGGGCGGCCCCGGACTGAGGCAGACCACCCGCAGCTTGCGTGCTAATGCCTGAGACCCCGACGGGGGGCCCTGTGTGAGGCGGTATCTGGATTGGAGGGGCCGAGGACCCGACCTACGTATCGGCTCGGACTGCGCCCGCCATTTTGCGGCTCTCCATGCCCCGGCCCGAGTGAACAGTGGTGGGGCCCGGCCCGACGATCCCTGCTCAACGCTCGGAGAACGAGCGCCCGCTGGTCGGCACTAAAGCAGCGAGAGCCTGGAGGCGGTGTCTCGCGCACCGGGAACGGGCAGCGGTGCGGCCTGGTGGGATAAAGCCTTGCATCCGCCATTTTGGCACCGACCCTGCATCGGGCGGAGAGGCACGGGGGGTGCAGTCTGCAGCCCGCCCTACACACCGAGGTGGTTGTTGGCGATCGAGTACGCAGCCAGGCTCACCAGCAGCTGTGAGCGTTCGGCGAGAGGAGCAGCGGCTTGAGACCTCCCGGTGAGTGGCGCACCGAAACGCAACAGGGCCCAAGCCGCATTGCCACAACATCCGCGTTGTGGGCCTCAGGGCCGGGTGGAGCTGCGGAGCGGATCCTGAGCGGACAGGTGCACTTCCTTCGCCCCGGCGCTTTGGCGGAGCGGCCCGGGGGCTGTGCGCCTCGCCCTGCTCCTTCAAGGGCGCTACACCCAGACACCAGTCACCGGAGGGGTACCATAGGGGGCTCCGCTGACCGCTGCTGCCCGCCCTCTACCCCCCTAACCACGCGTCTGCCTGGGCACCTTGACCCCCTGGACTAGAGGGCTCCCACGAGGGTGCAATTCGCTCCACTGGGGGGGCGGCACGGTCTGCAAACCCCGCTCGCTCGGCGTCACCTTGCCCCGCACCGAAGCCTGCTCACCAAGGACGCACCGGGTGGAGGTGGTGATTGTGGGGACACTTTGGAGCTGGTACTAACTTTTCACTTTCCCTCTGCCCACTCGGGTGCCGGAATGACTTCTGCCCGCGCAAGAAGGGAAAAGTCCCTTAAAGAACTTCTGCGTGCGCCGACTGGGGACACAGAGACGTCCCAGGGGGCATCTAGGGACCAGGGGCACACCGTCTCGGTCGATGGGGCGGATGGACCAGCGACGAAGGCCTTCATGCTGGAATTGTTCACGGACATTAAAGAAGACATCCTTGAGCTGAAGGGCCAGCTTGCATCGGATCTTAGGGAGGTGCGGCGAGATGTTGATGAGGTGGGCGAAAGGGTGGCAGTCATAGAGGAGCACGAATTGGCAAGGGAGGACGACATACACCAGCTGCAGCAGGAGGCCCTCCGCTTGAGGGACCAGAATCTCGACCTCCAGGCTCATGCGGAGGATCTGGAGAACCGCTCCCGGAGGAATAACATCCGCATCCGTGCAGTCCCTTGGAAGGCTGAAGGGGACGACCTCCGGGAGTATGTCTTGTCCCTCTTCCGGCACACCATGGGGGAGGATAGTCCACAGGAAATCCAACTGGATCGCGTCCACCGGGTCGGCCTGCACAGAGGAGGGAAGGCCCCCCCGCCCGATGTGTTGGTCTGCGTACATGACTTCCAACTCAAAGAACTGATCTTGGGCAAGGCCAGGTCGGCCCAGCCGCTCCTCTTCCGTGGGCACACACCAGTCCTCTTTCAAGACTTAGCGGCGTCTACCCTAGCCAAAAGGAGAGAATTCAGAGCAGTCACGTCGCACCTCCGAGACAAGGGGATCCCATACTCATGGGGCCATCCCTTCCGTATCATCTTCAAGTACCAGGGGAAGCTGAGACAGATGCGCTCCCTCGAGGACACCTTAAGCCTGCTGGGTCTGGAGGCGGAGGAGACTCCGAGTTCTCGGGGAGGCCCCTCGGCCCCTGTCAAGCGATCGCCTCCTCGGTGGCAGACCGTGGGCAAATCGTCGGCCTCCAAGAAACCAGCCCCGGAGGAGATGGCTAAAGAGCGCGAGGCGGTGCTCACGACCCTATCTCAGACCCAGGAACGCCCGAATACCCCGTGAGACCATTCCACCTTCGTTGCAGGGATGGCAGCAACGCCAGGCAGCCGGAGGAGCGCAAGAGTGAACCACCTTTCCAGACTTCCGAGACCTTCATTGACGGCCCGTGGACCGGCCGGCACCGCGATTGGGAAGGTCTTCATCCGGCTCACACTCCCCCCCCCCAATTCTCTATACAAGTCAGACATTGGTCTCCTGTTTCACTTGGGTTGAACCTTGGTCATGTTCCCACTGTTAAATTCTGACAGACTTTTGTCATGTTCTTGCCTCATCTTTGTTTTTTTTTGGGTCTGTTGGGTTGGGGTGGGTTTCCTCCTCGATGAGCCTTTTAGTTGCTGTGCCATACGTAGCCCGCACGCATGGGCCCCCTTCTCCCTTCCCTCTCCCGCGCACTTCCAATATGTTCACGCCCTCCTCTCTTCGATATGGGGTTGTGGGCCCTCTCTAAGGCTATACCTGTTTTCTCACTTCCCACCTGGATCTTAAAATAGTCAGTCTCAACGCCAGGGGCCTCAACAATCCGGTTAAACGGAAGGCAGTACTATCCCTTTTAGAAAACTCAGGAGGGGATATTAGCCTCATTCAGGAAACACATTTGCTACTGTCTGATACCCACCGACTACGCAACCCACAATTCCCTCTCCAGTACTGGTCCTCCACCAATAATAAGCGGGGAGGGGTAGCCATATTAGTTGCTAAAAAGTTTACGGGTAAAGTCCTTGGGTCAATTTCGGAGATCAAGGATCGACTGCTAGCACTACGCTTCCAGCTGGGTTCCTCACACTGCACTATAGCTTCCATCTACTCCCCTAATGAACGCCCAGAGAAATTCCTGCTCGAGGCGTGTGCGGATGTCTTGCATTCTCCTGATCCAGTGGTGGTAGTGGGAGGGGATCTCAATCTGGTAATGGATGGGGAGCAGGATCGCTCGGGCTCTCGTTATGGTCATACGGGCGCTCTGTCGGACACGGGCAGGGACTGGCTGCGCGATGCGGGCATCAGGGATGCCTGGCGAGAGCTGCACCCGACTGAAAGGGATTATTCTTATTTTTCGGCTGCGCATAAGACGTATGCGCGTCTTGACCACTTCTTAGTCTCCCCAGCCGCTTGGGCCTTGGTGGCGGACTCCACTATCGAGGCGAGGGGTCTCTCGGACCATGCACACATTACTTTATCTATGCGCTTCCCCTTTGAGCGGGTTGCTTCCACCATGCGCTGGCGCATGCGCGACTCCCTTCTTAGGTCTCCAGAGAATGTTGCGGATATACGGCGCTGCATCACTGATTACATAGCCACAAACACTAGAGACGACACACCACTCGCTTCGGTCTGGGAAACGCTTAAATTGGTCGTTCGCGGCGCCCTTATCGCTAAGGCGGCCTATGAGAACAAGATACGGCGGTCGAAACGGACTGATCTGGAGGCAGCGGTTCGAGAACTTGAAGCCATTCACAAGCGCACAGGCGCCCCCCGGATCTGGCGACAGCTGGAGACAGCGCGCCTCCAGCTTCGCCGATTGGATCTGGACCGCGCAGAACATGCAGTGCTTCGTCTGAAGCACAAGTATTTTGTAGGTTCCAACAAGGGTGGCCGTATGCTGGCACATTGCCTGCGCAGCCAACAAGAGGCCCACTCGGTGTCGGCAATCCGGGATACGGCAGGCCAACCCCGCACTGATGACGCTTATATTGTTTCGACCTTCCGATCTTTCTATAGTTCACTCTACGCGGCTGACCCTTCTTTGCACGCCGATCCCACCAGCTACCTTCGGGAGGCGGGGGTGACGCCCTTGCCGGCAGGAGACGCGGAGGCCCTAGAGGCGCCCATCCAGGTAGCCGAAGTAATTTCTGCAATTGCTAGATTACAGTTGCAGAAGGCCCCAGGGCCCGACGGATTTGGCGCCCTTTTTACAAAACTTTTGCGCTGAACTCGCCCCCTTACTGACCCGGTTATTTAACTCCTTTGCAGATACAGGGTCCCTCTCCCCCTCCATGTTGCAGGCATCCATCGCAGTTATCCTTAAGCCGGGCAAGGACCCGGACCTGTGCGGCTCCTATAGGCCGATATCCCTATTGAATATCGACGCTAAATTATTCTCTAGCATATTGGCTCACAGACTGAACCCCAATATGCCGGGACTCGTTGATCCCGACCAATCTGGGTTTTTCCCGGGGCGGCAATGTGGGGACAACACGAAACGCCTTTGCCACCTCATTGACAAGGTGCATCGGTCAAAGGAAGAGGCCCTCCTACTAGCTGTTGATGCGGAGAAGGCCTTTGACCGAGTGCACTGGCCCTACCTCTTTGCAACCCTTGAGCGCTTCGGTCTGGGCCCACGGTTTCGGCACTGGGTTGCGAGCATTTATAGCGCGCCGCAGGCGGCCGTTCGGGTCAACGGTGTACTTTCCGACTACTTTGCTGTGGGGAGGGGTACAAGGCAGGGTTGCCCTCTGTCTCCCCTGCTTTTTGCCTTATATATGGAACCAATGGCTCAGAGACTCCGAGACAACCCCCTCGCGCACAGTATACCATTCGGTTTAGATCGGCATCTTATTAGCCTGTACGCGGATGACCTCGTTTTCTCACTGGCACAGCCTCTGTCTACCCTGCCGGCTGTAGTGGACGACCTCCAAGTGTTTAGCCGATACTCTGGCTTCAAAATTAACATGCAGAAGTCACAGGTTCTTAATCTTACCGCTACCCCCTCGACGGTGACGACGCTGGGTGCTGAATTTGCCTTTGATTGGGTGGCGGACGGCATACCTTATCTGGGGTTGGTCCTTCACAGCAGCCTTGCACAAACCGCAGAGGTGAACTATTCGGCCTTACTAAAGCGAATCCGCACTGACCTACAGCGGTGGCGGCGCCTGCCCCTGACATGGTTTGGTAGACTGTCAGCGGTTAAGATGAACGTCCTGCCGCGTGCCCTATACCTATTCCAGACTTTACCCCTAGAGCCCCCCCCCCGGGTCCTGGGGCAGATCCAGGCGGCAGTGGAGGGGTTCGTGCGGGGCCCCACTGCGTCACGCTTGGCGAAATCACAGCTTCAGCGCTCTAAAAAACACGGAGGAATAGCATTCCCTAATTTCACTCGCTACTACCACGCCTCCCTCCTCCGGTTCTTGGTGGAATGGAATCGCCCCATGACCGAGAAACACTGGGTATTTATGGACCAGACGGTGGCGGGACATCACATCTGGCGTGATGCATGGTTACCGAGACCGGATAGGGCTTGGGGCCTTTACTCCTCCCCTGTCACGCGCCCCACGATGCTCGCTTGGGACAGAGTCGCCCGGAGGGCTCATTTGACCACTTTTCCCTCCCCCATGACTCCGCTTTTCATGAACCCTGCTTTTCAGCCTGGTATGAACAGGGGAGTGGCTGCTCGCTGGGTTGAGGGAGGTTGTAAGCGACTGGGGCACCTCTTCGATCTTCGGGGTTATATCCCTTTCGGGGAGCTCCAATCGGACTTCCAGCTACTGGCGACGGACCATTATTTACACTCTCAGATGACACACTGGTTATCTGAGTCTGTAACGCGCTCCCGGGCGTACCGTCCAATGTTACCCTTCGAAAAATGGGTGGTTCGTAAATCTGATGATAAGCACCTTATTTCGGAGATCTACTCTTTTCTTACCTCTGCTCTCCCAAGGGCACGCACGGCCGGACAGAGACGTTGGGACGCGGAACTAGGGCGCACCCTATCCGACAAAGAGTGGGAGGATGTTTTTTATCGCGCACATCACACCACATACTCATCAAGCCACTCCGAAACGGCCTATAAACTGGCGACTTATTGGTACTATACTCCTGCTAGGATTTCCAAATGGCAGCCCCAATGTGATGGCCTTTGTTGGAGGGGGTGCGGCAGCCCCGGGACCTTGCTTCATCTTCTTTGGCATTGCCCCAAGCTAACTCGATATTGGGAGCAGATCCTCGATGACATCGACAGGGCTTTTAACACTTTTATACCCCGGCTCCCTGCATACACTATCCTGGGCCTTCCCAACGCGCTCACTTTTCCTCTGCGCTCGCTTCGGGGGCGGCAAATGGCGCTAGCGTTGAACGCAGCACATAGGGTTATAGTGGCGAGGTGGAAATCGGACAAGGCTCCAGAACATATCCATTGGATACACCAACTCTGGAACCTATTGGCAATGGAGAAACTCTCTATGGCATCTGCGGGGAAGTTGGCAGACTATGCTAAGACATGGGCTCCTTTCATAACGCTTCTCTCCACAGAATTCCGCGAACTCACTTGCCCGCAATACCTCCGTATCCTTAGACTGGTTCCGGAGGATACCTCAGTGCTCACTTGATCCTGCATACCCATAGCCTCTCCTGGGTGCCTGGCGGACTGGAACTTAGGATCACTTGGAGCGCGTACCTTCTCACACCTCTTTCTTTTGCTTGGCTCATCGAGGGGGAGGGGGGGTTTTTTGTTCTGATTCTTTTTTTTTTTATGGGTTTTCTTGGCTTAGGCCAGTGTTTAATCTTGGAATACCAGGTGGTGCAGCAGCCCCCACGGCCCGTCCACCGGCTTAGGGGGCCTCTTACTTGCTGACCAGCGAGCGCGCTGTTACCTAACAGATGCTCTAACTACCGCCTGCCTTATGACGCGGCCGGCCCTGATGGGTTGTAGGAGGCTTGCTGTGTTTAAAGCTTTACTGCCTTACAGTTGTATTGCTGTCATTGACTGGCCTGCATATCTGAACTTTTGGCGCCGGCCCGCTGGGATGTAGGCGACTGAAGCTAGTTACCCATTTGGTGTTCTGTCAATAAAAACAGATTTAATACTAAAGATGTTCAGCCTTAGGCAATGTATACTGAAGCAGATCCTAATGTAAATGCAGATAATTACAGGGACCATTTGCGCTACAAGAGAGACTCTGAAATGTATTCGCATTGGTCAATCGATTGTTCAGTAGAAGCACTGAGCTCTACCAGAAATGAAAATGAAAGTATAATGAGTCTTTAGTTAAAGTTATCCTATTTCAGGGATATAAACAGTTCTAATCCGGAAACGTATTACTATAATATGTATAGCTAAGAATTAACAAATATCTTGATTACTAGACACAAATTGTTTTATTAATCTGAGTTCTCAACTGAACATCTACATTATGGTTTTGAATTGTGAAATACCATAATACCACACAGAAGTATCTGAGGATCATAGTGGTGGAAGGCACAGGGTCAGAAATTTCATTACCAGCCTTTTTCTATCCAAGAGATTTTTTGTTTCTGATTAAGACAATTTTTCAAACCACGCCTCATTATATGCAAATGGAAGTCTCCCACACCACCCACAATTGAGGCAAGGTAATGCTCAATGACCACATGGGCCCAGGCAGAAAGCGTAGCCTTACACAGGGAGGACACATTGAGGGTACGCAAATACACCTTAGCTGGTGCTTGGGACACTATACACACACCGACTTGCATTCAGTCACATTACTACCTGAACGCTCGCAGTGACTCTTACACCTACCTTACGAAGGCCGCAGCGACTACAATTCCTTCTACATTGCTCTTCCACAGCATTCCTCATTTGCAAAGCCACAACGTTCCCAGGTATTTTTATTCCAGTAGTAATGTTCCAACATAGGTGCTAGAAAACAGTACATCGTTTACGTGGGCTGGGAATGGCACAGTTTATAGTTCACAGTTTATATATCTATAGTCTTGACGTTTTGACAGTAATCTGCCATGCCCGACTCTGTATTGCAGAATAATCCTAATCCTGTATGCTATGATATTGTTATATGTTGACTGCCATGTATTATAACGATTGTGAATTCGCGCATCATACTATGTTGACCATTATCCGTGAACCTATTATTCTTGACTTGTCCTTAAAGTTATGAACAACTGTACATAATTCTTGTGTATATCACAATTTTCAAGTATACCTGAAATATCATTACGTGAAAAGTATGTATACTGTATGAGAAATGTCAAATACCAATAAACAGATTTAAACAAAAACAAAAAAGAAAATTTTTCAGACCATGTGTCATGGTGTTGCTTCAGAATATTTCTCTGAACCAAGAATACTATGAGGTAATTATGATAACTATTCAGATTTGAAATGGGGGAGAGAGTTATTTGCGTCTGAAATCTGAAATGGTAATGTTACACAATACTCGTACCTTTAAGAAAATGCATTTTTTTAGCTATATTACACCTGGTAATACGTGTTATGAACGCTGTGCAAAAGGCCTTGCTGATCCCATAGGAACTCCAAGGAACACTATATTTACTGACACTTTAGTTAGCACATTCAGTGATGGAAAATTGTCATGAACGGAATACATTTTACTCATTAAAATCCATCACTTAGCACTAAATGAAAACGTGGCTTTTCAGTTGTTTTTGCCGGGACCAAAGGAATCTGAAAGGTCTAAACATGAATTTATTCCATTGATAGCCTTTCTTCTTACGCAGAGATCAATTCACTGCGTAGAATCCTAGAGATTCAACCAGTAAATACAAAGAAAAGATTTTCTGTTGTTGATGGGAATCTGACGCTACAGAATGAGCATATTTATTTATTATCAGAAATGTTTTTGTCCGCTTTTAAAATAATTAAGAAAAGATAAGAGTCTCACTCAAGAGAGCAGACTCAATTTAATGCAATCTTCCAGTTGAAAACTATTAACGAGACAAAGTTGTCTGACGATTATGATCTTACTTCGAACAGCGTGCTATATGTAAGAAAGAAGCGATACCAAAGGGGATGATGGACGGAGCGTTAGAGCAAATCAAACACTCACCCCCAGTCAACTGATCTGGGTTTAATCCATCATCATTCTTTAGCTCACTCCGCCATGTAAGAAAGAAGCAGTGTGTAATTTAGGGTTTGTTCAGAAAATTTTCATCCAGTAACATCACAGAGTGATGTTCCTAATGTCTCTTATCTGATTAATGAGTTATTTAAGAGTTCCAATAATCAAAAAAGACAACGATTACTCTAAGAAAATGAACAATCAAGGTTAGTTTCAAGAAATTTGGAATAAGACTGTACAATTCAATTGGAGTTTTAAGTATGATATGCATTGTGTTTCTGAAGAAAAGTTGGTGTTTATTAGTGCATGACAAGGAGCAAATGATTTAAGGTTTTTATTAAACTGTCAACAATAATTCTGCATGAAGTTTGTAACAAGTCATCAGTAGGCAACAGGGGCATAATAATAGCTTCAGCTATGCCTGAAATGCTTGAAATGAATATTGTTATGCAATGTGTAACACTTAGGGCCTCATTATGATGGGCATCGTTTTGGGCACGAGTCCGTCAGACAAGGAGTCAGCGGTCCCGACAGCCCAATTACAATACGACCGCCATGCAGGCAATCGTCCCATGCAGGCAATCGTAAAATGCTTTTTACGACTGCTGCTTGTGCAGCGGCCCAGGAAAAGGGCTGCTGCACAAGCCGCAATAGTAAAAGCATTTTGCAAACATCCATTCACCGGTTGCCAGGCACCATAGAAAGGACCTAGAATGACAAAAGTTAGGAGGTCACAACTATATACCTGCAAATGCTTGCCTTGCTTGGATGTCTGATTAAGAATTAGGATAGACACTAGTTACTATAAAATCTTAGTTCCAGGTATAAAAGCAACTAACAGACGGGTTTTGAGTTTATTCCTTGTGGTTATTAGTGGGCAAATTTATCTAATTTTCCTTTTTATAACAATACATCGGATGGTTTTACAAATGATATCTAGATCCCCTTTGAGATGTGGGTACTGATATATTTATACATATGTGCGTGTGTATATATATATATATATATATATATATATATATATATATATATATATATATATCACAATCTCCACACTATAGTAAAACAAGGTACCACTACTCAAAATGGGTTGCTGTGTAGTCTATTTATTCATATATGCTGCTGAACCAATGATTTTGGGCGATTGGCTGGGTCACAATGTCCGATGTACTCTTTTTTCCCTTCTACACCACTCATGTTAAAAGACACAGACAGCAGACTATGGTTATCTCATCAGAACAATTACATACATGATACATCTACAACAACTACATTTGGAAACTGACATTTAATTTCTGTCTAAATGAAAAGTATGACAAAGAATCATCATCATTAAATTATTATCATTCAATAGTGTAATAATATTTCTCAAATCAAGCAAAAAGTATTGTAAAATGTCTAACTACAGCCTTGCCCCAGTGGGCTTGTGAACATTTTTGCAAAATTGATTATGGGAGTTTATCTTTTAAAAGTACTTCTGTCCCAGTGTCAAATAACATTTAATAAGTCCAATACAATATTCCAACTCACAAATAAATGTGATCCATTTGTCTTCCACAAATCAAAATCATGCCACATTTTGAATTCATCCTATAACAAAAACGTTCAAGATTAAAAACAATTAAAACTATGAATTAAACATTGCAGGTAAACCTACTGGATTGTTTGAAACAACTAAAGGAATCGAGAGAGAGGCTACACCTATCAATGAGGGGATACAAATTATCCATTAGAGGTATACACAAAGCTACTCATTCAAGTTCAAACCATTTAGTGCCATTGCTCCAAATTTTATAATGTACCTAGATTCTAGCCTCCTGAGAGCCTTTTCTCAATCACCTCCTCTCACATTAAAGGCAGAACGATAGATAACGGAATATTTCAGTTTGGCGTGATCTCCTTCATATATACATTTGGTGGAAATGGCGAGCCACTGGATAATTAAATTCTCTATTTTTATTGACCTGATGTGTTGGAGTATGAGTTTATGTGCTGCAAGGATAGAGCTACCTATGTATTTTTTTGGGGTAAGAACAACTCGAATGTAAAACACATAATCTATTTTACAGTTGCAAGAACCTTTGATTGCCATTTCAACTTTCAGAAATGAAGTACTGAAATGTTTAATGTTCTGTCCATGTCTGCACACCTTGCATTTAGAACATTTTGTAAAAACCTTAGTCTTTTGCAAACACGTTTGGAGACAAAAGATAGATTAACATGAACTAGTGTATCTATCATGGATATGGGTTACCTAAATGTAATCAAAGGCCTGTGAGGGATTATGTCACCTATTGTGGGATCATTTCTCAAGAGGTGCCAGTGTTTATTCATAAGCCTTCTGATACATATATGTTCTGTACTGTATGTTGAGATAAATCTGTGTGTATTACTTTCCAAATATTTCTTCAGATTCCCTTTTTGTTTGAAGAGAATCTTCTCCCTTGACATGCCTGCATCTTTTAGTTGAGGCTGTTTGATGAATAACCTCTACTTTTAAATCTAGTGAGCATCTCTTTAGAGGCAACTTTATATCCTTTTCATGTACTGCAGTTTCTTTTCACCGCAACAGATCCCCTTAGGGGATACTCACCACCAAGGCTCATAAATGAAAACTGATTGCGTGTGGGGTACTATTACCTGCTGTACACTACCTACATGTTAGTAACTGCCACCCTATCCTGTATTTTGACTTAAATATCCAGATAGATTATCTCTGCATCATTGACACTACTAATAAACTGTAAGCTCAAATTGTTGTTAATACATGTTATGAATTCACCAGCCTCATCTTTAGATCCTTCACCTAGTATGCAAAAGGTTGTCAATATAGTGCACCCACATTATGACATGCTTGAACCATATTTCCCTCTGACCATTATATATGTAGTGCTATTAAGAACAATATACTGACCATTGACTCCATCTGGTGTAACTGACTCCATTTTCTGTACTTACTCCATCTTGTGTAACTGTGATCTCATGCAGTTGCAGGGTGAGGAGGGGATGTTTTCGCTCCTCACCATGCAGAGTAAGCTGTAACATGTTGTGTGGGATGTGCGGTACCTTTCAGGGCAGAGATTGTTGTTGCCAGAGAAAATGTGCGGAATGTACAGCTCTGTCTCTGGGCCAAAATACAGGGGCCTGGCCAGCTTCTGTCTTGATCTTGACACAGACCAGTACGGTCTGTGTCAAAAGGGAAGTGAAAACTCTACTTATGACTACCTCTCTGGGCTAAAGTGCAGTCCCGGCCGACCTTTTTGAACTTTTGACTACCTATGGTATTTTGGAATGTCATGGCTCAGATATCCTTCATTATTTTGTCTCTACGTTCGTGTTACTATTGTTGTATATTACTGTTACTGTATATTAATCTTGTTTTACCTTATTGTCGCCCCGTTTGTATGTCGACCTGCTTCTGTAAAGCGCTCTGATACCAGCTTGGGTCATGTTCGCGCTATACAAAACTTTTAAAATAAAATTAAATAAATACGGTCAGCTCGGTTTTTCGTAACAGAAGAAAGGGGGCGAGGTTTCTAGAACCTTCTCCTCAGGTTGAGTAAAAGGTATTAAAAGGCGGGAAATCTTGGCAGCCAGACGGGAGCTCGCTGTGGAACAGACGTGTTGCCGCAGGGAACTTTGAGGGTCCTGATCGAGACTTCTGCCTGGCTGTCAAGGGCTCCTCCAGCCAAGTTGGCAAGAATGTTGAGTGAACAATCGGTGATGTATTTCTTTTACTTACTTTATGTATATAATCTATAAGTTTCTATGCTCCATGTATATATGCCATGCGCTAATATTCTGTTTTTGTGCCTGTTATTTGATATTTGAGAATCTGCATTAACCGATATATATTTTGCCTTCCTTCTGAAACTATTGGATTAATAAATATGTTTGTTTCATTTTAAATGCACCTGAATCTGTTTTCTTGCCATGCCTTAAGAGAGTGCTGGGTCCTGTTTAATTGCCTCGTCTTTAGGGAGTGCTGATTTACGTGTGTTGTTTAAAGGTGCAGCAGTACATTTGCCTCCTCTCGGGAGTGCTGGGTTTAGTTGTGTCCTATTGTTTCAAATCAGAAGCAATACAATATAGATTTCAATATTTCTGTGTGGCCGTTTGCCTGGTTCTAGAGCATAGTGTCCAAGGTCTCTCAAATAAACATGTGTGTCTCTGACAGGTATATTGTGTTGGTCAAATCTAAAAACGTGTATATAAAAAAAAAAATATATATATGTATATATATATATATATATATATATATATATATATATATATATATATATATATATATACTTCCAAACAGGGCTCGCTTTCGCTGGCAGTGTGGTGCTTACTTTTTAGATGGTGCGTTATCTCCTCGGCTGAGCCACACCGTGATAAATCTTTCAGGAATTTCTCCCACTGGAGAACAGATGGAGCGCACTCAGTGGAAGGCTTTTCACAAGTATTTTAATCCGAAATAAAACGGGCTGATTTCTCCATTCACAGCAATCTAAACCAACGCGTTTCGAGCTCCATGAGCCCTTGGTCACGGTTCATCTGTTCTCCAGTGGGAGAAATTCCTGAAGGATATATATATATGTGTGTATCCTGTTTACATTCATCGTGGTTAGAAAAAATGTCAGTGATTTATAATTCTCCAGGGTTAATAAACCTAGCTAAGGCACGTCTTTTACTCCCAACTGGGCTGTTTGGAGAAAGAAAGACCACAACTGTGAATCCTTGATGTCACTGTGTCTCCTTCTTGTTGCTCTCCCGGCCGATATAAGCCCTTTGCTGCCTAAAACCACTATATTGCTATATACACCCTCTGCTGCCTAAAAGCACTGCATCCTTTTAAATTAAAGGGACGGCTTACTCCAAGATTACCACCTCCTATTGGAGTCATTCTTCATTACAAGCATGGCAGTTGTTTCTTTTTTTCCAGCTTGGTAGTAAAGATCTGCACACACCAAATCTCCTCTCTGCTCACGATCCTCGTACCTCCACATCTTCCATGTAATTGTTTTGGGTGCTGCCTTACAAGTGTGCTTCTGCGTGCACGTTTAAAATCTTAATCACCTCAGCCTGCCTCTCTTTACTTGCAGGTAGGCCACTGTCGGGCTTGCTGTGCCTCTATTAGTCAAACTGCATATATCTTGGCAGATGGCTGGCCATGCCTTGCGGTGCATTCTTAATAATGTTGGATTCTGGTGAGTGGTAAAGGGCATCTAGTAGGGTATTCACGTTTGCAAAGCCTGGTACAGAGAGTGTCATATCAACATAGTTTTAGATGGGGACATCTTGGAGAGGGGTCTCTAAGGGGCATGATAGTTGGGCCTAGTGTTCAATTTAGAAACAAGTAGCTGTGGCATAAAACCATGCACACCTAACATGTTACCCTGTACATCTATTATCTATGTTGTGCTATACTGCTGATACCCAGCTGCAAAGTTCCCCTCTTTCATGTAGAAGAGAATTACAAAATACAAACTTAGGAATTGGGGTGCACTCAATTCAATTTGTATGGTCAAACAGTTACAAAAATGATGAATAAAGTACTCTTTGAATTTGGATGATTAAGTAAAATGCCTCTTTTTATTTCAATCTTTCAATGTTTCCACACTTATTGGCAGACCAGTCACGGTGATCATCAGTATAACAGGCAATGCGCTTATTTTCACATACTAAACTTCTTCAGGCCACTCGTCATCATTTTCATGTTTTTCTTGATTGCAACCACACTGGAGTGAAAGTAGTACAGACATTAAGGGGCCGATTCCGATCTCGGCCGGTAGTGCTCCGAAACGGATTCGGATTTACCGGATCCGATTCGGAGCCCTGTTTCCCGACCGAATCGTACGCGAGTCCGGCCGAGTGAGTACGATGCGAGCGCACGCGAAATCGCCGACCGACTCGTTCACGGGTCCGAACCGCACCGAACGACTCGCTCGCACTCGACTCGCACCGCGCTATGGAGACGTTTCCCGGCCGGGTAAGTACGATGCGCGCCGCGAGCAGTCCGACCGACTCGCGCCGTCCGGCTCGAAAGAGCTGTCGGAGCCGGACTTTGGGGGCCCGCGTCGGACCCCCCTGTACGCGTAGGCGCGCGAGTCGCACACAGGGGGGAACCATGGGTCCCCCCTACCTGTGCATGTACGCCGCGATGCGCATGGACGCGTACCCGCTGTAGGGGGCGCCCTTGTTCGCCTCGCACCCATTGAGTCAATGGGAGCCCGCGTACGCGTTGTACGACCGGCTCCCATTGACTTCAATGGGAGTCCGACCGAATCGAGTCCGATAGCATGCGAATGCATCGTACTCGTCCGGTCGGACTGCTAGGGTCCGATTCGGTCGGAATTCTCTCCGGGTCCGGCTCGGTCGGAGAGATTTCCGGCCGGAATCGGAATCGGCCCCTAAATCTTAATCAGCTCCAATAATGTAGATGTTTGGGGAGCAAGGACTAGTATGATAGAAGTGGTTACTGTGATAGTATTCAGCCAAGGCTCTGGTAAGGCTACCACATAGCAGAATACGTGCAAAGATGTTAGTAGTGATGAGTGTTGCATAGAGTGGAATGGTACAGCAACCTTGAAGACTAGACTGACGCTTCTGACACAGGTGCTGTTTGTGTGGTTCAGGGACATGATTGTGAAGAAGTTTGTGAGTGGTGTTATTGCACTGGCAGTGTCTTGGCCACCTTGGTGCCCAAGAACCACTGTACCGTGCAGGGTCCCGCTGTTCCTGGGTTTCAGGAAACACAGGATCCAGCTTGTAGCTGGGCGATGTGAATTTCACTCATTTGGGGCAGCTTTGCTTTGTGCTCCTGGGTTCTGGCTGTTGCTTCTTGCTCCTCCAGTTCCAAAATGACAATCTTCTGCCTGAGGGTTTGCAGCTGCCTTTTGAAAGCTGCTCCATAGCTAGTCTGGTTCAGGTTTTTGTCCCTGTTTCTTTCCCTTTTCCATGAAAGCTGTTTCTTCCTTAATTACTTTCTGATTTTCCAATCTTTTGTGTTTCCTGTTGTGTGATGTTTGATGTCATTTCCTTTTCCCGTTCTTTTACTATATAAAGGCTTCAGACTGTTTGGAGGGAGTGTCGCAAAAGAGCTGTGTTCCTTTGTTTGTATTTTGACCCTGACTCCATGCTCCTGAAGAATTCCACAACTGGATTCCAGATTCCGGGTTTTCTTCAATCCTTTAAAGTCATAATCCTGCTTGGTTTTTTATGCCTTTGGGTTTTAACACCTGAGAAGGCGACAGCATCTCTAGTGCACTTGCCTACCACATATTCTAGTGTGTGGTGACACAGTGGCTCGCAGAAACAGTCGCCTGTACATCGGATAGCGGAAGAACCAGACCCGAATTATGGATACGCGTCCAGACCTTAACAGGGGTAAGTATAAGATGTTTGATAAAACTAGGCAAACCATGTTTCTGTGTGCATCTAAGTTATGGGTGGTGATGGTGTCAAGAACGTCTGCAGATAACAGTCGAGAAGGCACTGTGCAGGATGGGAATGGGCTGACTGGAGTAGGAGGTGCACGCTAGGTGCATTAAAGTAAGGGGTTGTGGATTCTATGTAGGATGTTGATGGTATGGTGTATGGTTTTTGATAGGCACATGATGTTGACATGACTGAATGCTTTGAATAGGTGTTCTGGCCGTTTCAGAAATAAAAGATCTAACAGGTTTCATCCTTACGTTCATCTTCAGTTATCGGCTAAGGATACCATGAGAACCATTTATTAAAATGCAAGGGCATAAACAAAGTGACAGCATTTGGAGCTGCTTCATATTGTAGGCTTCAGTGCTGCAGATTATATACAGTGTTAGCATGGCTTTGTCATCTCCATCGTCTACCTGTTTATTCATGGTCATTCCTTCTTAGCATGACTTATTACACTGTGAGAGGAATGACCCTCACACAGGGAATGCACAATATTTTGAGACCACTGCCTATGTGCTGGTGACCTGGTCTGGCTGGACATTTATACAAGAGATCCACTACAGGTCTTGGACCAGTAGATCAACTGTCTCAAGAAGGAAATACTTTTATATGGTGAGCCACAGCTCCAGGAAGAGCTGAGAGAGTGAGAACTATGGTTCCCTATTCTCCAAGTAGTGCTTTATGTCTGTGACACAACATAGTATAAGTACTATGCCGTGGATTCAGTCGCTGCTTTGAGCGTGAATCCTGGATTTAGCTTTGGACACTTTGAGAGTTTGAAGATCAAGAAGGATCATCTTAGCCGAGGATGTGGACATTTCTGAGACCTGCAGCCACAGGGAAGGCAAACAAGCACGCTCAACGAGTATCACTCTGGATAAGTACAAGGGTAGTGCCCCAGACTTTGAAGCATATTATACTTCATCGTGGGCACTGGACCATAAGGGCAAAGCATGAGGCCCTGAAGGAGATGCACTAGTGGACTGAGCTCCCATCAGAAGCACGTTTTTTGGAAACAAATACAAAACTACCAGAAAAAAACATACTGAACTCAAAACAATATTTCCAGAGAACTGAAAAGAATCAAGTGAAGGACACAAGAAAATGTGGAGTCTGTCGGAAACTTAAAAATTGGTATCAGTAATTTCAATTACAAAATGAATCAAGCGCCATGATGCTCCCCTGAGTGACAGTTGCGCTCTATAAATTTCTATCATTCATTCATGCATCAATAAAGCTGCAAAGGAGGACTGGGTGTGCACATTACAATCATCTGTTCAGCTCAGCAAGTGAAAGTGCAGAGAACACAGCAGATTACATATTATTTGCATGACAGGGACATGGGGTCTGGGCTGGACATTGTGAACGTGAAGAGGATTTCTTGGTAATCCAGAGGCAGGCATTGCAGCTAGTGCAGTGTATGCGTCACAGGAGTAGAAGGGGCGTGTAGGGAGGGTGTGTGAAGGGCGATCAGTGTCACGTGTTCACCTCAGCCAGCTAGATTGACGCAGATAATGTAGTAGTAATGCGGTGAGGAAGAGAAGTGGGCGTGGCATGTCATCAGGACATAATCAATGAAAACGCCGTGCTCTGGGTGTTCAAGGAGCTGCCCCTACTGATGTTTTAGTCTTTGTTGGTTGGACAGGGAAGTTGCAGAGTGTCAGTCACATGAAGAACGCAGAGTCAGTGACAGCAAGGGGGGAACCACAGCAAGTCCTTTGGAGCCCCCTCAGCTCCCTCACCTCTCACCAAACTGAACAAAACCACTTAAGGTCTGGATCAGTCTTTTTTTGTGTTTCATGTTGGTCACCATGCTTCATTTCAAATGAGTCATAAACGCAGACTCGTTCTTTACCACAATGCCCCTATTTACTTAAGAACGGAACACACATGACCTAAAAGGTTCATGTTTAACGTCATCAATGAAGTATTCATCAGAGAAAGTGTCATAATTCCCCAAAAGGTTCTAGGTGCCACCAGTGGCTTCTCTGCTTATCAGAGGTCCGTCTTTTTAATGTTCTTTATGACCACATTCTGGTACCATTTGAGAATTTGGGGTGATTGCCACTTCACTGCACAATACGATTCTCGACGGCAGTGAACGTGACTTTTTAAGTGTTCTTAGTGACTTTTTCATTGTGCTTGTGCTTAGCACGGAGTAGAAACTGTTCCCCGCCTTGTGCAGACTGCAGCAAGTGAAGGCGGTCGGCGCTTTGGAATCACGTCCCTGCAGCTGATGGTTCCCGCCTGCCGGGCACTCGTCGGTGGGGCGAGATTCACTGCTGGGCTTTGCATCTTTCACCTTTTCCTCCATGGCACGAGACAGCATATAGCTGACCTTCCTCTGATGAGCCAGCGCTTCTTCTTTGTCATTCAGCTGTTAAAACAAGATAAATATGATTTAAAATCTGATTTTATACATCATTTGCACCAGGTGCTTATCGGTTTGCTTTGCGTGTGGTGCTGAACACTTATGCATAAACATTAGCACAATTATGTTAATGTAACAAAAATCTTCCCAAATGAAAGGTACGGTATACGGTAATCTTCATGGTGAAACCGTGTCTTCCTTGCCACAGTACTTGTTAATTGATGACAAGCGTCATCTTTGTGGTAGGCACATTTGCCATTAAGTGTAAGAATGTTGCTACCCTCAAAATAACCCCGTATGATTATATACATTTATTGATATTTCATATTTTTATCACAGAACTCCTGAATAGCTCTTTCACCTTCCCGGGTATACATGGCCGTACTCAGGTCTCCTTTGGATAAGTAAGTTCTGCCCCTAGAGCTGCAGGTTGAGTAGATGTGTAGTGGCTGTGTAGGGTGTTGAAAGGTTGTTTCTGTGCTGAGGTAATGTTGGAAGTGTTTTCATGTAGTAAAAAATGAACCTCTGAGATGTTGTTAACGTGTTATGGGACGCCGTGCACGGCTGTGTGATGGGTGAGGGTATGTGAGAGAGTAAATTTACTCTTACACTTTTGAGTAAATTTGTTACGTTTGACTATTTACGATTTCAGAGTGTAATTTTACTCAAAGTGTAGACTTTCATTTCTCCAACCCCTGACACCAGGCGGTGGAGCCAAATTAAGGAGTCTGAAGTTACTACATGTAAATTTTAACATGTAGGCAGAGATCTTCGTCACTTTAGTGAACATTTCTGCCACCACAATTGAGCTCTCCTTCCAGGAGAGTGTAATTATGTTACTCACTAAAAATCATAAGTGGAATGCATAATATTATCATATCACTGTTCCAAAGTAACACGGATAATGAATTACAGAAATACAGGAATGATTTTTGTTTTGCAAGAATGAAAAAGACGGGCGTGCCTAGAAAAAAGTATTTCTTTATATCTTTGTATGTAAGCAATGTTTCTGTGGGTGGTTGGGCACAATTATCTGACTATGGCTGTCAAGCCGAAACGCGTCATTAAACTTCATTGTGGTGAAAAACACATTATTGAGTGCAGATGTGTTCATTTGACAAGGAGGAGTCATCGTTTGGTGTTTAATATATATATATATATACATATATATATATATATATATATATGAACCAAAACACTGTCTCAGTCAAAACACAGAAAGAAACCCACCCTCCACGATATCGTTGCCGTGAAAGTTTATTCAGAAAGGCTTACACCTATAATTATTTTAACATTATTTCGTACTGGGTGTTAAGTCCCTACCCCGATTATTTTCTATGAGAGTGTGTTGCAGACCTGCTGGCGAGTGGCCATGTGTGGTGTTAGACTTACTCCAACTGGGCTGTAGCGTATTTACTACTTTTGTCACCTTTAGGGCAGTAGTAAGTTTAGAAGTGTAGTTTGTGAATAGCAACGGTCTTGCATTTTTGGGGGTGGGTAATTGTATTAGAATGCCCCTCCCTAAACTACTCCTTACCCTCCCTAAACCCCTTCTTATTTGCCTCTAAACACCTCCCAATCAGTGGTAGATGAACAAGTTACTTACCTTGGGTAACACTCTTTCTGGTGGATACTCTATTTAACCACAGATCCCTTGCCTTGTGAATATTCCCCAGGCGTCAGACTGGATCTGGAAATTTCAAAGCAGTACTCCTCTGGGCTGGTTGGTAGCATTGTATGGCTCCGCACTGACGTCGTTCAGCTCCACATCAATGTCGTTCCGCTCGGTAAGGGACGAGTGGAGCAGCACATAAGCACCAGCCATGTGAACTGACAACAGTTGCTTTTTTAGGCTGTCCGTGCCCTCAGACGCTGAGCCCATCAGCACATTGGTATGACCAGTGTGCAGATCTCTAGATTGGGACCTTTTTAGATGGAATAGACTCTAGGTCAGAGAGCTGAGAGGTAGGACAGCAAGGACCCTGCAGTTAAGTATCCACCGGAAAAAGCATTACCAAAGGTAAGTAACTTGTTCTTCTGATGGATATTTTTAACTGCAGATCCCTAACCTTGTAAATAAATACCAAAGGAGTACCACCCCAGGTGGTGGGTTAGAGAACTGGCTCATACCAAGAAGTCCAGCAGCACCAAGTGGGCAACATGCCCATTTCGATGGACCTGACTAATGCTTTGAAAATGTGTGTACGCCCACAAAGCCACCTAACAAATTTCCAGAGCAGGCACTCCATGTACCAAGGCAGTGGTAGCTGCTTTAGCTCTGGAGGAATGAGCCCATAGGCTTTCTGGAGGCTGCTTCTTGGCCAATGCATAGCAAATCTTGATGCAGAGCACATCGTAACTGCCTTGTCCTTCTTTGCACCAGCAAACCCCACTAAGATCTGATCGTCCACTCTATATTCTTTGGTGAGATCAATGTAAAAACTGAGTGCCCTCTAGGGAGCCCTACAATAGAGTCTCTCTCCCTCTTTTGAGAGATGAGGCACAGCAAATAAAGAAGGAAGGGGGATAGCCTGTCCTGCGTGAAACAGTGTTACCACTTTTGGTGGAAAAGAAGCTTGAATCCTCAGCACCAGCTCAACTGGGAAGAATGTGGTATAGGATGGTTGGACAGAGAGAGCCTGAAATTCGCTCAGATGATGAGCTGATGTTATGACCGCTTTGAGGTTCAAGAGATGTAATGGAAAACTGTGCATTGGCTCAAAGGGAGTGCACAATAAAAAACGTAAACATCAAATTCCTCTGTCAACACAAAGGACTTCAGTGGAAACAAATGTTTCAAACGTTACAAAATTCTCATCACAACGGGAAATTAAAACAATAAAGGTTGATCCAGCAACCTCAAACAAGCTGACAGAGCCGACTAATAGCCCACAACAGTGCCCAAGCAAGTCCTTGCTGGGCCAGGGACAAAACAAACAACAAAACGTAAGATAACTTCTCCTGCAGTTGGTCAATCTGGTGGGTGCTGCACCAAACCACAAATTTGTCCCAACCACTGGTATACACTGATTTTGAACATGAACGCCTCGCTGCCAAAATGACATCAACAACCTCAATAGGAAGGCCAAATGAGGACAACTGCCACTGCTCAAGATGAAGATTGCGCAGGCCTGGGTAAATCACGCTGCCCTCCTATTGCGACAGAAGATCCTCCAAAAGCGGCAGTTTGATCAGAGGACAGATACTCATGTCTGAGAGTTCCAGGTACCACACTCTCCTTGCCCAAACTGGTGCCACTAGGATGACTTGGGCCTGGTCCTTCCTGATCTTCTTCAGAACTCTGGGCAGGAGAGACAGAGATGGGAATGCATACAGGAGTCCGAGCTCCACTCCAGTTGGAAATCGTCTCTGAGAGACAGCCTCCTTAGAACTCCAATTCACGAAAGTGATGATACTGTGCTTTCTCTGTGGTGGCAAACAAAATCAAGCCAGGGTTCTCCCCATTGATGGAAGATGCCCTGTGCCACCTCGAGGTGTAAATGTCATTTATGGTCTACTAAGCATTGGTGGCTGAGTATTTAGAGATCCCACCAGGTTGTTTACCACCAGAAAAACTCCATGCCCTCCAGCCACTTCCAGAGGAGTAGAGCCTCCAGGCACCGGACCCAAGCCCCAACCTGTCCTGCTTGTTGCAGTACCACATGGCATGTGGTGTTGTCTGTGAGCACTTGCACCAGTCTTCCTCTGATGATATCCAGGAAGGCATTCAACAACAAGCAAATCGCCCTCAACCCCAACAAACTGATGTGGAGTTCAGCTTTCGCCAAAGGCCTCTAATTTCCACAACCAGTGTCAAATTTTGGTGGTCTAAGAAGTGGTCGAAGTTTAGCAGCCACATCTAGAGGTTTGCAATCTCCTCTGAAATTTGAATGCAATCTGACAGATTTCCCTGGTTCCGTGCCCACTGGGACTTTAGGTCCCACTGAGCACAAATATTCCATCGGGCATATTTCACCAGCAGGAGGCTAGCAACCCCAGCAGCTTCAGTGTAATCCGCACTGAGACCCAGAATAGAGGCTGAAACATCGGGATCATAGCCTGAATGTCCTGGACTCTCAGCTTGATGGGAAAGGCACAAAACCATACAGTATCCAGAATGGCTCTGATGAACAGGAGCGTCTGAAAAGAAGTTAGGTGTGACTTTGACATGCTGATAGTGAACCCCAACAAATGTTAGGAGGTTTGTCGTCGTCTGGAGGTGGTTAACAACTGCCTGGGGCGAGCCCGCCTTCAGTCTGTCATCGAGGTAGGGGAAGAGAGGCATTCACAACCTCTGAAGATGTGCTGCGGCCAATGCCATCGCTTTCATGAATACCTAAAGGGCACTGGTGAGGCCGAATTGAAGCACTGCACACTGAAAATGCTTCTAGCCCACTGTGAACTGCAGGTAGTGCCTATGGGCCTGCAGGACAGGGAAATGGAAATAAGGGTCCTGTAACTCCAACACCACGATCCAGTCTCTGGCGTCTAAGGGACATGACCTGGGCTAGCATGAACATCTTGGATTTATCCTTCTGCTGGAAGCCATTGAGTGGGCAGACATCTAAAACAGGATGAAAGCCTCCATCCTCTTTGGCACCAGGAATTAGCAGGAGTACCATCCAGCTCCTACTTCCGATTCCTGAAACCCCTTGACAAAAGGGCCTGCACTTCCTGCTGCAAGACGGACAGATGGCCCTCCGTCAGCCTCCCTGATGGTGGTGGAAGGTGTGACGGGTGGAAAGAAATGGGAGTGTGTATCCCCGATGGACGTTTTGGAGTATCCGCTTGTCTGAGGTGATGGCTTGCCACCCCAGGAGGAAATGTCAGATCCTACCTCCAACAGGGTGTGTGTGACTGAAAGGACACACTAAATAAGTTTTGCGAGTGCAGCAGCCGGAGGGGCAAGGGAATGAGCTGCCTGTTGTCTCTGACGGCCTGTGTGTTGCCCCTATAAGCCACAACCTCAGCCATAAAAAGGCTGGAAGAATTGTTGGGTTGGCAGCAGAGTTGGAAATTGGCGGTGTTGAAACCCCTACCGCAGCATCAAAAGGGGCGAAATTGTTTATGGCACTGTATGGATGGCGCAGACAGGCCCAAAGATGGTGCTGTGGCCTTACTTTCTTTTGATGTTCTTTAAAACATTCCAGGGCCAAGTCTGCCTTCTTGCCAAAAAGGCAAGAGCCATTTATTATTTATTTATTTTAGGATTTTATATAGCGCACAGCTACCCCCAACGGGGGTGTCCCGGCGCTGAAACAGACGGCAGATGAAAGGTACAGATTGGGAGACTAGAGGCAGGTGGACAACCAGGTCTTTAAGGCACGTCGAAAGATGGGTTCTGACTCAGAGGAACGAAGGGAAAGTGGCAGGGCGTTCCAAATTTTGGAGGTGATCACTGCAAAGGCTCTGCCACCCATTCTAGACCTGCGAAAGCGGGGGGTAGCAAGGAGACGGAGATGGTTGGATCTAAGCGTCCGGCTGTGTTGATAGTGCTTGAGTCGCGCTCTCAAGTAAGCAGGGCCATGTCCATGGAAAGCCCTGAAAGCCAAGGTGAGAGCCTTGAATTCAATCCGTTTAATCACCGGAAGCCAGTGGAGCTTCCTCAGATGGGGGGTGATCGAGTGGCGAAAAGGAATTTTACAGATTACTCTGGCTGCCGCGTTTTGAACAATCTGTAGGCGCCTGATCAGGTAGGCTGGTGCCCCAAGATAGAGACTGTTGGCATAGTCTAGATGGGAGGTAATTAAAGCATGGAGTATGGTCCGGCGGGACTCCAAGGGGAGGAAGTGAAGAAATTTACGAAGCATGTGAAGCTTCCCAGAACAGGAGGAAGACACCTGTCTAATTTGGGTTTTGCAAGACAGATCATTGTCAAACCGGAAGCCAAGGTTCCTGGCCGAGTCCACAGGCTTGGGTGGAGGGTTCATCTCAAGTGGCCACCAGAGCGACGGGGGGGGGGATTTTTTTGTTGAATAAAAGTACCTCGGTTTTGTCCGAGTTTAGCTTAAGAGCTTAAGAGTATTCAGTGACATCCACAACGAGATGTTACTCAGGCATAGTCTAAAATTAGAGAATGCCGTCTCAGAGTGTTCTTCAAAGGAAAACACCAGTTGGGTGAAATCGGCGTAGGAGATCACCCTCACCCCACAAGATTCAACCATAGCCGCAAGGGTGGAGAGGTAGACATTAAAGAGGAGAGGACTCAAGGCAGAGCCTTGGGGGACCCCACATAGCAAGGGTTTTTCGTCTGAGACAAAAGGAGGGAGGGAAACTTGTTGGGTCCGACTACCCAGATAGGACCGGATCCAAGACAGGGGTGTGCCTTGGATCCCCAGGTGGTTTAATCTGTCTAGAAGGATAGGATGGGAGACCGTATCGAACGCCGCGGACAAGTCAAGGAGCACTAGCATGGCTGCTTTGCCTGAATCCACGCATTCACGGATGGTCTCAGAGACTTTGAGGAGGGCGGTCTTGGTACTGTAGCCGGATCTGAAGCCGGACTGAGAGTCATGGAAAAGGTTACGGGATTCCAAATGGCTGGAGAGTTGTTCCTGAACTAATTTTTCAAGAATTTTAGCTGGTGCAGGTAGGAGGGAGATAGGTCTATAATTTTTATATACAGTAGGGTCGGCATCAGGTTTTTTAAGAATAGGCACTAGAAGGGCCTGTTTCCACACTGAGGGGAAGGTACCAGAGCAGAGGGAGGCGTTCCAAATCTGGTTTAATGGGGTATTGATGAGTGGGGCTAAGGCATTGAAGAAGGATCCTTGGGGGAACCGGATTTGCACGTTAACAGTTTATGAAGTGAGGTATCAAAAGAGATGGGACGAAAGGTGGTCAGAACATCATTGCCGGCCGACTCAGTGGCAGGGGCTGGGATGTGAAGTGAAGGGGCAAACGATGAATAGATATCAAGAATTTTGTCCTGGAAGAAATCTGATAGCCCATTGCAAAGATCCAAGGTAGGAGGCACTGCACTCGTAGTGGCAGTAGACTTAGTAAAGTCTTTAACAATTTTGAAAAGAGTTTTAGCCAAATTGCCTGCAGAGTGGATTTTATTAATAAAGTAATCTCTCATCGTAGAGCGTTTGAGTTTGTGGAAATTTTTTAGGGCAGCTTTATATACTAATTTAGCTGTGGAGTCGTAGGATGATCGCCAGCTGCGTTCCAATTTCTTACAATGGCTTTTCTCTACCCGGAGCGCAGAAGTAAACCAAGGGGCTGATGGTTTTTGTCTAAAAGAGTTTGTGGATTTGAAGGGGGCAACAATGTCTAGAGCGGAGGTTAGCCAACTATTAAAATTTATGGAGTCAAGATCAGGGTCACCTGACAGCTGAAGAGGGATGGAGGGGAGTGCAGGGGACATGCTATTGCTAGTGAATTTGAACCATTTCCTTCTGCTTTCCAAGTTATAGGGAGGACTGGAGGTCCGTGGAGGGAGTAACAGGCTGAAAGGAATTAGGAAATGGTCAGACCAGGTAAGTGGTAAGGGGGGGGCTGAGGTCAGGTTGGGATTATTTGTGAAAATCAGGTCTAACGTGTGCCCGGCCGAGTGCGTAGGGCCATAAACCAGCTGGGTCAGATTTAGGCCATCCAAAGTATCGACAAGTTGACGGGCTTTGGTGCAGTGGGTGTCGCGTCTGCATGTACGTTGAAATCTCCTAGGATCGTGAAATCATCAAATGGCATATCCATCAGAGATGCTTGGACATCCCAGGAGAAGCCCGTCGACCTTTTCCAGGCATGGCCCGAAGTGCCACACTCGTACCAATCGCCTGACCTAAGCAGTCGGTCGTGTCCAAGCCAGAGTGGGTCACAAATTTAGCTGCATTGGGGCCAACCTGGATGGCTTGGTTTATGGGTGCCCTGAGGTCATCTGGAAGTGTCAGTAATTCCTGGGTCACCGTATATCATAGGGCATGGGAGCAGCACCCTAAAAGACAGCTGGCATTTATAGATCGCAGAGTAAGGTTTGTGTAGAAAAAAAGATGTGCTTCCCAAATGTCTCTATTCACTAAGAAACACGCCCAGGTGGGGTGGTGGGAAAGGGGGTTGAGATTCAGCTTACTGGTGGACGCCTGAACCACCAAGCTCTATTGTGTGGGATGTTGTGTAAGAAAGACATGCTCGCCTGGTGCTGGTTGATGGCGCTGAGTGACCTGCCTATTGACAGGTGGTCCCAAACATGGTTTTGCCCAAAGGGGTGTCCATGTGGGCCTCATTAAATGGTGATAGAGGTTCTATAGGTGCTTAACCAGGCTGGAGTACTTATGTAAGAAGATTAGTCTTCATCTTCATAGTAGGCAGTTGTAGGTGAAGTACTTCTGCGGCCCTCCGCGTAATTGTAGCGAAGGAGGTGCCTTCTTTGGTGGCAGAGACAGGAGGAAACGTAGCCAGTATTTGGGAAATGTCCAGGTCACAGGCATCTTGTAATGCCTCATATCAGTTTTCCTCATCTTACTGGGGAACACAATCATCCCCTTCATCAAAATTGTCATTGTCCAAATCAGTGGTGAAAAGATTATGCCAAGTGTGGGTCCTATCATATTGTAAGGGCAAGCTGACAGAAACAGAAGCATTGCCAGCTCGCTGGGACTGTCTTTTGCCTAGGTCTTGAGTTCCTGGCTGATGTTCCCTGCTCTTTCAACACCAAATGGCCTGACAGTTTGCAGCTGCCTTTTAAAGCTGCTCTCTAGTTAGCCCAGTTCAGGTTTTCGTTCTCTTGTTTCTTAATTTTCCAACATGGCTGTTTCTTCCTTGGTTCCTAACTACTTTTCCTAATCCGTTCTGTTTCCTGTCATGTGGTGTTTTTGTTTCATTTACTTTCCTTGTTCTTTTACTATATAAAGTCTACAAAGCTATGTTCCTTTGTTTGTGTGGAGTGGATAAAGATTAGTGAACACGGCTTATAACTCAAAATGTGTGCAAGAGCAGAAATAAATCATTGTCCAGCCAAATACTCACCTTTATAACAAACAGTAAGTATTTTATTTGTACTGCATACCACACACAGAAAGAATACGACACAAACACACAATTACACAGTCCTCCCCTGAGGTCCGGGCTCTAGTGTCTCTCTGGCGGTTCCCTGTCCCACTCAACGCTCCTGTTAGTGAACATGGTTATTCCTCATTCACTAATGGTAACATCCAGGGTATGTCTCACTAGTAGTCCGAGTCTAAAGAGTCCACTATGACTCTGGCTAAAAGTCAGTAGTGTTCCAGCGCACATGTGCTTGATTTAGCAGTAAGTTCTACCAGGGGGTCTGGCCTCAAAACAAGTCTGACCTCCTCCAGCAGAATTTAAGCATTCGGAGCCCTTGAGTGCACCCCGTCCCCAGACATATGCAGCGGCTCCAGTCCCAGTCAGATGAGTCGCTTGCACGCTGACTCAACGACTGCCCTCAGTGGGTGCAGGCTCTCTCCCTCACAGTCACGCTCCTGCAGCTACGCGTGGTTGATGGAGCAAGGACTCACAATGAGACTTGCTCGGAAGCAATCCTCTCACAGTATTAATTAATTTGTACTAAAACCTTGTAATGTCATTATTAATAATGTGCAAACACAACATTTTTATCTGAGAGATGCTTGCCTATGTGTTTTCACTAATAAATAATCCTTGTCTAATCTAAAATGGCCGCTAAAGCGCGGGAATTCTACTGCGCATGTGTCAACCATGTCACGTGGTACGACGTCTTTCTTTGCTTGGAGGGAAACTTTTTGCTTCTGCGCAGTGTATGCTAAAATGGCTGCTTAATGTTCTCACATGCTGAAGCTTTCGCATTGCTGCAATTAATAATGTGGTATTCTAACGTTACTAATGCGGGATAGACATTTATAATTAAATGGGAGTAGAGTAGAAGTAGGGGGTATACAGTGAAAACATTTATTTTTGATTTTAATATGTTTCTTCTTTGATTTCTATTAGTTCGTAAAGTGGGCCTGGTTTGGCTAAACAGCAGCTCGAGAGCCATGTGACCTGCGCATGCGCTCTGAAAACTAGCAAAGCAAAGCGATGAAGTCAACTTGGAAGATGTCCAAGGACATGACCCGCTGATCACCTTCAGAGCTGAATTGAAATGTCTTTCAAGATGATACATTTGTATATGTTTGTAATAAAAAATTGTTTTGAAACGGGTGGGAAATAAAGCAAATGTATTAATTGAGAGGAGCGGTATTTTAAAACAATGGGCTTAAGAAAATTGAACTAAATTGACATGGTGTGAGGATCAACCCCCTGTCCCTGTCCAATCAGAAATAGTGGGCCCATAATTTTGAAACATTAATGGGAGGCACATGGGCGTAGAAGGGTATAATAGATATAGAATTAGCTAAATTAGCTAGCTTTTAGGGCTTGGAGCTCAGATGCTGCCACAGAGGGAACCGATCAAACTGAACTGCTGTCTGAAGAGGTCCTGAGGTGGGGGCGGCGGACTCTATTAGAAGAAGACGCGGAAGAATCGAGGAGGAACGAAGTGTCAGAGAGGGGAATGGCGCAGGCGTCGTTGGTAGAGAGGTCATCTATCCTGTCCTGAACCTGGTCCGGAGGTCTTGGTCTTCATCCTTTCTTGGGACCCTTTTCCAACTCCTTGGCCAAGGGGTTTGGTTATCACACCTTTTAGGTAACTATAAAGCGTAATCTTTAGTTCGTACTGCTGTCTCTATCTTCTCCTTTCTGAGGGACCGTCATTTGTGATCAATAGGTGACAATAGTGTGCTTCCTCCTTGATATGCGATTAAGTATTATGTGGATTGTAATTTACTCTGCTAAAGAATTTAGATAAACATTTTAAAAACTTCCTGAGTCAGTGATTATTTCAGGTGGTTAATGAAAATTATGTTTTGTATAATCTTATTTAAACCCCAATTATCAAAGGTCCATTGGTAAGTCATTACTCTTCAATCAGAAAAGGTAATTGGTAACAGGGATATTGATAAAGAGTACAACTGATTCCCCCCAGCGGAGATTACTAGTTAGAGTGAATGAATGGGCCCAGGTGAGTATTTAGTGTATGAATGCTTGTTGCTAGTAACCCGCTGGATCAGTTTTCTGGCTATCAGTGGATGGTTTTACTTTGTTAATTGGGTAATGAGAATTTTATTTTTATGAACTAACATCCGTTTTAAAAGTTTTGTTTTATGTTGTCTAGAAATCCCCGGGGAATTTGAATAGCGGATGGTAAGTCGAAGCCATACTGCAGTGAGGTTATCTGTCAGGCAGAAATAGTACTGAAAAGTTAAGCGGGGCTATCAGTACTGGTTAGGGACTCTGTGCGTGTATGAGTGACAGCAAAGGAATACGCTGGTGAAATTTTGATGTTATATCACCTAGAAAGGGTAACATTGGAGGAGTAGCAGGTATTTCCGAAGCTTACGTGAGTAAACAGAAGGGTTTTGCTCGTAGTGTATGTCTAGTAAACGGAAGGGTTTTACTAAGTGTGAGAAAAATCTATCCTTTTCAAGTTAGGGAAACTGGCAAGATAGCGAATGTTTTTATGTTGTTATTAAAATTTTAATGAAAAGTGTTGAGAAAATAAAGTTTTGCGTAAGTTTTTTTTTGTAAAGGGAGGGTCAGCTGCCGGAGTAGAAGCTGACGCCACAAGCGCCGTGCTGGGATTGGCCGAAACAGCGGGCGTAGAACGAGTCTTGTAAAGGAGGGGTCAGTAGTTAGGAGTAATACTGACGTCACAGGTGTCGCGCTGGGATTGGTCGACACAGCAAGGGACAGAGAAGCACAGATTGTAAAGGAGGAGTCATCAGAGAGAGTGAATAGACGTCACAGAAAAGCCGCGCTAGGATTGGCCCCGAGACAAATGCAAGCTGGAATTTGATTGGTTGTCAGAATAGAAGTCGAAATATTAGTGGACAGTGGAAATTGTATGTGGAAACGCGATCCGACTTTAATAGGAACACTTCCAGACAGGAGATTCCTAGGTTTTGCAGAATATAATTCAATAAACAGATGTTTACCCAAAATGTATGGAGAAAAGAGAAAAATGTCATTCCTACAAAAGATTAAGAATTATTTTAAGAAGGATAAGCCTATCAAAACTAGGGAAGGAATTCTCATTCCACCAGCAAAAACGCCCGCCTCATTCATGATGATGGATAGGGGTTATCATACTTGTGTATGGTTAGAAAATTGGATAGAATATACAAAATATGACGGAGTATTAGCTTTGAAGAAGGGGGATTGACAGAGTGCACACCTCCTTTTTTTTTTTTTTTTTAATCTCTTACTCCTCTTTTGAATCTGATTGCGTGCAAGCCCGGTCGTAGGTCTGCCCTAAACCACGTGAATATATAAACCAGTCAAAATGGGGCGACACTTCACCCCAATGTCGGACGCACAGCATTGATTTGAGCATAACTCTAATGCCCAAAATGTGTCCAATTTCATCATTTTTATTCCATTTCATACAAATTTTACTTTTTCATCCATTATTCTCTTGTCACATGAGAGACAACTTATGTTTTTTACTGTATCCTTATAAGCTGCAGACATATCAATCCTAGGCCTTATACTGTAGCACGGAGTTGTACATAAGTAATCCTTATTCATTGGTCCCGATAACCCAATGCATTTCGGGCCTATTCCTGGCCCTTCGTCAGGGGTACTCTACAAATTAAAAACAATATTGTAAAATAATGTCTTTAAATCGGTGCAGCATATATATCTGTGCACAAAATTTTGCTGTGTTTGCCTTAACTGGATTAACTACAATCAACGTCTTCCCGCTAAAAGTAACTAAGAAGTTACCTCTAAGTTGATGCCCAGGACCACCACTTTCAACCTCCCATATTTCTCTCCTATGGTAAACCATCGTAAAAAAACCTCACATATTCATTCCCATAATCTTACGTAAAACCCCCTTTATGAGCAGAGTATTGCCCAACAACAAAATCTCCCTGAGCCTTTACCTTCAAAATCTGCTACAGTGAACACCTCCCAATTGCAACACAAGCATCCACGTACTGCGTACTCGCCTAAACCTCCACTTTAAACACCTGTGTTCACTCTCCACCCTCCTCCCATCATGAACCACCTCTTTTAACCCTATACCTCCCTAATCCATACTGCATTGGGTAGTCACTTTATCTCTTTATATGCGTTAACGCTAGTTTGTTGTTCATTTAAAGTGCCATCCTCCTTTCTCAAAAACAACCTCCCCTCCGTCCTCCGCTCACTAAACAGATCACGCTCATAACGGCCCCACTCCTCCAAATCAGTCGTCCACAATGTTACCAAGCCCCAATGTCCTACAAGTCCCAAAATCCACTGCGTATACCAACATGTAACTGTGAAGAGGGCCAGGGCGGCAAACCCGCTATAGCCCCCATAGGTCCTCATGAGGGACTGGACCCGCCTAACGATAGTCCGGTGACAGTACTTAAGGAGTTAACCTCTTGCGGCCCTTCTTCCATGCAGGAGAAGGAACTCCCTCTGACGCAGAACGGCCAATGGTGTGACACCTCCTGGAGACGAGGGGAGGAGCGTGTAGCTGAAAGGAAGAGCCCGGAAGACGCCGGGGTGTGCGTGTTTAGGAGGCGAGAGTCGGAAGAGGAAGCACTGAGCACCACGGAACAGCAAGGACGAGAAGCAGACGAGCCGGCCCAGGAGTGAGGACGAGAAGCAGACGAGCCGGCCCAGGAACGAGGACGAGAAGCAGACGAAGGACCCCAGCAAAGCCCGGAGAAAACCGATACCGAACGGGAGGAGTGGTCGGAGGAGTGGTGGACACCCCCGGAGGACGCTGTAACGCCGCCGCAGCTCAGGAGAGTTGCGGCCCCTGCGGTACGTGATTCTAGGCAAAGGGTTGTGTAAATACGGGAGGGAGGGGGGGCGGCGAGTCCAAGGGACTCAGGGTTCACTGGGCACGCATCTCACTAGAAGTTTTCTGTGCACGATACCCTCACTCCCTGTTCACCTCCTACACCCTAGCACCAAAGAGACGAAAACGCTTAATCCGCGTCCACTTAACCCCCTTTTCCAAGCCTAAAGGTAAATAGGGGTTTATAACTGAAACACGGAAAAGATAATCTTTTCTCTTTTCTGCGGTCTTCCTGACCTATGTCGGAGCTATCTCTTGGCATCTTTTCCCTGACTCGCCCGCTCCTTCCCACCCATCTTTTCTGAGAGCATTGTGATCACGGTGACGGCTGTTCTGCCCTTATTCATACTCTTCTGGGAAGGGACAGCCGCATTGACCGCCTTCTCTTCTTTGTTTTACCCGGGGCTGTACCATCGCTACCCAACGGGAAGAAGACGAGAAGAGCCAACACCAGCACCATCTCGGACGACGACGACAACCACCTCCCGTCCTGACCCCTTCGTTTTCCTTTGACTCTGACATTTCTTATTGTTCTGACCTATGTCAATAAATTAAGCCATCATTCAACGGCCTGTAAGACCTCCTCGTTTTGTTTTCCGCCCATCCCTCTTACAGTAACATAACACTGTCTTATCTGACAAACAGCTTGATTTACGCTTCCACCAAACCCTATTCATTCCATCTCCATGCACATCAAACCTAATTTCCCCGCCCACCCTTAGATGACAATTACGACATTAATTGTAAGAAATCCTCCGTTTTCGTATTGTAGCCCAACATCAACCTCGACATAATGCTTATGCTAATTCATCATGCGCATGCTAATATGCTTGTTGTCAAACTAAAAATAGATCGATACAAAAAACACATTCCACCATGTTTAAAACTGTATAGTTCAAAGGATCAACTTCTAAGAAAAATAGTTCTTTCACTAGTCTCTCATGTAACGACGTCCAGTTCATTTAATCCTCGTTGTGATCGGTGGGTGCAACTCGTCGAAGGGCAGAAAGTCATAATTATGAAGAAGGGGGATTGACAGAGTGCACACCTCTTTTTTTTTTCTTTTTTTTAATCTCTTACTCCTCTTTTGAATCTGATTGCGTGCAAGCCCGGTCGTAGGTCTGCCCTAAACCACGTGAATATATAAACCAGTCAAAATGGGGCGACACTTCACCCCAATGTCGGACGTCCGACATTGGGGTGAAGTGTCGCCCCATTTTGACTGTATTAGCTTTCCCAGAAAATGGTACTTTCAATGGGAGAATTCTTCAAAATTTAAGAATAAGAATGAATGAATTAGAACCCAGACCAAGACTAACGCAGTACGAAGCCCT
Source organism: Calotriton arnoldi (assembly GCA_963921515.1). Classification (NCBI taxonomy): domain Eukaryota; kingdom Metazoa; phylum Chordata; class Amphibia; order Caudata; family Salamandridae; genus Calotriton; species Calotriton arnoldi. The sequence continues at coordinate 2,851,781 of CAWUFW010000885.1, forward strand.
AGAGGAATGGGAAACAGAAGCATTTGAGCGTGATAGACCCAGGAGTAATAGGGGTTATAGGGGATTTTTCCCTAGACACCAAAATGAGACAAGAGAAAGTCAGATGAAACAGTGGAGACGAGCGATGATCTCTGAAGGTTTGTATCCAGTATTTATGGCTGATGAGCAGCTAGGGAGCAAATGCAAAGAAAAGACTAAACACATGACAGGGTTTGGAGAATCTGAAGATGAATTTATGGAAGAAATACTAAAGAACCCTCCACCATACCAGGAAGGACTGGGTGGATGTACCCCAAGTGCACCAATTCTGAGAACACCGTTAGTACCTCAAGTACTGCATAATCCACCAGTTAATAGGGTACTTCAGGATACGGAAAGAGAGGCCTTAGACAGAAATAGAACAGAATTAATACAGAAAATAACTCAGTTGAATGTACATCCTGAATCTCTGACTATACCTGTAACCATTGGTCCTGTGGTCCCTTTATATGGAGACAAGGTAAATTGCCCGAAACCTTTAGTTATGACTACACCTATGGATATCCCTAAACATGAAGCTGTAATAATTGATGATCATATCAGTGATTGTGAATCTATGATTTCACTAATGGATTTGCCTATTCGAGAATCCGCAAATAGCACCCCCAGAAGAGTCACACCTGGTTGCTCAAAGGATGTAAATATAATCACATCTTCAGGAAGTAAAAGTACAACAGTAGTAACTCCAGAAGACTTAGAAAGATGGGCACAAGGAGTAGACAGACAGAGTTCAACACCAAAGATCTTGAACATTTATAAATTAAAAGTTGAATTAGAAGAATTGATAGCTGGAAATGTAGGAGGAGATCGTTTAAATACCTACAGTGAAGAAGAACTACTGTTTGTATGTAGGAGCATAACCAGAAATGTAAAAATATTCCATGAAAAGTTAACGGATTTGGCCTCAGAGATGGGAATTGAAATAAGAAAGTCAAAAGTGTTGCAGAGACCATACAGAGCAGAATTTACTGACAAAGACTTAGAAAATATGACTACATCTGGTAGAAAATTACAAGTTAAAGAATTGATGACAGTTTTACAGAAATGGGGAGAATTGGATAAAGGGAAACTAGATGGACAAAGAAAAAAGAAGAAGCACGTTCAAATAGAACGACATCTGAGTATTTATTGAAGGAAACAGGAATGGTAGAACAGATGTACCCAATGCGAGAGGTTCCAGGAGGAGGCTATGTCCATGTCCCATGGAGTAGGCAAGATATTTTGTCATTTACAAATGATTTTCCAAAATTGAGAGAAAAACCAATTGAATGGTACAAGCAGGTTGAGAGGTTTGTGAAAGTTTCAAAGGTTTTGTTAAAAGACCTACATGGTTTGTTTGACATAGTGGTACCTGCCGATTTATGGATGGACTGTAAAATTACAATCGACTGGCCTAGTGAAGAGTATCCTAGGGATCCAAAGACAGGTGCTCCATCAAATGATGTGATGAAAAAGTATCATCAGGTAATAACTTATTTGAAAGGGAAAATACCACCCAAAGAAAAAGATTGGGTGAAAATAGACAGAACTACCCAAGAAGCAACTGAATCGGTACATGCCTACTATGAACGTCTAGTGCAGGTGTTCAAACAGTATAGCGGTTTTGAGGATATTGGAGACAAAAATATGAGTCAGTTTGTCTATCGATTTGTTTATGGTCTAAAACCAGAAATTTGTCAATTGATCAAGCAACACATGTTATGCTGGCAGGGAAAGCCTATTGATGAGATTTTGAAATATGCTAAATATTGTGGGGATGACATTGAGGATAGACACAAGAAACTACAAGAAAAGGTGATGTGGGCTCAAGTGAAAATGGCTGAGCGACAGGGAATTAATTTAGATAATCCAACGGAAAGTCAGGGAAAAGAATCTGGAACGAATGGTGACATAGGGAATGGTGGAAAGGTAAGAGGACGAATGAGTAGAGAAGAGGCTAAAAAGAAATTTCCTTGTCATGGATGCGGAAAGTTGGGACATTGGAAGAACGAATGTAAAAAGATTCAAAATAATAATGGCCCAAATCATAATTTAAATCCACAGACGCAGAACGACTCACAGCAGGGTGTAAATCCTCAGAGTCAGTTGCCACCTGCCCCTATACAGGGTAATGTAAGCAGAACAAAGCACGGTACAGACGTCGGATATCAAGGAGGAAGTGGTAAGAATGAATATGTAACTTCACAGTTTCTTTTACAGGATGATTTTAATCCATATGATTATCAATGACGGTGCCTAAGAGAGGGGGAAAAGGAATGCGTACTTGGCGCATCCTTGCCGGTAGATCAGTCAGGTCCATATGTTGAAGGGAAAGTAAAAGGTAATGAAATCACTTTTCTGTTGGACACTGGTGCTACCCGTTCTACTGTGAGAACAGCAGACATCCCAGACCTCCCTCTCTCTGGAGAAGCTATCCAAGTTGTAGGTGTAGCAAATCAAAAGATTAGAACACCCCTTACCGAACCCATGGAAGAATTGGAAACTTCCGAGAAATGCACCAATTTGTGGTATGTGATTCCAGTCCAGTAAATTTGTTGGGCAGAGACTTGCTGTGCAAAATGAATTGCACTATTTACTGCACTCCGGATGGTGTTGCAATACAGACCCCGGATGAAGATCATGTTTACAAATTCATGATAGCCAAACAAGGTACGGAAGTAGATGAAATGTTCTCCTTGATAACCAAAGATGAATTACCAGAAGAGTTAAAAACTACAGTGAGTTCAAAAGTATGGGACTTTACTGGAAAAGAAGTAGGTCTGACGGCAAATATAGACCCGGTAAAAATAACCGTAAAAGAAGGCGCAATTTTCCCAAATACCAGACAGTATAAAATGAGTGCTGAAGTGAAAGCAGGAGTTACTGAGGAAATTGGCAGAATGGTAAAACAAGGTATATTAAAAGAAGTTATGAGTAGCCCTTGTAATTCGCCAATCATGGGGTTGAAAAAGCCTAGTGGAAAATATAGAATCGTTCAAGATTTGCGGAAAATTAATAAAATTGTGGTACCTTGTTGTCCTATAGTACCAAATCCTGCAGTAATCCTATATCAAATTCCATGGAACGCAGAATGGTTTACCGAAATTGATTTGTGCCAAGCATTTTTCTCAATTCCATTGCATCCAGATAGTCAGTATTTGTTTTCGTTCAAATTCGAAAATCATGTTTATGTGTGGAATCGTGTTCCTCAGGGGTACACAGAAAGTCCCTCCATTTTTAATCAGATACTGAAAAGGTGCCTAAAAAATTAATAATGCCCAGGAATTCAGTCTTGGTGCAGTATATAGACGATTTGTTGGTAGCTTCAAGAACTCATGACGATTGTGTCGCAGACTCAATTGCATTACTCAATCATTTGGCTGAGGAAGGACACAAAGTGTCACCTGAGAAGTTACAATTTTGTACAACGGCAGTTAAATATTTGGAGCACCAAATTGAAAGAGGAAAGAGAAGAATAACCTCTGAGAGAATAAAAATAATTAAGCAAATGAAAATGCCAGTAACACCAAGAGAGGTGAGAATGTTTCTTGGAATCGTAGGATACTGTCGACAATGGATTGTAGGGTTTTCACTACTAGCGAAGCCTTTAATTCAGTTAACCAAAAAGAAAGCAAAAGTTCCAGTTGAATGGGATGATGAAAGTGCCAATGCATTTGTTAAACTAAGAAATGCTTTGTGTGAGGCACCTGCCCTGGGCATGCCTGACTATACAAAAGAATTTACATTATTCTGCTATGAGAGAGAAAGTTGTGCACTTTCGGTTTTAACGCAAAGACATGGACTGGACAGGCGTCCTATAGCATATTTTTCTGCTACATTGGACCCAGTGGCTGCAGCATTGCCAGGCTGCTTAAAAGCAGTAGCTGCTACCTGTATGAGCATTGAACAAAGTGAGTCAATAGTAATGGGACATTCTGTCAAAGTGTTCGTCCCACATGCAGTTGTGATTCTGTTGACAAAAACTAGAACTCAGCATCTTACCCCTAGTCGGATGACAAAATATGAACGAATAATTCTAGGAGCGGAGAATGTGACCATAGCTAGATGCACAGTTGTAAATCCTGCAACTTTGTTACCAGATCCATATTGTGAAGAAGTCAGGGACGACACAGACCATGACTGTTTACAAGTCACAGAATTGTGTACCAAACCGCGTCCTGACATTCAGGAAATGCCTCTTAAAAACGCAGACAGGGAGCTGTTTGTAGATGTCTCATGCCTAAGGCATGAAGATGGCAAATTGAGTGCAGCCTATGCTGTATGTGAACTATCTGGAATAGTCGAAGCATCCTATTTACCAGGAGTCAAATCTGCACAAGTAGCTGAATTAATTGCTTTGATCAAAGCCTCCAAAATTGATAAAAATTTAAAAGTAACCATATTTACGGATAGTCAATATGGGTACGGGGTTGTGCATGATTTTGGCCAACTGTGGATGCAGAGGGATTTCATGACTTCTTCAGGATCCCCAATCAAAAATGGGCAGTTTGTAAAGGAATTATTGGAGGCAATACAATCACCAAAAGAATTGGCAGTGGTGAAATGTGCCGCACACCAGTCAGGAGATGACTGGGTGGTAGCAGGTAACAGATATGCAGACCTAATAGCTCAACACTGTGCCAGAAATCGAATGGCAGTAAACAGAAAAGTCGAAAGAATAGGAATCAGCTGCCAACTTATGCTATGTTCAACGCCTGAAACATGGAATGATGTGAGACGATTGCAGGATGATGCTGAAGAGAGTGAAAAGGATGTTTGGATAAAAATAGGGTGCACAAGAAGAACAGATGATGACGTGTGGGTTTATTCAGATGGCAGACCAGTCATGCCCGATTGCCTGATTTCACAAATGGCCAGAATGTATCATGGAGACACAGATGTAGGGAGAGATGCCATGATTAGACTTTTCAGACAAAATTGGTACAATCCAAAGTTTAGGGCTGCAGCAGAGAGTCTTTGCCAGAGGTGCTTAACTTGCCAAATGAATAATCCAGGAAGGAGAACAGTAATTGGTCTGGGAAAAATCGGAAAAGCAGAGGGTCCATTTGTGAGATTACAGTTAGATTTCATTCAGTTACCACCATGTAAAGGGCTGAAATATGTACTTGTCATAGTGTGTCTGTTTTCAAGGTGGGTGGAGGCTTACCCTACCAGGAGGAATGACAGCCTAACAGTTGCAAAACTGTTGTTACGAGAACTCATTCCACGGTTCGGTTTCCCAGTAACTTTGGAATCAGATAGAGGAAGTCACTTTAATATTGATGTAATTCAAATAATCTGTGAAGCATTTAAAATTGAACAAAAATTGCACTGTGCGTACCGCCCAGAGGCTTCTGGAGTGGTTGAACAAATGAATGGCACAATAAAATCAAGATTGTCAAAAATGTGTGCATCCACATCATTGGATTGGCCAGATGCATTGCCTCTTGTCTTAATGGGACTCAGAAGCATTCCTGATAGAAATACGGGATTGAGTCCACATGAAATCATCATGGGAAGAGAAATGAGACAAGCACATGTACCTGGAAATAAACTGCTGAACATAACTGATGATATGGTCCTAGATTATTGCAAAGCATTGGCTGACCTAGTGCGTTCTGTCTCTCACCAGGTTGGAGAAGACGCAGTTTCCAGGCAGCCTGAAGAAGAACATGATCTGAACCCCGGAGATTGGGTGGTGGTGAAGCATCACCCCAGAGAAACGTGTTTATCACCCAGGTGGGGAGAACCTTGTCAGGTTATATTGGTTACAAACACAGCAGTGAAATGTGCAGGCTTACCTAATTGGATTCATGTAAGCCACACCAAAAGGGTGCCAGCTCCTGAAGAAAGAGATCCTCAGTCAGCATCAATAACTGAGGAAGCTGAAGGTTGGACAGCTGAAGAATCCCAAGTGGTAGATTCGGGAGTAGCTGAAGAAGAACAACCGAGCACAAGTCAGGACTGGATACCAGTGGTGGATATACCTGAAGTCTTTATCAAAACAAGGAGCAGAGATAGATTAGAAGAAATTAGAGAGGACCAGATAGGTGTAGAAGAACGAACTCAGGATAGGGAGGTTGAAACTATAAGTGAACCTGAGCAGGTCCAGATAGGGAAAGGAAATTGGGCTCAAACTATCAACGAAACAACAAATTTTGAGCAGGGACAGACAGGTTTAGAAGAACGCGGTCAGGCTGCAGAAGTACAGAGTGCAATAAGCCCTGATCAGAACCAGATAGGACAAGAAAAACACGTTCAGGGAGAAGAAAGCCAAGAAAACATCGAACAAGAAAACCTCAAGCATGAAAACGTCAATCCTGAACAGGGCAAGTTAGCAGAAACTCACATTCAGGCAACTGAAGAAACATCAATAAGACCTGAACAAGAGCAGATAGAGTGGAAAGCTGAAATCAAGGACAAACAAATTGTGCCACACCTTGAGAATAAAGGAGTTTTTGGAAAAGACTCGGAAAGTGAAGATACAGTGCAACCCAAGAAGGTCAGGAAGGGTGATCATTGGCCCAGTGTCATTAAAAGAGTGAAATACCATATATAGCAACGCGAAGTGAAGACCCAGAACAAGTAAATGAAGTAACAAGCATATCTGGATAAACAAGTGGGTCTGAAAAACGAAAAAGCAAAAGATTGAAAATCGTGAACAATAAGTTTAAAGGTCCTGATTGGACTTATATAATTCTCAAAGACTGCGAAAGTTCAGAGACAAGTGAAAGTGGTGACGAAGGAACAAGTGCAGAACTGACTTATGAAAAAGAAGTGAAACCACCTTGATAACGTCAAAAGTTTAAAGGAAAAAGAAAGAAGAGAAATCTTCACAGACAAAAATGGCTGACGACAGAGTTTCTGGGAAACCGAAACGGAAATGTTGTAGAAGATGCTGTGCTATATGCATATGTAGTCTGGTAATGGTACTTATAGTATGGTTAGTTGTGATCGTAGCAATTCCTTACCTTATGATAATGGACAAAAAGAATAACACTGATACCAAGGGAGGGATAGATAACCTGAAAAGTGATCAAATATATATAGAAGCAGAGGATGAACCAGATTTTCATCACATTGTAACAGATAACGATACTAGTTTAAATGTTTTTACTAAATTATTGTTTCAGTACGTAGAGACAATGGATGTTAGTGACTGTTATGTCTGTATGAAGTTACCAGAATCAGTAGCAGAAGGTTTAACATATCATCATTTGCCTTTAACTTATGGTATATCATGTAGTGTATTAACTAGCATATTTTATAGAACAGGGAAACTTCAGTATTATTATTCAAACATAGATGTGATATTTTCAGAGGTTCCTATTCGGAAGAATCTGAACCCAGTGCTTAGTAGTCAAGATGCACAATTTATGGGAGAATTTTTCTTAACAATGCAGTCAATAGACATAACACATGCACATAGAAGCAATCTAACATGTTCATTACGTGAAGAAGAAAAGATATTTTTAAACTTAGTTGAAGATAGAAGACAGAATTTCCAAAGGAAAGCGTCTGAGCATAAGGCTCATCTTCCACCTTGGGCTGAGAAAGAGGGTATTTATACACCTGGCAAGGCTCAAGCTGCTATGGTTCTAGATTTTGTAAAGACAGGGAAAATTTGTCTTCATAGGTTAAAGACTGAATATAACAATGTTTTTATTGGTACCAGTGAATGTGAACATCATTTTTTAATTCTTGGAGGTTGGGGACTAAAAGGAGGAACAGATTCAGTATTTCCTGGAATATATTATGTGTGTGGGAATAAGGCTTACTTTAGGCTTCCTGCACGGTGGTATGGAAGTTGTTATTTTGGAATAGTTTTTCCAAAAGTATACCACGTAAAAAGAAACACTGGGAGCAATGAAAATAATAGTGAATTAACACCTAGTAAAAGAGCTAGTTTTTCAGAAATTGTAGGTGACATATTTGGTGCATTGATACCTTCAGTGGGAGTAATTCTGAACTCAAGGAGAATATGTAAATTGTCTACAGTGGTTGATCGTTTATCAACGGATACTGCTGGAGGATTTCTAATAATTAATGTGGAGATGGTTGCGATTAGATCTATGGTTATGCAAAATCGACTTGCTCTTGATATATTGTTAGCAAAAGAGGGCGGAGTCTGTAAATTATTGAAAACAAAACATTGTTGCACGTATATTCCGGACAAAAGTGCAGAAATCGGAGCATATATAAAGAATATTACTAAACTTGAGAATGAACTGGAAGTTGATAGTGTATGGGAAAGATTGACAAATAGCATTGCGTCAATTGGTACCTGGTTTACTAATGTAGGGAAAGGACTTATAGGTAAAATAATAATACCCTTAGTAGGGATAGCAATAACAGTATTGTCAATAATGATATGGTGCAAATGTTGTAGAAAGAAGGAAACATATAGGGTGACAGGAAGAGGCAAGAAAAGAAAGTTTGAGGAGATTGAATTAGAAGACTTAAGAAGTGAAATTTACAAGAAACTGAAAGGAAAGAATAAGAATAGACAATGTAAAAATGAAAATGTGACGGAAATATGTTAAGTTGGCGTCTGGTTGTAGGTAGTTTTGATGGCTCAGAAACGCCATCAGAGAGGGGATTGATGGAGCAAGGACTCACAATGAGACTTGCTCGGAAGCAATCCTCTCACAGTATTAATTAATTTGTACTAAAACCTTGTAATGTCATTATTAATAATGTGCAAACACAACATTTTTATCTGAGAGATGCTTGCCTATGTGTTTTCACTAATAAATAATCCTTGTCTAATCCAAAATGGCCGCTAAAGCGCGGGAATTCTACTGCGCATGTGTCAACCATGTCACGTGGTATGACGTCTTTCTTTGCTTGGAGGGAAACTTTTTGCTTCTGCGCAGTGTATGCTAAAATGGCTGCTTAATGTTCTCACTTGCTAAAGCTTTCGCATTGCTGCAATTAATAATGTGGTATTCTAACGCTACTAATGCGGGATAGATATTTATAATTAAATGGGAGTAGAGTAGAAGTAGGGGGTATACAGTGAAAACATTTATTTTTGATTTTAATAGGTTTCTTCTTTGATTTCTATTAGTTCGTAAAGTGGGCCTGGGTTGGCTAAACAGCAGCTCGAGAGCCATGTGACCTGCGCATGCGCTCTGAAAACTAGCAAAGCAAAGTGATGAAGTCAACTTGGAAGATGTCCAAGGACATGACCCGCTGATCACCTTCAGAGCTGAATTGAAATGTCTTTCAAGATGATACATTTGTATATGTTTGTAATAAAAATTGTTTTGAAACGGGTGGGAAATAAAGCAAATGTATTAATTGAGAGGGGCGGTATTTTAAAACAATGGGCTTAAGAAAATTGAACTAAATTGACATGGTGTGAGGATCAACCCCTGTCCCTGTCCAATCAGAAATAGTGGGCCCATAATTTTGAAACATTAATGAGAGGTACATGGGCGTAGAAGGGTATAATAGATATAGAATTAGCTAAATTAGCTAGCTTTTAGGGCTTGGAGCTCAGATGCTGCCACAGAGGGAACCGATCAAACTGAACTGCTGTCTGAAGAGGTCCTGAGGTGGGGGCGGCGGACTCTATTAGAAGAAGACGCGGGAGAATCGAGGAGGAACGAAGTGTCAGAGCGGGGAACGGCGCAGGCGTCGTTGGTAGAGAGGTCATCTATCCTGTCCTGAACCTGGTCCGGAGGTCTTGGTCTTCATCCTTTCTTGGGACCCTTTTCCAACTCCTTGGCCAAGGGGTTTGGTTATCACACCTTTTAGGTAACTACAAAGCGTAATCTTTAGTTCGTACTGCTGTCTCTATCTTCTCCTTTCTGAGGGACCGTCATTTGTGATCAATAGGTGACAATAGTGTGCTTCCTCCTTGATATGCGATTAAGTATTATGTGGATTGTAATTTACTCTGCTAAAGAATTTAGATAAACATTTTAAAAACTTCCTGAGTCAGTGATTATTTCAGGTGGTTAATGAAAATTATGTTTTGTATAATCTCATTTAAACCCCAATTATCAAAGGTCCATTGGTAAGTCATTACTCTTCAATCAGAAAAGGTAATTGGTAGCAGGGATATTGATAAAGAGTACAACTGATTCCCCCCAGCGGAGATTACTAGTTAGAGTGAATGAATGGGCCCAGGTGAGTATTTAGTGTATGAATGCTTGTTGCTAGTAACCCGCTGGATCATGGTGTCCTGTGGCTTTCTCCTTTAGCGTAAGTGTGCACATGCTCCCAATGCGGGTAAGGCCATGGTGATCCTGTTCTTGGTCCTACTTGGGTGAAGGGTCACCACCAGGGCCGGACTGAGAACACAAACCAGCCCTGGCAATTCTGCCGGGCCAACCCCGGGGATGGGGGGCGGGGGTGATAGCGAGAAGAGCCCTGTTGCCAGTTTTGTTACAGGGGGCCAATATTGCAGCACTGCTGTAAAACCGGCACCCAGTAACAAAACAGGCCCCCACAGCATGAAAACTGGCCCCCACCCTTCCAGCCCACCGGGAAAACGCCCGGTGCCTGCTACGGACAGTCCTAATCTGGTCACCACTGCTCGCTGTCCACGGGATTCGGCCCCATCAACACAGTAAATTTATCCATGGGAGCCCCTCCTACCAATACGGCGTTCCCGTACCGCTGCTGAACAAGCCTTCAACCCTTATAGCACGGCAGTCTTTCACCTTGACGACCTCTCCTGGCATACAGGGGCACCAGGCCCCTCTTGGCATACAGGGACACCACACCAGGCTGCGGCCCTTCCTGCACGGCAGTCTTTACTACGGCTATCTTCACGGATGGCCTCTCCTGACATACGGGGGTTGCCGACTCCGTCCTGCACATTTGCAACGACCCTATTGGTGCAGCAGCTTTCTCCTCACTCCTAATACCTCACACAATGAGTCCACTCAACAGGACTCCCTACTGGACATTGCTTCTTCCAATCTCTCCTCTTCCTCACAAGGCACACTGGTCTTGGCAAGCAGGCAGGCGCTGGTGCTTCAGGGCAGGTAATGTTGAATTCCCTTGGTGATGTCCCTCACCCAGCAGGGAGACTAGCAGGCCTTGGCCCCTGTCTTGGTTGCAGGCAGTAGTCTTGCAGAGCTTCCGCTTCTCACACAGCCCAACTGTTTGCTTGACAAATGAAAAATTTTGGGGTCTCAACCTCTCCTTCTTATAGTCAATTTACATACACTAAATGTGATTTAGGGTCTAAGACTTTGAATTTTAAGTTGGGGTTTTGCTTCTTTGCATACTCCTCTGCTCCGTCTTCATCTTGAAAAGTAGTGTGTCACTGTCAGACTGCAACCACTAACCTGCTCAATCCGTGCCTGAAGGGGCGATGAAGAGAAGACCGTCCAACCACTCCCCTTCACGTTCCCTCCGGGGAACAAATGAATACCGCTCACCCAGGGGAAAGGGGGATTGGAGAAAAATAATAGAGCCTATGGATCCTTGATGGCCTTGCCTGCTGTGTCCTCGGCAAGTGTAGGGACACTAAGCATCTGGAAGGGCCAACCCTGCGTAGTGCGTCCTGTGAAGTGAAAGGGAACAGGGGCAGGAGTGATCATATCCACACACTCCTCACGCAGCTCCGTGCGCCACCATAAGCAATTGCTCCGCCCACTTTCAGTACTCACTTCACAAATACTATATAGGCTAACAGAGTTTAGAATGTAAAGACAAAGTTCAGGTTTCACTCTTTCTCCCATGCACATCCAAATAAAAGATATAAAGGAACCTCCTCCATGAATCTTGCACATACTATGCTACTAACTCCAAAGTCTCAAACCATAACACAAATGCCAATACTGATGTTCATTCAACCTTCCATTCGAAACCGATGATCAAACACCTTGATTGTCATGAACATATGATTATTTATCTATTATTTTCTTGTGTTTTTTCTCCTTTTTCAAAACGTTTTATCAAAAAAATACATTATTCATCAATTTTACAATTCATTTTGTTAATAACATTACAATACACTAGAACAGTACAATTACAATATATAGAACAATGAATAAATCACAGACTATACACACAACAAATATAACATTACACCAACTTAGTACAAAACTATTTTTTGCTCAGGTTCTGTACAAATAAAGGCTTGTTTTTTAAACAAAAATAGCCCTTGATATCTGCATTCAAAAGCAAAGCTTAAATAATTTCTACAAGGGCAGCAACCAAACAGTGACCCTACTGAGCTCATAAAAAGAAGTCAAAATTCCCAAAATCATTCAACTGAAAATGAGCAGCAGTGGTTTTACATATATAGAACACTTATTTGGTGGAGAGAAAACAGTCAACATGTTTCGGCACGTTTCGGGGCGTCTGTCCTCTGTCCTGCCAATGCTGCAGGATGACGTGATCCTGCAGCATTGGCAGGACAGAGGACAGACGCCCGATTGAAAATAATTCACAAATAAGATACTGACTAACAGAAAGGAAGAATGACATGTATCCAACTACTGAATTCCCTGTTGGATTTTGCGGCAAACTAAAGGTTGCATTGGATTTGGAATTATTAACCTTGGAGAAAAGAGCTCTCTTGTGTTCTGAGTCGGGAGGAGAACCCTAAAAGACGCACGGAAGGGTTTGAAACGCGTTGACTGTTTTCTCTCCACCAAACAAGTGTTCTATATATGTAAAACCACTGCTGCTCATTTTCAATTGATTGATTTTGAGAATTGTGACTGCTTTCTATGAGCTCAGTAGGGTCACTGTTTGGTTGCTGCCCTTGTAGAAATTATTTTAGCTTTGCTTTTGAATGCAGATATCAAGGGTTATTTTTGTTTAAAAAAGAAGCCTTTATTTGTACAGAACCTGAGCAAGAAATAGTTTTGTACTAAGTTGGTTTAATGTTATATTTGTTGTGTGTATAGCCTGTGTGATTTGTTCATTGTTGTATATACTGTAATTGTACTGTCCCTGTGTATTGTAATGTTATTAACAAAATGAATTGTGTCAAATTGATGAATAATGTATTTTTTTTATAAAACTTTTTGAAATAGGAGAAAAAACACAAGAAAATAATGAATAAATAATCATATGGTCATGACAATTGAGGTGTTTGATCATCGGTTTTGAATGGAAGGTTGAATGGACATCAGTATTGGCATTTGTGTTATGGTTTGAGATTATAGATGGCCTAGCCTTACTGATTATGGGCCTAACCCTATATAGTTTAGGAGACTAACTCCAAAGTGGCACTATACATAGACAAGGAGGTAGGAAACACAAAAGTCCTGTACCACAGAGATCCTTCTCTCTGGATAAGAACAAACGGCCTCTAAACAAAAACGGCCACTAAAGTACAAAAGAAATGTAGCACTGTGTGCGCGCATACTACATAGCACTATTCGTCTGTGAGTGTGCTTTTCCTTTCAGTAGTGCAGAAGTTAGGCAACTGTGACCAAATGCCACAGACGCGCAAATACCAATGAGGTGTAGGAACGTGCTCTTAATCCAGGCACGATTCCATCTGAGCATTGCATACTTCTGCGACAGATCACAGTCAGTTGCCAGAGTCCCGCTTGCAAATATGCTCTCCTATGCGGCTTAGACAGCGAGGCGAGGGAAACGCTAACGGCCGGCGTAGAATGACTCGAGTACTGCCAACCACAGACGTAACGGACACACTCCCCTCTGGGACATGCTAGTCGAAGACCAAGAAATAGCCCAACATGGGCTGAGTGCAGGCTACCAAAAGAGAATAATAGCACTTAGTTAGATGCTCTTCTGAGCTTCCACACGGATTGCAAGCAGCGAACACTCCTGGGGGTATATCCTTTATACCCCTGGAAACATCATGGCTGTCAGAGGAGTCATCCAGGTCTGTTTGCCCCTATCTGCCCAGAGGGATTCTGGGACATTGAGTTCTGTGCCAAGTCGGCCCCATACATGCATTCATTTGGCATTCTTACTCCTGTCAGGCGGTTATAACAACGATGTGACCTCGTACTTCTCTGTGTGTTACCCCACAAAGGACCCAGACTGCTGCTCAGGGTCATAAAAGTCACAGCAGGGGTGTCTCCGAAGCGGATAGTCCCACAACACAGGCTATGGAAGCAACTAGAGTTCACACCTGGATGTCAGACACAGTGATATGTGCATCAAAAGGTTAGCCCAGGGCTCCCACCCCTACTCTTTGTGATTCTCCTATCAGCTCCAGCTCCTCCCTAACATGTGCCCAGGCCCCTTCCTTGTGATATCTCACTGAATCAAAGCGCACTTTTTGAAGTGTATAGGAGAGGCCTGGTCCTCCCCTCCCCAGTGTGAGTTCCACTGAGCTTACATGAATGCAGCAATCCACAACTCTGTCTGGGGGGATCTCTCTACCTCCACTCTATTTTTCACCATGCAGGCCTGGGTCTCCTAAAATGGAACACAGGGCTCTCCATGTATCGTAGCATCCACAGACACACATAAACCCAGTAAATGTATACAGCATACACAAACTGCACAGTTCTGTATCCTCCATGTACTGTACCATTCAGAAGCACGAATACATCCAGCACTTACATTTCACATGCACGCACTGCTTAGCACTGTATCCTTTACATACTGTACCACCCACAGGCCCACATACACCCAGCACATGCACTCATCCTGCACGCACTGCACTCCTCATGTATTGTGCCACTCCAAGGTACACATATGCCAGGCACATGCACTTATCCCGCAGGCACTGCACACTTCGTATGTATTGTACCACTCACAGGTACACATACATCCAGCACATGCACTTGCCCTGCACCTACTACAGCATTCAGGTACTGTACCACTCGCAGGCACAAGCACCTCCAGCACATGCATACACCATGCAAGCACTACTCAGTTCTGCATTGCCCCTGTATGGCACCCTCCGCAGGCACACATACACTCAGGGCAGATACACCACTTCTGCACTGCGCAGCACTTGACAGGGTGAGTTAAGCACACAGCAGCAGAACTTTTAAAAGGGAGTGAGCCTGTAGGCCTCACTCAGGTAACATAGGTTAAAAAGGAACTGTGAATTCCTACTGATCACTACATGGTATGCTGCCACCACCACGCTTGTGCTTCTTAACTCCTGGTGAAGGCGGCAGCCTTTCACCACTATGAGGGTAGCGCTTTGGGTGTCCCTCCCAGTCCAACATGACCGCAATCTGTGAGACAGGCATATGTCATGGCGCACATGCATGATCCATGTTTGCCTAGGACAATAAAAAATCAGCATTAGGGATCCAGACATCAGTACAGTTGAGCAGAGGACTTGTCAGTCCCAGCAATATCTCAGGAGGGTCTGTCGCAAACATCTGTTTGCGACAATCCATGCACAGCTTAAACTCTGTTGTCTAGGGGGATTTACCCTTGCTCACTGGAATTTTTTGTGTGAAACTTTTTGCACAAAAAAGGTCTTGAAAAAGACTAAAGAGTAGCTCTGAATCTGCATCTGAAGGCATGAAAAAAAGGAACTGAAGTCAGCGCTTGGGTGAGCTTTTATGTAGCTCTGCTCATTACTTCCAGAGCGGAACGACATCGGTGCGGAGCAGCAAGACGCCATCTACCGGCAGCAGGTGTACTGCTTTGAACTTTCCGGATTCAGTCTGATGTCTGGAAATATTTACCATGTAAGGAATCTGTGGTTGGAAGCATCCATCAAAAATTCCCCATTTTCCGACCACTTCCCCGATCCCTCCCACATTTACTTCCAAGTAGTAAACTTACATGGTCGGAGATTTCCCCATAAAAATATATGAAAGGGGGAGGTGGCGGTTTGCACCTGTAAGTTTGTGTATCGCATTTTGTAGCAAGTAGTACTTACTATTTTACATACTTTACATTATTAGAACTGAAAAAAACCATGTAAAAACCATCTTACACAGGGCTATTTTAACGGAATATCTTAGGGGTACCGCAGCACCACGGGGACTCTTGGTAACAAATGAACCACTCATTTTCCTAGAGGATGCAGCCTTTCGATGAGACTGGGCCCTCATAGCCTGGAAGTGCACGAGGGATTGGTTAATCCTCATCATAAGCACAGCAAAAAGGCTGGCAGACACCCTGGTTATCCAGATACAGGCTAATGAACAAGGCCTGAAAACAAATGTGATCATGGCCACCTACAAAAGCAAACTAGAGGAATTCAACAATGAGCTGGGGAATATAAAGAATACCTCATGCAGTTTAAGATCACCAAACTGCAGAAAGATTTAAAACATTTCTCAAAGGAGAAGGTCTATCCGTACACCAATGATGAATATGTACAACAAAAGCAGGCAGCGATGAAGAGAAGTTCACAATCAGGGAGGAGAGACCGTGACACCCAGAGCAGCAGCAGCGAGGTGAGTGATTACGAGTTCCCCCACGGAGGAGAGGACGAGGATCCCAGAGAGGAACACGTCCCTTTTTTCCAACACCATTTCAGGGTTACGTTAACCAGGGATATGGGTGGCCAGGAATGGTATACCCGCAACAACAGGGCTTTCAGAACCCCTAGTTCCCACAGCCACAACCCTATTTTTTAGGCAGAGGAAAGGGCAGAGGAAAACAAAGAGGACAACAGAGAGTCTCTTGGGAAGACTTGGACCAATGGATAACCATGAGCATGGCACAGAATCCGACACCAGGCACGAGCAGGGAGGTTCACTAGTAGTAACCTATCAGAAACCCCTCTAACCCCCCACAGGAAGAACTCTTGAACAAAGGGCTTGGTTTTGTCCCTACCAATTTGTTAAATCATTTTCAAATTAGGCAGGAATTGGCGGCATTCTTTCGGAACATAAGACTGAGGATCTTCTTTGAAGACAAGGCTGAGAGAGAGGAGAGATCTGGTGACACATCATTACGTCTGAAGTCATCCTTCACTCCCCCCATTGGAGCGCTACCACTTGAAGTGGCCACCTTTGAACAGGCGGTGATACATGATTTTGAAGCCCTAAGGAAGCCAGAGGATCGTCCCTTCATGAACCTGACTAATGTTGAAAAGGAAGCATTACGACAACTAAAAGACAACCATTCCATCACAATCAAACCAGTGGACAAAAGGGGAGCCATTGTCAACCTGGACCAGAAGACATACACCGAGGAGTGTTTACGTCTCTTATCTGACCGGAGGAACTATCAGATCCTGAGGAGGGACCCCACCACGGAAATCGCTAAGGAGATAACATACCTTGTGGAAGAGGGCCTAGCACATGACTGGATTTCAAGTCAAGAAGCTGACTACCTGAATAAGGATCAACCGGTCACACCATACTTCTACATACTCCCTAAAATACATAAGCCTACATGACCACCCCCTGGCAGGCCTATTGTATCTGGGATTGGATCCATTTTAGAACCCTTGTCACAACTCTGTGACTTCTATCTGAAACCCCGGGTGCAGAAGATGAAAGCCTACCAACAGGACACAAGAGACATCCTGAACTTAATAAAGGAGGTAGAATTCGACCCCGACAATGAATTTTTGCTGGGCTTTGATATCGAGGCCCTATATACCAACATCCCTCAGAGGGAAACATTGAGAGTGTTGGAAGACATTTTATTTGGAGAAGAATGGGCATACCAAACCCCAAGGGCTTTCATCCTAAACCTGGCAGAAATCGCCCTCACCAATTTTTTTTTTTAATTCGATGGCACCCTATATCTACAGACCCACGGTACTTCCATGGGAAGTACCTTCGCCCCCAGTTTGGTGGGCCTATATGTAGGAGCTTTCGGAAACAAACACATCTACAATGAGGGAAACCCATGGTCACAGAACATCAGATTATGGCGAAGATACAAAGATGACGTTCTTGTAATATGGAGAGGTGACAAACCATCTGTACAGAGATTCCTGGAATGGTTGAACAGTAGCAACCCTTTGTTACATTTCACATCTACTGTGACCAACGGAGAACTACCATTTCTGGATTTGGTGATCGAACCAAAAGACGGGAGATTGTCCACCCGCATCTACCATAAACCCACAAACAAAAACTCCCTACTCTACTTGAGAGCTTTCATCCCAAGTCCTTAAGGGAGAATCTACTAGTAGGGCAATTCTTTCGCTTACGGAGAAACTGCACGGACAGGACAACCTTCAACGAGGAAGCAGAGCTCCTGACGAAAAAACTCCAGAGGAGAGGATATCCAAAATAGAGAGGACAGAAAAGCCAGAACGAGAGCAACAAACACCAACAGAGACAATCTACTGGAGAAGATGGAACAACCAACGATGTCAACCACTTTTAACACCACTTTTAATACAGCCTCACACCAGCTAAAATTCTGAGGAATTGGCGCATACTAAATTCCAATGGGCTGAATCTGGAAAAACCTCTGTTCTCCTTCAAGAGAAGTGCCAACCTGAAAGACCTATTGGTCCACACACGACCCCAGGTCCCAAAACCCAGTGGCACGCAAGGCCAGAGAATGTTGCCTCCGATCACGGGACACACGAGATGCGGCTCGTGCGATGTCTGCCACCTGACAAAGGATTCAAAAAGTATTGATGTAGGCCTATCCCACCCTTGGGAACAGAGAACACACACAAACTGTAACTCCGACAATTTTATCTATCTGATTACATGCCCTTGTTGGAAACAATATGTAGGCATGACCACGAGAAAGGTTAAAATACGCATCATGGAGCACAGGAGTACCATTAGATGCCAAAAGTCAAACACCAAATTCACGACACACTATCTGGAAGAGCACCACACAATTAATGACCTGGCATGGACAGTGCTAGATAAACCCAGACTACATCCGAACACGGGTAACAAGAAGAGACTACTTCTAATGAGGTAACAGAAATGGGTGTACAGACTCAAGAGTAATGAGGTGGGACTAAACGATGACATCCCATGGAACACCTTAAATAGATAGGGTAAAGGGTTACCCCTGTTATCCTGCCTCTCATTACAACTGGGCTATCTATCTAAACGTGGGAATATATCCACGGAGACTCACATAACAGGATGTTTTACTTGAATATGACATCCTTTCTGAATATATTTTACTAGTCAGTGCATCGCTCTCGTTAGTGCACATGACTTTGTTAACACCGGGGCCACACCCACCGCACCCCTTGAGAAAATCTCTGACACCACACGTCAAAACCTCTTACCCCATCCGTTGTAAATAATGCAAATAATCATGTTAATAACATCATATAATAAATCAAAGAATTTTAATGAGCCCCCCACATATGTTCATCAAAGGAACATCGGAAGATGTGACCTCCCATTGGTGGGTTAGGAACAAAAATAGCACGCTGATTAGGGTATTGCAACCAACGTATATTTATACAAACCCGTGGAATCAGCAAACGGTGAAATTTCTTCAGTTATAAAACGATCTTCATAATACGAAGAGTGGAAGATTCAGTTCTTTTTATATTATGTAGAACCAGTCTCCACTATTGCAAACACTAATAAAGTTGGCCCCGCTGGTTAAATAACAGAAATAAAGAAAAAAACTTTCACAGGAGTAAACGCTGGGAAACTACGAGCGTCCTGACGAGCCCAATCAGGCAGCGGGACATCACAATCACGTGAAACGCTGGCTTGTCACGTGCCCGGAAGACCTCGCATTTAGAGAAGGGAAGGAGCACCGTGCGACCTACACGGCGAGAACTGGATACTACCCGGGCAGTGCACCCACCTTGATGAAGTAAGGAGTTGTAGGGGGGAGGTCAGCGGGACGTAAATACAACCAGAGACATTTTCGGTAACGGGAATAGCCCCGCTACGAGTAGACCTCGTCTCGGGCCATTCTCATGAGATTTTCTGCTACGAGCTGCCTCACGGTACCTTCTGGGCTTACACTGGAGGTAGAAACAGAAAGTTTCTTTTTTTTTTTTAAACTAACACGATGGCCTCAGCAGCAACGGGGCATGACCTGGCGGGTGAGACTACCAGATGGGTCACAGATGATATAGATTTCATGACAGTGTCAAGATGAATTACTAATCCTTGCCTTGCAAAAAAAAATATCTTGCTGTTGTTTAACGCCAGTATGTTTATGTTTTTATTCTCACCTAGAGTTTGACTACAGGGGGTCACTCCCACGATCTCGCTAGTTTTAGTTGTAGTAAATAAAACTCGGTGAGTGTGTGTTTACTACGCAGAATGAGTGAGCACAACGGATGCACATTGGACTTCGGTCTAGGCGAGCACAGTCTCCTGCGAATGATAAGAGGTGAAAATGGTCCCATTTTGAATGTCTGATCCGATTATGGACGGAGTGTTTTATATTTCAAACCAATTTGGTTACAGTGAGCACCTTGGTGGTGCGTGTTTGCTTTGTGAATTGAGAGTATACAACAGGGGAGGTCGAGCACCATAGCTAAGACGCTCTGAAGGGGCCAAACAAAACCTCCATCAGAGTAAATCTATCCGCTTTATCTTTCTTATGTCTTCCCCTACAGATTAACGAGTGTGAGTTACATAGGGGAACCCTTGCTCTTGGAAGTAAGACTATCCAAGGATACCTAACCGAGGTACAGAGGGTTACACATTTTGGGATCCGAAGGGTCCTGAGGAATGACGGTTTGACCCAACACTGTGGGCACGTAACTAACGGCAGAAACATGTCGACAAATTGGCAGTAAGGAGGGGTGAAGGAATTCTTAATCTTCTCCTATCACCACCATACTTCACGTTTTTACACCTCCGAGCTAGTTTTAACTTCACTGCACTTTTCTTTCGGTGATCCCATACTTTATGTTTGTTTTTGTCTTCCCCTCCCTTTTGCTCCGCCCCAGGCGTTGGTCTGCGCAGGGGCATATTGAAGCAAGCACGATGATGAAGCATGTCACAATTTTGTGAGTGAGGGCTGTATTTTTTCACAAAGCACGTGCCAATCATTGGAATACACCTTCCCTATTCCTCATTGTGTGTGAAAGAAAAGAACCTTTAAAAAAAAAAAAATTATTTATGTATTTATTGGCATGTCAACAAAAAACGGACATACAGTACCTAATGAGTATAAGTACATTCATAATGTCTTGGTATCAGTTACGAAATTGGTGAGACAGTTGCTTAGTTCCAGTCGAGCACACGTACAATCTCATGCAATCTTGCTGGTCTAACAGTCTAGCGTTGTTTCATGTTTAGCGATTTAGCTTCTCTTATTTCCTATCTAATTGTTACGTTACAGGCTCCTAGTACCTGTTGTAGTGTCAGGGGGGATTGTCTGGGTTTTGTGCCGCCGCTAGGGTCGCCATGGAGGGTCTGTGCTGCTGCTTAATCAGGAGGGGGGACCTGCCCGCTCTTCCAGCGTCTCCGGGTTTGTAAGCAGGTATGTGCGTAAGGGGTCCCAGATATCTCTAGGCCTAGAGGATGCAGGGAGCAGTTCTGCATATGTAAGCATCTGTTCCTGCCAGAATAGAAGGTCGCGGATCCATTCTTTGAACTTGGGTGCTCGTCCTCTGCCCCATCTACACACCACCCTCCGTTTGGCTAAGTGTAGTCCCAGCGTCACATATCGTCGATATGCTGGGGGTGTGTCTGACGTGTATCCTAAAAGCGCTACTACCTGTGTTTGTGTTAGTGTTACAGAAGTCATCTGAGCTAGCGCCTTGAAGACTTGTACCCAAAATAGCTGGATCTCCGCACAGTCCCAGGCCAAGTGCAGGAAGCCCGCCGCCTCCCGCCCACATCTGTCGCAAGCGTCATTGTTTCTTAATCTAAATTAGAAGAGTTTGACAGGGGTGTAGTATAATCTCTGAAGGTATTTAAAGTGTATAATTCGCAGCCGGCTGCTGGCTGACACTTTACTTGTCTGCTGGCAGCAATAGGCCCATTTCTCGTCCTCTATGGGTTCCCCCAGTTCTCGCTCCCAGTTTTCCCTGGCCGTCCCTGTATGTGTCTGCGTTGTCATCTGCGTAGCATGATAAATTAAAGATACTACGTGAGTGAGGCTTGTGGTCTGTAGCAGTTGGTGCAGTGGGGCCATCGTGTGGGGTTCGGCCGGAAGGTCGGGGGTGGCAGCCCTGACGCTCTGCCTCAATCTTACGTACATAAACAGGTCCATCGCCTTGGGGTCTGTATCCGTAAAGATTTGCTCTCTGGTGCGGAACATCCCTCCCATGTATAGGTCTCCCCATTTCGTAATCCCAACTCTCTCAAGGAACTGGCAGCATTGCAACTCCTGGATTACCTCCAGGTCCGGGTGCCCAATCACCGGGAGTAGGGGTGAGTAAAGCATTGCTATATCTAACCTTTCCGCAATCTTTTTCCATGCGCCTACAGTGCACGCCACAGTAGTGGAACACACCTCTCTCATTTTGGCTTGTGTAGCTATGAATCCTGACAGAGGCGTAGGTTGCATATAATATTGCTCCACCACCAAATGCGGCATGAAGGGTGGGGGGTTGAACCAATAGGTTACATAGTGCGCCTGCGCACTAAGATAATATAGTTCAAAGTCAGGGGCTTCAAATCCTCCTTGCGCGTGAGGCAAGGTCAGGATCTCCCACTTCAATCTGGGTTATTTCCCTCCCAAGGCGAGCCGCATCATCTGAGTTTTCAAGGTTTTGAAGAATGTTGGTCCCGGTGCATGAGGGATGTTAACGAATAAGTACAATAGTTTAGGCAGGACCACCATCTTCATCAGGGAGATTCTCCCTGCCATAGACAAGGGCAGGGCCACCCATCTCGTCACCGAGTCTGCTATTTGTTCCATTGTTTTCCCATAGTTCGCCCGAAGAAGCTCCGAGCTGTCTCTGGTGACTGCTATTCCCAGGTACTTCACTTCCCTGGAACACCACTCTATGGAGTAGTCCAAAGGATATGAAAGGGTGGCAGCAGTGAGAGGGAACATCTGGGATTTTCCCTGGTTTATTTTGACTCCTGACAGTTCCCCGAAGGCAATGAACTCCCTTAAAATTGGATTGAGGCTGGTCTGGGGTTCGCGCACATACAGCGTGATGTCATCTGCATATAGTGAAAGCAGTACATGCCTAGTGGGATATTCCAGGGCCCAGTCTCGGTGGTGCTGCCTAAGGTTGGCTGCCAGCGGTTCAATGGCGAGGGCGAATAAGAGAGGTGATAGCGGGCATCCCTGGCGCATGCCCCTGGTAATAGCAAAAGAAGGGGAGGTGGCGCCATTTATGATCACTCTTGCATTCGGCCGAGTGTAGAGAAGCCGTATCCATGATAGAAAGCTGTGTGGCATTCCCATCCTCTGCATGATGCTGAACAGATAATCCCACTCCACCTGCTGCTTCGAGATCCGGGTCAATGTCCTGCATTACTGCAAACAGGGTTCTACGATCATGAGAGGTAGCGCGTCCTGGCACGAAACCCGCTTGGTCAGGTAGGACCAGCGCTGTCATAAGAAGACTCAGCCGGTTCGCAATTAGTTTAGCTAATATTTTCGCATCACAGTTAATCATGGAGAGCGGCCTATAGGATTCGCATCTGTTAGCAGGCTTTCCAGGTTTAAGTATGGATATTATTGTGGCCTCCCTCATAGTGGGCGGTAATTCCCCCAGCTCAAAAGCCTCTTCGTACACCTGTTTGAGTATTGGGGCAAGATGATCTATATATGCTTTATAAAAATCTGCTTGTATGCCATCGGGACCGGGGGCCTTACCAGAGCTGAGCTGCATAATTGCTGTACGAATTTCATCTAACTCGAATTCAGCAGAGAGGAATTCTCTCTGGGAGTCTCCCAGCCAGCCTAATGCAATTGGTTCCAAATACTGCTGCAACATTAACGGATGCTGACGCGTCGAGGTATATAGCAAAGAATAGAATGCCTGGAAGGTTTGGAGGATACCCGACGTGTCCCTGACTGTATCCCCTTCTGGTGTCTGTAGTTCCAGGACATAGCTTGAGAATCGAGGCCTACGGATCTGTTCGGCTAGCGCTTTCCCCGGTCTTTCACCCTCGCCATACCAGCGAGCCATATTTGCCCCGGAACTGACATTCTCTGTCTGCTGTTTCTTGATATTCAGTTATTTTATCTCTGAGATCAATGAATTTCGGCGGAGTTGGCGAGCGGTCAATGTCTGTCTCTAGTTGTTTGATCTCTTTCTCTAATCTTGTAAGTGTTGTACGAGGTCCCTAAGCACTCCTCCCCCCTTGGCAATACATATTCCCCTAGCGGTGACTTTAAATGCCTCCCCTACTGTCGTCATGTGTTGGACCGAGCCCGTATTGCGCTGGAAAAAATCTTGAATTTCCTGGTCCATTTCAGCTCGGAACGCAGTGTCTAAAAGCATGGTGGGGTTCAGGCGCCAGTTCGCGTAGGGGGAATGTTCAACCGGTGGTGAAAGACACATGATCACTGGGAGTGGTCTGAATAGGTACGAGCCAAATGTTCCACCTTGGTCAGCCAGGTGCTAAGCCCTTGGGTAATTACCCAGTAGTCCAGTCTCAACCATGACTCATGTGCCGCGGTGTAGCATGTGCCCTCCCTCCTCTCCAGGTGTGTGTGTCGCCATGCATCTAGTAAACCATGTTCCGTCAATATGTCGCATACTTGGTACTGGGTGCGGGTGTAGTGATGTGATTGCGGTCGTGATCTATCTAGCATCGGGTTGAATGCAGTGTTAAAGTCCCCCCCATATTACACGCGAAGACCCTAAGTCTGTGATTTTCCCCCCATAAAGTGGCGAAAAAGGTCGGATCATCGATGTTAGGTCCATAGCAGCTGACTAGCGTGACCGAGCGGGAGGCTAGCGTTCCCCACGTCAAGCTATAGTGACCCTGTGGGTCTGAGAGCGTGCCTGCGGGCACGTACGGAGTGTTCTATTTAACTAGAGTCGCTCTGCCTCGGGAATAGGTGGAGTAGGATGCGAAGCAGCTGTACCCTGCCCATTTAGCAGCAAATTTCTGTGGGCGCTGAGGATCGAGGTGGGTCTCCTGTAGCATCACTACTTGTATGGAGTGCCTGTCGAGGTATGCCAGTATTTGCCTGCATTTGCGTGGGTTTCCCAGCCCCCTAATGTTCCAGGTAAGAAAGCGTATATCAAGGGGTCTGCCGGTGCCCGTCATTTGGCTCCATTATCATATATGCTCTCGGCTCTCCATAAGTGCTAGGTTTTGTGCACTGCGGAAATTGGGCTATTCTGTTAGTGTTTTGCAATGTGTCTACTCGCCTACTCTGTGTGCCAGCTGGAAACTCTGATACATACATCGTGTTGTTATGAATTGAACTTATACTCAAACATTCCCTAAGCCCTCCCCCCACACACATCGACAACCCAAACTTGTCGTGAGTACTATACCCTCCCATGTATTCTAATAGAGTCAAACTTACAATAAAAAAAACAGCAATGAAGGCTCCTCAGGGTATCTCAAGAGAGATTGGTTTCCCTGTAGAGCACAGAAAGGCGGGGGGGTAGTTACAGTAACCTGGGGGTTCACCCTGTGGGATAGCATCAGAGGGCGCGTCTACCCGCCTCCACCTCTCCCACGGTATGGGACTGTGCAGGTGCAGGGGGCCCGGGGATTCGAATTTGCGTGCTCTACAATTTCCCAGCACAAATGCAGGGGCAGGTAATTAGCTCGATCGAATATTATGAATTTCAGCGTACATGCTTACAAATTTAAACCCAATCTATGTATGCAAAGTTCGCATTGAACAGCGTCAGTTGCATGGTACTCCCGACCAGTCTCATATGTTTATGATTAGTCATTGTCGGACAGTTGCGTAGAGGATCTGGTCTCCGTATCGTCGATCTCTCGGTTCAGTTTCTGTTTCTTCAGTTTCTTGAGATAGTCCTCCACCTGCTGCGGGTTGGTGTAGAAGTGTTGTTTCCCTTGATGTGTGATCCGGAGACTAGCAGGGTACATCATTGCATAATCAATGTGCGCTTGCATCAATTTCCGCTTGACCAATGCAAATTTCTTCCGGGCCTCTTGGACCGCAATCGTAAAGTCCGGATACAGTGCAATGGTGTGTCCGTCAAACGTCAACTGCTGTTTCGTTCTCGCCAGCCGCAGTGCCGTGTCGCGGTCCCTAAAATTAAGCAATCTGGAGATTATAGGTCTGGGCGGCGTTCCCGGGGGCGGCCTGGGGCCCAGAGAGCGGTGCGCCCTTGTAGTGTAGTTCCTATTTCCCTAATAGGCTCTGCTCATTGGAATAATATACCCTATAGGTTTGACATAGGACTGAGGTCGGTATGTCCCTATCGAGTATATTAAACTTAATTACTTTGTGCCAGCTAACTCAGAGGCCACTAGAAACTCCTTGTAAACAAGAAGGGAGTAGTTTCTGGCAACCGCATAAACATGACAACTTTGTTTCCCTTTTAGAATCGGAACACTCTCAGAATCGTGGAAACAATAGATAACAGTTTCACTCAGCTAATCGTGCATGCTTAGTTTCCTCAGAGTTACACAGAAAGAATAGACGGGCGTTTCAATAAAAGGTTTTATTGAACAGTCTTGTTTCTCGTGTAAGAGATATGAGCTGTTATGATCACAAGACAGTATGCAAGATATATAATGTACAGCGTAAGCAGTAGAAATAATACTGCGCTAGCATTATCTTTTAGCATATATTCACCTACATAAATAACATGAGCTAAAAATGCGAGAACTCATACGATGCTTCTCTAAGCTAGTTCTACCCCAATGTACCTAACCTGGTCTAGGTGTAGGGAAAGGTAAGAAGTAGGTGGAGTATTCTCTAGTATGGTATACTAAGAGTATGTTAAGTCTAGTATGCCAAGAGTCCCTCTAGGTTCTAGTCAGCTCCATACCTTGAGAATGAGAGAGGTGGGAATCTCCTGCCGGATCTCAAACTCTTAACACCCCGCGAAGGGAGTCAGAACACTGGAAGCTGGATTCTTCTGCGAGCAGGAATGACAGCGTCTTCTCAGTGCGTCAGGCCGGGATACGGGCTCCTCTGAAGTCGAAGTCTCCTCTAACTTGCTTGGGCAAGGGAAGGTATATTTATACCTGGTAGGTGCCTTGGAATGTTAGCATTGACGTGAAGTTGGACAGAGGAAGACGTCAGGAATGAACCCTTAAGGTATAGCGGTTCATGCATAATAGATGAGTTCTTGGAGAAATCAATAATACTGTGCTAGGGGAACTCCCAAGAGCTTAAGGGTCTGGTTTCTAAGAACTCGTTGTAACGTTAGGGTGGACGGATGTCGGTGACCATGCCTGTATTTGGAGTGCACGGCTAATGCCTAAATAAGGACTGGGATTCTATGCCTATATAAGGGCAATGCGAATTGTGCCTATATAAGGACATGTTTCAGGAAAACCTATATACGGACACCTAAAGCGGAATACAACACCCACTCCACTTTTGAATGAACGATAATACTAAATGCTAAACATTAAATGCTAAACATTAAACTGAGTACCACATGTTGCTAAAAACATTTCTAAAAGCATATTAAAACAAGTTTAAAATAAAGTGTTGAATGCAATAGGTACTGTACACTTTAAAGCATTTTTTCATTCTAAGCATATATTGGAAATAAATGCAACATGAATGAATAAACAGAAATATATACATATGATGAAATGGCTGACAAGTTTTCAAAATCAAAGCCATTGCATATCATGGTATTAAGTGACATTTTTAGACAAATAAGGTTACAAGGTGTCCCTGGAAGTATTCAAAGAAGTCCATTTTATAAGAATAGTTCTACTGTAAGCAGATTGTTTTGCCATGTATTTTCAAAAAAAATAAAAAGTTCAATTTTGGGAAGAGTTCCAAGTTTTGAAAATATGAAGGCCAAATTCATTGCTTCCCTGGTACACTGTGAGCCGAATCAAAGTCAGTGTATGGGTCTGGTGTAAACATGAAATCATCTATTTCTATAGACAAAATATCGTCTACCGATGTCGGTGACAGTTGGAATACCTCATTTAGAAGGTTAACTGCACAGAGATGTGAAGCATCGCCTTCAGCATAGGATGCCGCAGCAATGTTCGCGTCCGTTGTTACCTGTGTGCCTGTTGATCCATCTCGTACCTCAGCAGCAGCAGGAAGCGTCTGTGAGATCTCAATGAATGCCGTCATCAGGATTGGTAGCCTCTGGGGACAACACAGAGCATGGGCCGTTACCGGGTCCAGCAGAGTATCGATATCCGTTGGCATGACTGATGGGAGTGTTAGACAGATGTCTAGCACGCAATCTTCACCGCAAAGCAGGCAGCGTAGAACAGGTAAGATGCAATCTTGCCAGATTGGTCTGAATGACAGAAACCATGTTGTATTAAGTTCCCGTAGACAAGGTATGCCCAAAAGTTGCACTATGCGCTCACGGCACTTCCGTTCTAGGAGAGCTTTCGCCACATCGCTCGGAGTGATGTCGGTGGATAGGCTTGCCATAGCGTAATAGTAGGAATAAAAATAGGATTCCTGCAACAAGTGCTAGAATTAATGGCACAGCACCAAACACCAAATGTGCGAAGTTTGGGATGATTCTGAGGACTGCCTGGAAGGGTGCTAACAGTCCTGAACAGATGGTCTTAAATACATGCACAATACCGCTCGTATCAGACATGTTAAAAATACGTCCCATCATTTCTGCCAAATGTATAGGGCAGTTTGTACGAATTAAAGCCTGTATCTCAGCCGAAGTCCTTGCAATTTGTAAATCATAGATTTCTTTGGCCGAGGTCAGAGGCACGGTCTGTTGCAAAAGCATGGCTTTCATTCTGCTTAAAGTATCAAAACGTATAAAAGAAGCATTCAATGAAGGCCATAAAGGCGACTCCCTGACTGTGTCTATTGGGGGAACAATACTTGCATACAGCAAGTGACCCTGGAGTCGACCGTTACCAGATATGGGATGCCTGGCAACATGCCACAGCAACTCTGATCATTCAACATAAGGTAACTCCCGTTAGAAAGTTGGCCAAACGTTGGATTAATCACGGTAGCTGGTGTACCCTGCTGGTGGCAGGAAAATTTGCCACAGAACCATTACAAGCCCCGTGTAATGAAATGTCCTGACATATGAGTGAACCGCTTAGTGCATTTTCACAGTGTATACCGCTTAGAAACACTTCACGATCCCCACTCCAACATCTGTATTCGTAAGGTAAATCCCAGGATATCTTAATGTATTCTTTACCCAACCTTTCATATTTGCCTGCTTGCATTTCTTTGAGGCAATACTAAAACTGAAAAGTAGTGACAAGCAGAGTGATTTTGCCATGAATAAGCCATTCTGTAGCTGGTTTTCCTGCCACTGTGAATGGTAATTTTTCCAGTTTTTCAATGCTCAGCACTGTATACTTTGCTCCCCTTTGTGCCAGTTCGATCTGTTTATCAGTCAGATTGTATTCTGAAAACAGAGACAACGTGTTGATAAAACGCCAAGGCACATAGCCCGCACGCAAAGATTGCAGCGTCCAGCTTAATAACATAATAGAACGTAACTGAGATTGGCCTTGTTGTAACATGGCTAAATCTTGTTCCAGTATGTCAATAGCAGAGGATACAATGTTGTCCAATGAATAAATTCTGGATGACAAAGTTGTTAACCCATTGTCGACCACAGTGAGAGATTTCTCTAAGTTAATACGATCAAGTTCACGTATTCGTTCTGCGGCCTTTGCCTGTGAAACCTTCCATACTTCATTATAAGCAGCATAGATGCCGGCATATATGAAACGTTTTTGACGCGGTTTTCTTGGTCCTAGCAAGAATTCCCTAAGGTCTGCGTCTTCTTTAAGTAAAGATAAGTGTTGTTTCACATCCTCAAGTGTAGATTTTTGTAGCCAGTCGAGGCACAATTTACTTACACTGTATGTTGTTACTACCCCCGGATGTTGTCTTTGAACATATCGTGGGTCTGGCCTATGGATAGTAAAGCCCTGTCTTCTATTCAGGAATCTTTCTTGACAGATGTTTGTGTCTGTAGGCCAGAGTAACCAGTTTTTCCAATCAGGATCTGTTCTGTTGGTTTGTAGTATTGTGTCAACTGTAACCGCTGCCTGTGTAGTGTTATTACTTGCATGTGTTGGTACAGAAGGTGTTTTCATGTCTTTGATCTTGGCTAAACCAAGGCAAGAAGTTTGTTGCACAGTGTCATTCAAAAACATTATTTGCTAAGGGATGATACATGCTCTAAACAAAGCTTCTATCCCCTGTACTTGCCAATCTTTAGAACCCCAGACAGATTTTGTGTCTATTGTGTCTTTCCAAAATTCAAATCCATGTCTAGACAATTGGGTAATAAATGCTGCAGAGTAAATCTGTTTTGTATTAGTTAACATAATTTTCTGTCCTGTTTTGTTTACATTTTTATAGTAAAATGTTTCTGGATCAGATGTATTGTACCCTGAAAAATAGGGAAACTTTTTAGCAAATGTTTTTGAACTACCTTTTGGTGGTGTAGGACAATGCTCCCATTGGTTAAACATAAACACATTTCTAGGTGTTGCAGATTTATGCAAGAAATGATGACCATAGTGGTTATAGCAATAAAGCTGGTTGTAGTATGATGAACCCTCTAAGTATTCATTGTTAGAGAATGCAGCAGACTTTTCTAGATCAGACATCATATCATTTACAGTCTCAAAGTCCCAATCATCAGAATAGGTACTGGACGAAATGAAATCACTTAGTGAAATTTTAAATAAATGTGGAATGTTCAAAAGTTCCGTAGGGCCGAAGATATCGAAATCGGTTTTGTCCCACACTATACCATCCTGTATAGGAACGGCTGTGATGTTCACTGCTGACAAGTCTCTTGCTTCACGATGGGATGATTTGTGTGGTTTCAAAATTAAGTTCACATTTTTACTTTCAATGTCCAAACGGATGTATCTGCCATTTATAAGCACGCTGATAGTCATAACCAAAGCTAGCCAAAGCAGAAAGAAAAATATTCCAGAAATAATCCATAGTTCAATCCATGGTGAAACCAGATAAGTCTTTTTCAGAAAATGAAAAAAGTCTTGTACTTGCTGTTTGAACGTTTTTGATGCTGGCGTCGTTTCAGGTTCACTCGGATCCTCAGAAAACGTATCAAAGTTAATGAAATAGCCAGAAGCAGTTCTGTCAATTGTTGGAATTGCATCAGGATTTGTTGAAATCGCTGGAACCAATTGATCACTTGTTACGTTGGTGTAGACAGGTGTATTTGGACGAACTGTTACTTGAGTTTCAAGAGGGACGAGTTCCATAGCTTAGTTGCTTAGTCCTTCATCTGTTACTGCTGAATTCTCGATAGTTATGAGTCTTTCAGCCTGAACCTCTTAGATAGTAGCGAGAGGAGTGCGTCTGCTACTAGGTCGGAGTCCACGAGGTCTACTATTTAGTATTGGCCACATACTGTGGTTTGATGAGGTCGATTGACACAAATCTTTTCTCCTTTTTTCCAGCAAGGGGCGGCACAAGTACTGTTCTTGTTCCGTGTACGGCTAGGACAGGTACTGGTTGTCTGTAAGAAGGTCCAAATTCCTTCTTGTCCGCAATCTTCTCTCTGACTAGATCCCCAACTTTTGGGATCCAGACAGGCCTTGCTGGGACTGCCGGTTTTTCCCCAGTGGTGGTTGGCTTCAGGAATACGTTGCTTTGTTTCGATCTTAGTTCATTTAGATCTTGTAAAACAGCCAAACGATCTTTGATATCAAAGGGTTTATTTTCCACCACTGTGCCTTTACATTCGAGATCAGGAACCCACATTCTTGTCCCAAATAGGACCTCATATGGAGTGACCCCCTAGAGAACTTCTTGGCAAATTATTTAATGAGCGTTGGACCCCATAAAGATGTTTGACCCACCCATCACCCGAACCTAATACTCTAGCTGTTATAGACTGCTTTATGTCCCGGTTTTTCCTTTCCACAACAGAATTTCCCTCAGGATGAAACGGAGAGGAGTACCGCAATGCAACGCCCAAACTGGCCATGGCTTCTTTGTAAGCCCGAGAGCTAAACGCAGGGCCCTGGTCAGAATGTAGTGTGCCAATTGTGTATGTGCCGATAAAGACTCGCAAATCTTTTATGACAGTTCGAGCGTCAGCCAAGCGCTGAGGCCATATCCATAGGAACCTTGAGCACGAATCCACTGCGACCATTATATATTTATAGTTACTGTCCCGTTGCAAGGGACCGCAGTGGTCCAGGTAAACACAAGCTAATGGTTTGTCTGAAATCAACAGGGGTGTCTGCGCAGGACGTTTTACTGTGGAGACTTTCATATGTTGGCATATATCACATTCCAGAACATAGTTCTTGGTCTGTTTCCTAATGCCAGGCCACCAATATCTTTGTTTTAGTAAAGATACTGTTGCAGAAACACCTGCATGGGCAGAGGCTATCCCCTCATGTGCTGCTAGGATTAGTCCTAATCTACGTTCCATGTTTGGAATTACCCTATCCCCCACTCCAGGGATTCGAGCAAAAGGAACGTTGTTCGCATCAATTACATAAGAGTACTTGAGTGGAAACTTTTTCGTAACGCTGCACCACTGCCTTTGCTTGAAGCATTGACAGCCAACAATATCTCACTGTCTATTCTCGTTTTTGAACGAGTGATCGCAGCTACGGAAGCCGTCTGAACAGCCCCCTTTGCGGCTTCGTCAGCCAATGAATTCCCTGCAACGTGAACGCCATCACGTTGATGACTCGGCGTGTGTATCACGTGAGCCTTTGGTAGTTCGTTTTTTAACTGAACTACTTGTTCCCAAAGCGTTTTATGCTTTATTGTGCCACCTTTTGCATCTTTGAACCCATTTTCAAGCCAATTTTGTATATATTCATTATACGACTGAACACAGTAGAAAGAATCGCACACTATTAGTGTGGGGAATTCGCGATCTGTACTTTCAAGTGCCAGTTTGAATGCTTGTAGTTCAGCTCGCTGAGCTGTACAATCTCCTAGAGATTGAGTTTTAGTGACCATTGGTCTGAAGTTACCATCTTGCATGCGACCTTTAACGATTGCGCATGCTGCACTGTAAGCCTGCCTACTCCCTGTAGCGGGTTGTGCTGATCCGTCAGTGTAAATTATAAATTCGTACTGATCTAGAGGCAGAATTTCAGTGGGCAGAGGACATTCATGTTCATATTGCAGGAACGCTTGTGTTTTTAGATCAGGATCAAAAACATATTCAACATCTGTTGCAGCAAGAGAATTAACCCATTGTATCCATCTAGGATGTAAAGCCTTTGC
The DNA here is from genome assembly GCA_963921515.1 of Calotriton arnoldi. Lineage (NCBI taxonomy): Eukaryota > Metazoa > Chordata > Amphibia > Caudata > Salamandridae > Calotriton > Calotriton arnoldi. The sequence goes on from CAWUFW010000885.1 coordinate 2,884,877, forward strand.
ATTTGGAATGCTCGCTTTTGTGACCACCTCTAAGGCTGGTACTGGAGTTACGACAATAATGCTTTTCCCTTGGGCTAGAGCTCTTTCTTTTGCTACAGCGGTTTGAACTGCTGTCAGTATTTTTTCTGTTGAAGTGAAGCGCATTTCTGCTTGTGTATACAAATGTGATTTGTATGCTATTGGTACTTTTTCACCCTCATTAAATGTTAAGTAGGTGAATCCGCATTGACCCGAAATTATTCGGATCACTAAATTGCGTTGACTTACGCGTGTTTGTAAGTGATTTGTTGCTAACATGTTAGCTTGGAGTGAACGCAAGATTTCTGTGTGTTCCTGTGTCCAATGTTTGATTGAAAAATCAGGTTTGATTAATTCGTAGAGAGGTTTAACCCTTTCTGCGTAATTTAGAATGTATGTTCTTCCAAAATTTAGGAAACCCAAGATGGATTGTACATTTTTCAGCGTTTTTGGAGGTTGGAGCAGCGCACACTTTTCTAGAAAGTTAGCTGCCAGGCTCTTGCCTTCACTTGAAAGCTCATATCCTAGGAAAAGGACATCGAGATGGGCAATTCTGGATTTTTTAAAGTTGAATTTATAGCTCTCAGAGGCGAAGCCCAATATAATGGTACTCACCCTGTTCAAGTGCCTATCCAGGTCATCGTCTGTCAGATAGATGTCATCGACATATGACAATGCCTCATTATCATAAATTTGTAGTAACTCTGTTACCCTCGCTGAGAATAACCCTGGGCTGTTTTTGAACCCTTGTGGGAGCCTACAAAATTGACGCTGGGTCCCCATTATTGAGAAAGCTGTTAAGTACCTGCTTTCAGGTGCTATGTTTTGACAAAAGAAACCATTTGAAATGTCCAATGTGGTTTTATATTTTTTACGCACAATGTTATTCATTAATGCTGTACTATGTGCATTTTGCACTGCAAATGTTTTAGAACAAGTGTTCAAGTGTCTGTAATCCAAAACTAGACGATATGTATTGTCTGGTTTGGAGACAGGAAACAAAGGATTGTTCATTGAGGAGGTGCATGTTTCAATCACCCCTTGGTATTCAAGTTCATCTAAGATCTCCCTGACCTGTTTTTTAGCTTCTTGCTTTATTGGGTACTGCCTTTGTGCAGTAGGTTCATTTTTTAGATGTATTTTGTGGTGAGGTGAGTCCTCATCCCATCCTACATGATTTTTGTATAATGCTGGGGCCTGGGCAACTGCCCATTTCCTGGCATAAGTATATTTTAGGTGAATTGGAATATGGTTGGAGAAGGCAAGCATAATGATGTCCTCGCCATGTGGGCACTCCCTGACAAATTGTGGTGGCCAGTCTTTTTCTGCTAGAAGTATATCATAACCCCTTGAAAGATTCTCCCAAAAGAGTGTTTTCACCTTTCTTGGTATGTCTCCCTCCATTCGGAGTGTTATTTCATATAACTTTTGTGGAGTATTAACCCTGGTGTCTACAGTCTCTACTGTGATGTGCTCATTCAAGTCCACTATCTCCAGAAGTTCCTTCAGGTTCTGGCGAGCTATTGTGACTTCTGCTGCACTGTCCAGCATTGTCTGAGCCCATTCTCCGTTCTTGAGCTGTGTTCTCAGTATCCTCGGCATGTCTGATCTTCAGACCTGCTACCTTCTTTTTGAGAATTGAGGTTTTGATTTGTTTTTCTGAACGTGTTTGTCGTCTTTGGATTTCACGCGTTCTTCTCTATGTTCTGACCGTCCTCTTCTTTCCGATGTCTGTGACGATATCTGAAAGGTACGAGAGGAACGTGTATCAGTATCTTGTCAGGCTTTCTTAAATTATCCCTATTCCTGAGGTTATACCTCCTTTCAGAGGGCTCCTTTTGAGGAGACCTACCTCGGGATTGAGAACGTTTCTCGTTTGAATTTTGTTTATTAGTTTCCCACTTCTTTTTAGAAGATGTAGGAGTTTGTTTAATAGAGTCCTTCTCAGGACTTTCAGATAGTTTTGGCTTCAAAGGTTTTCCACCCAAACTATCTCTGCCTAATTCTGCATAAGATTGTTCTATTATTCTGGGTAGTTCTGTTTGATGTTCTGTAACATCAAATTCCCTTAAGCGCTGGCGGATCGCCACTGATGCTGCCTCCCCTTTAATATTAGATAATATTATTGTTGAGACCTGGTCGAAGTTTTTCAGTAATTTCATACCTAAATTCAGAGCAGGCTCTGCCCCGTATTCGTTTTGAATTTGTTTCAGGACATCTGGTATTACTGCAATTGACGGAACACCATGTGTTTTAGTATAGATGGCAGCAAAGACTGCGCCCCAAGTGGTGCAATCTTCCAGTTGTGGTGTGATCCCCATTGGTAAACATATTGTTAGGATTCTGTGTTTCTCATAAGGGCTAGTATTAGGAAATACTGCTTCGATTTGAGTAATTTTTGAGCTATCCAGAATGGAATTTGCTCACGTTTTGTGGGCATTTTACCCATGACTGCGTATAAAGTCTGTGGTGTAATTTTTAGTGTATTCCCCTGTTGAGGGGTTTGATTTGGAATGATCAATGGTGGTTGGACTGTGAAAGTCCGCATGACATATTGGAGCAATTGACTGTAAATTTTTATTAACTCTGTAAGTTGAGTAAGTAATTCCTCGTCTGACATATCGAGGTCAGGCTGAGGAGTGTAGCCGGCTAGAATCGGCCATGTTGCTCCTGGTCTACCTAGTGGACCGAGCCTGGTAATGTTTCTGTGATGTTTTAGGGCGCCTTTAAACCAGAGCTGATGCTCTTGGTATGTTAGTGGAATTTCAATATCCTCGAAAGGAATATATTCCTCTGGTGGTTCATCTTCTTTGTAGAAGTGAAACACTCTTGTTACTGGATTGGATTCTGGGAATACTATCCATGAATAGAATACCTCTGTCTGAAAGGATTTGTGTGCTTCTATCACGAAAACTGCTCTACCCCCTCTTGGTGGTAGGCCGTGTTTTATAAGTTTTAGAGTGATGGCTCTTCTTAAGTTTGGAGCGATGTCTATAACACCCTCCTCGGTTTCATTTAAACCTGTAAGGTTAAAAGCTGTTACGACTGGTTGAGCCGCAGCTACACCGTTCCCGGTGTCATCGTCCCCGTGATAGGACATTTGGTTTTTGAAAAATGTAGAACAAGTTTCAAGGAAACAAAAGATAAGGTGCACAATATTTTGGAACACTGTATCCTTCAACGTTGAACAAACCAAAATAGCTAATATATAGGGTTTTTGTCCTATTTAGCTTTGGCGGATATTTAACCCTACCCACTCCAGACGTCTTATGGAGTATGTGAGTAGGGGTCTCTGAGAGAAAAGCACGACTGAGTTACTCAGTATCTAGCGTTAAATTAGTGCCTTACCAAACCGCTGGGCGCCATGTAGTGTACTTCCTATTTCCCTAATAGGCTCTGCGCATTGGAATAATATACCCTCTGGTTTGACATAGGACTGAGGTCGGTATGTCCCTATCAAGTATATTAAACTTAATTACTTTGTGCCAGCTAACTCAGAGGCCACTAGAAACTCCTTGTAAACAAGAAGGGAGTAGTTTCTGGCAACCGCATAAACATGACAACTTTGTTTCCCTTTTAGAATCGGAACACTCTCAGAATCGTGCAAACAATAGATAACAGTTTCACTCAGCTAATCGTGCATGCTTAGTTTCCTCAGAGTTACACAGAAAGAATAGACGGGCGTTTCAATAAAAGGTTTTATTGAACAGTCTTGTTTCTCGTGTAAGAGATATGAGCTGTTATGATCACAAGACAGTATGCAAGATATATAATGTACAGCGTAAGCAGTAGAAATAATAATACTGCGCTAGCATTATCTTTTAGCATATATTCACGTACATAAATAACATGAGCTAAAAATGCGAGTACTCATACGATGCTTCTCTAAGCTAGTTCTACCCCAATGTACCTAACCTGGTCTAGGTGTAGGGAAAGGTAAGAAGTAGGTGAAGTATTCTCTAGTATGGTATACTAAGAGTATGTTAAGTCTAGTATGCCAAGAGTCCCTCTAGGTTCTAGTCAGCTCCATACCTTGAGAATGAGAGAGGTGGGAATCTCCTGCCGGATCTCAAACTCTTAACACCCCGCGAAGGGAGTCAGAACACTGGAAGCTGGATTCTTCTGCGAGCAGGAATGACAGCGTCTTCTCAGTGCGTCAGGCCGGGATACGGGCTCCTCTGAAGTCGAGGTCTCCTCTAACTTGCTTGGGCAAGGGAAGGTATATTTATACCTGGTAGGTGCCTTGGAATGTTAGCATTGACGTGAAGTCGGACAGAGGAAGACGTCAGGAATGAACCCTTAAGGTATAGCGGTTCATGCATAATAGATGAGTTCTTGGAGAAATCAATAATCCTGTGCTAGGGGAACTCCCAAGAGCTTAAGGGTCTGGTTTCTAAGAACTCGTTGTGACGTTAGGGTGGACGGATGTCGGTGACCATGCCTGTATTTGGAGTGCACGGCTAATGCCTAAATAAGGACTGGGATTCTATGCCTATATAAGGGCAATGCGAATTGTGCCTATATAAGGACATGTTTCAGGAAAACCTATATACGGACACCTAAAGCGGAATACAACACCCACTCCACTTTTGAATGAACGATAATACTAAATGCTAAACATTAAATGCTAAACATTAAACTGAGTACCACATGTTGCTAAAAACATTTCTAAAAGCATATTAAAACAAGTTTAAAATAAAGTGTTGAATGCAATAGGTACTGTACACTTTAAAGCATTTTTTCATTCTAAGCATATATTGGAAATAAATGCAACATGAATGAATAAACAGAAATATATACATATGATGAAATGGCTGACAAGTTTTCAAAAATCAAAGCCATTGCATATCATGGTATTAAGTGAAATCTTTAGACAAATAAGGTTACAAGGTGTCCCTGGAAGTATTCAAAGAAGTCCATTTTATAAGAATAGTTCTACTGTAAGCAGATTGTTTTGCCATGTATTTTCAAAAAAAATAAAAAGTTCAATTTTGGGAAGAGTTCCAAGTTTTGAAAATATGAAGGCCAAATTCATTGCTTCCCTGGTACACTGTGAGCCAAATCAAAGTCAGTGTATGGGTCTGGTGTAAACATGAAATCATCTATTTCTATAGACAAAATATCGTCTACCGATGTCGGTGACAGTTGGAATACCTCATTTAGAAGGTTAACTGCACAGAGATGTGAAGCATCGCCTTCAGCATAGGATGCCGCAGCAATGTTCGCGTCCGTTGTTACCTGTGTGCCTGTTGATCCATCTCGTACCTCAGCAGCAGCAGGAAGCGTCTGTGAGATCTCAATGAATGCCGTCATCAGGATTGGTAGCCTCTGGGGACAACACAGAGCATGGGCCGTTACCGGGTCCAGCAGAGTATCGATATCCGTTGGCATGACTGATGGGAGTGTTAGACAGATGTCTAGCACGCAATCTTCACCGCAAAGCAGGCAGCGTAGAACAGGTAAGATGCAATCTTGCCAGATTGGTCTGAATGACAGAAACCATGTTGTATTAAGTTCCAGTAGACAAGGTATGCCCAAAAGTTGCACTATGCGCTCACGGCACTTCCGTTCTAGGAGAGCTTTCGCCACATCGCTCGGAGTGATGTCGGTGGATAGGCTTGCCATAGCGTAATAGTAGGAATAAAAATAGGATTCCTGCAACAAGTGCTAGAATTAATGGCACAGCACCAAACACCAAATGTGCGAAGTTTGGGATGATTCTGAGGACTGCCTGGAAGGGTGCTAACAGTCCTGAACAGATGGTCTTAAATACATGCACAATACCGCTCGTATCAGACATGTTAAAAATACGTCCCATCATTTCTGCCAAATGTATAGGGCAGTTTGTACGAATTAAAGCCTGTATCTCAGCCGAAGTCCTTGCAATTTGTAAATCATAGATTTCTTTGGCCGAGGTCAGAGGCACGGTCTGTTGCAAAAGAATGGCTTTCATTCTGCTTAAAGTATCAAAACGTATAAAAGAAGCATTCAATGAAGGCCATAAAGGCGACTCCCTGACTGTGTCTATTGGGGGAACAATACTTGCATACAGCAAGTGACCCTGGAGTCGACCGTTACCAGATATGGGATGCCTGGCAACATGCCACAGCAACTCTGATCATTCAACATAAGGTAACTCCCGTTAGAAAGTTGGCCAAACGTTGGATTAATCACGGTAGCTGGTGTACCCTGCTGGTGGCAGGAAAATTTGCCACAGAACCATTACAAGCCCCGTGTAATGAAATGTCCTGACATATGAGTGAACCGCTTAGTGCATTTTCACAGTGTATACCGCTTAGAAACACTTCACGATCCCCACTCCAACATCTGTATTCGTAAGGTAAATCCCAGGATATCTTAATGTATTCTTTACCCAACCTTTCATATTTGCCTGCTTGCATTTCTTTGAGGCAATACTGAAACTGAAAAGTAGTGACAGGCAGAGTGATTTTGCCATGAATAAGCCATTCTGTAGCTGGTTTTCCTGCCACTGTGAATGGTAATTTTTCCAGTTTTTCAATGCTCAGCACTGTATACTTTGCTCCCCTTTGTGCCAGTTCGATCTGTTTATCAGTCAGATTGTATTCTGAAAACAGAGACAACGTGTTGATAAAACGCCAAGGCACATAGCCCGCACGCAAAGATTGCAGCGTCCAGCTTAATAACATAATAGAACGTAACTGAGATTGGCCTTGTTGTAACATGGCTAAATCTTGTTCCAGTATGTCAATAGCAGAGGATACAATGTTGTCCAATGAATAAATTCTGGATGACAAAGTTGTTAACCCATTGTCGACCACAGTGAGAGATTTCTCTAAGTTAATACGATCAAGTTCACGTATTCGTTCTGCGGCCTTTGCCTGTGAAACCTTCCATACTTCATTATAAGCAGCATAGATGCCGGCATATATGAAACGTTTTTGACGCGGTTTTCTTGGTTCTAGCAAGAATTCCCTAAGGTCTGCGTCTTCTTTAAGTAAAGATAAGTGTTGTTTCACATCCTCAAGTGTAGATTTTTGTAGCCAGTCGAGGCACAATTTACTTACACTGTATGTTGTTACTACCCCGGATGTTGTCTTTGAACATATCGTGGGTCTGGCCTATGGATAGTAAAGCCCTGTCTTCTATTCAGGAATCTTTCTTGACAGATGTTTGTGTCTGTAGGCCAGAGTAACCAGTTTTTCCAATCAGGATCTGTTCTGTTGGTTTGTAGTATTGTGTCAACTGTAACCGCTGCCTGTGTAGTGTTATTACTTGCATGTGTTGGTACAGAAGGTGTTTTCATGTCTTTGATCTTGGCTAAACCAAGGCAAGAAGTTTGTTGCACAGTGTCATTCAAAAACATTATTTGCTAAGGGATGATACATGCTCTAAACAAAGCTTCTATCCCCTGTACTTGCCAATCTTTAGAACCCCAGACAGATTTTGTGTCTATTGTGTCTTTCCAAAATTCAAATCCATGTCTAGACAATTGGGTAATAAATGCTGCAGAGTAAATCTGTTTTGTATTAGTTAACATAATTTTCTGTCCTGTTTTGTTTACATTTTTATAGTAAAATGTTTCTGGATCAGATGTATTGTACCCTGAAAAATAGGGAAACTTTTTAGCAAATGTTTTTGAACTACCTTTTGGTGGTGTAGGACAATGCTCCCATTGGTTAAACATAAACACATTTCTAGGTGTTGCAGATTTATGCAAGAAATGATGACCATAGTGGTTATAGCAATAAAGCTGGTTGTAGTATGATGAACCCTCTAAGTATTCATTGTTAGAGAATGCAGCAGACTTTTCTAGATCAGACATCATATCATTTACAGTCTCAAAGTCCCAATCATCAGAATAGGTACTGGACGAAATGAAATCACTTAGTGAAATTTTAAATAAATGTGGAATGTTCAAAAGTTCCGTAGGGCCGAAGATATCGAAATCGGTTTTGTCCCACACTATACCATCCTGTATAGGAACGGCTGTGATGTTCACTGCTGACAAGTCTCTTGCTTCACGATGGGATGATTTGTGTGGTTTCAAAATTAAGTTCACATTTTTACTTTCAATGTCCAAACGGATGTATCTGCCATTTATAAGCACGCTGATAGTCATAACCAAAGCTAGCCAAAGCAGAAAGAAAAATATTCCAGAAATAAACCATAGTTCAATCCATGGTGAAACCAGATAAGTCTTTTTCAGAAAATGAAAAAGTCTTGTACTTGCTGTTTGAACGTTTTTGATGCTGGCGTCGTTTCAGGTTCACTCGGATCCTCAGAAAACGTATCAAAGTTAATGAAATAGCCAGAAGCAGTTCTGTCAATTGTTGGAATTGCATCAGGATTTGTTGAAATCGCTGGAACCAGTTGATCACTTGTTACGTTGGTGTAGACAGGTGTATTTGGACGAACTGTTACTTGAGTTTCAAGAGGGACGAGTTCCATAGCATTAGTTGCTTAGTCCTTCATCTGTTACTGCTGAATTCTCGATAGTTATGAGTCTTTCAGTCTGAACCTCTTAGATAGTAGCGAGAGGAGTGCGTCTGCTACTAGGTCGGAGTCCACGAGGTCTACTATTTAGTATTGGCCACATACTGTGGTTTGATGAGGTCGATTGACACAAATCTTTTCTCCTTTTTTCCAGCAAGGGGCGGCACAAGTACTGTTCTTGTTCCGTGTACGGCTAGGACAGGTACTGGTTGTCTGTAAGAAGGTACAAATTCCTTCTTGTCCGCAATCTTCTCTCTGACTAGATCCCCAACTTTTGGGATCCAGACAGGCCTTGCTGGGACTGCCGGTTTTTCCCCAGTGGTGGTTGGCTTCAGGAATACGTTGCTTTGTTTCGATCTTAGTTCATTTAGATCCTGTAAAACAGCCAAACGATCTTTGATATCAAAGGGTTTATTTTCCACCACTGTGCCTTTACATTCGAGATCAGGAACCCACATTCTTGTCCCAAATAGGACCTCATATGGAGTGACCCCCCCTAGAGAACTTCTTGGCAAATTATTTAATGAGCGTTGGACCCCATAAAGATGTTTGACCCACCCATCACCCGAACCTAATACTCTAGCTGTTATAGACTGCTTTATGTCCCGGTTTTTCCTTTCCACAACAGAATTTCCCTCAGGATGAAACGGAGAGGAGTACCGCAATGCAACGCCCAAACTAGCCATGGCTTCTTTGTAAGCCCGAGAGCTAAACGCAGGGCCCTGGTCAGAATGTAGTGTGCCAATTGTGTATGTGCCGATAAAGACTCGCAAATCTTTTATGACAGTTCGAGCGTCAGCCGAGCGCTGAGGCCATATCCATAGGAACCTTGAGCACGAATCCACTGCGACCATTATATATTTATAGTTACTGTCCCGTTGCAAGGGACCGCAGTGGTCCAGGTAAACACAAGCTAATGGTTTGTCTGAAATCAACAGGGGTGTCTGCGCAGGACGTTTTACTGTGGAGACTTTCATATGTTGGCATATATCACATTCCAGAACATAGTTCTTGGTCTGTTTCCTAATGCCAGGCCACCAATATCTTTGTTTTAGTAAAGATACTGTTGCAGAAACACCTGCATGGGCAGAGGCTATCCCCTCATGTGCTGCTAGGATTAGTCCTAATCTACGTTCCATGTTTGGAATTACCCTATCCCCCACTCCAGGGATTCGAGCAAAAGGAACGTTGTTCGCATCAATTACATAAGAGTACTTGAGTGGAAACTTTTTTGGTAACGCTGCACCACTGCCTTTGCTTGAAGCATTGACAGCCAACAATATCTCACTGTCTATTCTCGTTTTTGAACGAGTGATCGCAGCTACGGAAGCCGTCTGAACAGCCCCCTTTGCGGCTTCGTCAGCCAATGAATTCCCTGCAACGTGAACGCCATCACGTTGATGACTCGGCGTGTGTATCACGTGAGCCTTTGGTAGTTCGTTTTTTAACTGAACTACTTGTTCCCAAAGCGTTTTATGCTTTATTGTGCTACCTTTTGCATCTTTGAACCCATTTTCAAGCCAATTTTGTATATATTCATCATACGACTGAACACAGTAGAAAGAATCGCACACTATTAGTGTGGGGAATTCGCGATCTGTACTTTCAAGTGCCAGTTTGAATGCTTGTAGTTCAGCTCGCTGAGCTGTACAATCTCCTAGAGATTGAGTTTTAGTGACCATTGGTCTGAAGTTACCATCTTGCATGCGACCTTTAACGATTGCGCATGCTGCACTGTAAGCCTGCCTACTCCCTGTAGCGGGTTGTGCTGATCCGTCAGTGTAAATTATAAATTCGTACTGATCTAGAGGCAGAATTTCAGTGGGCAGAGGACATTCATGTTCATATTGCAGGAACGCTTGTGTTTTTAGATCAGGATCAAAAACATATTCAACATCTGTTGCAGCAAGAGAATTAACCCATTGTATCCATCTAGGATGTAAAGCCTTTGCATTTGGAATGCTCGCTTTTGTGACCACCTCTAAGGCTGGTACTGGAGTTACGACAATAATGCGTTTCCCTTGGGCTAGAGCTCTTTCTTTTGCTACAGCGGTTTGAACTGCTGTCAGTAATTTTTCTGTTGAAGTGAAGCGCATTTCTGCTTGTGTATACAAATGTGATTTGTATGCTATTGGTACTTTTTCACCCTCATTAAATGTTAAGTAGGTGAATCCGCATTGACCCGAAATTATTCGGATCACTAAATTGCGTTGACTTACGCGTGTTTGTAAGTGATTTGTTGCTAACATGTTAGCTTGGAGTGAACGCAAGATTTCTGTGTGTTCCTGTGTCCAATGTTTGATTGAAAAATCAGGTTTGATTAATTCGTAGAGAGGTTTAACCCTTTCTGCGTAATTTAGAATGTATGTTCTTCCAAAATTTAGGAAACCCAAGATGGATTGTAAATTTTTCAGCGTTTTTGGAGGTTGGAGCAGCGCACACTTTTCTAGAAAGTTAGCTGCCAGGCTCTTGCCTTCACTTGAAAGCTCATATCCTAGGAAAAGGACATCGAGATGGGCAATTCTGGATTTTTTAAAGTTGAATTTATAGCCCTCAGAGGCGAAGCCCAATATAATGGTACTCACCCTGTTCAAGTGCCTATCCAGGTCATCGTCTGTCAGATAGATGTCATCGACATATGACAATGCCTCATTATCATAAATTTGTAGTAACTCTGTTACCCTCGCTGAGAATAACCCTGGGCTGTTTTTGAACCCTTGTGGGAGCCTACAAAATTGACGCTGGGTCCCCATTATTGAGAAAGCTGTTAAGTACCTGCTTTCAGGTGCTATGTTTTGACAAAAGAAACCATTTGAAATGTCCAATGTGGTTTTATATTTTTTACGCACAATGTTATTCATTAATGCTGTACTATGTGCATTTTGCACTGCAAATGTTTTAGAACAAGTGTTCAAGTGTCTGTAATCCAAAACTAGACGATATGTATTGTCTGGTTTGGAGACAGGAAACAAAGGATTGTTCATTGAGGAGGTGCATGTTTCAATCACCCCTTGGTATTCAAGTTCATCTAAGATCTCCCTGACCTGTTTTTTAGCTTCTTGCTTTATTGGGTACTGCCTTTGTGCAGTAGGTTCATTTTTTAGATGTATTTTGTGGTGAGGTGAGTCCTCATCCCATCCTACATGATTTTTGTATAATGCTGGGGCCTGGGCAACTGCCCATTTCCTGGCATAAGTATATTTTAGGTGAATTGGAATATGGTTGGAGAAGGCAGGCATAATGATGTCCTCGCCATGTGGGCACTCCCTGACAAATTGTGGTGGCCAGTCTTTTTCTGCTAGAAGTATATCATAACCCCTTGAAAGATTCTCCCAAAAGAGTGTTTTCACCTTTCTTGGTATGTCTCCCTCCATTCGGAGTGTTATTTCATATAACTTTTGTGGAGTATTAACCCTGGTGTCTACAGTCTCTACTGTGATGTGCTCATTCAAGTCCACTATCTCCAGAAGTTCCTTCAGGTTCTGGCGAGCTATTGTGACTTCTGCTGCACTGTCCAGCATTGTCTGAGCCCATTCTCCGTTCTTGAGCTGTGTTCTCAGTATCCTCGGCATGTCTGATCTTCAGACCTGCTACCTTCTTTTTTGAGAATTGAGGTTTTGATTTGTTTTTCTGAACGTGTTTGTCGTCTTTGGATTTCACGCGTTCTTCTCTATGTTCTGACCGTCCTCTTCTTTCCGATGTCTGTGACGATATCTGAAAGGTACGAGAGGAACGTGTATCAGTATCTTGTCAGGCTTTCTTAAATTATCCCTATTCCTGAGGTTATACCTCCTTTCAGAGGGCTCCTTTTGAGGAGACCTACCTCGGGATTGAGAACGTTTCTCGTTTGAATTTTGTTTATTAGTTTCCCACTTCTTTTTAGAAGATGTAGGAGTTTGTTTAATAAGTCCTTCTCAGGACTTTCAGATAGTTTTGGCTTCAAAGGTTTTCCACCCAAACTATCTCTGCCTAATTCTGCATAAGATTGTTCTATTATTCTGGGTAGTTCTGTTTGATGTTCTGTAACATCAAATTCCCTTAAGCGCTGGCGGATCGCCACTGATGCTGCCTCCCCTTTAATATTAGATAATATTATTGTTGAGACCTGGTCGAAGTTTTTCAGTAATTTCATACCTAAATTCAGAGCAGGCTCTGCCCCGTATTCGTTTTGAATTTGTTTCAGGACATCTGGTATTACTGCAATTGACGGAACACCATGTGTTTTAGTATAGATGGCAGCAAAGACTGCGCCCCAAGTGGTGCAATCTTCCAGTTGTGGTGTGATCCCCATTGGTAAACATATTGTTAGGATTCTGTGTTTCTCATAAGGGCTAGTATTAGGAAATACTGCTTCGATTTGAGTAATTTTTTGAGCTATCCAGAATGGAATTTGCTCACGTTTTGTGGGCATTTTACCCATGACTGCGTATAAAGTCTGTGGTGTAATTTTTAGTGTATTCCCCTGTTGAGGGGTTTGATTTGGAATGATCAATGGTGGTTGGACTGTGAAAGTCCGCATGACATATTGGAGCAATTGACTGTAAATTTTTATTAACTCTGTAAGTTGAGTAAGTAATTCCTCGTCTGACATATTCGAGGTCAGGATGAGGAGTGTAGCCGGCTAGAATCGGCCATGTTGCTCCTGGTCTACCTAGTGGACCGAGCCTGGTAATGTTTCTGTGATGTTTTAGGGCGCCTTTAAACCAGAGCTGATGCTCTTGGTATGTTAGTGGAATTTCAATATCCTCGAAAGGAATATATTCCTCTGGTGGTTCATCTTCTTTGTAGCAGTGAAACACTCTTGTTACTGGATTGGATTCTGGGAATACTATCCATGAATAGAATACCTCTGTCTGAAAGGATTTGTGTGCCTCTATCACGAAAACTGCTCTACCCCCTCTTGGTGGTAGGCCGTGTTTTATAAGTTTTAGAGTGATGGCTCTTCTTAAGTTTGGAGCGATGTCTATAACACCCTCCTCGGTTTCATTTAAACCTGTAAGATTAAAAGCTGTTACGACTGGTTGAGCCGCAGCTACACCGTTCCCGGTGTCATCGTCCCCGTGATAGGACATTTGGTTTTTGAAAAATGTAGAACAAGTTTCAAGGAAACAAAAGATAAGGTGCACAATATTTTGGAACACTGTATCCTTCAACGTTGAACAAACCAAAATAGCTAATATATAGGGTTTTTGTCCTATTTAGCTTTGGCGGATATTTAACCCTACCCACTCCAGACGTCTTATGGAGTATGTGAGTAGGGGTCTCTGAGAGAAAAGCACGACTGAGTTACTCAGTATCTAGCGTTAAATTAGTGCCTTACCAAACCGCTGGGCGCCATGTAGTGTACTTCCTATTTCCCTAATAGGCTCTGCGCATTGGAATAATATACCCTCTGGTTTGACATAGGACTGAGGTCGGTATGTCCCTATCAAGTATATTAAACTTAATTACTTTGTGCCAGCTAACTCAGAGGCCACTAGAAACTCCTTGTAAACAAGAAGGGAGTAGTTTCTGGCAACCGCATAAACATGACAACTTTGTTTCCCTTTAGAATCGGAACACTCTCAGAATCGTGGAAACAATAGATAACAGTTTCACTCAGCTAATCGTGCATGCTTAGTTTCCTCAGAGTTACACAGAAAGAATAGACGGGCGTTTCAATAAAAAGGTTTTATTGAACAGTCTTGTTTCTCGTGTAAGAGATATGAGCTGTTATGATCACAAGACAGTATGCAAGATATATAATGTACAGCGTAAGCAGTAGAAATAAATAATACTGCGCTAGCGTTATCTTTTAGCATATATTCACGTACATAAATAACATGAGCTAAAAATGCGAGTACTCATACGATGCTTCTCTAAGCTAGTTCTACCCCAATGTACCTAACCTGGTCTAGGTGTAGGGAAAGGTAAGAAGTAGGTGGAGTATTCTCTAGTATGGTATACTAAGAGTATGTTAAGTCTAGTATGCCAAGAGTCCCTCTAGGTTCTAGTCAGCTCCATACCTTGAGAATGAGAGAGGTGGGAATCTCCTGCCGGATCTCAAACTCTTAACACCCCGCGAAGGGAGTCAGAACACTGGAAGCTGGATTCTTCTGCGAGCAGGAATGACAGCGTCTTCTCAGTGCGTCAGGCCGGGATACGGGCTCCTCTGAAGTCGAGGTCTCCTCTAACTTGCTTGGGCAAGGAAGGTATATTTATACCTGGTAGGTGCCTTGGAATGTTAGCATTGACGTGAAGTCGGACAGAGGAAGACGTCAGGAATGAACCCTTAAGGTATTGCAGTTCATGCATAATAGATGAGTTCTTGGAGAAATCAATAATCCTGTGCTAGGGGAACTCTCAAGAGCTTAAGGGTCTGGTTTCTAAGAACTCGTTGTGACGTTAGGGTGGACGGATGTCGGTGACCATGCCTGTATTTGGAGTGCACGGCTAATGCCTAAATAAGGACTGGGATTCTTTGCCTATATAAGGACATGTTTCAGGAAAACCTATATACGGACACCTAAAGCGGAATACAACACCCTCTCCACCGCCATTTGGGCCGAGAAAGAATCCGCGCCGAAGAGGCCACCAAGCAGTTTTTCGATGTAGTCCTCCATTTTGCCAGTGTTGGCGCTTTCGGGCACCCCCAGGACGCGGATATTGTTGCGCCGGGAGCGCGCTTCGAGGTCCTCATTCTTGGCCGCTATAACTTTTAACAGTCTGTCCATTTGTGACAGCTGCTTTTCCCTGGCATGCGCTGTGTCTTCTAAGTCTGAAATTCGTTGTTCCGCTTCACCTATGCATGCGTCGTGCGTCTCCAGTTTTTGGGCCATGAGGTCGATTCGATTGCACATAGTGTCCATCTTGGACTCAATAGAGGTTAGACTATGTTTCATAGTGACAAGGAGGGCTTTTAAGTCCTCTTCTGTGGGTTGCATGGGCTCCATCTTGTTTGTCCGTGCCTGTTTGCTCTGGGTCCCCCTGAGTGCGCGGCGTGTTTCGGGGCTCAAAGGGTAGTTTAGCCTGTTTTGCATCTGTCCTACCCATAGTGCTTGTGTTGGGTTTACCAGCGCTCGTTCGCGCAACCAGGTGTGCCGTCTGGCTGCTGCCTCATTGGAGGGGGGGCTTCGCAGATATATATAGGCCAAGGAGCCTCTCTGCCACTCCGTGGCAGAAGTCGATTGCCCCGCGCTTTATGGCTAATGCAGTGTGTCGTGGGGCCTTCCAGTAGTCGCTCTGAGGGGGGGAAGGAACGTCTTCAGGCCCCCTCTCCTCTCAGTTCACAAATGGATCTTGGCAGTATCTCCAGCTGTACCTCCCTTCCACCCATGCGGAGCTACAGGGCTCCCCTCCGAGCCTCAGAGGTACGTGCACTTATCTCCGATTCGCGTTAGGCTTTACCGCAGGGCCTCAGTTACCTCTTTGTCCGTTGGGGCCTGCATACGACGGCGTGCAGGCAGGGTGGCGCAGGCCGTTAGAACCAGCTCATAGGCCGCAACCTTCCATCAGGCCCCGTTTATCCTCTGCCGCTGTTTCGCCTTCTCGGGGGTCCATCCGCTCCATATTCCGCGGCCCCCGTACGTCGCACAGGTATAGCGGCACTCGTTATTTCCCTCATGGCTTCTGCAGGCGTACCTGTGCACGCGGGGGCAGAGGCCTGCTGGCCTGTCACGGCCCCCCTCTCACCTCTCGGTCTCTTGTGACGGGGCCCCTGCCACCCCACTCTCTGAAGCAGTCCCGCAGCGGGGGATCCTCGCCACCCGGCACTGCAGCACGTCGCAGCGCAGTCAATCCGTCTCCGCTCACGCACCCTGTATCAAGGCCCAGTGCCAGGCCGGCGCAGATTGGCCGCGTGGGTTTCAAAAGCCTAGTAGGCTGCAGGCCGCCCCCGCTGCTTTTCCTTTATTGCTCGGCCTCGGAGGCACAGCCACTCAGCACCCCGCAGCATCTCTATCGTTCACACTCGCAGCTGGGCCCCACTGCGCTCTCTGTCTCTCTTGCGTGCAGGCGTACCTCAGCCTGCGATTTAGAGGCCTGCTGAGTCGATCTGGGGTGAGCGGCGCCTCTGCTCCGTTCTCCGATACGCGGGTCAGGGGCCTCCCTTGGTCCGTCGCTCACTGCTCGGGCATGTGTGGCAGGGGGTCCGCCGCTCTACACTCTGTCGCCGCCGCACAGTACAGTTGGCGGTCTCTTTTTCTGCAGTGGTTCACAGCGCGGCACGCCCGACTCCAGCTCAGCTCGCGCTTCGCGGCTGGGCCCAGCGAGGAGCCGTTTCAATCCTCCATTCCCAGCAGCTCTATCATGCGCTCAACCCCGCACGCCTCAGCGGAGTGTCTTCCGACATTGATTCCGCTGTTTTTGATCGAGTACTTTTGTGGTGGGAGCAGGATAATGTCCGATGATGTCGTCTGAGCCGCCAGAGCCTCACACAGGTGCAGCCATCTTGCTTGCGCGCCCTCTAGCGCCCCCCCAAAGAGAAGAACCTTTGCCTGCCATGTTCATCCAAGGACTCTGGCCTTGGGTCCTGTAGACATATTTAAGGGAAAAATCAAACTACCCTTTACTACAGCTGGTTAATCTGTCTTGGGATAGCCTTGTATGTAGGTATGTATGTGGCATTTCTATAGCGCAGACCTAGCAAAAAAGGCAGCGGAGCACTGATTCCTCTGCACTTGGTCCCATCCTGCTAACCCTTCCCATTGCAAAGATATGGCCTGCAATATGCCTTTAGCTGCATTTGAAGTAAATTGTACACAGAGCCCTGCCAACTAGGAAAATCAAACTACCCGCTACCCATTTTAAGGCTAGTCATAATGTCTTAGGCTAGCCTTGATAATCTGTGAGTGAATGCACGACGGAAATCTGGGCCATGCTTTGTGAAGGAACTGCACACGTGCCATATTAGGGCCATACACTCATTAGTGTCAATGGTTTCACATCATGTTTACCCTTAATCCACACACTCATCCCTTCCAGACCTATCATATGATTATAAATCCCTGTGTTCACTTCAACCTTCCTTTTCCTAACTGCCCGTCTAGGCAGGTTGTATAGCTAAAGCTCTAATGGAAAGGAAGTGGAAAGGAAATAAATGGTACAATTGTTACCCAAAATCTTGCAATCTGAGGTGTAGGCAGCAGAGCTATTCCTGAGGTTAAACAGATTGTGTAGCTTAGGTCTTAGTATAAATTCAAGAACTGCTACTCTATATCTCAGGATTCTAGTATTATTTAATTATAGATTTTCTAAATAATATAGCAAATTATTATTGCCAATTACGTTCAGTGTTTAATTTCTATTAAAAAAAAAAGCGCCAGGGCCCTTCTCAGGAGGCCATTGCAGCTTGTACCACCCAGTGCCCCTGCCAGCGCACCTTATGCCACTACCAACACAACTACTCATACAAGTGTGACAATTCAGACTATTCCAGACTCCCAAAGCTATAGGGCTGGCCTGGGCAGCTGGTATTATGAATTTTTAACATGTTTTGACTTGTTAAACAAGCTTTGATGAGCACATCTTAAAAACAGGCAAACAGCGCCGCCATCTGCCCCTACAGACACGTGTTTGCCTGCCATAAGCATCAGTTTTTGGGGTGTTGAGCACCCGCAAACACTGGCTCAAGTTGAGCACTGATAAAATTATTCCAATTTAATTTGAAACTGAAATCTCATTTGCTGTATTAGTCAATAGAGAGGTCACATTTACAATGCATTTAATATAATCCAAATATTTGAAAATCAATTCCACATAGGGATAATCTACATATTATCTATCTGCCGTAGCTCACCAATATACGACGTCAAACTCTAACTCTATAATGTACTGTACCCTATGGAGCACATTTGTTCCATATTCAGCCATGAAGGATCAAAAGCTCGAAGACAAGAAGTATATGAGTTATAACATGGACCCTTAGAGCTATAAATATGGCTCATGAAATGCTTTTGCATGAGTCATGAAATATCTGCAACACCATCATGAATAGGCCACTGAGGCCAATCAAATGACACTATGACATGAATCAATTTGACTAAATACACCCATCTGCTTCCATGTATAAGTCTGCCTTTTTTAATACCTTACTTTTCACTAAAATATTAGGTTGCTAGGGTCTAAAAATACAAAATCACCTACTACAAGTGGTATAAGTGCAGTCCAACCAGCAAGTAGGCAGATTCTGAGGAAGGATGTGTACACTTGACACCTTGGAGAGGTCAGATCCCAGGAGGAAAAAATAGACTAAGAGAAGGAGCCGTGAAGACTAGAATAAAGCATGTTAGCTCATTCTCCTTATATCCACGTAGTCTGCCCAGATGAAAAGATGTGCAGATCTGCGTGAACCGGTTTGTCGGGAACTCTGTGTGTAACAGTTCTTTTGAATGTCTGCATTTAAAGCCTCTCCCCCCCACTATTACAGTCACACTGTATGGTTTTTCAGTTAATAAGTCAGTGAGGGCTTGTATGGTGCTATCTACACTAGAAGGTGGGACAAAGACACTGAGGAATGTCCAGACATGCCCTTCCAGGGATCTGGATACTAGGACATTGCTCCACAATGTATCTGTCTGGATCTGAGTCACCATGAAAGGCAAGGGCTTGCGTAGTAATATTGCCACTCCCTTAGCACAGCCAGAGTGAAACATTCGGCTATGACCATATTGCCTCATGAAACCACAGTCTGTGTCCAAGAAATGCGTCTCTTGCAGAAGCGGGACGCCGGGAGATTGGCACTTTACAAACTGTAGGACAGCTT
This sequence comes from Calotriton arnoldi, assembly GCA_963921515.1. Lineage (NCBI taxonomy): Eukaryota > Metazoa > Chordata > Amphibia > Caudata > Salamandridae > Calotriton > Calotriton arnoldi. The sequence goes on from CAWUFW010000885.1 coordinate 2,904,111, forward strand.
CTTTTGTTCGTAGTTTTGAGGCTGTTCATATTCCATTAGAGGATCCTGTATGTGTTTGTCTCATTCATGGCGTCTATAGTGGCCATATGGTATGATAACAGGAGAGTACCCTACAACACTCTTGCTGAAAAAATAAATGAAGAGCAAACCAATCAAAACCCACCCTCCAACTCCATATCAACCTATACTTCTACCCTTGAAGCTTCTTTTACCCAATTAAGTACCCATAATAAAGTGGAAGTTACAATAAGAGGGTATGAAGCGCTATGCAAATACTACAATACAAAAGAAAATCCATAGACCTAAATTCATAGCAGCATGTTTTCCCCAAATTTCACAAGCATTTGATCTATTTCAGCATTCAGCATGCAGGGAAACTTCCTGGCTCCAGTTAAATACTTATTCAGTGTGTAGACAAATCGTAGGGCATGAACAGGATTTCTCTAGGGTCACTAGATCTTCAGTTTAAGGGGTTCCTCATGGTCAAGGGTCCCTGCCAAAAAGGGGAAACTGCAAGAGAAAATAGGACAAAGAAAAAAGTGGCAGAGACGGAACAGCTACATAGATGGTAGGGGCTTCTCGTCTTTACACACCCGGTTTACTGCAAAAGGTATTTTCTGTTTTTCACACCAGTTGGAATATAGTTTTCCAGTGTCGAAATCAATCCCACTGAGACTAAAATTAATACTACAGTTCATATCTTAAAGTAAAATCAATGGAAAAGTCCAAATCTTTGAAATTACCCATATGCTCTACAAGCATCACTCTCTAGACACCAGAGCTGCTCTTCATATTGGCAACCTTTTTGAAGTTTAGCTCTGTGACAGGTCTTTAAATTCTTTTCTGTTTTCTTTTGCCAGAAAGTTATAAATATGAAAAAGCAGAGGAGCACAGGAGTGAATACTGTTAACTCAGGAGTAGATAAACAAAGAAAACATCAGTATGTAACATAGCATATGATATTAATACAGCAGTAATACATAAACTGTAATGCATACAAACCAAATCTATTAATATTTTGATGATTTCTTGGGGATCATCCAGCTCTTCCAGTTTTCTATAGTCTGCTACGGATATGAGCATTCCCATCAGCTTTTTCCCTAAGCTTTCCTTATCCTTATTTCCTTTTGCAAAGAGTGCTCCTAGAAAGAAAAAAATACTTTTTATAAACAGAAAAGGCTATGTGCTAAACCTGATATGCAAAAAATGGACCCAAACAGGGAGTTATATAAAATACATATTATCTACTAAGACAGTTAAAAACCTCCTTACAGAACAAATATGATATTTATGCTGCAGGTGTGGAATGAAATAATATTATCATTTCTCAGAATTACAAACTGAAGATTTCAAACAAACAATGCTCAGTCACCTACAATCACATGTTTCATGGATGTTAGGGCCAGATGCATCAAAAAACATGTTGTGCGATTCAGAATCGCAAAACGGCATGCATGAAAGCGTGCAGTACACTTTCTGCGATTCCTAAGGGGTCGCAAATGACCTACCTCATGAATATTAATGAGGTAGGTCGCAATTTGCAACCCCTAAGAATCGCAAAAATCACAGGGATGGTGGCCTGCTGAGATCAGCAGACCACCATGTCTGTGATTGCTTTTAAATAAAGCAATCATTTTTTTTGTAAGCAGCCCGTTTTCCTTCAAGGAAAACGAGATGCTTTACAAAAAGAAAAATGAAAAGTTTTCTTTTCATTTTTTAAGAGCAGGCAGTGGTCAGTGGGACCACTGCCTGCTCTTAAAAATGCTTTTACAAACATTCACAAAGGGGAAGGGGTCCCTTGGGGACCCCTTCCCATTTGCAAATGTCTTACCACCTACTTGAAATAGGTGGTAATATGCGAATGTCTTGCGACCGCATTCACGGTCACAAAACAGTCATGCATACTGTTAGGATTCGCTATTTGGAAGGGACGCCCTAAACACGCCCCTTTCAAATAGCGAATCCCAAACCCATTTTGCGATTCGGTAACAGGTAACCGAATCGCAAAATTGGGTATGATGCATCGCAAAAGCATTTTTTGCGATCGCAAACGGGCCGATTCTGCGAATCGGCCCATTTGCGAGGAGAAAAATGCTTGATGCATCTGGCCCTTAGTCTGTGGGCAGTGATAGGCCCATTTCCAATAATAGTGGGAAAAAGAGGGAGTAGGATTGCATCTATAACTATTATAAACAATTAATTTGGAATCATGATAGTGTGACTGGGGGTGAGTGTCTGATAAGTTTCAGCGCTCCGTCCATCATCTCCTTGTGTTTGCTTTGTTCGCCCTAAGTTGGCAGGGTATGCCCAGACGTGGGTCCCTTGCTCACTTTGCCACTGGATTCAAGCTAGTCTGGCTGATGAGGGCTGTTAGCCCGAAACCGGTCCCAGGATGCTTGTTACCGGTTCAGGGAAGACCTGGCTTGGCAGTTCGGGCTGGACTGTTCCCATGAGGCACAGGGTCAAGACTGATTTGCATATGGCTGGGTCTGACCTGAGGTGGCAAAGTGAGCTAAAGAACGATGATGGATTCAACCCAGATCTGTGACTGGGGGTGAGTGTCTGAAAAGTTTCAGCGCTCCGTCCATCATCTCCTTGTGTTTGCTTTGTTCGCCCTAAGTTGGCAGGGTATGCCCAGACGTGGGTCCCTTGCTCACTTTGCCACTGGATTCAAAATAGTCTGGCCGATGAGGGCTGTTAGCCCGAAACAGGTCCCAGGATGCTTGTTACCGGTTCAGGGAAGACCTGGCTTGGCAGTTCGGGCTGGACTTTTCCCATGAGGCACAGGGTCAAGACTGATTTGCATATGGCTGGGTCTGAACTGAGGTGGCAAAGTAAGCTAAAGAACGATGATGGATTCAACCCAGATCTGTGACTGGGGGTGAGTGTCTGCAAAGTTTCAGCGCTCCGTTCATCATCTCCTTGTGTTTGCTTTGTTCGCCCGAAGTTGGCAGGGTATGCCCAGACGTGGGTCCCTTGCTCACTTTGCCACTGGATTCAAGCTAGTCTGGCTGATGAGGGCTGTTAGCCCGAAACCGGTCCCAGGATGCTTGTTACCGGTTCAGGGAAGACCTGGCTTGGCAGTTCGGGCTGGACTGTTCCCATGAGGCACAGGTTCAAGACTGATTTGCATATGGCTGGGTCTGAACTGAGGTGGCAAAGTGAGCTAAAGAACGATGATGGATTCAACCCAGATCTGTGACTGGGGTTGAGTGTCTGAAAAGTTTCAGCGCTCCATCCATCATCTCCTTGTGTTTGCTTTGTTCGCCCTAAATTGGCAGGGTATGCCCAGACGTGGGTCCCTTGCTCACTTTGCCACTGGATTCAAGCTAGTCTGGCTGATGAGGGCTGTTAGCCCGAAACCGGTCCCAGGATGCTTGTTACCGGTTCAGGGAAGACCTGGTTTGGCAGTTCGGGCTGGACTGTTCCCATGAGGCACAGGGTCAAGACTGATTTGCATATGGCTGGGTCTGAACTGAGGTGGCAAAGGGAGCTAAAGAACGATGATGAATTCAACCCAGATCTGTGACTGGGGGTGAGTGTCTGAAAAGTTTCAGTGCTCCGTCCATCATCTCCTTGTGTTTGCTTTGTTCGCCCTAAGTTGGCAGGGTATGCCCAGACGTGGGTCCCTTGCTCACTTTGCCACTGGATTCAAGCTAGTCTGGCTGATGAGGGCTGTTAGCCCGAAACCGGTCCCACGATGCTTGTAACCGGTTCAGGGAAGACCTGGCTTGGCAGTTTGGGCTGGACTGTTCCCATGAGGCACAGGGTCAAGACTGATTTGCATATGGCTGGGTCTGAACTGAGGTGGCAAAGTGAGCTAAAGAACGATGATGGATTCAACCCAGATCTGTGACTGGGGGTGAGTGTCTGAAAAGTTTCAGCGCTCCGTCCATCATCTCCTTGTGTTTGCTTTGTTCGCCCTAAGTTGGCAGGGTATGCCCAGACGTGGGTCCCTTGCTCACTTTGCCACTGGATTCAAGCTAGTCTGGCTGATGAGGGCTGTTAGCCCGAAACCGGTCCCAGGATGCTTGTTACCGGTTCAGGGAAGACCTGGCTTGGCAGTTCGGGCTGGACTGTTCCCATGAGGCACAGGGTCAAGACTGATTTGCATATGGCTGGGTCTGAACTGAGGTGGCAAATTGAGCTAAAGAACGATGATGGATTCAACCCAGATCTGTGACTGGGGTGAGTGTCTGAAAAGTTTCAGCGCTCCATCCATCATATCCTTGTGTTTGCAGTGTTGCCACCACTACTTTGTCAGGTATGTTTTCCACGTTTGTACCACTACTTCGTCCAATATGTATCGTCACTACCCCTGAATACATAAATTAATGAGAATATTTATACTGCACACAGTACCTACAGAGTATGTTGGTGTCAGTGTTCTATGTCACCTATATTAGTCCTCCCTTTCCTTGTCTTAAGTTTCACTCATGGAATGCAATCAAGTGTACTGTGGTATTCTGTACCCAATGAAGATGCTAGATTTAATAAGAAGACCTGCAGATAAAATGTTTTCAACAACTTCATAGGTTTTTAGTCTTAGTTTTTCTTCATTTTAATTGTAGATGTAGCTTCTTTCTCTTTTGTGCATTTTTGTATTGTGCAAAGCCTACCCACTAAATATATTTAATTGATTTAATGTAATCTCTTAATGTATCTAATTACTTTTTAAGTATTACCTTATTCTAGCATTTAAATGTATTTAATTTACCTATTTGGGAATGGCTTTATTTTATTCCTTTCCTTTACTTTTGTTTTACAATTATTGTATCATTATTTTAGTTTAATAGCCTGGCCTCCCCTTTAGATATATTTAATTAAAGGAATAATCTTTTGATATGATAACACATCACAACCCTGTAATATTTGTAATTTTAAAAATTAATTTACTTAATTTGAATTAAATTCTTAACCTTTACTTTTGTATTGAACAAATTCACAATTCAGTTAATTTAATAAACTAACCATTTTATTGTTTTTATTTACTGTGTGTATATGCAATTAACATATCTGGGGGAACCCAAGAACCTTCATTTTTTCCTTATTTAATTCAACCAATTTAAATTATTTTAACTACATTTTCATTAATAACCCTGACAACAAAATTAACTAATCAAATTTAAGTTAACTGAATGTAATTTTCCTTAATAACCATAACCCTAAATTCAATGATGTTACTTACTTGATGATGTACCTGTTCTTGTGGTGTAGTGAAGATGATGTAATGGTCAGGTGAGGTAGTAGAGGGGATGTATTGGGGGTATGTATATAACTTTAGATGAAAAGAGAAAACTGAGAGAAATGGGTTAAACACTAGGGAAGAATTGAACACATTTTTGTAATCAGTATCCGGTCCCCAAGGCCTTTTTAAGACCCTAAAATTGTAATAGTTCGCTTCCTGTGATTCGTTATAACGTTTTCTTTAACAACTAAAACAATTTTTTTAATAATGCCATATCAGTTTATAAACAAAAGATATGTGAATATACCTGCATCCTATTTCATATAGTAAAGTTTTAGTTTTCACATAAAGGGTGTCATTCTATATATTTAATGAATGAGATTGTAGACACTTTAGGGGTCCATATATAAAATTAATTGTGCCTATATAGGATTAGATACTCCACTCCAAAATGGCCGCCGTGAAATGATGGGCATATAGCTGATCAAAGATGAGTTACAGAGAGGTGTCAGAGAGGGAATAAAGCTTTTGGTGACCTTCTTCAGTTGTTGGCTAAGGAAGACATCATCCAGGGAAGATGAGGTCATAGATGTTAAGATATTAGATATCTCTTGAGTGGACGTGGGAATTAACACAGACCAATGTTCTCTAGAGAAGTGGTTCTTAACCTTTTGACTTCTGTGGACTCTCACTTAACTATTATTAGAACACTGGGACCCCAACTGAATCATTATTGGAATCCGGGGACCCCAATTGAGTCATTACTGGAAGCCAGGGACCCCAGCCTAAGCATTTTTGATGATTTTAACTGCAAAACAATACACAAAAAATACAGAAACAGGCATTCAAAAAACAAATACACAAACACTGAAACATCTTATTTAATTTGCAAACAAATATAAAAAAAAACATTTTAACTTTAATAGGAAGGGTGGAGCTTTTCTAAATTAATTTGCGTTTACTCATGATCCATACTTTTTTCTGTTTTATGCACTTGCACTGCTCCAACAAATCAATCTGAGAATAATAATTTAATTTATAGTTTCCAATTTTAAATTCCTTCACAGTTACAGAACGTTTTAAACAATTCAATTGTACTTTTTTCTTCTTTATTTATGCACACATTAGTAATCAGTTAATATAATTTAATTTTCTAAGCAGTCGCGGACCCCCTATGTAGGGTTTGCAGATTTTGAGGGGGTCTCCGGATAACAGGTGAAGAACCACTGCACTAGAGGAGGCCTCTATAACAAGAGGTGGGCTGTCCGGGTTTTGGGAGAATTTACCCACAAGATTAGTAATGTTGTTGTGAAAACAATTAGATAACCTATGGCAGAATTCTTATGATGGACTGATCTTGTTGTCTTCAGCTATCGGATATGCAATGCTTTTATAGAGCTTACACACCTTTCTTGTTGGATTTCTGGAACTCCGAATCATTTCTTGTGCAAACTATCTTTTAGTGATTTTAGTTGCTTAATGAAAAGCTTAAAATGATTCTTTATATAGGGATTCATCCGTTTCCAGATAGTCTCTCCTCCATTTCTTTTAATTTACCTTGCAATCATGCTGCATGGGTTTTAGTTCAGCATTAAACCATGGTGTGGATAAATGGCTCTCTTAGTTTCATGTTTTTTTAGCAGAATGAAAGTATCTAGGGATTTTAAAATCAATGCTTCCATTTACTTTGATCTTAAAAATAGAACAACAGGTACAATTAAATGTGAAGTACAGTTCAAAAAGGAGTTAAGAAGCAAAGAACACGAACTAGAGTAACTCTATAGCTAGTTTAATTAATTAGAAACAAAATCTACAGGAAACCTAAAAATTAGTTTGTCATGACAAATTCATGTGAATTCATCCCGGGGATCAATGCATCTCCATTTCAGATGAGCACAGCTGGACATTTAAGGTTAAGGATGAACTCGCCCATAAAACAAGCTGTTTGATGGTGGAACCGGAAACTTTATATGAAAACCTTTGCTCCACTGAATCACTAAATACCCCTTTCCACCACAAACCCATTTTCAAATCCACAGCCACTGAGCAATTGGTTTAGAGTCGTAAGGAAAGCATTAGAAGATAGAGCTAAAGGGTTGGAGGAATGTGGTTTTTATTTGCGTGGGACCTTCTACTGTATTTGAACAGGATGATGGAGCCAGTAACAATGCATTTCGGCTTGATATTGAGCAATAAAGTAGTGAGCCAATTATTGTTGCATGACACATTGAAGGCATGCCACAGGGACAGTGCATTCGGAACTAAGGACATTCCGATCTGAAAAACATTACAGTGCAATTCCATCCTAGGTTTCCACTATTTTTACTAATACAACTACTTTATTAAAGCCATCCTTCAAGACATCTCCAAAACCAAGAAAGTGGAAAGTCTAGGAGTAATAATAAGCTGAAACCTATGCTTTCAGCCACATATGAACTCCTTGATATCTTCTGGAAATGTTATCTTGAAATGCACCAGGATCACAAGCAACTTCCTACCCAAGTCAGATGTCCATTCCATCATACAAATATTAATTTTAGCTAACGGCACCATTCAGAAACACTGCACTTTACTCGTAATTTGGCAACTCATATTTTTTATAATACTAATCAGGAGACCACGTTAAGCATATTTCTAAGTGTGTGCACTAATTCCCTTTACAGGAATGTAGTCAATTTAAATTACTGATTCTATTCCACAACAATCATTCCTCAATACTAAAATTCCCCTATAATTCACTTTAAAGTAAGAATTCTCTACTCATTAAATATACTTCTGATCAATCCTACCCCTTTCACCCTTTCATTGCTAGAGAGATATAGATTTGCAGACTGTCCCTCAACAGAGGTGTAGTCCAGACTTCCTTCCTTCACAGAAAACCTTAAAACAAGATACTTTATCACTTTTGAGGCTCAGGTGATATGTTGCAAGTGGAAATCTCCAAAAACCTTTAAATTAAATAAATAAAAATATTAGACTTTTAAAGATATACGACAGCTCACTCCATCTATAAAGCATGTCTAGACATTCTCTTTGCCATTTAGACTTACAATACTGTACTCCGCACAATCCCGGGTACAGGAGTTGCTTCTGGCTCAGCACAAATATAACAGGAGTATGAAAGTAAGCAAGAATTTTGCAATGGGTGTCCCCATACAACAGACGGACCAAAATGCACAAAAATCCCAAGTAAAGCATATAGCATAAACTAATCTGTAAGCAGATACCATCTTCCATGATCCGCTTCCAGTTGTTCAGGCGTCTGCTCTCTTTTCTGCAAATTATGTCCACCTCACTCATCCTTAGAGTCTGGTCATTCCTTCGCTTTAACTGCTGCTCAAACGCAATTCTGAAAGCATCTGCCATGATAAAGGCTTCTTCTTTACTCTTCTTCTCCAGCTCAAACTATTATGTTGGATTAAAAACATGGTCGTGCAAATTAAAATTACATAAATGTTGAAAACTTAATTTAAGTGACCAAATATACAAATATATTTGGAACCGATATATACTTGTCTGGCACATAAATTTAACAGGCATCTCACAGGCATGAAAAGGATGTGGAAAATTCATGTCTGATTTTACAATCAAGTCTAGCCAACACAGGTGCAGGTGGTTTTGAAGGTGATGAAAATGTGTTGAAAATAATTGATAGTGGCATACATTTGTGAATATAAAACTTTTGCAGTATTCATTGTAATGATAAAAAAGTATATATGTATGAATTCAAACCAACTATGGAAAATCGGAAATATCAGAGTCAGAATACTGGGCCATGAATCAAAGATGATTGTTGATGTTTAACAAACATAGCTGCCCATCAAACTGGAATTAACAAGATTAGTAATTTTGTTGTGAAAAGAATTATATAACCTATGGTAGAATTCTTATGATGGACTGATCTTGATGTATGATGTAAGACAAACATGGCTGCCCATCAAACTGGAATTCTACACAGTACAAACAGTGACATTTGAGCACTGGTTCATGAATATATATTCATGCAAAACCAAAGGAAGAATAAGAAAATCTCTTAAATACTGTTTGGAGCTATGGCAGAATTTGTTGTGGGATTCTTTGTTGTAATAATATGAACTACTTAAAGCTGTAGCTGAATACTTAAAAATTGGATGTATGATTAGAATTCCGAACTACTGTGGTGGAAGGGAATGATTAAGACTGTACAGTCCCAGCATGGGTTCAGCCTTTTATTGGAGAAAGGCAAAGATATTTTGGCCTCCTAAAAAGAAGCGTCTCTCAAGGACCTCCATAAGTTCATGTAAGACAAACTTGGGAAGAGAGGGCTTAATGGCAAAATATCTTGGGTTTAGTTATTACAGACCATAAGTGCAACAAGAGGCATTTGCTATTCAAATTAAATTATGGTTGTGGAGCAAAAGCATTCCCCGTGCTCCCTGAAAAGGAAAGACATGGGATGCCACGGTACCGAAGAGTCATTGAGAATGTTTTCCACTCTGAGGCTGATGTGGCAGGCTTGGTTTTTCCCTGAATTTTTTCAGCTAAACTGCAAGGAAAAGGCAGAGCAGGAGAAGGTACTGGCCAGGAACTTGAAGCTAACACTCAAGTTTTGCCTTGAAGGATTTGAAAAGCCTTGCCAGTCAGCAGGAAGTTAGGGGATTGGCTGACAAAACGTAGACAGAACTCAACAATTTAACTATAACTATGCCTGTTTTGTTCAGTGAGAGACAACCATTGAGGGATCAAAGTAAATCTCTCTCTTGTTAGCAATCTGCAATGAGAGAACTATCCCAAGCTCAAACAAATACCTTACTATTTTTTTTATAACAAAACACTCTGAGGTCTTTGGCGAATCAAAAGCGTTTGTTGATTTATGCGGTAAACTTGCCCTCTCTTGCCTTTTTTGCACACATAAGGAAAATGCTACTTACCCAGTATGCATCTGTTCTTGGCATGTAGAGCTGTAGAATCTCATGCTTTGCATAAGATCGCCATCTAGTGTTGGGTCCGGATGTTTGCACGAGGTAGGGGACTCCTCCCTTAGGTGATAGTGAGCATGGTCATCGACTCCATCTTCAGATTGTTTTCCGCAGAGGGTGAGAGAATGGAGTAGTAGTAAAGAATAGAGATGTCCATGCATAAGTATGTATAGTAAAAACAGAGAACTACAACAGTTACAGGTACCCGGGGAGGTGGGTGGGTGCATGAGATTCTACAGCTCTACATGCCAAGAACAGATGCATACTGGGTAAGTAGCATTTTCCGTTCGAGGCATGTGAGCTGTAGATCACATGCTTTGCATAGACTATACAGCAGTCTCCCGGAAGCGGTGGCTATCCTGTAACCGTTGGAGTGGTCTGAAATAACGTTTTTAGCACTGCTTGACCCACATTAGCTTGCTGTCTTGCTAACACATCTACACAATAGTGTTTGGTGAATGTGTGTGGTGTAGACTTGGTGGTATTACCCTTTTTATCCCTTCCATTAATGCTTTGATGACTGGCACTCGAAATAGCGATAAGTGTTGCCTATTTTGAAGGTAAGCTGCTATGGCAGCAAGATGCAGTCTGATGGATGTATAGGCCAATGCTGACTGCTGCAAATGTAATAGGTAGCACAGTATGTTCTGTATGGAAGCATCAAGAGGGTTGATATGATTGTTATTGCAATAAATAACAAAACGCTTCAATTTGGCTGCGTAGCAGGCCCTTGTGGTAGGCTTTCTAGCCTCTCAAATAATGTTCATACAGTCTGGTGGAAGGTTGAGATAACCGAACTCTATGACTTCAGGAGCCAGATCGCCAGGTTCAGCTGTTTGGGATCTGGGTGTTTGATTTCTCCATGGCTCTGTGTGAGGAGACTGGGAGTTAAATGTAATTTTTGGTGTGGTACCAGAGAGCGTTCCAACAGGGTTGTAAACCAGGGTTGGCGTGCCCATGTTGGAGCTACTAGTATTAGCGTGAGTGATGTTTGCCTGAGTTTCCGAACCACTGATGGAATGAGTGGGAGAGGCGGAAAAGCGTAGGCAAATATCCCTGACCAGTTCATCCATAGAGCATTGCCTTTGGACAACGGGTGTGGATACCTGGAGGCGAAGCTTTGGCATTTTGCGTTTTCGGGTGTTGCAAACAGGTCTATGTGAGGGACTCCCCAGGCTTGAAAGTATGGGTGGAGAACTTGAGGGTGAAGTTCCCACTCGTGTATCTGATAGCTTTGCCTGCTGAGGAGATCTGCAATTTGATTGTTGACTCCTGGGAGATGTTCTGCTAGGAGATAAATGTTGTGGTGTATCGCCCACCTTCAGATGTCTTGGGCTAAGTGGGACAGTTGGAGAGAGTGTGTTCCCCCCTGCTTCTGTATGTAATACATAGCTGTTATGTTGTGGGTTCGGACTAGTACAGCTTTCCCAGACAGGTGATCTTGAAAGGCTTTGAGCGCTGGAAAGATTGCCATGAGTTCTAAATGATTGATGTGAAGCAGTCTTTGCTGTAGGCTCCACTGCCCTTGCACTGTGTGTTGTTGAAGATGAGCTCCCCAGCCAGTAAGGGATGCGTCCGCTGTTAACACTGTTTGTGGAATCGGGTCTATGAACGGCCGCCCTTTTGACAGGTTTTGTGTGTTCCACCACTGCAGAGAGCGATGAGTACGGCCGCTTACCATCACTAGATCGGTTAATAGACCTTGTGACTGATTCCACTGACTGGCTAAACACTCTTGAAGTGAACGCATGTGTAACCTGGCGTGGGAAACGATCATGATGCAAGATGCCATCATTCCCAGCAGTTGCATAAATACTCGAGCTGGAAGTGACTGATTGGGTTGAAATTTCAGAATGAGTGCCTGAATGTTTCGAATTCTGGCTGCATTGGGATACGCTAGAGACTTTTGAGTGTCTAGAGTGACTCCTAGGTAATCCTGAACTTTCTTTGGCTGAAGATGTGATTTTAACACATTGACTGAGAACCCTAGGTGTTGAAGCAGCTGAATGGTTACTGAAGTGTGCTTGCGACATTGCTGATATTTGCTGGCTTTGATGAGCCAGTCGTCCAGCTAGGGAAAGACATGTATGCTTTGTCTTCTGAGATGCGCAGCTACTTCGCCAGACATTTTGTGAAGACTCTGGGGGCAGTGGTGACTCCGAATGGGAGCACCTTGAATTGGTAGTGTTGACCTGCTACCACCAACCTGAGAAATTTGCGGTGAGCCAGATGGATTGGAATATGAAAGTAGGCGTCTTTTGAATCTAGAGTAGAAAGAAAATCGCCTTTTTGCAAAAGAGGCAGTATCTGTTGCAGTGTTACCATGTGGAAGTGGTCTGACTGTATGTAAAGATTGAGTTCTCTGAGATCCAATATGGGTCTGAGAGAGCCGTCCTTTTTTGGAATTAGAAAGTAAAAGGAGTACACGCCCGACCCTTGATGTTTTGGTGGTACGGGCTCTATGGCTTGTTTGAGTAACAGGGATTGTACTTCTTGTTTGAGAAGATCTAGATGATCCTGTGAAAGTCTGTGCGACTTTGGGGGAATGTTTGGAGGAGTGTTAATGAACTCCAGGCAGCAACCAGAATGGATAATTTGGAGAACCCATTTGTCGGTTGTTATTGACCGCCACTTTGGTAGAAATTGTGACAGTCGTCCCCCTACAGGTGTTAAGTGGTCGGGGGGAACTATGGGCAAGTCACTGTTTTGTATTGGAGGGCGAGGTACGTGTATTGTTACCTCTACCTCTGCCCTTGCCGTTATTACCTCTGTAATTGCCTCGAAAGAATCCTTTGGAACCTGAGGGTTGGTTATTGCCCTATAGGTGGACGCAGTGTCAGAGGAAGTATTTTTAGATCCTGCTCGATAGAAGGAGCGACGAAAGGAACCACGCCCTTGTGGAGACTGAAGGGCTCCCATGGTTTTAGCCACTTCAGTATCTTTCTTCATTTTATCCAGTGAAGTGTCTACCACCAGTCCAAAAAGGTGTTCCTTGTCAAAGGGTGTGTTTAATATGGAAGTCTGAACCTCCGGTTTAAACCCTGATATGCGCAGCCAGACGTGTCTTCTTAAAAGAATACTAGTGTTTACCGCTCTGGCAGATGTATCAGCAGCATCTAGGGAGCATCTAATTTGGTTATTAGAAATTAACTGTCCCTCACGAACCAGATCTTGCGCTTTGGATTTATGTTCCTGAGGAAGAAATTGGATGAGTTGTTCCATTTCATACCAGTGCGCGCGGTCATAGCGTGCTAGCAATGCCTGTGTATTGGAAATATGCCAGAAGTTAGCAGTCTGGGAGGCTATCCTTTTCCCTGAAGCATCAAGGAGTTTGGACTCTTTATCTGGGGGTGGTGCGTCTCCAGTAGTCTGGGAGTTTGCCCTTTTACGTGCATTAGAAACCACTAATGAATCTAATGGTAGTTGACCCTTTATGTAGACTGGATCTGATGGAGCAGGCTTGTATTTTTTATCTACCCTAGGGGTAAGGATACGTACCCTAACAGGATCCTTAAAAATGTCGTCTACGTGTCTGGTCATGCCTTTCAACATGGGCAACATGTGTGTAGACTTTTGTGTGTTGTGTCGTGTCTCAAAAAGGAAGTCCTCTTCAAGAGATTCTCTATGTAGCGGAACTCCATGGTAAGTAGCAGCCTTACTTAACAAATCAACAAATCCTACACTGTCATCTGGTGGAAAGGGCCTGGTAGGATATATGTCTGGGTCGTTGTCAGTGGGAGAATCAGTATTATAGTCATCCCACACATCTCCAGGCTGATCGTCATCATTATTATCCCCATCACCCTGATTGTCAGGTGTGTGTGGTGGTGAGTGCTCAGGTGAAGTTGGCACAGGTATAGTCTGGGGTAGAGAAGGTGAAGGAAGAGGAAGAGGAGGAGGGGAAGAATTTGTCCCGACAGTTCTCTTTTTCAATGGTATGTGGTATTCCTCTTGTGTAGTAGCACCTCTCTTTAAAGTCACTTTAGCTGTGATATGTCCAGTCTTTGGGTGTATAACCAGAATTTTTTGTTTCGGATCCGGTTTGTTGAGCGGATCACCGAAAGAATGCTTTTTAGGTGACTTCGGCGTGTCCGTGTGTTACGGCTCCGAATGTTTCGGTGCCGATGGTTTCTTGGCCGGAGTTTTCGGATCCGAAGTTTGTTTCGGTGCCGACGGAGGGTGTTCGGTGCCAGATTTCTTCTTTGGCTCTGATGTCTTTGGCTCAGTGCCCGATTATGCATGGGGCTTTTCGGAGCCAGAAGGCTTTTTACTAGGCTTCGGTGCCGAGCCTGAAGGCGGAGCTTCGGAAGCTTGATTTCGGTGCCGACCGGGGCCCGAGGGCACGGATTGGTCCGAAGCCTTTTTCTTCTATGGAAGTGGAAGGTGGGGCGAGGTAGGGACTGTACTCACGGTATGTTGTCCATGCGGGATGTCTTCATCCTCGTCGGAGCTGTGCTCGGAAATGAAGATATCTTCCGGTTCCTCATCGGCTTCGATGGGCTCGCTGCCTTCCTCCTCCTCCGATTCAGGTCCGAAGAGGTCCGGAATGGAGTCTGTCTGTTGTCTCTGCATGTCGCGTCGTCGGGCCCGACGATCGCGAAGAGTCTTCTTGGAGCGGAAAGCTCGGCACGCGTTGCAGTGTTCTTCTCTGTGATCGGGTGACAAACACAAGTTGCACACCAGGTGTGAGTCGGTGCGCGGGTATTTCGCGTGGCACAGAGGACAGAACTTGAAAGGAGTTCGTTCCATCGAATGCGAGTCGAACCAGAGGCTAGGCCCGACGGCCTACCACGAGCTTTCCGATCGAAATTGGCTTTAGGAATCACGATCCGCAAAGAAGGGAAACGCGATCGGAAACAATACCGTCGAGTGTGAATGTGATACGCGCCGAGAAGGACCGAAGGATCGACGTCGAACCGTAGCGCAGCGAGTTACATCCGAACCCGATGGCGGAAAAAACAATCTGAAGATGGAGTCGATGACCATGTGCACTATCACCTAAGGGAGGAGTCCCCTACCTCGTGACTAGGGAAAAACGTCTTCCAGAAAAATAAAGTGCAAACATCCGGACCCAACACTAGATGGCGATCTTATGCAAAGCATGTGATCTACAGCTCACATGCCTCGAACATTTCTTTAGGTTGTACTTAGACAAATTTGCATCGGGAAAAAGGTACCAATTCTGAGTTTTGGGTAATTATGTGTACAACTGATCCCACACATTATACCTTATTCCGAACTGTGGGACATGGGATGAGGTGATAAGACCACCAGGGGAAAGAATGCAAGGTGTGGTATTGTTATTTGCCCCAGCTGGTTTTACCTTACAGAATTCATCCAGTCATCAGAATGAGGCACTGAGAAAGGCCAAGGATCATTTAGTGCCTCTCAAAATAACTGAAAACCAAACAAATCCACAAATGGTATATACCTGAATTGAAAAAGAAAATAAATCACATAGAGAGTTGACAGCACAATGGGGCATGCCACAGTTACTTTCTAAAAACATTCCATTCGATAAAACTACAAAACAATACAGACCAACTATCCTGATGATTTACCACCTGAAAACCAAAGCCAGACAAAATTTCAAGCCAAATTATTTCCAGTATGAGAGATAATTAAAAATATGTTGGGATTAACAAAGGATCCATTGCTTTACTACAACCCTGTGTTATATTTTATTGTCGTTTTGTATTCAAGATAGCGACCAACATGAAGGAGAGGACAACTATTATAGTCACAGATGAAGCTAAGTCAACCTAAAACAAATTAGAACATTCTTCAGTCTCTGGCGGACAAGATATTATAACAATATGGGAGAAAAAGAACCAAGTACATGTTCCTAAAAGACAGACTGGAAACACTACTGGTGCACTTATCACAGTTTTAGAACCCTCCTAGCACAAGCTTTAGTCCTGCACAGTCTGACGATGCTGTCTTGGTTCACCATTCTAATGACAAAGACATCATTATCTCAATTTAGTCCAGAGAGTAATTGTCACATTTCAATCAGACTTTCCTTGTTTTTGGTGTTGTAAAAGGTATAGACTGCTCATCTAAGACACTGTGCATAATCCAGTGAGCTGGGTGACTGACTAATGTGATTTATGCCAGAAGGAGAAAAGAAATGGCCTTGATGGTTTTAGAAATTGACCACTTAGCAAAGTCATCACGCAAAAGATGTAAGGAATTCATGGGCTCCCTCCTGAAAGCCGCAATGACACCCAAGATGTTGAGGCACACACTATGCAGCCAAGCTAAAACCAGAGACCTAGACTAAGGCAAGTCGGAAGGAGGCAGTGAAGACAGAGTCCCCCAGCATGCAGGCATTTGGAGTAGATACCAACACTCGTGGCAGCACAATGTCAAGGAGCAGGAACTTGCAATGAGGTGAGAGAGGACAGTCTCTACTTCAGAAGAAACTCCATCCTCCACACAGTGATGAAAGAATGCCAAGTGGCAGCACAGCATATTTGGAGCCTAGTGGTACAGAGGAGATGCTGCCTACTTGGTGAGTATTTTTGAGTATAAGAGCCTGCACAAGATAGCCCCTGAGAGGTGCAATTATGTCTCTAATGTCCAACAAAATGAAAGCCTGAGAGTTAATAGAGACTTATTTACAGAAAAAACCCTCTTCCTTCAGATGACTTCATGAAGAGAATGTAGGGGACCTAATGCGTTTGACCGGAGGCTGACAGAGAGCAAAACTTTAATGAGGTCAATGTTGAAAGAATTACCAAGCACTAATCACTGTATAGACTATGAAATCTCGGAGGGGTAATGGAGGAAATCTAAGGACTTCTGGATAAAAATAAGCAGGCAGTAGGCCGCTTAGACAAGCATATTGCTATCTTAGAACCTGAGAAGAAGTGTATGAAAGAGGAGTTTGATAATAGGAAACGGTCTGAACAAGGAATTATGGCCTCTCTAATTCATAAGGAGACAAAAGTTGATTCTGCTGTTTAAGAATCCTGGGTGTGCCTGCTATAGTCAATAATGAATATTGTAAACACACTGCACAGAGTTTCTTGCAGAAGGAGGTGCAGGGGATAGACTTTGTGCAATTTCCTGTACTTAAAGTTAATCAGCTATCAAAAAGAGGTTCTCTGAAAGGGATTAAACACTACTTACTTACCACTTACCCATTGTTCCCTACTCACTTTTTTGTAATTCAGGCCGCAGTACAGACTCTGTCCAAGAACTATTTGTGACCTTCGGTACCTGCCTAGTGTTAATCATGAGTGACCACTAGGCATTCTTGCCCTTAACGCTAAGGGCCTTTTTACGAGTTTGATGGTCCACCCGCCGAAAGACTGCGTCCGCCAGTAGTCCACTGCACTGGCGGTCTTTTGACAGCCATATTATGAGTGACCATGGGGCCCGCGGTGTGGCTGCGGCGGTGGACAATGTATTTCCATATCTATCGATGCCTGTGTGTACATTTCAACTGCATATGTGTTGAATGAAACACATATGCATGATACATATGGAAAAATACCACCTACCCATTGCCGGAGTCCGACCCATGTGTGGGCAGTCCCGGCAATGGGTATATGGTATAAAAAGCACTTACATGTGTATAGCCGCAGACGGGGTCATATTCCTCGGGTGAAGATGCTCCTGTGTAGGGAGGACCTGGAGAAAGGGATCCATGTCGAAATCTGCTGGGAAGAACTGGAAAGGGGTGAGCATGCACCTCAAATCATTCGTCTCCGCCAACCTTCAGGCAGCAGTCTGACCTCCGTGGTCTGCTCGTCGGAAAACTAACTCGTAATGCAGGTGTCAGCGTTGCACCTCTGTACCGCCCTATGGAGGCTGCCTTTCACCGACCGCGGTCCCGGCGGGTGGTGGTGTGCTGGTGGCGCCGGCGGTCCAGTCGTGGTCTCTGCACAGGCAACACTCCCAACTCGTAATACAGTGGTCGGACCTACCGAGCTTTCCGCGGTCCACGGACAGCCAAAGTCGTAATAAGGCCCTAATTCGATATGGTAATCATTCCCTACCTCTTCTTTCTAAATAATCCTAGAGGCAACCACTATCCCACTGGCTATCCTGTTTTGAGACCGACGATGAGCTTATGATTGGTAAGCCAAGAATCCAATCCATAAATGGTCTAAAGGATTATTTACACCACGCAGTAGTGGGTAGAGCGCCCATTTAGCATTGTTGGGCATACGACCTATGACTATCTAGTCGCTCTATGGCTCCTACAGCTACCCATCACTTATTTATATTCAACAATATGTGCTTATGCACACCAATCATATGATAGCACAAATGAAATTAAATGGAATATCACTAGGATTACATAGTGCACTTACCGATTTATTTACTAATGCATCACTAGTTTGCAGTGCACACGATTTACAATTTGCTTGTATTTTTACACCAAATATGTAACAATATTATTATTTTGTCTCGTTTCTTTTCTTTTTTCCCTTTATTTAGTTTTCCTCCATTATCCCCTAATGAATTATATGCTTTCCATTTGCTTTATAAAATCCATTTTTGTGTCTACATAATTGGTTGCTTATAAGAATTATCATTTAATCTGCATTTTATTTGCTTATGACACTTTTTTGTGATGATTTCTTTTGATTTTTGTCGATATACTAAATTGTGTTTTACACTGATTGAAACATATTTTGAACATATTCTCATAATAACCTCCTATTTTAACTATCAGCCTTTAAAATGCCTCAGGCCTTCGATATTCTAAGGGGAAAAACAAGTGTTGGCTGAACACTAAAACATCTCTCTATAAATGAGTATAAAACATTAAGAAAACCTATCTACCCAGGGTCTATTGACTAATTGTGTATTTGGACCATTAATATCATAAATATTAGAACCCCAAGCTTCCCCCCTTATCTCGCTCATCTCAACTATCTCAAATAATTCTGTGCAGTGGGATTGGGGTATTTCCCATCTTTGAGGGACTTAGGGTCATTTCAACCAGATTTGGCCATTTAAGAGACATTGGCTCCAGGAAGATACCCCTGCATTTTTGCTCAATTAACACGGGGAATGCTGCTGGTAGAAAAATGTATACTTGCACATGATAGGTGTTAAATCTACATCTATCAGGGTATCGAGCAACATAACTCTCTTCTGTAGACTGAATTTGCAAAATATCAAACAGCAGATGCTTTCAAAGGGTCTTGAAGATTCCCTCTTGTTCCAAATCACCTTGAGAGTGAAGCATGAGGGGAGAAAATATGATTTTGTAAACCCAGAGGCTGCAGGAGCATTGCTGAGATCTCAAATGGAGGGTCGGACCTCATTAAAAGAGCACAGAAATATGGGCTTATATGATTTTGATTGCTGTTGGCTTATGTTTTTCTCCTTCTGATGTTCTACTCACCTTTACGACTCGGAGGCACTCCCAAAGGGTGTATCTCACTTTTCTGAATTTCACCTAAGGAACAAGATGATTCATTGTTCATAATATGTGTTCTTGCAGATGTTGTGCTAGTTTACTGTGCCACCTCATTCCTACTGCTTTGCCCCTAAACGTAAGGTATTACGGTATTGTCTGTGAGCACTGGGTAGAGATCTCTATGTAAAAGTTGAACAGAAGTGTTAGCTAACTGGGGCCAGTTGAGTATAAGAACACTGATTTTGTGTTGAGTTGCTTTGCTGTAGCACCAACAATATGATGTGCTGTAACCTCAATAAAAATATTTAATCCACAAAATGGCTACATTGTGTCCCGACAGTAGAGGTGCAGGACTTCATACCTGTGCAGCTGATGAAAAGGTATTTTTCTGAATTGTAAAAGGAACAGAGCCACTTGGCTGCCTATAGTATCCACTGCTGAGGGCATAGTACACTCGCCAGCATGGAATAATGTCACCTGGCCACTGTATTCTAGTGCATAAAAATGCATGTCCCGACTTCCAAGAAATATTTTAGGTACTCTACATGTAATAATCACACATCAGATTTTTGACAAAAGGATCTATCAATGCCTATTTTACCCAATACTGGGATTGGGGGCATGATTTTCTCAATGCATTGAGCAGCAGTGTATGATGCCCTTTGGTCGGAGATGGAGAATATCCCATGGCTCACTAATTTCTGCAGCTTATTTCTTCAGAGTAGTCCTTCTTTTAAGTGTATATTACTACGATGCCCTACTCTTACTTTAACATGATTGTGGGGTTGTTACATTTTTACAAGTTTGTTTATTTGGCGGGCACAGGTTTGGATCAATTCTACTCCTGTACAGGCTACATAGCAAAGCTAGAGACTTTTGATGTACTGTTGTGAGTTCTTGCAACCATTTACCACTACAGCACATATGCAATGGCTTTAATTTAAGCTAATTTTATTGCACAATAAATGAAATAGGATTTCAGAAATCAGTGTAAGCACAAAATGTAAATATTATGAAAGCAGACAACATATTATACGGTTCATGTTTAAGGATCCTTTTATGCCTAATTTTCAAGCATCAAAAGCTTTGCCATAATGAGGGTCAGTATTTCAATAGTGTCAACACACATTAATACCTGAACTTCATATGTTTTCCAGTCTGCAGGCCTGTCTGCAAGGCTAGGCCAAATTGTGTCTCTGCAGTTTAAAAAGTGTTTTAACACAATATGACACAGAAGGCCTTGGAATGGCTCAGCTGGGAGCTGCTCAGTTGTCTGAAATATTGTTGAAGTTCTGATCGCTCTTATGGAGAAGGAAAGTGAACATCTACCATATACTCTCCAAGCCATTTGCTTTGAAAAAATAACCCTCGTGATCTTGATATATGATGAGAGAGATAAGAAGTCTCCGGCACACAAGTTAAAACTTATAGCTTGGGGGGGCGTGGCTTGCGCGCTTGAGCAAGATGGCGCGGCGTGCTGAGCTCAGTTATCACACGGAGCTCGAGAAAGGAACTTTCGCCGCTTGGAGCCTTCACCTTTCGCTCACCAGGCTATGATATGCCTTTTGAAGTGTGGCGGCTCATTTTTCTTGGCAGCCGGTGAGTTTGTGACCTGCCGTTCCACTTCTTTTCTGCGATGTCATCTCCGTGAGGAGAGCGGCCGCCATTTTGTTTTTCCCTCGCTTTTCAGTTGAGGGCGCCGCTGTGACCAGGCTTCCTTTATACAACTGAAAGCATGACTTTTAGATGCTATTGCTCTTTCTTACTCTCCTTGGCATCCTTTTTCTTTTTTCTGCGGCCATTAGACCTATTTTGCTGCACGTCTCAAACAACTATTGCTCTCTTATACTGAGTCCTGGCATCTATTATACACAATGCCTACCTTTTCTTACTGAATGGACTATCAGTT
Source organism: Calotriton arnoldi (assembly GCA_963921515.1). Taxonomy (NCBI): domain Eukaryota; kingdom Metazoa; phylum Chordata; class Amphibia; order Caudata; family Salamandridae; genus Calotriton; species Calotriton arnoldi. Next base: position 2,925,548 of record CAWUFW010000885.1, read on the forward strand.
CGCTATACAATATATAACTGGAGAGCACTCAATATTGTTGTTTTTCTGGAGCACTATATAAATTATATGCCACAATTGTTTTGAGTTAGAGCTTGGCTAAGGACATTGTGAGGGTCATTGAATCTCAGGAATTTCTAGAAGGTTATCCCTCATTAGTGCCAGCTTACTCATTCTGTCAATTGTACAGTTTGAATGATACACAGGGTCATATTAACAGGTTATATATATACCTGTATGCTCTGTATTATGACCCTGTTGACCGTCTATGGAGCTGCTGAGTGCGACATTTCTTTATCCAGTTGGTACCTTCACATGTCTTGCGGCTCACAGTCATGCTTTCAAGACCCATATAGATGGTTCTTATCGATACCATACTGTCATTGATGGAACGGTATCTTTCTTGAATTGAGTTCAATAAGGTTGTTACCCTAGATGCCTCTACATTTCGCTTACTGTTCTCCTGAAAGTCTGCGGATGCCTCGACTAATCTCTATGGTGTAGTTTGCCATTCTGATATAACCTTACCACCTGTGGCCTGATTGTATCTTTTTTCAAACAAAGAGATTGACATTTCATATTCTCACTGAAACTTGTGCCATCGATCATTTGTTTTATGGGCAGGACTTTTACCATTAAAAAACCTACTCAACAACAAGTGCAATTTATTAAAATGGCTAGTGACTCTCCTTCTCTTGTGAAAACGTCTTCATCTGGCACTAAACAGAAAAGAGCCAAAAATGACCCTCCATCACCGGTCCAGTCATCTTCAAATCCGGTCTTGGACTCAATTCTAGATGAACTACGAGCTCTGAAACCATTTATGAATGCCACTAATGAAAAGTTACAGCTGATAGAGGACAGATGGATCAACATGGAGGGTAAATTGTCTGTCATGGAACAACGTATAAGTGACTTACAGGATGTAGCCATTAAAGTACCCTTGCTGGAACAGGAAATTCACAAGCTTAAACTTCACACCGAGGATCTTGAAAATCGCAATAGAAGGAAGAATCTTCGTCTATATGGTTTGCCTGAAAATATTGAGGGTCCAGATCTTCTTACCTTTTTCAAGAAATTTTTGTCTGACCTTCTTGACCTCCAATCTTCAACACCTCTAAATATCCAGCGGGCACACCGTCTGGGTCGACTCCAACCTTACTCTAGCAGACCACGTGGCATCATAATGCTCTTTCTGGAATTTACCGACTTGATGCACGTACTAAAAGTTGCCAGAGAAAAACGTCGTCTTGTATGGTCTGGTCATAACATCTACATATCTCAGGATCTCTCCAATGCAACAAATGCCGGACGCAAGGAATTCTTAGCTCTTCGTCCTCATTTGAGATCCTTGAACATCCGTTATGGCACACTACACCCTTGTCTCTGTAAAATTACACATGAAGGCGTCTCTCGGTCTTTTGATGACCCATCTAAGCTAAAACAGTTCCTGCAATCCATCACTAGAGCACCCATGGACACAAATACTTAATATTTTTAATGGTAATTGTTATTGCATCTGGTTTCCTCATTTCTTGTTATGGTTTTAACTTTCTGTTTTAGGTTTATGCGGCCTATTTATCCTTTTATCCATTTATCTTTTTACCTTACCATTTCCATATTTCTATCTATATTTCTTTATCTCTTGTCGTTCCTCCTTTCTCTGTTGTTGCTCTTGCTTCCAAGTGTGAACATGCCCGGCTCATGTCTCTTCCTCTTCTTACTTCAGATCTGGCTTTTTGTCCTTGATCTGTCTCTATCTCTCTGTATTGTTTTTACTTTCTTTTCACTCACTTTCTCTCTTTACTCTCTCTTTTACTTTCCTTTTTTCTTTTTTCTATTATGTTCCTTATCCTTATATTTATAAGTGTGCATATTTGTTTTACCTCCTTACGTGTTTGGTAATTCTAGCATGTTATCCACCTTTTGATAATTGGTTCCCTTTTGTCCCCATTGTTATTCCTACAGTTCGTCAATATTGCACCTATATCCCTGTCTCCTAAATATCAACATGTTTAATGTTGTATTGTGGAACGTTCGTGGTCTGGGTCATCCTGTCAAGCGACAGAAGGTACTCTCCCATTTATCAAAACTTAATTGTCAGATTGCTTTTTTGCAATAAACCCATTGTAATGATGTTGAATCTCTCAAAATCAAACGCCAATGGGTAAGTCAGTTTGTTTTTTCTCCTGCTGTCAATCGTAAGGGTGGTGTAGCCATCCTCTGTCATAAATCTTTAAAATTGCTAATTATATCTACTGAAAATGATACGAGTGGACGATGGGTAATTCTTAATGCTATAGTTCATAATAAGCAGATCACCTTCTTTAATATTTATGGACCAGTTAAATTTGATCCGGACTTTTGGCATACTATTAAACTAAAAATATCTTCCATCACTAACCCCAATATTATTGTCGCTGGTGATTTTAATAATTGGATGGACCCCTTTTCTGATAGAAAATCTGATTGTAAATTCAAACCAGATAAAACACACAAAGCATTCCAAGCTGCTATTGCATCTCGTCCACTCTATGATGCTTGGAAAACTAGTAATCCTGACAAACAGGAATTTACATACTTTTCAAATGTTCATCACACTATGTCACGCATTGATTATATTTTGATTTCAAAACCCTTACTCCCCACACTCCAAACTTCTGAGATTGGCTCCATTTTTATTTCTGATCATGCCCCTGTTTCAGTCTCCCTTGACCTATCACTTGCTAGGCCTAAGCACAGTAGATGGAAATTCAATAATTCCTTACTATCAGACCAAACATATATCTCAGATGCTATCTCTTTTATAAAAGAATTTTTTCTTATTAACAATCCAAGTGATACCTCTGTTCATAATAATTGGGATGCCTTTAAGGCCTCTTTTAGAGCCTTCACCATTGCATATACTGCCAGAAAGAAAAAGCAATTAAAATCCCAATACCTTTCTACTCTATCACATATTAAAACCCTCGAACATGCTTACTACACCTTCAAGTCCCCTGATCACCTTAGAGATCTCATCAAAGCTAAATCTGACTTAAACAAGTTAGCTACAACTGATGCCTGTAACATTCTACTCAAAATAAAATCCAAATATCATGGGGGTCAAAATAAAGCGGGTAAAATGCTGGCCAATTATCTAAAAATCAAGTCGGAGAGGAAAACCATTGGACCTATTCGCAATACATGTTCCAATACTCTATTACACTCTGACTCAGATATTGTTAATGCTTTTCAGTCCTATTATCACTCATTATATTTGGAAGACACTCACCCTACTGAAAATAACACCCAAATGTTCTTTGATAATCTCCCTCCCCCTCGTTCTATACCAGATGCTATGACCCTCTTGGAAAAAGACATAACCCTTCAGGAGATTCTACACGCAATTAAATCTCTTAAGAGAGCTAAAGCCCTTGGCCCTGATGGTTTTTCTATTGAACTCATCTCTTCCTTTTCATCTATCTTCGCTCCACATTTACATGAATTATTGACTTCTTTCTTAATACATTCTAAACCTGGAGGTTCCTTTCTTGATGCTCTCATTGTAGTCATCCCCAAACCTGATAAAGATCACTCTCTTTGTCAAAATTATCGTCCAATCTCATTAATCAACTATGACTGTAAAATGTTTGCCAAAATTCTTGCATCTAGATTAGAAGATGTTATACCCTTACTCGTCAAACCTGATCAATCTGGCTTTATTAAGAGTAGGCTTACCTCAGACAATGCTAGAATGTTTTCCAATATCCTTACAATGGCAAAACGATTCCCTGATCCCCTAGCTACATTATCCCTTGACGCTGAAAAAGCTTTTGACCGTATAAACTGGCAATTTATGTTGAAAACTCTTCACTGGTTTGGTTTCGGCCCTAAATTTATCTCTTTTATCAAACTTTTGTATTCAGAACCCTGTGCATGTGTTTCTGTTAATGGTTATCTATCCCCTTATTTTAATTTACATAGAGGTACTAGACAAGGTTGCCCCCTTTCTCCCCTTTTATTCCTTTTATGTCTTGAAACTTTTCTTGAACGCATTCGTTGCAATCCTTCGATAACTGGGTTCCAACATAAATCTCATGAAATTAAACTATCTGCTTATGCAGACGATATTTTGATTTACCTTTCCAAACCCTTAACTTCTTTGCCTTCTTTTTTACAGGAAATTGACTTCTACTCTAAAATATCTGGCTATAAACTGAACTTCACCAAAACTGAGATTTTACCCTTAAATTCCTTATGTTGCCAATTTATGTTTTCTGATACCAATTTTAAATGGTGTCCCTCTAAAATTAAATACTTAGGTATTTAGTTTTCCTCTACTATTTCTCAAACTCTCTCATTCAATTTCACTACTTTAAAAACCAATATTCAAAACTTATTTTCTTCCTGGTCCCCCCTATACCTTTCTTGGTGGGGTAGACTGGATACTATTAAAATGATGATTGTACCACTTATTCTATTCTTACTTTCCATGCTAACTTTCAAAATCCCTAATTATAATCAAATCAACTCCATTTGTACTAAATTTCTTTGGAACAACAAACCCGCCCGTATTGCTCTATCTAAATTAATCAAATCAAAAGATGAAGGGGGTGTACGATTCCCTAATTTTAAATTATATCATTCTGCTTTTTTAATACGACAAATTTACGCTTTGAACAAACAATACAATGATGAGCCAATACCTAGTTGGATTGCTTTTGAATGCTCTTTATTACATGAATTTTCTTTTTATGACACTTGTTTTATGTCCAATTGCACTTTTATTTCCAAACATCCTATTTTAAAATACTCCCAACACCTGGTACATTCACTCTTCACAGATGGCTCTCATTTTTATCAAGCTTTTCTTGCTTCCTCTATTTGGTACAATAGATTTATTAAGTTTCGCCACAAATCTTTCTATTTCAAACATTGGAAGGAGAAGAATATTATATATGTTCACCAACTTGTATCTCATAACTCTATCTTACCTTTTACTACATTACAAGGTTCTTATGATTTACCCTCTCATTTTCTAGCCCAAGATTCCCAATTATCACAGGCACTTCAATCATTTCTAACGACTACAAATTTCCCTCCCAACACTACTCCATTTACTCCCTTGACTCCTTAGTATAATATTTCACCTGATTCTAACCCGAAAGCCTCTCTTATATATAAACTTCTATCTACCCTTATTTCTGAAAAACTTAAATCATCAACTGAGTTAGCATGGGAATTGGATCTCTCCATGTCTCTTTCAATTAAAAAATGGAATAAACTATGGCACAAAGTTTTTACTACCTTTAAAGCTGCCAATATCACTCAATCGTTATTTTTCGTATATAACAGGGCAGTTCGGACACCTATATTTATACATAAAATCAACCCTTCTTCTTCTCCTCTTTGCCGGTCATGTCTTTCCGTTGATGGCACATTAATTCATTTGTTATACCATTGCCCTAATGTTTTCAAGTTTTGGGATTCCATTTGGACTAAATGTTCAAAGATATTTCTTTTCTGTACTCCATTGTCAATTCACAATGTTTTTCTTGGCTCCATGTCTGCTGATTTCCATGATTCCTCGTTGAAGTTTAAATTACTTGACCTTTTTATTGCTCTTGCTTTTAAAGTTATTCTTTCTTGCTGGAAAGACAATTATAAAATATGTATGCTAACATGGTGGAATTTTATTTGCAATGAACATAGAATTTCTACTGTTTTGTCTTTAACATTGTCTCAAAAAATTAAATCTGACTTATTATGGTTACCTTTTACTACTTTCCTATCTGCACATTCTTCCTTACAATAATAACTTTCTGATCACCTTCTTTCCTTCTTTCTTTCTTTCTTTCTTTTCTCTTTATCCTTCTCTACTCTCTTGCTTCTCTCTCTCTATCTTCTATTTTAAAATAGTTGTCTAACCAATTTATTAATAGGTACCTTAATCTTTTCTAGTTTAATCTTTTAAATAAGGTTGTATTTTTTATCTGCTTGTATATATTACCATGTTATTTATCTTGTGTATACAACATTTATCCTTGGTACTTTATTTTCCATTCAATAAAAACTATTTGGAAAAAAACGGGGAAAAAAACGTATAGCTCGTATGATTTTTCCTAAGCACCGTCTATTCAAATGAATATATGAACTACAAGTGTACTATCAAAACATACGATAAATGTAATGCAGGTTGTTACACAATAATGAAAATAAATGCATTAGCTATTGTAATTGAAATAGGACATATCACTTAAAGCCTCAATGAACAACTAAGTCAAAATACAGCATTGGGGCTCATAGCGGAAATACTAGGCAAAATATTTGTCACCCTGGGAATGATAGTAAGCTTTCCAGAGAATATATTATTTATATGCCACTATGTGCAATGCTAAATGATCAAACAAGGCAAAGGCCTTGCTCTAATATGACTTTGCAGCTAGGTGCAAAAGCTGGAAGCATAAAGATGGCTCCACAGGGAACACTGGCTGTTGCTGAACACATTTCTCTTTTTAAACTGAGTGATGTGTCATGGAGAGGCATGAAACCTCCAAATCTTAAGTATCAAGAGTTGATTCAATGATCGGTGGTGATGTGAGAAGCATGTGATATACATCCTAGAAGAGGCTGTGGATGCAGTAGATTCTGCAGTCAGCGTCGCTGTATGCAAGAGATGACTGAAGCTCGCAATTGAAGAAGGCATAATTGATGGTGGTGCCACAGAAGCAACAGAATATCAAGAGGAGTAAATCAGTGAATAAGATGGCAATGGCAGCAAAAAACAGATGCGATGATGGGCAGCTGCAAAGTCCCACAGAATGAACAATGAATGTTTAGTGGATGGATCAGCTCAAGCTGATCCAAAGCAAGCACAACTGGATGTTGTATAGGGCTGTCTTGAACAACCATATGGAAGCAGGTGCAGCACTAGGACAGGTTTCGCAGCAGGTGGAGGTAACTGATGAAAAACCAGAGACCACTACTTCTACAAACTTGAGAGCAGCCCCACTCCCAAGTAGGAAGCCAATGTATGACAACAGTGCTCACCGCAAATTCATTACCTTATCAGAATGACTATTATGAACGCCCCCTAAGAGCAGCAAAATCAATGTAAGTCCACCAAATATGCATAAAAATAGTGAACAAAAAAATGCAGGTATGCTCTCGAAAACAATCTATATTCCAGAGCCTATTTTCACAATACAGCAGGAATGCCAGTAGTGTTAGAGGCATGGAAGACAGCACCAAGCAAGTCAGAGAAATACTGGAAATAGAGTATTGAAAAGTATGGAAAAGGTGCATCTCCAGAGCAGAACTTGTTGTGTGAAGGTTAAAAGACTGAGCTACAGAATGTAAAGCAGTTTCTCTTTGTGTTAGTTCAGCTAACAGCTAATTCATTTTATCAAGGTGCTTAGGGTTTAACGTAACACTCGGCCAAACACGATTATCAGAAGCCCTTGCTGGAGGAGGAGACAATAGCACTCCACAGCATTTCACAATACTTTGCACAATAAGCAGATAAACATAGTCTGAATCATACCACAGCGTGAAACATAATTTCGGAAAACATAACTACCATTGTTTAAAGGATTATGACAAGAAGAAGTAACAGATGCAGGTGCAGCAAGTAATTTGCAGGCTATTTCATTCTTCCGAAAGTCACAAGAACTCTACATGTTATGATCATGCCACAAAGCAGTGAGTGTCCTACAGGGATAATCCAGGAAGATGGGCTAATAAGTACAAGAGCACCGTTCCTTAAGCAGTGAAATTGAGACGGACATTAACAGCGATATAGAAGATATGTCTTATGTATGGGGTCATGTCACTCCATGGAAGCTTTTCGTGCACAGCACAGAAAAGTGCTGATGGGCAAAATAAATAGTCCCATGTATCATCCACACTGATTGGGATCATTACGAGGTAAAAAGTAGCCTTTCTATTGGTTGGACATACAAAAGATTGTAGAATGTGTCCTTTTTGGCAAAATAGCACTGATACAAGTTGAGATTATAAGGTGCAAAGACTACAGTTCCAATTATAGGGACTAGGGCTCCCTATGCAATTTAAGCATTTACAGGGATCAGCTCAACTGGGTTAGACATCTGAATCTGTTCTTCATGTAGCATGTACAGATGAAGTGATAGTAGCAATAGTATAGTTACGATTAGATTGTGTTCGAAAACAAATAGTTATCACAAAAAAAGTGTCCTGTAACACTTCTTATTCAATATCCCTAATATGGATAACAACTTATTTTTCAGAATAAGCATCCAACTCTTGGATCAAACCTTAAATCAAAACAGGAAGAACACTTCTCTGATTTCTCGCTGAAACAGAACCTAAAGGGAGATAAGTTAAATTCCAATCATCTTATATTTTCAACATGTTTTTTCACTAAATTTAGGTTCTACTTTAACAACCATTTTTGCCACAATTGTGTGAATGTCTAGGATCGGGCTTATTAGCTGAAGAACCAGAGGTTTTTAACAAGAAACTTTGTGCATATTTTTTAATGTGGACCGGCCACCATGCTATTCCATTTGAAGCATGACACCATATTAAATGCACTATTTTAACCAACTTATTCATTTCATCATTGGATAAAGCACTTCCCCATTTTCATTTTGGAATATGTGTGTAATTAGTCCGCAGAGCTAATGGAATTTTCAAATCTTTCAGAAAGGCAAGGCCCAAGTAGGTGGCATGCAGTAGACTTTCATTGAGAAAAATGAAATCTGTTGGCTATAAACTAGCAGAAAATAACAAATCAAATCATGTAATAGCCAGGATTCTGTGCCCCATTCACTGGAATGGTTTCATATCAATACCTGTAATCTTGTTCTAAAAGAACTCTAAAAATTCAGTCAAAATGGCATTATGGTGTGTAACTAAAACCATTGGCAACAATTCAGGATATTGCAAATAAAAATAAGCAGATGAATCAGATTTTCTGTTGATGTCAAAGTAGATGAATCTTTCCTGTCAGCCCAAGAAGTCTCACAATGTTCTCATTAAGTGAAATAATACAATTCATGTTGGGCAGTTCATTGATGAATGTAGTGATATCAATAGTGATGAAAATAAATCATATCCTGATATTTATCTGCACCAACATAAGGATTTGCATTATTTAATGAAGCATAGGTATTCAAATTATCTAAGATCTGTTTGGTCGCTTTTATATCCATGGACTTAAAAAAGAACCTGGCATACCAATAGCATCCAGTGAAATGTATAGAACATGTGGTATTTGCATCACTACGATTGACCCAATATTTGATATAGAACCACATCTCAAAAAATGCCAACAGGTAATGGATAATAGTGATGCTAACATCTTAGTAGCTTTTGGCCACACGATGTAAGGATTAATGTGGCTGTAGCTTTTGCACAATGTTATGTTATATTAATATATTTTGTATGGCGCTCGATTACCCGAAGGTGTCTTGGTGCTGCCTTGAAAGGAGCCAGATTCAAGAGTATAACTGCGGAGGGACTGGCTAGTGATTGAAAAGTCAAGTCTTCAAGGCCTTTCTGAATTGAAGGAGATTTTGTGATTCTTTAACATTAAGAGGAAGGGAGGTTCCAAGTTTTTGCAGAATTTGTCACAAATATTTTGCCACCCCATAGGGATTTCCTGAAAATTGGAACTGTCGCATTTTTTGCGTTCATGGAGCAAAGTGATCTAGAAGGCCTATCCCATGTAAGTTTCTGGCTGAAATATTCTGGTCCAGAATATTGCAGAGCGTTATAGGCAATGCATAGGGCTTTAAAGGTGATTCTTTTCCTTATGGGCAACCAGTGGAGTTCACGTAGTGGTGTGAAAGCGACTGGTGTTTGGGAAGACCAAAGATAAGAACAGGAGACGGTGGAGAATCCACCAGAAGATAGTGCCCATGCGCCACCCTCAAGATGACAATCAGCACTGTAATCCACAAAAGAACTTGCTGCAAAAATCCAATAAGACCATGTCATAAACCTCTTTGCATCACCATATATATAGCAGCTGTGCCTTTCCGAGGAACAGAAAATCGGGTGCATTCATTTGCATGCTATTAAGAAGTTTGTATGCTGTTTGACAGTCTAGTGCTGTCCTTGTCCATTTAATGAGTGCTCGATGAACATTATACAGGATGTTGTACCTTGACAATCCTGTGTCCAGCATCTTGGCAGTCAAAGTTTGTTTAAGCATACTGTTAACTCGATGGACCATGCCCTTTCGAATCTGGATGGAATGCATGCGAGAATAGCAGCCGTACTCCGAGAGCAGACATTGCATCAGAAACGCCTTAGAGCCAGATCATTGTTTGAATGAAATGTGTGAACCACTCCCATCGCTACTAGGCCCTGCAAGTCTTTTATGGCACATTTCTGTACAAAATCTGGTGCCAATCCTTTGCCTTCACTCGATAATTTATATCCCAAAAAGATTACACTAAGGAAGATAATCTTTGATTTACAAATGTTTATGTTATATCCATGCTGGTCTAAAATATTCATTATTCTGTTTGCCCTTTCTAAATATTCACCAAAGTGAATGCAAATGAAATATAGGTCATCAATGCAAGACAGCATGTCGGGATCGTTCTGGAGAATATTCTCACTGCAAACAAACCTGGACTCTTTTTATACCCTTATAGTAATCGCATATACTCATACTGTACATCACCAAATGTGACCGCCGTCAAATATAGCAATTTAGGTGCTTTGTTCTGACAATGGAAGAGTCATCATGTATTTTTTCCATACTAAATTTGTCATCAGTCCGTTACTGTGCACGTTTTGCACTGCATGTGTACGTTTGTGGGAGTTTAAATTTCTATAATACTGTACAATACAGTAAGTTGTGTCTGGTTTAACAATTAAAAATTGAGGAGTCTTCATGGCTGAGTGACAAGGCACTATCACTCCCTGGTACTGAAATTACATCAGAAGCATATATTCATATCATGTTTCACTTCTGACTTCAATGGATATTGCAACAACAACAAAGGGATGGATGGAGTGCTTGAATTAATCTCAGCCACTGGCAATCGCTCGGGCCGCATCCCAATCCATTGTTTTTCTCCCACCAAGCCACCTCAGTTTGGACCCAGCCATTTGCAAAGCAGTCTTGACCCTGTTCCAATCTGAACAGTCCAGCGTGAACTGCCAAGCCAGGTCCTCCCTGAACCCGAACACAAGCAACATAGGACCAGTTTCACCCTGATAAGTGCTCATCAGCCTGGTATAGCTTGATTCCAGTGGAACAGTGAGCACGGGGCCCACGTCTGGGCATCCCATTTGCGATTATCCTTGTGGGACAGAATACATAAAGTAAGATGGAAACAGCACCCCGCTGTAAGTACCTGTTCTACATGCTACAGGTGGGACTCCTGAAATACAGGATAATCAAATTGAACAAGATGATCTAGGATTATGTTTGGGATGACCCAAACGCTTGCCTCAAGCTACTGGCCTCTGCCTACCATACATGTCTTACTACGATAAAGCGCATCACCTGGTGCATCTGGCATACCTCTTCACGACAGACCTGGAGAGACCCGGATTTGATTCCAATCGAACAGAGCCTTATATGAGGCATAGCTAACCATGGGTTACTATAAAATAATGTTGCCTCAGAGGAGGGTACGCTGATCCCGATAATCGAAACAACAGTGCAAATTTGGGAGATGACACACAAGCATAAATGCACCCTCATCTGGAACAACAAAGCTAGACAAGTAGGCAGCAACAAGGTCCATTGGGAAACATAGTCTGAACAGCATTTTTACAACTGACCAACTGTTCCAAGATGGGGGCATGAAACCTTTCGCCACCCTGTGTGAAGAATCCCAATTGGACAAACAACAGCAACAGCAATCTTTCCATTTGTCACACAGCTTATCAACGACACTGAGACCATGTGCAAATTCTCTTCCCTGGTCAGAAATCTACTAATACCAGAAACGCAGGAGCTCCTATACTGATATGGTATTAGGACTGTATAGGGCACTAATGAAAGATCATCACTTACTGGGAGAAACGGGCTGGCAGATTAAGGAAAAAATATTCTAAATCTGACTGGGACAAACTACTCTATATTCATGATAGGGGTCTAGAAGAGAGGGAAGATTCAAACTTAGCTACTTCAAGCTCCTACACGACAGGCATTGGTTTCCGCAACAGCTCTGCAAGGCTAACTTAGCACAAACATCAGCATGCCTGAGATGTGGCCCTCAGGGTGGCAACATAATACACCTGGTACACTGCAGTTTGTCCCTTCAAATGCACTGGCTTCAAGTGATTGACATAATGAACACCACAAATGCGTTGAACCTGCACCTATTGATGAAGCTGATCTTTCTCTATGACACACAGGACATTCCCGACATCACCTGCCACACAAAACGATGGACTGACACAGCACTGGCAACAGTCACAATGACAATTCTTAGATGTTAGAAGCAGCACACTTCCCCAACACATATAGATTGGATGTGTGACTCGTCTATAACAGCTTCTCATGAAGAATTTTTATTTTGAATGCACGACTAGTCTTACATTTTTTAGAACATATGGTTTCCACATCCTCGGCCAACACCCATAAACCAGATAAGTTACTCTACCCCCTTCTAGCCACCCAGTCAGGCTGAACAAGGTCACCCATATGACACGGCAGAATAGTGGACCGAACCCCTCTCTAATGTTAAATGTTCAAAGTTAAATGCCACGTGCTATAGACTAGAGTGTTTGCTCTGCCTACCCCTCCACCCCCTTATTATTTATTTCATATCTTATTGAACTGTGAGAAAGGTCAAGTGCAAGTCTTTAGATTTTAAAGTACAGCACTTTGGATTATTTATCCTTGCAGATCCCTTGAATACTATGTAACTTGAACATGTTTACCCGACTGAACTTTAATTAGACTAGATTTTGATAGCTTATTCATGTGTCATATCTCTTAATTAAAAACACAGTAAAGGATCATTAAAAAGACACAGAAAGAGCATTACCGAAGATAAGTAACTTGTTATTGTTATTCAAATGGATCCTTCTAACTGCAGATTCCTCCCCTTTAGAATAGATACCATAATAGTACATCCCAAAGGTGGAGGATCTGAGCAGTAGACTCAGATCAAGAAGTTTTATAGGACCGAACAGGCAAAATGATTCCATATGTCTGACCTGGCTGTCAAGCCAGCAGCTTTTTGTGAACGTGTACACCGATACCCATGTTGCAGCATAGCAGATATCAGAACACTTGCCAATCCCATTGTAGCGGCCTTGGCCCAGGTGGAATGAGGATGCAGGGTGATTTATTAGCCAACATGGAAAGGTGATATCACCTTTGGTAGAAAGGTAGCCTGAGTCCGCAGCTGCAATTGTTTACGGGAAGAAAGAGGCGGATACAAGGAGAGCCCCTGTAGTTCACTCATGTGACATGCATAAGTGATGATGAAAATAAAGATGTGTCTTGATTGTCAGAAGCAAAAGCAAGCAACTGTGCATAGGCTCAAACGGCATGCACACAAGGAACGACAGGACTAGATTTAGGTCCTACTAAGGCATGACAAATAGTTTTGGAAGGAACATTTGTGTCAGACCCTATAGAAAATGCATGACAACTGATGATTTTATAGAGAGAAAGTCGATCAGGCAAACATAAAAAGGCCAAAAGGGGTCGACAACCAACCCTTAACTGTGCCAGCTGCAAGGCCATGCTGGGTCAAAGACAAAACAAAGAGAACCATATTAGACTTTCAAGACTTTCATGACTTTCGTCAGAACTCCAGGTAGGAGAGGCAGTGATGGGAATCTGTACAGGAGAACTGTGTCCCATTGAGGATGCAATGCAACTCCCAATGACCTCTTTAGAAGAAACACCAGTGTTCTTTGTCGCTGTGCATTTTTAATGGTGGCCAAGAGATCATGACAGAGCATGCACCACTGATCGAAGATGCCCTGTTCCACCTTGTGATAGAGATGACATTGTGGTCCATCAGCTGTTGTCTGCTCAGCTCCTCTGCTTTATTGTTTAGGGACTCCGCTAGGTGGTTGGCTACCAAAAAGATCTTCTGCTGTTCCAGCCACCTCCAGAGGCATACAACATCATGGCAAAGGATTCAAGACCCCACCCAGTTCTGCTGGTTTCTGTACCACGTGGCAGTCATATTGTCCGTCAGGATTTGTACCAGCTTTCCCTTGATGGTTAGAACGAATGCTTTCATGGCAAAACAGATTACCTGAAGCTTCAAACGGGTAATATGTAGCTGGCCTCCAATCTCCACCTCTCCCAGATGAGCCCCATCACCCAAGCAGTGATGCGCCTGTCGCAAACATGGAGCCTTGGGAGAGTAAGGGAGAGTGGCCTGCCGCCAGTCAGGTTTGCATTCATCCACCACCACATGAGGTCCTGAGCTATCTCTTGTAAGATTTGGACAGTGTAAGAGAGGCAACCCTGGTGCTGGGCCCACTGAAACATTAGGTTCCAAAATAGGGTCTGCATGTACCATTTAACAGACAGGATGAGGAGGATGCACAAGGCCAGGAGCCCAAGAAGCCTCAAAACCATCCTCACCGAGACCCAGTACTAATCCCAATATATTGGGATCATATGAATATCCCAGACTCGCTGTGGCATTGGAAAGGCCTTGAATGCTACCTTTATAGGATAGGCTTTATGAAGGGAAGCCTCTGCTTAGGAGTCAGGTAGAACATTTACTCATTGATGGAAACCTCCAAGGAGATCAAGAACTTGTCAATTGTTCAGAGATGATCTGTGACTGACTGCAGCTAGTACACCTTGAGAAGTCAGTTATTGAGGTACACTGCTTTTATGAACACCTGAGGGATCCAGGAAAGGCTATAGGGCAGCACAGTGAACTGGAAGCATTCCAACCCCACCGTGAACCACAGGTAACATCTGAGAGATAGCGGGAAAGCAATATGAAAATAGGGACACCAGCCAGTCCTTCGGATCCACAGCAGAGACGTTCTGAGCTACGGTGAACATTTTGAATTTGACCTTCTTCAGAAGGCATACAATGGCTGGAAGTCCAGTATAGGCCTGAGACCACCGTCCTTCTTCAGGATGCAGATGTAGAGTGAACAGAAATCCTCTCAGACTCCAGAACCCACTCTATGATGCCTTGGCCAGCTGTAAATTGTCTTCTTGAATCAAGTTAGCGAGCCTCATATCCATTTAGAGCCAATGCCTGGACTTGAATGTGGTTCCATAGATCCAAAGTCAGCAGCTTTATCCGTTAGGCCATATCCATATTTTTCAATTTATATGTGAAAGTCATACACATGTGGGATGATTGTGAACGATCATGTACAGTGAGCATATTCTCTGTTGAAACTGCTTTGTGAAGTAAAAAAAAATACTAGAAGGCTCACTTGGAGCCTTACTTGGGGATACTTGCAGTTTGTTTTAAAACTGACTGGAATTATGGACATAGTTCAGCACCTTTGCACCAGTGGTGCTGGAAAGATGTTACATCACTGAAGTCATAGGATTTGTGATAAATTCTATCTTCACACAAAGAGTAGCAAATGTATTTAGCAGGAGAGTGGTAAGGGTATAGTATGTAGCTGGTGGTGCACTTTGGAGCACACTGTTGTAAATATATCGATCAAGCATCATGTGGTAGCACACTGTCATTTACAGACAGCACATTTTCAATTGAAATGGCCACCAAACGTGCACAGACATACAGTTTTACTGATAAAACTATTTGGCACCTAAATGATTATGTGTGGAAATCTTGTTTCAGGGAATATTTACAGAAACCGCTGCTTGCATTATGAAGTGGTGAGGCGGGGGGGAATACAAACCAAAAAAACCAACATCAGACATAATTAAAAATATTTAAGATTGTACTTACCTGCCGCTACGGCGGCGGCCGCCTTGCTCCTCTCTCCCGATCCTCGACTGCTGCAGTCCAGGGCTGGTGCACACTGTGCAGGCTCTCAGATGCCAATCCCAGTGCTTCTCTCATGTATTTCCCAGCATAAGAGAAGCACTGAGATTGGTCTGAGCGGCCTGGTTTGCCGCTCAGACAGTGCCTGGGACCCTGGGACTGTTCTCCACCCAGTTCTATGCAACACAGCCGGTTGGAGAAAGGCTAAGTCAAAGACCAAGACGGCCGTCCAAACAGACATGTGCACTTAGCAGTGCCCATTACTCCTCCAAAAGCTGAGGATGGGCCGACCCGGCTGGCTCTGGCTCAGGGAAAAATAAAATGATAATAAAATTGTTTTATTATCATTTTATTTTTTTCGTTTGCCTCTTCTGGCTTTCAGCAGGGGGGCGACGCTCCTCCGCCATAACAGAGAAGCCACCCCTGAATATTTATCATTTGCGCATCACCAAGTAGAATGTCATGATTTGTTTTGATCCTATTAAAATCTTTGTTTCTTTCCAACAAACTTCACAATACAAAAAATATGCTTCATTTTTGGTTTTCTAAACACTGATATTTTTTAAAATATTTGTACAATTAATATACAGGTATTTCAATGTTGGTGTGTGTTATAAAAAAACATGACATTCTTTCCTTTTAAAAACTTCTCTCACTTTGTAGTCAAGGAAAGAAAAGTAGGCACCAATCACCATGTTAAAATAATGAGCAATTTCTCAAAGACATCTTTATTTATTGCTTTTGCAAACCACCAGATTTGGGTGGCGACCCACAAGTGAGTTGTGACCCACAGTTTGGGAAAAGCTGTTCTAAGCGTCTTTTTGGAAAAAATTAAAACTCACGATCAGGATGTAAGTTGAGAGAAATAGTGGAATAATTCTTATGCTTTTTCCTAAGCATCAGATATTCAAATGAATATATCAACTAGAAGCACTATCTAAACATATGATAAATGTAATGCAGAACGGGGAGGCGGAGCTTGCGAGCCACAAGATGGCTGCTTGAGCGCTGAGCTCCGAGAAGCCGCCACACTATCCTGCTAATATCCTGCTTCGGAGGAGTGGAGCAACCCTACCTTGGAGCTGCGCTGGGTCTGGAACTGCCTGGCAGCACTGGGAGCCGCTCATGAGCCCTTGGCCTCTCTCCCAGAGCTGGCGGTGCGAGATAGTCTGCTGCGGCCTGTGTGCGACGACGAAGCACCGACCTGCGGTAAGGAGCGGCGGCCGCATTGCGGCACGGAGCTCGGGCCTGGATTGCCGCGCCCCCTTGGCTAACCGGGAACTGACCAGCAGCGGGAGGCGAGAGGTAGCCGCTGCGACCTGGCAGCGTGGGCCGTCTCTCGAGGTGCGGTGCCCTCCTCCACTACCAGGGGGCCGCTCACCGCGTCGCTGAACCCCCCACTTGCAGGGCTGGCCGGCGGTGAGGACGCGGTTTGCAGACGAGTCGTAGTGAGCCCGATGCTAGACTCTCGGCCGATGCGGCGCTGGGTATAATCGGCCGCTCTAACCGCTGAGGACATCACGATCCCCACACTGCTAATGGGAGTGGGCCAGATCTGAGCTGAGACCGGGACTGCGCCAGCGCCGTGAGCCAGCCATTTTGTAAGCTTCCGAGGGGTAAAAGGACGGGCCTGTGAAGCTGCCTAGTGGGCTGCATGCCACACGATACACGCCTGAGTGGGACTGCAATACTAGCGTGAGCTTGTTGGGGACACAGTGCTTGCCTGACCTGGGCTGGGGAGTATCGCGACGAGTACAGCCATAGGATCGGTAGGCACTGGAGGTGTACCTGAGTCTCACCGAAGTCATTAAAGCAAAGTGCCAGGCGCCATCACCCAAAGTTGAGCTGGTTTCGGCACGTGTGATAGTGCGATTGAAGCCAAGCTGATCTGCTCGCCCCTGATGGAGAGCTTCCTGGATAGATTGGACATTATTGGGGCCCTCAGCGCGATATAGCTAAAGGACGCTACCGGGTGGCTTGGTTGACTCATCTTTGACCCTCCTGTACAGGTTGGCTGGCGCAGCGCCCCGGGACTGCCACGCAACGTGACGCAAAATGGGCAGAGTTGATAGAAATCAACCGAAACTCACATTCGGTCAAAGAAAATCAAAATGCCGAGATAATGCGGTTGAGGAGGATGACTCCCCACAGGATCCGCCTACGGATGTGATGGAAGGTGACATCCGCTCCATGCTGGTCATGATGGAAAAAAACCTCCAGGGCAGCCTTACAGGTTTAGGCAATAAAATTGATGCTCTCTCCTATCGTATGGATAGAATGTCCGAAAGACTAGACAAACACGCGCAGAGACTGGATATGGCAGAGAGGAGAATCACAGAGGTGGAGGAGGCGCAAACGTCGATGGACACAGACCACCAGAAAATGGGGAAGGTCCTGCAAGTCCTACAGGACAAGGCCGAAGATTTGGAGGCGCGCTCGCGCCAAAACAACCTTCGGATCACGGGGGTCCCTGAAACGACACCAACAGGCAATATGGAGAAGTTCGTTGAGACAATGCTGACCACGCTGCTGGGTAGCGAAGTGTTTTCTAATATTTTTGTGGTGGAGAGAGCGCCTCCTGGGGCACCGCCTAGGCCCATAATAGCACGACTACTGAACTACAGGGACAGGGACTCCGCACTGGCAGCCGCTAGAAACAAGCAGTTACTGCAGTACGACGGAACCAACATCTCCTTATATCCCGATTTTACGACTCGCGTACAAGAAGCGTGCAGACAATTTGCTCCGTTAAAGCGCCAGATGAGAGACCAGAATATAGACTATGCCATGCTATACCCTGCTAGGCTGCGTGTTAACAGAAATGGCCACTCACGGATTTTCACGGACCCTAAGACTTTACAAAAAGCTCTGAAGTAGTGGGCCAAGGAGAAACGGCCTAGCCCGGAGAGGGAAGTGCAGGAGGGAGCAGTCGGCGGAGACCTGGAGTAACAAGACTGAGTCTGTCATTGAGAAAGTCTCAATGGACAATCCCTTGGTATGGTAGGCCACCTTGATCTCGAGGTGGGGAGGGAGTTCGAACTCTGGGAGGCCACGATATCGGGCGGCTGTTCATGGGTTGACGCCGTCCTGGGCTCCTGATCACCAGTTATGTACTATCTTTGATGTATGGGAGGGTAGCTTGTGTGCTCTGTTACATTGAGTGGTGTATTATGTTGTAGGGGATGCTCCTGCTTCTGAATTGAGACGACTCTGGCGGCGAATTGGAATAGAAGCCATGGTTTGTCACAATTCATGCTTTTACTTGGTTTGCAACATCTGCCCTCGTGTGTATCACACTGTTTCTGTTTACTTTGGGGCGAAGGGACATGGGGTATTGTGATTAGTCTGATCACCCTTATATGTGTTCTTTTGCTATTTGTTGGAGAAGAGTGGGAGGGGACTTATCGTTCAGGCGCAGTTGGGGACAGCCTGACGTGGGTGGGGGTGGGAATGTAATGAGACTCAAAATGTTTATTCTTGAAACTTCTGCATTTCGTGAAGATGAGTACTGCATTTATATTAGGAAGATGGCACGAGAGGTACTGCAGCTGTACGTAGAACTACACCATGCCGGATACAGATAGGCCCCACAGGGACACTGGCCCTGATACAATAAACTCACTCACATGGAACGTACGTGGCCTTAACGACCACAGGAAAGTACGTAAGATTTTGAGCTATTTAAACAGGCATGACATTGACATCGCATTATTGCAGGAAACGCACCTCCCACTGGACAGCCCTATACTGAGCACTAGAGGGTTACAGGGCAACATTCATGCAGCAGGATTTACTACACACGCAAGAGGGGTTATAACGTGGGTGAACCCTAAGAAGGCGCTGAAACTGGAACCTTTGCAGACAGGCACGGAGGGCCGGTTTGTTGTCACTAGGTGCCGAGGGATGGGACTGGATTTGCTACTGGTTAATGTTTACGGACCGAATTACGACAACCCGGACTTTTACAGAACTCTGACTGACTCTGTAGGCCTTCACTTGGATGGACGTTCCCTGTGGGGTGGTGACTTTAACCTTGTCAGAGACCCTAATCTGGACAGATCCGGGGGCCCGGAGAGGCGCATATCGGCATCGGCTAGAACTATTGACAGCACCCTGGTGCGCTTCGACTTGTGCGATGTCTCGCGCCAACTACACCCAACGAAAGGGGGATACACGCACTATTCTGCATACCATGATGTACATACTAGATTAGATTACTGGTTTGTGACTAGACAGTTACTAACGAATATTAGAGTATGTAAGATCCTTCCCGGTACATAATCCGACCATTCCCCCCTGTTGCTGGTGCTAAACACACCAAAGGCACGTATACCCCCCTTCACTTGGAGATTCCCGCCCTATTCATTGTTGGATACAGTATTCAAAGATGAGATAGCGGAGGCTATTGAAATATTTTTTGAAAAGAATGTGGGGTCGGTTGACTCTCTTCAGACTGTATGGGAGGCGTTTAAGGTGTATATAAGGGGTGTAGCAATATCCAAGCATGCGGGCGTCCTTAAGTCGATCCGCAAACATCTTGCTGACCTGGAACGCAAACTCGTCTCATTGGAAAATGCCCTGCTGGCTGGGCCTGCTGAGACGGTTACACGAGAGATTACGATAACCCTGGAAGAGTATCACGCAGAGGCCGATGCAGAGATCAAACACCTGGGCAAGTATGCTACTGCCCGAGTTTATGGTGAACGGGAGCGACCGGGGGCGGTACTTGCGCGACTGCTCAAGCAACGCAGAGACCAATCGACAGTACCTGAGCTCACAACACCGGACCGGGACACCCTATTGGCAGAGACAGCAGTGGCGGAACAATTTCGACAATATTACTCGGATTTATATGCATCTCGAGGTGGCAGCTCGGAAGAGCATATGCTTGACTACCTCGCCCATATTAAATTACCATGGTTAACTAACACCCATCGGGAATTCTTGATGCAGCCCATTGAACGTGAGGAAATTCTGCTTGCAATTTCCAATATGAGAGCGGGGAGTGCACCAGGTGGGGATGGACTAAGGGTGGCCTTTTATAAAGCGTTCCTGGATCTATTAGTGCCACAATTGAAAACGCTCTTTGAGGATGTGTGTGTTTCGGGTACGATGCCATCTTCGATGAGGGAAGCGATCACAGTCGCGATCCTCAAGCCGGGTAAGCCTCCGGAGGACTGCGCATCGTATCGGCCGCTATCCCTATTGAACGTGGATACGAAAATATTTGCGAAAATACTAGCGAATCGCTTGATCCCACTGATCACGGTGGCGCCGGAACAAGCAAGCTTTGTACCGGGCAGAAACCTGACGTACAATTTACGCACGGTGTTTGCCGCCCTGCAGCATACCAGACCGGAGATACCTGCTCTGGCGGTTTTCCTAGATATGGAAAAGGCGTTCGACTCTGTCGAATGGCCCTTTCTAAGACAAGTACTCCTTAAGATGGGAGTTGGGCCGGTCTTTATCCAGTTGATTGGGGTGCTCTATAATTCTCCTACAGCCCGGATTAAAATAGGCAGCTTAGTTACGGACCCTATCCACATTACCAGAGGTACGAGACAGGGCTGCCCCCTGTCCCCTATTTTATACGCCCTAGTGGCTGAACCCCTTGCTTGTGCGCTTAGAGAGTACTATAGCCACAGAGGCATACGGTTCCCAAGCTATGCATTGATTGTATCCACTTACGCGGACGACACGCTATTGTATGTCCGCCACCCTGAATCCAACCTCTCCCCGATACTACGAGAGGTGGTGCTTTTCGGTGCTATGTCGGGGCTCCGCGTTAACTGGAATAAGTCCATTATGTTTCCCCTAACCCCAGCTACGACGGCCTTTGAGCCCGAATACCCACTGCAGTGGTCTACGGACGCGGTGAGATATTTAGGGGTGCAGCTACACACTGACTCGGAAGTAGTGTTTAGGGAAAATTATGGGGTGGCAATCAGCAAGCTCGAAGAAGACATTGCAAGATGGGTCCGGCTGCCATTGTCCCTGATGGGCAGAGTGTCCATTATGAAAATGATTATATTACCTCGCTTCCTGTTTCTTTTCACAAATATCCCGATGGTGCTGCCGCAGGTGTTCTTTCAGCGACTTAAGTCTCTCTTGATCCGGGGTGCTAGGTGGCGCACGACCAAGATGGCCGCACGCCTGTGAGGCTCTGGACACTTGGCTCACTTATCCGTCCTTTATCCTGGGTCAAGCGACCTCAATGTCCGCTTGCTGCAATGTAATCGCCTCCTGAAACTGCCAGCTTCCTGCCGATCTGCTTTCAGCCCCTGCGGGTGACCTCCGGCGCTGTTACAAACTGTCGGGCTCTGCTGGGGACGGAGGCGGCGCCCTGCGGTGACCCGCGTACGGCTCGGCTGTCTGGGAAAGAGCCGGGGATTCACACGTGGCGCGCGGGCCCCGCGGCCTGGAGACCATCCTCCTCTTCACCCTGCGGCGGCGGACCGGATTCCCCCTGAACGCGGCTCATCACTGGCGTTATTGGCGCCTGTCACTGGCGGCGCGGACACCGCGGCGGAGGATCCGGGCCCGTCGGCCCCAGCACACACCACGACACACGGTGAGACGCTCCACCCCCGGCGCGGCACTAATCATCGCTGCCTCGGCGCTCGCGGGGACCGCCTCTTCCTCCCTCTGCCCCCGCGCGAAGCGCTGTGAACTCTGGCTCCTCGGCAATGCTGACGTTCTTGTTGCCTAGCGCTGTCGATCTTAAGGGACTTCATACCTGGCTCAGACTTCTACCGCCTCGCCTGCCGCCATTTGCCGAGGATGCTGCACGGTGCTCTCGCGCTCAATTTTAACAGCGCAGCACCTCTTACATTACCAGCTGGTGCTGCCCAAATTCACCTTCAACCTGCGGCAGCACTCCGGGCCTGGCCCGCCTTGGTCGCCTCTTCCTAGGCCTCAGCAATTTTCCGCCCCCGCACCTTTTACACCGGGACGGGGTGCTGGATCGGTCTCCTGATGTGCTGAGCTCAAATCTCTCTACAACAACTCCTGCACTGACCCACTAAATCTGGGGTCCCTTGACTTCTCTTCCTGACGGTCGCCGCCGCTCCTGGCACTCTACAAACGCCGCTTTGTCCAGTACTGCTGCTCCCTCTGTTCTCGCCACATCGTCGCTATTCCTGCAGGGTTGGGACATGGCCGACTCCCTCTGTACTTGGTGTCTTGTCTCCAGAGCGCCTTCATTATGGGGAAGCCTGAGGGCCGCCAAACCAAGCTTCCATTTGACACTAAGAGGACTGTTACCCGCTCCAATGCTGAAGATGCGGACCCCCAGGTCTCGGCGCCTCCCTCTGTCTCTCCACCAGCCCCTGAAGACGAGGTAAAATCCCTCTTGTTGGACATGAAGCGCAGCCTGACCGACCTTTCCAGCAAGATGGATTCCATGAATACTCTCATGGATTACATAGTCCTAAAGGTGGAGAAGCACGATGAGAGGCTTAAGGAGGCGGAGAAATGCATCTCGGACGCTGAAGACTCCAATTCGCAGGTGTCCCAACAAGTGGCCCAGATGGACAAACTCCTGAAGGTGATAGCGGCCAAAAATGAGGATTTGGAGGCTAGGAGTCGCCGCAACAACATCCGCGTCATTGGCATTCCTGAGAGCACGATTACTGGCCGAATGGAGGACTTTCTTGAACGTCTCCTGCGCACTACCTTCGGGGCAGAAGCCTTCTCCTCTCAATTCATCGTTGAGCGGGCGCACCGCTCCCTTGGCCCTCGCCCGGCTCCCGGAGCTGCTCCACGGCCAATAGTCGCGCGCCTTCTCAACTATAGAGACCGGGATGCTGCGCTGAGGCTGGCCAGGGAGCGCCAGAACCTGCACTTTGAAGGCAACAGCTTTTCCATATACCCCGATTTTACAATGGCAGTTCAGGAGGCCCGGCGCAAACTGCTTCCTGCCAAGCAAAAGCTCCGCAAGCTCCAGATTAAATATGCCCTGCTGTACCCTGCACGCTTGCGGGTCACCTACCGTGACAAGCATCATTTCTTCACGTCTGATCAACAAGTAGAAGACTTTCTCCGCTCTGTTGGGAGGGGCACCCAGGTGGGGGGGGCCCCGGATCGCCTCTCCCAATCTCCATCGCTGAGTGCTGACTGAACTTCCCATCCTTAGGCCGTGGACGCCTTCTCTATGGTGCACTAACTGAACTAATTGCCTGTGGCTTTCGGCGCTCCGAGGTGAACTGACCTTGCCGTATTCCTGACCTCTTGTCTGGGAGTTCCGGCGGAGAAGCGAGCCGATGTGCACCCTCAGTCCCACCTGCACACTTTGGGCGGATCCATTTCACGCTCAACTTTCAGACCACAGATAAGTGCTGGCACGGCGTGCATATTGGCTGAGTACTTTTGACATTCACTGTTATTATCTGGTTCTCTCTTCTGTTGACATATTAAGGCCTTCAGCTGATGACGCCTGCGCTGGATGCGTCATTCTATATTTGCTGGAGATCGTTTGTCCTACCCAGCCTGACTGCCAAGTCCCCTCCCCCCCGCTTAACAGCATTGGGGGAGGTTCTCTCGTTGCCCACTGGCGTACCCCCACATGGGCGATCCCCCTCAGGTCACATTTTTGCATAATGTCTCTTTCCTTACTGTTTGGTTGCACTGTGCTTGTTGTTTTGGGCGAAGATAGTACTGTCAGCACATTTGGGGTGCTGCTGTGGGTGGGGGGAGGAGGGGGGGTTTATGCTCATCGTTCGTATTGTATTACAATTCACTTGACAGGTGCAGACTTGGTATTTCGACATACATGGTATTATATCCTCTGTAGGCCACTCATCCATTTGCGTCACATATTTCCTCAAGCCCTAACACCCGGAACCTCTGCGTCTTAATTTAATCTCCTGGAACGTCAGAGGCCTCCGGGACCCTCGGAAATGCAGGAATGTCCTTTCCTATTTGGATAGACATCACGTGCACATAGCAGTGCTGCAGGAAACTCACCTTGACCCTTCTCGCTCTCCTACATTCGCTGGTAGATGGGCAATGACGCGGGTCTTCTCCTCTTATTCCACATACTCTAGGGGGGTGGCAATCCTAGTTAAGCGGAATTCTCCATTCATACTGGGAGGCTCGATACAGGACCGCATGGGACGCAGTTGTATGCTTTGGGGGACACTCGGGTCTCAGTCGGTCACGATAGTGTGTAGCTATGACCCAAATACGGACGACCCGGATTTCTACACCACATTATGGGGTCGTATTCTCCAAATAGGATCCACTCACATCATATGGGGCGGAGATTTTAACTCTGCCTTTGACCCAGCGGTGGATAGGTCTAACCCTCATTCCTCTCACTACACCAGGACACACGCAACCATACAGGGACTGCTTGGGACACATGGGCTCACTGTTGGCTGGCGTCACCTTCATTGTGGGGTCAGGGAGGGTACCCATTATACTGCTCTCCATGCATCTTGGGCCCGCTTGGATTACTGGGTTGTTTCCCGGGGAGCCATCTCCTGGGTTGAACGGGATACCTACCTCGCCAGGACCTATTCCGATCATTCACCAGTGCTCATAACGATTGCCCCGCCCGACCAGCGGTCCGCTCCCCGAATGTGGCGGTTTGCCCCGGAGACTCTGCTCGATGCGGTGTTCAGGGCTGAGATCGGGGAGGAGATCACCTCCTTTTTTCAAGCCAATATAGACTCAGTCTCATCAGTGGGGGTGGTGTGGGAGGCCTTCAAAGTCACACTGCGTGGGGTTTGCATGGCCAAGGGTTTTGGGGTCCTGAGCGATTTGCGCCGCACTCTTCATAAACTGGAGGGTGAACTTAAGCAACTGGAAGCGGACCTTTGCGGTCCTAACTCGGGGCAGTCCCTCTCTGCTTTTAGAGATAAGCTTACAGAATTTAAAGAGACGGCAGACTCCGAGGCGCGTTTTCGCTGCAGATATTACCTCGCGCGCAGATATGGCGAGGGTGAGCGCCCAGGCAGGCAGCTAGCGCAAGTGATACGGCGCCCTAGATTCTCCAATTACGTCCTTGAGATAAAAAACTCGGATGGCATGCTACACAGAGATGGACAGGACATCCTGCGCACTTTCACGGAGTTCTATTCCACCCTGTATGGAACCAGCAGGGCCGACCCCCCTGACTTTACCCCCTTTTTACAGGACATTACCCTAGGCTGACTGAGTGATGAGCAACGGGAATTCCTTGTAGCCCCCTTTCATAATGATGAAATCCACGAGGCGATAATGAAAATGCAGTCTGGCGGGGCCCCTGGCTCTGACGGCTTCCCCGTGGATTTTTATAAATCTTATATCTCCCAACTACTCCCCGTCCTCAAACTTGTCTTCAACGAAGCGCTGGAGCTTGGCTATTTACCCCCCTCTATGAGGATGGCATTAATCACTTCTCTTCTTAAACCGGGCAAGGCGGCGGATTGCTGCGACTCATACCGACCTCTATCCTTAATCAATACTGATACAAAAATCCTTGCTAAAGTCCTCGCTAATCGCCTCAGCCTGTTAATGGACAAGCTGGTGCTCCCCGACCAAGCCGGTTTCATTCCTGGCCGGGCGACTTCGCATAATCTCCGCACGCTCTTCTCAATTCTCCGTTCGGTGGACCCAAAGATCCCTCTGGCCGCCGTTTTCCTCGACGCAACAAAAGCGTTCGATTCGCTCGAATGGGACTACCTCTTTGTTATTTTACAGAACATGGGATTTCCGCGGGGATTCCTGTCTTGGATCCGCCTCCTCTATACCGAGCCGGTCGCAAAAATTCTTGTTAATGGTCACTCTTCCTCCCCTATCCTTATATCTCGTGGGACCCGGCAGGGATGCCCGCTGTCGCCGCTCCTGTTCGCTTTGGCGATCGAACCCCTTGCTGCCAAAATTAGACAGTATCATCAAGATAAGGCCCTCCGCTGTCCGCTCCGTCACATACTGATCTCTCTCTACGCGGACGATATTACCTTATATGTCAGGGAACCCCAGATAAACCTCAATCCGTTACTTAGGGAGTTTGTGAGATTCGGAGGCCTCTCAGGGATTTACATAAACTGGTCTAAATCTCAACTCTTTCCCCTCACCTCATCGGTCACAGAGTTTGCCCCGGACTTTCCAATTGCGTGGTGCCCTGACGAGGTTAAATACCTTGGAATCTGGATCTCCGCGAACCATGAAGAACTGATGCGTCTCAACTATGGCCGTGTCCTCGATGGAATTCGGGACAATGTCACGCGCTGGATCGCCCTCCCGCTGTCCATTGCGGGCCGCATATCTCTAATCAAAATGGTCCTCCTTCCTAAACTTCTTTACTTATTCACGAACATACCTTATCACCCGGGTAGAACCTTCTTCGCGATGCTCCGGACGGAACTCATTCGACTCACCTGGGGTGGCAAACAACCCAGAGTGCAGTGGGATATCCTCACCCGGCCCTACGCACAAGGGGGTTTTGATATACCCGATTTTGAGCTCTACTACACCTGTGCACAGGCCCACTATGCGCACTATTGGTTCCACCCTCCTAGATACATGCCCCAAGTGGCCGCTGAACACTGGCTCTCAGACCCCATACCTCTAGACGGCGCTATATTCACTGCCAACCCATCACACACAGAGGCTCCTTCTCCGATTATTAGCACTGTGCGGGCCTGGCAGCGCATTGTCACAAGAACCCTGTCCCCTACACTGTACTCGCCTCTTGCGCCTTTGACATATCACCCGAACATGCCAGTCCTTCAGGAGGGAATATTTAAGAAAACTCTAGTTAAATATGGGATTAAGACCTGGGGAGATCTCTACCTTCAAGGCCAGTTCCGTACTCCACAACAACTCTTTTCTGCATGTCCCCCCTCCCCCATGGACATTTTTCTCTATATCCGGTTGCGCCAAGGCTTTAAAGAATATATTCCATCCTTCCCCCGAGAGCCTCCGGAACTTTTCCCGCTACGTATGATCCTACGATAAGATGCATCTCATCTAGTTTCCTCCCTCTACCGCTCACTGTACAACACCCAGTACACTCCGCACACCGCACCCAGGGATAAATGGTCTGAGGAATTGGGGCTGGCTGTCACGGAGGAGCAGTGGACTTACTGCTGTCGGCAAACGGAGCACGACACGTCCAGCAGCCGCCTCCGCATCCTTCAATACAAATACTTACACTGTACATACTATACACCAGCTAAACTTCATCGCTTCAAACTACGAACTGATGATAGATGCAGCCGATGTGGGGCTCCAGGGGCGGATTTCCTCCACTTGGCATGGGACTGCGCTGCAGTGCAGGAGTATTGGTCACTTGTGTTTGAGGCTCTGGAGCAGATGACATCGCTTTCACTCCCGCACACTCCCCTTTTTGCTCTCCTTGGTTATACCGCACCTATAGCTGTGACATACAGGCAATTCGTTTCATTCAGTCTCCTCCTCGCCAAGCGGCGTGTTGCCTGCCGATGGGGACGGGGAAGGGCGCCCAAGTTTAAGGAGTGGATTCGAGACATGGTATTTTGGCAGGATCAAATGTCCGTTTTTGCTGAACTGCTCCCCCCGACCTCTCGCCCTCGAGACAATTGGGGACCCCTAACAGCATATCTGCTTACACACCCTATTGCCAGTTTTGCTAACACACACCCTGATGTTACAACACTCACGTGATCCTTTCATGCTCTCCCCGGGCTGCTGCTGGGCCCCTCGTTCCTCCACTTACCCGCCCATGTACCCTCCTTGAATGCTGCTGCTAGGTGTATTACTGGGTATTCCTCATTGTGACGCCTCTGATGTCCAGATGTATGGTTCACCTGCTCATCGTGTTTTATTGGCCCTCAACTGTACTTCACTAATTCCATGTACTTGTTCCTTAAATACATTAGTAATGTAGCCTTGTCTGTACTCATGTCTGCTTATTTTGTATATTGAAAAGTATCAATAAAAAAAATTAATAAAAAAGTCTCTCTTGATCCACCTGGCTTGGGCGGGAAAACAGCCTCGCGCCGGATGGCAGATCCTCACGCTCCCGTATACTATGGGGGGACTTGGTGCTCCTGACTTGGACTTATATTACAGGGCCGCACAGAGTGCACATGCATACCACTGGATGCACGGGCCGTTTGATATACCACACGTCCGTGTAGAAACCATAGTAGCTGCTCTCAAACCCCTTCCGGCGTTGATCTTTACACCTCCCGATAGGCGAACGGGGATCATTGACTCACTTAATGCAGTCACACACGCTTGGCACCACTTATTGCAGCTACAGGCTGGAGCTATTCTGTACTCCCCACTTGCCAGGCTTGACTGGTGCAGATGGCTTACGCCCTGTGCAGATCAAGGGGTGGTGACGGCACTGGGAGCACTTTGGGCACAAACTATAGGGGACCTCTTTACTGACGGCGTGGCTAAGAGTTTGAGGGACCTGGGCGGTACCGAGGAGCCACCGACGCTGCTCACACAATTCCAACTTCACAGAGTTCGACATGCACTTAGCGAGATCCTAGGGGAGGACATGTTGGAGCCTCCTGAACTCCTAGCCTTGACTACCCTCATTGCAGCAAAAGCACCCACCAAAATGGTATCCAGAATTTACCAAGTCTCGATGCCTCACAGACGGCATAGTTACACTAAAGCAAGATTGGCCTGGCAACGAGACCTACAGAGAGAAGTTACGGATGACATATGGACATATTGCTGCACGAGCACAAAACGTATATCCTTGAACGGGAGACACCGACTAATTCATTTTAAATTCCTTAACAGGGTTTATTATACCCCGAAGCGTCTCCATAGATATGGCTTGAGGGAAGAGACTGCATGCGATAGGTGCAATGCCCAGGATGCCGATTTTTTTCATCTAGCCTGGACGTGTCCGGGGATAGCTCATTTTTGGGGACAGATCTTCGCAGAATTGAATTGAGTGACGGAACTGGCGCTGGCGCCAGAGCCGATGCTTGCTTTGCTCGGATACTCCAAGGCTGTACCCAAGGGGAAACGAAGATTGATAGATATGGGTTTATTATTAGCAAAGCGGTGTGTGGAGATATGCTGGTCACGAGGCCCTCCTCCTACAATTTCCCAGTGGTCGAGAGACATGCTATATTGCAGTACCCAAACCGAAACCTATAGTGAACTACTACCATCACGTAATAGACCGAAAAACTTCTGGGCATTGTATAAAACATATGTGGAGAGCAGAGGTCACGATGAGATGAGACATGTAGGCGGGCTGCGGGAGGCACCACAATCAGTGACACAGACGACTGAGTCGAGTTGAAACAATAATGCTTATATTGTATGAAGAGATGCTAAGTTATGTGGGAGCTCTAATAAAGGGAAGGATTGGGGGGATGCTGACAAGAAAAACGCAAAAGTCATGTGCATGTCCAATATTTTATTGATAGCTGTATAGTGCAGAAACTTTTATGTGCGAAATGCTACTGCGATGATATTGCTAATGTATGAGTCTCATGTTTTGGTTGTTAAAAATCAATAAACACATTAAAAATTTTTTTTTTTTTTTAAATGTAATGCAGAACGTTGGGCAATGACAATAAATACATCAGGTATTGCATAGGAATAAAAACGTATATGTCCTAAAGTCTCCATGAGCAACTAAGTAAAGCACAATATAGAGAGAGGTTCTCCTCATAGACATAACA
This sequence comes from Calotriton arnoldi, assembly GCA_963921515.1. Lineage (NCBI taxonomy): Eukaryota > Metazoa > Chordata > Amphibia > Caudata > Salamandridae > Calotriton > Calotriton arnoldi. Next base: position 2,956,065 of record CAWUFW010000885.1, read on the forward strand.
CAGCAAAATATATGACAAGCCTTTTTTCATAACTTCACGTCAGGATTTGTAGAATATTGTACTTGGCTTTTATCTTTACTCATTAAAGTCCTCACTATAGAATTAAGATTGCAATACCAAGGTACTCGTGCCTATAAATGTAGGTGTTTCCCCTGTAACAAAGAGTTTTTAATAATGAGAATTTTTACAAAGAAATATACACCAATCTTTGGCATCTTACCACCCTCCTGTAAATGAAGACCTATATGTTGGGTTGAGAAGGACAATTAATAACATACATTTATGAGTATGCTGCGCACTGCCCATTTGTAATGTTAGCATAACATGAAATCCCTACATCAAATGTGGAAAGATGTTGATTTAAGAATGATCACATTGAAGGACTATTGTTCACCTACTGGAAGTTACCTCTTGCTTGAGATGAAGAAGCTGCTTTCGAGTTGTAGCTGACATTTTTGCACAGGCACAAGGATCGTCACCAGCACAGTTACAAGCTCCAAGCACCGCCAGCTTAAACATGAAAAATGCACAAATTACTCAGCATCACATAAGATCATATCTGAATATGACTGTATCTTTACAGACCATCTGAGAATGCCTCACCTAAGAATGGTAGCTTGGTAATGTTCTGCATACTTTTACAAATGCTTATGTTTACATCAAGGGGTACTATAACTTAAATAGTTTAGTTTTCACATAGTCATGCTAGATATATATGAAATTGTAAAATTATCATATTTTAAGATGGGTGCTCACCTAGAATGAGCAAAACAGCTGTTCAGAATCCACGTTTATCAGGAATACATTTTAGAATGTTTGAAATTAAATCAAATCATTTGCGATAACATACAGCTAAGTGAATTTCCAATATATGTTGCTACATCCATTAAGACTAAGAGTCTGATTCAGAGTTTGGTGGACAGGCGCTCCGTCACAAATCTGACATATCATAGCTGCCGTTTTACAAGTGTGTTATACCCTAATGGACATGCAATAAGGTGGACAGGATATCCACCAAGTTTGTGATGGAATACCCATTCACCAAACTCTAAATCACAACCTAACTCCTGAATTAGAGTTTGGTGAGAAATGAAAATCCTCTAAGCTCTGGGAGAAATGCAAAATACAGAGGAGAATCCATTGACTAAAATTGCTCCATCATATGGATATTATGGCAAGGGAAATTAAGCCTGGGTACTCTACCTAGTATTAATCATTTCATTTAGAAATTAGAGAGTTTTATTATAGCAATCTACAATGCATCCTTATACTCTAACTGCTAGTATTATCACTGAAATCCATGTCTCTCTCGCATATTTTTTTTTAAGTCTTTTATTGGTTTAACACATTAGTACATTATTTGATGTACTTATTAAGTCTGGGCGGTGAACTCCGCTCCGCTCGTGGAGTTTGCGGAGATTTCCACACTCTGCGTTACGCAGAGTTCCGAAAAACTCTGCTCCGCGTAGCGGAGAAGAGTTTTTTCCCTCGCTCGCGTTCGTTAACGTCAAGTTGGCGAGCGCGAGCGAGGAAAATCCACCTCCCGGCGAGATTTCTCAACACAGGCGGTCGGATTTCTCATTGCGATTGGTCGCGTATGCTTGCGATCGCTCGCGTTTAGAAACTGTCCACTCGCGTTGAGAAAGCTGCCGCTCGAGTAAAAATCTACTTGAGCGACAGAAAGAAAGCAGCGCCGGCTTGCGCTGTGCATGGTGCACAGTGCAGACAAGCACCTGCCACTGAAAATCACCGCTAACAGCATTTATCCGACGCACTCCGCCGCTTGCTTAGTACTTATAGCAGTGTTACAAAAGCAGAGTGGGTTAGCCGGTATTAAAGAGATCTACAGATACAGATCATGCTCATTGTATTTGGCTGACCATCTTCTTCGGGCTTAATAGTCGTACCTTCTAATGAAGCAGTAGGTAACAGCGTACTGCTTTAAAAATTAGGCATGAAAAAATAACATGAACGACCCATAAAAATAACATATCAAACAAAGAGAACCTGGGCAGCTAGTTATACAAATTCTGTGGTATCTCCCATTGGAGTCAAGATATGATCTGTGGATATTAGTCGATGTTATAATTGGCTATGTTGTCTGTCTGGAAGGGCTGTAAACAGTGAGGGCTGTTCAGTGCCTGGTAGAAGAATCATATTTAGAACTTTAAAAAAAAAACTTTATCATTTTCTACAATAAACAACAACTTAACATATTTATATGAAACAGAACAGCAGTAGCTTCATACCATGAATTAGTGAATGCAAATCCAAGAAACATATTTAGAACTAAAATTATCATCTGGGGGAGGGGGTTGCAATTCCTCACTGATCTGTGGTAACTGTTTACTTTATTTATGCTGTCCCAATGTATACACATTTAGGAATTTTAATGTCATCTTTGGTACCGTCCCTTAGAGCCTTTAGCAGGTCATCCCTTTGGCCCACCATTAGTATCTTCCTGAAACTCCTAGCTTCCTCCCTGCAGGCAGCCACACTCTGCTTCAGCCCATCTCAGGACAGAACCATGTCAAAACGCTACTACGGGCGGTTCAGGCCTTCCATTTCAATGTTATGGCTTGTCTAGCTAGAAGTAGGACCATGTCAAAAAATCTGGAATCTGCTTTGGAGCGATGAAATAATAACCCTAAGATACAAAACTCAAACTTGATAGTTCACTGCGCCCTGTAGCAGCAGATAAGCTGACCCAGTAATCTTTTAACCATGGCCAATTCCATATGTTTTACCCCAGTTATGATAGTATGACACCTAGGACATTCAGGTCTGGCTCCGCTATGTATTCCACTGAGCCGTTCTGCGGTAAACTAAGCCCTGTGCTTAATGTTGAACTGGATATATTTAAGTTGGGTGTTCCGGGAAATAGTTTGGTGATAAGCTAGTAGTGTCTCCCATTCTTTATCATTCAGGGCTCTACCCATGTTGCCCTACTTTTCTAAGCCACAACACAAGATCAACCTTCTATCCATTCTCACAGTATGCAATGCTGAATCAAGTTCTTCGGAGCACAACATGCAAATATATCTTATTAAAATAAAGATGAATCAAAAATCATCCAGACAGCTTTAAATAGCAGATTTCTGTTGTGCTAGTAACAACTAGTCTGTCTTTATTTAGAAAGCTGCTTCTCAGGTGTCAGCGAGGATATAGTTCCCTTACTTGTGGGAACAGTCTAGAAATTACGTCACAAATCCTTAACAGAAAGTTGTCTAACAAATTAACGTTCTAAAGCTTTTATTGTTGGCGATGCAGGATTGGGCAAAGAGAACTAGATTTGTTGTGGCTCTTAAAAATTCCTTGGACAGAACTCATTTTAGCTTACGTACCCCATGAGTCTAGTAATGCATCTCAGTAAGAAATTTAAAAAAAACATATCTCCTTCCAATTAGACAGCACACACTGCCAACAAAAAGTTAGCAACAACATTTTAAAGTGGGTATTACATGAGGGCATCAAATTGGGTTTGTTCTATCAATCTCACACAGATGAGTGAGCCGGGCTTGGCGATACTGACATCTTGTGCAGCTATATCCGTAAGGACACAGCCCACTGGGCTATCTTGTTGTTTAATAGATCCCCACTGAGTGCATGTGGTTATCAACAGAGAATTAGCCTATCTGGTAAATGCCATATTAGTTACATGTCAACATAGTTAAAAATGTTCCTGGAAGCTACTGATACGTTTATATCATGTACATTTTATTGGTGTCTCTTACTGCTCAAAGTACATTAACAATCGGTCTGTTACAAGTGTTTGAGTGAGCACCATCAGCTGAAGAACACTAATAAAGAAATCAATCAGTGCTTGGTCCATGCTCCAGGGAAGAAGTGAAAGTGGCACGAGCTCTCCAATAAGAATCAAGACTTTTTTTGCAACACCGAATGTAGCCCTATATATGCAAGAGAACCTGTAAAGGGTCTTGGAGGCCTACCAAAGGGATTAGAGAGATGGCGAAAGCTGCTGCTTTCACTTTTGGGTCGTGCCGCCCTCTATAACATGATATACTTATCCAGACTGCTATATGTCCTGTAGAATACCCTCTATCCGGCCTCAGACGCAATATTACGCAGGGTGGATAAAACTACAAGAGTGTTGCTCTGGGATGGCGGTATACCCAGAATAACCATGTCAATACTGACTAGACGCCAAACAGATGGAGTCATTGCCCTCCCAAATCTCCGGCTCTACTACTAGGCTTAACAATTGTTGACAGTCAACAACTGGGTCTTCTGGTCCCAAGAGGAACCTTCCCTGCGGGCACCGCCAATGCCCCAGAAGGATACCTCCGAAGACTCTATAGAGGGAGTGCGCTCCCCCCCCTCCTCCCCATCCTGACGCAGACAGTGGTCTGCATTTGGAGGAGGGGGACAGGTGCATTGGGGTGGCTGGCAAGGTAGCATTGCGGACTCCACTTTGAGACTCGGATCTCCTCCAGGGACTAAGGAGAATAGAGGGTCATCGAAAATGGGACCTGCTGGGGATCTTGCACTTGGGGGATGTCTGGAGGGACGGCAAAGTAATCCTGTTCGATGAACTGCAATCTGAGTACGGATTATCCAGTAGTAAATTTTTGCGATACCAACAAATTAGGTTTTTGCTCAGCAAGTGTGAAGTATTACAGGCCGAGGTAGAGGAGGAATCCTCTTTGGAGTGTAGGATCTTGGGTTCCCCCCTGACAGAACACGTTGTGTCCCGAATCTACTCCACGCTGCTGAACAACAGTCTTCTTCCCCTGGACCACTTGAAGGAGAGGTGGGAGAGAGATCTGGTTACTCTGGAGGATGATGACTGGAGCCAGGCATGCACATATCCCAGAGAAGTTGCGATCCAAGTGGATTTCTGCCTAATACAACTGAAAAGTTTGCAAAGGTCTCCTTTCCCAGAACCAGGCTGTTTAATATGGGTCGGACTCCTGACGACCAATGCCTCCAGGGCTGCCATATGAGGGGCACCTTGATTCACATGCTCTGTGAGTGCCCGTAGTTTGGGGCATACTGGAGAAGGGTGGGCGAAAAAAGTTTGGAGACCATGGGAGACAAGGTGAAACTCATGCCCCAGCTGGTGTCCGTGGGGATCTGGGGTGATCAATCCTTGGACCCCTGTAGCTTGCTGTTCTGCAATCTGGCCCTGATGGAGGTCCGCAGGGATATCCTGAAATTCTGGGGGACGTCCACTTTGCCAACTATGAGAGAATGGGAGGGGGATCTTGACTGTTGTATGGGGACAGAGAAATTGGCATATAAGGCACGGGCTGTCCACGCAAATTTGAGAAAATCTGGGGCCCATGAAGAGAGGTGAGAGAACAAGAGGGGTAGGGGCCATTAGTGAAAGCCTGCCGCACAGACAAGATGCTGAGGTCTCAACTGTGGATTGACGGAGGAGATCACCCTGGCATGCTGTGACTATTTATTGGAAAGAGTTTTATTTGTCATATTATTATCTGGTCGTGCCCACCCCTTGGTGGTTCACTGTAATTCTCAATGTATACTGTATCCGCATGTCCTCAACTTTGGGGGTTGTGTTATGTTGTTTACCTTTATGCAAAACTCAATAAAGAGACTAAAAAAAAAAGAATCAAGAAAATGAGAGTGATGATGAAGCCAAGCAATGGTAAACAAATGGCGGACTGTAAGCCCCCTTTAAGCTTACGTTCACAAAAGAATAAAAGAACATTGGTGTTTTCAACACATGCATATCATAATTTATACACTATTTTGGCTGATATAGTACAGTACATGCCTATATCAATTTTTAAAGTTATTGCAGACATTAGCAATAAGCTGAATGCATGACATGACAAGGGATGTACAACATTGCAATTCCTAGATATAAAAATGACACTTGTTACATTTCACTTTAAACGAACTGTTGCATTTATTGTGTACTTACTTCAATTGCTGTAATCTCTGTCAGTCCAGTCTTATTAAATGACATATTTTCATGGAAAATATTCTGTTGTTTAACATCGAGCATTGCCAGAATCTCCAAGCACTGCTGGTTCAAAACTGACAGCCAACAAGAAGAAGGACAGTGGTCACTTGTTTTAGTTTCATGGTACAAAATAGCTCAACAACCTTCTTAGGTTTGCTCGTATCATCTCTGCATGCACATCCGTTTTACGCCATATAAATAAGAAAGTAAAGCACTGTTTTGGGTAGTTTGGCAGTGTTCTCCAAAACTCGTCCAATATTTTACACATCTTTAAGGTGTTTTAGAATGCAAGCAACCTATTTTGTAGTAGTCTGTTAGCCAAAATATGTACCTCTTTCAAGTACCGACACTGCCCTCTTATAAGATGGGGTCTTTTTGTAATGTCTATCTAACATAACGAGGATAGTTTTGCAGTCCAATTTATTATTTATCTTTTTCCAACACCTTATTATTGGATTAATTCACTAATCTTACAGAATTCATTACCACATATTCATTTGTTCATCACATGAAACAAGGCAGACTTATTTGAATACTGTAATAATTTTGACCCTTCCTCCCAACTGCCTTCCTCCAATACGAGTATGATCTCACATATTACATCACTCATGACATGTTGAATAACATCAATGATGACAACACTAATGACATCTAAAATGACATCACTGTTACGCCACTGATTCAACCATAGTCATATACAGCATAGAGTTACTGAGTGTACATGTGTGGGTCCATATCATGGAAATAGCGTAAGTCCTGGGGAAAAGCATAGTAGTCCATTCTGAAAGTTATTTTATTTATTTATTTATTGAGGAGTTTTATATAGCGCTAGCCGGACCCGAGGGTATCGGAGCGCTTTACAACAGTTTTTGTGCAAGAGTCATACAATAGAGCAGCATTATACATATTGGTTCGGAAGTCCAAGTGTGCTGTGCAGCATTGAGGTAGTACGTGAGTCCTGAGATAACCTCATTGAGTGCACGTAGTCTTGGGTTGAACCTCTAAGGGGGGGAGGAACAGGTAGGGGTCACATAGCAAGGAGGAGGTAGGTCTTAGTGATACAATGTCTAGGAGCAACGGCGAGCAGGGATTTGCGTTTAGGCGGCGGCTATCCATTCGGGAGGGAGCGGTTGAGGAAGAGGACTTTTAGGTGTTTTTTTAATTTTGTGAAGGACGTGATAGTCCTGATATCTGCTGGGATGGAGTTCCAGATTTTGGGCGCGTTTCCGGCGAAGGACCGTGCAGCAGTTTTTTGTTTGCGTGTTTTCATAGGGATGAGTAGTAGGGTATTGGAGCTCCTGAGGTTCCTTGTCTGACCAGCCCTCTTGAGTTTAGCGGCCAGATAGTCAGGTTTTCCTGTGTGCAGGGCTTTGTGCGTGAGGCAGGCAGTTCTGAAGCTGGCACGCAATTCGACTGGGAGCCATTTTAGTTCTCAGAGTGCTGGTGAAATGTGATCGTATTTCCTAATTCCAGTGAGCATTCTGGCTGCTGCGTTGAGAGTAGTTTTGAGGGGAGCTATGTGAGATTTTGTTGTACCAGTGAGGGTTGCATTCCCATAGTCGAGTCTGGACAGCACCAGTGATTGGGTGGCTTGTTTGAGGTCTTTGGTTGGAATGAATGGTTTTATTTTGTTGAGTAGCTTCAGATTGAGGAAGGCACTCTTTGCGGAGTTCTTAATGGGGTTGGCCATGTCGAGTTTTGGGTCTAGGGTGATTCCTAATGATTTTACGGAGTTGGCCAGAGTGAGACTGCCGTTGAGAGCATCCAAAGCTTTTAGCCATTCTGAAATTTGAGGGTTCTCTTCTTTGTTGGAGATGAGGAGGATCTCAGTTTTGTCTTGGTTGAGTTTTAAGTGGTTAAGAGACAGCCAATGTTGGATTTCTTTTAGAGTGTCATTTGGTCTGTGAATGTCATCTATGGAGGAGGTTTCTAGATAGATCTGGGTGTCATCTGCATATAGGTGGAAAGGGATGTTGGCATTTTTAAGTAAGGTGGTGAGGGGTTCCATGTATATGTTGAACAGTTGTGGTGAGAGCACTGAACCTTGGGGGACGCCCCTGCTGACGGGGTGTAGGTCAGAAGTAAAGTTTTTTTTTTTTTTATCCTTTGTGAGCGGCTGTGTAAGAAGGAGGAGAACCAGCGTAGGACCAACTCATCAGCACCTACCCTTTCTTGTAAAGCCTTGATGAGCAGTTGGTGATCAACCGTGTCAAAGGCTGCCGATAGGTCCAGGAGAATGAGGAGGCAACATTGGTCGGTATCGAGGGATTTGTGGATGTCGTCTGTGATGTTAAGGATTGCGGTCTCGGTGCTATAGCCTTTTCTGAAACCAGATTGGTGGGGATCAAGAAGGTTGATGGTGTCCATGTGCTGAGTCAGTTGTAGGATTAAGTGGTGGTCGGACCAATCCACGGGCAGGGTGTGGTCTATCGTGACTGTGTCGTGCTGGGCGATAATGGCATCTAGGATTGCTCCTTTGTTATGAGTTTCCTCTGAGCAGTGTTGGGTAAGGTTGTTGCTGTGTAGCAGCTCATTCAGGTTCTGGATTAGCAGGTTGTTTTCTTCATTCCAGTGTAGGTTGAGGTCGCCCAGAATTAAGTTGTTCGCGTCTCGGAGAGAGCAGTGGGCAATCAGGTCGGACAGGTGTTCAGTGAATGCGGTGGTGTTGCCTGGGGGGTGGTAAATGAGATGGCAGATTAGTGTTTTGTTGTTGCTAGTGTTAATGTTGGCGGTTAGGCACTCAAAGGTGTTGTAGTTGAAGGAGTCTATTTCCGTCACAGAAATATTGTTTTTGTGGATGATTGCTATGCCTCCACCTCTTTGGTCTTTTCTATCTTTGTTGGTGATTACAAAGCCAGGGGGGACAAGAGTATCCATGAGTGGTAAGGAGGAATCATTTAGCCATGTCTCGGTGATGAATGCTATGTCGTGGGTGAGGATGGATTCCGCTAGTTCTGTGGCATGCTTGGTGGCTGATCTGCAGTTTATGAGCATGCAGTTGGTGGGGGTCGTCTCTGTTTTGGGTTTTTTCGTTCAGGGGACCGTGGGGATGATAGTGCGGGTGGCCGGGGGTCTAGGGGATTTCGGAGGGGCGTGGTCTCTTCCCAGTCCGGTGATCACCTGGATTTTGGATTGGAGGGTGACAGTAATAGGATTGTCGTATGAGGAAGCGAGATCTGCTGCTTCACTCGCAGACATTGCATCTCTAGTTCTTTTGGGTCTCTGTGTCTGATTAGAGAGGGGGGTGGAGATCCATCTCGGGTGGGGAGCCTTGGAAGGCCTTTGTTGTGTAGGAGTGGGGAAGGAGGGGATACAGTGAAGCTTTTGGGGCGCAGCGAGGTTGCTTAGGATTTCGCTAAAACCCTGGATTTTAGTTGCTATCTGGCTTTCAAGCAGGGTGAGCCGCTGCCCAGTCTCTATGTCGGTGAGGGTGTTCTGGGCGGGTATGTTAAACCTGGGGGGGGGAGAGCCTAACGTTGTTAAGTTGCCTTTTTGTGAGTGTGCTGTCCGTGTGGGTTCTAGGCGGGGCCGTGAGTGAGGGGTGACGAGGGTCGTGTTGGGGCGTCGGTGTTTTATTGCATGTGGGTCTGGGGAGGTGGTTGGGAGTCACAGACTGTGTGTTGAAGTCGTTCGAAGTGGGTTGGGGTAGATGGAGGGCGGGGGACGGGTGGGGGTGATTGCCGGAGGGGGGTAGTGGGGCCTTGTTCTCTCTGGTAGTGTTGAGGGTGATGTCTCGTGGCGAGAGGCAGGTGTTGTTACTAGGGTGCACCGGAATGGTAGGTGAGTTCTGTTGGCGGGTCCGGCTCTTCAGGGAGAGGAGCAGGGGCGGGCAGGGGAGAAGTGCGTGAGAGGGGGCAGTTCGGAGAGATGGGAAGAGGGCGTCAAAAGACTCTAGATTGTCATTGTTGGCTTGTATCAGGACTGTGCCGTTGGAGTAGATGGTCACAGTGGTGTTCCCATTTCGTCTAGTGCGGTTAGGGGCTGAGAATGTCAGTTTGCAGCTATGGGAAGCGTTAGTCGATTTGGAAATATTGAGCTGCGATCTGAGGATGGAGTTCCATATTTCGGGTCTTTCAGTGTGGAAAATGAGATCCATTTTTACCTGTCCTTTGGAGGAGCAGTGGTAAATGTCCGCGAATAGTGATTCAGGATGTTGTCTGATCAGTTTTTGCTTAAAGTTTTTTTTCGCTTTGGGTGAGAGGTTAGGAGGGAAACTGATCGAGAAGGAGTTCGGGCCGTGCGGTTTTAAGTGGTTCGCAGAGGAGGGGTTGGTGTAGGCTGACGTGGCGGATGGCATTGTGTCTAGGTAGGACGGGGGGCAGGCACCCTATTGGGAAAGGTGGGATAGTGTTTCCGGAGCCGTCCTTTGAGGGTAAAGTGCGAGTAGTAGAGAGATTCGTGCTGTTTCTCTTGGGCTGGTCGTTGACTCACCGGAGCATTTGACTGGGGGTTACTCCTAGGAGGCCATTATACGGTCAGGTATCAAGGGTCAGGCAATGAGCAGATACGAAATTGGCATGGCAGTCATGAAGGTGGGGGTCATGATGACTTCCTTTCTGGGCCCAGCGGGATAGGGCGAGTTGAAGCTGTGACCCTACCATAAGAGTGGGGTTGATCAGTGATTCACCGGTGTAGATTACCGGTCAATAGCCCTAGAGTTAGATCTGGGCGGCCATCAAATGGTCAGGCACATAGGGTGTTGGGATAGCAGTCCGGTCCAAAGAGTAAGGAGAGGCAGACTCGACGGTGCCAGCGGGTCGAGGTGAGGGCGAAAGAGATTGGTGAGATCACCACTATGTGTAAAAGTTAGTCACTCGCCTGTGTGGGTGGTTTGATGGTGTTAGTTATGTGCACCGGGCGGCCATCTTAAGGTCAGGCACAGTAGGGTGGGGCGATGGCAGCCTTGAGGGTGCGCGTGCTAACGTCTCATTGAAGTTGTGTCCGGAGGGTCAAGGCGAGGCAGATTCAGGAGATGAGAACACAGCTTTTTATATTTTAGTAAAGAGTTAGTGACTCACCGGAGTAGCGAGTTATGAGCCCCGGGCGGCCATCTTAAGATCAGGCGCATCAAGTGGGGGTGCTGGCAGTCTCGAGTGTGCGCGGGCTCTCGTCACTAAAACTTTGGGCTGATTTCTCAAGGCGAGGTTGAATCCAGCGTTGAGATCACTACTATAGGAGGAGTAGGTGACTCATCAGTGAGCTTTTGTTGTCGGGGTGGGTTCGGTGCCCCGGGCGGCCATCTTGCGGTCAGGCATTTGTGAGGTGATGTCGATCTCGACGGTGCAGGGGGTCGCGTTACATCAGGGTCGGGTCGAGGTAGGTTAGGGTGATGAGAGCGCTTCATGGAGTGTCGTTGAGGGCTCACCGGCAAAGGTTGATTTTTTTGGAGTGATGAACTGTGCCCCGGGCGACCATCTTGTGGTCAGGCACTGGAGAGTGTGGATCAGCGATCATCGGTATCCCCTCATCTGGTATGATGTACTGTGGTCCTGGGTCCTAAGATGTCAGGACTCGCGCAGAATGTCTTAAGTGAGTTTTCAGAGGCTCACCGGCGCAGTTGGTTCATAAGTGAAACGTTTTGAGTCCCGTTTAGTGGCCAGGGCGGCCATCATGAGATCAGGCATAGGCGAGCTGCGGGATTCTTTGTCAGCTCGGAGGCTCCACTCAGCTTATTTCGGCCTGAGGTCCTGGCTTGACGGGACTCTCGCTGGTCCCAAGGGGTGGGGAGTGACTTTGGGGTCAAGTGCAGTCCGCTAGTCCGATCCCTCTGATGCAATCATTTAAGAATCTGTGGTGTCGGGGGCACGGATCGTCGTTCCTTCGTTTTTCCGACTCCTGTGGATGGCGGCAGTGCGAATTGGCTTGTTCCCCTTTGGGCGTGATCCGGTAATGTGCAGCATCATTTACAAATCAAAAGTTTGGAGTACAAGTATTACTCCCTATTGAACAAGGTAAAGGTAAAGCACACCTAATGTGGGTTGCAGGGGTGTCTTTGAAAGTAGGATGAAGCTTAAAGTCAAAGGCTATTCCAAAAACATCTGTAAGAAAGGCCAATGCTTCTGTTCACAATAGATTTTCCACCAGTGCATAGCTAGGCAGGTGCTCATATTAAATCGTTGTAATATACTGCTATACACAAATTCTATTTAGCAAGAACATTTATAAGGTATGGGTGTTTATTTTCAGAAAGATTTTGAGGCACTACAGATTATATATATATCTCAGATTGACAAAGGCTGCTGTGACAGCCAAAACGCGTCTCTCCGGGCTTCCTGGGCTGAGGAAGGCCTGATGAAATAAAGAAGCTTTTCACTTTGCAGCTTCGTGTGCGTGCTCTCTGCCCGTTGGGAATGGGAGGTGTTGTGTTATATATATATATATATATATATATATATATGCACAAAACGAACATCACCGCCGCCGCTCCACACGCCCTGGGTGCCTTTCTCTAGCAGTGGTGAGCCGCTTACGTTTAGAAGCACAGCAGCAGACGAATATTGTGTCGGCCGACACAAAAGAGAGCACTCACGAGAATTCATACGTGTATTTTCTTTAATAGTGCAGAACCTCCCCAGCACTGACGGACGCGTTTCGCCACTCCGGCTTTCTCGATGTCAGTTAGTTCATTACATCAAACACCATTTTAAAGTGAAAAAAGTGCATGTCGGTCAAAGAACATAAACATAGAAGATGGCTCAAATTCAATTCATACATGAGTATGTCTTTTTTGCAGCGGCCATCTTAAAACATGTTTCGGCATAGATTAAGATGTGGATAAATCCATCGTAGCTTTTTAAAAGTCCTCAAAATTTTGGCAAAGGTACAAAGAAAAAAAGGGGGGGGTTTAATATATATGTGAGAGCAGATTGCACATAAATAATACAGGATGTTTCAAATAGTAATCTAGATTCGAACAATGTGCCATGGCATCATGCATCATATCTGTGATTTTGCACAAATGTTAAAAAGCATAATATAACATTACATCGTCCCCACACTAGCATCAGATATAACAGTCAGTATTGTACTCAATATGGCAAACTGGTTACACATTTGATGTAGTCCTGAATGGGCATAGCGTATTACCATATCAAAAAAGGGGGTGAAACCAGAACGCTAAGAGGTCTAATGGCCGAGGGAAATCCCTCTTTGATGTCTGTGTACACATGGATATCACATGTAATTGTTATCTAAAATGCCAAATATAGCATATAATTGGTGTTCTAACCTATTATCTATGTAGGGGCGGACTGGTATGACTTTATAGTCTCACTTTCATATATAGCCCTGTATGGGCGAACTGTATTTGTATTTATAAATTAAGACGATCAAGAGAACATAATATACTGAAAAGAAAGAGGACACAACCTTATAGTTTGGTGTATGTAGTACAGCTTTAAATTGGTCAGGAAAGTGGGATCCATAAGTAGCAATCTATGTTGGAAAACTCTTAATGTGGTCCTACTGATGATTACCCTCACCATGTATTTCATTCAGTGTGGTGTGGAATCTATTGCTAATTAAGGTAAGTTACTCTAAATCAGAGGTCTTCAAACTTGATTGCTCTGAGCCCCCCTTAGCAAAATGTTTTGAGGTCGGGCCCCCCCTCCAAAACTTTATGGCAAGGATTGGGAGAGCGGGAGGGACATGGCTGCGTGCAGGAGGCGGGGCTTATGAGATGATTTCAGGAGTACATTTTCTATAGTTCATGAACCACACTAAATATGAGACTTATAAAACAGCAAATTAATCAAACAAAAACATGTATTGTCCCAGAAATACCGCTCCCCATAATTGGGGTGTTTTTGAGCCCCTCACACTCTTGGACCCCAATGCAACTATACCTACTGCACTAATGATAACTGCAGTCCTGAGTAGCAGGCTATCTCCTCTGCATCTTTTAACTATTTCCCATCATGCCTGACCATCACTCCAATCTTGAAACAGGCTCTCTGTCCTGTTCGGAAAAAAAAAGCTCCCACATGTTGTATCCCTTTTCTTCTGCAAGGGTGCCCTCAGTCATTATGTTAGAAAGGAAAATAAGCTCCCATGCCCTATTTTAAAGGTAGACAGTCATAATTGTGAAGCAGTGGGCCCCTCAAACCCCTGGGCCCCAGCCCTGCTGCATCTGCTTCATTAATGATAACTAACAGTGGCCACTTACACACCTGGCAGCAGTACCAGCTGCGCTGATGAATGGCCCTTTATGAAGCCTGGAAATGCAGCAAATACACGCCGTACTTCCAGGCCATCTTCATTTACATGTATTTGCAGAGGTATTTGTGCCCCCTGGGAACCCATCCACACCCCCAGAGGGGCACGCCCCACAGTTTGAAGACCTCTGACAAACAATCTTCCCCTCAACGCAGACAGCCTTGCACTATGGTGCAAGGGTGCCTGCGTAGGCGCTAGACAGCTAAATTTAGCGCCAGCGCAGAGGAAACGCAGGGGTTGCACCATATTCTTGTAAATATGGCGCAGCCCTGCGTTTCTAAAGTGACGGAGCGTGTCGTTAGCCTTCTTGGCTTAACGACACGTTGCTTCGCCACTTTATTGTAAATATGCCCCTAGTTCCTTAATTCTCCTCAATATGTTTATGTTTCAGTCTCCAACGAGTTCTTTGTGTGACAGATTTAAGAGGTATAGGTCTTAGAAGAATAACATGATGACAAGAGGTAAAGGGGGTTGTGATAAAAGGAACTATTTGGGAGATTACTGAAAAATGATCCTGGGGAGGTGATGGATTATGCACATGAAAGTGGGCGTCGAGGTTCGAATCAACGGGATGTTGAAAAATGCAACTCATGTCCAATTAAAAATGGATGCCGTACGTAGAAAAGATGTTTAGTGTTATTTGCAGAGGGCCACAAAGCGCTAGGTCAAATCAGAACGCACAAAGTCTGAAATTAGAAACATCTTTCATGGTTGCCCTGTTGTCAGCACATTCTCAATATATAAAGCAAAGACTTGGACTTAAACAACAGATATTTTTTTTTTTGCAGCGAGGTTGGGCATAGATGCATAAAAGAGTTGCGAATTGTGCCCACTATGTGCATCAAAAAGCAGAAGAATATTTAATCGACTTGAACAGTGTGCTCTTCTATGGCATCACAAATCCGACAAGTTTGTAGAGTTGAAAGTATAGATGGGCGAGCCACTGAAGGCTCGAGTCTGAATCCGGGGTCTGGCTCAGCTCGAGGTCCTATTGGAACCTCGAGCCCATAAGAAGCATGGCTTTCATGTGGCTTCTACCTGCCTCCCTCCCTTTACCCAGGATCTGGCATTAGGGACAGAGCTGCATAATACGGAAGTGGGGATCCAGGTGCGAGTCTCGGCGTCGGCTCAACACCCTGTGATTCTGGGCAAATCACTTAATCTCCCCGTGCCTATAAACAATCATGTAACCTTGTGTAATGTAACTGGTGCTCATGTTAAGCGCTCGGCCATCTCTGGTCGAGTTCACGCTGAATTTAAAAACTGCAGAAAAATGAAGTAAGAGGTAAAAACAAACCCTTAACATAAGGAAAGGCAAATAGATATGCATTTTCTGCTGATTTGCAAAAAATGTAACCAGAAAACCTGGATAAATCGTGGGCTCCTCGCTTATTAAATTGTGTGATCTTAGGCAAATATTTTATTTCACCAAAACTGTTTTCTTCATTATCGCGTAGGAGAGCACTTTTAAATGTGAGTTCAGACGACCAGTTTTACAAAACTATCACTTTTAATAAGTACTTTTCACTGCGGAATATAGTGTGCCTTATTAATGTCAAAGCTTCGACAGGTTAAAGAAATACACTTTTAGGAATTTTGAGGAGGCCTTATCACATTTTACTTGATGTTTGTTGTATGATTTACTTAGCAAATATTTTCAGTGCTTGGCACCTGCACAGGCTCTAGGATGCGAGCCAGACCCTCGGCTCTGGCTCGCCTCTAGTTGAAAGAAACGTACAGCTTTCCCAGAGTATGTAACTACATTGAACAGAACGTTTCTACGATATGTATTTTCTCCTCAGTTAGTTTGCTAGACTGCAAAATACACACCACCTCGAGCAGGAAATCAGAAAGTTTACGATTTGCTGCCTAGTTTATCAGAAAGTGATTTTCTGTGCAGAGCACTTTATATTCTTTGATCTGGAAGTATAATCGTAATCTGTATATTGACCCTGCCAGCACACTCACTGACCCCCGCCCCCACCTCAGTTCTCACTTTCACTTCGAGGGCTCGGAATAAATGATTACAGCCTGGTAATGCAGCAAATACACGCCGTACTTCCAGGCCATCTTCATTTACATGTATTTGCAGAGTGATTTGCGCCACTCTGGGAACCCATCCACACACCCCAGGGGGGAGCGCCCCACAGTTTGAAGACCTCTGCTCTAAATGGACCCACAGTTCCTCATCGTTGTTCAAACCCTGCGGCGTCCTTGTGCCGAGCTCAATGATGTATTTTGATTCTAATGCTCGTAAGTTTCTGACCCTGTTCCCACCTCTCTCATTTTTGGGGATTTGGTCAATGCAAAAGAATGTTAGCAGATCTCGGTTGCTATTATGAAAACTTTCAAAATGACGAGCCAGTGTGTAAGTGTTATCTTTTTTGGCAATCGCAAGCATGTGCTCTAGCACGCGCCTTTTGATGGGGTGAATAGTACTACCTACATAGCGCTTCTGGCAAGGGCATTCTAAACAGTAAACTGTAAATTCTGAGTTACAGTTTAGAAGTCGGTTGATGTTTTTAGTAGTTTCGGACTTCTTCCCCTGTGTCTCATAGTTGTTCCTTTTGCGACTGAATTTACAGGCTTTACATTTCAAACAGGGGAAGAAGCCTGTGACTAACTCTTTTCTCAGTGGAGTAGGTCGATAATGACAGGATACCAAATGATCCATAATGGGTTTTGGTCTTTTGTAGGTGATCAGTGGTTTGGTGGGAATCACATTCTTCAAGATGTTGTCTGTTTTGAGAATGTGCCAGTTCTTTCTAAATATTTGGACGATCTTTGAAGATTTTGCATTGTAGCGGGTAATCATGCGCACAGGTTCCACCTTGTTAATGGTGTCGCCTTCCTTGCTAGATTTAGGGACCAATAGTTCTAGTCTAGTTACTCTTTCTGCTTTCTTTTCTGCTATGGGGAGAATATTATTGGAATATCTTCTAGCTTTAAAGCGATCGAGGGCTTCCCTTTTTGCTGAATTGTAGTCTTCATCTGTAGCACAATTGCGTTTCATACGCAGAAGTTCCCCGTAGGGGATGTTACTAATCATGCTTTTAGGATGATAACTTTTTGCGTGTAACACAGCGTTTCCAGCAGTAGGTTTTCTGTATAGCCGTGTAAAAATGCTGGTATTTTTAACATAGACCTCTAAATCAAGGTAGAAAACCTGAGTATCGCTGATATGTCCACTAAACACTAAGTTGAGATCACTGGAATGTAGAAATGTTATATACTCCTCAGCCGAGGAACGCGTCCCCTTCCACACGTTGAACAAGTCATCAATGTAGCGGGCCCATAATATGACCTTGTCCAGCCATTTCTCGGGTGTCTCCCTCCAGGCCACGTGCTTCTCCCACCAGCCTACGAAAAGATTTGCATAACTGGGGGCGAAGCACGTGCCCATGGCCGTCCCGCCCTGCTGCCTATACAGCTGCCCAGCAAAGATAAAAATATTGTTCTCTAGGCAGAATGCGAGCATTTCAAGAAGAATGTCATTGTGTCTCTTGAATTTGAGTGGAAGCTTATCTAAAAACCATTTGACAGCATCAATCCCCTGTTTATAATTTATGCAGGTGTAAAGACTAGTTATGTCTAGTGTGATTAGTAGCATGTCAGGTTCCCAATTGATTCCTTCAATTAATCTTAGAAAGTCCTGTGTATCTCTAATAAAAGAGCTTAGATTTTTCACCCAGGGCGCCAAAAATGAGTCCAAATAGATGGAGCAATTTTCTAGAAGGCTATTTATTGATGCAACTATAGGTCTACCCGGTGGCCAGTTGACATCTTTGTGCACCTTTGGAAGGTGATAGAAAGTCGGTAATGTAGGGTACTCGCAGAAAAGAAAATTAAATTCATCAGTGTCCAACATTCCTTCGTCTCTCCATGTCTTAAGGCATTGATGAAAAGTTTCAATACATATGGCATAGTCTTTCCTGGTTGTAGGTAAGTAGCAGTTCCTGTCTTCTAGTTGATTCAGTGCTTCTATGAGATACTGCTCTTTAGGAAATATAACAATATTTCCCCCCTTGTCTGAGGGTTGTATTATTATTGAATCATCTTGCTTCAACGCTAGGATAGCCTGCCATTGTTTTCGCGAGATATTAAAAGATTTGTCACTGTCCATTTTCATCTGCAGAATTTTCAAGTCCAAAATCAAGGCATCATTGAAGGTATCAATGGCATCATAAGGCATTTGAGGAGTGGTTCTAGATTTTCTTTTTAGTCCACTTTTTCCACTCACTTGTGTAATTCCAGCATGTTCTAGGCAAATCTCTGTTGTTACTGAGTTCTCTAAATGGGAAGTGGACTCTGAAGATTCCAACAGTTGAAGAGTCATGAGTGTGTCCAGATCATTGCCAGTAAGACAATCAACGTCACTGAGTGTGGTCGTTTCCTTCTGATTTTTTCATTTTTCAGGGTGCATTAGATGGATTTTTTGAAGCTTTCATTTCCTGATAAATTTAAACAAATCTATCCATGCTTCCACATAATCGAATTCTTCCTTGGGACACAAGGTAAGTCCCAATTGAAGTACCCGTAGTTCATCTTCATTTAGACTTCGATTAGACAAATTAATGACGCTCTTTTCATTTACCATCTGCCCCGGTTGCCTTTGCTGCGTGTCACTCTGGGTGTGGGCACTTCTCCTCCCTCTTTGGCCACGTCTTGTTTTGCGTTTTTTCTCTGTGCGGGAGGATGTGTTCTTGGTGCCGGTCTCTGGCGGTTCTCGCGTATAAGTTTGAACTCTTGAAAAAAAGCAGGCTCGTCATTCTTATCTTTCGCCTCATTTCCCGTCGTCTGTTCTCCCTCAGAGGTTTCAACCTCTGATTCCGAGGTCTCCCTATTGCATGGTACACCTGCTCTTTCTTGGTTCAGTTGTTTTCTTGGTAGGTCGTATTTCCGGGCGAAAGTTAAGATTCGTCCAGTCATGTAGTCTTGTTCGTCGCGTTGGAATTTCGTTTGTTTGCTACGTCGTAGTCCACTTTCATAGTCTTTAAGTCTGTTCATCATGGCCAGTTTGAGATCTTCGCTTTGCTTCGTGTCTTTATCTTTTCCAATCATCTCTTCCAGCTTTTTAATTTCCTCAAGAAGCTTTTCTCGATCGCTCCATGCATATCTAATGAGGATCCTCATCATACCTTTTGCTGAATCTGTTGTAAAATCTGACCAGTCCTTAAGTAGTTGGGGTCAGGGTTTTCGTAGGACGGGACTGTAAAAATGCGAAGACCCTAGGAATACGTCCTACTTCCAGATATTTTTCTAAAGAAGTCCCCTCCGACCACTTTCGAATTTCCTTTTCGTAAGTTTTTTCTAGAGTTTGATAGAGTATTTTTAGATTGCTGGGAGGATTGGCAGCATTGGTCAGCTCTCTTGGATACATACATATATATATACATATATATTACCTAGTGTCAGTCTCCACTAGGGAGTTATAGTTAAGTCTGCGTTTCCATAGAAAGAGCACTTTTTGTTTTGCTAATAACTTTGGCCCCACTGATGAATCTTCACAAACTTTACAAAAAAAAGTTCATCCACCTCAGCTCCTTCCTGGAACGTTTTGGGGTGATTCGACAAGTTTGGGCCATGAAAGCAGAGGGGCCCTAAAACGCAAAATCCCCATGCATTTTCTACTGACTTCTTTAAACAAGGCTACAGCAAAGACTGCTGAACTAAATTGCACCAAATTTGGCAGGAAGCTAGACCTTGGTCCGCAGATTATGCTTTTCCTGATTTGGTGTAAATCCGTTCAATAGTTTTTGAGAAATTAAGGACCAAAAATTATTGAACATCTGGACAGTTGGGTGCGCGAGAGTCTCGAGAGACTCTCATGAGGGCGCCAGTTTAGAAATAGATTGTTCAGAAACATGAGAACATTTTTGTTTGCAGACATTACAGGGCTCGAGGGCTTAGTGCCCTGTCCTGACAAGTTAAAAAAAATATATACAAGGAGGCATACCCTGACCCCTTAGACCCCAAGGGGTGGACCCAGAGGGTCACATTTATTGCGTGTATGCCCCAGGGAGCCCACTCCTGAGTTGTTCTCATAGAGGGGAGGGGGGGGGGTTGTGTGGCCCCCTTCCCCAAGCGTCCAAAGGCCCCCGGGGAGCCCACCCTTGGGGCCGAAATTTTTTCATGTAGGGAGGGTGGCCAAGCGTCCCCCCGCCCGAGCCTCTAAAGGATATAGTTAGCACAGTGAACAATAACTGGTGAGTTTCAGTGTTTTTTTGTTTTGATACAATAGTTTTTATACTATTACAAGGCCTATTATCACAAGTTTTTATATTACTGCAAGACTCGCCTTTGTTTTTTCAGTAAATTTCTCTGTTTTTTTTTTTAAATGTAAGGTAAAATCTTAGTACCTTTCCTAAATATGTAAATTTAACCTTTGTTTTTTTTTGTGTGGATTTATGGGATTTTTTGATCGTATTCACCCAACTCCCTCCCTGAGCAAAGCTTTCGAGCGGGCAGCCACCCCCCCACCATGCATGGCCTTAGGCCGCGTGAAGCGTGAGTTTGGCCACAATGCCTGCGGCCAACCCCTTCCCCCCCGCTCTCCCCAAGCGACCAACACCCTGCCGCTGATGCCGGCATGGGGTTGGATGCACAGCCTGGCCTGTGGCTAGGCCCTGCACCCACGACCCCACCTTGCACGGGCAGAGGTCCCTCTGCTATCCCCCCACAAGGGCCAGGATGTCAGGGTACCCCAACCTGCCTTGCACCTTACTTTTTTTTTCGAAACTCAGGACAAAGGGACCAAGTTCTTAAGTCCTAAAATGGCAGCCTCACCACTTCTGTTGAGTGGGAGTGTGAGTGGTTGGGTGTATGGATGTGTGAGTGGTTTTGTCGGTCTGTGAGTGGGTGTGTGAGTGAGTAACTGGGCGTGTGAGTGGGTGGGTGTATGGATGTGTGAGTGGTTGTGTGGGTGTGTGAGTAGCTCTGTGGGTCTGTGTGTGAGTGGTTTTGTGGGTCTGTGGTTGAGTGGGTGAGTGAGTGGATATATTGATGCGTAAGTGGATGTGTGAGTGGTTGTGTGGGACTGTGAGTGGGTGTGTGAGTTGTTTTGCGGGTCTGGCTGTATGGGTGTGTAGGTAGGTGTGTGAGTGGTTGTGTGGGTATGTAAGAAGGGGTTTTACAAGCCAAGTATATCAAATGTACAATCTATACAGAACCTAAATAGTGGTGAGTTGGAGATAACTGAACTGACAAAATATACTTCCAGACACCCCAACCCTGACTCCTCTACCACTGACTGAGGAAGGAAACAGAGAAACAGTGGTGTTTGAGAGATCACACATTAGCCTGTGAACAGATTCGGTCGCCGAGGAAGAGACCGTGGCTGTGTCTCCTGCGCGGATGGACTCTGGGGTTGTATAGCCTGGGCAACTGCCATCTGTGCGCATGAACTCACCGGCCTCTCTTGCTTACAGTGGGTCCATGTTGGGGTAAAAGCTACCTTGATCATATACACAGCCTTTTCTTGCACCACACGTCATTGTATTCATGTTTGATTGTTAATCGAGCCTTTGTACTGGCTCTCCCAGCTTCCTTGCTGTCCCCTGTGCCGCTCCTCCCTCTGTGTTCACCACATATTAATAATCTAGATGTACTTGAAGCTACTATGCCCCACTGTATTTTTATCTTTTTTGATATGTTAAAAAAGAGAATAAAAAAATAAAACATTTAAATATACATTTCTTGGATCCGAAGAGTAAAAAAAAAAAGGGGATGAGCCTGGTGATACCATAACCAAGCTAGATACTGCAGGTAAAAGGGCCACCCGAGGGAGCAACTTGCTAGTGGTAGCTGAAGGCCAACCTGCAATTTCGGACCTTTTCCCTCTGAAAAACCCTAGATCTACAAAACTCCAGAACTCGGCTATCGCGACTACCCCCCTAGTTTCAGCATTGACATCTGTACCTGTTGTTACCCAATTTCAGGAAACAGTCATAACGGAGGGGGATGAGATCAGAAGCTCCAATTTATGTGAAAGGGAGAATCATGCAGGCACCCCCGAGGAGGAGGCAGGAGCAAGCTGGCAGGAGAAGCAGAATCTCTCCGGGGAGGATTGTCCCGAGAATGGTCATGCTGGGCCTCAGATCCCCTCCTCCTCACAACTAACGGTAGCTGAACCTATCTCTTTTGATCCTGGCTTCACCTGACCAGATGGGGGCTGTGAGAAATTCTTTTCCCTAGCCGAGGATTCGGACTCCTCAATGCCTGAGTTAGGTTCGTCAACATCATCGCAGTCCATCTCTTTTAGCAGTAGCTCGACGGATGGATCGGTTATCTCTGCTGGGTGGAAAAAGAGGTCAGGAGGGTCAAGAGGCAAAAAAAAGGCCCTTAGTCGAGACAAGAAGCAGCAGTTAAGCAGTGACAAGGCTGACAAGGACCGGAAGGAGCCGTCGAAGAAAGGATCACCCAGGCTGAGGTGGGATTACTCCACTGTTCAACTCTCGGACAAGCCCGCCCAGGGTTTGGAGGGCGCTGCCACCGGATCTCCAATAGCACAGGAACCTCCACCTTCCTTAATTTTGGCTACGATCAAGCAAATGCAAGCCGAAGTACGGACAGATAATCGACAGGCTCGGCAGGCCTCTAAAAAATTACAAGGTGGACGGGGGTGTTAGTCATAAAATGCATAATAAAGATTATTTAAAAAATATATATATACATTTCTAAGAATAATGTGACGTGATGGATCTTGAAAGGCAAATAAATGGTGGGTTTTGCATTCATAGTGCATCAGGATATGTCTTTAGGAAACAGGTCAAATCTCTACAACGCTTCTTGTCAGCCTACGGTTTGGTCCTACTGGGATGAAGTTGAGGTCCCGCCATCTACTGGCTAACATGAGACACTGCATAGATGTAGGACCCCATCAATACATGAATTCTCCAGAATTACCAAGGATATGTTTTATTTTGCTGCATGCTGGAGGAGGAAGTGCCTTGAACATAGAGATGTTTAGCGCAATCCCAATAAACTGATGTCAATTTGAAATAAAATACTTGTAAAGAAAATCCCAAATTGAAGAGTGTTACATACAGTCAAGACCCTTTAAATTTTCCAAGTAAAGACAAAGGGGCAATCCTGTACTCACTGGTGGGCTGGCACTACTAAACACCACTGGGCAAAATGCAGCCCAAATTGGAGTAATATCTTTTACTTGTTTATTCATCCATTGTAGCTCCCTGATGGCAAGGTAATGCTGCTTGAGAGTGTGGATCTATATACAGGACAGTGGCTCAACCCGGCCTACTTGAATGTGATTTAAGCATTCATATAAGACGACATGTAGTTTGCCTTAATGAATTAATTAATCTAGTGAATAAATTCATATTTCATATCTTAAACGGAAATACAGTCAAAACTGGTCTGTGGGAAACATAAATTATTATATGTGCTAATATTTATACAAAATCATGTGACGATTTTGGCTACGCGGCGGGAGCGGTTCACACATAGAACAAATACACACGGGCTGAAAAAACCCATGCCCACACTGATAGAATTGACTTGGAATAGTCCACCAAGAAGCCACTCAACAAGCGATTTTACTTTGTTGGTGGAGTTAAGGAATAAGAGGTCCAACTGGCACTCCTAGCTAGAGTGAGGGACCGAGTTGAACTACAGAAAAGGATTTTAATGAACTAAAATAGAGTACTGTTGTTATTATTGCCCTGAAGAAGACCTTTTTAGGTCGAAACGCGTTGGCTACGGTCGTTTTTATGAAGAATTTTTTCAATAAAGAAACAAAGAAATCGGAACCTGCTGAATTGATGTGCTTCTCTTTACTCTGCTTGTATTTGTGGAATATATTAATTCTTACACATGTTGGAGTGCTGAATCGTTGTTGATGTTGTATTTATACAAAATCAGTTCGATGTGTTGATGCCCTCCACAGGATATGCCATAATTTTTGATGTCAGTAACAATATGTACACAAATAGAGTTGTGATTTATTTTCCCCCCTGTGTGTATAGTAGTCAAACAAGTGATATATGGATGCTTCCATATGTATAGTAATCATTTTAATCACAAAATAATCACAAGTAACAAAGAGAAGTCCAAGAACGTAGAGAAGTCCAATTAAGGAACAATAACTTCAATAGACTCTCCTGTGTCTACTGAAATCAATGTTGATGTTTCAACAACTGTCCTGTCGGGTCATTCTCCCGAAAAAAGAAGGGTGGCCCAAAGGGGTCCAGTAGGGAAATGAAGCAAAAGATAATGTCTGAAAAATTAGTTACTCAGGAAAAATCATGCCCATGGACAGAGCAGATGAGAATGTTACCAAGCTTGTAGGGAAGCCTGCTGAATGTGAGCGAGGACATCACAGTGGTGCCTCATTTAAAGTATATGAGAGGGCTCAGCATTGGTTTTAGGTGGTTAACAAGTCCTGTCTCTAATTCCCTCATATGATAAAATACATGTTGTCTATTATGAATGAATGCATCTTATCCAAGTAAGCTCAATTGAACCATCATTCTGTATACAAATATATATTTACCCAGGTTCATATTGGCTTGCCCTGGTTGCTATGTCAGAGTGTGAAACAGTAAGTGGTCCAACAAGGGAGTTTCCTCCCTTTTCAGTGGTAGAGAATCTACTTCCAGAACCCTTGACAGTGGTGCAGAAGTTGGAAGAACCTTTGGACAGCACCCTGTCCCTGGAAGACCAATTCACAAATGTGGTCTGCACCTGTTTTACCCAACTCCACCCAAAATGATTCTCCCCTTTATTGGTCCCTCTTTGCATATGAACATAGTGAATTCTACCATTCAGTCTCATCTCATCGAATGCAACTTGATTAGAATACTGCACCACGAGTGCGTCCAAAAACAAGATTGCGTATGTTGCTAGTACTGCAAACTCTACACTGTCTTCTCATTTGATATCGGGGAGTCTTTATGGCCCTAAATATTGTCCATAAAACTCTACACCTCAGAACACCATCCTTTCTGGCCAACAAAGATTCCTTCTATCAACTGTCATGCTCTCTCATATTGGCAAACCCATTCTTACTTGCCACCACTATGACCAGAACAGTCACTTATGGATACTGCACTTTCTCTACAGCATTTCCCAAATCACTTTTTTTTTTTTTTTACAAGTTTTATGAAGCTCCAACACAACACAGGGTCACAGATCACAACACAGTTCATATGCATAATATACTCATTCACCCAGATCCAGACCATGATATTCCCACCATTTACCCCAGATTTTCCCATGTTTTTGTGGGCAGCCTCTAGCTACATAAATGGGTTTTTCTTTTTGAACGCATCAACCCGCCAGCCACACAGCGACTGAGGAGGGGCTGTGGATTTCCAATTCCAGGCGATGTCTCACGTAGCAATTAGCATGGCAACCCAAATGACTATGCACTCCTCTCTAGGACCTCCGAGGTCTTCCAGCAAGCCCAGTAGAGTGACTCTAGGGGAAAGGTCTACTGTTCGGTCCAGCACAGACAATAGATCTTGCGCAATTTTCCGCCAGTATCGGACCATCACAGGACAGGACCAGACTACATGAAAGAAGTCTGGATCTGGCTCAGGACAGCAAAAACGTGCTGCCTGAGGGACCCTGCCTGCACACTGGAGTCACGAGGGGGTCATATAGGTAAGGTGAAGAAAGTTAAACTGGATCAGCCTGAGGTGCATGGAAATAACTAGTTCTTGGGGCCCATAC
This sequence comes from Calotriton arnoldi, assembly GCA_963921515.1. Taxonomy (NCBI): domain Eukaryota; kingdom Metazoa; phylum Chordata; class Amphibia; order Caudata; family Salamandridae; genus Calotriton; species Calotriton arnoldi. Next base: position 2,981,920 of record CAWUFW010000885.1, read on the forward strand.
TTGCCTCTCTCCAAACTGCGTTGTCTAGTTCGCCGACCCACGCCTCCCACCTCTGTTTTAGTCTGGCGAATAGGTGCGGGCCATTAATGATCAGGGATCGATACAGCTGTGAAATGGCACCCGTGGGGAGTTTCCCCATCAGTAATTTGGCCTCAAGGGACTAAATTCAGGAATGTCAGTGTCAGGAGGAATATTAGCTGCCAGCACGTGTCTCAATTGCAGATATTTGTGAAATCGAGCATGAGAGAGTTGATAATGTTCTTAAAACTCCTGAAACGTCTGTATACCTCTGCACGACCAAACGTCTCTGAGTTGGGTGATGCCTATGCTGTCCCACCTCTTAAATTCCTTCAGTCCCGCAGTGCGGTGTAGCCATTTCTCCTGCCATACAGGTGTCATCTGTGTCAGTCTGTGGTCTCAGCCCGTGAAACAAAAAGCTGCTCTCCAATTTAGGAAGATCACCCGGGTGATCTCTGGAAGGACGTGAGAGGTATAAGTCTCATTATTTTATCTTGTCCTAGCTGGGTCAGTTCTGTTTGATAGACCGGGTCACCCTACTCTCCACTGAGCCAGTCAATAATCACGATCAGATGTGAGGCCCTATAATAACATTCCCCGACCTCCATCATAGGGGTCTGTCGGCAGTTGACAAAGGAGAGTCGGGAGTGACCGCCAGCCCATAAAAAGGAATAAATTATAGAGTTAAGGCTCTGGAACCAGTGGTTAGAGATTGGGAGAGGAAAGTTCTGTAACAAATAGATGAAGAGAGGCAATATCATCATCTTAAAGAGGGTCACTCGGCCCAAGATGTGGAGTGAGAGACATGTCTATTTCTTGAAATCGTTTTCATACTGGTCACGAGGGGTGTCGTATTGAGGCTCCATGTCAACTTCAGGAGTAGAGAGATATGCATACCCAAAGTATCAGAAAGAAGGGATTTTGCTTTATTTAGTCAGAGTCCTGAAGCTTCCTCGTAGTTGTCGAGAATTTGTAGACATCGAGAGCCCGAGGTCAGAGGGTTGGTCAAAAAGAGCAGAACATCATCTGCGTACAGTGCAATTCTCTCCTCAGGTCTGTCATCCCATGACCACCCTCGTATTTGGGCATCACAGCGTATGAGCCGTGCCAGGGCTTCAATTGCCAGAATGAAGAGGAGAGAAAGCATCCTTGCTGGGTGCCTCTACATATGGGTAAGGGGGAGGAAAGTGAGCCCTTTATTAGAACTTGTGCACTTGTCTGTGAGTATAAAAGCTTGGAGAGTCCACAAAAGTATGTCCCTAATCAAACGCGTTTCAGGGCACTGTTCAGAAAGGACCAGTCAAAGGTGTTATAAGCCTTCTCAAAATCTATGAGGAGCAAGGCAGGGGGGCGGGTAACAGAGGTGGTGTACTCGGGAGAGTGCCACTTGGACTCTCCTAATGCAATGGTGGGTACTTCGAGCCAGAATTAAGCCACACTGGCCGGGGTGGATTAAAACAAAAGGCAGGGTCTGCCGTAGCCTGTTAGTTAGGACTTTGGCAAATACTTTGATCACAGAATTAATTAGGGAAATGGTCCCATATGATGCACAGATTTCAGGCGGTGGTCTGTTTTAGAAATAGCCGTTTGATCAAAGGAGGAAGGAAGAAGCAGAGATTCATTCGGCTTCCGTTGGATATAGTCAAAAATTAACGGCCAGGTAACCATTCACATCCCGTCTATTTGCTTTTAGGAGCCTTAGTGGCACCAGCGCCCTGGTTGAAATGAACTATGTGCGCCTTTTAACGATTAAGCACCTGGCACTCACAAGACACTTCTTGTAAGAACCTATCAGCCATACGCATGTGCTAGACATCGCCCTGCACAAGCATCGTGCATTGGCTGAAGAAACTACCTCCATATTTCCATAATTTATGATTAAAGGGAACTCACAATAGCTCACTATGGGCCACTGTATAAAACCACAAAAACAAGCCTTTTCGAAGCTCAACACTGAATAAGCAATACTACAGCTTAAGCGGCTGGAACTCCTTAAATGAATATCATTTATCTATGCCACCGTTCTGTACGGAACGAATAGCATAAAATGCGAATTCCACTTTTGGGGTACCGCACACCACCTCGGGATCCCACGAGGTAAAAAGACAGGCCAAACCAAGCGTGCAATACGATTCCTATCGATACACACCATGTGCTTTTAAAAAAAAACTTTTAATCCTATTGCTTTGGACCAATAAAGGAACGTGCACTAAGCATTTTTATGGCAATCCTTAGATTACTAAGATGAGCACATTTGGGCAGTGATAACATTCACACCAGTATTCAATTCCCAGCGCTCTTTTTCACACAATAACCCTCGTATAACACCATTTCCTGTGCCTTAAGCGCGTAGCGACAATCTTACTATAGTCTGAACCCTATGACTGTATCTTCCAGCATTACTCAAATATTCCTACAAATAAAGAATAGTATCGCACTTATATTGTAAGGTACAAAATGTATCCATGAATTTTTGTCTATAGTGTCTTTTATCTCTCCCAGTTATAGACAGTAGTACCTTCTATAACCCATACATGAAGATGAGCGAATGGGCTCAGTGATGAAGCAGGGTGAGTAAATTTGCCTACCCTCCATAAGCTACCTCGAAGGTAGCTTACTTCAATTTGGTCCTGAAGAAGGCCCACTGACCCGTGAGGGCTACCAAGGGCCGAAACATGTCGACCTATTAAGACCTACAATCAGGCGTTGTGGGACACTGACACTTCCACTACAGCGCCACCAGTTCACCTTTTTAATCTTGCCCCATCCTTGGCAAATAAAAGATTTAACTGAGGGCAGGAGGCAATTTTAACCTCACTCTTCACAACACACTTGGCACTTACTTTTCACAACTGTCGAAAAACCAGACGGTCTACCTCCAGGTGGAGGATAAGGAGATCACTTGGAGAACCGAGCCCTCAAGTGATAAAAGACCCAATGACGATACTCCTCACTTAACAACAGAATCAAGATATACCGCAACGTATGCTTAATGTGAATGAGGGTCTTCACCATACAAGAACCCTAGACCCTGGTAAGAACAGGACTGGTGATTCATTCCCCGTTGATTTTTGACTGTTTTAGAAATAACCACAATTATGGCCATATCCAGCTCTGAGGGGAAGGCACCTTTTGTAGCTGCTGTGGCGTACAGGACGAGAAGGTGGGGAATTAGTGTACTGGGGATTTTCCAGTAATACTCGATCGGAAAGCCATCGGGCCTAGGGTTTTGCCTGGGGCCATACGGGAAAGCGCTTCCTCTATTTCGTCAGCTGTGATTGGTTGGTGGACGTCTCGGGCTAGGGACTGGAGAACACTTCCCGCAAGGGCCTCGGCCTTCAACCATATAATTCCCGATAGTAGTCAGCAAATACTTGCATTATTTCGGAAGGGTCGACTTGTATACGACCCTTGGCATCCGCAATTCGGGGGACCACCCTCGGAGCAACCACTCTGGTAAAGGACCTTCCCGAACTTATGCCCATATTCGTATACCCGTTGGGTTGACACCCTCCAACACTGCCAAGCCTCCCCCAGCGAGATTTGTCTCACAGAGGCTCTGGTCACTGCCACTGACGGGCCAATTCAGCGGATGGTTTGTTTAGAGATCAACATTTCAAGGAAAGGATTTGAGTCTCTAGGGCAGTGATGTGTGCAAGCCTCTCCTTCTCTTTGCCCCTGATAAACCCCTTTACCAGACCTCCGATTGTGCAGTTACTGCCCAGAGGGTACCTGGTGACTCCGCCGTACCTTGATCTTAGTCACTGGGCAGGTTCAAGGAATCCCAGGTACACTGTGAGCAGCGCATGGTCAGATATCCCCTTGGAGAGGATAGTGACCATGGACATCTATGGGACGTCTGTGGCTGGGAATAGTAGACGGTCAAAGCACAACATTGACGTGTGGGCAGCCAAGATATGGGTATAGGTAAGGTTGCAGGGATGCCAAATCCTCCACGAGTCACAGAGCCCTAGTGATTCAACCCAGATGGAAAGCATCTGGGGGGGCAGTCAAATTGACGGAGGTGCCCATCGGGAAATTCAGTAGGATAGTTGTCAGGGAATGGAGGGGTGAGAGTCTGATTTGCTACATGAACTGACAAAAAGTTGTGATGCTTACCTTCAAGCAAGCCCTCCACACTGACGTATCTACCATTAGGGTCTGTGTATGTATTGGTCACCGCTAGTGGAAAGCCTTTGTGTAGCAAAATAGCTACTCCCTTGGATCCACCAGCAAAACCAGTGTGAAACACCCTGTCATAGCCAAATCTTTTAAGGAAAGGACAGTGTTCGCCCATTAGGTGCGTTTCTGGCAGCATAAGAGCTGAAGGTTGGAAGCGTTTGGCATAGCAGAGAACGGCTGAACGTTTAATGCGATCCAACAGGCCATTTATATTCCATGACATGATCTGGAAGGTCATCGTGGGAGTGATAGGGTTTTTTTTTTTGATAACCAATTTTGTTGAAAGTTTTACGGCAAGACACATAGTTTCCAAAAACAGATATCGCATACAGGCAACGACATTGCAGGAACTGACATCAGTATGGTCAAACTGCGTAGAGTTAGAATGATAGTCCAGAATAGTTACACCATTTCCCCTATATTCTGCCGTGCGTCTGAGGAAAGCCATGAGCCACAAAAACTGGCTTTTCCTGCTGTGCACACCAGTCCGTCCCCTTACGCCAGCACCTGATAGTCGATGGAGTTCGCTGCTTCCAGGCACGGGCTACGTCCCTCTTGGCGACCAGGAACGCCACCCCCAGAAAGGCTCCGCCTGCAGGCCCCCAAATCCTCCACCAGCCCGAGCAGTACATTACGAGTGGTGAGTTCCACTGTGCGGCCCAGGACAGAAGGGAGCTCCCGACCCACTCCCTCCCAATCGGACCTCAGTGCTGGACAGCCCCATGTCATATGGAGATGGTCAGCTGCCGGTCGCGCACACCGGGCGCATGTGGCAGGTGCGTCGAGAGAGTAGCGGTGCAAGCACGAGGGGCTGAGATATGTGGCGTGCAGATAGTTGAATTGAACCATACGCAGTCGGGCTGAAATCGCCAACTCCTGGGGCGTCATGCAATCCTTCCTCCATTCATCTTCTGCCAGGTCCCCACCCCAAGCCTCGCATCGCTGCTTAGCGTGTTCAAGGCCATCTGGGGCATGGATGACCAGCGACCGGTAGATCCTTGAGATAGCTCCCTTACCCAGATGCCCAAAGAAAATCTTCGCCTCTAGAGGACAGCATTCTGGTAGTGACCTGTCTGGGAGAGCATGGGTCTGCAGAGCGTGGCGTAGTTGTAGATACTGAAAACACTGAGTTTTAGAGAGATAGTACCGAGACCTCAAATCGTGGAATGTCTTGAGGCAGCCCCTCTAAAGACATCTCCCAGGAAAAAGATCCCAATCCGGTCCCAGGGAGGAAGCCCTCCAAAGCTGAGAACTGACCCAGGCACGTGCCCCGCCACAAGGGAGTCAGCCCGATGAGCCGACGGTCCAGGCTGATGAGCCAAAGGGCTGCCCTCCAGCAGGTAAGAGACACCCACCTAGACCGGGGCAGTGTAATGGGCAGAAGCGCCCCGTACTGGAGGTCAAGCAGACTATCCAAGCTTAGTGAATAAATCTCCAAGTGGTATGCCTGGTCGTCCCATCCCCCGGTGAACCATTCATTAATCAGTACCAGGTGGGCAGCGAGGTAATACAGATATATGTCCGATAGGCCCAGGCCGCCATCAAATGGAGAATTGCGCAGCGTTTGGAAAGCCACTCTATGCCTGCCACCCTCCCACACAAAGTTAGTGATCTTGGCATTCAGGGAGTCAGACCATTTGCGGGGGTGGGGGTAGTTACCTAGGACATATAAATAATGCGGCAAGCACACCATCTTAAAGAGGGCAGTACGCCCCATAAGGTTCAACGGAAGAGCCGCCCAGTGGCTTAGGTCGCGATCGAGTGTTTGGGTCATTCCCTGGAAATTAAGATTCCATGCCAGGTCTGGGAAAGGGAACATGTGAATCTCTCAATATTTAAAGGAGTTGCGCCGAATGGGAATGTTGGGGCACCAAACACGCCCTTGAGCATCTCCCCTACCTCCACCAGCCAAGACTTGCCCTCATTGATCTGGAGGCTGGACGCCTCGCCATATAACCGAAGGAGGGACATGCAACAGGGCCCAGAGCGCTGCGGATTTTGCAAAAATAAAAGAATGCCATCTGCGTATAACGCTCCCCCACTGCCAGCCCCAGATCTGCACATCGCAGCAGATGAGCTGTGCCAGGGTTTCTATCGCCAGGACGGAGAGCAGTGGATAAAGCGGACAACCCTGGCGTGTGCCGCGTTCAATAGGGAAGAGAGGACTGTGTTTACCCGGACCTGAGCAGTTGGGGCAGTATACAGAAGACTCACAATGCGGGGGAACACCTCTCCCAGTCCAGCCCGCTGGAGGGCCCCATTGAGAAAATCCCAAAATACTGTGAGGAAGGCCTTGGTAAGTCAATTAGCAGGACAGTCAGGGAACACTTGATGTCTTGTGACTGAGCAAGCACGGCGTGTACCCTCCTGATACAGTGGCGCGTGCTAGATCGGGAGGAAAGGACCTGCATCACATCGTGGCTGTGTTGAAGTTCAAAAGATGGGGACATAGAATGTCCCGGAATCGCTTGTAGTATTCAACTGGATTCCCGTCGGGGCTGGCTGTCTTTCCAGATTGCAGCGCTGTCACCACTGCCTGTACCTCCTCAAACTGCAAGTCCTGATCCAGTTCCTGGGCCAAGGCATCAGATATGGACGGCAGCAGTAAGTCCCTCAGGAGCTGGTTCGATACTTCAGCATGTCGCGGTGTGTGCAGCGAATACAACCCCTGGTAGAAATCAGCGAAGGCCTGGGCTATGGCGGATGATTCCTCCTGGAGGTGCCCCGATGAGTCTCAAATCGCAGATACCACCCTGTCAGAGATGCCACGGGACACCAGCCAGTACAGTAATTTGCCCACTTTGGCACCGGACACGTACACATTCTGTGTGGAGGCCAGCCAGCACTTTGTAAGTGCCAAGCACTGAATCTCCAAGCCGACGTAAAGCAGCCGGTTGGGTTCCCCAAGACAACAGAAGCGGAGAGTGGTAGGAAATACTGTGTGGGAGAATATGTATGGACTGGACCGAAAGGAGGTCCGACGCTGGGAGCCAGAGCAGATCTATACGGGCGTCAGCGGCATGCGCCGCTGAGCAGTCAGTGTATGCACGCAGGGTCGGATGCCAGGAGCACCACGTGTCGCAGAGGCTGACAGAGTTGGCCCAAGAAGAGAGACAGGCCGATCGAGTGCGCCTACCAGAGTATGAGGCAGTGGAAGCGTCAAGATCTGGATCTGTGACAGCGTTAAAGTCGCACCCCAACCATCATAGCCCCTTAAGGAAGAGTTAAAAGAAAGGACCGCAGCGCTTGGAGAGAGGGTTGCAAGAGGGCGGGGGGACGTAGCATGAAACTAAATTGTACTGCCTAGTATCCATACGGCCTTCAACACCCAGGTAACACCCCTGTGAGTCCGTGTGCTGCCCAGTGACCGCCAGGGGGAGGGACTTATGTATCAGAATGGCGACCCTTCTCTAGCTGCGGATAAAACCAGAATGGTAGACCCTGTCGAATCCGAAGCGGCCTAAGAAGGCACAGTGCGTACCCAATACATGAGTCTCCTGTAGGAGAACGACCGCTGGCCTGTGTCGCTAAATATACTGCAGGTCTGCTGAACGCTTGATCCGGTCCAGATGGCTGTGGGGGTAGAAACAAGGGACACAAAGAGGCCTCACCTCGTTCCTCGAATGGGCCACCATCTGCCGGGGTATCACGCTGCCTCCCAGCACTGAAGTAAGGGTCTCCATGCCCCAGCTGGGCTCCACTACAGACTCCGCCACTCCACAGTGGGCGGCGGTATCCCACATGAAGCTAAGGGCCTTCCACCTGCCGTCCCGGGCATGGGTGAGCCCGCTGAGGCACTTCACTACAGGCCCCAGCAGCAGCCGGGCCTCAAGTACCCGGTGTCACAGTCTTAGGACAGGCCGGTCCGCCGCCGCCGCTTTTCTGGCCTTTGAGTGTATCAGTGAGGACCGCGCCATAGAATTCTCTGCGGCCTCGTAGCTCAGAGTTCAGATAATGGGAGGCAGCTGGGCCCAGCCACCAGTGTAGTGCCACAGGCTCTGGATCCCACTGGGCAGGCTGCCGTCTGCCTCCCAGCCCCAGCTTCGCCGGTGCATTGGTACCTGCACTCCATCGTCTCCAGTGTCTGTCAGTGCCCTCCCAGGCAGAGGGTGGGGAGGGCTGCGTGCGTCTCCACTAGGCCTGCACACAGGGAGTCTCTTGGTGGGGCCCAAAGAATGCGGGTCGAGTGGACCGTCCTCCTCCACTCCGGCCTGGCCGTCGCGGTGGAGCCCAGCGTGAAGCACACAGGAGGTGAGGGGGGTGAGGCCCCCGCTGATTTGAAGGAGCGCGCCTCCTCACCAGTGCAGGGCTCCCCGCAGCGTCAGGTAACACCCGCTAGGCAGCCCTTCTTAGTGGTTGCCGTCGAATCCCTTGTGGTGCGGTCCAGCTGCAGGCCGTCGCAGTCCCGGGACCTACGTTGCCGGTTAGTGGGGCGGTCGCGCCACTAAGCAAAGTCCGCTTCTGCCCCTCGTTACGATACCCCCTCCACACGGGGTGGGTGCTTTCCGGTTCCAACCAGGTACGGGCCTGCAGCCCTGTTCTACGCGGGTCACCCTCTATGGCAGGCTGCTACGCCTGTGGTTCCACGGCACGGCAGGCTGCACTCCGGACACGGACGGCCGGGAGGCGTCCCGTGGGGCACAGAAGGATTCAGAAGAGGCAGAGAAGCACAACAGCAAGCCCCTGTCCCCCGATTCCTGGTGAGACAGCTGTTGTCAGGCAGGATGATAGGGGATTGCAGTAGGGCGTTGTGAGCTACTCTAGGGTTTGACCGCCATCTTGGTCTCCTTGGAGGATCTCCCGGGAGTGGTAGGGTTGACAGTGAGAGTATAAAGACAAACTTGTGTCGAGGATCTGGTGTTGCAATGGTGTTGTAGTCTTTATAAAGCCACGTGCACAAACGTTGTGTCTGTGACCTGGGAGAATGACAATAAAACGAATATCAAGAAATATAACTCCCTTTTACCCCAAGTCACCACCACCCCATACTTCTACCCTGGAAGCATCTGTCACCCTAGAACTAAACAAAACAAAAATCACAAACATAAGATGGGGACCTCCTCCATTACAGGATAACATGCGAAGTACATATATTTCCTTTCTAATGCAAAATTAAGGTAGCACATCTCCCTGGGGAGGTACGATTCACCACCACCATGAAGCAAAACTATTCAGGTGAGTCATCATGATGAGCCAGAAGGGGGTTTTTGGCCTGAGGACCAGAAATGTCTGGTGTGTACATTTGGCACTCGTCCTGTCCATAGCCCTCGGCAGTCGTGTGGTCCACCTAGAAGCCAGGTCAGTCCAGGTGGATAGCTCCTGCGGGATATGCGCCAGCAACCTGTGGGCCTGCTCCACCACAAATCAAGTCAACAGTTTACTGGCAGGGATCCACAAACTCAGCTAGTGTTCCAGGAAGCTCTCCGTGTCCGAAGCCTTTGAGCCCTCTGGGAACCCCACAAATCTCAGGTTGTTCCTAAGGGATCGGTTTTCTGCATTTTCAGCGAGTTCCTCGAGCACCGCCGTTGAGGACAGCAGTTGGGAGGCATGCTGTTTGAGGGTAGCCACATCATCTTCCACCAAGGATACACGGTTCTCTGAGTCGGTAAATCGACTTGCGACATTCCAGAGGTCTTGGCGTAAGAGTGAGATGTCAACCGTAACTTCGTCCGACCTTGGTCTCCACTGCTTCTCTCAAGTCCTGGAATGCCTGGAGAATAACCGCTTCTATCAAGTCCTGGATTGCCTGGAGAATAACTGCGAGATCAGTTGACCCAAGATTCCACTGTGGCACCCGTATATTGGAAGTGGATTTGTGTTGCTCAAAGCTGCAGTTGTGTACTGATCCATCTTTGCCTGTGCAGGCAGTGAGAGCTTATCTCTCCCTATAGCAGTCACAGTGTACAAAGTTTAAAGGCAGGCCAGCCAAGATCAGGTGAACTGTGCACAGCTTACCCCAGGGGGCAGCATGAGCAGCCAGGATGAGGCCCACAGAGTAGAACACATGTGGGCTTCGGGGTCCCCGGACTCAGACCCCAGGAAAGTCGGGGGGCCAGTATGGAGAGGAATGGTCTATAGACAGCACAGGCAGGCAAATCCCAGGGAGCATCCAGACAAACCTGCCACTGCACCGTCCACTCAGCCTGCAACCTTTGCCCAACCCTGCTCAACACCAGGGGGGGGCCCAGCCTCCAACCTGCCTCAGCCGTGGGCCTCCTATTCCTCAGGGCGGGTATGTGCCAGATCATCAGGCTCCAGGCCCCTATCCTTCAGCCCCAATCAGGCCCAGTGTCCCTAGGGCCAGGCCTCCAATTCCCCAGGATCCATCAGGCCAAGACTCCCAGCCTCCAGGGATGACATAGTACCGTCTCTTGGGGGCCAAATTGCTGAGCTGAAGTCCAGGGCCCAACACATGGGTACAGGGGCAGGCCAGGCTGACCGCTCAGCAGCGCAGGAGGCAAACGTGCAACAGCTCCTTGGCTGTCGAGCCTCGCGGGCGCAGCCCCACTCAGCCCAGGTCCGCACTTACCACCTCAAGCAGAAGCGATGCGTCCTTCCAAGTGGTGCTGTCACCCCACAGTCTGGCAGAGATCAGGCCCCAGGACCTCCACGCGAGCCCCCCAGGCCTCAGATATCACAGCTGCTGATCGCAGCGGGCTGCCATGTTGAATTGAGCAGCGCCGCAAGAGTTGTACTCTCCTCACTCCAGCAAGCCCCGGCAGACTCCATAAAGGGGACACCAGGAGGCAGGTATCTCTGTAGGCAGGGAGAGTGCCTGGGGCCCTCAGTGGGCCCCTCATGCCCCAGATGTCTCCACCGATTGTAGCAATCAGCGGGCCGCCATATTGGGCAGAACAGCATCAGTGGGGTTGGAATGTGCTCGGTCTAGGTGGACTCCAAAACAAGGGCACCAGGCAGTCGGTAGCTCTGCAGGGAGGGGGAATTCTCGGGGAAGCAACTGCAGTCGAAATGGCAAAGGATGGTGAAGGGTAAAAGGAGGAGGTCGGAAGCAGTTCTAAATTGCGACCTCCATCTTGGCTGCTTTGGCCACCCCCCCTCACTTTTTGGGTTTATGGATGTGTCTTCCTAAAGCACCAAAAAGCATCGGTGTAAATTGTAACATAACTCTACTGCAAGTTTTGCGGCCCTGATGCACTTCGCCACCTTCACACAAGGTGCTAGTCATGGCAGGATACACTCTTCTATTCAGTTGAGCAACAGCAACATAACACCAGGGTCCGTGTATATGGGACAGCCTAACATCTCCTTTAGTGCTTTTGCCATCTCTGCCCAAAATGGGAAGATCCTGGGGCATGCCCACCAAATGTGCAAAAAGTCACCATTTCTTCCTAATCTCCTCCAGCAATCCTGACTGGTGGCTTGATATTGCGATGTAATCACACATAAATGTAATGTGTGGTTAGGGAATAGAAAGCTGAGCAAGAATAGAATTTACTTCCTAGTTAAGTAATAATAATGAAAAAAACTAGAGCCTCTTTTTTTGTCTTTCTTTAATGTTCTTTGTAAATCTTCAGAAAACTTAGGCCCTGATTTAGAGTTTGGCAGAGAGGCCAAATGGAAGTTCTGCCTGCCCACTTAGAGTCAGGAGAAACTTCAGTATTTCAGTGATGGAGATTACTCCGTCACTGCCGCTGACATACACCTCTGATGGTCCGAAAGAAGTCAGGCCGTTAGAGGTTGAGCTATTTGCTCACCCGCCCGATTTAGAGTGGGCAGACAAATGGCCCATTTTCACTGTCCATCACTGCCAGGAAAAATCTTGCATAAGGAGCAGTGAAAACTGCAAAATGACATCCTCTCCATGGGGAAGAACTACCATGACGCAGGGTCATTAGTTTTTTTTATTTTCAAAAGCAAAGACCTGCTTTGGGATTTTGTTTTTGAAAATAAAAAAACAGGTTAAAAGTTTGACAGACAGTACCGTCGTGCTGACGGAGCCGTACGTCAAACGTTTGGCCCTGCGGACATCGCTAGATTTAGAAGAAATTTACTTTGTCAGGGCGACGTAGTATTTTACTCCATTGCCCTGACAAAGTAAAGACATTTGCTGGCACCTCAGTTATTTCAGTTTTACATGGAAAGTTTGGTTGTGGCCTCTTCTCCTTCCGTATAAATGACCAGAAAGTTTTTATTAATCTACAGATTCAATCAGGTATGGACATTCCTAATAGAATGTTCATAAGGGTCACACAACAGCCCATTTCATCGTCCTGAAGATGGTCTAACCGATGCATACACCAATAAGACCGAAACGTCGACAACCTTATCTATTTCCTTATTGTTTAGTTCTCGGTTTGAAAGTGCTTTCTGCTTTGTTCAGACTCACTGTTCTGTTTATGTATTTTTGGTTTGGAATAGATGCTTGCAATAATGACTCGGAGGTACTAATACCACAGAATTTCTTTGTAAACCTTGGTCATTTTTGTGTTTGCTTCAATCTTTTTGTACCCTTTATATTCATATTACATAAATTTGATTAATGAAGAATTCACACCCGTTTCATCAGTATCTTTTGTAGATCTTTTAGGAAGAAATTGAAAACTGAAGTAGAGATTGTTTAACTGCAGGTTACCGGCTGGAACCTTGATATATCATTGTATGAATTGTCAGACTGAGTGTGTTTAAGTGAATCCCTTGTAGGCACTTTTACCTGTTAATATTTAATTTTCCCAAGGGTCGATTGGGTTGCCCACTTTCTTTTTTCGTGATGTGATAACAGGTCGCTTCTGCTGCACAATCCATCTTTATCATATCCCATTCCAATGCTGTTGTAAATTCCTTTTGGAGTGTTTTGTTTTTCTGACTGTTGCCGTTTCACAGCATACCAGATTGTGTCCATTTGAAACTGTTCTGTGTTAAGTTATCCTCTGTTTACTTTTTTATTTCTTTACTTCCTTTTTTCTTTCTTTCCTTTGTTTCCTTCTTTCTTACCTTTCATTCTTGCCTTCTTTCATTCTTTGTCTTTCTTCTTTCCTTTTGTACATTCCTTCTTTCTATTTTCTTTCCTTCTTTCTGTCTTTTTTCTTTCCTTCCTTCCTTATTTCTTTCCTTCCCTTTCTCTTTCTTTATTTCTTTCTATTTCTCTGTCCTTTTTATTTCTTTCACTGCCTTTCACTCCTTCTTTCCTACTCTTTCATGCCTTCTTTTTTCTGTCTTTCCTTCTTCATTTTCTTTCCTTCTCTCTTTTCTTTCTACTCTTTCCTTCTCTCTTTTCTTCCTACTCTTTTCTTCTTTCCATCTCCCTTTCTTTGCTTCTCTTTCCTTCTCCCTCTCTTTCTGTCTCTTTCTCTCTCTCTCTAAGGCAAAAGGCCTGCAGCCAAGGCCAGACTGATTGAATTTTTGAATAGTTCCCTTCAGAGCCAGGGAGTACTACGGTAATGTGTTTAAGACCCTAACAACTTTTTTACCTGTAGCAAATGATTTTTTTAGATTGGTGAGGGCACAGCATATTCCCAAACAATAAATATTTTGCAAAAACCATGACAAAACAAGAGTTGCCAGAAGGCTGCTGGCCAATGTCAGACCTATTGAATTTGCCAATGCTTGTTTAGGTTTACGGTGGATGGTGACAGGAGTAACATAAGAACAATTCAGAGGTATATCAAAATGTATAATTTTATTATCACCCAGTCTTATCAATGCGCAGTGTGGCCAAACTCCCTGAACAAAATAAAAGGTGTATACAATAATCTGTGCATCTTAAACACATATCAAAGACTTAGTCATGTTGTCTTCCTTACTTGTATTTTCAGACTTTAGAGTTTTAACGTCATTTGTTCTTAGTTCCAGCGTTTCCTTAAGTACCATATTTTCACAGTGTATTCTGTCAAAAACAATAACATATTTTGCAGTTGAGATTTTCAACCCAAGTGATGTTCTGAAAATAAGTACAGGGCTAGTCTCTTAGTGTTCCTTGTTTGTATTCTATAAATAACTAAATGCAAATAGAGAACACTTGGTTTTCTGTAATCTCTAATTATGCATGCAAAGATTCAATTACAGAAAGTATGCATACACTCTCAAAAATACAGAGACAGCAATAAGAAGCACTTGTGTTAGTACTCAGTAGTGCTGCCTGTCAATCAGTTTAATTTGAAAAAATAGCATTCAAAGAATAGATAAATAGAATGTTTACAACATGAAGAAGAAATAGCACTTTGTGAAAATAGAGCAGGAGAGCAGGGCTAAGTAAAGGCCGAAGTAAGAATGACTTTAATGCTAATGTTCTGGGACTGCAGGTCCCCATTTTGACTTTTGTGTCTATCGGTATTATTGATGTGGAAATGTATTTATAGGCACCTATTTTTTTTCTAAACCTGTTTTTGGAAACACTTCAGTCTGTTGTTAATTCCCACTATCCCCTCCCCATTTGACCACCAGAACCTGCATCCGTACCATTGAGACAATGATCCCAAAAATCCCTGTAAGAAAATTAAAAGTCAAAGACCAAGCTTTTGCACGCTAACATTAGTTTGTGACTTGGCCAAATATGCATTCTGCATCAGTCTGACCTGCTTGCTCCAATACCAACCCAAATGTGTGTTCTGCACGATTGTCGCCTCCTTTACCATATCCCCTCCAAACCTACCGATAGTCTATCATTTTTTCATATTGATTATCACCATCAGTAACACTCTAATCACTCTCGTTACATCGTTTGACCTCCTACACCATACCCTCCACACCTACACAGGCTACTGAACTCAACTACCCACACTCGTCTTATGAAACTGATCTTTCTATTACAATTAGCAAACTTGTTCTCTGCAAATCATGAAACCCATAGCTTCCTGCTCCGGAGTTGTACCCTGCCTCACCTCTCTTCATCCACTATCTCGTTTGTGTTCCTTACCCAGAATGCTTTAAATTAATTGTCGTTTCACTCCTACCTAAATGCAACTGCTCACTTGCTTCTTTGTCCAATGTCCTGAAAAACACCGGAGCAGCTAGAGGTTACTCAGCCAACTAGTTCACCAACTCCACTCTGTAAAAGCAGCTCTCACACAAATGACCAGTTTTTTCACCTCTTCCCACTCCAATCCGCTCTCTTTTATTCCCATCCTCCTTGACCTCTCAGTGGTATTCAACACAGTCAACCCCTGCAGTAAAACCCTACATCATGGCTGTAACGCTCACTTCCAACAATACTACAGGCAAGGTACTAAGGCGGCTTGTAGGCTCTCTTTCCAGACGCCTTTTCTGTTTCTTGGTGCTCATCAAGCTCCACCTTTCTGCCAGTTGTTGTTTCTCAGGGATCAGTTCTCTGGCCCAGTCCTATACACACTCTACACCACCTTGCGTTGTAACATCATCTCCTCCTTAGGTTTTTCCTATATCCTCAACAAGGATGATATGCAAATCCGCTTCTCATTCTCCTTCAAACCCGAACTTTAAATCAAAATCGCATACTGCTCACAGATACTAAATGGCACTCTACTCCCTTAAGTTCTACTCAACTAAGTCTAAAATTATATATTTTCCCTGTATCTTCTGTTCTAGTCCAAAGATTGTCTCCCACCCAGATTTTCTAAATCCCACTTCATCAACCTTTCATACATTTCAGCCCCACCATAAAACATGCTGTTAGTCTCCTCCGCCTCCACTGCCACCAGGCTCCAACTATTCTATCATAGAAAAACATCTCTTCACAAAGGCATCCGGGTTTATAAACTACACTCTTTCGATGTGGACACTGAGATACTACAACAGCTTACAAGTAGGATTCCCTCTTTACTCCTCCCCCTCAATATAATGATTAACTTTGCCAGAACAATTAGTTTAACCGCACCACACAAGTTCCTATGTCACTCAAAAGACCAATTCGTAGCAAAATACAGAGGCAAGCACAACCCGCTCGCTTAACATAGTGTTCAAAGCAATATACTGCCACCACCCTCATACCTCTCAACTCTACACGAGTGCTTTGACCCACAGACTATTTTCTACTTAACTACCTCCTCACCGAACAGAACCAACCTCTGCATCCATCATTCAAAATGTTCAACCCCATCCTATGAGATGCTGTTCACTAAGTTATGTACCACCCCATCATGCAAATATGATCAATTGCTTCCTCTCATCCTCCCCAGTATCATTATCTGTCATATGTCTTCCCCATCCTCCTAGTGAACATATGTATACTATGTTGATATGCACTAAATATATTGTAAGTCTAATTACGCACAGTCATGTTTTATCATCTGATCTCGATGTAACTGCCAAGTGAGTGCTTCCCCTTCTACTGCACTGTTACTATGTTAAGCAACTTTAGGTCCAAAGGTTTCAAAATGCATACAAATATATTCATTTAGTAAAATATATAGACAAAATACCACACTTTCAATTTTGTATATGAGCTCAAGCTCGTAGATGGTAACAGAAGTAGCCTGACTGGTTTGGATATTACAACTTTGGTGCCATGTATTTCCCTTTACCTCTACATAGCAATTTCCCCCACAAACAATATGTAATTCCAGTTTGTACACTTTTGCAGGCCATGAAAGGGTACTATACCTGGGTGTTTTAATTTTTTATTGATTTTCCAACAACACCCCTCCTGATTGCCCCAAATTGGAATCACCATCTTCCCACAAGTAAGTTCTTCATGATTGCATTTTTAACTTCACGATGCACTTACTTATCAGTTTTCATCCATCTCTGCTTTTCCCTACACTTTCTAATCAGAGTGTAGCTCTTGCTATACTTTTTCTACATCTATAATGTTCAGTACTTAGAGGCTTTGAGGGCATTCTAGCTCCTAGTAGTTTTTCCCTACATAGTCAATCACCATCTACCACTGCTGTAGAAAAGACTTTAGTTTCTTTTAGTTGTTAGGGATAGCTTCTCCATCGTCAAAATTCACCTTACAATTTGAAGCCACCCTGTACGATCCGGGCGTGGGACATACTTCACCTTCATGCTCGCCTAGACTACTTGTACTCGCCCAACATCTCTCTGAGAGGTCACCCGCTACTCCTTACGACTACTGACGACGGAGGCTGCCGACAATAAGCCCACCTGCGGCTCCTCACGTTGGGCGATCTATATCCGGAGGCACAATTCCTCTCAGTGCAATGCATACGTGATCTTCCACAGCACACTCCATTTGACATCTTCACATAATTCCGGCTCCGTGCAGTGTTCTGCACTCTGTATGATACATTGCCTTCAGCCCTCCATTATTCCCTGCTCTAGACTTGTTCCTGACTAGCTCATCTCCTCGAAAACTGATTCCACGACTATCGTTACTATGCAGGACAAGGTGCCCATATGCACCCCTAGGGCCCGCCTTGGTTGGCAAGCTGACCTAGACTCCACCCTGACTGCAGCACAATGGAAATACTGCTGACTAAAGCACTCTTCCAATTACAGACTGCGCTTGGTCCATATTAAATTTCTTCATAGAATGTATCTCAGTCCTGTTCAGATGCATCGCATGTAAAAACAGATTTTATTGAACAGTTTTCAAAAACATCTCAGCAATTCAGCAATGTTCAACAAGGTACTTATTATGCACTCATTGACAGCGCATCTAATATGCACTCATCCGAGTGCTACATAGTCATTACTCATGTTGCGTCTCAATCCCCTGTTCCCCCCTCCCCTCGAGCCGCGAGTACAATGGTATGTTCTGGGTGCAGTGGTGTACCTATGACTAACTTAGGCTCGGTCTCAGTGCATCATCCTGCTAATCCAATATGTATGGCTATGGGGTCTGTTGAAAATGGGAAACACCTGGGCCGTATGGGTGCTGGCTATGCTCCAATGTCAGGTACCAGGCCCAACCGATTTTCCCCCTCCCCGTCTTCCTGAGTCCCTTCCCCTGGACGCTCCAGGTCATGCATGAGGACCCCCCAGGCTCTGGGCAACTCCACCTGTCGCAAGCCCTCATCAGTACTCGTCCTTCAGCTCCTGCCCATTTCAGTAGTTCTTTTCTCCAAATGACTAGGCTAGGGCTTTTTGGGGTCTTCCAGTTTCTAGTTATTTTGCGTTTTGCTAGCACAAAGGCCAGGTCCTGGAATTTACTAGTAACTTTAGTTTTAGCTGTATGGGGAAACCATCCCAGCAAGCAGTGCGCCGGTAAGCAGGGGATCTCCTTATCAATTACCTCACTCACCACCTGTACCACCCCTTCCCAGTATTCTATCAGATGGGGGCAGGACCAAAATGTGCATAATATGGGCTCGCGCTTCCCCACAGCGCAGGCAGGCCGCCTCCTCCACCTGGAAGTATCGATGTATTCGCTCAGGAGTAAGATAGGCCCTGTGGAGAACATAGTAGTTTAGCAATTTGAAACGCACGTTTCGGGATATCTTGGGAATACCGATCAAGATATTGCCCCAGTCCTTCTCAGGGATTTAGTGTGTCTAAGTCTTCTTCCCACTGGAGTCGGAGTGCCTCCAGCAGGCGTAGCCCGTCCGCCCAAAGTGCTCTGTAGAGACAGGATATATCCTTGATGACTCCTGTCGATAGGGCTATGTAGTGACAGCTCTGTTGCTACGGGGGTTTCGTGGATCCTGTCCTCCAGTGCCTGCGGATGGCCGCCATAACAGCACTGTGTAGTAAGAAATGTCCCAGAGGCAGGTCGAACTCCGTTCGGAACTCTTCGAACGGCAGCAACTCATTATCCCTATACAGGTCACCCATTTTGGTCGTCTGCCTCCATCTACACGTCTAGGTCCCGCCAGTTGCCTCCATGTGGGAGGGCGTTTAGCATGGTCATTGGGATGTCTGGTGAGTACGGTACCCTCACCCCCATTCTCTGCGGTCTTCGAGACCAGCATTTCGTCTGCACCTTAAGCTCCTGGGGCTCAGTAAATGAAATGAAAAAGGTTCTTATAAAGCGCATGGCTACCCGGAGGCATCCCAGCGCTGTAGCAGTAACCACAGGGGAAGCACGCCTCTACGGGAAGAGCCAGGTCTTTAAATGTTTTCGAAACGTGAGGTGGTTGGGTTCTTTGCGGAGGTTCAGAGGGAGGGCATTCCAGAGTTTAGCGGCGTTGTAGGAGAAGAGCCGTCCCCCGCTTCTGGCTTTCTTGATCTTGGGTGTTACTGCTAAGTGAAGCTCATCTGAGCGTAGTCTTCTGTTAGCTCTGTAGGGGCGGATCAGATTTTTGATAATAGGTGGTCCGATTCCTCTCAGAGTACGAGACCGCCCGCCGGTTCCGGGGCCTCCATTCGCTGCCGTCCCCCGGCCATGGCTCGCACCAGCCACTGCAGCTGGGCCGCAACGTAGTAGGCCTCAACGTCGTAAGGGCAATTCTACACCGCCCGAGTTCCAGATAAAGATTCGGATTTGAGAATTAAGGTCTCTGAAGAAGGCCGCTGAAAGCCATAGGGGTAGTGTGTTAAAATAATACAACAGGTGAGTAAGCGCTACCATTTTGAGCAGAGCAATCCTGCCAGCCACCGAGAGCGGCAGCGTTTGCCAGACGTCCATAGATGCTCTCAGCCCCCGCAGGGCTCTCCCTATGTTCCCTTCGTAGATATCCAGCCAAGTATGATATATATGTACTCCCAGGTATGGGAGGCAGTGGTGCTCCCAGCAGAGTCCCGCCAGGTTCCCCGGCGGGCGTCCCGCAGGGGTCACCGGGAAGAGCCGAGCCTTCCCCCAGCTGACCTTTAGCCCCGACATGGATCCGAACCGTCCCAGGAGCGAGCGGGCTCCCGCCGGGTCCCCCTCTCCTCCCTCTAGGAACAGCAGCAGGTCATCAGCGTAGAGTGCCATGAGGTGGTAAGTATTATGGACGTGCAGCCCTCTGTAGAACTGCCCCGTTCTTGTTGCAATTGCCAGCGGCTCCGCAGCCAGGGCGAAAAGAAGAGGGGAGAGCGGGCAGCCGCGTCTGGTACCGCGCCCCACCGGCCACTTTTGCGATAGTAGTCTCCCGGTTCTCACCCGAGCTGTGGGCCTAGTATGTAGGAGTTTGGTCCATTGAATAAAACCCACCCCCAGCCCCATGCACGCCATAACTTCATACAAGTAGGGCCATTCCAGGCTATCGAAGGCTTTTTCTATGTCCACCGCCAGGATCGCCGCCATTTCCGGGGCTTCCCTGTTTGCTTCTAGGACAGTTAAGAGACGTTGTATGTTCCCTGCCGTATTGCGGTAAGGAATAAATCCGGCCTGGTCTTTATGGACTAGAGTGGTCATAAAAGGCAAGAGCCGAGTAGCTAGTATTCGGCTTAGAATTTTATAATTGATATTTAACATTGACAGCGGGCGGTATGCCGTTTTGCTGTGGGCCGGTTTATTTGGTTTTAGTACAGGGACTATAATAGCCTCTCTGGTTGTGTCTGGTAGGCTGCCGCTGTCGCGAGCCGCTCCGTAGAGCGTAATCAAGTGGGGTACCAGCTCCACAGAATATGTGAAGTAAAACTCCGCCAGGAGTCCGTCCGTTCCCGGTGTTTTGTTCCGCGCCATCTGTTTAATGGTACCGAGCACCTCTGGGGATGTTATGTCTCCCCCCAGGGCATCTGCCTCCTCCTCTGCTATTCACGGGATCTGGAAGCCGGTCAGCCAAGCGCGTGCTTCCTGCTGATGGTTAGTTATGGGGCTCACGTAAAGGGCCGAATAATACCCTGCAAAGACATCATTAATCTTCTCTGGGGCATATACTCTGGAGCCCTCCCCATCCTCCAATTCCAGGACCGGGGAGCCACGCTTGTTGGGGTTAGCCAGCCACACCAGTAGGGCGCCTGATTTATCCCGCTCGGCATGGGTTCTAGCAGTGTACAGCCGGTAATCAAAACATCGGAGCATCTCCGCCTGTGCCGCCACCTCCTCCTTTGCTGTCGCCAGTTCGCGCTGCAGCTCTGGGGCTTCTGGTCGCCTGGTTTCAATGTCACGCAGGCGGGTCTCAGCGTTCACTATATCTTTCAGGAGAGATTGTCGGATTCCTTTGGACTCAGCAATGCAATGGCCCCTCAACACAACTTTAAAGGCATCCCATTCAAGTTGGGGGTTGGTCGCGGAGCCAGCATTGTCAGCGAAGTAATGAGCGATTCTGGTCCTAATCGTCTCGCGGAAGGCCTCATCCTTTAAGGATTCGGGCTTGAGTTTCCATGTAGGGATGGAGGGTCTGGGGCGTGCCCATTGCAAGCGGAGCAGTAGTGGGTTATGGTCCGAAATAGTGCAGGACAGGTGTTCTATTTCAGTAATTAAACTATGGATATCGGGAGTGGAAAGAAATAAGTCTAGGCGAACATACAGTTCATAGAGACTAGATACATAGGAATAGTCCCGGTCCAACGGGTGTTGGCGTCTCCAGGAGTCCACTAGGCCCCATTGTTGCTGCCAATCCGAGAAAATTGTGGCCATGCGGGTCGTCTGAGCGTCCCACAGCGGGGGTTGCGAGAGGTCCAACATAGTGTTCGACACGCAATTAAAATCACCCCCTATAAGTGCCGCTGTTGTTAGCCATGGGGCCAAGCGCCGAGACAGGTGATCTAAAAAGGGACTCTGGTCTGTGTTGGGGGCATAGATGCTCACCAGGGTCACCTCATTCCCATCTAACTGGCCCTTTATGGCCACATATCTCCCCTCAGTATCAATCATGGTATCTGTGAGTTGAAAGGGGACCCCTGCTTTTATCCATATGAGCGTTCCCCTGGCATATGCCGAGTATGTGGTAAAGTACGCTTGACCTCGCCATCGCTTTTTTAGCGCCTGTCCCTCCTTGGCAGTGAGGTGCTTCTCCTGTAGGAGCGCAATGTGCACCCCCCTTCTATGTAGGTAGGAGAACACCTTGCACCTTTTCGCCATGGTATGTATGCCCCGGACGTTCCATGTCATGCATTTATATCGTAGGTCATTAGCCATATGTAATGTCTAGGCGGTGTGGAGCCTTCAAGCGACCCATTGGTGCAGTCCCACCCAGCCTTCCCATTGTGTCCCCATCTGCTACTTGTGCATTCTAGATGCGACTCGCTAATCCCCAACTGCAACGGCATCAGCCAACAACCCCGACTCCCCCTCCCCAGCGCCAGCAGCAACAGGCCCCCCGCCCAAACCATTTTAATGCTCATTAACATTCAAAGCAGAGCCTCTTTAGTGCTCCGCGGTGTTAGGGGTTGCCACGCTTCTCTTCCAGGCAGCTAAGCCCCAATCGAGCGCAGTCAGGAATCACTGTGGAGCCTTCTCTCAAAGTACATGGTTGGTCAGTATCGTGATTTTTACGAGCGTGGGGACAGCAGTGACCCCGGCTGCCGGCCAGTCCCTCGAGCCAACATGTAGGTCTATAAGTCAAATTATATAATCTGCGGTGCGCGGTGTGATCTTGGGCATCTCTAAGCTTGACATCCTGGAAGTATGCGATTCCGGGTCCGACTCAGAGTCCTGGGGGAGCAACTCTTGTTCTGACTCATCCTGGTGCGGCCGGCCCCCGCTTATTTGCGCCACTACCTCCATCGCTCTCTGCCGTCCTAGTCTAGCCTCAGCCTGAGATGGTAGTGTTACCTGCTGTCGGTGACATGCCCGTCTGGGAGTTCTGTGCGGGCACTCTCGCTCACAATCCTTCGTGCTGGGCCTTGGTTCACCCTGAAGTTCTAGCCAGTCCCACGTTTCTTGCAGGGTCTGAAAGAACCTCACCCCGTCCGAGGACACCACTCTCAGTTTTGCCGGGGAAACCATGGAGTACTGGATATCCAGCTGCCGCAATTTATTTTTCACCTCCTGGTAGGATGCCCTCTGTCTTTGGACCTCTCATGAGAAGTCCAGGAAGATCCGCACCGTTGCATTAGCTACCCCCAGCTCCCCTTTCTTGCGGACCATTGCCAGAACGGAGTCTCGATCCCTGTAGTGCGGGAGCCGCGCAATCATGGGTCGCGGGGGAGGTCATGGAGGCGGAGGTCTGGCCGGAACTCTGTGCACTCTCTCAAGGGCAAAGAAAGCTGTGAGACCCTCAGGGGCCACATTTGTGCGCAACCACTCCTCCAGGTATTGCACAGCGTTTGCTCCTTCAATTTTCTCGGGCAGGCCTATGATCCAAATGTTATTGGGGCGGGAGCAGTTTTCAGCATCTTCCGCCCTCGTCGCCAGTGTCCGCACCTTAGCCTCTACTATCTGCAGCTGCTTTTTCATTGCCGCCATGGTAGGAGAAATATCTGCTAGTGCGCGTTCATTGCTGGATACCTTCTCCGCTAACTTCCTGTGGTCGTCCTTCAGCAGGTTGAGATCCGTGCTGATTGTATTGATTTTGAGTTCCAGGGCCTCTCTAGTGGCCGTGATAGCATGGAGAATATCCTGGCGCGTGGGTGTGGCGCCAGCCTTTGAGGTTGACGGCGCAGCCACCCCCAATGTCGCCGGTGCCGTTGTCTCGGGCTGGTCTAAGTCCTTTCGTTTAGTGGGCTTTCCCATTGTTCCAGAGGGTTCCGCACCAGGCACGCGCACTGATGGAGGTCAATCGCGTCGAGCCCCTGGTTTCAGACAATAAGTACCTCCTGGGCGCTAGTTCCGCTCTGGGCGTCCCGGGACAGGGCCTGCGCAAGTTCCAACAGACAAAGCTACCCGCCGTCGCTGTCCGTGCCGCACGCCGGGTCTTTCTCGGGTGCCCTCTGAGATCTGCCAGCCCGTTGTGGGGCCCCGCTATCTAGCTGCCGCGCTGATCATGCAAGGACACCTCGCAGCCCTGAAGCTGATGAGGGCGTTGTCCTGCCTTGTGGACTTTGCTCCCTTATCTTCTGGCCCCCACGGGCTAGAGTTGGCCCAGCTCTCCGAGTCCTCTCCCTCTCAGGGCGGCATTCTGTTGAGGTTCCAGGCAGGGAGCACTGTCCAGCTGCAACGACCACCTCTTTGGTAGGCCCTTATTCTGGTCCCGCTCCGGAGGGTGTGCTTCTGCTTTTCCAGTCAATGTCGGCCGGTATGCCAGGGGTGCTGATTCTACACTGCCCAGTACTTCTCCCCTAGATCAACAATCCACTAGGGGCCACAGTCGCCCGCTCGGGGCTGGTTCTCCTCCTTGCGCCAGTAGGGGCCCCCACTCACCGCCCCGCGGCAGCCCGCCTCCGCCTCTGGTCAGGGGCAGCTCAAGAGTGGTGTGGGCACGTGGGAGCCCCCCCTCCTCGCGTTATGCACAGTCACCGCTCAGCACTTGGTCCCTCGCGGCCGGCTCCCCGCGCTCCCACCTGCTATGGGGCCGGTCGCGTCTCAGCACAGTTTCAAAGATCGAGCCGGCGCCGGCCGCCGATCCCCGTCTCCTCCTTAGTCTGCACAC
This sequence comes from Calotriton arnoldi, assembly GCA_963921515.1. Lineage (NCBI taxonomy): Eukaryota > Metazoa > Chordata > Amphibia > Caudata > Salamandridae > Calotriton > Calotriton arnoldi. The sequence goes on from CAWUFW010000885.1 coordinate 3,006,351, forward strand.
CAGTGGTTGTGCGTGTCCGCAGTGGGCAGTTATCGGGAGCTCATCACCCTCCAGGCCCTCACAAGTTCACTGGTGCTTCGGCGTTGCCCGCAGTAGCTCAGGGCCGCCGCTCTGTGTGTCCGCTAGGCCCGCGCCTCAGGAGGCCCAGGCTGGTCCAGGCGCGCCCAACCAGCGGCCCCCTCCAGCCACAACATCCCACCGTGCGGTTGGGCCGTCGCAAGCCCGCGGCTCACCTTCTCGTCTGCACTGAAGTGGAAGCCGGGTCAGGCAGCCTCTCTGTCACCGCTTCAGCTCTTCTTTGCGCCATACGGGCAGGCCAGCTCTCAGTCTCGAGCCCGTCCCGCCTCCTAGCATGCTGACTCCCTCCACCAGGCTCCATCAGGTCTCCCGGGCTCCGCCATCTTGGGGCTCGGGATTACAGCGGGCCAATGCCAGGGGATGGATTTCGGGCCGCAGAGTGAGACGAGCACCCTCCGGGCCCTCAGCCCCCTTCCGCACTGTTCAGCCCCCTATCGGAGCCTCCACCGGCCTGTGGGAGGGTCAGGATGGCGCTGGATCAGGCTCACCGCGAGGAGCTCCGAGATGAGCTGCTCACTCCATCTGCGTTAGGCCACGCCCCCCTGTTCAGATGCATCGCATGGGCCTTGTGGCAGATGCAAGCTGCCTCAGATGCGGACTGCTGCAGATGCTGGAATGACAATGCATCGTTTCTTGACCCGATGTTGGAATGTCCAGCGGTGGCCTGTTTTTGGACCTCTGTATACGAGCCTTTCGCTTCGATCACTTATCATTTTCCCCAAAGGTTTCCATTGGTAGCCATCCTGGGATAAGTCAAAGGTGTTACTAAGTGAGTCCGGCGCCTGACAGCAATGCTCCTACTCCTAAATATGCTCAGAATCATCGCAATTCACTGGGGGCGCTGCTCTGTGCTCCTAATAGACAGCTGGTTGCGGGATGTGACGCACTATCAAGAACAACTCACCGCATATTGGGACATGGTGCCCCAGGGATCCCGGATGGTTATCTGGCCCCCCCCCTTTGTCTCCTATCTGGCATCACTCACAGCCTCGGCTGATACTGGATACCCCCAGTCCTCAATCACGGGAGAGACTACCCTTAAGGCGATCACCATCCCCACACAGTCCATCACCTACAGCCCAGCTGCGGCCTTCCACCAGTAGTCACTCGCCCTATCGGACATAGAGATGCATGCTACCCTGCTCCCGGCACCCCTCGCACGTTTGAATGGACGAACCATACATCTGCTGTCTTGTATCTTATGACTGCTAGTACGCTTGCCTTGTATCACACCAACTTTCTGCATTAATAGAGTTGCTTATGTGGTGCCCCGCTTGTTTTGTCCTAGTACTCTTATTCCTCTGTTGTACCTTGCATGACCTGAATCTACCTTCAATAAATCTACAAAAAAACATAACAATTTGAAGCCACATGTCACCTGTGAGAACTAGCTGTGTACCCCAATGTCTGCTTCACTGCTAGGAGTATATGAGATATGGTTTAGTCCTTTTTTGCGTAAAGTGGGTACAATGATTCTAGTATTGTGCCAAGTAAGATCACCTTTGAGCATCTCCCTATTTTTGACCCTGTGCCATTTGTGATAGTTTCAATAACTCCCCCCCAGTTGACTTGGATTTTAGGACATGACCACATTGTATGGGTCAGAGTTCCTATTTTCTTGCAGTTCCCACAACAGTGCTCTGATCTGGCTGGGTCTATTTTCTGCAGTTTCGCTGGAGTGTAATAACATCTATATAGTACCTTGAGCAGAGTCTCCCTGCCACTCGCTTGTGTCGTGAAATTTTGTGCTCATCATTACACCTTCCTACTGTATCATCTAACTGTATTCCCAAGTCCTTTTCGCAGGCTGTTTGAAAGGATACCTGGTCTGGTCTCGTCAGAAGATGGTATATGGTGAATATGAGGTCCTTTTAAGTGTCTACCTCCACAAGATATCACTCCACTCAAAAGGTATTAGCCATCTAGTTGTTCCGCTCTTGAGTGCTGACTGCATGACCCAAAGCCTGGCAGCGGAAGTGCTCATTTTCTTCAAGACCAATGTCTTCTTTCATTTCCAGGAAGGACTTCAATGTTTATCTGTGGAACATTTGAAGCTATTGTTCATTAGCACCTGGAATTCGGGGTTGCCCTGCAACAAGGTGAACGGGCATGGGAACAACATCAAGCCTTGGTGGTCCCTTCTTGATTCCAGATCGTCATTGTGGTCTTAGTAATTGGGGATATATACAATTAGTGACTTGAATGTTTTTTGTGTAGCCACAGTACTTTCCACAATGGCATGTTGGACAGGCTATGGTCAATCGTGCACCGGGCTTGACCAGTCTTTCGCTTCATCAATTTTGTAAAAATTCTCAACTACGCCGTAATAACACCACAGGTCAGGGATTTCCAGTCTTTCCTTAGTCTTTTGATAGACTCCCACCTATTCTTGCTTTATTTCTTTGCCATATGTACTGTAAGTACAAGACCACATGAAAGAAGTCACCAGCATCAGTGCTTGCATCTTTGCTGCACTTAATGAGATGTTGAGGCCCTTGAAAATTTAGATATTAATTTTGAATCCCAACACTCTCTCACAGGCACTGTGGTTCTGTCTGCAGGGCAGGTAACGACATCTCAGACTTTGAGATCCTGACCTCATCGGCAAACATGGTTAGGTTAAATTTATTAGTATCTAGCCTGATGCCCTATATGAATCCATATGTCGATATTTGCTGTGTAAGTGGTTCTAACGAAAGTACAAACAGTAGAGGAAAGGCTCGACAACACAGTTGTGTTGCCCAATTATTGTGTCCTGCTATGGATTTGAACTTTATTGGACAGCCTTCTGTTGACTGTATTCAGGCCTTGCAAGTTTAATAGCCTGCTAATATCCATATGAAGAACCTGACCCCAACCCCATGTTTTTTAGTGAATCTTCTAGGATGGCCTAGTTCATCCTTCAAAAGCTTTTTCTGTGTCTAATGACAGTAGGATCACTCTATCATTGCCCTTTCTCGCTGTGACTATTAGATGCAGAGCCTTCTTTGTGTCGTACCCTGCATTCTTTCCCAGTATAAACCCCGCTTAGTCCAAGTGCACCAAGGAGGTCAAGTGGGTGTGGAGTCTAGTTGCTAGTATCTTAGTCAACAGCTTTCCATCCATGTGAGCAAAGAGATAGGCTTGTATGAGGCACAGTCTAGAGGGGATTTGTTTAGTGTGAGAATCAGTGAGACCATTAGGAATTCAGTGATGGTCCTCAACAATTAGGTAGTGAAGGTTTTGTGGAAGCTTGCCAAGAAGCCATCCAGTCCTAGAACTTTCTTTGTTTTATGGGTCTTTATTGCTAGCAGAACCTCCTCTTTGTATTGGGGCATTTGGTCTCCTGCGTGAGTGTGAGGGATTTCTATCAATTCTAAGTACACTGTCTTATACTCTTGAGTAGCGGCTTCTCCCTTATAGAGGTCCGTATAGAATCTTTCTATCTGTTGAGTTTTTCAGATTCTCCGCTCAGTATCAACCCTTATCTGCCTAGAATCCACATGCATAGCTCCTTGCCTGTCAAGCTCATATCTTAATGGGAAGCAGCCTCCCTGCCTTATTGTATTGTCATATTTCTTATCCAATGTTGTCAGTATTTGGTTGGTTCTATCTGGTTTTAGGTTTTTAATTTGGCCCCTTCATGCCAAGACTCTTCTCCAGATTCCCTGTAACTGTGTGTTAGCCAGTGCCTCACTCATCTGAGCCATGCTGCTTCTGTGATAAACTGCCCTCTAAGGACTGCCTTAAAAGAGTTCCAGATAGTCACTTTGCTGACCTCAGCATTGTCATTCACTTTAACTTAATCCTTGATTCCCTGGCAAACATTCACCGAGGCCACTGATTCTCTGAGTAGAGCCATGTTAAGTATCCACTGGCTCCTGTCTCCCTTGTCCCTCCACAGCAAGCAACATGTTACAAGTCCATGGCAGACCCAGTCGCAGATTTCTGTTCAGTCTTCTCCAACTGTGTGGTTATATGTTTGCAACGAGAATGTGGTTTAACCGAGTGCTGCCTTTGTGTGATGTTTAATTGGAGTGGGTAGTTGTGTCGTCAAATGTCAACTAGTCCAATATCTTCCAGCCAGTCTCTACTTCTCCATCCCTCTGAACCAGTTTTGTCTTTGTCCTGGTGGACCACCAGAATAATGCGCACAGAGCACTGTGGGGGGCTTGAGGAATACTGGAGGACTGTGTGCAGTACGGAGCATTCAAAAGCTTCTTGCCCTGTATTGGGTTTTTATATGGATGCTAAAGTGAGGAGTGCCCCCTTGTGTGACCCTTGGATCACCACCCATAGGCCTTCTGTATCTCCTCTTATTTCTTTTAACTGTAAATCGATAGTAGTATGATGTCCATTAGTCATACCTTTTGAAATGCTGAGGAAACATACTACCTTAGTGGGTGCTTTGACCTTAAGCGATACATATGTGCTTCTAACAGGTATGTTTTCTAAAGAAAATCTATGTTTTTTTGAGAGTTCATTTAGCACACTTATGCTTTTAGGGGAGCACTTAGTCCCTGGATTTTAAACGTTGTGATCCGGTTTTTGAAGCGCACTACATTTAATTTGAAAGCTAAGTTTAATTTATCCATTGTATTGAGTTACAATCATGATGATTGTTACTCTGAATTTATAGGATTGCTTCCTAACACCCTGTGGGTGCTACAACACCTACTGTTAGGACCAGAAACTGCTTCTAATTAACCCTGAGTATGATAAACAGAGTCACCTTAAAATTAACATTACACCTACATAAGGTTACCCTCCCATTCTCAACCAACAAGTAATTTCCACAGCAAAAGTAACAGAAGACAGGAGAAGGCAGAATTGGAAAGCACAGATGTAGGACTATGTTTTCCACAGACGCTCCTGATCAAAATAAACATGGCTTAGGGAAGAAAGGTCACCAGTATGATGCCTGCAGAATGCATGTGGAGTAGCTTTAAACCTGTGAAAACTTTCTCAGAGTCTTTGTGCTGTAGGAAGGCATTCAAAGCTGGCTGCTATCCACTTTGTACTTTGTACAACATCCTTCTAAATCCATTGTGATTGAAAGAAAACAATTTAACTTAAGTGATGGACACAAATAAGAGGAGAAACAGAACTGCATGTCTACAATAATATAACTTTCCAAATCACCAGATGTTTTTAGGATGTTGCATAGGCTCAAAAGGAAACTGATGGAAGCAAATCTGTATCAAAACTGTCAAAAGGAGAGGTTAGGGTATGAGTTTTGTTAGACCCAGTGGTTTCCAGCTGGCTGGGATGCATCGAAGCCAGTCAGAATCCACTGCTCTAGATAGCATGTTTACGATACACATGTCCGATCAGCTGTGCTCAACCTTGGGTAGCTTGACACCTAGCAGTAAGGCTTATCCTCAGGGCCCAAGTGTAAAGTATTGACAAAACACCACTCACGCAACACACTGTGTACGCCACAAAAAGACTCCACACCATATGTATAAAACACTGGTCTTTGTATTACACACACATTGAAATCAAAACGAGATACACATTGTATATACACTTTACAGTTATATATAATTGTCGAACGTTCCCATTAGCAGCAGAATGGCATGAACATATATACCCTACTCAGAGGTATTCAGCATACACGACATTCCCCAATATCACATACCCACAAAGGTTACAATGGTCAAGCAATCACAAGTCTTTGACTACGCCTCGCAACCCAGCCACTCAGGCACTCAACTACACCAGCCAACGAAACACGTCGCCCCTGCTGGCGCCACATTGATTAGATTGCCGGAAGCACCTAAAACAGAAAGAAACAGTTACTTAGTTTCGTTCATCCGGATTAGTCTTCCAGGTGCCCAGCGGCACCTGCACAAGTGCGGGATCACTATCCCCCTGTAGACAAAAGGTTGTTACCCAGGAAGCTGGCGCAATTCCAAGTCAGGAGAAAAGTTTCCTCTCAGGCAGAGGTGCGAGCTGCCGTAGCTCACGACAGCCAGACGTAGGTGCCCACAAGGCACAACGAAACCCCTCGGGCCGTCACGATGTTCTGCACAATAAAGTACCTTGTGGCGTGGGTCCAGGGGGAGGGAGACAGCGACCTCGGACGGAGGCCGCTATGTCAGGCACTGTTGTCCTCCCGATCTGCAGGTTGAAGACAGTCTCAGCTCCCAGCTCAGGTCCCCCAACACCCATCAGACACCACACTCTCCGGAGTGCATGCTAGCACAGGTCCACTGGTTGCAAGCACAGGTCCCTTAGACTCTGCAAGCTCCTCCCCACACTCCTCGAACACCTCACGTCCCAGAACCTCAGGTTGCTGCTGATCTTTGCCAGCACACTCCTCTGCACAGTGTGATAATGGGGTACGTCAGGACGGTCCTTGTCCCAGCCGGCGATCACTTCCACCCATTTCCGCTGCACCCTGCGTGGTCCTTATGATCTCGTGGAAGCGGGGAGATCCTTTGTGTTCCTGGGATCTCGTGGACAGGAGGCCAGCCAATCAGCCCTTGGAGAGTACTTGGGGACCAGGGCCACAACAGTTGGCCCTTAGCTGCAGGCCAGCAACGTCCAGGCAAAATCCACCAAGTGATAGTCCCCTTCCTGGAGCCCGACAAGCTTTAGGCCACCACAAGTCTGTGGATAATCCAGCTGCAGTCCCTCCTGCCCTACCGATTCCTCTTGTTGATGTCCCAGCGACAAACCAGCATAGTATGGTTCCAAATCCAAAAGCGTCTCTACTTTGGGAGACTGGAGCCCCTGTAGTTATACCCACAATGGCCACCTTTGAAATGCCCAAGCCCTCTCTAAATTTTGTCCTGTCTGCCATCCTACTCCCGGGAGGTCTGATCACTATCTTTAGTGAGGCCAAGACCCTGCCCCTTGGAATGCAGAAGCCAATTCCAAACCCATGTAACCGTCCAAGAAATGCCCCTCAGAGTCCGAGGTCTGCAGTTTCTCTTGATCCCCTAGTTTATGGCCTTCTATCAGGAATGCACAGATGTATCTGTCCCCCCAGCACCCAGATGTGAATTGGAGACAGGCCGACAGGCACACAGAGCCACGAGCATCGAAATGCCCCCTTTCCCAAAGAGATATTTCCACATACGTAATGTCGGATCCACTCGCACTACCGGAGGGGATTCGCCATTACGAACTCATCGATATCAAACTCTATACTGCTACTATTCTGCCCATAGGAAATACTGCTCAATAGCCTTTCCCTACATTCACCCATGCAAATCCAATGCAAGAAGCAGGCCCCGTCATACCGAACACATCATCCGGTGCCATTCACGACCCTTGCATGTAAAGCACAAGAGCACATGCCCTACCTCTTCCCGAAACCGCACCCTGACACCAGGGAGAACTCCGATATAGCAAGAGACATGCAGAGCCTTGGCACGTAGCTTTTTAAATGCCAAGCCGAGTAACAGTAACTTGTGCACACATGCCCCACCAGAGCAAACCTGTAGCACGATCAATGAGCTACCTCTGTGGATGGCACAACCAGGGCTGCAGACCCATGGAGGAGCATTCGAGGTGCATGCCCTGGGTATATGTCTAACCCCTAGACAAGGGACTTTCAGCTAACTTGAATCAGCCAATCAGGTATACACCAATCACCAGTATGCATATGACGAGCACAGCGCTTTGGCACTGAATGGCAGTGTCAAAGGTGCTCAAAGTCCTAAGACTAGCACCTAGATCAGCAGAAAACTAGAAAGCAGAAAAGCAAAAAGATGAGGGAAAGCTCCCTAGAAAGGGCCATTTCCAACAGGTTTCATCAAGAGAATTCACAGCATGAAGATTGTGACAGAGAGGAGAAGTTCTTTAGTGGACATAGCAAAGGGTAATTCTAGCAGATGTAGAAGATCTTAAGAATGAGAAGTTTTATGTAATAAAATTCCACAAGAGAAGACAGCGCTGGAAGATGGAATGGAAAACAATTTGCAATATTGTGATACATACCGTTCATGCTTTTCCCTCCAAGACTCTTCCAAGTTTTTAATTCTATTGCGTTCAAACTCTAGTTGCCACTGTAGTGTGTTTATTTCCTGCAGAGAAACAAAACCTTGCTGTGAAGAAATAGAAGACTGAGGTTGTGTATAACTGGGTGATTACATATAAATAAAATACAATTGGTGTAATATGATGCATGCACGTTTTATGTTCAGGTATACTTAGATTACCCCTTAATATGAAGTCTGTTAACTATTTAGCGAACAATTTAAAAAGAGCCCTTTATCGCTAGGCTGTTTTCATAACCTATGAGACTCTACCAACTGGGGCAATATTAAATAAAATAAAAAGATTCTGGTTATAGGATTAAGAATGAAGATACTGAATCGTACTCAAAAAATTAACAAAACATTCAAGCATTATTGTGCGATAGCCTTAGAAAACTATTTAGGGATTGCTGGTCTGCGCGAGTGTCTGTTCTCATGAAGTTATTGACCGTGACATGACAATGACAAGTGGTCCCAAAGTGCAGGAGAGAGCTCTTTGGTCCTGTAGAGAAGAAAACTGGTACACTGTTAGCCAGAAGTCTGTCCTCCTGTTAGTCCTACCTTTTATCTGCCCCACCTCTAAACCACTCTCTCACTGTGGTATGTTCAGCATTTCACATCATTTGCTGGGAGAAGCAGGAGATTCCTTATTGTACACAATAGCAGAAATGTTGTACCTTGTGGTGGGAAGCATTGAGGCTTGAATTAAATGGGTGGTCCTTCTTAAGTACACATCAAGAGAGCTAGCTGTGAGGGGGAAGGAAGTTTTCATAGTTCGTTCTTTATCTGTATGGGGCCAGATACTGCATGGACAGCATTGTGCCCTTTGCACTTCCATGTAGATATTGACCATTTCCACTGTGAACCAGCCACCTGGTCAAATACAGCATGCGTTAATGGTTTACAACAAAAACTATTGCAACCCTATATATATATATATTTTTTTTTTTTTAAACGAATTACAGAAATAATTTAATAACAATCATAGATTACATATTTCATCTATGGAAATAACTATTGTTTATAGTAAGTAATGTTTAAGAAATGTATAAAAATCACAACCTAAAAGAAGTCAAGCCTGTCAAAATCCATTCTACAAAATGCATTCTTAACTAATTGCCAGTAAATTCGTCATATGAATGACTTCCAGTCCTAGTAAATGTTTGTAAGGAGTAACACCTGGGGAAAAAAACAATTTACTAAATTACGTACTTTAGCCATCTTGTTTAGCCAGAGAATACAAATGAGCGTCTACTTGAATTCCAGTTGGACGTAATGATAGACCAGGTGAAAATGGCTAATACAAAGATAGGCTCCGGACCACCTACAGGAGTCCAATATATCCCTCTGATAATCCCAGGAAGCTAATTGTAAACAAGAGTAATGCGACCAGGCGCTATCTTTCCTATCCTAAACTGGAAACTACGCAAATTCTTCTTTTTTTTCAGTTCAAGTATTTTATTGTATTTAGAGAGAAAGATATACAATCAAGGGATACTGCGATACATAAAGGCCAAAATTGATAAATATATGTAAGAAGTTAAACATAGTCACATGACATGAATATGACCAGATACATGACAGAAAGCAAATAAATTCAAATCCTCCAGATAATAATTATCATTCCAAAGTAGAGGAGTCTAAAGAATGAGGAGACAAATGTAGACCAAAGACCACCATGTCAATAATGCCATGTGCGGTAGAATATGTATCGCCTGAGAAATAAGGCATATCACAAGGGGATAGGAAAAGAGGGGGAGAAGGGGACGAATAGAAGGAAAGGAGGGAAAGATGGGGGGTTATGGGGATTGGTATAATGGGAGATGCTTCACTTATACTGAAAAAAATGAAGCAAGGGATCCAAAAGGATGCTGAGCCACTAGACCCCGAGCAGACAAATCCATGTAGTTATCCAGGGAACGCAATACAGAGCTAGCTATTGGAGGTGTAGACTGTTTACCCCTTATAAGGGTATGAGCTCCTCTAAGATATGACACCCATGCCCACCAAGTGTGATACAACAGGAGATGAAAAGATTTCCATTCTTTGAGTATGATTTTGACTGCAATGCAAATCTAATAGTTCCAAATTTATATTATTAAAAGGTAGGGGAGCAACTGCAGCCCATGGACCCAGCATAAACATGGGGAAGGAGAGAATGATGGGTGTATTAAAGATTATAGATAAGTGCTTCTGTATAGGAACCCAAAAGGATTCTAATAGTGTACATTTAAAAAACATGTGTTGATGAGTGCCCGGTTCTAGGTTGCAATTCTAGCACAAATCGTTATCTCGTAGTTTCAATTTATGTAAGCGAACAGGAGTCCAATGTAGGAGATTCATTGTGAAAAATTTTGATTGAATAAGCGATGGAGCAATACACAAAGGGATATTTTCCCAATCAGCTGCCAAGTATCATGGGAAATGTGTTTGAAGACATCCTCCTCAAAGTGGTGAGACCATTTAACACAAGTAATTGTGGATTGTGAAGACTGTGGAGTAGAGAGAAATTTTTTAGATTTTGAAGGCTATATGGCCCGAGTGTAGCCACAGGGAGAGAAGTGAAACCACAACTGAGTCTGTAGAAAGGACTAATTTAGATAGTTTAACTTTTAAGTTAAAAAAAAATATATAGAAATGCATGTTGCTAAGGTTAGACTTTATAGCCATGGAGGAAAAGGGAAGAGGGTCATGATTAGTATCATAGAGGTCCCTAACTAATCGGATACCTTTAGAGGCCCACTGTGAGGCCGTACTAGGTCTCAATGTCAGTAATGAACTTAGAATTGAGCCATAAAGATGTCCATGTGGACTTATGGATGGGTTTAGAGAGTCGACTATCAAGGTATTTTAAAGCACTAACCGTATCAGACAGAAAACGCTGAGAATGTGTTATTGGAAATTTTGACATTGTGAGAAGGGAGAATGTGCTAAAAGGAAAGCACAAGTCTTGTTCTATATGTATCCACGGTGGGATGTAATGAGAGTCTGGTAGAAACCATATTGCTCCTTGGGCCGCTAGGAAAGATAATTGATATAAATTCCAATCTGGGAGATGCAACCTCCTAATGCAAGTGATTTCCTAAGACATTGTAGGAAATCCTAGCTCTCTTATCGCTCCATAGAAACCTCGAGGTGAGTATGTCAATTTCATGAAAGAAAGATGATGAAAGTTTTAAGGGAAGCATGGACGAGAGAAAATTAACAATTGGAGTAATCATCATTTTAAGTGTATGTAGTCTGCTCCACCAGGAAACGTATTTAGGTGACCAGGATTAATCATTGTAGAGTATAGTATCTGTAAGGTCCCTACAAAACCAGATCAGTAGGTATTTAACGTGTGTAGATTGCCATTTAAGGCCTGAGTCTCCTAAGTGTGAGGGAAGACACAATGGATTCAAGGGGAACACTTCAGTTTTCTCCTTGTTAAGGGTATATCCAGAGACTACTGAAAAATCATGAATAGTATTAACTATAGAAGGGATCACTGAATCAATATCTTCCGAAAAAATAAGAACATCGTTTGTGTAAGCAGCCATTTTAAGTTTGTGTGTTCCAAATTGGAACCCTTTGATCTCAGGATCTCAGTTAAGCAATCAGAGAAGTGTGTCAATGGATAAAAGGAAGATTAAGGGTGAAAATGGGGAACCTTTGTCTCGTTCCTTGATAAAGTTTTAAATAAGAGGATGTCATAGCATTAATTCTAATATTAGCCCTGGGTTGTGAACAAAGAGCCGTGACCATATTGATAAAGGAGTTGCGAGGTTGTGTGATTCTAGGACTGTATGTAAAAAAGGCCAAGATACCTTGTCAAATGCCTTTTCGGCATCAAGGGCGATCGCCGCAGAAGACAATGAAGAGAGTTTTGCTTTCTCTAGAATGTGACAGAACGTGCAAATATTATCTCTTGAAAGCCTATCCTTAACAAAACACGTTTGTGAGTCATGGATGAGGTTGGGAATATGACTTTCCAATCTATTTGATAGAATTTGGCAAAATTTTTGCTTCCATATTCAATAAAGAGATGGGATGGAAGTTCCTTGGATCCGAGTGATCTTTACCTTCCTTAGGTATAACTACGATGGTGGCTTTGGTGGCCATACCCAAAACTTTGCCCGACAAGACATAGTGGTCAAAAACCCCATTAAGATATTTGATGATCGAGGAAGTAAATGTCTTATAGAAGGCAATGGGATAGCCGTCCGGGCCAGGAGCTTTCCCAGAGCGAGTAGCCTTAATGATCTCTTCTATTTCAATCGGTTTACCAAAATTGACTTTGTCCTCATCCGACACAGTAATATAGGAAGAGAGCTGAGAAATTGCTGGCAAGATAGTTTAGTACAATTCTTTTGTTTAACATCTGTTTATTGAAAACAAGCATATAAAAGACAGTACAATTCTTTTGTGGGGTATACAATTTGTCGTAAGATTCTCTAAAAACTTCAAAGAATCTCTTGGGTGTGAAACTTTTTCAAGCTATTTTTATCAGCAATGTGGGTGATTTGTGTGGTATTGGTATTACGATATTTGAGAGCAGACGCTAAAAATGTACCGGCTCTATTTCGTAACAATAATTGACGTGATTTCTGAGCGTGCACCCCAAGATAAGCTCTTTTGCTAACTATGGAGTTAAAAGTATATTTTAGTTGCTTAATATCTTGAAGAAGAGATTTATTGTTAGAATGTCTATAGAGATCCTCTTTTTGTTTGATTTCATCACCTAAGGATTAGAGAGCTCTCCTAATGTTGCCATTGCGTTTAGACATTTATTTTATGATGTGACCCCTTATAGCTCACTTGAACGCATCCCAAAGTCATTTTGGGGAAGCAACCAATAATTCATTTTCTTCAAAGAAACGATCAATCTCGTCATTGAGTTCTTTGACCTCAGCATCATCTTCTAAAATTTCTGAATTTAGATGCCAGTTACAGTTCCCTTTTGTATCTGTAAGGCTAAGAATGGATAACGAAATTGCTGCATGGTCGGAGACAACTATTGGGTGAATCATAGCATTCGTTGTAGTTTTTAAAAGGGAAGCATCAACAAGAAGGTAACCAATACGAGAAATGCTTGAATGGTGTGAAGAGAAGAACGCAAACTCACTACCCGTAGGATTATGGAGTCTCCAGGCATCTAAAAGATGGTGTGAGTAACACATACTAAGTAGTGTTTATGTGCCCTGAGAGGTCTGAATTAGTGAATTTATGGTTTAAATCGTTTTTATTGATTTTGTATGGATATATGCATTTACATTAACCACCACCTACATCCACTGGCCGGTGGGGAAACATATCTAATAAGATTTTATAGAGAACAAAAGAGAAGGAACAGTAGTAGAGAAAGAGGGAGGGTTAAGATGTCTGGGTGTGCTCTGTGTCTCGATGGGCAGGGGATTCCCTTGCTATAGGTGTTTGACCTACCTGGGGCTGATCTTCGGGTGGTATGTTCGCACTAGAGAGCCGGAGTACCTGGAGGTATCGTGGGCATGTAAGTTCCAGGAATTCTGTGGAGAGGAAGGCAATGGTGGAGCCCCACATTTCGAATCTGGGTAGAGTGTGAGAGAGGCCAGCTGTGATCTTTTCCATGCCTACCAGTTCCCAGATCTTGTGTAACCAGTCCATCTTGGTTGGGATCTCTGCTGTTCCCCATCGCGCCAGCAGTGTCTGCTTGGCCGCGCCTAGCGCTTGAGTGATTGCTTTCCCTCGGTCGGACTTAAGAGGATAAGTGAGCGGGTTAGGGAGGCCGAGTAAGGTGAAGCTAGGAAGTCTTGGGATTTCAGTTTGATGTATGGCGTCAATATCGTGTAGGATTATATCCCAGTACGCCTGTATTTTCGGGCACTGCCAAAGGATGTGTGTGAGTGTACCCTGTTGCCCACAATTGCACCAGCAGCGCTCATTCCCACCAGGTTTCCATCGCGCCGTTCTGGCCGGGGTATAATACCAGTAATGCGCAATTTTTAAAATCATCTCCTTTCCTGCCGTGCTACAGGAGGAGGCCCTTGCTCTGTGGATAATGTCCTGCCATTCTTTGGGGGAGAACTCGTATTCCATCTCTGATCCCCATTGGCGCTGCGCCGGGGATTTGCCGCTCCTCTTGGGTTTGTTCAGGAATGCATATATGTCCGATAGCAAGTGTTTGTCCGAGGTGCGGGTTATGAACCACACTTCGAATTTAGTGAGGCGGCGACCTGCGTGGGGTTGCATATGTGGTGTTTCACCCAATGCCGTAGTACTAGGTATTGCCAATAGGCCTCTTTGGGGATTCCAAAGCCTAAGACAAGTTGGGGGGAATCCATAATCCCTTTTTCGTCAAAGAGGTCCCCTATTCTTTTGCAGTTGGCCTCTTGCCACTTAAGGTGGCTATTCCCTTCCAAGGCAGGGGGGAAGTCCGGATTGCTAATGAAAGGCGTCAAGGGCGATACCGGGGTGGAAAGGCCACAGGACTCCTGTACTTTGTCCCAAGCCCCCATGGTAGCCCGCAGTACTAGCGAGATATACACCCCCACCGGGTGACTTCTCTTAGGGAGCCAGGGCACTTTCCATATGTGCATGCCTGCAATCGCTCGGTCTATAAAGCACCAGTGTTTCTCAGATTCCAGCTTATACCATTCTGTCATGTAGCGCAGCTGCGCTGCCTGGAAGTACTTCTCCAAGTATGGAACCCTAAGGCCACCATCTGCTTGGCTCAAATATGTTAGGTGTTTCGCCATGCGAGCCCTCTTCCCCTCCCAAACGAAACTTTCCATTAGGTGCTGCATCTGAGCTAACAGGCGGGGCGGGGGATCAATGGAAGTGTTTGCAGCACATATAGGATGCGGGGCAGTAGGGTCATTATGATGGCCGCTAACCTACCCAACCATGACATTTTGTGCTTTTTCCAGTTAAGGAGCTCCCGGCGGGTCCCTTCGAGGAGGGACGAGTAGTTTGCTTGGATCGTCTTCTCGATCGTGGGGAAGATCTGCAGCCCCAGGTATGGTACTCCTTCATGGGCCCAAGCAAACGGGAAGCGGGCGGTCAGTTGTTGTTGCTCAGCTGCGGGTAACGTAAGGCTGAGGGCAAGCGTCTTCTGAATATTGACCTTGAAGCCTGAGACCTTGCCGAACGCATCTAGTTCATCCAAGAGGGGAGGCAGGGATAGCAGCGGCTGTGTGAGAAAGACCACCACGTCGTCTGCGTAGAGGGAGATTTTGTGTTCTCTATCACCCATCTTAATCCTGGTGACATTGGGGCAGTGCCGGACTCGTTCTGCGAACGGCTCCATGTGGAGCGTAAAAGTAAAGGTGATAGGGGGCACCCTTGGCGCGTACCTCTCGCGATCGTAACCGGTCGGGATGCTATCCCATTCACCCTAACGCGGGCTTTCGGACCGTTATATATGCAGTTTACACAGCGCAAAAAGCGCTCGCCAACCCCGAATCTTTGAAGGACTTGTCGTAGGTAGGGCCAGTGTACCCGGTCGAAAGCCTTCTCGGCATCGACTGACAAGAACACCGTAGGTTGTTGAAGGCGTTGGGTTTTATCCAATAGGTGACACAGCCGTCTGGAGCCATCACTACAATTGCGTTCCGGGATAAAACCGGTCTGGTCCGGATCTACCAGGCCCTGCATATGAGGGGCAAAGCGGCTGGCCAGTATACTAGTGAAAATCTTTAGTTCTACATTCAACAAGGAGATTGGGCGGTCTTTACCGGGTTTGAGCAGCACCACAACTTCAGCCATAGTCATGGTGGGGGTTAGAGCACCCGTTTCACTGAAGGAGTTAAAGAGGCACACGAGTAGCGGGACGAGATCCGAGGCAAAGACCTTATAGAAGTCCGTTGAAAAGCCGTCCTCGCCTGGGGCTTTTCCAGAGGGACGTCCCTGAATAGCTCGTAAAACCTCCCCCGGGCGGATGTCCGCCTCCAGAGTGTCCGCATCTAATGTGGGGAGAGGTGTCACTGGTGCTGACCTGACGTAGGCCTCAGCAGCAGTCGAGTTCAAGCGTTTGGACGAGTAAAGCTCTGTATAGAATGCTTCAAATTCCGCAGCTATATCAGTATCCCGGTAATACGAAGCAAGTTTGTTTGGGATCTCAAGAAATGCGCCAGAAGCCTACCGGCTTTGTTTCCCCCTTCAGGCTTAGTGCGCAGGAGGGCATATTCCGCTCTGTCTCAGTCTAAGGCTTTCAATTGCTTACAGACGGCATAGAGCTGTCGTCGAGTCTGAATCGCACCTGTGCGGCGATGGACTCCCTCTAATTCCCTGACCTGTGTCTCTAGTTGTTCCCGTTTGTCTCTCCTATCCTTATTCAGTCCTGTCGCGATGGCCAGGAATCGGCCCCTAATGACTGCCTTCAGTGCGTCCCAAACCAAGGGGGCCGGGACCGACCGTGCCAAATAAGACTGTATTGCTGCCCGTATCTTGGTAACCGTGGGTTCATATGTGAGTAAAGTATGGTTTAGGCGCCATGTTCGATGACCTGGAGTCCTTCCAGGCAGGGTTAACGCTAGGGATATTGGCGGCCGTTCCTATAGTGATGTCCTGCGTGCAGATGGTGACCCGAGGTGATGTCCAAAATAAATCTATTCTTGCATAAGTGTGGTGTGCCGCAGAGAAAAAAGTGTATTCCCGGGCGGTGGGGTAGCGGTGTCGCCAGGCGTCCGTCAGTCCCACTTCCTCCAGTCTTTGTAGCATGGGGCCTGTGAGTGAGCCGGAGTGTCCTACTCGCGCCCCTGACCTATCGAGCTGTGAGTCCTGGACAATGTTGAAGTCACCCCCCAAAATCAAGCCCTCGTCCGGGGATTCGAGCGTGGACCCCCTGCACTATTCCTGGGAAGTGTGTAGCTAGTAGGATGGCCATCCCTGCCGTTTTCTTTGACGTTGAGGAAAAGTACTGCCTATCGAACCACTTAGAGCGGAGGCGTTTCCAATCTGCGCGCAACAAGTGGGTCTCCTGCAATAAGCAGATGTTGCATTTGGTGTCTCTAAGCATCGTAAGGACTCTAAGCGTTGACATGTGGGGGGAAGGAAGTGTAAGAGAATAAGTGTGGGGGGTCCCAAGGGGTATGTGGATATGCCTGCCCAGCCATCTCCGACTCGGGGTTCGCTGTACCAATGCAGTGTTGTCCGTGCAAAGTCAGGTCTCCTCCGCCCCAGACCCTGGCCGCGGGGGGGTAGTGGGGACCCAGAAGTCAGTTCCCGGTCTAATCTCTGAGACTGAGCATTGTGTCCAGTTGAGCAGCCCATATGCGTGTGGTGCACGCTTCTTAGGGGGGATGTATCACCCAGATTGTCGCCGCCTTGCCCCCCGTGGTCGTATATCTGCATCCCCAGTGATCCAAAGTGCCCGTGACTCTCCTATTGGGTATCCCTCCCCGCCCTCCGTAAGGGAAATCCCAGACATCCATAGAGAAGTGCGGAGGGGGAGGAAGAGCATGAAAAGGAAAGAGCAGAAAAGATAGAGAAAACTAGGATTCGCCTGCAACTTGGCAAGATTCGCACTAACGTGCATGGGTCCGTATGGTCGATCGTCGGTCATCTCTTCAGGGGAAGCGGGCCTGCTCACCAAGACCGGATGTGCTCATCCCAGGGTGCAGCTACTCATTACCACCTCCGTGGGTCAAGGTCGACGGATGCTGCGGGTTCAGAAATTTAGAGGGTCACCGGTCTCATCCTGATTCTGTAACTGACGAAGGAGGGCTTCTCTCTCTTTCTGACTTTCTAGCTCTAAGGGCTTGGTAGGTTTCAGCCTTCTGCCACCGCGTCTCCGAGTCGGTTTCAGTGTCTCCCATGATGTTGCCTCATCTGTCTGGGATCCAGGGACGTTCTCTTCGTCGAGAGCTAGGCCCAGAACCTCCTGCGCTTCCTTAAGGGATCTAACCGCATGTAGCTCCTTGTTCCAGACGAAGGAGAGTCTGAATGGGTGACCCCCAGCGGTATCGGATTCCTTTGTCTTGGAGGAATGCTGTGGCTGGTTTCAGGGCTTTCCGTCTTTGCAGGGTGAGCGGCGACAAGTCCTGGTAGACTCCAACCTGCAGACCCTCAAATGCAATAGTCGCTTTATCCCGAGTCGCGCTCATGATAGTCTTTCTGCTGGTAGGAGTGGAGGCATGTGAGAATGTCCTGTTGTTGCCCAGGGTTGTTGGCTGGTCTCCCAGCGCGGTGTGTACGATCTAGAATGATTTCTTTGTCGCCGAGCCCGGGTGCTGCATGTCAAAAGAACCGGATCACCCACTCCTCCAGCTTCCATCCGTCCGCCTGTAGAGGAACGCCTTTGATGCGGATGTTAGACCTCTAAGAGCAGTTTTCAAGGTCTTCCAGGCGCAGATAAAGTTCATTGTTGCGGTCTCTAAGCTCCAGCAGCTCTCGGGTCTGGTCGGTGAGATCCTCTTCCCTGCGGTCGCCGTTCTGTTCGAGCGAGTTCCTGTATCTCAGTTCTGATTTGCTTAATGTCAGAGGTAACATCCTGTTGCAGGCCAGCAATGTCTTCTCTGAGGGTTCTGAACAGTTGTTCTAGAAATCCGCGGGTAATCGCCTCCTCTGAGCGCTCCCCAGAGGGATCCATTTCCTTCTTTTGGGTGTGGGTTACTGGTTGATCCTGGATTCGTCCCTCTGTCTTTTTAGAGCTCCGTTTTTGGAGGAGATCTTTTATTGAGGGATCTTTTCTTGCCCTGTGTGTGGTCATCTCTGCTTGAGGGGTCCTCAGGTCTTATAGAGTGGTCCGTTACCTTCCTTGCGAGGGTACTCAAGTTCGGGCTCTCTCTTTGTCTGATGCGAAAGGGTTGCGAGCCGCCACTTCAGTTCAAGCTCTTCTCTGCGGTTTGTGTGCGCGTTAGCCCGGGGGACACACTGCGCAGTCTCTTGGCGTAGCGCCCAACCAGTAGCAAGACGGCCGGAGTGGCGGGTCGGCCCAGCCTGGACCCAGGCTTCCCGGGTGCGCTGCTCTGCGGCTGAGGGAGATCTCGCCGTATATCTTCAGCCTTCACCCCTTCACAGAGCTGTGGGTCGCAATCCCGCCTCAGAGCTCAGCCCGGGTTGGCATACGCTACGTCTCGTCAGTGGGAGGGCTGAAAATGGCTGCTCCACCAAGGCCATTCTCCAGCAGGCCTCTCCAAGGTCGCTTGTGGCCCTTCTACATTTATTGTGGTTATGGCCTATTCATTCGTATCCCAGAACCACCGCAGTGCAGCATGTCAGGTAGGCCAGACCCACGCCTGCACCCTGACTCCGGTCGGGCTGCGTCCGCTCTCACTAGGTGCCAGGCACACTCTGGGCCCTCTCAGTCTGTACACTGCTGCTGCTGAGGCTGCGGCCCACTTGCTCACCTTCCGGGCCTACCCAGTCATGGTGGCTCGAGCCCCCCGCTGGCTCCCCTGCTCAGCGGTGCCCCCGGGGTCATGTCAGTTCCCTCTGGGCTAGTCTCCCGCAAAGCTCCCTCCGGTCGCCTACTTCCTCACCGCGGTCGCTGGGGTGCGGCCTACCTAGTCTCCGTCCGGGCCCGCCCTGGCGCCGCAACTCAGAGAGCCCGGTGGCTCACCTGCACAAATGTCGCAGAAGCCCGGGGTGTCTGCTGCTCATCGCTGGGATCTCCGGTCGACCCTCAGGGAGGGGAGCAGCAGGCCTCATAAGAAGGGCTTCTTTATGTCTATGTATGAGATTTATAAAGCGTGACTGTTACTCCGAAGAGTGTCCTGGCACTGCAGCATGAGAACCGTCAGTGGGCAGAGAGAAGGAGAGAGACTAGGTGCAAGAGAAAAGCCAAGTTTAAATTTTTTTCCGGAACACCGGTGTCGCCTTAATGCACCTGAGAGTTAATAGGAGCTTGTTCCAAAGAGAAAGGCCCAGGAAGGAGAGAGATCTGCCCCCTGCCCTCGCTTTTCTAATACAGGGAACTGTGGCTAAACAGAGATTTTCAGAATAGAGGTTTCTCTGGGGAGTGTAGAGCTTGATTCTGTCTTGAAGATAGCCCGGGCCAGTTTTGTAAAGTGCTTTTTGGGTAAGGAGCAGTATCTTAAAAGTGATCCTCTTCCTGACCGGTAGCCAATGTAGGCTTTGAAGAAGGCCAGTGACGTCGGAATTGCGAGCCCAAAGATGGTGCGTGATGCTGCACTCTGAACTAACTTCAGCCTATCTATCACGTAATTGGGCAGTCCTACCAACAGACCATTCCTGTATTCCAGCCGTGAGATTATGTTGCTGTCTCGCCTGGAAAGATAAGAGATAGAAAGATTTCCTGAGTACCCGAAGGAGGGCAAAACCTGTGCCCACCACCGAGTTAATTTGGGAGCGAAATGACAGCTGCTCATCAAATTTGAAGCCCAGATTTTTTACCACCAGACTTTTTAATACGTGGGGGCATCCTTAGGTCAGAATGTTTCCCATGATGTTTTGGCCGCTGAGCCAAAGAAGAGGAGCTCGGTCTTCCCGTCATTACATTTAAGTTGGTTCTTGGATAGCCATCTGAATGTTGCATTCAGACAATTACGAATTTTCTCCCCTGGGAAAACCTCATCCTTCCCCCAGGAAAAGAGGAGTTGGGTGTTGGGTATCATCTGCATATGACACAATTTTTGCACCCCAGGATTCTACCAAGGAGGCCAAGGGAGTGAGTTAGATATTGAATAGCGTCGGACTCAGGGCTGAGCCCTGTGGATCTCCTACTCTTAGCTTATGGGAGGCGGCTGCAAAAGGGTTACACCATACCTCTTGTCCTCGTTCCTCCAAAAATGAGGCAAGCCACTGCCAAGCCAGCCCTCTAATTCCCACTGAGTGTAGACAAGCTAAGAGGATGGGGTGGGAGATGGTGTCGAACGCTGCTGATAGGTCGAGTAACACCAGCAGCGCTCTGTTGCCCCTGTCCGTACTGAGGCGGATGGAATCAAGTACTTCCAGCAGAGCTGACTCTGTACTATAGTTGGGCCGGAAGCCAGATTGGCTAGTAGGAAGCAGATTGTTGCTTTCTAAGTACGTGGAAATCTGTTGGTTAACATGTTTCTCCAGTACTTTTGATAGAGCTGGAAGGAGAGAGATAGGCCTGCTGTTGGCTGGATCATTTGGCCTGAGGTTTTTTTTAAAGCGGTAGAATTTTTGCCTGTTTCCAAACTCTAGGCATCCTAGCTGATGAAAGGGAAGTAGTAAATAACTGATGCACCAGCGAGGTAATAGCCTCTGCCCCACAGGCGAAGAAAAAGGATGGACCTGGATCAGAGGGGGAGCCTGATTTTAGGCGACTTATGGCTTGAAAGGAGTCTTCCACTGAGTTGGGAGAAAAAGAGTCCAAGAAGCTAACTGTGCTACTGGAGATGGACACTAAAGGAATCGAGTCTCCCACCTTCCCCCCCTCTTTGCCTATTAATTCCTCCGTACTATCGCCCCCCAAGCGACTGTTAGTACTTGGAGGCGGGAGGCTGACTTGAATGGAAGCTATTTTGTCATGAAAGGTGCAGGCAAGATGTTCACACCATTTTTGAGAAGGTTTGTAGTTAGTCTCCGCCTCAGGTGAGGTATAAGACTTGACAATTTTTAACATTTCCTTGGAGCGGTTGCCAGCAGTTACGATTTTAGCCTCAAAATAAGATTTTTTTACTAATTTAATCTCTTTATGATACTTTTTAAGACTTTCTTTATAATATGTTTTTGTATTTGGACAATATGAGGCTCTCCATTGCCTCTCTAAGTGTTTGCACTCAAGCTTTACATTTTTCAATGCCTGAGTCTACCAAGGACTGGACAATTTAAGGCGGCGTTGCGGAGTCCTCCTTACTGGAGCAAGTGCTAGAATAGAGGTCTCTATCCAGCTATCAATCCGGTTCACGTCCACATCCATATTGCCGGAATGCATGGGTTTATCCTCTTCAAGTGCGGAACATAGGTCTTCGGGTTTAATTTTAAGGCTCTTACCGTACTGAATAAGTTGGCATTTCGAGCCGGAGGGTCCCTAAGCTTAGGCCATTTGAACCTAAGCAAGTAGTGGTCAGACCAGACCAGCGGGAAGTGAAAATTTGGTCCAGAATATGACCAGCCAGATGTGTGGGGGCCTAAACAGATTGGGCAAGGCCCATAACAGCCTTTAAAGTCTATCTTGGAATAAAATTAAATCACCAGACAAACTCTTACAATAATCTAAAATCTTGGCTCTCTTTATCGGGTGGTTCAGACTCTTAACATTAAGAGAAACAACGTTCAAACCAGACATTCGTATACATAGTTTCTGAACAGGAGACAAATCTGAATAAGGGGATCAGTGTAAGCCATAGGATGTATTAAGAGCAGAGATAATGTAGCAGATATCCCATTAGTAAAGTGGGAGGGGAGGGATAAGAAATAGGAAAAAGTTGTGAGGGCCCAAACATTCTCCAGATATATCCGGAGCAATACTAAAGCCCTTTCCCGCCAGGGGATGTCTGTAAGAGACATATTGCATGGGAGAAAAAACGTGGAAGAACAACAGCAACAGCTGCCATAACCAGTACAGTCGACTGCATCAGGGAATATCAGAACAGGAGAAACAGCATAACAAAATTATCATCGTAAGTGCCATAGACAAAGGTTTGCATGCTCACATCAGACATATAATAGTGATGTAACATCAAGCAATTCTTAAATAGTTAAATGTGATGTGAAAGACAGTAATTATAACGTATGTATCTTGGCCTATATGCTCACTCCCACAACTACAAACATTCATGTGAGGCCTAATACTATACTGCAATATCATCGTAAACTGGGTATATTGCATAAGGCTATATGTAACTATGTGTAACAAATTTGAAGTCGCATCATCACAATGACATAACATTTAATTAGAACAGCATATAGAAACAGTTATCTGAGGTACCATTAGAGATTGCGCAGATACTGTCTACAGTAGTGGAAGCAAAGTAAAGCAGTTACACATATCAACAAGCATTCATGTTTAAGTATCAGAGATATTCTTTGGCGACAGGTATATATGAAATATCTATAGAGAGGCCAACTTTCATCCAAGAAACATCTGTAGAATGATTAAAGGACAGAGTACCTACCTATAATAGGATAAGCTATCAATCGAGGTACATGAATAAGCCAATGTTGAAAAATTACCATCAAAGTACTAAACTATTAAAACTATTTCATCAATATTCCAATAATAGTCATGCCGATAAAATAATAGCATGAAGCACAAAATACAAACAGTTATATGCGCCTGTAAAAGACCATACATAATGAACCCCTTTACCTCATACCCACACATACAAAAAGCACCTAAAAAAGTGTATCCTTAAAAGAGTGTATCCTCAACACATGTATTACATAACAATATATTAAGTGACTAAACCTGACATAAACAGGTCTGAGAATGAATCAAAGAAGTAACAATAAGCGTGTACACAAGAGAAGTCGCTGAACAAGGCAAAATGGGTAAAACATAGAATATTTAGAGAGAGTTACATAAGAACCTGTAATAAATAGCATATGTAAAGAGAGGACAAGTTGTTATTGCGTGACAAAAGGATATGGATTATCATGGAATCACAGAGAACAGGTCAGCTCCATGTGAGCAGTTAGGACCGTGAAGTACCAGGTAGAGAATCCAAGTCCATCTGAGATTCCGAGTGATTATCCAAAAAAACTGAGAGGTCTGCAGGTTCATAAAAAATCTGTGAATGGCCTTTGAAGGTTATCCTGAATCATGAGGGACCTGAAAAAGAGTATGGAATTCCCATGTTAGCAAGTTTATTGTGTAGATTGAGGAAACCCTAGACGGATTACGGTATCTCTAGCATAGTCCTGCAAATAGAAATTCTGTGACCCTCCCATTGAATCGTCTTGATCTTCCTCATTTGTGCTAGAATTTGATCTGTGTGTTGGTGTTGCAGAGGTCTGAAAATCAATGGTCTCGGGTTCGTCATATTTTTTGGTTTAAAGGTTGGAACTCTGTGAGCTCGTTCTATTTCAAAGTCTTTTTTGAAGGAGAGTTGCAGTACACTTGGGATCCAGGATATCAAGAAGTCGATCACCGAAGAGGCAGAATTCTCAATCCCCTCGGGCACCCCAAAAATCCAGAAATTACTTCTCCAATTACGATCTTCCTGCTCAGTTAGATCTCTCTTTAGAGATGAGATAGAGCGTTCCAAGTTCTGGAAGTGTTATGCTTGTTTATTTGTGTAATCCTCCACATTACTTATTCTTGTTTCAGCATTAGATACACATATTGATAGTTGCTTAAAGTCATTACCCGCCACTTCAACTTGAAGTAAATCAGTATTGGTTT
Organism: Calotriton arnoldi; assembly: GCA_963921515.1. Lineage (NCBI taxonomy): Eukaryota > Metazoa > Chordata > Amphibia > Caudata > Salamandridae > Calotriton > Calotriton arnoldi. The sequence goes on from CAWUFW010000885.1 coordinate 3,030,630, forward strand.
TTGTGCTGTGTGCTATATCATGTACTGTGTTGAGATTAAGTAGAATAGCCTCTGACGTCGAAGCAGAATCAGGACTGCCTCTAACCGGTGATTCCGGAATAGGTGGAGAATGCTTAGAACGTTTCAGATTCCCCTTGGAATCTCTGTCCTTTACGTTACCACACGTACCTTCCATCACTGATACACTTGTGCGGACAATAGTGATGTAGGTTGTTGAAATTAGAACCAATGTATGCTATCTTAGTGGAAGGGCCACAGAGGAAGGATCATGATATCATTCAGAGATGAATATGCAGAATAACAGTGGCATCTAGAGGCACATTAATAATCTGAAGAAAATTAAGTCAGTCAAGATCTGTATTTAGATATACACAGCCGTGGAAAAAGAGAGTAAGGTTGCCACCATTAAAATACTCCCAGAGGCGCAATCAAAATGATGGGTATGAGACACTGGTACTGGTACATGCACCTTGACTGCTATAGGGAAAATTAGAATTCTCCTTCTATATTGCTATCAGGTCCCCGAATCTTTTTGAGTGTATTCTGTGCCCAAAACATATTCTATTGTGGATAAAGCCAGAATCAACCAGTGAAATGGAGCACTTATATCAATGGGCACTTGCACACCACAATCAATCGCTGAGGTATCAAGCAGATAACGAGCAGGGCAGATAGACAGTGTGGGGTAAGCAATGTTTCGTCAAGCAAACCACAGATAACAGTATGAAAGGCTTACCCCTGTCCCTTATGGGCAGGGTTGAGATCACTAAGACGGTCATTCTGCCAAGATGCCTCTATGCACTACAAAATTCACTTTACAAAATACCGGCCAGTTACTTCAGAACGCTAGACAAATTAGTGACCGACCTTCTGTGGGGTTCCAGGCGTAAACATATTAGCCTCTCTACACTGCAGAGGCCTTGGCAGCTGGGGGGGTAGAGATCTCATCCATTGAATTTTACTATATGGCTGCTCAGCTACAGCATGCGATACACTGGTTGGATGACCAAGATAATTGTGAAAAAAGTCTCCTAGCAGGATCGCATGGGGAAGAGTCCCTACCGGAATTATTAATGCAAGGTATGGGGGTCCCCAGGGACTACCCTTACATCATCCGGCACGTTGCTGGGGTGTGGGAAAACACAGTCAGGAAGGTGGTGAGGCATGCACCATATGCGCCAGATGCATCCCTATGGGCGATTCCACCGTTTGCCAGGATCGCTGAATCAATGTTGGTCCGGAAATGGAAAGAAGGGGGATGCCTGACGATGAGGGACTTATATCACAATGGTCAGTTTATGACGAGGGAGGAAGCAGAGGCCTCCTTTGATCTGGGCAGAGGTCAGTATTTACAATTTGCAAAGATCTCCCGGGTAGCCAGTGAGATTTGGCCGTCGTTCCCGGTAGAACCCCCCCCGTAACTAGAACACTACAAGTAAAGCTATACATGGCGCAAGGGCGTTATATGATTACTCATCTATACCAGGCAATACGAGAGGACCTACCACGGAAACCACTCCCCATTCAGGCACAATGGGAGGAGGCGACAGGAGAACACATGACAGAGAAAGACTGGGGCAGAATACACGAAGGGGTAAAACGGAGATGCTCTAATGCGCGTTTTAAACTAATACAATATAATTTTGTTCATCAAGCTTACCTTACTCCGAAAGTTCTGAGAAAAATATACCCAGATCGATCCAGTGAGTGTCCCAGATGTGGGGAAACGGAGGCTGACTTCTTACATGTGGTGTGGTCGTGACCGCTGGTGGTTACATTTTGGGAAGAGGTATTGCAGCAAATTCGGGTGGCCTCGGGATGGGAGGTCCCCAGGGAGATAAAGACAGTATTATTAGGACTTCTCCCAATGCCCAAAAATAAGAAACTAAGTAGAAAATTTGTGATGTTGAGATAAGTAACAGCAAAAAGACGGATTGCGATTGAATGGCTTAAATCGACACCCCCGAAGCGTGAAAGATGGTTGAGGGATATGTGTGAGTGGGCAACAGCCGAGAGAGTAAGAATGAAACAAGTCCGTAGAGACGACAAACTAGAAGACAACCTCCAAGCATGGTCGATAATGCTCGCTGACTTAAAGCCCCATTCCGAGGAATAGATAGTGATTAGGACCACAGTATCAGAGAATACACAAATCAAATATACACAATGCAGATGAGCAGACCGAACACCGTATTGACATAAGAGGTAATGTAGTCCTCCAACAGGGGGGAGGGGGAGTTAAGGGGATGTTGGCATATACATCAAAGATTCGGAGACTAAGGAAACGTGAGTCACAGTAGGGAGGGGGAGGTGAAGAAAAGTCAAATAAATGCTCTATCAGATAAACGGGTACCATTCTGAAGGGTTTATAAGAATGTGTTAAAGCCAGATGTAAACATACCCTTTGGGTATGAGGTTGTATGGACTATTCTTAACAATGTTTCCGTATGTAATATTGAAATGCCAATAAAGTTGTTTAAAAAAAAAAAGTATGAAAGGCAGCACACTCAATATAAAGAGGTTTAGGAATTTTTATAAAAAGTGGTAGATAGCAAGAAATGCGGTATCCAAATGATATGGACCAGCGCTGGAAGTATTGGAGCCGCCATTTTAAAAGACATAGTCACGGAGTATTCATCGGTGAAGGAAAATGTGCATCTCATGGCACGTAGCAAAGTCCCCAATTTGCACTTACTAGCAGTATCTGTTGGATAATATTCGCTGAATCCACACCTCAGCGATAGACTATTAAGCTAATTAGCAGTAGCAGGATCGCTCACTGTGACAGAGTTATCTTTACCAGTCGCCATTTTCAAGCCTCTGTCGGGAAAAGAGCACAGCGTAAGTAGCGGCTTCCCAAAGCGAATCCTGCAGACGAAACCGCTTGCCTGCATTGACAAGCTGTTCCTCTGTGTTCCGCCATCCAAAGGTGCTCGAAAATCACCCGACAAACATCTCAGCCCGAGCGTCCGCACCGGAGATGTTGCCGAGCTCACAGAAAGGCAGCCATCTTCGCTGCGCGTCAAGCCACGTCCCGCAACCCTATATTTTACATGTTATAACCTAATTATGCAGCTGGTTAACCAGAAAAAAAGTTTCTGTAGTATCAGGATTTTTGTTCAGAGTTGCACTGTTCTGCTATTCATTTGAAATATTTAGAGAAGAGGAATCCAGAAGTAGTTACACTTAATACAATGCTTTTACATATATAGTAAAGCCAATTGAAAACAAAGCAGCTTCATGTGCATTTATGTTTATTATATTCGACAAAGCCTTAATAATACACAATATTATTTACACATTGTTTAGCGAAAATATTTATACATAAATAAATATTCACCTTCAAGATACTATAAAACTTAAAAACACAGAATAAATTCCAATCTGAACGCCCACGCAACAATCAATTATACAGTCAATTACACATAACTGACCTATTTACAAGCTCCATGTTTGCAGGAGCCTTGATTCTCACACTCACCTTAGCAAGTCACAAATGTCTTAGTCTTATGTCAGAGGTCTTTTACAGAATCAGCAGAAGCAACGAGAATAGACCTGGGTGACTGTTCTAATAGATGCGACTTTCAACAAACAGACACCTAAGAAACTTTGCTGGAAAGCAGTTAACTCCAAGCCCCATATTTAACTCGACCTACAATACAAGACATTGATTCTAAGAAGCGTCTGTCAGGCACCCACTGAAATATGCACTTGCCCATGTCTATGTGCACGAAGGAGATGTTTGGGCACACCTGTGTCTGTCACTGGAGGGATGGGGATCTGTTGGGCGTACGCCCACACTGACCACTGTGTGTACGGGTGGGTGGATCTGAAATACTGGGTCAGCAGATTTAGGGCCAATTCTGTTCCTTGGTGTTGCAGTTTCCTTGCTGAACCCATGCGTTGATGAAGTCTGTCATAATCCAGATTTGCTGAGTATTTTATGTACTTTGGACTTTGTACTTGTAGGGAAATTCCATACATTTACTCTTGCAATTACCAAGGAGGTTTGGTGCATTTATCACTTTGGTCCTGTCAATTGTGTCACTTCAAGGGACATGTATAGTACAGTTGCAGTTTGCAACTGATCTCTAATAGTCTCAGCTGCTATCTGAGCATCTGTGATGGTGCCCACAATAAACAGAGAGCTGCAGTTAAATCTCAAACCTTTTACCATTAAACAGGTTTTCACACATTTCACCTAGGTAACCCATACTGGGGGTAAAAGAACAGACATGGTCACTTGCAAAGTCCTGTGTGAAGTTGTGTGAGACCGCACATAGAACTTCGCAAGGCACACTTCAAAATGACATGCTGTGTGGAAGAGGGGTGATGCCTGCGGGAATTTTATATAGAGTCGAGAGCTTCTGTGTGTAAGCTGAAATGATTAGGCTTCTCATCCCCATATTGTTTTGGCTTTAAGGTATTGTACAGCTATAAAATGAAGGTTAATTGTCTGCATATTATGGGATAGAAGAGAAAGAGCAAAACAAAAATCAGTAGTTGATGCCTAATATATCATTAATGGGACCACGTTCCAATTCTGTTTTTACACTGACTGGTGTTTAATGCAAACTGTTCTATTTATCCATTGCTTCAATTCTGGTTCACATCACAAGGTGAGGATCCAGGACTCCCCGGCCAGGCAACAGCCTCTGCTCTGCCATCCTCACCTCTCCATTCAGCTGAAAGGGTGCTTGATGACTTTACAACAAGAAGAGGTTCTTAATAGAGATTTAGAGTCAGAGCATCAGCATTTGGTGGAATTCAACAATTGGAGCCAGCCCACCTTACCCGAGCTGCTAATAACTTATGTTATGTCACTACAGTATAAACCTATCTGTACGGTTTCATTACAAAAAAGACAACTACAGATAATTTCTTTACACAATCCTTCAAAACACCCTACAAGGATTTTTAAAACATTACTTTTGGCTGCCACAGTGAACTGGCCACAAGACATATTCATTTTATCCACTTTAACCCTAACATTGCCTTAACTGTAACCATTATCATAGTTGAAGCTTTGCCATAACCATCATCTTTACCTTACGTTAAATATAACAGCCCTGTAACCTTAGACCAAACTCTAATTGTTAAGCTAAACATATATGTAACCATAACCCTTACTCAAACCAAAATCAAACTATTTACCTTATCTTAACCAAAAATGGAAATAAATAATGGTTCTCAATGTTTTCAAAAAATCTGTACAATTAATTCTAGACGTTTTACTTTAAACTACTTTTCGTTCTGAGGGATTCTCTCTAATAGTTTTCGTCATTCTGGATTTTTGAGGTAATATTATGACCACTGCTATTGCATATATTACAGCTTGATCCTATGAATGCAGTAAACAAATATGGGACACGGACTATGTCATATGGCCGTCTAGCTGAGAAAGCAAAAGTCCAGCTAATTCCATTTTACGCAATAGATCCATACAGACCAGGGATGACTACACTGTGCCTGAAACAAGTTGGCTTTTTTTTTTAAATTAACTTTGCTGAACTTAAAAGCATCAATATTTTAACAAAACATGAGTATTTGAATGGTAAAGCCTGGTATAAGTCAGCCTGGCAAATCCTTATTGGTGCAATCCTTGATTTGTTCTTGTCTACAACTTACAAAGGAATGCTATTTGTTTGACTGAAGTGCACTTGCTTTTTGGTAAATTTTGCTATGCCACCATTGCTCCCAGGAAGGAAAACTTGGGTGTATTCGAGTATGAGCCTAGGAGCAACGAAATGGCGAGGCATCAAATTCATCCACAATTCACTTAAGCAGGAGTTGGGTAAAAAAGACTATGTACTGTTTGTAGTTCATATGAATGCTCTAGACTGAGGCAAACACAGGTGAGATGAAGGTGGAGTTGTACTCTTCTTGCTTTTAGCATGTGTTGTAATGGCAAGAGTGAAGTTGTGGAGCCAGGTAACTTCAAATGTAATGTCTTATTTACAGTTTGGTGGAAAGAATACTCTGTCACATACCTGGTGACTATCTGTCCGCTGCATAAGCTATAATGCACTCGTAATACGGCACCCACCAAACTCTAAACATAGCCTGTAGTCTGAGACAGCGTGTGTACCTATTATAATGGGTCCTGCAACAAGTATGAGGGGAGGGAAGGTAGTTTGTTTTCCCACAACCACGGAAAACCACCAATTAGTTTGTTTTCCCACAACCACGGAAAACCACTAATTAACTGCTTGTTTTTAGTCACTTGGTATTTGCATAAAGATGTGGACTGATTAGGAAATATCTCTGTAAACTATGTCTTGCACGGTGTGCACGCTAGCACTTAAGATCCCTCCCCTAAATTGGTAAGCTTGTGATAATCACTGAGTTTTTATTTTTAAACTTTTATGGGTATAACTGGCAGCTTCAGTCTTGCAGTGTATTTTGTGCAACATAAACATTTACGGATAAGATTGTCTGTGTTGCACAAGAGGTCCTGCAAGAATGAAGTTGCTAAATCAAAAAAAAAAATCCACATAGCACAATGTCAACTTTCCTCTTTGTATGCACAGATTTCCGACTTAAAACACACAGAAAAGAGAATTTGAAAACGTACCTTTTCTAAGGCTCTTCTTTCGTCTTCAGTTTTCTGAAGCATACATTTTGTATGGCTTGTGGCTTTATCAAACACTGCCTGTAAATGCGTAACGCCACTATTAGTATAGTTTTTTATTAAGGGCAACATTACAATTAATAAATAGGAACTTTTGAAATCAGAGTGCTTTAATTAGAAACAGCAGCAACGTCACAGCTTAAAAATGCAGCTAACACATTTCGAGTCCATGAGCCTGTCTTGCAGTTAAGTGACCATGAGCTCGGTGAGCACAACCAAGAACCTTTGATGATAGAGACTTTGCAACATAATTCAGCCTCCACCATGAATATATTAATTACTTAAGTGACTCTTCAGTACAACCACCCACCATGATGCATAAACATTTGTTACCTAATCTCACTGGGGCTAATCTGAGAAACGACAAGGGGAAACGCAATGTGAAGATCTTGTAGCTAAATATCCAGCTTCGACCTCCAAAAGCATCATTCCTCACCTGTAGCTTTTTCCTCATGGCAAGGTATCTTCGCTGGTGCTCCTGCTAAACAGACCAGGATCAGAGAAAGCCGCTCACTGGCATGACTTAAGTTCTAGAATTGATTCGAAGTTTCAAGGTCCTTTTTGCCAGTAGGCTCGAATCCCGACTTCAAGTCAGTGTAGTTCACACGTGGCCCAGCCTGCCCATCCACCCCAATCCTGACAAAAAAGGCTGGATGGTCTTTTAGAAGATATCTCTATTATTCCACAGGATTTTGTAATCTTTTCTTGGAACAGTTTATAAATAAAAGCCCACTGACTGTAATTGATGATGTCTTCTTGTTTTTTTCACTGCTTTTCATCCCATTAGCGAACCTATTTGTAAATACTCTGCAAGACATATTTGTACAGAAGGGGGTTTGGGCACATACTCCTGTAATACAAGACATCCTGTGCCTCCCATAAAACCGTCTCCATATATTCCTCCATGATCTCTTTCAGTATATGTGCCCATCTATGATTCGGTCAGTGAGGCACACCTGCAAGAGAGGGCGGAATACAAACTGTTGCCAGGGCAACAGACCAAATAAAGAAGTTCTGTACGCAAACAAGTGGTCAAGAGGACTGCTTTTTATGCACAAGTTAAACAATCATCCTTGCTGCCACTACTATATCTAACCAACGAACAAGGTGCCGCAACAGTCCAGTTAGTAAATGAAGACAAAAATGCCCCAAAACCTCTAGTCCTTAGCATACAAACGTTGCCTCTGAATCCCCTTCCTGCCTGACTGGGCCCCCCTCAAAGATCTTCAGTACCTTTTCAATGTAAGTCTGAACTGCACAGAAGCCTGTCAGCTGTGCAAGGCCAATCACATCTCGTAAGAACTGCCCCCACTAGCATTGCCAAGCCTAAACCCTATAACCACACTGGCACCCAAAAAATACTGCCACACCAAAAAACTGACTCCCATAAAATAAGACTCAAATAAGCAGAAAACTGTCAGCCACAGATGCACCCGAACAGATACAGAGGATTTAGCCAGATGATTCCTATATCTCTTCCCAGTTGATACCATCAACAGTGTGGTCCCTGTTCATAAAAGAAACCATCCCCTAGTATACCAGACAGAATAGAGTCACACAGGCAAACTTCCTGTTCCATGCGTTAGATATAGTAAGGGACTTAACATACTTCATGTGTTGAATGCAAGTGTCTCCATTCGGGTTTGTTGGACAAGAAAACCCGCCTTGTGCATATTCCCAAAACAAAACACACTCAATCTGGCTGGGTGCCATGGTCAAGAAGAATATAAACAACCTCTGTTGCAGCAGGACTTAATATACAGAAAATGGCTGTGCAGAAAGACTAGTAAGTTCAAACTTTTGGGACACACATCTTCATTTTACCCCTATTCTCACAGCCTAAGTAGCTCACACACACTAGTTAGGTAACCTTTCTTCTTCTGCTCTGTCCTTGTCAGCGGCACATCAACCCTCCACAAATGTCAAAGCCCTGAACTAGCAAACGTGGAAGGCTTGACTCAAGCCTGTAGTGTAGGTGATATATCTTCGGACATTACACCATGCCAGGGCTTTTTAGTCCTTTTCTTATTTTTTCCTTTGTATTCACTCAAAATATCTTTTAGCCGACACGTTTTTCTTCTCGAATATGGGGAAGTCAAACCCTTCTTCGTGTACTATGAGTTCTCAAAAGATCATCTACAGCATGGAATTTAACAGCTCCCCTCCAATAGGACTCCCAACACTCCAAGTTGAGTTCTTCGTTGTGTGTTGTCTAAGATCTTAGTTTTATTCCGGGCTTACCAACCCTATGACAGCACACTACTTAAACTTCACCATTTCTGCTAAAGGAGATTCTGTCACTCGTCCCAAGACCTCCAGATGTTGAACAGCAGCTGACAGCTGTTCCACCTGGACCACATGACCAGTCAGGCCCCTCACTTCCTCTCCACAGCTTAAATGGCAGCCTAAACTTTGTCAGATTTCTGCTCAAATGTTTCATGGCATGCACTTATTGATTTCAGAAGGATCGTTTCACTTCCAAAAATATCAGCATTTACCTTAAGGGACTTGGCTCACTTGTGCTAACCTTGGTCTTTGCTGTAGCTTTGGAGGAGTACAAAAATCCCAATCTCACTTCCTCCTCTTGTCAGCTATTTCATTGTCAGGACCCAACAGGGCTTCAAAATACTGTCAGTCTAACAGCTAGCACGAATCGCCTCTATTTGGCGGCGTGAAAGGTGAAATATACATGTGCTTTAAAACTGTTCACCTGTGCGTTGTCCATTCCCACAGCGCCACAATTTGGTGTGGGCCTATGAATTAGATAAGAGCCGGAGCAGGGTCCGATGATCCAAAAGAGCTGACTTGCAGACCTGTACCTACAGCCTCTCAATATGCTCCTCCGCACCCTCGCCATGCCGGTGGCCTATAAGTCAAAATGTGGTCCCAGGCCCCACCACCACGTTCCACGATTAGAAGGCCACCATGAAAGTGTATCACAATAAGGATGGAGGGGTACTCTCTGCGGGCCACTAGGGAGGCCCATAGAGGAATTTGTAGCACATTGACGTCTCTGGATGCTTGTCTTCACGTTCTTGGGTCCCTATCTATTTCAGTTCCTTTGGCACTCTAACAGAAGGTAAAAGAGCAGAGCTCTCGCAAGATCCCCAAAAAGACGTCGTTAGATTTCCTGACCCTAGCTGACTCCGCCCCAGAATAGTGGATTTAAATATGGGAAAGAAAAGTAAGCTCCTCTCACAGAGTTTCTTGCTTACAAAGCCTATTGGGTATTCAGGAAGTGAATGAATTCCTCAGAAGGGGATTTAGTCCGGTCTCTGGCATGCCACCTTTATTTTGAGACTCCTCCCTTCTTTCCAGGTCTGGCTATACTGTAAGGGTAGACTACTCAGTGTCCAGACTTCAACATGGCTGCCTGGGAAGGAAGTCGGGAAACAACGTGACCCAGCTAATACTGATAATGCTGATACAGGAGTTCACAACAATGCCCCATTGTCAAATCGACTTGCTGGGATGGTTACATGCAGTGAATTAATGGACTCAGTGGGTCTAAAAAACACTGTTAGGCTGGGGTTCTCCTATAGTCAGACATGGAAACATGACAGTCCTAACCCTATTACGGGTAGTGAAATAGTCAATATTATGGTTGAGTGTGGGGATGTCTTCTCTTTAGTCCTTCGTAGCTCACCTAAATCTTTGGTTCTATGCCCTTTAGCTGACCAGTACATGGCATGTGACAATGGCCGAGGAGCACTGTTAGGGATGTAAGGTCATCTTGGTGGCAAATAACACACCCCTGTGGCTGCCAGGCCTTAGTGGTGAGTAGCATTACACCGTCTAACTATGTGTCTGGAATCAGCAACAACCCTCAGTCATCTCCTCCACACTAACAGCAAACAACAAGCAAATTCTCCATTATCGTCACGACAAACTGAAACACCATCAATTAAGAGACGGGTTCTCCATTAATGGTCTCCTTTTAACCTCTATGTTCTAGACCTACACAACTATTATCATTAGAGCCTCAATGACGTACTAGTCAGTCAACCGCTCTACTTGATCAATGCTTTGCTTCCATCCCCTCATCCTTGTGTCTCGGACAAGAAGGGTTTGTCTGTATAGACCTTTAGACAAGCACAAGAGCAGTGAACATTGGTAGGAACAGGCTACATGATGGGAGACAGTGTGCTAACTAATAGATTTCAATGGAGTTTACTCTGAGGACAGAGAGTTGGCTAGTGGGGTGCCAAACAGATCACACACTAGGGAAAAAGTTTTAAAAAGTCTTTCTCATCAACACTGCATAGGTGTGAGAAAGAAAGGTATGCCATTTTTAGAGATGCCACAAGTTTGCACCTCAGAAGGAGAAGAACTATTAAGCAGGAAAAATGATTACTATTCAGAGAGTTTGCAACTGTAATTTGGTGCAGTCCAGGCCACACTCATGCATCTTAGGCATAGGGGGCAGTAAGAGATAGAAAAGAAGACATTGGAAGTGACCGAACAGATAACAGAAGTTTAGTCCTACCCACATCAACTGTACTCATTTTAATAAACCTTGCATGGGTAAAAGGCAGATGGATCTGTGATTCAAACCTGTGAGACCAGGGTGTCAAACACAAGTTCACAGAGTGAGTGCATTTGTCCACTAAACCACCAGAACCTACATTAAAGTGTGGCACCCAAATGGAAAGATAAGACGGGACAGTAGATCTCTCCTATGTCACGTCTAGACACGTTCTAGCTTAGTTCACTGTGGCAACTTCCACATGATTTTCAGTATTTCTCGAAAGGAGGTGGATTGAGTGATAGACCAAGCAGCCCATCCTAAGCCTCAGCATTTGTGAACATCTGATATTTCTAAAAAGCAATTTGTGATAAATAGATCATAAAATATAAAAGGCTGTGTCCATCAGAGTCTACCATCAATGAAAAACTGACTGTTTGTGGAGAACTTTGGGAACATGCAAAAAATAATCTTACCAGGCCTTGCAAGATTTTAAGGGCTTCATCCTTTCCTTCTATTTGTCTCTGAGTGGCTTCAAGCTCAGTTCGTAAAACATCGACTTCCTTTAAGTAAAATAAAAAGAGAAATGGATATTTTACCAAATCTGGTAGATTTTACCGCAATAATAAATGTGACATGTTAAAAACACTCATTAGATCCGGGTTAACAGACAGCTCTCCCAACCTATCCACCTGGCGAAAGGCACCAGACAGGGCTGCCCACTCTCACCTCTGCTTTTTGCCCTGGCGATTGAACCATTGGCATTAGCTATTCGCTGGACGAAAAACACTGTGGGCATCCCCTTTGGTGGGCGCGGGTGCGAGCACAAGATTGCTCTTTCTGCAGATGACCTGTTGCTCATTCTAACCCAACCTGAATCTTCCCTCCCAGCTCTAGTGAACACCCTCACATCCTTTGAGAAAGTCACTAGTTTTAAAATTAACAAGGCCAAATCCCAGACACTGAATTTGACAATTTCTCAACAGGAACTAGTCAATTTGCAGTCCCTCGCCCTCTTTCAGTGGGCACCGTGCTCACTCCGATATCTGGGCTTGAACTAAACCCCATCTTTGATAGCCTGGACTCATACTATTTGGTCGGAATATAGGAGGTCAATTCTAGAGGACCTACGCAGATGGAAACTGCTCCAGGTGTCTTGGTTAGGCCGTCTTAACACGGTTAAAATGTCCATCTTACCAAAAATCCTTTACCTATTTCTGATACTGCCCACCCTCATCCCCAAAGACGCAATCCTCTGCCTCCAACGCAACCTGCATACCTTTATCTGGTGCGGAAAAAGCCCAAGATTTTCAAACATGATCCTCATGCTCCCCAGAGATTGGGGGGTTTGGCATGTTCCACCCTCCTTGAATACTGTTGGACGGCACACTTGCGCTATTTCTCGGAATGGGTTGTCCACGAGAGCAAAAAACACTGGTTCCATATCGACCGTGCGGTGGCATGCCAACCCCTTTGGAACTTAGCCTGGCTTCCAAAACATCTTAGACCCGCAGTTTTATATTGCCACTCCTACTAGGATGGTTCTCGAGATCTGGGATAGGATAGCAACTAAAAGGGGTCTTACCACCTTCCCATCTCCGAATACACCCTTGACCCGCATCCAGACTTTCCCCGGCTTTATAACCTCACTCATTCCCTGCCTTGAGAGAGGGAGACTGCCACACGTTCCAGGCCCTTTTTATAGGGGGTTTCGTTAAGATTTTTGATCAATGCAAAGAGGACTTTACACTCCCCAAAGCTGTCCGGCTGCAGTATTACCAATTGCGTTTCTGGATGCTTAGACCTTTCAATTCACAGGGGCCACATGACAACAAACCCCCTTTGAAATGCTGGTTAGATGTTTTGATGGGACACGAGGCCTGATTTAAAGCACCTATCAGGTACTTCAACACTTAACCTCGGTGTATGCAGACAACTAAAAGGCACAATGGCATTCTGACTCTACAGAAGGAATTTCCCAGAAACAATGGGAGCAGCTTTGGTGTGACATCCCCAAGATATACAATAGCATTCCTTAGCGCTAAACAGCCTACAAATTAATGATTAGGTGGTATTACACCTGACACACCTACGGAGAATGTTTCCCACTTCCTCACCTTACTGCTGGCGTTGCCAATCAGCACCCAGTGACTTCTTTCTTATCTGGTGGTCCTGTCCGCTACTTACACTATATTGGAAGGAAGTCTTGAATCATATTAAAGGAGTCATCGGCTTCCTTCTCCCGAGCTCCTATAATACCATCATACTAGGCATACACCCTCTAACACTGACAGCAACGACGCATTCAAATTGGCACCTTATAGCCCCAATGTTAGGTGTGGCCAAACAATTACTTGCGCTCCACTGAAAGAAACCGTCTGCTACACCGATCGCCAAGTGGTTTACACGCCTTTGGCACATCATGGCCCTGGAGCTCTTATCCCACAGCGTAGCACATACTGAGAACACATTTGCTCACATCTGACAGCTCCTAATAGATTATTTTTCCAGAATGAAACACTCTTCCTTCATACTTCCCCGGCTTAGAGCTCTTCAATTGTTCAAGCATACCTCCCCTGGAAATTGAGGTCTATTCCCATAGAGGGGTGGGGGTTGATTCTTCCCCATACTGTCATCGTCACGCTTTACCCAGATCCTTATATATAATCTCCAAAGTTTTCTCCCAGGGTATCCAGACGCCCATATCTTTCCTTGGAACAAACATACTTTATATTGCTGTAACCTTGACCTATGTTTGATTTTCTCATCTGTTGATTTTTCTTTCCTTTTTGTTCTGGGTTTGTTATTATTTATAACAAGTGTGAATTCCGTCACACCCATGTTTGCGATATTGCTCTGTTGCTTTGCTGATCCAACGCCTATATGACTTCATGGCTACGCATTTTATACAGTTTTGTTTAAGATCTATTATGGCCTATACTTCTGTTGCCTTGATAATTAAGATAATATTACAATCATCACGTGTTGGATGTCCTATTTATCCTGATGACTGCAATGCCTGTGTATGTTTCCTTGACTATTTTCAATAAAAAGATTTGAAGTAAAAAAGCACTCATACCAGTACAAATGTACATTGCTTCAGCTGCAAGCAATGATGTAGTCATCCAAATGGACAGTGGTACATATTGGCAGAAAACCGTCTATGCATAGCCAAAGGGTATTAAATGTATGACTTAGATGTTTGTTTCAAACATGTAAGAACATTGCATCCTCGCATCTACATGCCAAGCTGGTGGAACAGTAAATAGGGGAACAGTAAACCCCTAGCATTGGATTTTGAGCCAAATATGTCACCTGGGTTTCTAGCTACTCAAAAACACCACCAACCAGAAAATCTGCCGCACACTGGACTTGGCACCACCTACAATCTGAAGAATAACGACTTGGAACCCAACACAGCTCATAATGAATACAGGGGAGACAGTTGAACAATGTGAGACCTCCAGTCTTTTCTGAGATATTGTACCAGATGCATGCCTCAGCGGAAATAAAGTCAACCCTGATCAACTGTGTGCAACAGTACAGTAACTCTTTACAACTTCACCCCATACCACTGGATATAATTGGAAAAAGAAAAAAAGCGTCACTAAAGTGAACAACCAACTGTTTGACTAGAAAGTAGGAACCATTAAGCCCAAAGTAATCTGGAATGGAAATAATCCAAACTTGACAATAATAGGGTATGAGGTAAGACTTACTAGAGAATGTATCACAATGCTGTTAGATGGGCAAAAAAGCTATACTATATGTATCAGATCATACCACAACACTACTGCGTACCCAAGTGACTGACTGTTCACAACCAACGAATAGATATAGAGATCCTGAAAAATGTCCCTGCCTCAGCCTTACATTGAGACAGCCACCTGAACTTCTTCCTTGTGAGAGAAAAAAAGAAAATCTGAGCCACATTCATCAACCCAGAACCACCTTCCTTCCCTCATGCAAGTACCCATTCTGAACACTTACATATCATACTTTACATTAATGACCCCTATGCAGATAAGGAATACTGCTTCTAGAATAAAAACAACTACCTGTTAGACCCAGCGGTTTCCGGGTGGCTGGTACGCATCAAAGCCAGTCGGTATCCACCACTCTAGAAAGGATGAGTACAATACACGTGTCCGATAACCTGTGCTCATCCTTGGTTAGGTTGGCACTGAGCAGGCAGGCTTGCCCTCAGGGCCCAAGTGTAAAGTATTGGCAAAACACCACCCTCGCAACACACTGCATACGCCACAAAAAGACTCCACACCATATGCATAAAACACTGGTCTTTGTATTACACACACACACACACTGAAATCAAAATGGTATACACCTTGTATATACACTTTACAGTTATATGCAATTGTCAAACTTTCCCATTAGCAGCTGAACGGCATGAACATATATGCTGTAATGAGAGTTATTCATCCAATACGACATTCCCCAGAATTGCATACCCCCAACATTTGCAATGGTCAAGCAATCACAGGTCTTTGACTACGCCCCATAACCCAGCCCCTCACTCAATCAACGAAACCAGCCAACAATACACGCTTCCCCTGCTGGGTCCACGTTGATTAGATTGTCGGAACCACCTAAAACGAAAAGAAACAGTTACTTAGTTTCTGATTATCTGATTATCCTGATTAGACCTCTAGGCCCCCAGAGGCACCTGCGATCGCAATCCCCCCCCATAGATAAAAGGTTGTGACCCAAGAAGCTGGCGCGCTTCCAAGTCTGGAGAAATGTTCCCCTCAGGCAGCGGTGCGAGCTGACGTAGTTCCCGACAGCCTGCCGTAGGTGCCCACAAGGCACAACGAAACCCCTTGGTCACGATATTCTCCACTAGAAAAGTACCTTGTGGCGTGGGTCCACGGAGAGGGAGCCAGCAACCTTGGACGGAGGCTGCGAAGTCAGGCACTGTCATCCTCCCGATCTGGAGGTCGAAGACAGTCTCAGTTCCCAGCTAAGGTCCCCCAACACCCCTCGGTCATCACATGCTCTGGAATGAAAGCTAGCACAGGTTCCCTTGTTGCAAGCACAGGTCACTCGGACTTAGCAAGCTCCCCACACTCCTCGAACTCCTCACGTTCCAGCACCTCAGGTGGCTGCTGATCTTTACGAGCCCACTCCTCTGCAAAGTGGGATGACGGCGTACGTCAGGACGGTCCTCGTCCCAACTGACTATCTCTTCTACCCGTTTCTGCCACAATCTGCACAGTCCTTACAATCTCGTAGAAATGTGGAGATGATAGTCCCCAAGAGATGTCCCCTTCCTGGAGCACGACAAGCTCCAGGCCACCACAAGTCAGCTGATAGTCCAGTTGCAGTCCCTCCTGCCCTAATGATTACTCGTGTCGATGTCCCAGCGTCGAACCAGCATAGCATGATTCCAAATCCAAAAGCATCTCTACAGAAGGCCAGAGCCCCACTAGTTATACCCACAATAACCTTTGAAGAAACAATCAGTTCAAAATGCCACTTTTGAAATGCACAGGCCTTCTCTAAATTTTGGCCTGTCTGCCATCCTACCCCGGGAGGTTTGATCACTATCTTTAGTGGGGCCTAGACCCTGCCCCTTGGATTGCAGGAGCCAGTTCCAGTCCAACGTAACCGTCCCAGAAAGGCCCCCCAGAGTCAGCGTTCTCCAGTTTCCCTTGAGCCCCTAGTTTATGGCCTTCTATCAGGAATGTACAGATGTAGATGTCCCCCCAACACCCATATGTGAATTGGAGACAGGCCGACAGGCACACAGAGCCACGAGCATCAAAACGCCCACTTTCCCAAAGTGACACTTCAACATACGTAATGTCGGATCCACTAGCACTACCAGAGAGGAGTCGCCATTACAAACTCATCGATTTCAAACACTTTGCTATTATTTTGCCCGTAGAAAATACTACTCCATAGCCTTTCCCTACATTCCCCCATGCTAATCCAATACGAGAAGCAGGCCTCGTCGTACCGAATACACCATCCGGTGCCATTCACGACCCTTGCATGTAATGCACAAGAGCACATGCTCTACCTCTTCCCTGCCACCAGGGAGAAATCCGATATAGCAGAGACATGCAGTACCTTGGCATGTAGCTTTTTAAATGCCAAGCCGAGTAACAGTAACCTGTGCACACGTGCCCCACCAGGGCAAACCTGTAGCACTATCGATGAGCTACCACCGTGGATGACACAACCAGTGCTACAGGCCCACAGAGGAGCATTCGAGATACATGCCCTACGTATATATATTACCCCTTGACAAGGGGCTTGCAGCTAACTTCAATCAGCCAATCATATATACACCAATCACCAGTATGTATATGACAAGCACAGCACTTTTGCACTGAATGGCAGTGTCAAACGCGCTCAAAGTCCTAAGGCTAGCATCCATATCAGCGGAAAACTGGGAAGGAGAAAAATAAAAAGTTGAGGGAAAGCACCCTAGAAATGGCCATTTCCAACACTACTCTAGTGGCCAACTTTATGATCAGCGGAAATTAAATATACATTAACAATTAATACATATACAAATAAAGTTTTTGCAGACATCAAAAACTAGACATCTCCCAGGCATTCGATAAACTAAGCTGGGAGTACATGCTGACCGCCCTGCAGAAATTTGGGATCCCCCAAGAATACACCCGATGGATCCTAACACTTTACCACCTCCCAACGCCTAGGGTACGCACTGGATCGCACATATCACAAATATACCAAATACAAAGGGGTACAAGACAAGGCTGCCCCCTAACGCCCATGTTATTTGTGCTTGCACTCGAACCTTTAGCCCACAGAATACACGCTGGGATATCACAATTAACCGCACCCACCACGCACTATCACTTTACGCAGACAATATTATAATGTACACCAGAAGACTGCAGGACAATTTAGACACTGAGCGCACATCTTTACACAGTTTGAATCCATTGCGGGATTGGCCATAAATTACGAAAAATCATATGCATTTCCCTTTGGAAACGAAATCGATAGCCAAACTATACCATTCGGAAACTGAATTATAACAATAGTCCACACCACATTTCGGTATTTAGGGATACAAGTATACAGAAATCAGCAGGACCTCATCGAAGGGAACTTGCAAAAAGCAATAGGTTCACTAAGGGCTCAAATTACTTTTTGGGCGTCCCTACCCCTCTCAGTTGCGGGAAGACTAGCAATATCAAAAATGGTAATGCTCCTGCGCCTACTCTATTTTTTTACGAACCTGCCAGTAGTGATTCCCAAAGCCATCTTAAAAAAACTGAATATGTTATTAACCAATCTAATATGGGGTACAGGCTGCCGACGCATCAGCCTAGCGAAGCTGCAACTCCCGTCGGATACCGGAGGGATGGGAGCACCTGATTTCTATGCATACTGCCTGGCATCACAACCGCAGTGGCTCTCATACTGGTTAGCAGGCCGAAACTTACAAGAGAGCCTACACAAACCAAATGATCACACAGGGTACACTGCACAGGTTGCTATGTCCGGGTAGTACAGTTCCACCCTCTGCTCAAACGCTACTCAGATCTGTGATCGCTTATTGGAAACAAGCATTAAAATATACAATTAACACCCCAACATATGTTCCCAACATACCACTTTTGGGCATCCCCACCAACATGGGAACTCTCACTAATCGCAAGCTAGATCTCTGGACACAGGCAGGAGTTACCACAGTGGGTGACCTCTTTGGAGAGGGGATGCTGCTATCACACAAAAGATTTCACAAACGAACAAGGGGTCACAGGAGCACTATTTTTAATTCACGCCAGCCTGGTACGATACATTAAGAAGCACTGGGCACCCCAAAGATTGGAACCCACTACCAACAAATTAGTTCATTTAATATACCTCATGGGAACGGGTAGGCATCTAACCTTCTGGTCCTACCGCGGGATATGCACTCATCAACCATCCCCTTTGACCCTAATACGTACCAAGTGGGAACAAGATGTCAACAAACCACTCTCAGACAAAGAGTGGAAAACAATATTGGAATATCCCAAACGAGTATCTCGTAATACACAATTTAAATGTATCCAATACATGATAACTCAAAGGGCATACCTAACACCACACAAGTTACACTCTATCTACCCTAGTGTTACGGCATCCTGGCCCAGATGTACTGAACAAGACGCAGATCTCATCCACATGATATGGTCTTGCAATGGACCACAAGAATGCTGGGGAAAGATAATTGCTACCCTGGATGAGGTGGTGAGAGACACAAGTTGGCAAACAATAGAAATATGCATATTAGGTCTATACCGGCGGCGAAAGGGATACGAGGTACAGGCCAAATTTGCAGATCTAGCTCTTATACTAGCGAAAAGAGGTATCACAAGGAGATGGAAATCATCAACACCCCCTAAGATACAATACTGGAAGGAAGAAGTCGAAAATTGGGGTTTAGCGAAAAGTGTAGCTATTCGCAGAGAAGAACGCAGAGGGCTCCGGAAGAAGTCTATAGCCATGAGCTGGGATGCCCTATTAGAATCATTCAAAGCTTCTGACATACTCAACCCCCAAGGATAGCGCTGCACTCACACGTGAGCCTCCTCATGCTCAAAACTTAGATCCTCCCCTTGGGTGACACCGGTAGATGTAAGACACCATCACCATACTCACCATTACCCCAAAACTTATACATTGAAACAGAGCGAACACTAAATATATGGCACCTTCAAAGACTCAGACCCATGTGTCTACAAAGTCAGCCTGACATGCAATAACCAGTCAGCACAAACTTGTCCTTTTTTCGCCCGTCAGCAGGGGAGGTGGGAGGGAAGCTCTGTTATTGAAATGTTGAGTTTTTTCATCAATATCACGCAATGTAAATACTTTGACGTACTAGCAGGATAGCTATCCAATAGTCGCCTGGCTTAAGCTAAGTCAGGTCCGGTCCTGAATACTATATGACTGTATGCACCGTTACATGACAAGAATAATGCATAATTGCAAAATTAAGCTGCTACTATGTGCATAAATACCAAAATGCTGTACAAACAAAGTGTATTATAACCTGAGGAAAATTAATAAAATGTGTTAAAAAAAAGTTCTACATACCTTTCAAATGAAGGGCATAATGCCCAGATCACTAAAATGTCATAACTATCAATCTACGTCGATGACCTCAGGGACCTATCCAATCATATGCAGATTTTAAATATTCCATCCAATACATGATATATTGAAGACTGAGGTAATTCACCAACTCTAAAAGTATGTGTGCTTTGTTTACTGTACGCCTTGCAATCAGGTTTCAGGCCTGATAGGGGCAGAAACTGTCCGACATCTTTGTGAACCTCCTGACAAGAACAGACCTGCCACCCTAATTCTCTTGGATTTTTCCAATGCCTACGACGTGGCTTGTCAACAAATACTACTAAGATTTCTACAAATATGGAAGTGGATTTTCAAAATGGCACTAACCTTAATTTCGGAAGCAAAAACATCTGGATTCGTCTCTCACAACCCAGAGTTCTAAAGATGCCATGAAGACTAACACAAGGCTCCCCCCTCTCCTGCTGAAGTTTAATAGGTAAATGCGCCCTCAAGCTTAAATCATGGAGCAATAATCAAGAAATTAGAGCAAAAATCAAAAAACAGTATGCCCCTTCTGGCTGCACAGAAATAGTTATGGGCCTTTCACCCTTTCAACTCAATTATAGATAATGACTTTTTTTTTGTTAGTTTTGAAAAAAAACATTTATTTCTCTTTTGCAAAACTGACTACAGTGATGTAAAATGTGACATAAGTCCCTTCTGTAACCTCTTCCACCATCATGTTTTAACAACCACTATGCGCTGGCTCAAAAATGGTTGGCCTCTCAAGAAGTGTATCTAGACGCCTAACAATTTTATTGTATAATAATATTTCTCTTGTGTTTCTGATATATTGTTTTAAGATCAGGTCATATATGTCAGGATCAGGGGTATCAGGAGGAACGAGACCAACAAGAGCAGAGCAGGACTCACACAGGACAGGGAAAGATGGGAAGACGTGAGATTAGAGGATCTGGAGGGCTGGTCAGGGGCATCTAGGACACATAGGTATCAGGTCATCTTAAAGCTCAAGGCCATGAAGAGAGCAATCAGACAGAAGCCCTGAGGGAAGGCGGGAGCTTCTAGGGGAATTAAAGAACTATCAGGAAGAATGGTCATTTGCTTCACAAGTTAGTTTTATGGCTCTCTGACTTGCAGTTCTTGCCCCCGTTTGCTCACTGTCTGCACCTATGTTCTTTTTCCTCCTTCCTTCTCTTGTTTCCTCCCCACTTTGCAGTTGTGTACCTTGTTCGGCTAACTCGCTCCTGCATTTGTGGTTTGACTATACTAACCACACTAGTTACGCTCTGAACCCACCTGGCTGGCGTGTTCCGCTGGTGTATCTTCCTCTAACATTCCCGTGACTTCGTAGCTGCCGTACCTTGACTCATCTGCCTCCTAGTCCTCCGGCCCTTCAGGTTTACTGGTACTCTTGACCCATTACTGGCACTTCCTTACTAAGAACTTGGTACGTCCTGCACTGGAGTGGCGATTGTGGCTGGAAGTGGTTATGCCTCACAATAACTATCTCCTATGTCCTTTATCTAGACGATACTGGCAGGGTGTGTGCAAGTAGATGTGTCAAGAATTACCAATACATGCAAAGCTGCTTTACACCCACTGAAACTGTTTCAGTGTTTCTCGAATCCTTACCCCCATCTTCCCCAATCAAGAACATGTGCATTGAGTTCCAGTTATTCCCGAACCGCGTCACGCTCTCAGGGAGGAATCTGGGGTATTAGCATCAGAATCCATCAAACGTATCGTTTTAAATCTCAAACTTCACAATATACTGTCAATTAAGTCATGATCAAAGCACTACTTTATATCAACTGCATATTTCCAAACAAATTAAGTACATATTTTTGTAAGTCAAAAAAAAATTCTGTTTATCTTTATTTAAAATACATACAAATCTTTATAGTCCAAGATGCAACAGTAATTCACCATCATCATCATCTATTCAGTTTCTTAGAGAGAGAATTACATAAGATCCGTGTATTTACACTGTGATATCCAACCTACATTAATAGCACAGATATACTCCCATTCATATTCTAATCAGTATCCTCCATGTGAAACACTAAAGAGCCCTCAGCCAATCCTATTGATATTTTCCTAAGAATACAGTTATTTGTTGGTAGACATGTTTATTCATTGACATTCATTTGACAATTCCTAATGTCTTAATTGACTTTGATATCAAAGTTTTTACTTTACCAATAACATAATTCCTCCCTCACGACAGATTCAATTCTTGGAGTAATTAAAATTATACATCTTCTCCTGGTAGAAAACAGTAGGTGCATTTTATATTTCACAGGGAAGCCGAATCTTCATGAAAAGGTTTGAGTGCTCCACCTATTTACTCGTATTTCTTGTTTTTTAATTCAGGATTCCCTTACACTAGCATAATTATTCCAACTATTAACTTTCTATCACTAAAGAGGTTTCTGCTTTTATAATCACAAATCTTCATATTAGTTTTCCTTATTTAAGATAAATGCCTCTTCATGTTTACTGCCATCATTCAAACTCTGTGCTACCACCTGTTCAATGTTATTATTCAAAACATACACTTCTCCCAATCAAAGTGCTCCTCATCATCAAATAATTCTCATTCCGGGTTGTAGGAGATATAGTGTTCCTCTATTGTATCCATTTATCTTTTTACCAAGGGGCACGTTAGAAGTGCATAGAGTTTCCACAGTGAATCTCAAAATGCTGTTTTACAAAGGAACAACAAAAACAATTTGAGAGAGGAATAAAAAAGAAATCCGGTATTTGTAAAGCGCAAACTACTCACCCGTAAGGGTCTCAAGGCGCTGGGGGCCGTCAGAATGACTTAATCAAATGAAAGAAAAGTAATTTACATTAAAGAACAGCTCTGTCAAACTGACAGCTCTCTTGTCACTTTCTAACTGAACTAAATGGGGCATAGAGAATTTCAAAAAGGTTTGTTTGAAGGGGATATGGTTTGTTTTATTGAAGATATCCTACAAAGCTGGTGGTCGTTGGACAGCAAGGCATCAATCAATCAATCAATCAGGGAATTGTAAGCGCCCTACTCACCCGTGAGGGTCTCAAGGCGCTGAGGGGGGGGGGGGGCGGTCTGCAGATCTGTTTAGCCAAAGAGCCAGGTCTTGAGGGTCTTCCTGAAGGTGTTCAGGGAGGGGGCGCGTCGATGTCTGCTGGTAGCTCGTTCCAGGTCTTGGCTGCAATGTGAGAGAAGGATCTTCCGCCTGCTCTAGCTCTGTGGATGCGCGGGGTTTCGGCCAGTGCGAGGTTGGAAGATCGGAGGTTTCTTTTGGGTACGTGGAAGCTGATTCTGTCGTTGAGGTATTTGGGTCCGTTGTTGTGTAGGCATTTGTAGGCGTGAGTGAGGAGCCAGTGGAGACTTCGTAGGTGTTGGCTGATGTGTTCGTGTCGGGGGATGCCGAGGACGAGTCTGGCGGCGGTGTTCTGTATTGTTTGGAGTTTGCGGAGTAGGGACTTGTTGATGCCGGCGTAGAGTGCGTTTCCATAGTCCAGTCTGCTGGTGATGAGTGCGTGGGTGACTGTCTTCCTTGACTCAGGGGGGGATCCACTTGAAGGTCTTGCGGAGGATGCGGAGGGTGTTGAAGCAGCTGGAGGTGATGGCGTTGACCTGTCAGTTCATGGTGAGTGATGAGTCGAATACGATGCCGAGGTTCTTGGCGTGGTCTGAGGGGGTAGGTGGGCTTCCAAGGGCGGGTGGCCACCAGGTGCTGTCTCATGCAGAAGGGGTGGTACCGAGGACGAGGACTTCTGTCTTCTCGGCGTTGAGGTTCAGGCAGCTGTTGGTCATCCAGACTGCGACGTCTTGCATTCCTTTCTGGAAGTTGAGTTTGGCAGTGGTGGGGTCTTTGGTGAGGGAGAGGATGAGCTGGGTGTCGTCGGCATAGGATACGATGTTGAGGCCGTGTTGTCGGACGATGGCTGCGAGGGGGGCCATGTAGATGTTGAAGAGGGTGGGGCTCAGTGATGAACCCTGTGGGACTCCGCAGGTGATTTTCGTGGGGTCGGAGAGGAAGGGTGGGAGTCTGATCCTTTGGCTTCTTCCGGTGAGGAATGATCGGATCCAGTCCAGGGCTGTTCCTTGTATGCCTGTGTCGTGTACTCTGGCGACTAGTGTGCGGTGGGAGACGGTGTCGAAGGCTGCTGATAGGTCGAGTAGGATGAGGGCTGCGGAGTGGCCTTGGTCCAGGAGGATGCAGATGTCGTCTGTGGCAGCGAGTAGGGCGGTCACTGTGGTGTGGTTGCTTCGGAATCCGGATTGGAACAGGTCGAGGACGGCGTTCTCTTCAATGAATTGTGTCAGTTTCCTGTTGACTGTTTTCTCTGCAACTTTGGCTGCGAAGGGGAGGAGCGAGATGGGCCGATAGTTCTTGAGGTCGGTGGGGTCAGCTGTGGGCTTCTTGAGCAGGGGTCTGACTTCTGCGCGCTTCCAGTCGTCTGGGAAGGTGCCTGTTTTGAAGGTGGTGTTGATGGTGCGTTGTAGTTCGGGTGCGCTGGCGGCAGCGGCTCTGTGGTAGATGTGAGGGGGGCAGGGGTCGGTGGGGGCCCCCGAGTGGATGCTTTTCATGGTCGAGGCGGTGTCTTCGGCCGTGATCGGTGTCCAGTTGGCATCTACCTCCTGTAGAGCTGTACCATGTTTAGATTCTGTAGAGTAGGTTTTGATTTCTTGAGTAAAGAGAACTTCAGGGACTTTAGCGTTTTATCTTGTTTCAAAGGAATACAGGGATGTTTCCACAGTGTTTTCAGACTTCACTGAAGAGATATCAGAAAGAGGTACATATGTTTCCAGTGCCTTTTCTAGGTGACGAGTGTAAAACTACTTGAAGGCAGAGGAATAGGTGTTTTGGCTAGCCGATTATTAGGCAACTGGCATACTGTATTGAGAAGCTGTAAGTTGATTGCACCTCAACCAGTTTATGATCTTATGGGGATAAAGGAGCATTCACTCATTTAACAATGTAAAATACACTCCCTTTTCTCTTCAAGTGTATTACCGTGGAGTAAAAGCTAAATGAATGGTCCAAAGGCCCAGATACAGGGTCAGGCTTTTAAAAACCCAGAGGCATGGACTTTGAAAGCAAAACGTCTTGTTTTACAATTTATTTTACATGTTTAAAAGATGATTCTCTGAGAATTTTCCTAAAATAATTCATCAGTAATTTATTAAATGCCCCTGATTTGCCACGTCAAAATCACTAAAACATATAAAACACATTTTTATATGTTTGCCTAGTCACGTTTACTTACATTCAACGTAAAGCATCACACAGGGATTGTTTTTACCATAACATATTATTGACTGTGTACTAAAAACTTAGAGCCTACACAAGGATATCAGTAGAAGAGCCAGGATTTGCAGCCACGCATAAATTGTAGAACGGTGTTAGTCATCCAAACAGTTCTTTGTTCCTCCATGCCTAGTAACTGAAGGGATGCAAGATGGGCGCTAAGCTGCCAACAAGATATTTGGTCTTGGGGGTACTATGGAAGTTAGGAACTTGGTACGGGTTAAAGCAGCCATCTTGAAGGTTGTATTTACAGTCCAAATCTATGATGAGTTATAGGCCTCTAAGATACAAAGAAGCATAGAAAGGTGCCTACTTTGAAATGTCTTTTGTTCATTATAAATTGTCCTGCTAACTCTTCACTTATACCATAAGAATAATCAACCTGTGTGAAATGCGATCTAGAGCTATTAAATCTTTTTAAGGGTAGTGCCACAAGAGGAATTTGAACCTACAGCTCTTGTGCTCCTGATAGCAGAGTTTTGTACTTAGATATGCGCATCTACGATTCAGTAACATAACATGGTCCCATAGGCCACTCACCATTTTTGAGTACCAATGTGGTGTTGAAAATGTCAGAGGAGTAAGATTCTTAGAACAATTCTACACATGTGATATTTCACGGATTATATGGAGATCAGTTCAAAGTTAGAACATCTTTGTTAATACATATGGCTGCATATCCTGCATTGCTGTTTTTAGCGATATATTTTAACAAATAATCTGTGCTCAGCCTAGGATAGTTTAAAAATATTGACATTTAACTTTTTCGTTATGTATACAAAAGTACTTGTAGAACTTTTAAATAATAGGTGTTTACATTCAGTAAGAATACTGCTAATAATTAATTCTGTTTTAGGATCATTTTACAAATATATTGTAAACATCATGCCTAGCTGTGTGAAACAACTTCGGTTTCAAGTTTAAGTTTATTTGATTTAGTTCTCGACTGAGAACAACAAATATTTAAAACGTTAAATTTTCCTTTAAAATTTATCTTTAAAATGATAAAATATCATTCTAGTACAAAGTTAAAAAAGATTAAAAAGATTTAAACATATTGTAACATACAAATTCATTAGGCGGTACCTTACAAAGCGAGATCAGGTTCAGAACCGAGTTGATTTTACATTTTGTGCGAATTGGTTGTATAAACCTCTTTCTAGCTTCTACAACTGTCAAATTTGGACAAGCGAATAGCACATGTTCCAAGTCTTGGACCCCACCGTTACATAGATCGCAGGAACTACTAGCTTTTTCTTTTGGGAGCCACTTGTAGGTGAATAATTTTAAAGGAAGTATCCCGAGCCGGAGTAGTATAATGCTTCGCCTGACACCATGCTTTAAGTTAAAATGAATATACTGCTGTGTTTTCTTATATACAATAGTGTCAGCAAATGTTTTATACAGTGGCAATTTGGAACAGTGCTGGATGTCGAGATCGAAGCTTAACCTTGGTATTAAATGTTTTAGAAAAAGCTTCAAATGAGCGGGAGTCCAAGATTGCAGCAGATCGGTATTAACATTTGACATTTTAAAAGCACATTCCTACAAAATACATATTTCGGCGATCCTTGTTCAAATGTCTCTATTTTTAATAAGGCTCGTAGGGTTCCTTGTTCCGCATGGATGAGATTGTATGCCCATCTTATAATATTAGTGATTCCTCTGGCATAAGAACTAACTAGTGAGAGTTCAAGGCGTAGAGCTTGTACCGGTACAGCTTGTGACGTCTTTGTTAGTTTACGGAGGACTTTCCCTTCTTTTAGATCCAGATGTTTCCATTGGCTTAGTGGAATATATTCGAGTGCGTATGATAGTACTGGAGGGATCTTAGAACTATATACTTGAAGGAGAGAGGAAAAGTGCCTTTGGCCAGTGGAGGCATATAATCGTAGAAGAGCCCTCACGTGGACGTCAACCTTTCGGTTCAGATTCTGCATATGATGCAAATTTTGCAGAGATTGAGAAAAAATTCTCCCCAAGTATGTGTACTCCTTTACCACTTCCAGGGATTTTCCCCCTAGAGTCCAATTATATTTGGCATACCGTTTCCTTCCTGTGAATGGAACAATTTTTGTTTTAGTGATGTTCGGTATTAAATAGTTTTCTTCCGTATATTTATTGAGTGCTTGCAGATTCCTTTGCAGGCCAAATGGCGTTAAATCTAAAATGACTACGTCGTCTGCATACATGTTGTAGATTTTGTGAGATGCGATTTTAGGTGGAAAATTGCTTACTTGTTTAAAACGTTCGGGCAAATCACTAAGATATAGGGAAAACAGTATGGGAGCTAGAAGGCATCCTTGTCTGAGGCCGTTAGGGGTAGCTATTGGGCTAGTGAGACAATTCTCCCTCCCCATTTGAACTTGACACCATGTCCCTGTATATCACCATGTCCCTGTGAAACAACGAAGTCCATACTGGTGTAAAATATTAATGTGTTTCTAACATCAAGAAAGGCATACCCCCCACTGCTGGTGGTAAATATAAATGAACAGCCATGCTCTGTACTTTTTAGTATTACTATTCGATCATGTACAGAAGTAACTTTGAGACCTTGTGAGCCTAGTATTAAAATACAAACCTACTCCTGTCACTTTAGGAGTACCCCAAGGTTCCTCTCTCTCCCCGACACTCTTCAACTTGTTCATGGAACCACTCACAGAGCTTCTCAACTCTGCAAAGGTCCAATATCACATGTACGCAGACGACACACAACTCTACATTAAGATACACTCACTTGAGGACATCAAGTCCCTCAACTCTACGCTCCAAAAAAAGCAGACCTGGCTGGCTAATAACCATTTAAAATTAAACACCCTAAAAACAGAATTCCTCCTAATAGCGCCCCCCAACCAAACAACCACCATCATGGAATGGATGAAGCACCTAACAGCACTAGACGGCCAACCGCTCATGATCGATTCTGCCAAATCGCTAGGTATAACTCTGGACAATAAGCTAAATATACAGAAGCACATCAGTGCAGCAACAAAAGGAGCAACATTTCAAATGAACACCCTAAGAAGACTGAAACCCTTCATACCCGCAAATGACTTTAAACAGCAGTCCAAACTCTAGTAATCCCCAGAGTGGAATATGGGAGTGTTGCTCTCTGCGGCCTTCCCAGAACAACGACAGCCCCACTTAGAGCATCAATCAACGCGGCCCCCAGACTAATCACAGGTTCCAAAAGAAACTGTCACATCTCCCCGGACTTGCGTGCCCTTAACTGGCTACCCTTTGAGGCCAGAATCCATTTGAAAATCGCCTGTATGACACACAAGGCATTGCAGCACAAAACACCACGATACCTTGCAGAGAAACTAGTATCATCGGGCGGCAACAGAACTAACAGGAGTTCATATAACCTTCTTCTGAAGCCACAACGATTTAAAAAAAAGAAAACTTACAACCGCTCCTTCTCAGGAATGGCCCCTAGGATTTGGAATGCCTTACCTCCAAAAACAAGACAGAACCCTCACGCGGCATCCTTTAAAACCGAAGTTAAAGCGATTCTCCTGACAAAATTCACTTGAACTATTTGTTGCAGGATTGTAGATATGTGCTATGCTGGAACAGTTACCGTTGTTTGACCTAATATAAGCAATAATATTTTCGTATGTATATGCCTATTTTCCTCTGACTATTCCCTCTATTTCCTTTATTTGTTGTATAGCGCTCTGATACCCGCAAGGGTCTTGACCGCGCTATATAAAACCTTCAAAATAAATAAATAAATAAATAAATTTCTACCTTACACTTGAATATTCAACACTAACAAGCTGTGGCAGAAAAAGAATAAGCCTTAAAAGACATCTTTGCTAGATGACAGTATCACATTGTCTTGGTATGTGTGAAGAGGTACCCTGAACTACCAGAATCTACATGCCACAGCACTGTGTGTTAGTGCTGGAGCAGGGTTTTAAATAAAACGGTTTAGCATCTCTATCTCAAACCAACAGGGTTGTTCCCCAATCTCTTTCAGTGTTGTCCTCTCACTTCTCTGCTACAGACCTTTGCCATCATTTACGAGAAGATCAGGAGCTATATCTCACAAACATCCTAAATCACAATACTATCTCAAAGCTCAGTCAAGGATGAAATTAGTTGTAAGGGTTTAATTTTTCATAAAAATGTTTAGTAAATTATTTGTCTTTTTATTCAGTTAGTACAAATGCATCAATAAATGTGCAGAATTGATGATAAAAAGTATGCTGCTTTAGACAATTCGAGGCCTAGCACTAATAGATATGGTTGTGTACTACAATTTGCAAATTTTAATGTCAAATCAGTTCAAAATATATTGCACGTTTACATTTACACATGTATCTTTAACTAATTTATTTTGAATCTTCATGAATGTCCCTCTCATTAGCTAGGGGGGAAACCTCTGATATGAAATGAGGTGCTGAACATCTCATTTTGTTTTGCAAAGGGAACAAAATGTAAAAAATAATTTGAGTCTAGCAAGTGTCAGCAACTAAAAGAAAGTTGAAGGTGTGTAGGCAGCAACATAATAATTAGTTATTTAATTTGCAGTGGAATATTGTGGCTACATACTGCAGCGAAGTACTACCAAGAGGAACACCGGTTCTTCAAGAGACAGGAGATAGCATTGGTTCAGTGCATGGAAGGGGGTGTTAAGAAATGCTTACCACACTACCAATTCCAACAGAATCATAATGCTTTTTGTTTGATCTTCCATATCTATCCAGTGGTATCCAAGCCCACATGGGTGAGTTAAGCTTCAAATGCCATTATGTGCTACTTCTGGACCAACAATCAGTATTCCTTACCACTTGCTATTTAGGAAGCCACCTTAGGGACAGCACAACCTTGGAGTGATTTCCTTTTAGTTTCTCAGTGGAAGTAGATCCTCTTCAAGAAACTCTGTATCGCATAACAAGAATTCCAGCAACAGTTGAGAGATTACATTTAACAAATGACAGTCAACAGGAAACTTTGTCCAAGTAGCTGCTCTCTTCAGAGTATTCTAGGTACTGTACAAGCACCCGAGCCACGAGTGGACAATGACTCGAAGTACCACCTTTCACAAGTGACTGCCAAGTGTCACAAGTCTAAACACTTAGAGGCATACATTACTAGTAGCTATCGTCGAAAGAGCCACCGACTGAGTAAGATGTGATACTCACATCACATTAAACATTTCGATTTCGGACAAAACCTTAGAGAACTTAATGTTTAGTCGGACATTTATTCATCTCATCACTATCAGATTTTTTGTGAACACAATCAATGATACAGAGGCTTTCATCAATGCTATTGAAGACGTACAGTTCTTTCTAGCTTTACCAGTTTGAGTGGATACATACAAAATACAATAAGTGTCTTATCTATCGTCAGGACTAAGAACATGAAATATCATTAGATATTATTCCATTTTGTTCATCTTGTGGCTTCCTGAAGAAGGCGACCAGCCAAAACGCGCGTAGAAAAAGAAAAATATTTATATTGGCTAGGCCACATAAGTGCTTTATTAGAATAATATCTCTTTGTACAGCACTTGATTATATTTCATTTCACCTTTACTATTTATATGCGAGATGTGTCTAGTGGATGAATGTATTAGTATGTGGGAGTATGCAGATGTTATATGAATGAAGCACATTTATCTTAATGGAGACTAAATACAACTGTGTATTTTTGTGAAAAAATATGTACATAAATAAAGTGAGATTTCTATCTATAATAATAATAAACAGTACTTTTCTATTTTTTGAACAAACACATGTCTCTCCATTTGTCTTAGTATGTGCCCCTTACCTTGTCCATGTCTGAAAATATTTGCCTGAAATGTCTTAGTCATTTTCTGATACTCTCCCTGCCTTAGGCTAGTTATCTTGTAGCAGGGGACCCCTCTTTTTTTCACAGCAAGGAAACAGATGGAACATTATTATTCAGGATAGGGACACATGGAGCTTTGGTGCCTGATCATGCCACTTCTCACTGTACTTAATGGTTGCAGTCATAATATTCATATGTTACCTTGAGTTGATTACTGAAATGTTTAGTTCTTGGATGCTGTGGTTGGGTCCTGAACAATGCTCACCCAGAGAACTGCACTTGTATGGTTTCTCGAGGCTCTGATGGAGGTTAATTTGCTTCTATAGTGAATCACTGGCTTCTCCAACATAATAGCCCCTCCATGAGTATTTTATAAACATACTAGATTGGCAGAGAACAAGATGAATTTTCCATGTATTTCTTCAGTCCTTCCATGTGTGTGGTATCTTGATTATATCAGCTGGCAGATTAGACACCTCTTTTTTGCATGCCCTTCTTCCATGGTACTGAGAGGTAATTTGCTTCTTACCATATTTTTTTAGACCATGTCATTACTGGAATAAAAAAAGGAGGGGCATTTCTTAGTAGAAATGCCGCAGCCTATTTTGCTGCAGAATGGGTGATAATTCCCTTGCAATTCTACATAGGATATCTATCTGTCGCTGTATGTTGCAACAAGTGGGACCCTAATTTGAACTTCCTATGCTTTGTATTTCAAGAGGTTGATCTGAGGTATTGTGATTGCTCTGTGGATTTAGCTGTCCATAATTCTGTGTTTCTACCTACATTTTATAAATTCAGATCCCTATCATGATCCACCACGTAAGCTTACCTACTTGAGCAGCTTTTGCGTGCAGAATGTAAGCACTTTTAGAAGCAGGATTGGCTGGTCGGTATGGCAGGAGCATGGGTGCCACCTAAAGAAGTTTTGCTTTTTGCTTCTCTGATGGACACACTATTTGAGACTCACACCAAAGAAGACTACACCTCATTGAGCCACAGGACTCTCATAAGACTTTCAAATGGCTGTGTCCATTGTGAACTCTTAAGATTATAAGTTCCTAGGTGGTCCAAAACACTGTTTCCCAAACTGTGGGTCGCAACCCACTGGTAGGTCGAGAGCTGATCTTTGGTGGGTCGTGACAGTCCAAACAATACATGAAGATGCCTTTAAATTCTGTATTTATATTGTCGTAATTGCTGAGATTCAAAGACAGAGGTAAAATGTCAGTCTATGTCTTCTGACAAATTGCTGCTTTGGGGACTGGTGTTTACAAACACCTCTCACATCACTCTGAGAAAGAAATTAAAGTGAACTATGTGACAATCTTGCTTGGGTACAGGAATATGAAACGAAAGGCTGCAGGATGTAATTTATTTTGTACCTGCCAACAAAATGTAAATACCTGCAATTGAACTGTACACATTCCGCAGTTATGAAAGCAAACATGAAGCACATTTTTTGCGTAATTCTGAAGTGTGATGAAAACAAAGATTTTTATAGGATCAAAACAAATCACTACACTTTACTTGGCAGTGCACAAATGATAAATATTCGATGAAACTCGATTTCCACAAATTATCGTTTATGTGCAATATAGTTTTATCAGTAAAACTGTATGTGCTGCAAATTTAGTGCCCATTTTAATGGAAAATGTGCTGTCTGTAAACGACAGTGCACTAACACACAATGCTTTAGTTACATTAAAATAAGCCCGCCTCGTGTACATTAAAGCTAGGTGGGCCGCAAAGGTTTGTCGTTCTGAATATTGGGTTGTGGGCATAAGAAGTTTGGGAACCACTGGTCCAAAGCATTTCTGCTCCACAAGCAAGATACATAGTTGCTGAAAGAGATTTGAAACGTTGCTGAGTGTTATTATCCTTGGAAGTCGGTGAAAGTCTGTAGTGAATGCAGAGAAGTATTCTAGGACAATATTGGTATTTAGGTTTTATACTTTGCATTTGATTACTATTTTCTTCAGTGATCAATTGTGAACTCTTACAAATGTACCTGTTTGTTTCCACCAGAGGAGCGAAAAGGATCCTCATCTTGCACAGTCTTTTGATAAACTTTTTTCGGAGATACATGAATGAATAATTAATTTTTATAGTGCAGCCCTAAGCTCAAGCAGAGGTATCCAGGCGCTTTCAAAAATCCAGTTTCGAGGATGGGTCAATGAGCAGACGAGAGAAAGGCAATTTAAGACATCCTCACCCTTGTAGGTTAAATAAGTCAGTCTTCAACTTTTCACAAGCAATTAGGGAGGTTTCTTTGTGTCTTTAATGAGAGTGGCATGGGGCTCCAGAACTCAACAGTAATCACTGCAGGTGCTCTCCCCCCTCCACCCCCCCAATCCTTTGTTTTTTTATATCTTGCAATACAGAGGAGATTCTGGGAGGCTAATCTCAGCACTGACTGCTCTATGGCTGACAAAAAGAGAGTACATATAATTGATCCTCCTTCTGATGTCAGAGAGGGCTTATGGCATAGGCTTAACACCTTGAAAAGGATCCTATGCGACACTGGAAGCTAGTGAAGCCGGCGGAGATGATGGGAAATAGATGCTCGGTGGTTCACCCTTGCCGCCACATTCTGGACTGGTTGGATTTTGTCCGATTGTAATTGGTAAGTATCACAAGCAGAGCGTTGCAGTAGTCCAGTCAAGATAGCATTAAGGCTTGTACCACCACAACCCTCAAACCGGTAGGCAGAAAGGGGGGAATATTCCAGATGACGCTCAACAGGCACATACATGTAGAAATGAGGTTCAATATTTAAGGATTAAAAGTTATGTTGTAAAGGTTTAGGCCATGTGAGCCAATTGGTTTTGCCGGTGTGTGTGCTATAAACAAGCTGAACACTGGGCTCAAGGCAGAGCCCTGTGGGACTCCTGTTAACATTGTTTCTGAAGGCAAACGAAACTCCACTAGGCGAACATTTTGCATATGATCTGTTAAGAAAGATATAAACCATTTTTGAACGGTGCCTTTATTTATAAGTATTTGTTATATTGCCATATTTGAAACTGATACAGTTCATTATTTTTTGATGCCATATTTTTCCTCCATGCTCTTCCGTATTCTTTTACAAGTTTGTTTTACAGATCTAAGCTCCTCTGTGTAACCTGGTGCTTATCACTTATTTCACTTGCTTCTGATGATTATTTCTGGAATTAATACATCTTGGGACTTTTTTATCCACTCATTACTATTATAGTCCCTTGCTCAGGGTCTTTTGGGTCAATTTTAAGGGGAGGGTTGTTTTTTCGAGGAGAGAGGACTAATCTTCCTTGCTTTTTTGTGCACTTCTCCGTTTGTACCTCCTTTTTATCCTTTCCCATAACACTTCTTTTGGGCAGATCGTGAACAAAATAATTTTATGGATCCAAGGGCTGGGTTCTAATGAAGTTCAAAAATGTAGGCGAGCAAAAGATCATATCTAGAGTATGACCAGTGCTATGTGTGTGTCCTGTGTCGAGTGGAAGCCAATTAAGGGCGAGAAGTGAGTCAACCAGGTTTTGAGCATCTTTATCTTGTCGCCTGTCAATATGCAAATTAATATATTGCATATCTACAAGTATAATCGGGTGTTCTGCACTAAGGAGACAATGGTAGCAGCTTTGGTTTAAGAGTGATCAAAGTTGCATCTGGAAGCTGGGAGTCTATAAATAAGAATGTATTTGACTGCTATGGAGTCCAAGGGCATGTTCAGAATGGCTGCATGCTCTGTGTTTTCCATGGGGGAGGGGGAGGCATTATATGTCTCAACTCGGAGATGCTCTTTAAATATACACGTATGGTATTACGGTATCAATTTAGGTTGTTCATAGGTGAACTCTATAATACTAATGTGCATTTGTTATGTTTCAGTTTATGAAACTGTCACGTAGAAAGTAATCTGAACTACAAACCGTATTTGTATAACATTAAAGGTAGATATTCATAGTAAAAAAAGCATAATACCTCAGAATGCTCTTTGCAAATGTTACGCAGATTCTAATTGAGTTTCAGCTCTAGGAAGATGCAAAGATTCACCAAACCATAGAGGTTTGAAAATACAGAAGGTATATGCAATAATAAGTATTAGGTGCTGGAGCTAGAACAATAAAACACTAAGGGCCAGATGTACGACCTGCCAATTAGCAAGTCGCAAATTGCGTCGCATTTGCAACTCGCAATTTGCGACTCGCTAATTGGGATGCACAACAGTGTCTGAGACACAGTGTTTGCGATTCCCAATGGGGTCGCAAATTGCATGCCTCATGAATATTAATGAGGCTGTCGCAATTTGCGACCCCATTGGGAATGGCTGGCACTCCCAGGGATGGAGGCCTGCTGGGGTCAGCAGACCACCATGTCTGGGACTGCTTTTAAATAAAGCAGTTTTTTTTTTTAATGCAGCCCGTTTTCCTTAGAGAAAAACGGAATGCATTTAAAAAATAAAAATGAAACTTTTCCGTTTCATTTTTTAAGAGCAGGCAGTGGTCCCTGGGACCACTGCCTACCCTTAAAAAATATTTGCGCATGCATTCACAAATGGGAAGGGGTCCCCTGGGGACCCCTTCCCGTTTGCGACTGCCTTACCACCCTTCTGAGAAGGGTGGTAGACTGCAAGTGTTTTGCGACCGCAATTGCGGTCGTAAAACATTCTTACATAGCTTAAGGAGTCGCTATTAGGAAGGGACGCCCTTGAAACGCCCCTTCCTAATAGTGAGTCGATAATCCTATTTTGCGAGTCGCAAATTGATTTGCGACTTGCAAAATAGGATTAGTACATGGGCCACAGGTTTTTTGAAGGGCGCAAACGGGTCTAAAACCCATTTGCGCTTGCAAAAAACCTTTGTACATCTGGCCCTAAAAGCTTCCTTTTGTCTTTAGAAATCAATGCTCCCGCAGAGAAGACGATGCCATCTATGAGACTAGGATGAGTGATGATATCCAGTGTCTTTGTTTCTATTATCTAATTCCTCTTCTAATCAACATATTGTCAGTGTATGGTTGGCAGTGGGTTTACAGACGTGTGGAAGCATACATTGTTGATGATCGATCCGGATTGCAAAATTAGCACTTCATGGCAGTTTCAAAACCTTTACGTTTTCATCCCGCTCTAAGGTAGTTGGGCATATACAGATGTATGGCATAGCTTGGATAAATATTGTGACATGCTTTGTGTGCTCTGGGACATAGCTCTCATTCTTCAGATAGTTGGCTCAGTATGTCAATTTGTGGTAAACAGTGCTATGCATAAAGGAACCGACTTTTACTGTGATGAGAGTGGTCAGAAAATGCACTCTTTGGGGCCCCTATCTATCAACGCATTTCTCCATAGACACAGAACGGGGTAAACCCTTTTGTACATACACTTTCTGTTGACTGTGCATTTTATGATCGTTACTTAGGGGAAATTAATCAAATCTAAGGAATTGTTTGGGGTTTTAATCCACAGTAGACTTAATGAGGAGAACATCCTCAGTATAGCACAGGTATCTTTGTGATCTGTCGTCGCAGGTCATAAGAATATCAGTCTCCATTAGCAAGTTCACAAACTGCAAAGCTATGCTTATCACCATGGTGGTAACAATCTCCTGAAGATATATGTCATTTCCGAAAATAAAATAATGGTGTGTCAGGATGAATTCAGTGTACAGTCTCTGTGACAGGATACTGAGCTTCAAAGAGATATTTGGAAAGCCTTTGTCTTATCTTTGTGTAGAATATTAGTATTCAGTGACTCTACATCCCTGGTTGACCGTAATGTTCCCATTAGAATAGGGCTGACAGCATTTAGGTTGCTTAATAGACCTGAAGTGTTTCTGACTTCTAAGGGTATTTTTTTAAGACTTTACCCCACCCTTGCGTGGAATATTGCTGCACAGTGACTCCACATTCATGGTTGCCAGTAATGATCCAGCTGGAAAGGGCAAATGCATTTAACTTGTTTAGTAGATCAGTGGTGTCCTTGATCTCCAAGTGCATTTTTGTAAGAACACATTCCATCCTTGTGTGAAATACTGAAGTACAATCCCTTCACCTCCAAGGATGTATGAATGTTCTCCACACACTACAGGAGATTACGATATGGATTCACTGGAACCTAACTTTCAAGTTTGGTAGTTTGATCACTGACCTTGTGGAAAGGCTTGTCAATAGTGTTATAGACGAGACTGTTAACATTTTGTACCAAATCTATGCTTCCAATATTGATTCTCCAGTTGATTTGTTGGTCACCACTACGTCTGGATAGGAGATTTCAGCATAAAAACCACGGGATAAAACACCTAATTCCCATGCACAACAAATGTGTGGCTGCAACTTCTTGCCAACACCTTCCATTACAATTACTACTTGGCTACTCATAATTATTTGTTTATTATCTGAACAATGGAGGGAAAGCAGGGAAAACAAATCCCAAGCTTCATCTTCAGAGCATAGTGCATATTCCTAGAGTTTCTTGAAAGGCAGACCGAAGGTTGGTATTAGCCTTTCTGTTTGAAAAAGCTTGATGCACAATTAGGACAGGGCTAACCTGTAATTTCTGAAATTCAAAAAGCAGCAAACAAATAAGCAATCTTTCTGTCAATGCACTACTGTAGTCTGTGATTCCTAGTCCCATATGTCATCCTGTTCATAAAAGAGCTAAAAACTCTGCTTTTCAGGAGGAATTAAGACTAGAAGGCATATTGTATCAATTCAATTCAATGTCTGCAGAGCACTCCCTTCCCTGGTCATAAAGAACTTGGAAATGGAACAAAGTGGGGTTGTTTGGGTCCCGCTTTCATTTATTTTTTCCAGACTGGGGATGAGGATCCACTATTTGAGGTCTTGGAAAACGATTTTATGTGTTTCCCTTTCAAAGTAATTTTATGGCTGTAGTGTTGACATAGGCCTTTGTGCAAGGTGATGGTTCTCGCAGGAGGAAGTATAAAGTCTCTGCACCCGGCTCTCATCAGCCTTCCTGAAGTAGCAATCAGGGACAGACAAAAGGACTGGCCCTACCTGGAAACTTCCCCACTTCTAACAGAATCTGCTGACTCACCCTACTGTCCCTAAAATCCACCAAATGACAGTGCTCAGAAAAATGTAATCAACAGTCACTTGTTATAAAGAGTTCAGAAAATGTATATGATTAGCCCGGTCTCCATTCGCCCTCACTTCAGTGTCTGGATCTCTTCTCTCAAGCTTCAGGAATAAAGACAATACACTTCCACTGTCTGAGAAAGCTGTACCCACCTTCCATCTTGTGCCATGCTAAACCAGGGGTCATCTATAATGGATCCCACTGGGCCCAATATACATACTCACACTGTACAGTCTCACTCTCATGTAAGTGCCATACATACAGAAGGTACAGATGCAC
The DNA here is from genome assembly GCA_963921515.1 of Calotriton arnoldi. Taxonomy (NCBI): domain Eukaryota; kingdom Metazoa; phylum Chordata; class Amphibia; order Caudata; family Salamandridae; genus Calotriton; species Calotriton arnoldi. The sequence goes on from CAWUFW010000885.1 coordinate 3,069,281, forward strand.
TTGACATGCATACGGCATGTCACCACAAAGGTCAGAAGCAAAACCTTTAACGAGTGACCAGATTCTGGACTTTGGCATTAACTTTAACAGGCCTACTGGGATACCAGTTTCACATGCAGTTGGATCACTTAGGGCATGGATGCAGGACGTATACTATGCAAGGAACGTTCCCATCCCAACAATAACAAAAAGTGAAAACCTCCTAAAAACAACGACAAATGTTGCTGCAACAAATGTTGCTGAACTTGGCATCCACAAATGGTCAGTCAGGAAAACTCAGATTCTGGAGTTGGAAAGCTGTGAATGTTTAGATGCCACCCTCTATTTTCCATGTATGTAGGGAATAAAGGTGTGCCAGTATGCTTGAGTATGCCATATACATAGCTTCACTATTGGGTCTTCATTATACCTCTCTTACCTGTGTCAACAGTCTGCCTGTAATAACAGGAGATTGTGCGTAAAGTGTAACAGGAGATTTTGCGTAATGTGTAATTAAGATGGTTCAGGGGCACCTCACTTTACACTGCTTGGTTGATATCCCAAATATAAATAGTAGGATTGGGCCAGCGAGATCAGAGGTAAATATTCCTAGCCTTTAATCTGATCATAATAGTAGGATCAGATGGGCACCTGTTATTTTGTGAAAAGTACATGAATATGAATGTTTGATAGCATGAAAGTGCTCTTTGGGTTACAGGAATAGTGTAACTCTGTACTGAGCTAAGATATGCTCCTCTGTTTGTGCTCTAAGCATCTCTCCATACACAAAATGGGGCCTGTATCAAGCAAATCCCCAGAACTCATTGTGCCCTATATCACTTCAGGGGTCATACAAAGGAAGTCTATCCTCGTCCGAAGCCCATGTTGCTAATATTCCTACCTTTCCAATGCCCCAACCAGTTAATTATTGTGGGCTTTTCCACACCCTGGGAAATGAGCAATATTGGGAAAGTGTGCAGTTACACACAAACACTACTTCCCTGCATGTAGCTCCGGAATATGAGAAACCACTTTTTACCTGGCAATATTTCATAGGGAAACAATGCTAGCCTAATGCTCATCACTTCCAGACCTTTTCTTCCATTGTATAAATAGTCTAGTGTGTCCTTGTGATTAAATACATAAGTAGATTGTTGAATTGGAAGGCTACATTTGCCTTTGTATATTTAAGTGTTCTTTAAAGCCCAGAAGATACTTGTTAGGTCGAGCGTAAGTGTACCACCTCTAGTATACTTTAGTATACTTCTCTTGTGGGCTTAGAGCATACCCCTGCCTTTTATTTTGTTTGTTTCAGTGTCCTTTAAAAATCCTTGCTTGCTAGTGGTCAGTCCTGCCTCTTTGTCCCACCTTTTCTCTTCCGTTCCTCCCACAGAGCAGGAACTAAGTACTGTCTCATTCCGCTTATCTGTTCTTGGACGGACTATTTTTTTCTTGGTTTCCTGCTCTGTTACTGTTTGCCTGTGTTCAGCTTCAGCACCATAGCTGCTTACATTTAAGTATAGCATTCCCTCCTCCCACCTCCTCCTAATGCCACAGTTGTGTTATTGCTGCCTCCCATGGCGTGCCTCCCGCTCCGTTTCTTGTATTTGTTTTTTAGCCTTTTTGCACTTTTCGATGTCCACCGTCAGTTGGGCTATTTTTTGGTAGGATATTCGTTTGGTTTGGCCTTTGTTTTAAGGGAGATTGGGCTTGTTGAAGTATTGTTTGTAAGAAGGCATGAGGCTTTGCAACCCCCCCACTCCTCTTTGTGCTCCCATCCATCACTCTTCCCGCCATGTTACAAGAGCTGCAGGCTCGTAGAAGCCACCTTGTACCTGTTCTGAAGGGTGGACGACTGCTAGAACAGGGGACTGCTAAAACAAGTCTCATGGAGGAGTAAAAAGAAAGTTAAAGACAGAAATTATAAATAAAAAAAACTTATCTGAGATATCGGTGGACAGATAAGAATTCCATCACGGCAGGAAGAAAAAACAGAAAGTGGTCATTTATATTTCCTCCTTTCCTGCCTGCCTGATGGGAGTTTGGTGGCCATCTTAGGGGAATTACTTTTTGTTGGGCTACGTAATAGACTTCTGTTCCGCAGAAGGGCTTGCCTGGTAAGGAGTCAAAGGCACGGACAGGAAGATGGACAAGGAGGTAATGTATGTAACAGTGCATTGCTGTATTCAATTCTATACATAGCTGAGCCAACTCTCTCCTTCTTACCGCCCCAGTGTCTCTCGCCTCAATGAAAGGTGAATGTGAACAGAGGGACTGGTTATGTACGTAGCATGAGTTTGGTTTTTAGTACTTCCCTCCCACATGTGTTCTTCTTAGCACACTCAGTCTTCTGTCCGTGTGTGCTGCTCTGTCATTTCGAATCTGCGCCTCCCGACTTGATGAAGCTCTGCATATTTTGAAGCTCAGCCTTGAGTTAAGCTCCATCTTGAGTTAACTCTCCGGGTTGCTGTTTTAACTAGGCCCCATAATGTGTCCCTACAAGTCTGCTAACACCACCAGCTCTCACAGTGACCCGGCTGCGGAATGCTCTAAAATGCCCCAGCTACATTCTATAATTTCCCGATAAGTACACACGTGCCAAGGAAAAACTGGGTCTGCAGGGCCTTTTCAAACATGCCACAAGACGTGTTATGTGTGGCACATATGTCTGCAGAATACTGATTTAATATGTGCCGTTTTGAAGAGAGTGCACCAAATCACGCCTCCAACCAAATATCCGAGACTTTAAAGAAGAGAACTACACTATATATAATAAAAGCGCGCTCTGGGAAAATGTGCCCTTCCCCTCTTCATGGCAGGACGTCATCAGCAGCTGGTTAGCTGTATAGCGCTTAATGCCACCTTAAAATCCAAAAGAGGATGCTGTTGTGCCATCCTCAAACTGATTTGTTTCTGTTTCATAACACGTGCTGTACCTTTCTTATTAGTTAATAATTACTTTTGTGTTTATTTTCACATTCTTGAACATATATACAGTTTTAAATCAGCTATTATCAGATGTGCATGGAAAACAAGTACAAAGCCGTACTATATGATGCAAAACCAAAGGTGACATTCTGTACTCATGCCCACTGTTAAACGAATAACTCTTAAGATAGAGTGTTGTTTACACACATTCTTAATTAAACTGAGCTTAAGCGAATACGTGGCTGAGGAGAGGTTGTTAACGCAGAATTGTCTGACTTTTTTTGTAACCAGACAAGTTTGTGGTGCTCTGACTGAGGTTCCTGTTTCTGGTGTCAGCTAATTATTGGACAGGCCACAAGATCTTGGTTTCATTTGGGTGCAGACAGAAGAGGGCATGCAGCTGATGCTGGCTCGGACCAGCATGTATAACTTCCATTTTAGAATGGCTCATCTCTGAGCAGCCACATAAAAAAACAATACGAGTGTTTTGTCTAGACTTCTTTTTTCCAGACAGATGGAGGACAGTTGTCCGCATTAGCTAATGTTCACGGATCTTCTTTAATGTGTCACGACCTATTGGCTTTGCAAGCATCGTAATGCCCTGCCACGGCAGTAGTGTCAAAATATCACTGTGGCTATATCTCAATGCAAATTCTAGCGCTGTTTGCCAAAGCCTGTTTTTTTATTTTGCGGGTGGTGGGGAAACATTCTATTAACCAGAACCTTGCATAGATTCTCCTAGCTTATCCTACACTGAGGGTTATACATTTTCAATATTACAGGTTTGACCATGATTTAAGAAGATAACCTTCTTCAATTATTTCTTTCACGTCTTGCTGTATCCAGTGGTGTTTGTTGTGCTGCATAACAACCTGCTGATAGGACCTGTTAGCTTAAGATCGGGCAGTGCTAAATATTTCTTAACTTTCATGGGCATGCCTCTTTCACTTTCCTAGCTACTGTCTGCATGTAGTTGGTGCAACAAGCGGTGATAGTGGTTTGAAGCAAAATGGTAGCTCTGCATTTTGATAAATGTTCTGTTGAGTTTAGATTTCTCTGGTGTGTTGGGGCAATGATGATGTGGTGACATTCAAACTATGTAATCCAATTTTCGTCACTTGGTAATATTTTGATTTGTAGATTTATCTGGTCCCTAATTTCTTATTATAAAATTGCTAGGGCAAAACGTTATTCTTAGGAGCCGGCCACTGACACTTTTGAATGCTGGGGTTGACAAATGACCGGACTGCAAAGTCTTGTTTACACTTCATGGTTTCTGGTCATGGCATCTCACCTCTATAAAACGATGTGGCCTTGGGCATATGACTTTTTTTTCCATGTGCACTAATTTCTGTGCATAGCAGACTTTGGAGCACATATATCCCGTAGAGATTATATAGACTCTTGGATTTTAGTTAATATTGTGTAGGAACAGCCACCAATGCACACGCTATATGCAACTCTGCCTTACACAACCCCATGCCACTCCACACAACTGCACTCCACTCTACGCCATGCCACTCTACTCTACGCAATGCTATGCAACGCCACTCCACGCAATGCCACTCCCCTCCACGCAATACCACTCTGCTTTACCCAATGCTTCTCCACCCAACTACACTCCACTCCACTCAACACCACTCCACTTTACGCAGTGCCACTCAACGCAACTGCACACCACTCAATGCCACACAATGTCGCTATACGCCATGCCACTCTACGCAATGCCACTCCACACAACGCCTCGCCACTCTAAGCTACGCCTCGCCACTCTAAGCTACGCCACGCAATGCCAAGCTATGCAACGCCACTCAACGCAACGCCAATCCACTCAACTTTAGAACACTTCACTCCATGTCCCTTTAGACCAATAACTTTTAGCCATACTGAATAGCAGCCACACTAGTTTTTCACAACCACCAGCCAGTTTAATCTGTGGAGTCCAGAGTCTAAATTTAACTTGAGCAAGATTACGGATGCCTAGTGCTGCCTTTGTTGAACTGGATAGAATTGCCCCCGGTTAACCAGCTAACATTTGTAGGCTGTGCATTCAGATGCTTTGCGTGTACTATGCACGTTGACATCATTGCCCACGTCTGGCGCCCGCTGCAGTGTTTGTCACAGGTGAAGTACAAGGGGTGCAGCATAATTTCTTTTTTGTCCCAGAAAGTCCGTGCTGGTGTGGTCATCTGAGCCGAGGTGTCTCACTCAGACTCATCATTGTCAAAAGTGGCAAGTTTATGAGCTCTTTACAAAGTAACTTAGTTGACGACCTGTACGCATGTTCAGGGGTTGAAAGCACCACCTCAGCATCACTCAGCACCAGTGCAGCTCCACCTGAGCACCACCTCAACAGCACTCAGCACTAGCACAGCACCACTCTAGCACCCCCTGAGCACCACCGCAACAGCACCTCAGCATCAGTGCAACACCACCTCAGCACCACCGCAGCACCAACTCAGCATCAGTGCAGCACCAGTTCAGCACCAATCAGCATCACTTCAGCAGCACTACCTGAGCATCACTCAGCAACACCTGAGCACCACAACACCAGCACAGCACCACCTTAGCATCAATCAGACCCAGCACAGCACCAGCTCTATCCCTCTCTCTCAAGCACATACACACACACACACAATTTCTTGCTCTCTCTCTCTCTCTCTTATTTCTCTTTCTCTGGCACCCTTCGTCCTTCCTGTGGGTATCATTCTTTCTATTCTATTGCTCTGTTCTCATACTAACTCAGTCTTTCTTACTCACCTGTTTATTTCTTCCCCCTACACATACCCTCTTACCTCAGATTTTCATCCTCTATCTCTGGCCTCAACGCTTCTATATATATATTATTTTATACAGATTACAGACGCTATCCACACAGTTTCTAATGTGCCCCATTGCATAAGTGCAGTCTGGCCTTGGAATCTGGCATTTGTTGATTCCACCATAGTATCAGTCTGCTGCTCGTGTTGAAAATTCAGGTACTATTTCCCAACCTCCACCCTCCCATTGTTTATAACCCCACCATAAAAAAAAATGATAACAAACAAGCATTAGAACAGGCAGGAAGATGTTGCCAGCATTGCAAGGTCAAAAAAACTCCAGTATGTTAAGCAATACTCTGCAGTGCACCTCCCGATCTGTGGGTGCGTGCAGAAGTTATGGATAATGTGCTTCATGGCTAAACACTTATAAGGTCCTAAAGGCAAACACATAGATACAATACATTATCATTTACTTTGCCAATAGCCCTAACTCGCCCAAATGTGAGACCTATTGCATTACAAATGCTTGTTTTTATATGCTGCTTCTTTACTATTATACTGTATTATGCTATTCATTTATGGGTCTTAGCAGCAGCAGATGAGTCTGAAAATTAATACCTTAAGTTGAAAATGGGCTAAAGAGGCATAAGCCATCAAGCTGACACATCTCTCATAAGATAATCAAAAAGTAACGATGCTCGGAGTAGACTGCTAATACACAAATTCTTTGATTAACATTCTGAATCTTCCAGTATAATATTGCGCCAGCCACACCTGGGAAGAGCTACATAAAACAAATGGTTTCATATGCAGGTAATGAACAGGAAAGTAGGAAACGGCATGGAACTTAAAGCTAACCGCACAAGGAGGATAAACATGCACAGTACATGCAGGGTAAATTGTTTTTCAACACAATCACTCACATTTCACTGACTGTCAAATGTTTTTATTAGGATCGTGTTGATTCTGACTTTTGCATTGCTTACTATTATGTCACTCCCTTTCCAATGTTCTAAATTAAAATTAGATGTTCTGTGACCAATCTATGCTGAACGTACACATAAGACTTTAGGTGGCGCCTCATTTATTAGGTCGAGCGTAAGCGTACTGACCTCTTGTATACTTTAGTATACATATATCTCTGTGGGCCAAATGCCATTCCTTGATTCTCATTTGTTTGTTTCAATGTCCTTTAAAAATCATTGCTTACTAGTGGCCAGTCCTGCCTCTTTGTCCCTCCTTTTTCCTCCAAGGAGCAGGGACTTAGTACAATATCATCACGCTTTGCTCTGTTGATCTGCTCGTGGGGGGACTATTTTATCATGTTTTCAAACCTCGTGTTACACTGTGGCTGCTCAGACATGTATCTGCCTACATTTGCTAAAATTGTCGATTATCTCTACATCAAAGAAAGGCAAGTCAGGAGTCTCGAATTTCTCTACAGAATGGTGCCATTGGCATAAATATGCCACTGTACTGTGAACAGTGGATAAAAAAAGCAAGGATTTTGAAGTACCACAAAAGGCAGAGCTCTTCAAGTGTTCTGTGTCCTGAGGAGAACCCCTCAAGAAATTTAAGTGGGTTCGAAACGCGTCGACAGCTTTTACATTGGCCAAATAGGTGTTCAGTTTGATGTACATACCTCTCTTGCTCACAAATCACTTGCAGCTTATAAGTTAAAATCCTAACAAAGAAAAGTGAATTTATTACTGTCATCAAAGAACTGAATACACTGCAAAGTATAGATTAGAGCAGATATTAATGTTGCAAAAAGGGTAAAATCGGTTCTTTTTGCCAGCATTGCAAGGTCAAAAAAACTCCAGTATGTTAAGCAATACTCTGCAGTGCACCTCCCGATCTGTGCAACTATGGTGATCTGTGCAACTATGGTGTTCTGTTTTCAATTCTGAGTTTGTGCTTCTGGGGCCCAAGCACTCTGTAGCAATGCTGCCTACCAATATGCTCGACTTGTGACACCTACACCCTTTAGGCCTCTGTCTTATGTAACATTTCCTTTAAGCTAATTTATACATCTATGATTGATTGTCTCTGTGTAATTTGTGTGTGATGCAAAGTGCTTTGACACCCTACACTGGTATGAGTGGTGCTTTATAACTAATTAAATGCATCTGAACGTTAGTGGTTATGGAGCCTTAAAGGACACTGTTAAAGGGTGGTGGTGATGAAGGAATCCGCAACACTCAGCCTTACCTCAACATCACCTAAGCACCACCTCAGCATCAGCGCAGCACCACCTCAGCATCAGCGCAGCACCACCTCAGCATCTGCGCAGCACCACCTCCTCATCAGTGCACCACCAGTGCAGCACCAACTCAGCATCAGTGCAGCACCAACTCAGCATCAGCGCAGTCTCAGCTCAGCACCAGCGCAGCACCACCTTAACATCAGCACTGCACCATCTTAGCTTTAGCACAGCACTATCTTAGCATCAGTGCACTACCTCCAACGCAGCCCCACCTCAGCACCAACGCAGCACCACTTCAGCATCAGCGCACCACCACCTCAGCACAGCACCAACACAACATCACTCAGCACCACCTGAGCACCAGCTCAGCACCACCACCTCTGCATCGCTCAGACCCACCACAGCATCACTCAGCACCACCAAAGCATCAGCACAGCACCACCTCATTAGTGAGCCACCACCAGTGCAGCACCAATTCAACATCAGTGCACCACCACCTTAGCATCAGTGCAGCACCAGCGCAGCACCATCTTCGCATTAGCACAGCACCACCTGAACAGCACCGCCTCAGCATCAGCACAGCCCCATCTCAGCATCAGCATACCTCATCAGTGCAGCACCACCTGAGCACCTGTGCAGCAGCACCACCTCAGCATGACTCAGCACCACCTCAGCACCACATTAGCACAGCACCTGCTCCGCATCAGTGCACCACCACCAGCACATCACCACCTCAGCACCAAAGCAGCCCCACCTCAGCACCAATACCGCACCACTTCAACATCAGCGCAGCATCACCTCAGAACAGCACCAACTCAACATCCCTCAGCACCACCTGAGCACCAGTGCAACACCACCACCTTAGCATGAACCAGCACCTCAGCATCACCTCATCAGTGCACCACCAACTCAGCATCAGTGCAGCACCACCTTAGCACCAATGCAGCACAACATAAACATCAGCACAGTACCATTTCCGCATCAGTGCACCTCCACCAATGCAGCACCATGTCAGCATCAGCAGAGCATCACCTCATCACAGCACCAACTCAGCATCAATCAGCATCACCTCAGCACCAGAGCAGCCATAGCGTCACTCAGCACCACCTCCGCATCACTCAGCACCACCTATGCATCACTCAGCACCACCTCCGCATCACTCAGCACCACCTCCGCATCACTCAGCACCACCTCCACATCACTCAGCACCACCTCAGTAACACTCAGTATCACCTCCACACCAGCACACCACTACCTCAGCATCACTCAGCATCACCTGAGTATCACTCAGCACCACCTGAGTATCATTCAGCATCACCTGAGCATCACATCTGCACCAGCACACCACCACCTCAGCCCCACTTCAGCATTACTTAGCACCACCTCAGTGTGCCCTCGAAATCTGGCATCTGTTGATTCTCTCCTAGTGCCCGTCCGCTGCTGATGTAATTCAGGTACTATTTCTCAATCGCCACCCTCCTATTGTTTATGTCCCTTCATTCATAACAACAACAAAAGCTATAATAAACAAGCATTCCAACAGGCAGGAAGAGGTTCCCAGCATTGCAAGGACAAAAAAAACTTGAAGACATTTTTTGTTAATTCTTTTTTAATAGTCATTCAATTGTACATAATGTCTTCTTTAAACTCCACTACATATCAATCCACAACACAAAATATCATTCCACATACTTACACTCCATTACACACAGTCCCACTTCGCATAATTCCAATACACACAAAAAAACATAATTACTATCCACATAATACAACTACACATCATACCACTTAATTCCACTACACAAATCCACACCACACAGTTTCACACCACGCAATACCACAAATAACAAGTCCAATCCAACCCACATAATTGGTACACACCACATACATCCACTCCAATCCATAACACAATGGTAAGAGATATTTACATTTACAATGCCCATAGCTCCAACTCTTTCCTTTTTTTTAAACACACAGATCCGAAGCTTTTAGCTCCCACCTATTTGTTCTTTTAAGTCACCAAAACGCAAAGCTCTACACACAGTTCCATGCCACACAATTCAGTTCCACACATTTCCAGTCCACACAACATAATTTAACACCAAATCACATAATACAACTCAACAACACAGTTACACAACACACCACATACATCCAATCCACACCACACTGACACATCGTGCCGCAAAATCTAACAGCACAACACATAATTAAACTGAACTACTTACCGCTCCACAACACACAATCCCACTCCACATAATGCCACTACACTGAATGCCACATAATTTCTAACCATATATTTCTATAGCACACCATGCCACATAATGCCACTACACAAATCCACTCCACACCACACAATTCCACACCACACAATTCCACAACTAAATAATCCAATCTAACCTATATAGTTCCACTACACACCACATACATACACTCCATAACACATAAGAAAAAAACATTGCCATTTACAATGCCAATAGCTCCAACTCAAACAAATGCGAGACCGATTGCATTTCCAAGGCTTGTGAAAAGCTTCTAGTCCCCACAGGCTCCACAATGTCTTTACCCCATGGACTACATACACTAACCCAAATGGACCGTTCCCTGTCCCCACCACCTACAGCCTACTTGCAAACCTGTCACCTTCCCCAGGACCACAAACATGCTTAAAACTGGAAAGACCACCACATGACCTCCTCATCCCCGAGCACCCACAATGCACCTGCCTACAAAGCAGCACCTTAGCAGCCACGCAAAATAGCAAGGGAGAAATCATGGATCTCTTCTCCATCCAACACACACATGCTGCTTCTAATCATTAGTACACTCCCATGTAAATCTTCCACACCACCGCAACATAATAAACACACAAACTACCAATACTTTATGAACCTGATGAATCAAGATGCAATGATTTTGCCTCCTTCTCTAATACGATAAGCAAAATAAGACAGGAACTTTCCACTTCAAATTAGAAAGTTAAAGAGGAACTTTCCATTCCATCAAACATGTTCCGACACCCCATACACTAAAAAAAAAAACTCTGTTCCGACTTTGAGCATTGTCCCTCTCATCTCGAACATAGTCTTGGCAGTACTGAGCACTAATTCCTCTTCTTACTCTGATGATCCTTTTACACCTTTTCTAGCAAAAGATGTACTATTTCAACTTTGTTGGTTTCTCACTAACTCCTCATTCCAATATGGAGTCGTACCACCACACCTCACAACTGGACATACTAATACTTTATACCTTCAACATGATTACCCTATCTTTAGTCTTCCCTTTTTTGGCCAAGATCATCAAGAATGTGTGCCGTCACATATAAAACAACACATTAAAGAGAATTTCCTTATTCTAACATTTCAATCTGGTTTTAGGGTTAAACACAGCATTAAATCTGCGACACTGATATACTCTCTGCCTTTGATAAAGGTAGCCCGTTCTCATTTTATTTGAGCTTACAGCAGCTTTTAGCATTATTGAACATCAAATACTTCTAGACATTGGACTTACGCGGATGGGACTATGCTAAAATTGTTACATCCTACCTCTTTCACCACACTTAACAAATCTAGCCTACTTCTATGCTATATGGTGTTCCCCAGGAGTCAGTACTGGAAGCACTTATAGATCAGTTAAAATTTCTTGAGTACCTTTTCCTAAACACTCAGATGCCAAGTCCATCTTAAATTGGACATCCCTGAGCCTATTTTCTGAAAAATATTCACACCTGAATAGAACAGAAACATCTGAAATATAGTTTTCTCAAGAATAATTTTCTTTTACTCACTCCAAACTGCAACCGTGAAAACAATCTAGCGTTTTCTGACCTGCGAAGACAGCTTGCAGGCCTCCAAAGCAAGTCTCCTTTTAACTGTTCGAGTCACATTGGCAAAAATGGCACCAAAGCTTTACCTTTTTTAAAGTTATTTCAACATATTCAATTAGGCAATTTTTATATTTAATTTGTAACACTCATTTGTGAAGAAAATCGTTTTCTTTATAATTCTTTTCTATGGGATAGTGCACTGTCAAAATAAACTAATTCACAATTTCACTCAAGAGATAATGTCATCAGATGTAGCGCTATCGTATTTTTTTAAGCAAATTGCCTCTATTTGAGGGCAAGGTTATCTCTTTCCTTCTGTCCTGCAAATATTTAACTGAAAAATCAAGAGAAATCCATTACTTATTTCAAGATGGTCATCACCGTGAATTGGTGACTAACCAATAACTAATAAACGCCATTATTGTTCATGGTACAAAAAATTGCATACAATCCTGATCAGGTCCTTAGACACCAAATTCAAACAATGTTTATGCCTTACCCCTTCTTTGTAGTTTTCTATTTACATTACTCCTGATGCACTAGTTATCTGTATAAACAGATGAATCTATCTAAGTATCCATATGGTATTTATGTAGCATGAACCTACCAGGGGGCAGCACAGCATTGAACAGGGCAAAAAGCAAAGAATACAAAACATGAGCGTTATCAGAGTTCAAAGGAGGGGCCTTGCTAAGCTCTAAGATGGGAAGGAAACTTTATATGGCTTTGCAAAATAGTGTTCTTTGAAATCACAGACTTGAATGCATGTTGGGGCAGTCTTGATGCGTCCGGGGACACTGTTCCTGATCCTGCTTCAGATCCTCTGTGCGCAGACGGAGATGCCTGTTTTCTACTTTTTTACGTCTTCATCCACAATCTGGCAGTGTCATTGTTACAAGTGTATCGACACCCCTCAAAAACGGGAAGCTTGTCCACTTGCCAAGCACTAACCTTCCCTTTTCTTACATGTAAGACACCCCTCAGGTAGGCCCAAGGTACCCCTGTGGGCAGGGTGCAGTGTATGTGAAAGGTGTAACATGTACTGGTGTGGTGTACATGCCCTGATAGTGAAATACTGTGCATTTCGTTTTCACTGCTGAAAGGCTATCTCTCCAATAGGTTAACATGGGGGCTGCTTTGTAACACTTTTACAGATGTAGTTGGCCAAGGGGAGCTGATACAAAAGTGGAGTTTAGACGCTTGAACTCAGGATTTAAAAATACATCTTTTAGTAAAAATGATTTATAGATTGTGTGTTTGGAAATACCCCTTTTAGAAAGTGGGTATTTCCTTGTCTAACCATCCATGTGCCTCTGCCTGTTTTGTGCATTAGCTAGATTGACCGGGCTGAGGATGTGCATTCACACTAGACAGACACAAGGGGGGGAGGGGGGGTTGAGGTGTGCTCTGCCTTTCCTGGATGACTCATAGCCAGGCTGAATAGACCTGGCTGCATTTAGAGTAGTGGGTCGAAGTTGTCGCTTCCACCTGAATGGACTGTTGCTCTCTCGCACAAAGCCGTCTCCACCTCCTGTGCTGAACTTGCCATGAGCCAGGCTGAACTGGTTTATGTGTTCCAGAAGAACTTTGTTTGTACCAACTTCAAAGGAAAATGTGGTATAAATATTCGGGCCCTGAACCCAGAACTTTAGATCACTGCTGATCTAAGGAACCTGCCAGGAAGAAGAGCTGGAAGAGCTGTGAGGAGAGACAACTACTTTGCTGTGTGCTTTGCTGGGTTGGCCTGCAGTTGCTGCTTCTTTCTTGGACAGGGAAAGGAATGGACTGTGCTTTCTACATCCTACGTATCTCCAAGGGCTTGATGTAGACCTTGCCTCCTGTTAGAAGTCTCAGGGAAATCAAAGACTTCAACATCTTCTGGGTACCGGCTTCTGGAATTGAATGTTTCAGCTGCCACACAGGAGAAAAGGTATCCCGACGCCGTCAATGACACCGCTGTCGGCTCCGTGATCTGAAGGCACCGCAAAGGGCATGCCGCACCACAACCCTGGTATCACCTAGCAGCGGCCCGTGCAGGTAAGAGCGATGGGGCCGGGTGGGGGGGATTTCGACAAAAGACGAGGGAAAATTAATTATTTATTTAATTTTCCCTTGTGGTCATCTGTCGAATCCCCCCCCCAACCTGGCCCCACTGCTCTTACCTGCATGGACCGCTGCTGGTCTCACAGACGCCGCCGTCCGACGCTGCCACCAGGCCGCTGCTTGCACCGTGACCTGTGGTCAACGCACCGCCTTGCTTCACAACGCCACCCTGGTATCCCCGACGACGACGCAACGCTGTCACCGATGCCACTGCCTGCACCGTGACCTGTGGACCCTACTCGCGGAGAACCCGGAGCAGCGTCCCACTTTGCACTGCAGCCCTGGTCTCACTGCCACCGCCGCTCCAAGCTGACATCAACGCCGCTGCCTGCACCGTGGTTTGGGGGCACCGCTCGTAGATTAGTCGATGCACTGCCCCGTCCCACACCGCAGCCTTAGCCCACCGACGCCAGCGCACAGCGGCCTGTGGGCCCCGCACACTGTATTGCCCAGTCTCGCACCTCAGCCTAGGGTCTACCGACGACAGCGCTTCAGCAATGACGATGCCGCTGCCTGCACCGTGACCTGTCAGCACCCCAACTAGCAGCGCCCTCTTCGCACTGCAGCCCTGGTCTCACCGACGCCGCTGGACAACCGCCACCAAGCTGCTGCCTGCACCGCAACCTAAGGGCACTGCATGTTGCACCGCTCTGCTTCACACTGCAGCCCCAACGCATACTGACGCGGGAGCTCCTGACTTCAAACTCCTGGAGTTCAACCTGCAATACGTGTGACTTCAAGGGCCTGATGACTCCTGCACCAACTTACAGAACCGACGCCTACTGACGCTGCTCCTCCAGAGCTCATCGCAAGGTCAGCCCTGCATCTCCAAAGGTACTGTTTTACGGGTCTCCCCGACACCGTAGCCGCCCTGCGAGTGGCTGTCGGCCAGAACTGTCGGATTTGTTTGCTTACGATGCCGTGATAGCCCCGGATGGAGCTATCGACTTCAAGGAACTGTATATAAAATCTATTTTTGCTTTATTGGTATTGTGGATTACTGTATGTTGGATTTGTATTGGTTTGGTCTTGTTAAACACAGATAAATATTGGATATTTTTCTACAACTGGTGTGGTGTCCTTTTGTAGTGTTTTCGCTGTATTACTGCTGGTTATGTGCAAATGTTTTACACACTGCCTCTGGGATAAGCCTGACTGCTCGTGCCCAGCTACCAAAGGGGTGAGCAGGGGTTACTTTAGACGTGTAATCCCCTTATCCTGACTAGAGTGGTGGATTCTGCTTGGCTTAGGTGCCAACCAGAAAACCCATTTCGAACAGGTGCCAAGTGTGATGGCTTTGTAGATTATGCAACTGCTCTTGAAATTAATGTGGGAACCTTGAGTGGAGTCAATGAATGTCCTTACGGGTGGGGGGATGCAGTTACATTTCTTCAGGTCTTTGATGAAGAATGCTGCAGCATGAATAATGCCTTTTAGAAGGACCATTCTGGTGTCTGAGAGGCTAAGTGGTCTGAACCACCCTACAGATGTGAGGATAAAAGAGGGTTTGGACTGAAGTTCTGAAGCTGCTTTCATGATCGAGCAATTTCATTTTCTTTAGTAGGGCAAGCTGGGACCAGGTCGTTTTGGTCTCATTGGCAATGTATTTCTCAAGGGTGAGGTCGGGTTTGAGGGTGACTCCAAGTGAGTAGACATTGGGTGACAGTTGAGAACTTAATCCATCTAGGTTCATGTTGCTGAGGTAGGTTTGGACTGGTTATTGGCAATTCGGAGAAATTAGGCATTGGTAGGACTGAGTTTCAGTTAAGTGTTGGACATTCTGGTCTAGATGAGGGTGCAGATAGTGTTTGAGGCATTGAATGTCAGGAAGTGGAGGAGACTTTCATGTAACATTGTGTATCAACTGCATATTGCCGAATTTTGATGCTCAGTGAGAAGTCTTACAAGTGGCTAACTGACATTCAATGTTGACAGGATGGATCCCTGTGGAATTCTGCAGAGGATTGGGAGCTTCTAGAATCTAGAGATGCTCATGTGGATGAGCTAGTGGTAGTTGAGTAAGTAGGAAGAGAACCATAGGAGGATGTTGCCTGTGAATCCCCTTGAAGGTGTGAATGCTAAAGTGTGGATGAGGTCAGCATATCACACGTTGTTGAAAAAACTGATTGGACCAGATTTATTTGAAGGCAGAGGTCATCTTTATCGGTGGTCAGGAGGGAGCCATCTACAATTTGTAAGGTGGCTGCTACTGCGCTGTAGCGTGCATATTGGTAGTCGTACACTAAATGATTGCAGTTAACATGGTCTTGCAGTTGAGCATAGACTACTTTTTGATGATTTAGGGTAGATGAGTGAGGGCCGATAGTTTGGTAAGATACATTGACAATGGTGAGTTGAGCTGAGAGTATCTACGGTGAAGGTATCACATCATCTACATAAAAGGTGGCTTTGAAAATGTCGAGGATGTTGGCAAGGTAACAGCGAGAGGAGTTAAAAGATAGCCACTGTGGAATGCTGCACGGAAGGATTGGTGATAAGGGAAACAGGCTTGGTGTTGGTGATGTGCCATCAGATGTTCTGGATTTCTTTTTTTTAACCGAAGAAGGGGTTGATGGCCTTGTCGTTGTCTATGGAGTACTGGGTGGTAGCATCTAGTAGGGGTTTGCTGCCATGCTTGATTGTCTTGAAGAATGTTCTGCTTCTATTTGCAGCTTTATTGATGGCATGGGTGTGGTATTACACTTTGGCTGACATGATGATGTGCCTGTGTGTTGATGGACCTTAGCAGTATAAATTTATTGGAAGATCTGCTTTTCTTTCATTTTGTTTCTGCATTGTAAATGGTGCATTACTGTTGGTGAGATCACTGGAGCATCAGGACGATGAAGGTTTAGGTTACCAACTGGGTTGCATGTTTTTGTTGTTGAATGGATATTTAAATTGATTCTTTGTTACAGTTCAGGCAGCAGCCATCTTAGGTTATAAAACATTGAAAACCAGCTTAAAAAATATATAATTGTGAAATCTTACAAATATCTTGGAAAGAATGTAACAAGTCAAACATTTCTTTGGGACCTCTGTGTGCCAACCTATGAATTCTCTGCATTCACCAGAACTGTTTCCGTTAACATTTTTCTTTTTTTACCAAGGGCTGCCTCGACTGTGCATACAACAGTATCTAATATTTGGAACATAATTTAATTATTTGTAGCTCTATCTCTATTGAATGAAACGTTGCGCCATCAGTGATGAACAGTTTCTGATTCTTACATGCTTGTGCTTATATGGTTGTCTCGACATGTTCTTCCAGTAATATTTTCCATAAGGATATCTGATTATGTATATGTGTACTTATAAAGTACAATGTTGGAACAGCTAATTCTTTAATAGGGGTAAGTTTCCTGTTTAGCTATTTCAACAGTCTTAGTTCTGAAAAACATGTTCAACTAAATACAAGTTATATAATAATTTACTCCTAAACTTGACACATATTTGGGTTCTTTCATTATCAAAAACCACACCTCAAAGACCACAATTAAGCACTGGCTAGATTCCAGAATCTGCTATATTCCAACTTCATAATCTCAAAAATGTAATACATCTTCTCTCTGTATGTGACTTGTAATTTCACACTTCGAATGTGATTCAACCAGTTTCACTGGTCTTTCCAAAAACAAACTTACACTGTTAACAGCTGTCCTTTACATTTCAGCGAGCTTCTTCATCAACAAAAAAAAGTGATCATGTCCTAAACTTCACCACTCCCAGATATCACTCACAAGTACTGTTGTTCGTAATCTGCCGGAATTTCCGTCTGTGCATGCCTTTGCAAGACACTTTCTACAATATTTGCACAGACTTGTCCAAACACTGAAAGGGCACTATTTTTCCTTGTTGTCTGCTCTCAAGCTCTTTCTTTAAAAATCCTGAGCATCTATAGGTAGAGGACTATTTATCTCATCCGAATATAATCTACTTCTCTCACTCTCTACTTTCCCATAATGTTGATATCCACCTCCTTACGTTTTTAAGGCTTTCTAAAGCATTCTAAATCCCACTGCTATGACTGTTCTCGCTTATGATGCACTGTAGGTAGATCTGCTTGCCCTAGCATACAGCATTGCTACGTTTTACTTATGGTTACATTTTGACACATCTTTACATTCCAGATATGTTCTTGTTATTTCTCAAAAAAATCAAACAAATACAATTTACAGCTGTCTGTCTTATGATGCACTCTAAAGCTCCCTGAAACCCGACTGGTTCAAGTTCACACTATATATATATATATATATACACCAATTTTTAAATCAATAAAAAAAACAGTGGTTGCATTAAATTATTTTGTCATCAATTTCTCCTTAATGTCCCCTGCAAAAGGCGCTATGTTGACCCATTTTATGAAATACATTCTGAATTGGTTTCTTTGAAACTAAAATCAGATATAACCAAAAAACAAGCAGAAGTACTTTTTAAAAATGCACAATTGTGTAAAACAAATATTCAGGGTAGGAACCTCTAGTGACTACCTCTATTTAAAATTAATTCCTAGAACCGATCTTAATAAAATGAAATAATGAATGAATTTCAAAATTGCACTAGATAACTTATTCTCTATTAGAAGGCCTTAAGATATGAATATTTATATTCCCTTTGAATAGTTGTTTTGACCGAAAATAATCCGTACATGTTTCAGACGTATGCAATTTTACTCCAAAGTTTCCAAGTAACTGAGATCGAACCCAATATTCCCTTTATAGATAATTTTTCTAAACATCCTTTATTTCAACTGAATGGGTCAACAATCAACACCTGCAGTGTTCCTTTAGCGGTTAGTGTAACTCTATTTTTGGGAGACCCTCACTTGACTCCCACTCTTTATCTCCACCAGGAATAACATTGGCTATTGGGCTTTGCATTTCCTTCCTACCCCCTTGCAATCTCATACCATCGCCACACAAGCAGTCTTTAATGGCTGCATAATGAATCTACATGATAGAATCGGAATTTAAACAACATACCAAGGCTGCCTCTGAGTGCCACAGGCGTGAAAGAACAAAAGTCTGCAAAAATGCAACATAATGGATGAGAGTCAGCAGGAGGGTGATGAGTAGACCTGTGTGATGGTCATCAACAATTAAAATGTGTACCATGCATACAGTTTAATCATCATGTATGCCTTATGCCTCTGTGCTCAAAAGCCCGTCTTCCAGTTTACAGCGGTCTTCATCAAACTAATAGTTGTCACTAACCTCAGTAACGTCTTGCAGCCTTTGTTTCAGTTCATCATTTGACATTTCAGAATTTGTATCTGTGGAGAAGAGAGAAAAGGGGGTGGGCAAACATTAACTTAATCAAATTACAGCAAATTCTGGTAAAGAATTACCACAGTATGCCAAAACTATAGTTGTCTCATTTTCCAGAAAAGCAAGCAGAAGCAGGGGACATGGCTTCACATAAATCTTACCATTTCCACCAACAAATGTATAAGGGAAACCCTCTTCAGTAATATACTGGTTCTATGGGATACAAGGAAAACGTACAGCAAGCTAAAGGACAGCAGACCGCTTCCAGGGCAGTTTACAAGCTCATCTTGCCTTAAAAAAAACCTGAAGAAGCAAAAGATAAAATTCCTTTAGGCACATACATCATTTGTTAAATCTGAAAAATAATGCTCTATGGTAGTTTCAGAATCCAAAGTATACTGGAATATTGTATGTGCTTTTTTTTAATGCTTTGAAAATCCACAGCTGTTTAGTGAGATCACCAAATGTTCCTAATTCATCTGGGGTATCATGTTCTGTTGTGATTTGGTTATGTTACTTGTGGTCAAAAGGTTTGGAAACTAGGAGCTTTAGAGCGCCCTATCTGAAATGGCCTCAGGCAAGCCACCAGGACCGAATGGCTTCCCGTGTGAATTGCACAAAAAAGTACGAATCTCTACTGACAGCCCCCTATTTAGCTGCACTTAATGCCGCTGTAGATTAAGGATGCCTTCCACAAGATTGGCGCCATGCAGAGATAGTAGTTTTTTTAAAGCCGGGTCGACCCCCTGAACTCCACGCCTCATATCGCCCAATATCACTTCTCAATGTAGAGGCTAAACTCCTCGCCAAGGTGTAGTGTTCTGTCCACGCGCACTCTTGGCGCGCGGACACTCCATTGGTATTTGTCTCGCGCTGCCCGTTGGCGCGCGAGTCACACAACTCATGTCAGTTATATTATGACGGTTGTATTGTTCTTCGACAGTTGACCTGAACCAGCGCAGCGCTTGCATGCACCGCCACGTTTGTCTGTGGGATCTTCGTACTATGTGAATAAATTTAACTCACCTTCAGCTGCTGCTTCCTGTCGTTACTACATACTTTCGTGGCGACGAGCGAGGAGAGCGAAGATCTCACACAGGACCCACTTCGTCTAGAAAAAGGATTTGGAGTGTCACGTAAGGATCGGAGAATCTGCAAAGGACGACATAACCTGTGCGAGCCTATCAAGCCGTAGCAATATTCTTCGGCATTCGTGTGTGCTGACGTCGCATTTGGTTGCCGTCTGCCTGGCCAATCGCTGTCGTATACCTATTTCCAGCCTTCTGTGTATGCCCCGCCTGCCTGACAGTGTATCCTGCACCCGTAGGACGACGAAAAAGCAAGTGACGGAGGACTACACACGCCCACCCAGCTCCACAACGACTTCATCTTCACAGTGTAACTGACACCTTCACAGTAGGATAACATAAGAGACGTGCTTGCCGGCTGAAACCTCCGCATCCAGCCTTCTTTCTATTCTCCAACAGTGAGTGACAGGCACTTCCTTTCCTCTTCGCTTCACATTCGATGGAGGTGTATTTCACACTCTGCATCGGTTCAGGTACCACGCACTTGTTTTCATTTAAAAAAAAAAAAAAAAGAAAAACAGCGTGAGCATCTACACACGGTGACTCACACACCTCATTATTTTCTAGTAAATCTGCCAGTTTGGTGTGAGCACAGCAGCACGGTGACTCGCACACCTTAAATTTTACAACTCTTTTACTACTTATTACTACAACGTCACGGAGACACGCGCGCATCATTAACATAATATAGAGATGCTAAGCGTGCAGTGTGGAATTTCTCCATGAATATTTGTCATTTCGGTTCAAATCTTATAGTTGTGACTCAAGAATTACATTGAGTATTGTCTCCATTGCATTAAATATAATACTGTTCTACAAAGGACACACATACAGTGTAGATCGGAAAACTAAAACTTTGTCAGCTTCTATCGTTCCAGCAGTCTTTCTAGCCAAGTTTAGATCCACTCTTCAGTATGCAAGCAGTTCACCCACCACCACCATTTTTAGACGCAGCTGGTGAACCGCCAATTAAATGGCGACATTGGCTTGATGCCTTTGAAACTTATTTGGGTGCGATAGGAGCACACAGATTTAGACCTGAAAGGAAACAATTTCTACTACTGCACTCATTAGGATTCGAAGGTAGGTCAACTCTCAAACATCTGCCTGAGGTTGTGGGTGAACACAATGTAGAACTTGACGAATATCAGACCACCATCAGAAAATTAGCAAAGAGATACGATGTACAGCCTAGTATTGTGGTGTTAAGGCATACATTTTTCAAGCGAGTGCACAAAAGTGGTGAAGATGTAGATGCATACATTACAGCTCTTAGAAAAATGATAGCAGATTGTGAGTTTGAGAATTTTAGCGAGCAGTTAGTAAGAGATCAGTTCATAAGCCAATGTTCTGATAGGACAATAAGACAAAAGCTTCTCTCTCTTGAGAACCCCTCTCTAGAAGAATCCATCCAAATTGCAAAAAGTATAGAGATTTCTCAAGTTTCTATAAAGGAACTTGAAAACAAGACATTTGAGGTTGCTGCACCCGTACGCACTAATTTCAAAAAGAAAGAGAAACCTCCCAGAACAGTTTTTTCAGGAGGACTGACATATGCTTCAGGTGTGGTTACACAGCTAATTCCAGGAATGGCAAACCCTGTCCAGCCAAAAACGTAACCTGCAGATGTTGTGGCAAAATTGGACATTATGATAAAGTCTGTCAGAGTCAAAAAAAGGAGAATGTCAGAATTGGCCTTGTCAAAGAAACCAGTGACAGCGAAAATGAAGAAATCTTATCAGAAATAAAAGATATGGTTCTGGTAGTCACTGACAGTGAAATAAGGACAGGAGATCCATCCGAATACATTGACCCATACGCTAACATACTAGTGGGTGACAAGATGCTTCGTCTCCTAGTAGATTCAGGTGCACGCATCACCATGATTTCAGAGTCACTTTTTACTGCCAATTGGAGTAAAAGACAGTTGTATCCGGCTGATCGTGCTCCTGTGTCCTACGAGGGATGCAAGATCGATCTCTTAGGGTACTTTGAGGACATCATGGAATTTAAGGGAAGGCGTATTGCAGGAAAAATATATGTAGCCATACAGGGTTTGAACATCCTAGGGTGGTTTCATCAAGGTTTGTTTGACATGATGTTGTGTCCCGAAGCAAAAGAACAGGTGTTAGCCATCCGTGATTCCACCCATGTAGAAGATCTACTGAACAGGTTCCCCAAAGTCTTTTCGGTGGAGTTGGGTAAAATAAAAGAGTTCAAACACAGAATAAAAGTTAGAGAAGGTGTATTACCCACTAAACACAAACTCAGAAGTGTACCGTTCAGTATCAGAGAAGATCTCGAGAAAGAACTATTGTCTATGTGTAAAAGAGGAGTAATCGAACCAGTTGAATCCTCTGATTGGTCATCTCCCTTAGTCATTGCGCGTAAAAAGAACAACGAACTCAGAATATGCATTGACTTGCGCAGTCTTAACAAAGAAATTTGGATCGATTCCCACCCCCTTCCAAACATCTCAGAAATGTTGGCCATGGTAATGGGCGCTAACATCTTTTCAAAACTCGACCTAGCCTCAGCTTACCACCAGGTAGAACTCGACAAGGAATCACGCCACCTCACCGCCTTCAACTCACCCTCAGGCATGTATCAATTCTGTCGTATGCCGTTTGGACTCGCTTCGGCAGCATCAGTTTTTCAGCGGCTCATGTTAAATCTTCTCAAAGGAGTTAAGAACGTCGCCATCTTTCAAGATGATGTGTTAATTCATGGTACTGACCAGGCATCACACGATGAAACTCTTAATCAAGTACTGTTTCCAAGAATATGGTGTAGTTTTAAAATGCGAAAAATTTGAATTTTCTAAAGATTCCATTGAATACCTTGGTCACACCATCACTAGCGCAGGAGTAACCCCCAAACCCAGTCTGGTTCAAGCCATCCTAGACGCTTCACCACCCAAAGACAAAACAGGTGTGAAATCGCTTCTAGGATTGACAGAATTTTACTCTCGCTTTATTCCTGATTACGCAACTAAAGTACGCCCCATTTCTAACCTGCTTAAAAACCAAACTGCCTTTGTATGGGATGATGAGTGCAAACATTCATTTGAGTGGCTTAAGAACCAACTCACCACTGTCAAGGCGCTTAAACCATTCGATCACACGCTACAATGCACCTTGACTGTAGACGCAAGCTGTTACGGTCTCGGTGCTATCTTGACCCAGCAGGCAGGGAAACAAGAACACACCATTGGGTTTGCATCTAGGGTACTGAGAACCACCGAGTCACACTATTCTGTTATTGAAAAAGAACTCCCTGCGTGTTGGTGGGCCATCGAAAAGTTCAAATGTTACCTTTGGGGCAGAAATTTCACTCTGCAAACCGACCACAAACCTTTAGTGGCCATCTTAGGCAACTCCAGCCATCGCAACACGACACCACGCATAGCTCGCCTTGCATCCAAACTTCTCCAATTCAATTTTGAAGTCGTACACATTCCTGGTGGAAAGAACGTTCGTGCTGACGCTCTCTCACGATTGCCATCTGTGCAAGACAAGTCAGTAGACGAAGTTAAACCCAACAGCGAAGACGATCAAGAAGACTGTATAATTGCTAATGTTGAATTGCAACATGTTTGTGCTGTTAACGAATGTGATTGGTATGATGCTATGGGTAGTGATGATGTACTTAAGAGTTTAAAGAAATACATTACAGAAGGGTGGCCTAAAGAGAAGAGTTTAAATGTTGATGTTCAACCGTATGTAAAGATCAGTGAAGAATTATCTGTTGAAGATGATCTCATATTCAGGTTAGATAAAATTGTTCCACCTTTCAACCTGAGAAAAACTCTCCTCACCAATGCACATGAGGGTCATCTGGGTGCCACGCTCACCAAACGTAGAGTAAGAGAATACTTCTGGTGGCCACAGATGGACAGAGATATTGACGCACTTGTCCAAGAATGCACCATGTGTGCAAGTAGTGACAAAACTCTCCGGACAGACAACCTGCCTCTCACCCCCATTCCCCTCCCAGACAATCCCTGGGAGAAAGTTGGTATTGATGTCATGGGTCCATTCCACACCCTACCACAGCAGACACAGTACGCTATAGTGCTGGTCGATTATTATTCTAAATGGCCAGAAGTCAAATTCGCATCCAAAGTCGACTCCAAAGAGATTCTCGACTTCATGAAAGAGGTTTTCATGCGGGAGGGTTTTCCTAAAACTGTTGTATCCGACAATGGTGTACAGTTCATTTCTGGTGAAGTTGAAGACTTCTTTAAAGAATCTTCCATCACCCACACCAAAAGCTCACTCTATCACCCCCAAACTAATGGGCTAGTAGAGAGACTTAACAGAGTCATTTGGGACTGTATACAGTGGGCTAATAATCACAACAAAGACATACCCAGTGCTGTCAGGACCATGTTGTGGTTCTACAGAACCACCCCCCACTCGTCCACGGGCGTGTCCCCCTTTGAACTACTTAAAGGGAGAAAGGCCAGCACAGATTTCAGACCAGCGTGGATGTCCAAATGGTTCAAATCTAGAACTCCTCCCCTTGAGCTTGACAACATGGTTAGAAGAAAAGTCTGTGATGTACAAACCAAACAAAAAACATACTTTGACACCAGGAAACATGTTGCTAAACGGAAATTTGTTGTGGGTGACATGGTGAGAATAAAGAAACAAGGTTTTGTCAGGAAAGGTGACTCCAAGTTCGGCGAGCCAGTCCGCATTGACAAAATCTGTGGCAGTGCCGTTCGCATTAATGAGTGGAATTGTGGAACATGAACAAGATAGAGAAAGTTAATGATCTGTGTGATAAGAGGTCCGCTCAAAGTTCTGATACGGTCCAAATGCATTCGTCTGTTCAGAATCGCAAAGTTTGTGATGTTGCTAACGACCCTCTTGTCTTCCCCAGGAGGAGTTCCAGGGACATCAGAGTCCCCTTAAGATTCAGATAATTCTCTCTTTCCCCCCTTCCTCCCTCTTTCTCCCTCCCCCCTTGCTGTGTCTTCATTTCCTTCTTCAAGGGAAAGAGATATGTAGTGTTCTGTCCACGCGCACTCTTGGCGGCGGACACTCCATTGGTATTTGTCTCGCGCTGCCCGTTGGCGCGCGAGTCACGCAACTCATGTCAGTTATATTATGACGGTTGTATTGTTCTTCGACAGTTGACCTCAACCAGCGCGGCGCTTGCATGCACCGCCTCGTTTGTCTGTGGGATCTTCGTACTATGTGAATAAATTTAACTCACCTTCAGCTGCTGCTTCCTGTCGTTACTACACAAGGTAATCGCCAACCGTATTGTACCATATATTGCGGACCTGGTTCACCCCTCCCAAGCTGGTTTTATGCCAGGCCACGCTACACAACACAATATTCGTCGTGCCCATAACGCCATCGCGACAGTAGACCGCCTTGAAGGACCGGCGGCGCTCCTCCTGGCAGACATTGAAAGGCCTTCGATTCACTTAGCTGGACTTACCTTTTCGCACTGCCGACTGAACATTGGTCCCCGCCTCCTTACCTATATCCACTTCTTATACACTGACATTACCGCTTCCGTCCACGTGGCAGATTCGACCTCGCAGACCTTCTCCATCGGCCGAGGTACCCGTCAGGGTTGCCTCCTCTCTCCTTCCCTTTTTGTTCTGGCTGTGGAGCCGCTTGCAGCTTGGGTGAGGACAAACGCACAGGTCCGTGGCTTTGAATGGTCAAGAGAAGTCTCGGATCACATAGTGCTATATGCGGACGATGTCCTGATCTTCCTTACACAACCTAATATATCAGGTTCAAGACTACTTAGGATAATGCAGATTTTTGGTGAGACCTCTGGGCTATATATGAACGCTCGTAAATCCTTCTTATGGCGACTGCGGGGCAGATGCCAACTGGGCGAATGGGCACTTGAGGTGATGGTGGTCCCGGACGGGTTTAAATACCTGGGGGTGTTTCTGTCGGCCTCCCAGCCCGCTTCATGGGAAAAGAATTTAGCCCGTTTATGGATACAGATCAAGGAGCAGGTGCGCTCTTGGTCACACTTACCACTTTCCCTGTTTGGCAGATCTGCCATATTCAAGATGGTCTCCCTGCCTCGCCTTCTCTATCAACGTCAAATGCACCCCTATCCAATACAGCCTGTTTGGTTTCGACAACTGAAAGCAATTCTTAGCCACTTTCTCTAGGGTGGGAGCTCGTCTCGGGTGGCCCTGAAAACATGTTTTCAATCTACATATTGTGGTGGTATGGCGACTCCTGACGTCCAGGCATATCATGCTGCCTCACACCTTCTTATCCTGAACGACAGGTGGTACGGGGACAGACGGGATCCCGCGTATGCAGTCGAACGCTGGTTGATGGACACTATGTCACTACACATGATCCTATATTCGGGTCCGACGCTCAAAATATTTCCACCAGCAACTAAGATGGTGTTTGTGACTTGGAGGCAATGTCTGCGTCGAATTGGGTGGTGGGGCAGACTGACGAGGGAGGCTCTCCTCTGGCACAATGGCCTTCTACCTCAGCTATCAATGCTATCTGGTTTTGGGGGCTGGGAGGCCATTGGCATATCTGTGGTGGGAGATGTTCTTCATGGTCAGACTCTAAAATCTTTCCAGGAGTTACAAAAAGAATATGATATGCCCCGCTCGCAGTTTTATAAATACCTCCAATTCCGCAATGCCTTCTCCCCATACTTTACACATCAAGAAGCTATACCCAAATTTAATCCTATTGAGGCAAAAGTTTTTATGGGGGAACTGGGCGATCACAAGATCACCAAGATATACCGAACACTCGTGACTAATAGCCCCACCACACTTGACACAACATGAGATGCCTGGCAAAAAGACTTAGGCCCCCTAGATGACGATGACTGGGCCGAGGCGCTGGAGTCCCTGCGTGGTGCGGCTATCACAGCACGCCTACGACTCATACAATTCAAATACCTTCATAGGGTCTATTTCACTAGACACAGGCTCTGGAGGGCCGGACAAGTTGACTCTCCTCTCTGCTTGCGCTGTAAAATCGCAGATGGCACTCTCATACACACAGTGTGGCAATGTACAGCACTCTCGCAGTTCTGGCAGAGGTGATCACGTGCCTTTCAGAAGTATTGGGGTGGAATATCCCATATTCACCACGACTGGTCATGCTCCACATCACCGACGGTATCGGGGGCAACATATACAAGCGCCATCTATTACTCCTTGGCCTTACACTGGCGAAACGTGATATCGCTAGGGCATGGAAAAACACGCCCCAACCACTAGTTGGGGTGTGGAAGAAGGGACTGGATTTCTGCATGGGGCTAGAAATACCAGTATTCAAGGCGAGAGGGGTGCCCCCAGAAGCACCCCAAGATTTGGAGGAGGTGGGCAGAATATCGGGGATTATATCTAGAGCCCATTCCGGATATATCAACAAGTGGGGAATTGGTGCGACGATAAGATGATGAGAGACAAACTCGGTTGTAACTATATAGCCATTAGATCTGGGTGGCTGAGAATTACATGCATTAGATTTCATATTAGATGTATGGCATTGCTGTTTACTGTTAGGACAATGGTTTTGGCATTATTAGATTCTAAACTGTTTTATTTTGATATTGCAAATGTTGACATCAATACTGCTACTATGTATACTGTATTACTGAAAACCCTGAACGTACCAGGGCTGCTACGGCTGTTGACAATAAAATTTGTTGTGAAAAAAAAAAAAAGTTTGGAAACTTGAGCTGAAAAATTAATTGTATGGCCCGGATTTACAAAGTGTTGGTGGGGAGCATAGCCTGAAGCCAACCAAGATAGCTGCTTCTTAGGGAAGCACTGTTGTGCCATGACATATCCCCCACAAATCCTGTACAAACCACTGTCCACACCGACCAGCAAGTTATTGGTAGTAGTAACAGTTGGGCATTGTTCATGGTGCAAGCCAAGCAGAGAGACCTGAGAAGAGTCAGAGTGGACCGGTGAGGATTTCCCCATCCCCTCCTACCATCCCTGAGGTGAGGCATGCTCTCTGTCTGCACTCAGCGGGTGTGAGCACTTGTGAACTGTGTTAGAGACTATGAAAGCAGATGTGGCCAGACAAAAAGGAGCAGCAGCCATTTGAGAAGATCTGTAGAAAGAGCGGCTGGCAGCGCGTGAGTGAGTGAGTGATGTGGGAACTGAGAGCTTGTATCGGTATCAGGCTGGTAGTGGAAATGGGCTAGAGTCTGCAGTTCCTCAGTGTAATCTACAAGTGACAGCAGCCTAGAGAACTTTCGTGTGAAAAGGCTCACAGAAATAAGAGAGTGCTGCTGAACTGCACTAGTAAAGGTGCAAGATATAGCCATTGTAATCGGCATTTACACAGGCACCCAGCAGAGTTAAATACAAGGGAATCCTTGAATCTAAACATTCACCAAATGCACACAGAAAGCAAGTTAAAAAATATTGGGCATCTGAGTACTCAACTGTGGTTTGGTTTTAGAGAAATGGCTGAAAATTGTCATTCTGGGGAAAACTGAAAGACCCTGTGAAGACTGGTTAGAGACATGGTATCAACCAGAAATGACTGTTCTCCATATGCAGGTGGCAGTGAGCACCTGCGTCACTACCGTGTGTTGGGGCACTGAAAGGAAGACGAGGACGCGGCAGCAGAAAGGTAGGTGTGTAGTTTATTACGTCCAGCAACCTCCAGATCCTGGCAGCAACTGCCGCCCAAGCCCTAACACTCTAGAATGGAACCATAGGAGCAGCGCGAGCTGACCACAAGAGTTCCCAACACACCCCCCTTCCTTCACAAATATCACAAAAGAAAAAACAAAAAAACATAAGCATAACAATAAATAAAGGGAATTACATTAATACATTTCATAATCAGCAAATCAACTAGGAACTGCTTTACACCAGGTAGACGCATTTTCTTGATACGACAGGTAGTGCTAGGCAGACTCCCTGCCATGAACATTTGTTGACATAACATAGTCATGAAACTTAACAGGAACAGATTTCAACCTAGATGACACAGTCTTGGACACGTCCTGATCTTGAGCAATGACTTCCTTGTCCATAACAGCACAAGGTGTAACATTAGAAGGAAAGTGAACCCCAAATCTCCGGTTGACATAGCCGAGCATCGACTCAGGCACCTTGGAGATAGTACATTTGTTCCACACTTTACCATTCTCCAACACCACTACACGATCCTTCACTTCAGACACTCTTTTAGGAGCTGAAAAACGTGACTCTCCCTTGCGAAGAAACCCGGTTTTCTGATCCTCACCCAATCCCCTGTCTTGACACACAAAGCACGATTACCATCACCCTTGGTGCTATACTTTGCTTGGACAGCCGCCCTGACATCAGTTACTTTAGAAAGCTTTTCCAAATCAACCACTCTTCTGGACATCCATTCCTTGTTTAACTTGGATCCAGCTATTCTTCCCCTCAACAAGGTAAACGGGGCAATACCAGTACTAACATGCGGGGTAGTTCTTACAGCCCACAACATATCAGTCACCGCCTCCCGCCACTGTAACCCATTTATTAATGCTAACTGTAAGTGTTCCTTTACAACACGATTGAAACGCTCGACAAGGCCATTGCTGCGGGGGTGATAGAGGGACGTGAGAGTGTGTTTGACACCAATTTCCTTTAGAAAAGTTTCCATTTCATTAGAAACCAGTTGGGTCCCATTGTCTGACACTAATTCCTCAGGGAAGCCTTCTCTGAGGAAAACGTCTTGCAAAAACTTGATAACTGACAGAGAGCAGACATTCTCCACAAACCTTACTTCGGGCCACTTTGACATGTAATCGATCAAAACCAGGGCGTATTTAGGAGAACTCCCAATTAGCCCAAAAGGTCCCGCAATATCAAAAGCCAATTTTGTCCACGGAGTATTTTTTACAACAATAGGTTCCACAGGTGAGGGATGTGTTTCCTGAGATTTATCACTTGTGACACAAGTACAACAATCCCTAACAAAGTGTTCAGCATCCTTGTCCAGAGCAGGCCACCAAAAATCTTGTCTGATCCTACGCTTCATTGCCCGTATACCAGGATGACCCTCATGAGCCAAATTTAAAATTCTTCTCCGTAAAGACAAGGGAACAACCAATAACCCACCACGTCTTAACGCACCATTGACCACAGACAACTCGTCTTTCACCATTTTATACGGAGTCAGCACAGAAGGACAATCCTTATCACTGGGCCACACACTGGTTATAAGATCCATGACCTTGACCATATCAGTGTCTTCAGACACACACTCCAACCATTCCCGTTCTGACAAAGCTCCACTCATAGTATCCTCCAGTGAGCACACTTCACACACCATCTCCAAATCATCATCATCCTCAGCCTCAAGCCCATTACTAGAGAGTGGTAATCTAGACAAACAATCAGCCACAAGATTCTTAGCTCCTGCCACATACTCCAAGCGATATTGGAATTCCTGCAACCTATACTGCCATTTAGAAATGCGCGGTGTAGCTCTCCCACCACCCTTAGTAGTAAATAAATCAACTAGAGGTTTATGGTCAGTTCTAAGAATAAACTTGTTTCCCCATAAGAAGTTCCTAAAATGCTGAACACCCCACCACAATCCCAAAGCCTCTTTTTCAATCGTTGAGTAAGTGCCCTCTGCACCTCTCAAGGTCCTAGAAGCAAACGCTATTGTTTCCTCTCGACCATCACTCCTTCTTTGAAGTAATACTGCACCCAATCCCACATTGCTGGCATCAGTGGATACAATGCATAAGTCATTTATGTCAAAAAGCTTAAGGGGACTAGCATGCACGATTTCATGTTTGATAGACTCAAAATTTTTGTCACAATCAGCATCCCATACAAATTTGACATTTTTCTTCAGTAAATTGCGCATGGCAGCAGTTTTTGTGGAAAAGTTGTTAACAAACTTGGAATAATATTCCACCAAACCTAAAAAGGAACGAAGTTGATCTCTGCTTATAGGTACAGGCGCATTTTGGACAGCTTCAATTATTTTTAATTTGGGTTCAATTCCATTGAAAGAGATATGGTGACCAAGATAATCAACACCTTCCTGAAAAAATTTGCACTTGTCTGCCCGTAATGTTAACCCACTAGATCTAATTATGGACAATACCTGTCTCACTCTTTCGTCATGCTCAATCACGGATTTTCCATAGATGAGGATATCGTCCTGGAAAAATGCAACTCCTTTTATGTCCTTAAATAACTTAGTCATCAGTCTTTGGAAAACAGCCGAAGCTGAGGCAAGACCAAAAGGCATGCGAATATAACGATAAGCACCATCAGGAGTGACAAAAGATGTCAGATGTCTGGACTCATTACACAATTCTATCTGATGATATGCTGAGGAGATATCTAGTGAGGAGAAAAATTTAGCACCCTTCAATGTGGACAACATCTCGTTTATGTTAGGTAACGGTTGGCGATCAATCCAAATATTCGCATTCAGGTCCCTCAAGTCAACACACATGCGAAGAGTTTTGTCTGCCTTACGTGCTAAAACTATGGGGGCCAACCACTCTGAACCTTCGATTGGTTCGATGACCCCAGCACTACATAGCCGTTCCAACTCACATTTAAGCTCGTTACGCAAACTCAAGGGTACCTTCCGTACTTTGTGGGCCACAGCCTTTGCACCGTCCTTTAATACAATGCGATGCTGGAATCCTTTGAGTTTGCCAAGCTCTGTACTAAAAACCTCAGGAAAAATTTGTGCCCACTTGTTGCACGAAACTTGAGAAATTTCGACCTTAGATAGGACACTTGAGGAACCCGACTCATGATGGCATAATGAACTACGGGACACTACCATATCAGGATGGTTGGGGTCCAAGATGATGTCAAGGGCACCTTGCTCATCCCACCCCAACAAATTGGCACCTTCCTTCACTACAAATACAGTGGCACTGGCTTGGTTGGTGTCAAAACCCAAATTTGCAGCAAATTTCCCCATGACATCCACTCTTTTGCCCCCATACGCAAAAATCTTGATACTTGACTGTTCCAATGGTACATCGGCCAATGTACCAAAATCATTTGCATTAATGAGGGTAAACGGTGAACCAGAATCAGCAAGAAACCCAAGAGAGATGCCATTGACTAGAATCTTACAAGAAGGAGATTTCCTTTTCTCTGATCCTCTCAATGAAGATAATTCTACCACCCCTTCAGATGTCGATGCAGAAGATGATAACATCAGCAACTCATAAACTTCCTCACCAGAGTCAACTGTATCTTCTTCGATGGTCTTAACCATGCGAGTCTGATCCTTTTTTGGAATAACAGCTTTACACATTCTAGAGTAATGACCCTTTTTTCCACACTTGTAACATGTTTGGTTGATAGCAAAACAAAACTTAGCATTGCCTAAATGTGATTTGCTCCCACAACGAAAACACATGATCTCATTACCTTTACTTTTAAAAACAGGAGCATTGGTACTTTGTTCAGGTTTGCCTCTGGAAAGGAAAGTGGTGGACGGGTTAAGTGATAAACTCTTAGATTTGGAGACAGGTTTCGTATTAAGAACCTTCACCTCATTAGAAGAGGCACTATTATTCATTTCTTTCATACACAACAAAGAATGCTCAACACTCCTGGCTAAAGTAAGCGCAGTTTCTAAATCTGGATCATCAGAAGACAGAAGTTTTTCCTGAATTTTCTTGTTGGATGTTTTTTCGATTAACTGATCGCGTATGATCTCATCTCTAAATTCCCTATAGTTGCAATTTACAGCCAACATTCTAAGAGCAGCCACAAAATCATCAATTGACTCTCCTGGAATCTGAGCACGTTGTAAAAATCTATGCCGTTCAAGAACTATGTTCTTCTTGGGGCTGAATCTCTTGTCAAGCGTTTTAATTACAGAAGCGTAGTCATCAACGATGATTGAATCTCCACTGTCACCACTTACCAGCGTACTGACTGTCTCAAGACGTAAGGTTTTTAAAACGTTCCTGCCCTCAGCACCTAAATTGTAAACTAACAGGGACTTCTTCTTCTTTGAAGTGAAAGTCTCCCCGTCAATAGCTTCAAGGTATGCTTCAAAGGTGTCTTTCCACTGCTCCCATTGAACAGGAGGTGAACCAGCCGATTGTAAAAATGGTGGAGGGGCAGATATGTGATCCATGGCCGAATGTGGGTGAGTTGCTGCCACAATCAATCCAATACACAAAGTACACACCAGGAACGAACTCCAGAGCACGCAAAAATGTACTTGTGAATTTGAAATGCCAATAAAACAATCAAAGTTTGCAAAGTACACACAAATTTAAAAAGAAAGCTCTGTAACCATGCACAAAGGAAACAGAACCCAAGTAAAGTGTGCGCATCACCGGACGCGCTGTATGGCAAAATCAAAAGTGCGAGGCAACAATGTAGCAATACATAGTACTGTGACCTGCAAATTGCCTAAATCATTTAAATTCAGCAAAGTCAGGAGATGTACAAAATATGCATGTGTAATAGCGCTGTGCGGTACGAATTAGGAGTATTGGCAAAATGTACAAATTCACGGTACCGTGAGAATGGTGTGCGCATCACCGGATGCGCTGCCCAGGATTTTAAAATACTGAAATTCAAAGGAATCTTAACGCAGAATAGGCTGCAGCTGCTTCATGAATGACAGCCTGATTCCACAATGGCTGGTGCAATAGAAGATGCGTGAAGATCCTCAGGGATGTCTTCACAACAGCCTGACCTGAAAATGGCCGCCGCACGTAGGCGCCATGACGTCACCGTTGTGGTGCGCGCACGGGTCGCTGAGCAACAGGACCGCGCGCACCAAGGCAAGCTCGAACGCCAGGAATCCCAAAATTAGCCCCCGATTCCTCACTTCACCAACCTGGGAGGAAAGACGGGTGGTTTCACAACCTCTGGCGCTGGGGGAAGGAAGAGAACGCACACGTCTCTAGGGACAAAGTCACGAAGCTACCCGCAGCATGACACAGCTGACGAGTTCTTCGGTGCGTCTTCACACGTGGAGCTGGAGGTGCCGGTTCCCACTCGTCGCCACTGAAAGGAAGACGAGGACGCGGCAGCAGAAAGGTAGGTGTGTAGTTTATTACGTCCAGCAACCTCCAGATCCTGGCAGCAACTGCCGCCCAAGCCCTAACACTCTAGAATGGAACCATAGGAGCAACGCGAGCTGACCACAAGAGTTCCCAACAGGCACACTGTTAGAAGCTGAATCAGGACAGGTTGAAATTGTCCAGGTGGGATCAAGGAACCAACTATGGGCTGAGAGAGAAAGGCAAAACTGAACTAACAGCATAAAATAGATATATATGCATTTATTTCAAATAAACAACTGAAATGAAGAAAGGACATGCAGTCTGAAATAGCAGGTGGGACGTTGATGACGACAGAACACATATGAAAGGCGGTTCTGCTTGCAAACAGGTACTGGACAAGAAAACTGACAAAGTAAACATTGAGATTAACCTAAGGAGAGATGACATTAGGTAGATAATTTACTGAGTGGAGTAAACTGAACGGAATTTTGCTTGATTTTTCAATGGAATTGAAACTGCTGAGAGCATTAATGGGAGTACTACAGACTGAAACCAGATCAAAAGGTTGGCTGGGATCCCCGAGCGAGTAGAGGGACTATTATTCCACACATCTTAAATGATGGACACTACTTTTTTTTGTTGAGTTTTATGTTCATTAGACTCTTTAAAGAAGCTCACAACTTTATTACCTAGTCTCCTAGGAAGAGGGACCTAGTACTGAGCTATTTGTGGAGCAATTGATAGTGAAACACATTAATTCAAAAGGGCTGTATTGTTTCTTATCGGTAGCAAGGGCACATAGAGCACTGGATTCCCTGCCACCGAGGGCTATCATCACGCCGCTTTTCAGTTATTGCGATTGTGAAAGGATTCTGCCTCCATGAGTATGCTGTTTTCAGACTTCACACTAGCAGTACAATCTCAATTCAATCTCAATGCAATCGCCACGCAAAGCAAATGAACTACTAAAACAACTGGATGAGCCAAAGATTACAAGTAGTAGTTGCTTAATAGATTGTGAACAGACCACTCACACTAATGCAGGATAGAAGATATGAACTTTACAGGGATAAGTAGCAAGGCCCATTAAGGTTTGGCAATATGATTATTCAAGATGCATGAGGCTAGGTGAAGCCGTTTTTAGGTCTCGCCTACGCAGCGCGCATGCGCTGCGTAGGCAAAAAGACCTTTTGCAATCGATTCGGCTTTTCAGCCAAAAACGTGCACGCGTTCCATTGCCTTCAATGGCAACGCGTGCACGTTTGGCGATTCACTTGCGGGAGCGAGCAGCTGGCGCCATATGGTAGCAATTATCGCTCCTGGCGCCGCTCGCTCCCGCAAGGGAATCGCACTCCCCCCACCCCTCCCACTTCTTTAACCCGGGTCCCGGAGTACTGTTTCACTTTCGCGGCCGCACTTGTGTTTCAGTGCTTGTTTTTGAAGGCACGGGAAGATTAAGTGATTTACCCATCACATGATGTTACTTAAATGTTGCCACACAAAAAATACATATCCCTGAAAGCAGAGTGCCTTTGGCTATCTAAAAACAGCAGGAATAGTGTACGGTGCTGCACAGAACATTGGACCTGCGTATGATCACAGCACATAGCGAATGAAGAGAACTTATTACGCAGGTGATTTAGCAACATTTCATTCTTTTGTTATCCTTCTAAAGTGCTATTATCTCTGCTGAAGAAACAATTCGCTTGAATGAGGGATGGATGTTGATCAAATGTATTGAGCCAGTCACAAATAAACATGGAAGCAACAATGCAACTTTGAGCAGCTGCGCAATGGGCGGTGAAGGTTAGCCGCTGCTATCACAGGCTCATACAAAGTGGCGCGAATTGTTTTAACATTCAAATGTATCACAACCTTACCAAATACTTTCACTCGCAAGCAGCATTGTGGAACTTACGTGCACAGCCTCAACTAAAGTGCACGCTTCAACTTTGAAATATTAAGACAATTAAGTTCCCAAAGCGACACCGCGAAATCATGTTGCTTTAATTTCTAGGAGTTTGTTTCGAGGAAACACTGATGTTAACCTCACAATCTGGGGAGAGAAACCCGAGCGTGCACTTTACTTACCGCCCCAAGAACAACAGTTTTCCTCTTTTTCTTCGCTTCCAACTCTAACCATCGGCAATCAGAGATATAATTAGGAAAGCTAGGTTTGTTGTGATGGACAGGCCAGGGCGCCGCGTTGGGAGTGTCTGTCTGACTGCACCTCCCGTTAAACTCCTGCGATTGGTTGTAACGAGCAGCACGGCCATCCAATACTGAAGAAAACAACCCCCGCTGCACCGGAAGAGGTAGCAGAACTGCCCCGGAAAACATTGCTCAGCCGCATGGGGACCGACACCCAAAACTGTGTGTCCTGAAACTTTGTAAGCCGGAAACCTGCCGCCGGCGCCAACTGCTTCTGGCAAAAAAAGGAGCGTGAGAGCTGGCTGGCGCGGGAAGATAAAACTCCAGCATCAACGAGGGAGTTGAATTCCGTATGCTGGCGGAAGCTAAAGCAGCACTGCAGCTGCAGAGAGGATAGTGCAGAGGCCTGTGTGTCTGAGAGGGCGCCAGTGTGAGTTTGGGGCACGAGTGGCCGGCAGAAGCCCATGAGTTGCCAGGAAGTGCCAGTGTCAGGTGAGCATCTGGCTGAAGGCACTACAGAGTCTCAAAAAGAGCCCCGGGTAGGCAGAAGTCGGACTGCAGTGCTTCAAGTGTGAACAAAAGGGCCAAGTGGGGCAGCGCTGGAAATGGAAAACAATGTACCCCCAAAGAAACAAGCATTGGCATAGCCAATAGGTCTCGCCTTTGGGACCGTATAAGTGTTTAGTTAACCAGCACAATATCCTTGGTGCAACAACATCAACTGTTGCATAGCTAAACACTTATAAGGTCCCAAAGGCGAGACCTATTGGCTATGCCAATGCTTGTTAAGCTTGGTGGGGCAAATTGTATTCCCACCCTCCCTGGTTTCATTTGTACCTCAAGGCTTCTCCCCAGACTTAAAGAGTGTTTCCACACTTGCTTGTGTAATAATTTGATGTGTGATTGTGTGGGTTGGGAGAGTGTTGAGAAATTTTAATTTCCAACTTTAAAATGCTGAGTTTATTTGTGGTCCTAGTTTTACGACATTGTGGACTGGAGCAACACTAATATACACATTTCACAATATACATATTCCAGAGGCGCATGGCAAGGTCCCTTAAATGTTTGACCTATATTGTAAATGGAGCATATATTAAGATAAAAAAGGCGGAGGATGTGGACAGCAATGTGCTGGCCTACAAGATGGACGCACCAATGGGAGGCTCTGAAGGCCAGCAGCCAGAATCTGCGAAAATTAGCCCTCAATGAGCATAAAAATAAGGCTCAAATGTAAAATTTTTGATCAGCAAGAATAAGAGTCTAGCAGTGAGCAGGAGCCTGCTGTGCTTACAGCGGCAGCGTTTCGGCAATATCCATGAGAGGCAATAACGGTGCAAACTGGCAGCCGGACTGCTCGGATGTGTATAGGGCTGGCCTGGGGCGGATTGTGGGGTAGTGTACTGAGAGCATCAGTTGAAAGGCAATCAGATGTGATGATGGAAAGCAAATGATAATTACTTAACTACCAAAGATAATTAAGCAAACTAAATGCCAAATGTCTCTGTAACTGTGTTTACTTCTGGAAATAAAAGTCACAATTTTTTTTTAGGTCGAGCCTAGTGGCAGCGCGCATGCGCTGCTCGCTCTGCAAGGCATGCTGTAGTAGGGTATGCTGTGGAAGCCTCG
The DNA here is from genome assembly GCA_963921515.1 of Calotriton arnoldi. Lineage (NCBI taxonomy): Eukaryota > Metazoa > Chordata > Amphibia > Caudata > Salamandridae > Calotriton > Calotriton arnoldi. Next base: position 3,107,209 of record CAWUFW010000885.1, read on the forward strand.
TCCACTCTCCTCCCATATTTGTAATTGGCTTATGTCATTGTTCTTTATAAATGCGGGCTTCTGATTCGGTAATAGGCTTGTTAGTCCCTCCTTAGTACCGCCTTGTCGCCGTTTGTTACCTCCCATGAGGACTGGACCTTGTACTGGTGGTGTTACTCGGTCTCTTTTATCTCCATCTGTGAGCACTATTTTCTTTAATTATATTCACCCATTCCACCCAGGACGTGCTTTCCTGAAACATCACGCACCGCCACGCTTTATGGACATTTTTACCCTGTTTGTTCAATATTTTAGGCTTTTAACACGCAGCATGGCACAGGCGACATGCTGCGCTGCTTACCAAATGCCTAAAATATTGAAAAAAGAGAGTTTGGTGAGCCACACCTTTATTTTCTTCGGCGCCGCTCGACAAACTCTGTTGGGCAGTATTTTCACAGCCCACCAGGACACGGTTAAAAAATAAAAAACTCAAATGCGACATTAAACGGGACTTTTATTCCACATAAACTGAAAATGCTAATATTGTGATACCATTTATCGGTATCGTAAGACGTGCGTTGGTTGGTCTCGGTTATAGCCAACGCAACGGCTCCATATTGAAAAAAACAGTCCAGTGGTCTCCATGTTCAGAAGACCCAAAGCGCCCCCGGCAGGACGACGCCATGCGCAGCCGCATCGGGACCCACAACGGCAACTTCCACTGCGACGAGGGCAGCTCTGGCGTGTTTTCCGTGGAGAGGCACGAACTGGTAACTGGCTTATAACCTGCTGCGGACGCTGCCGCAGTACCGGGTAAGACAACAGGGTTTATTCTTGTTTGTATCTAGCGCTCGTGTTCTTTTGTTTTATTTATTTGCAGCGCTATTAGTATGTGCACTGTGCAGTATGGAAGCGTATATATATAGAATATGTCAGTGTGCATTTTTCTAATAACGCACATTGACCTGAACCCCATTCTGGCACTTTACCCTTCTTGGCAGTGAAAGTTGACGGAAAGGGGGTGCCGTGTCTAGGCGGTAAATGAAAATCCTATTATCGCTCATTGTAGTGGTCCGCCTTTTTTCAACAGAAGTGTGAAAGTCTGAGTTTTTAGAGCGTGATCTTCAGGTTACACACAGGTCTGAGTGGGGGCGTGTTTTCAAGGTACGTGTGTTTAGGAGGAGAGGTTGGAAGATATGAATGACTACAACATCCACATAAGTGCACCTGCCAAGTGTAACTTTGCGAATACCATTAATTTGGTTACTAGGACCACCTTTCAGTTATTTATAGCGCTTAAAAGCGACAGCAGTGCGGCAAGAGGCGCCATATAGAATAATAATATGCATTATTATTATTATTATTGCTATTATTGTTAGTAGGACTACTAGTAGTAGTAGTAATAGTAGTAATAGTAATATAGTAGGAGTAGGAGTAGTAGTAGTAGTAAGCCACTGCCTCCCATGTCGTGTTCATTTGCTATTCTAGCCTCATGTTCACTAGGACAGAGAGGAATGTTGTGCAGATTGCTTAGTTAAGGTGTCTGCACACACTTTACAATACATGAGCATGTAAATATAAGATAAACGGGGCTGTTAGTGCTCACACCGCTCATGTGTGTCTGCAGCTTTCTGTCTTTGTCATCGCAAAGAGGGCCATTCAAGACCCTAAAGTAAGTGGGGACGCGTGCCCTTGCTAAAACACCTACGCCGAAATAATCGATCTGCTTGTAATGAATAAGGAAAACACTATACATTGCTGCATAATGTTACCCGGACTGTAATTGTGAATTTGAACAAAAAATGTGACTTGAAGTAGAAAAAATATAGAAAAAAATACTAAATTGGACATTGCTAAACACATTCTTATAAACACACAAAACAAGCATTTACAATGCAACAGGTCTCGCATTTGCGAGAGTTTAAGCTATTGGCATTATACATGATAATGCCTTTTATTTATCTGTTTTGAAAACCAACACATAAATAAAAGGCATTGTCATTTACAATGCCAATAGCTCAAACTATCGCAAATGCGAGACCTATTGCATTGCAAATGCTTGTTTAAAAAAGGACAGTGGTCAAGAACTTCCCAGCAACTAAGGGACCTGAAATATTATACTTACAAGAAGAGGGGCATTGCCTAGGCGGCCAAGATGGTGGACGCTCTCCCCTGAGCTCTCGGCAACAGAAAAGACCTGTGTCCTTTTCCTGGCTGGCACTTGCGGTGCGTGTAAGGCACCGCCGTAGCCCAGAGCGCCCAGGGATCTTCTGGGCAGAATTTGAGATCCCAAGGACCTGGGTCGAGGTGATTTGTGCATCCTCTTTCCAGTGCTGCTCTAACAAGAAGGCAGGAGGAGACACGGAATGGCGGACCAGTTGGCGGGAAGCTGCTGCAGGCGAGGAGCCTCCTGAAGATGGTGAGGAGGTGGCGGTGAGGAGGTGGCGGTGAGCACGAGCAGCGGGTCAAAGAGTGCAATGGCTAGAGAAATATTCAAGTATTTCCAGACCTCATCCATTACAGCAAAACAAGACAACAAGCATTAGCAAATGCAACTTCCTTAGCTTGCATTCTTGTTGAATGCCTGTAATAGATGCATTGTGCCAAATGGTAGCACTATTATTCCACACATCTTAAATGATGGGCACTACTTTTTTCTGTGGAGTTTTATGTTCATTAGACTCTTTAAAGAAGCTCACAACTTTATTACCTAGTCTCCTAGGAAGAGATGCACTCTTTTAGGTATAGCTAGAGACAGCCAGAGCTGTCTTCCAGAGATCATATGACAAATAAATAAAAATTAAAAAATGTACCGGTAGGGGCTAAGGGCAGTTCCTTTTGCTCCACGGCAGTAATTATAGCTGTGTCGACAGCAGGGACCACATAAAGGACCAGAGCAGTGACCACAACTGCAACCATGGCAGGCACCAGGGCAGTGACTACAGCCGCCACCTTGAGTAGGACAACAGCAGCAATGAGAGTTGCCACCATAGCAAAGTCAATAGTAGCAATTACAGGTGCAACAGAAACAATGACCAGAGCTTCTGCCCCAACCGGGACTATGGCTGAAACCTAAGTAGGAGCAGACTCAACCACAACTACTACCATACAGTAACAACATTAATCACAATTCTACCACAGCAGAGACCACAGCAGTAAAAGGAACAGTAAATACAACAGCTCTGACTACAGCCACAATCACAAAAGCAATAACATCTGCAACAATAGCTGAAAGCAAAGCAAGGACAACAATCAAAATGATTGGTACTGATGATCCGCCCAGACTCCCGCGGATGCGAATGGGACGCCGCTCAAGGAGAACAAGCGAGACGCAGACAGGGGACACTACAGAAGTGTGGTGCTGTGCTGCGACTGGTGAAAGGCACAGCGGGTGAGCTAGGGCCTGGAGCCTGAGATTACCAAAAAGACTGTGCAGCGCCCGCTTCTGCCAGGGCCTCCCCCCCCCCTGATCCTGCGGGGCAGAACTGGAAGAATAAATCCCCTCAGCAAGGCCGGTGCAAAGAACACAAGGTGAGGAGAGCCACAGTGGGGAGCAATACCGCTGGCGCCCGGGGGAATAGGACACGTTACAACGCAAACATTTACAACGCATGCCTTTACAACGTGGTTTTTACATCGCAACATCCATTACAACGCATGATTTTACAATGCATGACATCACAACGCATTTTTAGAAACTACATTTACAACGCATTCCATTACAACGCATACCACTACAACGCATACCATTACAACACATAAAACTTTTAGGGCAACAGTAGGGTAAGTGTTGGATAGTGTAGGGGTAAAAATTACTATTCCCACTCCAGTGAGTGCAACAGTAGGGTAAGTGTTGGATAGTGTAGGAGTAAAAATTACTATTCCCACTCCAGTGAGTGCAACAGTAGGGTAAGTGTTGGATAGTGTAGGAGTAAAAATTACTACTCCCACTCCAGTGAGTGCAACAGTAGGGTATGTGTTGGATAGTGTAGGGGTAATGCGTTGTAATGGCATGCGTTGTAGTGACATGCGTTGTAATGGCATGTGTTGTAGTGACATGCGTTGTAATGGCTGCGTTGTAATGGCATGCAATGCAGTGGCAGTTGCCTTGTAATGACTGCGTTGTAAATGTAGTGCGTTGTAATGACTGCGTTGTAATGGTTGTTTCCCGACCGGGGCGGACGTCGCCGCCTGCTGGCCGTGACGGTGGAGAGAAAGGGCGGTGCATCTCTCAGACCGGCCATCCCAGGAGACACAAGCGATGTGAAGCGCGGCGGGCCGGCGCCGTGAGCTCTGATGAGCTGCCAGGACACCCGCGGAGATAACTGGGGCGCCGCTTGCGTAGAGCAACCGAAACGCATGCAGAAGGCGCCACTGGATTGAAGGCCTACGCTACGACTGGCTGCGGGCGTGCTGGGCGAGCTGGAGCACGGACCCTGAGACCGCCAAGGGATAGTGCAGCACCCTCGGCGGTGCTGGCACGTTGGCTGCGACTGGCGTTCGGGGCGGACGTCGCCGCCCACTGGCTGCAACTGTGTGAAGATGGAGCAGTGCAGTCCTCCAGCCAACTGTCCCAGGTGAGACTGGTGGTGTGGGGCATGCCGAGCCTGCACCGTAGGCGCCGGCGAGCCGCCTGGACACCTGCTGTTGTGACTGGAGCGCCACCCACAAAGAGCAGACGAGACCCAGGCAGAAGGCACCACCGGAGCCCAGGCCTGCACCGCGACCAACGGCAAGCACAGCTGACGAGTTGTGGCCCATAGGTTGGATCCGTCAACAGGACAACACAGTGCTCGCTCCTGTTTAGAGGATGGGCCCTCTCCATATCCTGCAAAGCAGGGCATCGGCAGTAAGTCTCCTCATCAAAGCCTGCAATCCAGACAATAGGTGAGGAGGGCCAGGTGCAGCCAGGCCTGGTGGGTGGTTTAAGTACTTGTCCCGCTACAGGGCCTTGTAGCCATAGACAATTCACAACAGAAGGAGGGGCAGTCTTTGGCTTGTGGACCGCATTTGAATCCACCAAACAGTCGCAGTTGAGGGGCATGCACTGTATAACCACCTCCCCAGATCTGTGACAATCCTTCAATCATCTCCAAGAGCCGTGGGGAGAAGTGGTTGGTTCACTGTGCGGTGCTGTAGACGCGGACTCACTGATCTCTGCTCCTCCCTCATTGCCTCCCCTTGGCTCGGAACAGTGAATACGAACAGAGCATAGTAAACCGCCTCACAACGCATAACAACAAAAGTGTGAACAAAGCCTTTTGGTGCCTGTGCGAGCCAAACAAATCGCACGACTACCTGAATGTGGATGCACATGTTGGGAACAAAATAGAGCCAGTGGATATTACAGCCGCCACAGCAACCAGTTGAGAGCAGCCCCAGCAGTGTAGACCCATATAGACATTACATTTGTGCAGAGAACTGTCTGTGGCACACTACATTGTCCTTGGTTGAGTAATAAAGACACCCTCCATTGCTAACCTCCTAACTGACTTCGAACTAGAAAATGGACCCAACTAAGGGGAAGGAAACCGATCAAGCCCCCCTGGGGGGGACGTGCACTACTTCAACGTATAGCTTCCCTATTCTGGCTGTAGACAAGCACACAGCCTCAGTTGTGGACCCCACACCCCTTAACAAGCTGGACCTCATTCTGAAGGAAATCAGGGAATCCCGGATAGTTCTAGAGCAGCAACTGGGCACGCTAACTACAGATGTTAACCAGGGCTCGAAAAATCCACTAGCTCTGTTGAGTAAGATTCATTCAGGACGAGCTATTTTTAGGGACTACTTCTGGCTAGTTGAAAATCCTCTAACTTCAGAGAGGACAAACTGACTTTTGACCTCTGTCTCTGGAAGCAGAGCAAATGTGACAAGATAACAAGATTTAAAGGCATCTTTATTGCTCACAAAGTGAAAGAGAAATAAAAATGCCATTAAATCTTGTTATCTTGTCACATTTGCTCCCTTTCAGAGACAGAAGTCAAAAGTCAGCTTATCTTCTTACATTTATTTTTCTTTCTGTGACTTAAGTTAGAGGATATTGTAAAGTGAACTGTGTGACAATTGAACTGTGCAATGCATGTTAAATGAAAGGCTGTAAGATGTCAGGCTTTTCTCTAACACAACACTGAAATAGCTACACGTAATGTTCAAACATTTGAAATATATTTCACTAGTTATGAAGACCCATTTTTGTAATTCTGTTGTGAAAAATATTTTTATATTATCAAAACAAATTAGAACATTTTACTTGGTGATGAGCAATTTATTTTTTTGTATTGTAATTCTTTATTAGCAATTTTAAAATAAAATAACGTGCAAATTTTAAATATTTTTGCTGAAACCCAATTTCCAAAAATTGTTTGTGTGCTATTATCAGTAAAACTACAGTTAGTGGGAAAGTTTTGTGGCCATTCCAATGGAAAATATGCTATCTGTAAATGACAATGCACTACCACATCATGCTTTGGTTATATATTTATGAAAAGTGAGTTTTTAAACATGAACTGGGAATTATTACATCTCCTGCCCAGATGGCAATGCTATTAGTGAACTAAGAGGCAAGCCAGGAATCATGTGTACCCTATATATGGGCTCAATTCTTGTTATACATGGAGCAAACATTTAGTCTAGTAAATAAAAAGAGTTTTTTTGTACAGCAGAAATAGTGAACTTGCATATTTGAAGGTGCTCTCTTATGTGATAATAAAGAAAGAGGCGGTTCCATAAGACAAAATATTTGCCTAGGATCACACAATTTGAGACCAGTTCACGGGTCAAGTACATTACAGTTAGGTCGAATAGATTATTAAAGTTACTAGACCTGCAGGTCTAGGAACATTTTTATGACTTTTCGAGCCCCGTTAACCTATTAAGAGCTGACCACAAGTTAACTGAAAAAGTCCGGCTGCACTCCATGGCGTTGTCTGACATCACACTATGGCGAAGGAGCAAACGAGGCGATCAACAAATAGCTGAAACAAGTAGAAGACCTCCCGAATCGTGCAGAAGACAATGAGGGGCGAGCAAGGAGAAATAATATCCGTATAATAGGTATGCCAAAAAATAGTGAAGGAAGCAACCCCACGCACTTTGTTGAGCAATGGTTACGGAGAGAGGTGGCTACGGAAAGTCTAACAGATATGTTCAGTGTTGAACGAGCGCACAGAGTCCCCACTGGAAATCGTCCACCGGGAACACCACCGAGACCACTCAGAGCCAGGATCCTCAATTACAAAGATAGGGACACCTTACTCTGGAAAGCGAGACAAAATGCACCTATAGTCTGTGAAAACTCCAGAATCTCCCTCTTCCCGGACTATACATTGCAAGTGCAGCGGCAAAGAGCTTTGTACCAGAGGGTCAAAAAACACTTGCAACAGCTCAACGTGAAATATGCTCTTCTCTTTCCGGCGCGCCTCAAGGTCATCCATGAGCGAGAAAGTCACTTCTTTGATGATGCGGAAGCCGCATGGTCCTGGATCAAGGTCACCTTTCCAGAGCTCGCAATTCTGGAGGAACACAGACGGCCCTGGACACGCAATCCTCGAACCAAAAGAAACAGACAGCACCGCACTAAGCACCCACAACCAGGCACGGAATCTCGACCCACCCTGGAGCAGGAAAATACAGAGCAGGAAAGCGGCGCTACAAACTGCAGCTGCAATGAGAAACGCCGATTTCCCCCGCGTGGGAGACGCGTCTTCAGATGGAGTATCGCATACAGATTCTGGTAGCAGCCTTGCCCTCTTCCCATCGATCACGCCGCAAACGGCCCAAAAACTAATTGGGTGATAGGTCTGGCCGCGGCCGGTGCGAATTTGCGAACCTCCCCTGGCGAATAGGTTAAAGAACTGAACTTAAACTAAATGGACACTTGAAACTGATAATAAACGGGGATGCTTGGATGAATAGCAAACCTTAGTTGCAAAGATAAGATGGCCGGGTCACTATCTCTTTTTTTCCTTTTCTGTAGCAGGATCCCCCACCATGGGCCTTGTGGGGGACGGTCCCGGGCAGGCTCCCCACATAAGAGGCACAGCTGTACAGCCAGCAAACAGAAAAAGATCTTTGTGATGAGTCACTTACCCCGCTTAGCCTATGCATACACTATTATGTTATGGTTGCCTCTGCAGGCCTATGTTTGGTCGAACACAGCTCTAAGGTTTAACCTTGTAATGGGAGAAAGGGTTGTTGTTGAGTTCAATGGGTACCACCGGATGCGCTTTCTTACAGTCAGATAGCAGATTGCAAGGGAAACAACACTACCAGAAATAAACATGGCGAATATATAGCGCTAATACACACATATAATTATACGCACATATAATTTTACAAAATGTAATGGTAGAGGGATGGGCTCAATACATAAACGGCACCGTATCTATGCTCAGCTCGGCAGACGCAAAGCTTAGATAGTGTTCCTACAGGAAACACATCTTAACGCTTCGGAAACCGGTAAGCTTTGCAAAAAATGGAGAGGACAACTGTACCATACCACATACACAGTATTTGCGAGGGGGCAGCGGTCTGGATTAGAGCTGGGGTCCCCTTTGAGAAATTAGAGCAGCGCATAGATAAAGAAGGCAGGTATGCACTGATACGAGGCAAGTTAGATGGAACCCACGTTGTCTTGGGTAGCATTTACACTCCAAATACTGAGCAAGATGCTTTCCTGAGTAGGGTCAGCACAGCGCTAGCTGACTGGTCCAACCACCCCTAGATACTTGGAGGAGATTATAATTCAGTACTAGACACGCAATTAGATCGATCTCATCTGCCACTTCCGGGAGTGGCAACAACAAGACAAGCTAAAGCTCTGGCTGCGTGGGTGCAGGTGTGGACATTGGCAGACGCATGGCGCAGTAGAAACAATGAGGCACGGGAATACTCGTACTGTTCATCAACACATGCACTACATACTCGTATTCATAATGTGCTCCCCCACGCTGTTAACAAAAATAATTGACACAACCTACTTAGTGAAGACGCTATCACACCATAATACCCTGGAATTAACTATGTCCTGGGGACGAGCACCTACACCAGTCCTGATATGGAAATTTAAACCCTTATTACTTGAGAACGATGCCTTCCGTGCCCATATGTCTACCGCAATAGATACATATTTTACGAAGAATGTAAATACTGCTACCACGCGACTGATAGAATGGGAGGCATTTAATGTAGTTATCAGGGGCACAGCAATCAGCTCTGTAGTGGGGATGAGGCAAATAATCCTTCGGAAACTGACCGCAGTAGAGTTGCAGCTGGGTGTCCTGGAACGGGAAGCCATAGCATCCGCAACAGGTGCCCAGAAGTTGCAGGAAGCACGGACTGAATATGCAGATTTACTAGAAAGACTGCGAGTGGTGGACTACCAAAACGCAGAGGTAGACAAAGTGGGGACACTGCTTGCTCTCCTAATTAAAAACTCCCCTCCTTTAGTGCCCATACTCAGCATCCGGACCCCGATGCACAATACTTTTAGTACCCAATTGGAGGTAAATAATGCCTTCCGAGAATACTAAGAGCACCTGTATGCAGCCCCACAACTGGCATGCCCCAGCGAGATACATGATTTTCTTTGGGCGATGCAGCTGCCCACCCTAAAAGACACACAGCAGGAGATCCTGAAAGCGCAGCTCTCAGCAGCAGAAATATGAGTAGCAATCAAAGATCACCCACAAAATAAAACCCTGAGGCTAGATGGACTCCCTGTAGAATTTTTTTCAGCTTATGTAATGCAGTTAGTGCCTCGCCTTGAAAAGTTAGCTGCACTAGATGGTGGAGCCTTACCCCTGACTACGGTCCAGGCCCTTGTAACATCCTTGCCCAAACCGGACAGAGACTACGCCAATATCACGTCATATAGGCCTCTGTCCCTCTTAAATACCGAATACAAAATACTGAGTAAAATTCTAGCTAGTCATCTTCTCTCTTTCCTCGCTAGCCTTATCCACTTAGATCAATGTGGATCTGTACCGAGCCGCAGCACCTCATTGAATATCTGCAGGTTATATCATGTGATATGGGCACTTCAAGACCGTTTCCCTTTGCTGGATGCCTCTCCTTGGACTTATGACAGGCATTTGATACCCTTAGTTGGGAGTATATGCTAGCCACCCTTCAAAGATTTGGTATCCCTTAGAAGTTTATTAATTGGGTAAAACTGTTATATACCTCACCAACGGCATGAACGCGCACTGGGGAACACATTTCTAGCCCAACGTGATACAAAGAGGAACACGACAGGGATGCCTGCTATCCCCAATACTGTTTGTGCTCGCGCTGGAACCACTAGCACAGAAGTTGCAGGCAGACACGAGCACCTGGGGCATTCCGCTGGGGCAAACCACGCATGCTATGTATCCTATATGCCAAGGATCTAAGGTGTGGGTTCCCAGTGGTTGCTCAAGTGTTCACGCAGTTTCACACTATATTGGGATTAGCTATCAACTTTGACAAATCACTTGCGTTCCCATTTACGGAAATCCGCATGCCCAGAGCGATTTACTTCGGAGAAGAGGACCTAACGGTAGCCCCCACTACTTTCAAATACCTGGGAGTACAAATATACAGAACATAACAAGACACACTGGAAGGGAATGTGCAAAGAATGGTCAGCTCCCTGCGAGCACAGACTGCGATCTGGATTTCGCTCCCGTTGTCAGTGGCGGGACAACTGGCCATAGCAAAAATGGCTATGCTACTGAGGGTCTTATACTACTTCACAACCCTTCCAGTAGTAATAACTGACGCAATGTTCAAATATTAAATACTATACTGAGAGAATTGATATGGGAAACAGGGAGGCGCCGAGACAGTCTGGCAAAGCTACAATTACCAGCAAATGCTGGGGGTATGGGAGCTCCTGATTCTAAGGCATATAGCATGGCAACCCAATTACAATGGCTTTCATATTGGCTGGCATGAAGTAAATTGCAGGTAGTGGCGTACACTCCAGCCATGATCACGCAGGGCATGCTGCACACCTTGCTGTTCCCTGGAATGCAAAGTCCACTCATGTCCACACCACTTTTGGCAGTAGCGCTAACCTATTGGAGACGACCGTTACGCTACACAGCATCCACCACGCCTTATGCACCTAATATTACACTGTTAGGGCTCCCTACACCGGTCGCAGTGCTGACACAACACTGGCTCGCTAAGTGGGAACGGAATGGAGTGACAACCGCTGGAGCATTGTTTGATGAAGGCTCCCTGTTGAACCACACAGACTTTACGCATGAACATGGTATAACTAGTTCCCTGTTTCTACAACATGCAGGCATAATACGCTACATCAAATGTTTATGGGCCCCCGAAGGTCTAGAGCCACCAACGCACGAACTAGTGCACTTGATTGGCACTGGTGGACACCTGACGAAGTGGCTGTATTGGGGCATAAGGGCACACATATCCCCAGCACTAACTACACTGTGTGCCAAGTGGGAGACAGACATAGGACTGGGCATCCCTCCTTGCCTATCCTAAAGCGGTCTCTCACAACTCGTGCTTTAAATTCATACAATACATGTCACACAAAGAGCATACCTCACACCGCATCTATTGCATATAATGTTCCCAGCGGTGTCGGCGAACTGACCTAAATGTGTAGAACAAGACGCTGATTTACTGCACATGATGTGGCCATGTCCTCCCTTCTCCAGTTACTGGACACAAATATCACAATCCTTACGGGAAGTAATAGGAGGGCATGCATTGAGCACGATGGAGGTGTCTAACTTACGTCTTTACCCACGCCCCAAGGGATATAAGGCGCAAGCAAGGTTTGCTGACCTAGCACTTATACTAGCAAAACGAGACGTTGGAAATCGGCACGGCTGCCAACAATAAGGGCTTGGAGGGAAGAAGTGGAACACTAGGGACTGGCGGAAAGTGGTGCAATACGGAGGGAGGAAAGGAGAGGACTACGAAAAATACCAATCGACATGTCCTGGATATTCTAATGGAATTGTTTAAAACACTAGATGCAGATACACCTGACAGACATGTAAATCATATATCAGATGACACAATTGAGAGGACTGTGCCGCCCTGAGGTAGATATACCATGACAGAAGACACACAATAGATAAGAGAGAGAGCAATGCAATACAAAAAGAAAATGATGGGAAAAAAAGAGGAAAAATCATGTAAGGAAAGTAAAGACATCCCTGACATGCAGAACTGATGATTATGCTATCAACATGCCTAGACATGGTAGACTAGCAGAAATGTGCATACAAGCTTCATGCAACCAGCTATCGCCCAAACTGCTCCGATGGTACCTCGAGGGGAGGGGGGTTTGTTACGAGTTAACTAAAGTTTTAATCTTACGAAACGCAAAAGTAAGCAATGGGCACATATATGACTATTATGGGAAGACAAGAATGATTAACGTAGAGTTTGCAGAATGTCAATCTACAATAGCATTAAACCTACTAATCTACGAAGCAGATCTATCATCTCGATGTTGTGAGAGATGCTACAACTATACAGTAGATGGAACTTCACTATGTTCTAGCATATGTATCATTACTGTAAGAATTGCAAAAAATTAATAAAATGTTATATTTAAAAAAAAAAAAGAGTATAATAGTGATCACAATTTGCGTCTCTTGAGACGATATAGTCTAAAGCAGCCAGTTAAGTAAAAACATGCAGGCCCAGGCGCCTGTGTTGGCTCAACACTAGTGGCAAGCATTTCATAAAGGTCCTCAACGCTATTTTGAGGCCAAATGGCAGCACAAGTAACTGATAAAGTCTTGACCTTTATAATGAAGCACAGATATTTGTAGTTGTGAACTCTTAGGAGATGTAAAACCTATATCCCAATGTATGGGTAAATCAAAACCTAGGCAAATAAGTATTTGTTGTTGCATCTGGAAATTCAAGAACTTGCTACTACTGTAATCTCAATTAATTGGTAAGTACTTTGGTTTCGCCAAATACAGGGAATAGCTAGTGGGGCAAAATTCTCACCGTCATTTGCTGACCTGTATATGGGACTATTTGAACTCATTCACAAATGGGGGAAGGGGCCCGGTGAATTGTTGGAAAAGATACTTTACTGGGGACTTTTTATTGATGATATCCTCTTATTCTGGGCTGGCACCAGTGATGCCTTGGAAGAATTCTTTGTATACCTCAATTACAACACATATAATATAACTTTCACAAAAGAACATAGTACTTCTGAAATTAATTTTTGGGATGTCACTAATCGGGTGGATGGCAACAAATTGAAGATACTACCATACAGGAAGCCTAGAGCATGCAACGCAGTTTTACATGGCACCAGTTCCCATCCCCCGTCGCAGATCAGGGCAATCCCATATGGGGAGATGTTAAGAACCAAGAGAAATTGTAGCGATGAGGTAAAACTGGATCTGGAACTCAAAATGGTTGAAAACAGATTTAGAACCAGGGAATATGCAGAAGAAACAATTAACACTGCATGAAACAAGGTTGACAAGATCAAAAGGGAGAGCCTACTGGTAGCCAACACTAAGAGAAGGAGAACACATAAAAGAAAGATTGCTTTCATTACACCCTATTCCGTCTTGAGTACAGATGCCTACAGGGTCTTAAGGAAACATTGGCATGTATCAACTCAAGACGATAGCTTGAAAGAGGTCATTGGAACAAAACCAGAAATAACACATGGGAGAGGGAAAAGATTGAGACAACATTTGTACTTGAGCTTTATGCCCCCACAGATTAATAGCATGTGGCTACCTTCCCCTCCAAGAGGTTTTTACAAATGTGGCTCATGCTGTGTATGTTGTTTTGCCTTGCATAAAACAAAGTCATTCAAGTACAATACATGTCAAATGCATACTATACGTAGCTTCATTAATTGAAACTAAAAATATGTGGTCTATTGTTTCACGTGAATTTGTGATCAAATATATATTGGTAGCACAATAAGGCCACTTAAAGAAAGGATACAGGAACATGCAAGAGCGATCAGAAACAATACTAAACATCGTCCTGTTGCGACACACTTCAACACTATGCATAAAACCAATGAATTGTTAAATCTTAGTTTCCATGGCACTGGTATGGCACGCCCTCTGGTGAGAGTGGGGGATAGAACTGCCAGACTGAGACAAATTGAAAGTGAATGGATTATCAAATTAAGGACAGTGGAACAGGGCCTTAATATTGATAAAGAATTACGTGTTTCTGTAAACGCTATGAGGATGCTGCTTAAAAATGAAAAAATATGTCAGAATACCGACAAAAAAGATGAGGGATTGATCTGGCAGTATGTGTTACTGTGTTTTGAAGTTATAAATTGTATATCTCTGATTTTGACATTCTGGTGAATTGTGATTGACACCTAACCCGTTATTAACATCTATCTCTCTCTTTTAAAAAATGTATCAAATATTTTTTTAAATATATATATTTATACACCAACTGGACCATGAATTGTGGCATGACAGACATACACCCTTTAACATACACACTGGGTGGAAAATTAACACCATTGAGCATGGTGGTCCTCAATATTAGAGACAACTTTATTGACACTATAGCCTCACCACATTATTTAATGGGGTTTTCTGACTGCACGAGCACTGCACTTATTTCATGACTAATAACCAATAACTACTGTTCTTGGGATAGGAAATGGTGCTGCCCACTGGAGCATAATGCGCAATTCGAAAATGTAATTTCAGATGATAAACCTTGTTACCATCTTAACGATTTCTCCCAACCAACATGGCAACAGTCTAAGTAGCGGAATGTCTGTAATGTGGGGTCACATACTCGCGCTTGGCAAAATTAAGAACAAGCATGTCTATTTGACACCTTGTTCTTGCCATTACTACATAGAATGTCCTTTCTCAATGCTGTATTTGTTTGACAAAACCCACCCAGCGTTCGTAGGAATATATGAAAATTATGGATTTTAATCGAATTGATTGTATTGACTAGGTCAATATGGCGACCATTTCCTTTCATGGACTGTGATCAGTCCGCTTTAACTTTCTCTGCACATATTAACTCCAGAAGAGGATATATGAACTTTTATGAGTTCACGCATCAGACAACGTGTTCCATGGCACGGTACTGACGTTACTCTCGGTAAGAAAGTGTACACTTTCTTCCCTTTTCGTAGATACATTTTTTAGTTATATATTGGATTAGTATACAAATATTTGAATTTTATTTTTTGTAGCAGACTTATCAAGGTCCTGTGTTTTTGATTCGCTTGGTCGGGATTTTGGACATTTAAGAAGTCGGGCAAATTGGATACTTATTATATTGCGGTAGAAACCAAAAGACGAGTCTCTTTATATTTTACTTAGGGCGGTAAGTGTATGATGCACATACTTTCACATTATCAGTATGTGAACCGTGGTCTGGGATTTGAAACATCTTCCATGTCGGGTTAAACAACGACGTCTATTGTTCCCATGGCCTTTCTTTATATTTTCTATATTATAGTTATCACGCACCACTCACCATGGGAAGATATTTCTGAAATATGAGGTCATTGTGTTGACCAGAGACTTACAAGTGACTGTGTACTGGAAACTTTGATCAGGTTGGAATATATTACGTACAATTACCCAACTAGCACAAGGGCAATAGGAACTTTTATATATTTAATTAACTCATGCCCAATGACTTTTTGCGTCACTGGAACATAGATAAGAACACTTTCAATGTGAGGTTGTTTGAAACACACAGTTTCTTTTATTCTCTCTTTTCTCTTATTGCACAAATGCACTAATATTGACTTTTTTCACTTGGGATGTGTTAGAACCGGGGTCACCGATTCCGACACGGTAGCTTGGCGCGAGGCAGGAAGGCACCCGAAGGCAATGTGTTAAGCCCAAAAATGTTCCTGCAATAAACAAGACATCTGTACCATCATTGGTTGGGACTCAAATTTGCCTACGAGAAAGTTTGATGTGCACATAGAAACAATCTTTGGATCATAGTGACTGCAACGTGTGTGCTTCGGTGCCTTTTTGGATTTACTTCCATTTTAGGCACTGGCGTTCAGGTGGCAGTGAGATCAAACAGTTGAGGCACACTTTTGGAGGGTGATGTAGGTTTATATGTTCAACTATATCAGAACTCTCAAAAAAGCATGCATTCAAGTTGTTTATCCAGTCAGTTCAGTTAATGTAAATAATAATAAATACAACTTTTTTTCCAATACGTTCAACAGTTTTGCAATAATGTAAATGTTTTGTAGAAAAAGCAACACAAAATTTGTGGAAAATCTCACTCCTTCTATGCAGTAGCAAAGGTTACACTAAGAATTAGGTTTAGAATCAGGGGCAGGTACATCTGCATGTCATAGACTGATGGTAGTCAAAGCACTGCATCAGGTCTATTTTAAAGATGCTCGGAGAGTTTGGCAAGCTTTGCTTAAGTCTTATGTGTCCTTGATGGTGTAAGTCAATGCCCTAGGGTTCATGAAGAAAGAGGTTTGTCGACATGCTAGGGTTTAATGTGATGTTGGAGCTAGGTAATTTGCACTGGAACAGGGGTGGGGGAATCATATCGCCCGACGCCCGAACCATGTTGTTTTTATCATCGGGCAAGAAGATTTAATGTCTATTTTGTCCGACGGACAAGTAGACATTAAATCACGGAAATAAAACAGGCTGTGAGCACTCTGGGGCTCACAGCCAATCATAAAAGCTTGCCGAGAGCCTTTGGAGGCCTCTGATTGGCCAGCAGCCCATGACTTCACTGGGCTCTAGCCAGTGATTGGCTGGGGAGTGAAACGTCACCCCAGTCTCAGCAAGCAGTTGAACTTCGGGACTGCCGGACTGCCGCGAGTGAGGCAATTATAAAATTCAGGTAAAATAAGCACTATAGTGCCCGCCATAGCACTGCTACAGTGTTATTTTGCTGAGCTTGCATGCAGATTGCTCTGAAATATTGAAATAGAACTTGTCAGCCTGCTGATGGACCGTGTCTAATGCGGCGTCAGTGTGGCTGCAGAAAGCGCGGGCTCTCATTGCTGCTAATTGCCGACCGCACTTTTCCATTGGTGTGCAGAGTGGATTAAAACTCCCTTTCACACCAGACGTGTGACACAGATTGGGCAATTTCCCTCACAAAAGGGCGATATCTTTCCCATTTGTGTGAGAAAATGCTCAGTTGGCCAGTGCCTATTTTTCGGGCTTAATTTAGCCCGTTGTGCGCATTTTCTTTTAAGCTGCAGCGGCGCCTCAGGAGAACTGTTCCCTTCAAAGTTCATTGCGGGCGGCATGGGCAAGGCACATATCTTGCACCACATCAATGCCAGGACTTCAGACTCATCTGAATGCGGGGTTAAAAATACATTTGTTTTTGAAAAGCGAAAGTGAAATTTGCCGCCTCGCTGTGCTGATGCTGAAGGCAAAAGCTCTTTGTGACCGGGATTAGATGTCACGTTAGAAGTCCGTATTTCTGCTGATGATGGTCACGAAAGGCTCTCCAATTCCACCACCAAGGAGGCATCTCTAGGGGTGCTTGTGTTTTGGCTGCAATCAGCTTTGTATGTACCGGCGCGATAAAGTGAGGCAGCGCTGCACTGAAGGGAGAAGGAAGAGCGCCTACAGTAGCTGTTTAAAAACCTCAGACGTAGAAAGCGAAGGTGGAGGCGCGAGGAAAGGAAAGCGCATGCAGTGACATTGAGTGATCTACATTGGCATAAAGTTAACTGCGGGCGTGTGCTTATGTGGTACGGAAGGGCGCTGCCTAACTGAGTGTAAGGAGCACTGTCACAGTGAGCCACACATCGTTTTACTTTGCAACTTCAGCCGCGCCGCGCTCCGAGCATAGCAGAGAATGCCTAAGGCGGGTGACGGGGTCACAGGGAGGCACCTGATTTACCTCTAGCAGAAACCTTGGTTTTCATTCTGAAAACTACAATGATCGTCTTATTATTGTATCGGCGTCTGCCAGAATAATGTCCCCTCTGCAGACTCTGCATAAGTTCACATATCATTTAATATGATTTCTCGTGCAGCTGCAAATAGTGCTACAGTTAGAAATAAATGAACGTGTCCAAGTTGTGTAATATAACTGGCGCTCATGTAAAGCACTCCAATACGTTCAGGTCGAGTTTGCGCTATTAAACTGCAAAATAAATGTCATTCTTTCATTAGAAATGCACTCTCAGTCTCAAGGTCATATGCAAGTGTAGTCAAGTGTTAAAATAACTCGGGCTAGGATATTTAGAAACAAGTGAAATCAGGAGGTGGTGAGGAAGATATGAAGGGTACTATCATTAAAGAAGAAGAGAAAATGCTGAATTCACTTGGCAGCAGTACATCAAATCTGGTGTTGTGTTAATTTGCTATGCACTAGTTTATACACATATGCAGAGCCTCTGCCAATGAACACACAACTAGATTACTCTGACTTGTGTGAAACAGGGGGGCCGGGCCTCTATGAATAGCTCTTTAATGCACTTCAGTTCTGCCTCAAATAGCTCTGCAAATGCACGTTCACGTTATATTATTTAATCATAGTCCTGGATTCTTTTGGTCATTGTATCTACAGTCTTACTTGAAGCAGGTGGATATTGTTTGTCTGTCCGTTATTTGTGATATGTCTGCATGCTCTGGGATAGTCCAGTATTCTGGATAGGTGTGGCTTGTTGGCGACAGATGTTCATTATTAGTGATCATGATCTTTTTTTTTTTAAGCAGTGAGTTAAGTAAGTACTGGTTGCAATTAGTTGTGCATTAGTTGTGACATTGTGCAACATCCTTCTTGAGTGCAGAGTTTATTTACAGTAGTTATCTGCTATTTGTGATGTTGCAGAATTCTTGACGGTCTGGAACTATTTAGATTCCTCTTTGTGAAAGAGAACCTTGCTTGATAAATTAAAAAAATGGCTTCCATGCTTAAATTGTGTGATCTTAGGCAAATGTTTTATTTCACCAAAGCTAACTTTTTCTTCATAATTAAGGCTCCCTGTTTTCCGTTTTTACTGATTTTTACAGATACATACAGATAGAAAACCATTTATTTTCTTATCTGTATTTATTTTTAAATGTGTATAAAAACGGAAATTGGGTTAATGTTTGTCAGCCGGAGCCCTTATGTTTGATGTGGGACGGGAGTAGGTGGGACAAGTGGATTTTACAGGACATGTAGATCTCAGTGGCATTTTGTCCCTTGGACAACTAGATTATTTGGAAAATTCCACACCCCTGGATTAATCTACTGCAGGAGGAGATTCCCAATCTTAGAGGAAAGCACAGCACTCTGGAAGCTAAAGCATGCTGGCCTACAGCAACAAATCAGAAGTTGGGTATAGTCTCAACAACAGGTTGAGGTGATACACAATTTGTGGCTGGGCTGGCGCCTGTTGGCCAGGCAACAGGAAAGTGGGGAAGACCTTCAAAACCCACATCCTGTGAAGACAAAGGGTTAGCAGTCACAGGGTGTGGAATAATGCATGTCCTAATCACGCAGAAAGGCAACGCTCCAACACACAAGGTTGTTGACATCTTCCCTAGCTCCTCTAGTCAGATCATCAGTTAATCAGAGGCTGCTGCAGAGTTTCTTATCTGTTGCCAAAGCGAGACAAAGGATGCAGGGGATGGGCATGTAGAACATGGATCCATTTGTTCACATAAGTGGAGTGGAAATACCTTTTGACAACTCTTTTATAGAAGTATTGTGCCTTGCAGGCCAAAGGAAGACCTGCCCAAAACAATTTGGTCCAGTGGAAGTGAACACACAGAGATTAGATTGTTTGTGCTCCACTGAAGAGTTTTTTTTATTTGTACCATACACACAACAAAGGCTTCAATGTCATGGGCTTTGGGGGGGCTGAGTGAGGAGTAGTAAAGGGATATGCAGAGTCATTAAGGGGAGCCAGCTACCAGCAAGATCTCAATGTTAACAGCCGTCTCATTGGCAACCCACAACTTGAGGCTACAGGCATACATGGACACCGACAACAGGTTACTCTACCTTCTCAAGCACACACAAAAACACAACACATATATCTCTCATGCCAAAGGGAAATCAAGGGTACCATCCATGACAGACTGCATGGGTGTTCTAAGAAGGACCAATAGGCATCCTTTCCAACCTGAGTTGCAGGTAAAAAGGTCTGTACCCCACAACAATAAATTAGCCACCACGAAATATGTCATCTCATGAACTGGACAAAGGGAAGGTAGACACCCAAAAGAGCTCCACATTGGGTGAATATATCTCTCCAGCACAGCGGAGTACTTTACTGAGAGGAACCGTAACGAAAATCATGCAGAGGACCATAACGGTGTCTTGACAGATGGCTCTCCTGTGGAAGAGAAGGCAGAGTCTGGCAGAAATCAAAAAATCATAAGCACGGCATTAGGCATAAGACTGTGGAAAGAGGTATCTTAGAAATCAATACAGACTATGTGCTTCCTCGAAACAGAGATATTATTTCTGAGTCATCACCATATGGAATGATTGTTCGCTCAAAAACAAGTTGAGGAAACAAAGGCCAAGGATGTATCTCTATTCTCCAGACTTTTTCTTGGTCAGGAAGATAAATCTCATTTTGCTTGTTCTATGGGTCTTTCTTTATTATGGCCTTTAGAAACAATGAGAGAAAAACACCATCTCTGTTTTAGATTTACTCTCTCTTCAGGGCTGAAAACTATTCCCACTTTTCAATGGTAAGGTCACACCTAATGGCAGGCATGTACCCCTGTTTCATGGTTCTCTTATTTTCAGGGTTCTGCGTGATACATGTATATTCATACATGTCACATTTATACTGGTTTACATTAAGATGCAATGATAATGTATTTCCCTGACTCAGAGAGGAAGTCAGTTCTCACCAAATACAAATGGCCCTTCTGTAGACACCAAATGCAGGACACCAGATCCTACAGCTACAGAATAATCCAACTTAGGTGTGAAAAAACTGAACGATTAAAATCCTATTCAAAGCACACAAATACCCCTAAGGTTATCCTGGTGCTAATCCAGGACACCACAAAATCTGAAAAATAACAGGATAGTTTACAATGAAATTTGGCTCTCATACAAGCATTAAATGTGATAATACTTTGTCTCGATAAGGGAGAATACAGATACTCAAGTATTTAATCAGTTTAGGAGATCTTATAATTCATAAATTGTGTATTGACCTACACAGCATGTTTTGGAAAAGAGAAATCTTCTGTTTTAGTTAGATTCAGTTAATATCCTGATACTTTATTATAGTCCTTTATAATATGAAAGGCATGCAATGCAGAGCTTTCAGGATTGGAAAGCAAAAAAAACATTTCATCTGCATACGCACGTACGTTAGTACCTTTCTCATCTTTAAACGTACTTTCTTTCCACTCAAGGGTTCATTCTGAGCTAATTAAGCAGATGTTCTAAGGGCAAATCAAACAATTTTAGTGATAAGGGACATGAAGGATGAGTTCCCCTTTCCAAATCAAAAGAAAGTAAAGACTGGGCTGTGTCTGGATATTGGATGCATGACAGTCAATCTGTGCCACAATTACCTAGTAGTACTGCATTAACTACTCATATTTCTTCTTGGGCCACTACGTGAATGCAATTTATGACTTGTTTATGCTTGACACTGTAATTGTATGTGCTTACTGAGTTGTCCAATGATGCCCTGGCAGAGGAAGTTCTTGTGGATTGGAGGTATGGTAAAGTAATGAGGCAAAATGTTTGGGGAAAAAACACATAACAAAAATAAATGAAAAAAAAGAAAACCAAGAAAATATTGAACTATGGCAAAATTACATGAACTGAGTTTGAACAGCACAGATTAAGTGTGCCAGAAATAAAAGTATTCCAGGCTGTGTGTTATGATGAGATGGACATTTTAAAGACACCAAAAAACACACAATTCATGTGCAGAGCTTTATTGATAGCAAAAAGGATTATGTTGAGAATTTGGAAGGACTCCTAATATAGATGAATGATTTTCAGATATGGGTTTTCAAGCAGCCTTACAAGCAACTAATTACAAAAGAAGAGGTATTTTACATATTTCTGGAAGTTTCTCAGATGAATTTTTGTATTTATTTGTGGATTAATGATTGCCTAAGAGATTTTGCTTTGACTGGCGTTATTACATTTATACAAGTATGTTCAAACCGGAGAGTTTTACTATAAGCATGTTGTCTGACAACGGCACCCAATTCTGTTAAAGTGTGATGGAGAAGTATCTGCAATCTTGTAGAATCCAACACAAGAAAAGCTCAATTCACCAACCCAAGACCAATGGGGCAGTGCAAAGAATGAACAGAATGTTGAAGGAGAGCATCCAGTTAGCTAAAGCCAATAATTTGGACTAGAGGAAAGTGTTGCAAGAGGCATCACAACTAACCCTGGGCAAAGCACTACGCTACGCTCGCGTAGTTTGCGAAGTTTGCACTACTTCGCACAACGCGAATTGCACGTAGCACAGTGCAAACACGCGTAGCGTAGTGCAGCGGTCATTTTTTGCTTGCTAGCGGTCCTCAACGTCAAGTTGGCGACCGCGAGCAAGCAAAATGACATCCCGGCGAGACTTTTTCCTCGTTCGCGATCAGCAACATCAAGTTGCCGATCGCGAGCGTGGAAAATAAACATCCCGGCGAGATTCTCAACGCGGGGAGGTCAGGTTTATCATTGCGATTGGTCGCGTATGCTCGCGACCGCTCGCGATGAGAAACTACCAGTCCGCGTTGAGAAAGCTGCCGCTCGAGTAAAAATCTACTCGAGCGGCAGTAAAAGACAGCTCGCACTGTGCAAGATGCCGTTTTCAATGATTGCACAGTGCGGACAAGCATCCGGCACTGTGCAATCATTGCGAACAGTGCACTACGCAGTTCGCGTAGTGCTACGCGTAGCTCGCGTAGTGCGAACTGCACTTTGCGTAGCTTCGCGTAGCGCTACTTCACGAACTACGCCCAGGCTTAATCACAACATATTGCATGTCTCTTCATATTTCCACAGGAAAATCACTTTTTGAAATATTTAATAGGAGAGTTCCTTGCACCAAAGTGAGTCCAAGGTGATAATCTAGTAAAAAAGAAAGCGACGGATGGGGAGGATTAAAGGCAAGGATATTTTTAGAGGAAAAGGGTGAAAAACATCGTAGTCAGTTTGGGTAATTGGGTGAAAGTGAAAGCTCTAGTTGGTTGTGAGGAATGGTCAAAATTCACTAAAGCTTTAAAGACAATCACATTGTTTAAAAATGTTGTGAAGATCAATGATGAGAGAATATGGAACAAGGGTGGTAGTTGTCAGTCCTCCTGTTTCAGGTTTCTAACTGGAAGAGTGTGGTTCTGCAGTTCACTCTCACCAGCTATAAAATGGCAGTGCTACCGGAAGACTAATTAGCAAGCTCGTCTTAGTAAAAGGCCTAAAGAATTTTCAAAGGAGGCCTGTATCCTTTCTCTCCACTTCAGTGTCTAGGTCTCCTCCCTCCTGTTTCAGGAATGTCAGCAATCAAACCGCATTTGTAAAGTGCAACACTATCACCCCTAGGGTTATCTGGGCATAGTGTCAAAGAGCCAGGTCTTGACTCTCTTTCTGAAGTCTGCCAGCAAGAAGCATGTATGGAGCTGGAGGGGAAGGTAGTTCCAGGTATTGGCAGCAATGCAGGAGAAGGAGCGGCCACTGCTGGGGCTGCAACGGATGTGTGTGCAAGGGCGTGTGAAGAGGAGCGCAGGTGTCTAGAGGGTTGGAGGAAGTTCAGTCGATGGTTGCTGTAGGCAGGTCCTAGGTTGTAGAGGGGTTTGTAGGCGTGTGTGAGGATCTTGAACTGGCATCTCTTCTGGCTGGGGAGCCAGTGGAGGTCTCTCGGTGGGGGGCGATGTGGGTTCATTTGGGGAGGTCCAGGATGAGTCTGGCTGCGGAGTTCTGTATAGTCTGGAGTCTTCTGAGGAGCTGGGTGGCGATGCCGGTGTAGAGGGCGTTGCCGAGGTGATGAGGGCCTGAGTGACGGTCTTTCTGGTGTAGGTTGGGATCTATCAGAAGATTCTAAAGAGCATGCGAAGGGTGTGGAATCAGGAGGAGGCATCTGCATTGACTTGTCATTCCATGGTCAGTTGGCTGTCGAGGATGATGCCAAGATTACATGCATGGTTGGTCGGTGTGGGTGTAGCTCAGAGTTCTGCAGGCTACCAGCTGTCGTCCTATGCGGAGCTGTTCTTCCCGAAGATCAGTACTTCAGTTTTGTCGGATTTAGGTTGGAGGCAGTTGTCTCTCATCCATTTGGCTACGTTGGTCATGACTTTGTAGAAGTAGGTTTTGGCATTGGAGGGTTCCTCAGTGAGTGAGAGGATCAGGGAGATCGGACAACAATTTTTGAGATCGCTGGGGTCGGCGGAGGCTTTATTTAGGAGGGGGTCTGACGTCTGCGTGTTTCCATCTGTCTGGGAAGGTTGCTGTGGAGATGGAGGTGTTAAGAATGCTGGTGGTTGAGTGCTGATTGTGTTTGTTGCGAGGTTGTAGATGTGGTGGGGGAAGGGGTCGGTGGGTACCCCGGAGTGGATGGAAGACATGATGACTTATGTGATCAGGGCGGAGAGCGGAGACCAGGTGGTAATGGTTTGGCTGATGTTCGCTGGTTGGTTGAGGTCATTGGGGTTGACGGTGGCGGGTTGGAGGTTGAAATTGTTGTAGATGTTGGTGATCTTGCCGTGGAAGTAGTCTGAGAGGATGTCACAGAGTTTTTGGGAGGGGTGGGATGTGTTCTCTATGGCTGTTGGGTTGGAGAATTCTTTGACTATTTTGAAGAGTTCCTTTGTGTGGTTGGTCGCGGAGTTGATGCGGGTGGTGATGGCTTCTTTCTTGGCTTCCTTGATGTGCCGGTGATATTTGCTGAGGGTTGTTTTGTAACCTGGTCTGTCGGTGTGGTTCTTAGTGGCACGCTATCATTTCTCCAGTTGGTGGCAAATGCATCTGATAGGTTCCTTGAAGATGATGGCAATGCCTCCACCTTGTTTGTTGGTGCAGTCTCGGCGTATCGTTTTCTAGCCTTCTGGAGTGGTGGTTGTAATGTCGGGTTTGAGGAAGGGTTGAGCCACATTTCGGTAATGAAGGCAACGTCCACGGGCAGGGTGGTGATGGTGTCCCAGATTTCCGTAGCATGTTTGTAGAGGAAGTGGGTGTTGAGCAGGATACAGTGGAGCGGTTGTGGGGTGTTCTTGGTCTTGTGGGCAGGAGTGGTGCAGGATCTTTCATAGGTTGTGTTGCAGGAGAAGTGGCAGTGTCGGCAGAAGAAGGGTCCTTTGGTGGATCATGGGAAGGAGGAGACGCAGCTATTGTTTGGACGTCCGGGGTTCAGGAGTTCCTTGGCGGTGTACCGTCGGGTGGCGGGAGGGCCAGGGGTCCTGGCACTGGTTGTTGTCCAACCGGCGGTGCGTTGACGGCATGCCCGCAGCACCCGTCTGCTGCGTGGCCGAGCAGTGGCCTCCATTAGTGGTTCTGGTGAGGGGTCCTAGTGGGTCTGAGTGCCAGGCAAGGACCTGGATGGGCAGCATGGGGATAAGGGAGCAGGCAGCGCAGGGACAGAGGGAACAACAGCGCAGGGACAGTAGGCAGTGCAGGGAGAGCACCAGGGCAGAGCAGGGACAGCAGGTGGCGCAGGGACCGGGACAGTAGGCTGCGAATGGACAGCAGGAGGCACAGGTACCGAGACAGAAAGCGGCGCAGGGACCCGGACAGCAGGCAGCACGGGGACAGCATAGGGGGAGTGGCAGCGCAGAGGCAGGGGGAGCAGCAGTGCAGGGACAGGGACAGCAGGCAGCGCAGGGACAGAAGGCAGCGCAGGGACATCAGGCAGCGCAGGGACAGCAGGCAGCGCAGGAACAGCAGGCAGCGCAGGAACTGGGACAGCAGGCAGCGCAGGGGGAGGGGCAGGGGCAGCAGGCAGCGCATGGGCAGGGACAGCAGACAGCACAGAGACCAGGCAGCAGGCAGTGCAGGGACAGGGGGCGGGAACAGTACCTTAAGCTGGGATCAGGTGACAGAAGGGTGGCCCGGCCCAGCCCAGCCTCCTCCGGGCTCTGTCGTGTGTGGACAGGCCCGCCGTTGGTCCGGCCTCCGCCCGCGATGCAGGAGACACAGGGGCCCATTATTCGTCACTGGGAGGCATAAAAATTCAAAAACCAGCTGGTCCCACCTCCGTGGCTGCTGGGAAGTGTAGTCCGGTTGTGGGAGGTTGTCACAGGCACTCTCGAGCGCTGTGCAGCAGCAGCAATAGGAGTGGAGAACACCCACTGGAGGGAAGGGCGGCAGGTGGCTTCCCACAAGGTAGGAAGGGGGACCTTTATTCAAGCCGGGAGGCACGAAAATATGAAAACCAGCAAGTCCCGCCTCCGGGGCTGCTCGGAAATGTAGTCCGGTAGTAATGTAGTCTGGTAGTAGGTGGTGGTCCGAGGCGCTCTCAAGTGTGGTGCAGCGGCAGCAATAGGAGGGGAGAACCCCTTCTGAAGGTAAAGGCGGCAGGTGGCAATAAACTTCCACTGTCTGGGAAAACAACCTCACCTCCATCGGGATCTGGATCACACAGTCCTCTATTATTCTGGTTCATTCTTACACGCAATACATGTACCACACAGGCCACACACACAAAAACACACACCATACACTTTTGATGTTAGCGCAAGGATTTGGGTCAGCATACAGAGGGAAACTGAAATTGAGTTGGACGGAAGGCCCCACTCCATTAACACTGATAAAAATGTATAGTCCCCACTATGGATTCATAAATTACAGGACGTTACCACCACTATTCTATGTGTAAACCCATGACAAAGACAGTAGTGCTATGTTAGTGCAATGAAGGCATGCTTGCTGCACCCTTCCAGGTTACAGGACAGGTCCAGGACCTCACATGTTTCAAGAAACAGGCCTAGGCTTCAGTGCCCACAGTAGAACCAGGATACAATATACATTCAGTCGAGCACTCAGGGCAGGGAACACATCTGCATGTCATGCAATGGACACTCCTGTCTCAACTGAAGGCATTATTATTAACTGCAGATGTTTAGATAATTTCATTATATATATTACATATACACTACCGTAGCTACTTTGCCGGCTGCATCGTGTTATTCCATCCACTGCATGTCTTCTTGATGAAGCTTCATAATTGCTGCTGTGTCTTCCAATGTCTTCTCCCTTCTTGCATGGTAGTACTGCATTGGATCCCTTAGCTTCAGAACTCTTTCTACATTTCCCTATATGTACAGTTAAAACAGCATTTGTGTCGTAAACACCACCAGGCCTTCTACCAAACCCATCCCCTAAGTCTCCGCCTGCAAGGAAATCCTCCTCATCCTCAGAAGGATTCTCATTGTCATTGGGCACGTCGGATAGATCCATCATTGAGGTAACAATAAAAGCAGGTTCTCCTTCACCGACCTGGTATCCTAAGCAGAAGAAAAACAATCAATCAACACAGGCTAAGATTATGAACGTGAGATGCAGAATCAGTTATGTGACCCATCTTTTTTTACATTTCTTTTCATATTTTCTTACGATTGTATAGACTGCTCAGTTACAGTGTATTAATTGTTTTAATCACATTTTGCAATAATATAGATATCAAACATCCGTAAAGGGTACTAAGTTTAATACATACTATAAAACGGAAAATAAATGCAAATTAAAACAATCCAATAAAAATAAATTTTACATAAATGGCTTATACCAAAGAGCCTCATTGGAAGAAGTCAACGCTTGTCACAACCAAAACGACCAGTTTCAACTCAAACAATAATAATCTGTAATATTAACAATAATTGGTCTTTGATATTGAGTTTTCTAGCCCAATTTAGCTTTTTCATAGTGCTGGAAATATGAGGAGTTATTACTATCTATTTTATGGGTTTTCAATTGATATAAATTGATAGGATAAGGGGCTCAGTCTGCCCTGCCTGGATCCAAACCTGCAGAGCACAGACAGACCAGTTAAAGAAATGGGCTTTCAAAGTCATGAGAAGTTACACATTATTTTACAGAGTGCTAAAATCTGAGTGTAGAAAATCCTACATGATTTCACAATCTGTGTAAAGGACTAAGAAAGAGATTGTGTTTTTAAACACCCCCATATTTTAAGTCAAAGAGTAGCAACTCCCATGGAAATGCTTGAACCTTCAGGACCAAACAATTTAGGTACTATTTATTAGTATAATCCAGTAAAGAAATGACAGGACCTTTTAGAAAACTCTAAATTTGCCTAGAAATGTTGTGTATGGGATAGCACATAACATTATGATTTTATTTCCATGGCACAAATAGAGAATGTCTTCTACGATTTACATGAGGCACGTAAAGGTTCTAGAATTAATATTTAGTAGGTCCAATCGTCAGCCTTCACTCCCAGATCTGACTGACATACCCTACCCCCATAAACCCACTTTTTATGAAGATGATGTCTTAACATCATCCTTCATCAAAGCTCTCTCTGAGAATGCTCTCTTATCCCAGCATACCATTGTTAATGCTGCCCTCACTCATGTCGTCTTCCCAGAAGCTCTCAAGACTGGCCAGATCCTCCCACTCCTAAAGAAACCTACACTAGACCCTGATAACCTAGCCAACAACTGGCCCATCATTCACCTACCCATTCATGAGCAAGACCATTGAAGAAGCACTCCATGTTCAACTCCAATATCACATCAATGCTAACCATCCCTTGCATGACTACCAGTCTGGCTTCAGATCACACTGCAGCACAAAGACTGCCACCTTACACATACACATCATGGATCATGCCCTCTTAAGCACAGATGAAAATGACCCTTTCCTCCTGATAATACAGGACCTGTCATCTGCTTTCAACACCGCCGACCATCCCACCCTCAAAAGCGCACTCGAGTTGTGAAGGGGATTCACTGGCTGTGTCATTCACAGGTTCTCCTTCCATCTTTCCAACAGACACCAGTTTGTTCACATGGGCACCTTCAGGCCACAAAAGATTCCTATCACATGTGGAGTACTCCAGGGTTGCAAACTGTCTCTTGTCATCTTCAACATTTACATGGAGCCACTTAGTGCTCTACTCACAGATAACTGCATAAATTATCTCCAATATGCCTATGATATACAACTCTAATTGAAAGTCTCTTCTGCTTCAGACATCCAACGCCTCAAACACTGCTTGCGTTCATCCAGATGTGGATGTTCAACGACTACCTGAAGCTCAACCCAACCAAGACAGAATTCCTATTATTTGCCATGAGCAAGAAAAAGATATAGTACAAGCATGGCTCAATGACACAAACCTTAACGGCTTCGAACCCAAACCCTCACCAAATGCCAAATCACGTGGATTCCCCCCGGACACCGACCTTTCTGTCAAGGAAAACCCTGTCAAAAAGCAAAGATGGCCTGGTACCACCTCTCTCTTCAAAATGAAGTCAAAATATTTCTATCAGAAATCAACTTCAGAACTGCTGTTCAAGCCCTTGTACTCTTGCATCTGGATGGAGATAAAGCCCTACAGTATGGCCTCCCAGACTCCAAACTGGCACCCCTTAAGGGCATTCTACACGCCACGCAGGATCTAAAATAACATCCGCGGATCTATCAGGACCGCCCCAACACTGCTCCTACTTAGGAAAGAGTTGAAGACTCACTTCTCTGAAGAACACTACATAAGATTGCATTGACCGTCCACAACTAAGTTTCCTCTCATACTCTTACTTTTTTAAATGAATCTTAAAGAGCATATAAGCAGTGAAATCACTTCATTTCAACAGGGCAGAAATGACTGCAACAAAGTTAAAAAATCTGTTTATTTTATCCCCCCCTCAACAAGTACCATAAGCTACACCCACACATCAACCCCGAGCATAATATTTCATCTTGACCCTCATTTCACCATCTAAACCTCCCATTGTCTACTTTCAATAAATAGCTCCACCTCTGCTCAAACTTTCATATTTATTAAGTAGCTTATGTACTCGGCTGCTAGCGAACTGACCATGCAGCGTGTTCGCAAAATGCATAAACTAGCAAATACAGGCAAATGAGCAATCGTGTTTTTTACCTAGAACAACCATTATTAAGAAGATAACCTGGTAATGGAGATCCCTCAAACTTGGGTATGGCCAGAACTCTGAACAAGTGAGGACCTCTCACGTAGTCTTATTCATCAACCAATTTGGATTGAAAGTTTATGTTTTGAATAGGAAATATTTTCCAATTTAAACTAGGAGTCTGATTCTGACATGATGCGTAGGAATGTTAAATAAAAAGGCTGATAATGAATTTGCTGTTGTTTCTGTACAAGAAATATATGACGGTAATGAAAACTGTGCAGTTACTTTATCAAGAACCAAGATTGTATGGTGCCTATTCAAGAGACTTGTGATTTGCTAAAAAAAAATGTAAGTCCCCATGATCTTGTTCGCTGTTGAATAGAGGCACCAAAGACTGGAAATTGAAAACTAGATTTACAGGATCTAGACAGGATTCGAGAGCTTGATGAAGATAAAAGTCTATGTGAACATTCAATTTAATGGCTTGTGAGGTCTCAAAGATACCAAAGAAGATTAAAGAAAAAAAGTCTACCATTCCTTCAAGTCATACCACAAATTGGCCACAACTTACCATATTTATCAGTTAAACGTATTAGATGCGTAATACAATCAGTGGACTTTATGCATTTGGTCGTACAAACATACTGGCTGTATGTTCTTTTTAGTACAGGTGCTGTGATCTTATTTTCACTTTGCACAGACTAGTCCTGCTATGGTTTATCATCGATGCTGTCAAAAAATGTTACGCTTATCCTACTACTCACTAAAATATATGTTGTGATAGCCTGATGTCAGGGCCTGCCGACAGCCATAAAATCGTGGCACAAGGATGCTACATACTTAGCCCTACTAATTGAGTTCTGTCACATCTATGGAAATGCATCCTCCAGAGCATATAACAGAATGGTCGCAAGTGCCAAAGCTTTATGTGATACATAAAATTGGATACAAACCTTCATTTTCTTACTGCTTCAGGTGCTCACACTAGCACATACATATTTATATACTTTTTCAATGTTACTCATGTCTTGGAATCCATTGTGACTCTATGACAAACATTATTGTGCTGAATTCGTTCTCTGTCAATTGTGGGGCTAATAGATTAGGAGGTATATCTGTCACTACTATCTTTTTGAATGAACATTTTAAATAACGTTTTAGAAACATGTGAATAAGAATTCTTTTATCCTTATTTTTTCTATACCACAGATGTTATCCTAGAGGTTATTAGAGCACTTTAAGCAGATTGTAG
The DNA here is from genome assembly GCA_963921515.1 of Calotriton arnoldi. Taxonomy (NCBI): domain Eukaryota; kingdom Metazoa; phylum Chordata; class Amphibia; order Caudata; family Salamandridae; genus Calotriton; species Calotriton arnoldi. The sequence continues at coordinate 3,138,433 of CAWUFW010000885.1, forward strand.
AAGTAGTTAACAGTTTTTTTCCTTAATAGGTTACAGGAGTATGAACAAAAACATTCATGTGTACTCTGAACTGGAATTTACATTTCATTTTGTAATTATTCTAATTGGCAATGATTAAGTTATCTCATGAGATGAGCATAGAAAATAAATAGTTGGGTTATAGTCCAAGTCTATGTTTACAGGCTTTGTAAACAAAAGGTTAATAGGAGTTGACAGTGAAGGACAGAGAGTCAGACTTGTCATTATCAGTAGGCAGAGCTAACTAACTGAGAGGGGGGAAAAAAAGAGAATGTGGTACCAGGAAATTCCTAGAAATAAGGTAGAGTAGTATCTGATGTTTTCCTATTTCCTGTAGGTGTGTAGTACAGTAGCGGCTCGCGGAGGGAGTGCCGTGGGGCGGGGCGGGGGAGGAGCAGGGTGGGGGTAGTAAACTACGGCATACGGCCGAACAGAGGCAAGTAAACAAATAAATAAATAAAACGAATTTCATTGCGCGCGCTGCATTGACAAATGCAATGCAGCGCGTGCAACGAAATTTGTTTTATTTATTTGTTTACTTACCTCTGTTTGGCCGTATGCCGTAGTTTACTACCCCCACCCTGCTCCTCCCCCGCCCCGCGGCACTCCGTCCACGAGCCGCTACTGGTGTAGTATGCCGCAGAAACTACGAGATGGGGCAGCTGGAGGTAGGACTGAGCACGGACAGGCCCCAGCTGCCATTGCTGTAACCGAAAGGCCTATCATGCAATAAAGAACTTACCTCTTATCTAAATGGCGCCAGACACTTGTATGAAGACCTTGACATCCAACTACATTTTGGTGATGAGGATGGTATTCTGGGGAGCATCATGTTTTGACATGTCACAGAGTTTCTATGATTGCTATTTGATGTCTTTGTGCGTTTGCGTGAATATTGGAGAGTTTCTCAGGTTGTTGTTGGGTGAATCTGTGAGCTTGATGTGATTGAGTGATTGTGAACGATTGTCTCTACAATTTATATGAAAAGGAAATAGCTGTTCTTTGTTTTGTTGTGTGTAACAAACAGAGTTGTGTAGTATCCTATATGTCCCCATTTCTTGTATGTATGTGGATACTGAGAGTGAATGGTGTAACAGAATGTTGGAAACTACTCAGCTCTGCTCCTTCTATTTCAGAAAACCAACAAAATAGAAGCTTAAACTGTGGTCTCTGTATTAATAAATTGTAATAATTTGTGTTCTGCTGCTGAAGACATTCTTGGCTCAAAACTTTTCAGAAGAGTCACCGACTAGAAATGACCTTTGTAACGTTGCATTCTTTAAAATATAAATGTAATGTTATTTTCCTAACTTGCTGTGCACAAGCTAAGCATGTGTAAGTGTTTTTCAGAAAATCCTTTAAATTCAAAGGCAAATCGGGGTCTCTGTGTGTGAATGTGTTAAATAATAAATACCAGTTTGCTAGCTTACTTCAAATGGAACAAAAGTAATAGTTCGCAAAATGCCAGTTGTTATGAATGTGCAGAAGAAACTCACTGTGTAATGTTTCTTTTCATGTTTATTTCCATTTGGTTGTTAGATCATGTATCAGGTTAACCAATCACACTCTTTTGGAGTGGGTGCTGTTTTTAGTAATTGCAACCTAATAACTTAATTGGTTGCTATGCAGGAGAACTCATTGTGAAATGTTTAATTTCATGTTTATTTCCTTTTGGATGGTAAGATCATGTATTAGGTTAACCAATCACACTCTTTTGGAAGGGGGCGATGTATTTAGTGATTCCAAACTAATACTTAACTTGATTGGTTGCTGTGCAAAAGTAATCTATTAGAACAGTCCATTCATGAAATGTTATGAATTTTGTGTGTTTCCATTGCCAGAAAACCGTATAAAAGATTATGGGCCAGATGTATGTAGATAGCATTTTGCGATTCCCTAATTGCGAATCACAAGGATTCGCAATAAGGAAATCGCAAAATGCAATGTATGAAGGTGTATAGTACACCTTTTGCAATTCCTAGGGGGTCGCAAATGACCTACCTCATGAATATTAATGAGGTAGGTCGCAATTTGCGACCCACTAGGAATCTCAAAAATCACGGGGATGGTGGCCTGCTGAGATCAGCAGACCACCATGTCCGTGATTGCTTTTCAATAAAGCAATCTTTTTTTTTTGTAAAGCAGCCCGTTTTCCTTAAAGGAAAACAAGATGCTTTACAAAAAGAAAAATTTTAAGTTTTCTTTTCATTTTTTAAGAGCAGGCAGTGGTCCGTGGGACCACTGCCTGCTCTTCAAAATGGTTTTACAAACATTCACAAAGGGGAAGGGGTCCCCACCTTCCCATTTGCGAAAAGGTTATCACCTACTTGAAGTAGGTGGTAAAATGTGAATGTTTTGCGACCGCAATTGCGGTCACAAAACATTCATACATACCGATGCGATTCGGTATTAGGAAGGGACGCCCTAAACACGCCCCTTCCTGATACCGAATCGCAAACCCATTTTGCGATTCGCAAAATTAGGTTTGCTGCATCGGAAAAGCAATTTTTGCATTTGCAAACGGGCAGATTCTGCGAATCTGCCCATTTGCGAACGCAAAAATGCTTGATACATCTGCCCCTCAGTTTATTGGGAAGTGTCCTACTTTTCCTGACCTTATCAGGGAGCAAACTCTATGCTAGTCTGTTTACTCACTTTATACTTGGATGTTTCTTGTGTTCCTAATTAAATTATGCAGACTGTATCTCAGTCTGTCATTTGATATATAATTTGGTTGTGGCTGTTACTTGCTTTAAAGATGACCCTATGTTGATTCTCTTGCATTATTTAGTTTCCTTTAATTAACACTTGGGCTATATATTATGAAGAATCAGACAGCCCCGCGATCCTACGTGTCAACCCTCTTAATTATTGAATTGGAGCGTTGACATCTTCAAAGGTTTGTTTAAAGTTCATGCTGCGACCTAACGCAGTCATGGGATCTATCGCTAGTGGTGTGGATCTTAATGTCCTATTTCAAGTCACAAAACTCCATAAGCGGCTCTTCACGTCCCTTTCTCCCTCCTCAGTAGTCCAATTACTGTACTGACAGTCCTGTAGAATCAAGCTTCTAGGCCAATTAAAAACGTAGCATATGCCACAATGTCCATTTGCAGAAAACAGTGGGTTCCCCATTTCTTCACTCTTTCTTCTATATTGTGGATTTTTAAAAAGCATTATCTCTATTAATAGCTCAATAACGTTATAAATCAAATTCTGATTCGAAGTGGCCATGTTCCTTACATAAAGGTTTACTGCACATTTTTATGAATTGCCGGAGTTTTATGGACATAGGTAGCACAGAGAGGGGGTGTGCTTCTTTGACGGAAGAAAGGAACTAGTCAAATCCGATTTCTAATGTCTGGTACTATGCACTCTAGACCTTCTCTAACAACCTTTTTTTTTTAGCTTGTTTTGATTTCGGGACATGTGTAGCAGCACATACAGTACAATCACTTGAAGGAACAGATGGTACATAGTGGGTGACAAATCAAGTCGTAGGGCAAATGCCCGCCATAGAATGCAACCGAAAAACACTATAGACGCTGCACATCCACGATCATGCAACAATGATATATAAAATCAAGTAAAACATAACTGTTAAAAACTAGGCAGCAACTGACAGAGCAGTGCATTATATATATCCACAGATAACATAGATTGACTTAATTCTACCTCTATGTCCATACCTGCCCCCCGATGGAGCTATAATTTATTCAGTAACAAGTGGACAGGGCCATGTGCTAAGGCTCCTCTCACAGAGTGAAACTAGACGGTGACCTAAATGTGAGAGGGTATCATTGCAGCTAGCAAATTGATACAATAACCCGTGCCTCTCTGCTGAGGCCAGTTAGGCATCTCGGCCCCCCAAACCCACCCATTTGTGCCAGCTGATGGAGTCTGAGTGATTGGGGTGCCCGTCAGCTCCCCCAGCCCACAAGTCAGGGGTCCCAGTCTGTGGGTGAGCGTCCATATCCCCACCAGTCTGCTCAATAGCCTGCAGTTTCTCCAGTAGTATCCCCTATGCCTCCAGGTCTTGGGCAGCATTCTCCTCTGTGCGAACTATACATAGGCGTCTCTCTTCCGCTACTCCCCATTCCCCCATGTCTGCCGTCCGTCTGGGGAGCCGAGGGGGCACAGGACGGGTCCAATGGATTGCAATGCAGCGCCTAGTCAATACCAGTCCTAAGCTTGCAAATTTATACTGCATCTTAGTCCCAGCCTTGGGGGCTGGGAAAACCCCAAGGAGACAATGCTTAATCGTTGCCTCAATATGAGATCCAGTGGCCTCCCGAAGCGTCTCCAACACTCCCAACCAGTAAGACTGGAGAAAGGGCAATCCCATGTCATGTGTGTGAACGTTGCCGGCTCGACTCCGCAGCGTGGACACCCCGGCAAACGTATCGTGCTGAACTGTGTTAGTCTGTCCAGGGCCAAGTATGTGTGGTGCAGGTAATGAAATTGTATACACTTAAAGCGTGCATTACTTGCCACCTCCTGAACCTGCACAAACGCGCTCTTCCATTCCCCCTCCTTGAGAGGCACCGGCAGGTCAGCCGACCACCGATCCCGAATGCGGGAAATGTCAACACAACGGTCTGCCTTGAGTGCCCGTATAAGCGAGAAACCAATCCCCTAAAACAGCCTGGGTCAAGGATCACCAACAAAGTGTGAGACTCCACCGGCTCCTCGGGGAAGGATGTCCAGAGTTCGTGTGCAGTGCGCCGAATTATTGCATAGTGCAAAAAGTGTCCCGCTGGGACTCGGAAGCATTACTGTGCGTCGGCGAAGGAAATAAAAGTTCCAATGCGGTATAGGTCCCCTTCTGTGAAGCACCCCCACCCCCACAAACCACTCCATCAGGTTCATCACAGCCTGAATATGGCGGAGGCTATGCAGCCATTGTAATGGCAGCGTTCGTGCGTATGGAGCTTTCCACAGCACCAGGGTGACCGCTCGCTCCCAAGCCCATGTGAACCGGCGAACTACAAAGGGGTAATCCAGAGGAGTCCTGGATCCCATCATGAGACATCCTGGGAGACTATTCTCCTTTCCTCAATCCGCCAGGAGATCCTTCTCTATATTGGGGCCCTCAGCATACCATATGCCGCATTTTAAAGGAGAGCCGCAACATAATAAAGACGCAGGTCCAGGAGGCCTAGTCCACCCAGTTCCGCATCCAACTTAAGAATCTCCAGTTTTACTCTGCTACATTTCCCAGCCCACACCAGAGAGACAAGAAGATAGTACAGAAAGAGTTCTGAATGACATACAGGCAACGTGGCAGCAGGACCATCCGGGCCAATGCCACCCGACCCATAATAAATAGAGGAAAGCAATTCCAGAAGCTGATAGAGCACTGTAAACCCGTAAGGACTGCTCCGATATTCAATGCGTATTGCGCGTCGGTTGAATGTGCCACTTGGATTACTAGGTACCGCAAATTATCTCATTCCTATTGAAACTCCATTGGGGGCGAAGTTTGCTAACTCTTTACCAACCAATGCAGTGAACGGAAACATAACCAATTTCTGATTATTAACCTTCAGTCCCGATACCGCACCAAATCCAGTTAGGACATCCAGAAGAACAGGCAATGCCTCCTCTGGGTGGGTTATATAAAGCAGGGCATCATCCGCATACAGGGATATGACGTAAACCCGGCCACTCACCACAACGCCCCAGCGAGCCATGTCCCGTCGCAATCGGATCACCAAGTGTTCCAGGGCAAATAAGAGTGGGGATAATGGGCAGCCCTGCCTCGTGCCACGCCAAATGGGAAATATTTCAGAAATCACACCACCATTTCAGACCCTAGCAGTCGGCAGACTGTACAGGGGATGTACCCAGGAAATACATTTCTGGCCGAGGCCCATCGTGCCAGCACCTCTCACAGGTAGTCCCATCCCAGAGTATCGAAAGTCTTTTCGATGTCTAGAGCCAGGGCAACAGCGCTGATGTTCATAGCCTCCATAGCGTGCAAGACATGGGACAGCCTGCGTAGGTTCGTGTATGTACCGCGACCTGGCATAAAATCACATTGGTCTGTGTGGACCAGATGGGTTGCTACTCTGCTCAGACGGAGTGCTAATACTTTGGCCAGTATCTTAGTGTCGACACCCAGGATTGATATGGGCAGATAGGAGCCTGGCATACATGGGTCCTTACCCGGTTTAGGGAGCATCACGATTTGGGCCTCTCTCATCGACTGTGGTAGAAATCCCACCTACCTGGCCTCCCGCAGGGTCTCCAGTAGGTGAGGGAGTAGGAGAAAATACTACAGCAGCAGACCATCAGGGCCAGGGGATTTGCAGTGAGCCATGTTGGTCACTGCTTCTTTCAGCACTTCTTCACAAGACCTTCGCGTTGGCCCTCAGTGAGGCTGGGGAGAGTCAGGTCATCCAAGAAACCCTCCAAAACGTCCTGGACTACTTTCAACTCTTCACTGTACACCGACGATAGGTGAGCATGCATGAGGGTATTAATACCATGCTGTGTAGATACGTGGCTACCATCTGCCTGCTGGAGGGTAAGAATAATCGGGGAGGCGTTCACGCTTAAGACGCCATGCCAACAACTGACCTGATATGTCCCCCTCCCGGTTGAGCAGTGGGCGGTATTCACGCCAGACCAGGCAGTTCAGCCGATCCTATTTTTCTCCTACCCTACGTTGGGCATGCAGCACTTCTTGACCAACCTCAATTAGTAATTATCCTAAACAGCCACTGGAGTCAGAGAGGGTTGCCTTAAAAATATCATTCAGTCTACTACAGTCAAGGTAAATTCTACAGTAATTTACAAAAAATCTTAATTATGCTATTAGGTTAACAACTGGCACAGGCTGAACTGCTAAAGAAGCAAGAAACTTTGTTTCTTGGCAAACACTGTCTCAAACTTTGCCTACTCCACTGTGAAGCATAGTGCTGCCAGGCATCTATATACGCAGTCTATAGCATTTCCAAATTCCAATTTCAATTGGGCAGTGATTTTGTTGAAGTCCATAACAGTTAATCAAGTCTTTTTATAAAGAACATACTGCAAGTGGTGTTCCTCATAAGCAAACTTCAATATATATGTCAGTAGTACATGCTACTATGTCTGAGTCATTCAAGATATTAGTTCTGAGAGTACATCCAAAATACCTGCTCTGCATAAAATGTTTAATTATATGGCAGAGGACTGGGAACCTGAGATGCAATGATCTGAGTAATACTGCTAAAACATTAATCACTGGAACCAATCATATAAGCTCCACCCCTACTGCCTATATTCCTTTTCCATTCATCACAACTATTAAACTTCAATTCAAAGTTAGTAGTGTAATTCCTCTCTACAACCCCTCATTACAGGTCCCAAATGGCTACACCAGATGTAAAGCATACTACCCGCTCAAAAGATAACAGAGACATTATGTCCAACAAATGCCATGTTGGACCAATCAGTCTAGAGTTTCAAGAAAGCATTTTGTTTGGAGCTTGAGAAAAAAACAAAGAAAAACATCATAAATCAAAGTTAAAAAGCAGCAGGATTTTACATTTGTTTGAAGGTACGATCATCAAAGATAGTGAGATCAGTTAACACTTTTGCTCCGATATGTTGTGAGCAATATATTTAAAGTAAAATTTTTGCAGCATAAAAAAAATAGCTGTTCTATTAAATGCATGATATCTGAAATAATTTATAAATTCAATGTGTTCCTCTCATTAATACTGAGGTATGCATAAATGTATGTGGTGTTTATAAAGCACAAACCTAGTCAAAAGGCAATGGAGCACTATGCAGGGTCCAAGGCAGAGACACAGTCAACATGTGAATGGATGGATGTTATTGTCAGCTGTATTTATAGAGCTCTTGTACACCCGGAAGTTTCATGTCACTTATATAATATGTGAATTATATTCCTGAGACCAGACAAGCAGCCAAGGTTGCCAGGAGACAGCTTGTTTCCAAGAAAAGAAAGTGTACGTTTGCTGCATTTTGGTATAGCATTCTTTAAAGGAGTGTGTTCTCAGCTCTTTCCTAAATTTGAGCAGTGTTGGTGCAGTCCTGATGGATGCAGTGATGTCGTTCCAGATGCTGGGTGTATTGAAGTAGAAGGCTTGCTGCTTCGTTTGAACTGTTTGGATTCCTCCGCCTTGAGTCTGATGGTGGCCTAGCTATGGGTGTGCCAAAAGCCAACACATACAGGCCTTGAAAAATCTACTTGCCCACTTGCTATGGTGAGTCAATTTTGATCAGGGCGAGCTAGTTTTCAAGCCTACTGGCCTGTTCTGAAGAGAGAACACTGTCTGGCAAAGAACAGGTGTTCTTTTCATTCAGAAAGTGAATGAGCAAGCACTAAAGGTGCCTTTAAATTTTGTTTCAATCTTTTCACATTTGCAGCACACTCAAAACCGAGTTCAAATGTCAGGTTATATCTTCTTACAAATTGCTGTTATTTCATCATAGAGATTAGTGCTTACTTTTCTATCTCAGACTGCAATGTTAGAAGATTTGGTAAAGTGATCTTTCTGAAAATCATGCTGGGGTACGTGGATGTGAAAGGAAACGTTGTAGAGTGTCAGTTGTAACACACAACATTTAAATACCTTGTAAATTAACTGTACAATTATTTCAAAATAAATCAGCAGTTAGGAAAGCACTTTTTTCTGTAATTCTGAAGAGTGATGTAAAAAAAGATTTGAATAGGATCAAAACAAATCAGAACACTTAACTTGGTGTGCTCTCCAACTGCATGGGTGCGACTCATTTTCTATACTAGTTCTGTGTGTAACACTTAGTTTTTCGTATTCCCTGTGACTTCAGTGATGTACCATTGATGGCAGGACCCCCATTCTATTACAGGACCGGAGGCTTCGGATTATGCTTTCTCATTCTTTTACTGTAATCACAGCAGCGAATGAAAAACGTTCAATTAGCAACAAAACTACATTGCCCATGATGCTCTTGCATCAGTCACACCCCATCAGCCCCAATAAGAGCCATCAACACAGTCCCATCATCCTCTTTCTTTGCTGCTCACAGCAGAGTTAAGTACTACCTCGCTTTGTCTTTATTGAGCTGATAATTGTGCTTACTATTGCGCTGTGTGCACGGGTTTATTATATTTCATTGTTATATTTCATTATTGTTGACTGTATTGTGTTCATTGTTATCATATTGCGCACTGTGAGTGTTTAAAGTTATTGTACTGTGATCTGCAGTCTTTGTAAGCTTTGCGCGTCGCGTGTAAGGACGGGTCTCTGACCCGGTTGGTAGCGCTGCTACATTTCCCCGGGTTTGTTCGCGCTGACGAGCGCGGGAGTACCTTTCCGCTTTTGCGGTGCTTCAGACCGTTCTTTCGGTCGCGCGTTCCTCGCGCAGGTGTTCTGGGCTTCCCTCATCGCCGACAACACCCAGGAGCCGAGTGGTTCACGTTCGACGTGCGCAGCCCAATTGTTTTTGGGCTTCATTTGGGCTAGCATTGGGCTGCGCACGCCGCGATCGTCCCGTTTCGAAAGTTTTTACCGCTTTCATGCGGAAAGTTTGCCTGAGCTGGACGCCTGATCGGCAGTAAGAGACATTGCCTTGTGGGAGTGAGCACACGCTCCATATAAGTTCAATTTGACTCCTACGCCTATTGGCTGCAACAACCTGACTACAGCTTTGCTGAGGGGGCTTGGTACTCTATCGAGTTTATTACTGTTGTGTGCAAGTGGGCTGCCCCCCCCCCATTACTCCTCCATTACCTGATTATTTATTTATATATATATTCATCCTCACCACACTCATTATTTGAGCTAACATGGAAGAGTGGGTGAGATACGAGGACGATGAGGAGGAAGTTTATTATGAGGGACAGCAAGAGACTGTCCTTGAGGACAACATTGTGGAGGCTCTGGACGCCTCTGTCCAATCCTCACTGAACAAGGCTGTAGAGAGGACGGTACCAAACACCGTGCAACAAGCATTGGCGGCTGTATTAAAACCAATTACTAAGCAGCTTGAAAGTTTTGCTAAACGCCATGGGTTTGGGAAAAACAAACCCAAGCTTGATACTCCTTCTGATAAAGGCGCAACGAAAGACAGGCAATGGCCACATGCTAATGTGTTAAGTTCACTACCCCAGACTGAGGCAGGAGATCATGGGTATTCCACAGGTGGCAAGGCAAAGAGCAAACAAAGAGTTTATGCGGTTACGGACAACACTAACACTGACACCGATACTGACACGACCGATGAGGAAGCTCCTCCCAGAAAGAAGGCTAAGAAAGTTATTTCTTTGACCCCGATACTCCAACTAATACCCCTTTCACCTTCAACCCGAGTCACATTGTGCATCCCCACTCTTCCGACTGGGCCCCGGCTCCGGAAGTTACTGAATATTTGCACGAGAACCTTTGCAAAGGGTTCGACAAGGAGATCCGCAATCGGCTCCGGTCAGAGTGCCCTCGACCCGATCTACCGGACAAGGTGGCGGAGACCCCCGAGATCGATGTCAGCCTTCTCACGTTTCTGAAGAAGTTCGCAAAAGATCCTAAGAAGGGGATCGACCGCGCTTGGCGCGGGTGTCAAGACAAACTCCTCGACGTAGTTGGGCCTTTGGCGAAGATCTTAGAGATGGCCCTGGTGGCCAAAGAAACGGTTTCACCGATGGATCCGGATATCTTGGCAGGATGGACCCAAAGGGCGATCTGCCTTCTTGGCAACGCCAACTGCGCCATTTCCACCGAAAGGCGCAAGTCCTTGCTTATGCGCATGGATTCGAATCTCACTGATCTGGCCGCAGCAGAGCCGGGACCCCTCGCGGATGGCAATCTCTTCGGAGATCGCTTTGTAAAGGATGTGTCAAAGTACGTGGGGACATTTACATCGCTTGACAAAGCACAATCGGGCATAAAACCTGTCTTCCAGCAAGGCCTTTTTAACAGGGCCGGACGAGGCAGGGGACGCTCGTCAGGCCGTTTCTACAACCAAGGTCCCCCGAGAGGCGACTATGGTCGTGGCAGAGGAGAGTGGGATTCAACAAGAGGGGGCACCTTCTATCCCACACGTCGCCGGTTCAGCAGACGCCGTTTCCACGGAGGTGGGAATAGAGCAGGCTTCCAGGCGCAAAATTCTACAGGTAAGCGTAACAGATACTTCTCCGTTACCTTTGTGGGTTGGACACAATTTTTTGTTCAAAATTGGCGAAACTGGACACAGGACGCATGGGTAATACAAGCAGTTCAGGGGTTCCATCTGGAGTTCTATGGAACACCCCTTCAGGGCACACACCCCAGGCAACTCCATTTTTCCCAACAAGAATGTATTTTTATAGACAACGAAATAGCCGAATTGCTGCGAAAACACGCGATAGCGCCATGCAACAACAGTCCTCACGGTTTTTGCAGCAATGTCTTCTTAGTTCAGAAGAAGGGCAGTGGCCACAGACTTGTCCTGAATTTGAGAGAGTTCAATCAATTTCTCATTTACAAGCATTTCAAGATGGAGGGGATCCATCTTCTGGCGGATTTATTGAAAAAGGGAGACTGGATGGTCAGGCTAGATCTCAAAGATGCCTACCTCTCCATTCCCATTTTTCCACCACGCCGGCGATTCCTCCAGTTTCAATGGAGAGATCAATGGTTCGAGTATTTGGCCCTTCCTTTCGGGCTTTCCTCGGCTCCTTGGTGCTTCACCAAGGTGATGAAGCCGGTTGTGGCCCGCCTGCGGCAGCAAGGTGTTCGCATGATTATTTATCTGGACGATATCCTAATCATGGCACAGAGTCCGGATTTGGCTTCTCAACATCTTCAACTAACGATGTCTCTCTTGCAGAGTTTGGGGTTTGTAATCAACCAACCCAAGTCGGCTCTCTGCCCGACACAGACGATAGACTTTCTAGGTTTCGTGATAGACTCCCAGTCGGCCCAATTGAGCCTCCTCAAAACGAAATTGAAAGACCTCAAAAAAGAGATTATGGCGATCCTCAACAAGCAGGTGGTCTCTCTCAGAGCCATTGCCAGAGTAGTGATATTACTGGCATCCTCCATTCAGGCGATTTTTCCGGGCCCTCTACATTACAGGGCCCTGCAGAGGCTAAAAATTCAACATCTCCAGAAAGGTCTGTCCTACACGGATCTAGTTCCGTTGTCGCAAGAAGTGAGAGAGGAGATGCAGTGGTGGCTGGGCCACGTGGAAGCGTGGCATGGCAGAGCAATTTTCGGCTCACAACCCGAGGTTACCATCGAATCCGACGCCAGCCGTTGGGGCTGGGGAGCGCGTTGCAGAGACATTTCCACAGGCGGAAGGTGGTCTCCCCAGGAGTTATCACTACATATCAATTGTCTGGAGCTCCTAGCGGGTTTCTTTGCAATTCGGACACTATCTCCCAAGCAGACTTCATGTTGTATCCTTCTCAGGATGGACAACATTTCAGCGGTGAGGTATATCAACAAGTTGGGAGGCACGAGATCGCCTCTACTAGTAGAGATTGCCAAAGACTTTTGGCACTATTGCCTGAGTCGTCAGATCACGGTAATAGCGGAATACATTCCGGGTCAATCCAACGTGGTAGCGGACTGGAATTCCAGACACCTCAGAGATTACAGCGATTGGCAATTACAGCCGAGCATATTCCAGTGGTTGCAGGAAATTTGGGGTCCTTGCCAGACAGACCTGTTTGCTTCCAGGCTGAATCGGCAAATTCCCAGTTTTTTCAGCTGGAGACCGGACACGTCAGCGAAGGCGACGGACGCCTTCCTTCAGGATTGGTCAGGAGCGTTGAATTATGCGTTTCCACCATTCCTTCTGATTCCCAGAGTGACTTCACACATTCTCAAGCAGCAAGCGGAAGTGATTCTAGTGACGCCCCTGTGGAGATCACAGCCCTGGTTTCCAGTGTTACTGGAGATGAGCTGCGATCTCCCCAGGATGCTTCCCTGGTTGGAGTCTCTACTCCTGGGCCCTCACAAGGAACAGCATCCGATGATACTTTCGGGGCGTCTGTCGCTGATGGCATGGCGGCATTCCGGCAACAGTGGGAAATGCCGGGATTTTCGGACAAAGCTACAGCTTTCATCAAACAGGCTTGGGCTCCTTCAACTAGGAAACGATACTCTTCAGCCTGGAAAGGCTGGGTGGGTTGGTGCCTGAAACGGCACGTGGATCCCGTGGGGGCAGACTTACCCCATATTGTGAATTTCCTTTCGGATAAGGCCGCTGAGGGTTTAGCTTACCGTTCGGTAAACAACTTTAGGTCAGCCATTTCAGCAGGGCATTGTCAGGTCGATGGGAAACCGGTAGGTATGCACCCAATGGTATGTAAACTCCTTAAGGGCATATGGGTGACTAATCCTCCTAAACCTAAGTATACGGGTTTATGGGATGTCTCTCTGGTCATTTCCCTCTTTAATAGTTGGCCAGCGAATAATCTTTTATCCAGGAAGCAATTATCTGCCAAATTGGCTATGCTTTTATGTCTGTCAGCTTGTCGGCGTTCATCGGACGTGCGGGCCCTGGACATTACAGGCAGAGTATTTACTCCAGAAGGAGTTTCCTTTACTATCACAGGACGTACAAAGACTTTATCAAGACATGTTGAATATAATGCTTTTCCTAGCAATACCAAGTTATGTGTTGTGCAGTGTTTAAAAATCTATGAAGAATGTACCCGTTCTCTGAGACCTGAGGGTTGTACACAACTTTTAATTGCTTTGCAAAAACCCTTTAAGCCAGTGTCGGCTGCTACTATAGCCAGATGGATACGATATGTTATGCAAGAAGCGGGTGTTGATATTCAAATGTTTGGAGCACATTCTGTGCGAGGTGCCATGGCATCTAAATCTTATATGTTGGGTTCTAACATTCAGGACATTATGCGTTGTGCTGATTGGTCCTCTGAATCAACTTTTAAACAGTTTTATTATAAGCCGGTGGGAGATATAACATCAGTTGTTTTTGATAAGCGTTAAACAGCATAATCCGAAGCCTCCGGTCCTGTAATAGAATAAAAAATTTGCTAGCATTCGCGCCAAGAATTTTCAATTCTATTAAGGACACAGAGGCGAGGATTATCCCACCCGGCTATGTTACAATATCATTGTACATACTTACCCACCCGTAAATGATGTCATGTAAACAAAAAATTTCAAAATATACAGAAATTACGGGTTATTCATGTTTTTTCTTCCAGGAGCTATCCTGAATAGAAGATTCTTCAAGTTGAAGTCTATGTATGGACTCTGGTTTCCTGTTAAACTTCCATGTTGGAGGACGTTATTGGATCACTTATGTTGACTTGTGGTTGGACTTTTACAGTTCGAGCAAAGAAAGAGGATGATGGGACTGTGTTGATGGCTCTTATTGGGGCTGATGGGGCGCGACTGATGCAAGAGCATCATGGGCAATGTAGTTTTGTTGCTAATTGAACGTTTTTCATTGGTTGCTGTGATTACAGTAAAAGAAAGAGAAAGCATAATCCTCGCCTCCGTGTCCTTAATAGAATTGAAAATTCTTGGCGCGAATGCTAGCAAATTGTTTACTCTGAGAATTGTTCCAGCACCACTGTTTTTGACTGAGCGATTGCAGCGCGGGCTCAGACCGCAGAGTCTGAGTTGCAATCTGCCAATCAGAAGGCAGCTCACACTTGTGTTTTCAATCAATGATATAGTGTGCTTCTCATTGGCTGATTACAATGAGGGAATATACAGCCCGAGACGCATGCACACTGCTTTTGCCAGCCCCTGCGTGCGGTGCCTTAGTGCTCTGTACAGGATTGAGTAGCAGCATTGAACTGCACTTGCGTGGTCCATGTTGGCAAGTGCTTTGCCTGTGCTTTTTAAGCTGTGGCTAACAAATGTGACACATCAGCTGCCTGGAAAGCTGTCTGAGTAAGGACTCAATTGCTCCAATCTCTCAGATTGGCATACAGTAACCCACCTGCATGCCCCCGAGTGATACTCTTTGTTGAATCCAGGTAAATTCAAAAATGTGCATTTATTGAAAATGTGTAAGCGTTTCATCTACATGTTAATAGATTACTACATTGAGGGGTATTAAAAGTGATAGTTCTTAGACATGCACTTAGAAACATTCCTGCCTCTCCCGCACTGATGAAAATACAAGAAAAGGCCGGCTACAGCTAAGGTCCACAAGGCCAGGCGGAAAGGACCAATGTTCAGCCTGACCTCTCATTGCAGCGTAGAGTTCAAAGCACCTTTCACTGGTTGGACCGTCACACGCTTTAAGACGGTGTTTAACATTTGCACATGGGCCCTTAATTATAGTCAAAGCCGAGTTGCTGCCAGTATCCATATCCTAATTTTTAATGGCACAGGTTCTCACTTGCCATCCTTGTATGGGAGCCCAGCTTTCATGGCAGTGTGATTCTGGCCTTTGGTCAGCAAGTGGCCTTCGCTTACCTTAGAGGGGCACCAACAAACTTTGGAAGCCGAAGTAGGAAAACTATTTGGAGCTTGAGGAACATTGCTAATTATGCTATTTCCGTTGTGTAGTTACAAAATAATGCCACGTGAAACTGCTGTGCTTCTTTGTGCATCAGTTTTACTCGTTACGTCACAAGCAGCTGATGCCGCCCCGTAGAAGAGGAGGGACCTGACCAAGAGCTCCAGTTCTCACAGTACTTAGGCAGCCCCACCCGCGGCTGAAGGACACAGACACCAGCGGGGAGTCAATGGCTAATGACGTGTTTTGTGGCTGGGAGGAGTGCGGGGTGAGGAAGGTCCAGCTGTGACGAGTATTAAACCATAAGTGCAATGCCTTAAACTAGTGCCGCATCGTGATCTTGTCTACGAGAGACATGTAAAGATCATGGAGTACAAAGGCAGTACAGATTTAACATTAATCCCCGGCAGGTACGGAACTGAGATCATTTACACACTGGTACATCCTGGATAAGTGCGGCGATGAGTGCACTCACAGTACTGCAATCATGCAGCCCAAGTCCTAAAACAATCCACCTCACTGGAGTCACCCTTGGTAGATTAGTTACAACTCTGAAATCGAGTAAAGCACTGAGGACAAAGACAGATGCAACGCTGAGTCCGTGCGAATGACAAAAATAGCTCAGGACATCAGCCCAAACTAAAGAACTTGATTGCAGACTTTAGACAAGTGTGCAATCTTCAGGTCACATGTCTGAATATTGGTTGGCCTGCTCAGCCACTCGTCCTTCTCAAGTAGATACAATAAAAGGCTCTGTGTTGGGTAAGATGAAGTAAGATCTATTATTTGCAGTGACACAATGCTGCACAACTGTTTTCTTGACAAACACTTGATTTATTCATTACTGGTTCCACTTGAGTTCATGTAATTCAGTTTTTTCTTTCCATTTTCCCCAAACCAACACCCTAGGTGCTGGTGTTTTACTGCTTCGCACCCACTTTCCGCTCTGAAAAGGTGGGGGAGCCAACAAATTCTCAGAAAGAGCACACCCAAGGGTCGGCTCTGTTTTTGAGAGCATGTGCACGGGCCGAGACGTAAAAATATTTGGTATGTAAATCATGCACCAAATATCATGTTAGAATATGTAACACTGTCTTCAAAGAAATGTTTTAAAGTGGGTTTTTTTAACACGCGGAAGTGCGTTGCACATCAAATTACACCACTGTATTGAGAGTGTTTATTAAAAGTGAGAGTTTTTAAACATGACTGTGAAACATTCCGGCCACAGCTTTGATTACAATGCTATTAGTGAACTAAGAGGCAAGTTAGGGCCCATGCCTACCCTATATGTGGGTGAGATTCTTATTATACCTGGAGTAAAAGTTTAGTTTATTAACTCAAATAAAAGTGTTTTTTGTACATCACACACGCTGAACTCGCGCATTTGAAGGTGCTCTCATTTATAATAAATGTCAGGCCGCGCTGACACTTCATTAGGCAGCAGTTGCACTATGATCATAGTGCCACCGGGAAGACTCCTGCCATTTCGTCCTGCTGGCCCTTGTTGGAGTTTGCTTTTTTGCCATTCTGAAGTGCCTTCTGGCACAGGGGGAGCTGCCGCGGATAGCAGCCGATGGGGGACTACATGTCCCATAAACCACTCTGGGACAATCATCTGCACTCCTAATCAGGGCTACTTAAGTGCATCACAGCTCTGCTGTGCGGGAGGCGCCCGGGCCGGGGGGCAGGCCCATCCACGCCGTCAGAGACTGGAGGAGCCCGGCCCGGCCCAGCCCAGCCCAGCCCAGCCCAGCCCAGCCCAGCCCACCCCACCCCACCCCCCCCCCACCCCACCCCACCCCACCCCACCCCACCCTCTTGGTTTGCACGCCCGGACTTGGAGTTTGAGGTACTGGTGCATGATGCATCACTCATTAAGTATTTTGATTACACATTGGAGATGATTGAGGTCTCATCTCTATAGAATTGGGGAATATATTGACATTTTAGATCACCTTACGGCCTCTCATTGATGTATTGTTAGCTGTTAAGGCTGCGTACATTTCCTGTTGTGACCCTGAATAGTTATTGTGCTTTTGTGCCGTGACTTGGGGCAATTTGTAATGGGAAAACGGAAGGCACCGGATACAATCCAAAGCATGGCAACGCACTCCAAGAGCTCTCACTAGTCAGCAAATTGTACACTTAAAAAGATCGACCTTCTAATAGAGGAGGTGAAGTCTCTTATTAGTACAGACACATCCACACAGGTGGAACGAGGGGCTGATCGAAAATAGAAAGAGCCCGATAAGATTCCCCTAAGCCAGGGAGCCAACAACTCAGGAGAAATGCATCCAGGCTCCACAGTGACAGCTAAAGTGTCATCCAAAGGCAATAAAGACGCCCCATTAATTTCGAGCTTTTTTAAAGGCCCTCAAAAAAAAAGACTTAGCAGTGAACCAATTCCAGCCCCTCATTCCACTTTTGTAGACCCAGTTTGTGATTTGTCTACACAAAACATGCCTTCCCATCCCCTGCAGTAATCTTTTCACTCCCTAGACAGAGCCGGCTCAGGCCCTCCCACCCTGAGCTAACGAGAACTCCCGCACTCAGCTCCTTAGGCCATACTGCTAAAACTTCTTCAGCAAATAATTCTTAGAAATGAGGTAGGGATCTTGAGGAAATGGTGGCACGTCTTCTTAATTTGTTAAACCAGCCCAACATAAGTAAAGTTAACTTTGTAGACAAAAGTCTTCTTATTACACACGACCAGTCCCGGCAGTTCACGAACAAGGAAACAAGACCTTATATGCCCCGAAATTAACCCCTATATGAGACCAAACCCATGGAAGAACATGGGGAAGAAGGGGTGGCGGAATTGATAATTAGGACAAAGCCAGAGCGAAATGCATGCCCTAGGCATTTTGTTCCGCGCTCTTGTGAGAAGGTTGGTCCTTTACCTTAATCCCCTCAGTGATTGTTTTAATTCTGAAACCACAGACTCTGGTACCCCTAGTGCCATTAATTCCTAGTGCGGCTGGAAAAGGGGCTTCCATAATATCCTGGAATGTTGCACACCTTAAATCAAAACTTGCACTCCCTGATTGGAATAATTTTATAGAGCTATAAGATATCTGCCTACTCCAGGAAACATGGTGTCTGGATCCCGTTTTGAAATCTGGGTACCTATATTGTTCTATTCCCGCCATACGCAGTTCTATTGAGAGGCCTTCAAGAGGATTAACAACATGGGTCAGGTCAGACGTGGATTGTAAAATCAAAAGGCTACCCATTGTCTGCCCCAATATTTTAGCTATTGGGTTAGTGACAGACAAGGGGAGAACCACTGATATTTTTAATGTCAATGTAAGAGAGGTTCCGGGAGAACTGAGATCTTAAACTATCACGACCCTTGAGGAGTACTTGGAGGCGCACCATAGTAACTCACGCTTTATAATAGCGGGAGACTTTAATATCACATACGAGCCGTTAGACAATGATGATATCATTCAGGCTGAAGAGGAGGACGAGGCGTGGGGATCCCGCAGCTCCATCTCTCCCCCATACGAAGATGGACAGAGGCTGCTTTGCAGCTGAAAGCATTTTCGTTGAATTTTGGTTTAAGATCCGTAAATTGTAGAACTAAGTCTGATAGGCAGGGGGCAATACCTATAGCAATTCTATTCATTCTAGGCGCACAGATTACATCTTAATGGACTTACAATTATGGCCATACCTTATAGATATGAAGGTCATAGAAAGGATCAAGCGTGACCATGACCGGTTATGTCTCTTTATGGATTCTCTCTGCACTATGTAGTGAGACAACCATGGATATTCACAATACATTTTTTATGAAAATTTTGTCTTATTTTACCATTCCCAAAAACAGCTCTAGAAGGTGTTCATCTAGAGCTAATAGTTTGTTTAATAAGGAGTGTTGATCTTTACGTAGACGTTTGGACATGGCACTGAGAATGAACAATACCCAGCAAATTCATCTAGCTAGGACGATGTATAAACTGGCTCAGGTTCGGGCTAAAACAGAGTGGGAAGATTAACGGTGGCAGAACTTGAAGCTTGCCTGTGCCTCTAAGAATTCCACTAGATTCTGGGCCTTAGTGAAGTGGGGAAGGGATGACTGAGCCACCACTCCACAAAACAACATTGCTCCTTTGGGGGGCGCTAGGTGGCGCACGTGCAAGATGGCCGCACTGATGTGAGGCTCCTGCTGCTCGGCTCATTAATCCGCCGATTTATCCTGCCCAAATGTACATTAACGCTTTCAAATTATTGCCATAAGGAGACGGAAGTATCTGGCATCCTCCGGGAAAAAATTGGGACGTGTGGAGTGCGTTGGGCCACCGCTGTGGCCGCATCGAGTTCCGGCCGCTGGTTCTGCTAACCCCGCCTGGAGCTGTCGCTCGGCGCGAGGGACTACGTGAGGCCGCGGCGCCCACGAGGTACGCGGGCCCAGCTGAGAAGCGACAACGTGAGAGATACTTGGCGGCGTGAGGTGAGGCCGTGGCTGCGCCGCCCCCTGATGACAATAACAATTACATAGGGTTGGTGTCCTATGTGGAAATTGCCCATACTCGCTTCGATAACCTAGCGTACTGCCGTCGCTAATACCTTGCTCTGCGGGACCTGCCGGAGGCCTGTGACCTGAGGCGACACACGCCCACTACTGCGCTAAGGGGGCCCAGCTTGCCACGTCGGAGAGGCCGCTGAGCGGATGGACATTGTGGTATTGCGAGATAGTGGGGGAGCACAGCATTAACCCCTGTAGATTGCCGCCCAGCAGGGAAGTTCACTGAAGGGGACAAGACTTGGCGCCATTTAACAATAGCAATAACCGACACCAGCCTGGCGCCTCTCGCCACAGATGGGTCACGGTACTGAGTGCTGAAAGCCCTGAGTGACACGAAATACTGCAGTAGAGAGTTTGACGAATTGTGCCGCCCTACCACACATAATAGGAGCTGGCGAGGTCGTTCACATTCCGCATCTCTTAACAAACCTGGGGCCCTACACCACGCGCAGGAGGGGAAATGGCCGCGTGAAGGCGAGGAGCAGCAGACACACCTAGCTCATCCCGCAGGCACGTACAAGACTTCGTACTGAAGGGAGACCAAGTGGCCATACATGCTGAAGGCCCCTATATGGCAGCTGCCACCAGCCTAGCAATCTTGCCACCAACTCGCAAGGGGAAAAAACTGAGAGCTACGCGTCTCCCATAGTGAGACATCCTACGGCAACTAACCTGACGGAGCATATAGATTCAATGCGACAAAACAGGACCAAGGGGGCTTGAGATCTCGCTGTTCCCTTCACATAAGCGAGCATCCACACCGCTCGGACGTGAAGAGCGACCTGCTAGGGTGTACCAGGCAAAAAACACACGCATAACAATCCCCAGGTGCCAATCAGTAACGATAACGAAGGTTGCGGAATCCACCTTTATCATAAACGTTAAGACCCGCATTGACACTACGCGCTGCGAAGAGTCGAGACGCCACAACTAATACACTCATGGGGAAACCGGACGCTCGACAGCCACGGCTGACCTTTGATAACAGAAAAAGCACCAGACAGTATCAGGAGGGGCAGGGTGCGGCAGGAGTGGGGGCCACGCACAGCTCCATGCAAGAATCCCCTAACATGTCAGGCGAGGACATGAAAACCATTCTCCAGGAGGTCAGACAAGGTATAGCTGCAATAGCCGACAAAATGGATGCCATGACGACGCACATGGACGCCATAGTCCATAAGCTGGAGCGACATGAGGAACGCATCACAGAAGCCGAACGCCGCATCTCCGACACAGAAGACGCAACCTCTCAGAACCAGGCGAACGTGGCACAAATGGACAAACTTTTGAAAATAATAGCAGCCAAAAATGAAGACCTCGAAGCGCGCAGTAGGCGTAACAACATACGCGTTCTTGGGATCCCGGAACGTACCAACACCGGGAAAATGGAGGACTACATCGAGAAATTGCTATTGGAGACTATTGGCGCAGAATCGTTCTCACAACAATTCATAGTTGAAAGAGCACACCGCTCACTGGGTCCTCGCCCGCCTCCAGGCGGCACACCACGCCCCATCATTGCGCCCCTCCTGAATTACAGGGACCGTGATACTGCACTTAAAATGGCCCGAGAAAAACGGCAACTGTGCTTTGACGGAGTCACATTCTCCATATATCCGGACTTTATAGCGACAGTGCAGGAGGAGAGACGGAAATTCATGCCCGCCAAGCAGAAACTGAGACAGGCCCAAATAGACTATGCGCTTCTGTACCCAGCACGACTAAGAATTACGCACCAGGGGAAGCAGTCATTCTTCACTAAGCCTCAGCAAGTAGACGAATTCCTGAAACGCCTCAAACGTGACAATGCAACCAACGATCTACATGGCGCATCCTCGCGATCACCATCCCCGCCCGCAAGGACAGATCTGCACTGAACACACAACAAACATCTCAAACAGAACTGGGTGGATGGCAAAAAACGCGAAGCCTTCGGGACATGGCCCAGCCTGAACTCTACAGTGCATTAGACACTGGGCACCACAGACCAGATAAGCGTCATGCTGGGTTTTCCTTATGTTTGCTTTCCGATTTTTCTTTTTCCTCTAACACTTGGGTAGAACACGTAAACCGAGCACCCTCAGTCCTTCCCGAGACAGATAGTACAACCACATCGTAGCATTAAGGGCGAGGGACCAACGTGCACACACCTAGGGGGTACCCCCTCACGGGCATCCCCCAACTGAACTTCGCTGCGAATCACAAGCAGCATGTTTTTACTGTTTTCGGGTGTTTGGTGGGGGGTGGGTATTGCGATGCTGGCATGTTTGGGATGCTTCAGTGGGTGGGGGAGGAGGGGGTGGGGTTACTCGCTACGGAACTCAACATAGTTATGGCACAGTGTATTGGACTGAAATATTGTTGCACTCTTGCTTATGCAAATGTTTTGGGGCCACAGGGCCCATTACCACGAAGCATGTGGACTTATGGCTGACTCAACCTCATTAGAGGAATTACAGATTATTACCTGGAATGTCAGAGGGCTGGGAGATCCAAGAAAACGACGCCAAATATTGGCATACCTAGACATGCACCAGATCCACATAGCTATGCTACAGGAAACGCATATTAACCCCAGGCACAACAATACTTTCGCGCACAGATGGGCTGAACATAGAATATTCTCATCATACTCCTCCTATGCCAGATGAACAGCCATACTCATAAAAAAACGCACCCCTTTCGCCTTAGCAGGTGCATCTTGGGATACCCATGGGAGATACTGCCTGGCTTGGGGTAGGCTGGGATCAGATTCGGTCACACTAGCATGCTGCTATGGTCCCAATGTTGATACCCCTGAATTCTACGCCTCACTCTGGGGGAGGATAGCGGAAATAGGTTCCAGTCACATAATCTGGGGGGGGTGATTCTAACGTAACATATAACCCTACTGCAGATAGATCGAACCCAGCCCATCATCACTACACTAAATCACGTGCAGTCATCCATGACATACTAGAGGCCAACCAACTAATCGACGCCTGGCGACATATGCACCCTCACAAAAAGGAAGGCACACACTTCACTGCGCAAGCTGCATCATGGGCACGGTTGGATTACTAGCTCTTGTCGCGTGGATTGGGACCTGCCAAAGTTACACACTTGGCAAGGACATACTCTGATCACGCTCCAGTAAGGCTCACCTTAATCTCATCAGGATATGGTCCCCCCCGCAACACATGGAAGCTGCAGCGCTCCGCTTTATTGGATGCGGTCTTCCAGACCGAACTGGGGGAAGAAATCCAAGATTTTTTCCAAAGGAACAAGGGCTCGGTGGATAATGTAGAGACCATTTGGGAAGCCTTTAAAGTCACACTCCGGGGATTTTGCATATCAAAAAGCTCAGGAGTGCTTAAAGATATAACTAACACATTGCGGAAACTAGAAGTAGAGCTCAAACCACTTGAGACAGCTTTTATTGGGACCTGATAGCAGCACCCAGCAAAAATTTCGGGAGAAACTTACTGATTACACGGATACTGCCAAACGCGAGGCGCGATTCAGGGGTAAATACTGGGTGGCTCGCCGTTACGGGGAAGGCGAACGGCCGGGCAAAGCACTGGCAGAAACTATTCGGAAACCCCGCTTCTCCAACTATGTTTTGGAATTGGCTGGACCGGGGGAAATACTCTATCGTGATACCGCAAACATACTAAATGCCTTCACTGACCACTATTCCCAGCTATACGCATCCAGCAGGAATGACAATTTAGATCTTGATGAATATCTGGGGGATGTGGCATTGGGATGGTTGGGGGACTCACAAAGAGAGTTCTTGTGCGCTCCCTTCGAGTTGGATGAGGTAAGAGAGGCCATCATGCACATGCAAAATGGTAAAGCTGCTGGCATGGATGGCATACCCATTGAATTCTACAAAATGTACATAGATCAAATGGCCCCTATTCTGCGTGAGGTGTATGAGGACTCGTTGGAATCCGGCAAACTCCCGCCATCTATGAGGGAGGCGCTCATTACTTCCCTACTCAAGCTGGGGAAGTCGCCTCTCCATTGCGACTCATATAGACCACTGTCCCTCCTCAACTGCGACACCAAAATACTGGCCAAGTTGATAGCTAATCGTCTTAGTCTCTTGATGGAAAGGCTGGTTCTCCCTGACCAATCGGGTTTTGTGCCTGGGAGAGCTACTTCACATAATTTAAGAACCCTTTTCACAATACTCAATAATGTTGCACCTGAGTTGCCTCTGGCGGCGATCTTTCTGGATGCCACTAAGGCATTTGACTCAGTTAAGTGGGACTACATCTTTGGGATAATGCAACGAATGGGCTTCCCGACATTATTTCTCTCCTGGATTCAGCTCTTCTATCAATTGCCGACTGCTAAAGTCCTCATAAATGGTCTTTTATTCCATGCCTTCTCAATCACCAGAGGCACCAGACAAGGGTGTCCGTTGTCCCCTCTCCTTTTCGCCCTGGCGGTAGAACCACTGGCGGCCAAGCTGAGGCAACACCATCAAGACAAGCGCTCCGCTGTAACATGCGCCAGATCCTCGTATCTCTCTACGCGGATGACATTACCTTATATATCAGAGACCCACAACAAAACTTGAACCCGGTTCTCAGGGAGTTTATCGTGTTCGGGAAACTGTCTGGAGTCCAGATTAATTGGGGGAAATCCCACATCTTTCCCCTGACGGCGGCAACAACTCGCTTCCCCCTAGATTATCCGCTGGAATGGTGTGACTCTGACCTGCGTTATTTAGGCATTCACATTGCTAGGGACAGAGAGGAGTTGATGCGCCTTAACTATGGCACCGCTCTGGATCGCATCAATGGTTATGTCACCCGATGGATCTCCTTGCCGCTCTCATTGGCGGGAAGAGCATCTCTAATTAAGATGGTAATACTTCCTCAACTGCTGTATCTTTTTTTAAATATCCCGTATCATCCGGGAGGGTACTTCTTCAAAACACTCCGGTCTGAAATGATCCGGTTGGTATGGGGAGGCAAACAGCCGCGATTGCAATGGAGCATGCTTATCCGGCCGTACTCTCGAGGAGGCTTTGACATCCCCAATTTCGAGCTATACTATATAAGCGCACAAGCTCATTATGCTACTATTGGGTGCATCCACCGCGGTATATGCCGCAAGTAGCGGCAGAACACTGGTTATCCGACCCTATACCTATAGACGGCATGCTATGCGCCACACCCTGCCCCAGAGATAAAAACCCGACCACAGTTACATGTACAATAAACGCTTGGAATTGCATATGCAACCTGCTGCACAGTCCCATGCTCTACTCATCGCTGCTCCCACTTACTTACCATCCCAACATGCCTCTCCTCCAGGAAACAGCGTTCCACAAATTTAAGGAACAGACTAAAATCACCACATGGGGGGACCTATATCACAATGAACAATTTCGGACATCCGAACAGATATTTCAGGGGCTTCGGCCATCTCCCTTAGATGTCTTCTTATATATACGACTCCGGCAGGGCGTCCGTTCGGTTACCCTGGAGTTCCCTAAGGAACCCCCCGTTATGGCTCCCTTGCAGCGGATGTTAAGTGCCACGTCTCAGGGCATCTGGTCTCCACCATATACCACACAGTACACACACAAAGGGAAGAGCCCCCGAGCACCTCACGCGCGCATTGGAATTTGGAATTGGGCTATGAATTGTCGGATGACCACTGGGAATACTGCTGCTCACAAACTGAGCAGATCTCTGCCAGCAGCAGACTACGCATAATACACTTTAAATTTCTCCACCGGCTATATTACACCCCAGTTAAGATGCATAAATACAAACTCAAGGATTCCGATAGATGCGATGGGTGCAAAGCCCCAGGGGCTGATTTTCTACATTTGGCATGGGACTGCCAAGAGGTATATGAATACTGGTCTCAGGTCTTTGATACTGAAACAAACACAAAGTTCCCTTCTCCTTCTACTCTGAAAACATGAGGATTCGATCCTCTAATTGGATTGGTTAACTTAGGTACAGTAAGGCCATACACTGAGATATAATAAGACACATTTTACTAGGTTGCTAAATTTACAGACAAAAATATATAAAATGATACATAGAATAATCAATTTCTAATCAAACATATGAATTCAAAGGAATGTATTATCAATATTTTATTCAAAAGATCATGTTCTATACAATTGATATTAACAAAGTTAAAAACACATTTAAAATCATATATTCATCATATTTTCGAATAAAAGGTAAACAATATGTGCAATAAATACATGAAGAACAACTGTCGACGCGGCGTTTCGGTGCTAAGGTGGATCGTCACCTTCTTCAGGACAATAGTTCAATATTTAAAAATCTATTGATTTATATGGAAGCTCTTATATTTGCCTCCAATGAAGTTTTGGACGGGTTCCTCGTCTGATTTTTACAGTCTCATAGGTGCCCGATGATACCCTATAATTTTCTTTGGAGGGTCTTTGTTTAGTTTTCTCACCCTTCTATTTCTAGTCAAGTCCATCTTAACTCAAAATATTGATCTCTAATTAAAATCTTGTTTATTAGATCCACCCACGTTTTCTTCTTTAGGGGTGCTGGTTCCAGTTAATTTTAGTTGTGGTCCAGATTTTATTCTGGTATGAAGTTAAAAGAACAAGCATCCGTCTTGCTGACCTGCCAAATTGAGTCAATATTTTGAGTTAAGATGGACTTGACAATATAAAAGTTATTTGTGAATGATCCCATCGAAGTGTGACTAATAAAGGTATTACATTTACTCCTTGAAGGGATTCATAGAAATAGAAGGGTGAGAAAACTAAACAAAGACCCTTCAAAGAAAATTATAGGGTATCATCCGGCACCTATGAGACTGTAAAAATCAGACGAGGAACCCGTCCAAAACTTCATTGGAGGCAAATATAAGAGCTTCCATATAAATCAATAGATTTGTAATATTGAACTATTGTCCTGAAGAAGGTGACGATCCACCTTAGCACCGAAACGCCGCGTCGACAGTTGTTCTTCATGTATTTATTGCACATATTGTTTACCTTTTATTCGAAAATATGATGAATATATGATTTTAAATGTGTTTTTAACTTTGTTAATATCAATTGTATAGAACATGATCTTTTGAATAAAATATTGATAATACATTCCTTTGAATTCATATGTTTGATTAGAAATTGATTATTCTATGTATGATTTTATATATTTTTGTCTGTAAATTTAGCGACCTGGTAAAATTTGTCTTATTATATCTCAGTGTATGGCCTTACTATAACTAAGTTAACCAATCCAATTAGAGGATCGAATCCTCATGTTTTCAGAGTAGAAGGAGAAGGGAACTTTGTGTTTGTTTCAGTATCTATACCCATCCCTTTTCCAAGTACTAGGGTACCTCCCAAACCTTTTTGAGCTCAGGTCTTTGATGCCATAGCATTAATGACAGCATCTGATATTGAGCGCACCCCGCTGTTAGCCCTGCTGGGTTATACCAAGCAAATCCCCACACTACACCGACGATATATTGCTCTTGTACTCCTGATGGCTAAGCGGCGCGTCGCCTGCCGATGGGGCAGGGGGAGGGCACCCAAATTTAAGGACTGGCTAAGCGACTTGGTCTTCTGCCAAGAGCAAGTATCCACTTATGCAGAGCTACTCCCGCGCACTTCCCAGCCTAGGGACATTTGGGGACTCCTCACGAGCTACCTCATTGCGCACCCACGTGATACTCCAGACGATGACCCTGTACGAACACGCCTTAAAGATGTTCCACCACAGTAATGCGGCTGCACATCAGAGCTGAGAATCCAGCACCATCTGAAACCTATTCCCCTTTGCGATACATCCTTCACAAGTTACTGTTTCATCATGACCCCCCCCCCCAAATCGAGCTATCGCTGATGACATGGGATATACTAAATGACTGGGTAGGGGCGTGAAGCACAAGTTACTAACTTGTGTAACGATATATCTGTAAGAGACAGTAGTTAGTGACAGATTCCTTACCTTAGAATATCCCCAGGCATCAGGCTGGATCCGGAAAGTTTTTGCGTAGCAGTACCCTTGCGCGTCGGTAGGCGGCGTCGTGCGGCTCCGCGTCCGTCGTCGGCGTCGTGATCGCCGGGATGACGTCGCGGGCAGTACTTAGATGCCGCCCCTGCGCGCTGACGTCAGTTCTGTACACGACTTTCCGCGCGAGGAACGCAGAGCCATGCAAGAAGCTGACATAGGTGTCTGAAAAATACCAGGGCCCTGAAAGGGATGTCCTTAACCCTAGAAATCAGTTCGCAGAACGGGGAGGATGGGTGGGGCGGTAAGGAATCTGTCACTAACTACTGTCTCTTACAGATATATCGTTACACAAGTTAGTAACTTGTGCATCTGAAAGAGACACGTTAGTGACAGATTCCTTACCTTAGAATAGATATCCCAGCAATACCAACCCCGGTGGTGGGTCTGCGAACAAAGATCAGACAAGGAAGTCCCGGAGGACAGAACGGCCAAAGAAGCCGTCCCTCCGGACCTGACTGTCAAGGCAGTAATGCTTTGTAAACGTGTGCAGCGAGGCCCACGTAGCTGCCTGACAGATATCCTGCAGCGGAACACCGCGGCCCAAAGCTGTGGTAGCAGCCGTTGCCCTGGTGGAATGGGCACGCAGCCCAACAGGAGGCTCCTTCTTAGCCAAAGAATAGCAGGCTTTGATACACAAGGTTACCCAGCGGGAGATGGTTCTCTTGTGCACCGCCCGACCTTTTTGGCGCCCACGTAGCCAACAAAGAGCTGGTCATCCACCCGGAAGTGTTGTGTGCGGTTAATATAAAAGGAAAGCGCACGTTTTGGGTCCAGACGGTGGAGCCTCTCTTCCTCTCTGGAAGGATGCGGAGGCGGAAAGAAGGTGGGCAAAGTGATGGTCTGCCCAATGTGGAAGGCAGTAACCACCTTTGGCAAGAAGGACGGACGCGTCCTAAGAACAACCTTGTCTGGATGGACAGACAGAAAGGGAGGTTTGCATGATAGAGCCTGGAGCTCACTCACCCACTGAGCGGAGGTGATGGCCACCAGAAAGGCTGTCTTCAGAGTCAGAAGACGAAGAGGACAGTTATGTAGAGGCTCAAAGGGAGCGCACATGAGAAAGGTAAGAACCAAGTTCAAGTCCCACTGAGGCATCACAAACGGAACAGGAGGGAAGAGGTGTGTAATGCCTTTTAGAAACCTGTTAACAACAGGGGACTTGAAAAGGGAGGGCTGATCAGGAAGCCTGAGGAAGGCCGAAATGGCACAAAGATAGCCCTTGATGGTACCCAGGGCAGAACCCTGTTGGGCCAGTGAAAGAAGGAACAGAAGAACCTCAGAAAGAGGGGCAGAGAGGGGATTCACAACCTTTGCTGTGCACCATGCCACAAACTTGTTCCACCTGCAGGCGTATACCACCTTAGTGGAGGGACGCCTGGCTGCCAGAATCACATCACAAACTTCGGGAGGCAAGTCGAAAGGAATCAACTGCCGCCGCTCAATCTCCACGCAAGCAGGTGGAGGCTGGACAGGTTCGGGTGGAGGACCGTCCCCTGCTGCTGCGACAGAAGATCCTCCCGAAGAGGCAGACGGATCGGGGGATCGACGCTCATACTGAGTAGCTCGGGATACCAAACTCTTCGAGCCCAGTCCGGAGCCACAAGGATGACTTGGGCCCGGTCGCGCCGAATCTTCTTCAACACTCTGGGTAGAAGTGGTATAGGCGGAAAAGCGTACAACAGACCGCAACTCCACTCGTGACGAAAAGCGTCGCCGAGCGAGTGCCGCCTTGGAAATTCCAACGCGCAGAACTGATGACATTGCGCATTCTCTTCGGTGGCGAATAGATCTAACCAAGGCTCTCCCCACTGCAGAAAGAGACCTTGCGCCACTTCCGAGTGAAGACGCCATTCGTGATCCATCATGCACCTGCGGCTGAGTTCGTCCGCCCTGGCGTTCAGGGAACCTGCCAGGTGTTGAACCATCAGGAACATGCCCTGATGTTCCAGCCATGTCCAGAGGCGCAGAGCCTCTTGACAGAGGGTCCTCGACCCCACCCCGCCTTGTTTGTTGCAGTACCACATGGCGGTGGTGTTGTCTGTGAACACCTGCACTACCTTCCCTTTGACAGAGGGAAGGAATGCCTTGAGTGCAAGTCGGATCGCCCGGAGCTCCAGAAGGTTGATATGGAGCCGGGACTCCGCCGGAGACCAGAGGCCTCTGATCTCCGCCTCTCCCATGTGACCGCCCCATCCCAGAAGGGACGCGTCCGTCACAACTGTGTGCTCTGGCTGGGGAAGGGAGAGGGATCTGCCCATGACCCATTGCCGGTTCGAGAGCCACCACTGCAACTGTTTTGCAGCCCCCTCCGAGATCTGGACGTGATCGGACAGGTTGCCCTGGTGCTGCGCCCACTGGAACTTCAGGTCCCACTGCAGAGCCCGCATATGCCATCTGGCATGATCGACCAGCAGGATGCAGGAGGCCATGAGGCCCAGCAGCCTCAAGGTCATCCGTACCGAAACCCAGGATAAAGGCTGAAAGATTGGAATCATAGCCTGAATATCCTGGACTCGCCGTTCGGGAGGATAGGCCCGAAACTGCGTCGTGTCCAGAACTGCTCCGATGAAAAGGAGCTGTGGAGAAGGAATCAGATGCGACTTTGGCACATTGATGGAGAACCCCAGCGAGTGCAGGAGTTCGGCCGTAGTCTGGAGGTGGGAGACGACTGCCTGGGACGAGCCCGCCTTCAGCAGCCAGTCGTCGAGGTAGGGGAAGACTGGAACCCCTGCCCGGCGCAGATGAGCTGCGACCACCGCCATCACTTTCGTGAACACCCGAGGGGCACTTGTAAGGCCAAAGGGGAGCACGGTGAACTGAAAATGCTCCAGGCCTACCGTGAACCGTAGGTAACGCCGGTGGGCCGGCAGGACGGGGATGTGGAAATAAGCGTCCTGCAAGTCCAACGCTACCAACCAGTCTCCAGGGTCGAGGGCAGTCAAGACCTGAGCTAGGGTGAGCATCTTGAACTTCTCCTTCCGGAGGAAGCGATTGACGTTCCGGAGGTCCAAGATAGGACGCATGTCCTCCTTGTCCTTTTTGGGCACCAAAAAGTAGTGGGAGTAGCAACCACGTCCTACTTCTGGGGTCGGAACATGCTCGATGGCCCTCTTGGCCAAGAGGGCCGTGACTTCCTTCTGCAGAAGCACCAAGTGATCCCCTGACATGCGGTGGATTTGAGGTGGCATGGCTGGGGGGGGTGGTCTCGAAGGGGAGGGAGTAGCCCCTTCGGACAATGTCCAAGACCCACCTGTCCGAGGTGATGGGACGCCAGTGGTGAAGGTGATGGCGGACCCTGCCCCCTACTGGCGTGCTGTGCACCTGAAAGGAAGAACTAGGAGGGCCTGGAGGCCGCGGACGGGTTGGAGGTAGTGGCCTGACCCGCACGCTGGTTGCCCGAACCGCCACGGCGGTATCCACGTCCTCGGCCACGCGAAGACGCTTGCTGCGCGGGCCGGTGGCTGGGCAGCTGATGTGACTGGGCGCCCCTTCCGTGGCCACGAAAGGGGCGAAAAGCAGAGGTGAGCGGAGGGCGTACAACAGAAAGGCCCAGGGACTTGGCAGTAGCCCGTGAGTCCTTAAAACGCTCCAGCGCATGGTCTGTTTTGGAACCAAAAAGACCGACTCCATCAAAGGGCATGTCCAGGAGTGTATTCTGGACATCACCCGAGAAACCAGTTGTTCTCAGCCAGGCGTGGCGACGTAGCGCCACCGTCGTTGCAAGCGATCTGCCCAGTGAGTCGGCGGTATCAAGGCCACAACGTATGGTGTATTTAGCCGCATCTCTTCCTTCCGCAATGGCGCGGGTAAGCAGTGTCTGGACCTCCTCAGAACACTGCGGCAAAACAGCCGCCACCGAATCCCACAGGGAGTGGGTATATCGGCCCAAAAGGCAAGCGGTGTTGACGGACCGCAAGCCAGCACTGGAGGAAGAAAAAGCCTTCTTCCCAAATTGGTCCAGGCGTTTGGATTCCCTATCCGGAGGGGCGGTAGGGAAGGCGGTTTGGGAGGCAGAGGCTTGGACAACCAAGCTCTCGGGGGTGGGATGTTGGGAGAGAAACAAGGGGTCGCCCGGAGCAGGGCGATGGCGTCGGGCCACGTTCCTATCCACAGGAGCCCCTGTGGTGGGCTTGGACCAGGCGCCCAAAGAACGTCAGTGAGTGCATCATTAAACGGCAGCACAGTCTCCGAGGAGGAAGCTGCCGGCTGAAGCACTTCTGTCAGGAGATTAGTCCTGACAGCCACAGTAGGCAATTGGAGATGTAAGGCTCCAGCTGCTCTACGCAACACCGTTGCGAAATTAGCTCCCTCCTCCGTAGCCACGGGAGGAGACAGCATGCCAGTGTCAGGGGAGGTGTCTAGACCCAAGTTTCTCAGCCCAGTCCTGATCATACTCACACTGTTGTGTGAGAGGGTCTTCGGACCCCTCCCAGCTCTCTTGGTCCTCCTCAGGTTCAAAATATGGAGGAGGAGGGACATTTGGGATCCAAGGTCTCATCGGCGCCGGAGCCGGCGTCGAGCGACGTCGGTCCGGCTCCATGTCCGGAGCCGAACAGAGCCGGGGACCGACGCCGTCCGGAGCCCCGGACGGCGTCAGGAACGGCACCGGGGACATCGGCGTCGGCGGAGGTGTGGTTAGGTCAACCGGCGTCGATGGGGGTCGCGGCACCACCGGAGCCGGGATCGAGGCCGGGGCCGGAGCCGAGGCCGGGATGAAGGCTGGTGGGACAGGCGGCGCCGGGACCGGAGTCGTCGGCGACGCCGGAGCAACCCCATCAGGGCCCGCGGGGCCCGAAGGCGCACCGGAGGGACCTTGAGGCCCGAAGAGGCGGGCCATGGCAGACAGGAATTCCTGTATTTCGGCCGGAGTCGCCCCCGAACCCGGAAAGGACGGGTAATGCGGGGGCGGCTCCATAGGCACGTCCGGGGCCGCGGGGACAGTGCCGACTGGGGCCTCAGCCGAGTCACGAGACCGGCGAGGCCAAGTCTTAGAGCGATGACGCTTCTTAGACTTTTTGTGCTTCGACTTACCCGAGGAGCGCGAAGACTTGGACTCCGACGACCGGCGGGGATTCCGCGACCGGCCCCTCGACCTCTCCCGGGACCGGGGCTTGGTGCGGCGCGGAGCCGACTGCCGGACCTCGAGTAGCTTTCGAGACCGCTCTCGCAAAGCCTTCGGGTGAAGTTTCCGGCAGTCAGGGCACGACTTCGTGTCGTGGTCTCGGCCGAGACACTCCAGATGCGGGTCTGTGATCGACATCATTCGACCATAGGCGTCGCATGGCTTGAAGCCGGGCATCCCTACGACACCTAGGAGTCGATGAAGACTCGAAAAGAAACAGTGAAAAAATTCACAAAAAAGTTAGTCAAAAATTGACTAGGGCACTGCTCTTCCCAGATCTGCGCTTACTGGCGCGGAAAAAGAAGAACTGACGTCAGCGCGCAGGGGCGGCGTCTAAGTACTGCCCGCGACGTCATCCCGGCGATCACGACGCCGACGATGGGCGCGGAGCCGCACGACACTGCCTACCGACGCGCAAGAGTACTGCTACGCAAAAACTTTCCGGATCCAGCCTGACGCCTGGGGATATTCTAAGGTAAGGAATCTGTCACTAACGTGTCTCTTTCAGATATGTGAATCTGGTAATGAGCCTATATTGACATAAAAGATGCCATAATGTGCCCTTAGCAGTTAAAAAAGGTACAAGAGGAAAACAAACTGAAAGTATAATTTTCCATAATGTCGAATATCAATGTAAAGTCAGCAAGGTAACTTTCTGTACATATATTGTGCGTAATATTAACTGCATTTATTATTGATGTACTGTTCTATTGAAAATCAATAAAGAAATTTAAAAAAAACAAAAAAACATTGCTCCTTCGGCTATTGTCGATCACTTTACGAATCTTTACTCGGTAACTTCCTCCCCCATTAAAATGGTTGAAGAACCAAGGGTTCTTTGTACAGATGCTTTTTCTGTCTCATTTGTTTTTTCTTTCAATCTAGCTGATGTTTCCCTTGCTTTGGATGCAGTCGACAGAGGCAGGAGACCAGGATTAGATGGCATCCCGGCAGACATATTTCTGCAGGACAGAGCGAACTAGTCCAGGTACATCCTCACTCTGTCAAATGCTATTGTTAGTGGAGCACCAATACCAGACTCTTGGAAGGGAGCAGAGGTCATCCCAATATATAAAAAAGGCGACAGATCATTCCTGTGCAATTACAGGCTGATCAGTTTGATCGACTGTATACAAAATATTTTTGCTCGTCTGGTCCTGGGCAAAATACATGAGTGGACTATTGATAATGATATCATATTGCCATTTGAGGCTGGTTTCCGAAAAAAACATCCACAATGGAGCAGGTCTTTCGCTTTCTCCTTCTGTATTGGAGGTCTGTGGAGATCAGCGGGGACAGCATGTATGTTGCCTTCGTTGATCTCAAAATGGCTTTCATTCTGGTCCCACACAAAAAGAAATGGCAGGTGCTGGGTGACATTGATATCCCCAAGACCCTCTTGAGTCTGCTGATTTGTATACATGAGGGAAACTACGGTCAGATCCACTGGGCCAGCCAGGGTCAAGTAAAGGATTGGTTCCCCACTAATAAAAGAGACCACCAAGGCTATATCGTTCATTTTGTATCCTGATCTCCAACTGATAAACTCACTCTGGCTAGTAAAAAGATACCTATACTACTATTAGCGGATGAGATTATTGATCTCTAAGACACCAAGCAGGCTCCAACACGCATGATCTCGTTTTGAGGAATTCTGCATTGAACAAGGATTAGAGATCAATTCTGGCAAGACAAAATTTGTGTTGTTTAAAAAACATGTAATTCAGGGGCAGATTAGAGTTGGGGGGGTACATATCTTGAGAGTGGTGATGCTTTTATCTTCTAACCTCTCCTGGAAACCCCAGGTGGAATTACTGACTCTTAAACATAGGCAGATCACAGGTGCTACAGCAAGAGAACATAGTAGCTCATTTAGCAAACACATTGTACCAGTGCTCCAGATTTATGATGCCAAAGCTGTCAGTTCAGTTTTGTATGGATCAGAATTATGGGGATTCTCAAACTTATCCTCCCTAACTAGATCTGAAAATAGATTTTTTGGAAACTTAGTTCAGCTGCCGTCGAGTACCCCATTGAAGCCCCGGATGATTGACATGGGCAAGAATAAACTAGTAGATGGGGCCCATTGTCCTTTTGGAAAAGGATTTGAGAACAACCTGAACTTGCTCAGTATGTCAAGGCCCTAAAGTATGTGATGGAGGCTGATAGATTCTATAAAATCGACTGGCTTAGGAAAGTTAAAAAGCTGTTGCTAGCCAAAGGTCTGAGAAGTCTCTGGGATAACCCTCTTTCCAACGCACCACTGATAGCTGAGGTGCTAAAAAACGTTACTGGCAATGGGTTGATGAGAATGTGGTTAAAGTAAGAGCCAACTCATCACTGACGGGGAGATTCTTAGACGTAAAGTGTAACAGCCTCTTGGAACTGTACTGGGATGCCATTACAGTCCCCTTAGACAGGAAATTATACTTTCAATGTATGGTTGGCACACTGCCTTTCAAATCATTTACAAACATCTGGGCCGTAAAGGAGATGTGCTGTGCCCCACATCTAAAAACTCTTGTGAATCCATCGGCCATGTTCTATTTGTCTGCCTGGGGTATGCTGGTTCACGCCAGAAATGGATTAAATCTATTTGCAGGCAAATGGGGACCTGAGGCAGTTTTGCCGCCCTTAGAATTCCTAGAACAGACCCAAGCCTAGTTTATGCATGCACTGTCGCAAAGTTTTTGGGTAAGATGTGCGTTATTAGAGCAAGGGCTCTGGTCATTACTGGAAAATCATCATAAATCATCTTTGTAATTGCAAAATGATATACTTGATTGTATGGACAAATGCCTCTAAGTAGCGCAATGAACTGTTAAACTGTATTTTGTTTGGCATTTTGGATATGTTCTTTCTTGTTATTCTTTCCCCATTAAATATGTACAAACACAGAGTTTTCATTCTAGACCGAGATGGCAATATAATAATAGTGAGTCGATCTGCACAC
The DNA here is from genome assembly GCA_963921515.1 of Calotriton arnoldi. Lineage (NCBI taxonomy): Eukaryota > Metazoa > Chordata > Amphibia > Caudata > Salamandridae > Calotriton > Calotriton arnoldi. The sequence continues at coordinate 3,174,507 of CAWUFW010000885.1, forward strand.
CATCCCAAGTTTTCTTATCTTTGTTGTATTAATATTCCTGTTAATTGTTCCATGGCCATATATTTTAAGACTACGCCATGGGAAATGATCTATTTGGGGTAATACTGTTCTTATCTTTTAATCTGTTTTAATTATCACACTTTGGTATGCTGCAATGCTATGGCTCTCATACCTGTATGACTTGCTAAATTATTTTGACCTAATTTTAAATGCTATTTTGTAAATATTTTTATCTGTCTGCTATTATGACAAACTGGCGAATAAAGCATATTTGAATTTGTAATAATGAAACAAGGAGGCTCAGTGAAATAAAATATTTGGCTTCAATGCACAAATCAAGACAAGTTTATGGGTGAAGAGCATTACAGCTAGGTCGAGCAGACTATTCAAGTCACTACTCCTGCAGGTCTGGCAAAGTTTTAAAGATTTTTCAAGGCCTGCCTTATCAGCTAGATAGACATGGGTTCCAGTTTTGAAGGTTTTGTACCTGTGCAGCTAGTTTTGAAGATGCTGCATGCTGATAGGGACAGTGAGTGGAGGCCAATCAGGGTGGTGGCTATGTGGTCCTATTTCGGCAGACCCTTGATGAAGCCTGCTGCTGCATGTAGGATGCCTTAAAGGTGGGGTGTGAGAAACCAGGACCTGTTTGCAATGTCCCCCCACTTTTTGCCCCCATTTTGACTACTGGATGCTGGTTTTCTGACTCTGATTGACCTCTAAACCTACATATTCTACCATATACTAGGGACATATAGGTAGGGTGTCAGTACCAATTGTAATTATACCTAATTACCATGTACTTTTAATCAGAGCACAGGCCCTGGGTCTGGTTAGCAAAGCACAGGGCCGGTGCTCTGATTAAATGAACATGGTAATTGGGTATAATTACAATTGGTACTGACAGTTTACCTGTAAGTCCCTAGTATATGGTAGGGCGTGTAGGTTCAGAGGCCCATTAGACTTAATGTACTTAGGTGTGCACTACGTGGTGCCTGCTGTCATTTTAAAAGCCAGCCCTGCCTTGCAGGTAGCTTTTAAAGTCCAATTATAAGCAAATTCGACTTTGGAATTAACGGTACTTCCAAAGTAGAAAAGGCCCTTATCTTTACATATAAGTCACCCCTAAGGTCTCCCCTAAGTGCCTCAGGGGTAGGGTGCCTTGTAACTATAAGCAGGGACATTATAAAAGGTGATTTATATGCCCTGGTGAGGGAAAAACTGCCAATTTTGTTTTTCCCCATTGTAATGCATTGGCTTTATAGGCGAACATGGGAATACTTTAATAAAGTATAACTACTGATAGCAAGGAGCTAAAAATATAATTCAAGGACTTAAAAGAATAGTTATGACAAATCCAACAACTTGCCATTGTTAGATTTGTTATAACTATTACAGAAAATAAGTTATAGAACTTTCTTTTCTGTAAGCCAAAATCCAGCCTTCCAGCTGCCCTCTCCTGATTGGCCAGCTTCTGCCAGGCTGAACCAAGCTGTCTTAATGAGGTGTAAAGTGGCCTGCTGGAGAGACAAAGGATTTCCTGTGGGAGGAGAACTGAAATTGCAGAAGGCAGGATGGGGGTGGAGTAACCAAACTGGTCTTCAAAGAGGGAATAACACTTTAGGACAGCACAGGTTCACCCCCACATTCTGTACCCCCAGTCACACAGAAGCCTCTGTAATTAGATTAGTGAAGGGCAGGGCACAAGTCCCATAAAAGGAAGTGGGGAGACTAACTAAGTTCGGCAGTAGGCAAGTGACATCATGGCGCGTGCCATCACAGCGCATAACGTTACAACGCATGAAATAGCATGTGGCATCACAGGAACTGATCGCACAGGAAGTGACATCACAAGAGTGATATCAGATATTAAGACCTCACACAATGTTGATCAGGTATATCATGAGTACATTTAAGCGCATTATGAGATTTAATAAATGAGAGTTTACGTCCGAGTTGTACCAAAAAAGTGACGCAACCCTGACATAAAATCTGGTCCTCAACTTATACATTTTTTGTTTTAAACCCTGCCTCAAAGAAATTGGCAAAAGACACACAGATAATGGACGGAATGCAGAGCAAATCAAACATTCACCGCAGTCAAGAGATCTGAGTTAATCCATTGTCCTTTTGCTCACTGTTGCACCCCAGTTTAGCTCCAGCCATGTGCAAATCAGTCTTGACCCTGTGCCTCATGGGAATAGTGCAGCCCGAACTGCCAAGCCAGGTCCTCCCTGGACCGGAAACAAGTATCCTGGGACCGGTTTCGGGGCATCACCTTTCATCAGCCAGGCTAGCTTGAATCCAGTGGCACAGTGAGCCCGAGACCCACGTCTGGGCATACCCGGCCCACTTAGGGCGAGAAAGCAAAAGACACACAGATGATGGCCAGAATGCAGAGCAAATCAAACATTCACCCCCAGTCAACAGATCTGGGTTAAATCCATTGTTCATTTGTTCACCATGCCACCCCAGATTAGACCCAGCCATATGTAAATCAGTCTTGACCCTGTGCCTCATGGGAACAGTCCAGCCCAAACTGCCAAGCCAGGTCCTCCCTGGACCGGAAACAAGCATCCTGGGACCGGTTTCGGGCCATCGCCCCTCATCAGCCAGGCTAGCTTAAATTCAGTGGCACAGTGAGCCCGGGGCCCACGTCTGGGCATACCCGGCGCACTTAGGGCGAGAAAGTAAAAGACACACAGATGATGAACAGAGCTAAAGAATGATGATGGATTAAACCCAGATCTGTGACTGGGGGTGAGTGTCTGAAAAGTTTCAGCGTTCCGTTCATCATCTCCTTGTATTTACAAAGAAATTGGCAGCGCCTTGACGCCCTTGGGCTAAGTTAGCGCTTTATAAATCTAATATTCATTCATTCATTCATTCATTCAATAAGAAGCATGGCGGTAGATCTGTTCTGCTTAATTGGTTGCAAAGTCTGCATTTTATAATATTTTATGGGGTTAAGGCACCTGCTGCAGAGATCTTTTTGTGCCCAGTAAATCTCATGGAATAGTAATAATGGTAAGATAACTCTGGAGGTTAGCGCTTTTGCTGGAGAGATCTGTGTTTTGTGTAGGCCCAGATTTGAATCAAAGTAGTATAGAAGGTTAATGTGCCTCCTGCAAAGCATATCATGTAGCATCCAGATGACAGATTTTTATTTTATGTAATAGATAAGTAGGTTACTGCTTTCAACACTGACATCCTTTTGTTACTTGCAGTTCATAAATTGTAATCCTTCCAATATAGCACAGTTAGCTATGAAGGACATGTGACTCTTACACCCTGTAACCCTCACCGTCTTATGTAATACATCTTGTACATTGATTTACACACTTACATGATTTACTGTCAATGCATAATGTGTGTGTTACATAAAGCGCTCTGGCACCTGCATTGGGATTAGAAGCGCTGTAAAAGAAATAAAACAGTGCTATTTAAATTGTTATTTGTGTAAATGCTGACATTCTTACAGTGCATGCACTTATATACAGGGACTGAACAAATTCAAAAGCAGGCCTCGCTGTGCATTTTTGTTTCCCCTCCATTGCATGTGCATTTAAGTGTGAGGATGCAGACCGAGTCCTGCCAGGATACGATCAAAAGGAGGCTTGATGGCCCCTTAACTTCGCCTTTATCCTTGGCCCAGATGGAGGTGAAAATAAAAAGCCCCTTTCACTGCCTGCACATTGCTGCTGGGAGTGGAAAGCAAACAACGTGCAGCTGCTGCTGAACGTGTCCCGGTGTCTGAAAGTTACATTCAGACGAGTTCAGCATATTTCTGTGGGGCTCAACTTCTTGGCAGGGTGGACAGCGTCCAGCCTGTGAAAACAGTGAGTGGACGCCGTGTATCCACGTGTACCCCAGACGTGTGCCCTAGTGAAGGGGCTGGAAGGGAAGTGTTAGAGAATCTTAGCCGCGCCAGTGGGATTGCTTAGCCACATCTAACTTTTCAGGAGAGACTTTCTCCATTTTGGATTTTGGAAGAATAGTGCTTTCTGGGACAAGAATATGTCACACTTTTGAAAAAGTGGTCATATACCTGGCTGACACCCTGAATCCCACTGGTCAGGGGTGCCACCCGGCTTGACACCCAGGAACACTGAATAAATATGGGAGAGCTGTGTGGCAAGTCAGATCTGCTGCCTGAAACAAAAAGGAGAAGAAGAACTGCCCTGCTGAAACCCTGATCTGCACCCTAAGGACTGCACGCTGAAGGACTGCACCATCTAGTACTACAGCCCTAAGGACCTTTCCTGGCTTCACAATGATTAAGGAGTGGGCTACCTGAAACCTACAGGTTAACAGAGCCCACCTGCATTTTCTCCACCAAGAAGTCCCCATCCTGGAGTGCGTCCAGTGGACTTTTAAGGGTTTGGCCAGGTGCACTGTGGGAATTGTAGTCCCAAAATCCCAAGGACCATATCAGAGCTTCTAGACTCTTGGATTGGTGTTTTGGATACTTTGAACCCACAAGAGGAACTTCAGGAAGAAGTTCCAGAAGTTTGAAGAAGTTTGGAACAACTTTTGTAAAAAGCTCCATAAGTTGATCAGGGGCATTGTGGGAGTTGTAGTCCCAGACTCCAAGAGGCAAACCATAGGATCTGAACCCTTGGCTGACCACTTTCCTGCATCAAGAAACACTTCTGTAAGTAAGTGTAAAGAACTCTTGACTTTGTCCAGGTCCAGCAAATCTTTATTTTTTTAACTCTTTAAGTGCTATTTGCTTCTAAGCGCTAGTTTTACTTTTAATCTTTACAAATTCATACCTCTGGTTCCCTACATTCAATTTTTGTCCTTTTGATGTCTATTTGCTCTTAAAATATAACCTATTTTTATAAATTGGTGTTGGGTTTTTATTGTGCATTGTGTCTTACTTTTTAATGTGTTGGTGTTTTTAAATGCTTTACACACCCATCTCCAAAGTTAAGCCTGCCCGCTCGTTGCCATCTACCAAAGGATGAGCAAGGGAATAATTTATTGAGACCTTGACCGAACCTTATATTGTGTTTGTGGCCTTATTACTAGTGGTGGGTCACCTACCTACTAATAAATCACATTCCAATATGGGGGCAGTGTGGAGTCTAGAAGCTTATGGAGCAGGGCTTTGACACCATCCAGATGCAAGAGTAAGTGGGTTAGCACAGCAGTTCTCATGTCACTTTCTGGGAGAGATGGTTTTACTTTATTTAGTAGAAAGAGCTGGCGCCAGGCCACCTTTGTTTTCTTGGTGATTTGTTCCCAGAGGGTGAGACTATTGTCTAGAGTTAACCCAAGAGACTTGGCATTGGTTGGAAGTTGCGGTTCAAATCTGTCCAGGTTCATGTCATTAAGTCAGGTCTGGAATAGTTGTGGAATAGTCAGTATTCTGTTTGGGTCATGTTAGCTTCAGGTAGGTACCAGACATCCAGGTCTGGATGAGGCACATGCAGTGTTTGAATGTCTGAAGAAGAGCAGGCCTATTCGGGTTGTTCCAGGCTGTCCCTTAGAATATGGAGACAGGGAAAGGGTGGTCAGTGGTGACTGCTGTGGGCAATATGCCCTAAACAACAAAAAATGACAGCAAGGCTGTAGAGACATATATGATCCCTTTGATTACACAACACACAAAAACGTACTCTCTCTCTCCTTGGTATGTACCGCTTTATTCAAACATTTATTTTATTTAATGTACAATTTATACACAAAATAATTGACTAGAATACTTTGTAAGACTCAAAAAGGAAACGTTTCAGATTATAATCTTTCTTTTCAGGTCGAGCTGTAAGCAGTGCTAGTTGTCTACCAGAACTCATGTCATCAACACCATAAACATACACAAGGAAGGGTTGTAGATCAGCCCAAATTAGACATTGCTTCAAGAAGGGATTAGTCACACTATGGATCAGGCAAAAGGAGTATTTCTGTACCACTTTTAGCTACTGGTTATTGGGTGTGTTAGTCCACCTGCCTAAAGATGTTCCCCACTGCTGTGCATGATCAGTGAAGTGAAGCATCCATGTACTGCAAAGAAAGCACATTTGTGCTCCTAAATGGATTTCTACATGCCTATGATGCTGCATCAACGGTGATTTTCCACACAAGTGTAAGTTTGTACCTCAATGTATTTTACTCCCAATGAAATTTGTACTCCTACAAGTGTTTCCATACTCCTGATGATCTTGCACCTAAGGTGATTTTACACTTCAATGCCATACCACAATGCTGCTTACACTGCTCTTGAAAGTGGTTTTACATCTAAATTTGAGAAGTGCAATTAATGTTTTCCACACTTGTTCTGATACTGTACCATGGGTGGTTTTGCATCCGAATGTCCTGTCAACCAAATGTGATGTCATTTTGATGCACTCCTTTTATGACTAATTGGGACAGCTTATTATTGCATTTTCTTTCTGTTCTGAGAGTTTACACCTAAATATCATACCACACTTGTGGCAACTTGGCACCAAGATTGATTTTGCATGTGTCTGTGCTCCCAAATGCCATTTTACTCCTAAGCATGTCTCCACACTCCTTTCGATGTTGCAACAGGGGTAATTTTACACTTAAATGGATTTTTCTCCTAAGTGTGATTTTGCTCCTATTATAGGGTATAGACCCAGGGGTATTAATAAGGGGATGGGGGAGGAGAGGGAGTTACTGTTTAATCCTAGTAGGGTTATTTTTTGATATACAGTAATGCATTGTTACCAAATGTCTATGTGATGACTTGTCCTTACATGTATATCATGGCAAACTCACTTGGGATATGTTTGTATTATTTGAAATGGCAATAAAGTTCTGTTTAAAAAGAAAAGCGTGATTTTGCTCTTAAATGTGTTTACAGAAGCAGGTTTACTGTGCACCAATGGTGATTTTGCACCTAAAAGTGATTTTCCACATAAATCGGATTTGTGTTCTACAATGTTTTCCACACTAATATTGTTAGATCAGGGATCATTTTGCACCTCAGTGTGCTGTAAGGGGGCCACACAGGTGCGCATTTTTAACACCTGTGACATTTTTCTCTCTATAGATATCCCACAGCTGCATGTTGGGGTTGCCCCACACTGAATCCGATTCTCAAGATCAGCAGCCTATACATTTTTAGCATGATATTATTATGACCACCAAACCTAAACAAAGACATCAGACCTAAAACAAAGACATCTTCATCAGGATGCTTTAAGCAAAACTGCAAAGGCCACTAGCCTTAAACACTGAGTCCTGATGGCCAACATGGAAACCGTCCCCAGGAACGAATACCTTAGTCTCCAACTCAGTTCTATATAATACACTTACATTTTTTTTTAATTCAGGGTATACCCTTCTGGAACAATACCCCACGCTTTTTCTTCTTAGTCTGAGGGCCAAAAATAACTTACAGTAAAACAAATTATATGATGTTAGCATAATCAGAAATAAGACCTACCTAACATCTTTGTATGTAAATGGAAAGCTCATGATCCAAACTTTTGGACATCAACCTCCTTATCTTCACAACACTGTTCAATACCCTGTAGGCACCTAAAGCTTCTATCAAGTCTAGGGGTATTAACACTGATACCAAAATTACATTTCTACTGACTATGACATCTCTATTCCATCCATCCCCATTATCAACTATACACCCCTCAAGAAATACAACTAAACAGCATGATAATTCAAGGTGGCCAGGAACAAACCTACCTCTCTACAGAGACTGACGTACTGTCAAGGACCAAACCCATAGCTGTCCTGGTAGCCATCACAACCCCCTTTGATATAGCCTCCATCCGTCAACTAACTTCCAGGTCAAGGCCAGCAACAGCAAAATAGCAACACACAAACTGACTCTCCACAAAAAGACTCGACCAACCATAGGCATGAGTCACGAGAGGAGTGATACTCGCCTCATACAGCCACTGACTAGAGCAAAAATTCACTACCCATAATGATCTGCCTCCTATCAAACCTGCTGAAGCTGAATAACCATCATGAGATGATACAAAGTATGCAACAAACACACAAAAGGTGATGGGAGGAATGCTTGCAATTTGTCTAACCACTAGCAATTGCATGGGATAGCATTCCAACACATCGTACTTTTGCCCACCAAGCCACCTCATTTTAGACCCAGTCATATGCAAATCAGTCTTGACCCTGCTCCACTAAGAACAGTCCAGCCCGAACTTGAAGGCCAGGTCCTCCTTGAATCAGTCTTGGGTTGCTTGTGTTCCGGTTCGGAGAGGACCTGGCTTGGCAGTTCGGGCTGGACAGTTCCTATTGGGTTGGAATGGTACCCTAAGCGATTGCCAGCATTTAGACTTATTGCAAGCATCCTCCATTCAGCTTTTGTGATTGACAAAGTGTGCAAACCATACTTCATCGCTTCCCCACAAGCACTTCTCTCCGAAGGTCTACTCTCCTAATATCCCCCCACCTCCCCAGCACAACTATTCCGGAACAGCCCAACATACATACCAACTCCAATGCTCTGAAGTATTTCTCCACACACATTGCCTCTAAAACACCCCAAACAACGTATCTAGGTTTGCAGCTACATTCTACCCACGATGGTACAGTGGCGCATAATTATGGCAGTCTTTTGGCAACTACACGGTCAGATCTTTCCAAATGGAAGACCCATGGCCTTTCCTGGTTGGAACGCCTGGCTGCAGTTGAAATAACGCTCTTGCCCAAAATTATTTTCATAATGCAAATGGTGCCACTGCAGCTTTCCTTGCGAATGCTGGATAAACTAGAGTCCTTCATATGGGACTTTTTTTGGGCGAGCAAGTATGTACGGATGGCTAAACCGCGAGCATATCTTCCACAGGCGGATGGTGGTCTTGGTGTCCCTAATTTACAATGCTATTACCAGGCCACGTGTTGGAATTGGTTACCGCAGGATATAGCTGTAATTATTCACCAGACAGCAAGTTTCACTATAAGATTATGCTTAATGAGTATAGTTGCCAGGGAAACGGAGTTTAAAATTCATGTTTAATTTTTAACATTTCAGTTACCCCTGACGAAGGGCTCCAGAGCCCGAAATGCATTGAGTGAAATTAGTTTGAAGCTACCCGGGATGAACTAATAACTCCCACGAGTCACAGCAAAAGCCTGGATAGGAACAACTGTGCCATTCGAAAAAGTTTGGAATTACGTTGCCTTGCAGTGAACGGATAAAGTGAGGAAGAAGTTTGAATAATAGTATGAATTAAACATGGAGTATTGTTTGAAAAGTGGTTTATTATGGAGAAGTTCCGCGTTCTATAGGCAGTGCGACCGACAGTCGGCGCTTGATGACGTGCCACCTATTCTCAAGCTTATACATATATTTTGTGCTATTTGGGACAGAGTACGACAATCAGTCTGCATGTCACCATTCGCCATGAGCAGTCAACAAAATATGAACACAACAAGTTGTGCATTCTATCATTTATTTTTGAGATTAGTCTTTTGGCAACTACACGGTCGGATCTTTCCAAATGGAAGACCCATGGCCTTTCCTGGTTGGGATGCCTGGCTGCAGTTAAAATAACGCTCTTGCCCAAAATTCTTTTCATAATGCAAATGGTGCCACTGTAGCCTCCCCCGCGAATGCTGGATAAACTACAGTCCCTAATATGGGACTTTATTTGGGAGAGCAAGCATGTACGGATGGCTAAATTGCGAGCATATCTTCCACAGGCGGATGGTGGTCTGGGTGTCCCTAATTTACAATGCTATTACCAGGCCAAGCAGTTACGATACATGGTAAAGTAGTCTCGACCTAGCACTGAAAAACATTGGTGCTTCATTGACCAGGCGGTCGCCGGTATTCCAGTATGGAAGGTGCCCTGGCTGCCAAAACCCCATAGACCTGCAGGAGTTTACATTTCTCCAGTGGTACGCGCCACGGTGGGAGTGTGAAATAAAGTGCAACCATGGCAGGATCTATCTAGCCCCCTGTCTCCACAGACACCGATAATGGGAAACCCGGACTTTCCTCCGACACAGAGTGGGACTGCCTTTGCCGTCTGGCATGAGGCTAATTACAAACGCATAGGGGATCTGCTTGATGTGAATGGCCTCATGGACTTTCCAACAGTCCAATCGACATTCGAACTTTCCACTACAGGTCGTTGACCATATGTGGCCATTTGTCACGTGTTGACGCAACCTTGGCATCGTCCTCATGCCAGTCGGGTGCTGATACCCTTTGAGAAATGGCTTCTTACCCGTTCCTCTAAGAGGATTCTTTCTGACATTTATTCTTTTCTTATCTCCCCGTGCAAGCCATTAAAATCTGCAGCGTGGGCTAGATGGTAGGGGGAATATGCACACACCTTCACAGACAAAGAGTGGAGTGACACTTTACATTGTGCCCTAACCTCTGCTCTTAACACCACCAGTAAGGACATGTTACTGAAGATCGCCCACTACTGGTATTTCACCCTGGCCAGGATCGCTCAATGGGACCCGACCAGAGACAACACTTGTTGGCGACAATGTGCACCCTTATACACCTACTTTGGCAGTGTCCTAAACTTGACACCTTTTGGGATGGAGTATTGGGGGCACTGAAGGCTATGTTTAATACTGATATCCCTAAATTTCCCAGCTATGTCCTCTTGGGTCTCCACAATCTATTGACATATTCACTGAAGTCGTGTAGAGGTAGAGTGATCGCCATGGCTTTGGGAGCCGCCAAACGGGTTCTTCTCTCCAAATGGGGCACCAATGTAATTCTGGTGGACTTAGACTGGTTACATAAACTCTGGGAAATACTGGGAATGGAGAAACTAAACCCAGTAGCCACGCGCACTCTTTCACTGTTTAACAAGACAGGGAAGCAGTGTATTCAGTATCTTCCGGGAATTATCTTGTCCACTTTATCTGCGGGTCCTCCGATTGACCTCTCCAACTGACCCTTCCCCATAGCTTCCACTTCAACACCAGCCATTCCCCTACATTGCTCAGCCAGAGTATGTTTTGAATGGAACCACACTCTCCTCCCCTTCTTTCCCTTTTATACTGCCCCCCCATTGCCTCTTTCTCCTTTTCTAGTTTGATGTGAACTTGTTCTCTTAATATGCCCATGACTTTTACAGTTGAATAGATCACCACCGGCCGATGGATGTATGTGGGCTGTTGTACTCAATGCTTTCTTTTGATATGACTAAAAAGATCTTAAACCTAAAACACCCCAAAAGTCTAAATAGTCTGACACCACAGATCACAGAACACATCCGATTACCAAAGACTACAAAGTTAGATGTCCTAAACACCATCAATGGTCAACCTTCTCAAGCAAGCACAAAGGAATTACCTACTCTCAACCCAGTGATCCATCTCCTACACATTGCATCAAAGTTGTACTTCTATGGCCTCTAATCAACTTCTATTTATGCCCTCATTCAAGATTTTAAACTTCATACTACAACAGACATAGAAACCTGGTTCTGCTCATCTTTCATAAAAAATACCTCTCCACTAGAATACAACATCCTCCAATAAAATGGAACAGAAAAAAGCAGAAGGGGTTGTTTCTATCTACTAGTCTCCAAATTCCATTGCCTGCCTACCTGCCTATGGAGATTACAAGCACAGCCATAGAGACTGAATCTCTTACACTGCCCACTACGTAGCAGATTGTATCATTGAACAACTCACTTCCTGTGATAATAATTTTCTGGATATTTCAAACGCCATCAGGAAAAAGATGTAGATACCTACACATCCCTCCAAAATCCTTTCTATCTGACAGCTAGCTAATACCACAATACGGCAGTGGAAAGGGACACGGACTAGGTGCAGAGGCAACACTTTCCTTTTGACAAAAGTGTGACTACAGAGAAGGTGATTACCCCACACTGATCCATGAAGCCTGTTGTTAAGTATGACTCGGATTTACATCCAATCTGACGTGTAACTTGTAGGCGAAATTGTCCTTTTTGCATCGTATGAATGCATAGCATAATTTGGGAGTCCTATTACCATGGCGAAGACCTTTGACCATCCTTGACACAATTACAAGTCGAAACATGTTAGTAGTTGACAGATTCTGCATGGTCATATGAATCATTTTACCACTAGGTATTTTTAATTCTTATGACATAAACTGGACCAATGTATTTGTCCTGAAATAAGATTTATAACAGCTCCCTGCTCTGCGACATTGGTTGAGTCCGCCGGGGTGGCATTGTTCCTACCCCAGTGTGAGAGGTCGCCGATGATGAAGCATGCCACGATACGTTGTGGGTGAGACGACCTCTTAAATATCTTTTTATGACCGAGGGGCGGAGCTTGCCGGCTCGCAAGATGGCCCTGCAGTAACGGAGCTCCTGTAAGCCACCGTCATTATCCGTAATTATCCTGGCATCTTACCGCCTGTTGAACCCCAAACTGCGCTGCCTTTGTTGAGGAAGCGCAGCTGCATCGACACATACCTCTGCTGGCCTGGAAAAGGGAGCGGAGGTGCCATAATCCGTGCAGAGAGGAGGGGGCCGCACTACCCGCCCTCGAGGCCTGCTGCTGTGCAGGGTGGACTGCCCGGAGACGGCTCTGTAGCGGGGGCGCCCTCGGACTCCCAGGCGACATCGGACCTAGGGCAGGCGACGCTACTGGGTGAAGCGCTGGTGCTGCCTGGGGCTTCCGTGGCCCGTGGGTGATCCGCGCTACTCTCCTTGCCGCCTGACTCGAGGCATGGTCGCGGACAGCAGCGGAGACGTGAGGTGTCTAGCGGACATCGCGGCGAGGCCTGATCACGGCCCAGCGCCTTCCCTGGCGGCATGAGGTGTTATCTGATGGAGGGAGAGAGGGGATCGCCCCGGCCTGAGTCTTCCGGTAGGCGAGCCCACTGCAGCTGGCAAGAACGACATGAAGCCGGGTGCTGGAACGAGTGAGGCCTAGAGGCGACTTGCACTGGACGGGACAGAGATCTACTAGTTCCTCACTTGGTAACACTATATGAAGAAATTAGCGAATCAGGAGAGATGCCCCCATCAATGAGAGAGGCTTTGATAGTCACTATTTTGAAACCTGGTAAGCCTCCGGACGAGTGCTCCTCATTCCGTCCATTGTCGCTATTGAATGTTGATACCAAAATATACGCTAAGATTCTTGCCAATCGTCTCGCACCGCTAGTCCCGAAACTGGCCAGCACGGAGCATGCGGGTTTTGTCCCGGGGCGTAACTTAACGTATAATCTGTGTACTTTCTTCGGAGCAGTACAACATGTTTATCCGGAGATTAAGGCTGCCGTAGTTTTCCTAGACGCGGAAAAAGCTTTCGACTCCGTAGAATGGGCGTTCATGGGGGCGGTGCTGAGAAGGATGGGAGTTGGCGAAATATTTATTAAATTGGTGGCTGTTCTGTATACCTCTCCTTCTGCAACAATAAGGATTGGGAATATGGTCACTGCTCCCGTTAAAATATCCAGAGGCACCAGGCAAGGTTGCCCGCTATCCCCTCTCCTATATGCAATAGTTGTGGAACCCCTTGCCTGCGCACTCAGGGAATATCATGGACTGCGAGGAATTCGATTTCCTAATTATAATTTAATAATATATCATAGTACGCAGATGACACTCTCCTCTATATCAGAAATCCTGAGACTAATTTGTCTCCTGTTCTTAGAGAGGTTGTCCGCTTTGGGGAACTTTCTGGATTAAAAATAAATTGGAATAAGTCCATAATATTCCCATTGACTACACTCACTTCTCCCTTTGAATTTGACTTCCCACTGACTTGGTCTAGTGACCCGGTACGCTATTTGGGTATACAGATTCATACAGACCCAGAGATAATATTCAGGGAAAAGTATGGTAGGGCAGTCACTAAACTTGAGGAAGATGTGGACCGCTGGGCACGTCTCCCTATCTGCTTGGGCGAATTTCGCTGATGAAGATGGTGGTTCTCCCGAGGTTCCTGTTTCTGTTTTTAAATATACCCATGGTCCTTCCAGCACATTTCTTTATTACGTCACTACTGACGAAATTGGCATGGGCGGGAAAGCAGCCACGTGTTCAGTGGAAGGTCCTTACCCTTCCCTACACGCTAGGCGGACTTGGAGCCCCGGATATGGATCTTTATTATAGAGTAGCACAAAGCTCGCACGCATACCATTGAATACATCAGCAATTGGATCCTCCTCATCTGCATATAGAGAGGATGGCCGTAGCCCCAATCAATCTCCCCTCCTGCTTATTCCGTGCTCCCGATCGCCGAACTGGTATCCTGGACTCAATTAATACCACAGTACACGCGTGGCACGACCTGGTGAAGAGACAGGCGAGCACTATATTATATTCTCCGATAACCCGATGGAGTGGTGCGGTTGGATTCCTATAAGTGGAGACCGAGCAGTGGTTAAGGCATTAAAGACTATTAATGTAACTAAAGTTGGTGACCTTTTCCTTGAAGGAAGTATGCGTAAGTGGGCCGACATTGAGGCCGTAAATCAGGAGGTCACACCATTAGTGCGATTTCACTTCCATAGAGTGCGTCACGTCATGCGAGAACTCCTTGGAGACGATATGGCGGAGCCGCCGGAAGTTGCACCCTTCTTATTGATGTTAAAATCGGAGTCTCCTTGCAGGCTGGTGTCTAGCATATACGGAACAGTACAAAACTATCGTAAAAACTTTTACGTGGTTAGAGTGGCAAACTGACTTGGATATGATTATAGATGATGACACCTGGAGATACTGCTGCGAGGCGACACGGCGAGTCTCCTTAAACGGACGTCATCGGCTAATCCACTTCAAATTCTTACAAAGGATCTATTACACACCTGCCCGTCTGCATAGATATGGATTGCGTGAAACAGCTGAGTGTGATAGATGTAGAGTGAGTCCAGCAGATTTTTTAGATGTGGCCTGGTTATGTCCAGTTGTCGCTGAATACTGGAGCCTGATATTTCAGGAATTGAGCGATATTGTAGAAACACAAATTTCCCCAGACCCCCTACTCGCCCTACTAGGCTACTCAAAACGGATAAAGAAGGATGCCCGACATCTGATAGAGATAGGGTTATTGATTGCAAAGCAGAGAATTGCAATGCGATGGGCGCGTGGTCCATCTCCTACTCTAACGGAATGGTCAAGAGATATGCTCTATTGCAACACACAAACGGAGTTGTATAGCGAACTACTTCCCCCTCAGAGTCGCCCCAAAACTTTCTGGGGATTGTATCAAACCTACTTAGCAGGGAAGGTACCGGAGACCCCTGAATAGATAGCTGTCACAAATTTGAGTAACACGTGTTGGGGAACACTGATGAGAAATATAGGGATTAGGCGGGTTAGTGGCCCACTGATTATTGCAATGTATATGAGTCTTCTAGAAATGTAACTTCTGTCTGGCGATGTCTCTTCCTCGTCTCCTCTTTTTTAGCATGTTCGCACCTTGCTGACCCCTGCTGGCTGTTGCGGCTGGGTTTTTCAGCAGACATTCCACTAGAATGGAGAACATCGACTTCTGAGTCAGGTCCTATTGCTAGACGCTATCTACGTCAATAATCAGATACGGATGTCAATGTATGTACAACTCTTGGACATGTTTAATGCAAATTTTTACGGACGCTGAAGTGGTTCTTTTATGATTATATTTTCTTTCTTTATGCTCTGCTTCTATTAAATATTAAGTTTTGTATTTCTTATGTTACAGTGCTGAAGAAGCATGTGATGTTTGTATAACATGTTATAAACTTTATTAAATACAATTTAAACATTTTTTTTTAAATATATCTTTTTATGACCCTACTCCACTGCTTCCCAACTGTGTAAATACAGAGGGGACCATGGGTTTGTAAACTCAAGTACCTGATGTGTTAAGAGTTTATATATAAGGAGGACATACTTGAGTGTATACCTCTTTACTCTTCTGCAGGGATTGATGAGCTACCTAATACAACACTGTATCTTCCTTATCCAAGAATAAAGGCTTTACCCTTGACATTATTTTAAAAAAGAAGCACCACAAATACATTTATAATTATTTCAAGTTTAAATATTCAGGTCACTTTCATATTCCTTTCAAAATCTTGACGTTGAGGGACCCTTGCCATGCTAACCCGTAGACCAAAATGGTAAAATCCAGAGCCCTCAAGCACAATGACAAAAAGCATCGGTAAAGTAAATATCTTTGGCTTTAATGTGAAAATACATGTATGCACAGAGTATTTGTGCCTTGTTTATGTGCATCCAGTGGTGTAGTTATGTTCCCATGGGCCCTAGTGCAAGCAAAGTAACTGGGCCCCCTCACTAGGGTGACATCTCAGTCTGTCAGTTGCCCCCAACACTTCTCAACCTCCTTCAACAGAGTCTGCATCTGCCTTATCAAAACTCACTAATATTCTCAAACACACACTAGTGTATTTCTACTCCCTGCACTGCATTCCTGCAAGTCAAGGCCATAACCCTTAAAAGCATTACCAAAGCCAATAGATTTGGCCCTTGTAGAGTGCATGCTCACAAAGATATAACATGCAGGGGCCACACTCAGACTGCTGCACTCACATGGACGAATCCTTCAAACTGCACTCACACAGGCATATGCCTCACTCACAGAGGCACAACTTTCAACCTGTATTCCACGTACCCTGCACTCACAAAATACAATGTTAATCCTGCATTCACGCAGGCACATTCCTCACAATGCACTCACAAAACATGGTGGCTAACCTGTACTCACACTGCTCACACAAGATACACCACTCATTAGGAAGGAGCAGAGTTTGGACAAATGGTGGCACAGGAGACAAAGGCTGATTATCTAGTTCATCAGTCCACTAGTGTAAGTCAAAGCTCTTGAAGTAAGCTACACTGAAACTTGAGTGTCCACTGAGATCATCTAATCTTCCATAAGCCACACTTAGGCCAGCACTGCAGACTATGTGCACCTGAACTATGTGGACTTTTTTGGGGGGAAGAGCCTTGCCATAAAAAAAAGTCCCACTTGCCTTCTAAAAACAAGGTGGGCACCTATCAGCATGGGCATAACTTCTTCTTTGACCTCTGCTGGCATTAGGCTGACATGGTTGAATGGCGCACCCTGCATTTACCAAAGTGAGCATGTGCACTGCTCAGCCATTCAGTGCGTGTGCAATGAGATCTTCAGTAGATTCTGCTACTCAGAGTTTGACTTCTGCAGCTCAGGGAATCGGACAGAGCTAACAGCAAGCTCCCAGTGCTGAAAGAGGTCCTGTGGCCCTAGTAGGCAGTGGTGCTGGAATACTTTTTCATACTGGTGGAGCTGCCATGAATGTTACATCACTGAACACCTAGGAAGTCTGAACATTCCAAGCATCACACAAAGAACAAGTGTTGCAAATACGCCATGTCCATTCAGCAGGAGAGTGGTAAGGGTTTAGTGTGTAACTGGTGTTGCATTTAGGAGCACACTGTCACAAATACATTACTAAAGCATAGTGTGGTAGCCCCTGTCATTTATAGACAGCACATGTTCCATCGAAATGACCACTAAATTTGCACATACTATTTTACTGATAAAACTACATAGCGCACAAACAATAATGTGCGGAAATTGGGTATCAGAGAATATTTGTCATTTGCACATCACCAAGCAAAATGTCTTGATTTGTTTTCATCCTATTAAAATCTTTGCTTCCAACATACTTTAAAAAAATTTTTAAAGCACTTCATTTGTTCTGTCCTGCTTTTTTATTTTGAAATATATGTACAGTTAATTTGTAGGTGTTTAAATTTTGTTGTGTGTTAGAAGAAAACGACGTCCAACAGCTTTTTCTTTCACACCAAAATTTTCACACATTTCATTTTACAAAATCATCACACTTTGCAGTAAGTGAAAGAAAAGCAAACAGCAGTCTCCATGTTAAAAAACATAAGGAGAAATTTGTCAGAAGATTAGACTGACATTTGACCTCTGTCATTAAACACACAGCAAATACAATAAGATCAGAGCAAAATGTAAAGTCGGAACTCCAGCATTGGTATTCAGGTGCCTCTTAGGACTTTTGTAGTTGGGCCCTCACCCACCTCTGGGCCCCTCTGCCTTGTAATAGCTGCACCACTGGTAGTTATGTCCCTTTGTGCATCCTGTCTCTTTCTATGCTCATTTTTTTCCAACCCCACAAGCTTGTGGTTCTGGTACTTATCAATACCCCAAGCTTAGAGAATATTCGACTGACACCTTGTAGACCTCTGACCTCCTGGTCAGGGTAACTGCTCTCCCCTCGCGCAGCTCTGTCCTTAAGGCACTGCCCCCAGCGCCTTCTGGTCTCCAGGTAGGTGTTCGAGGCCCTCCTCCACCCGCAGGCTCCTGCATGGGCCTCAGCCTGCTCTTCTGCTGGTCCGCTCTGTCAGCCTTTTCTGTCTTTCTCTGCTCTGCTGTTTAATCTGTCTTTTTTGTCTATTTTTCTGTTTGCCCTGTTTTTGCCCTTTTTTCTCGCCGCTGCTGCCCCCGCGGCCCCTCCACTCCAGCATGTTCCAGCTCCCGGCTCCCAGCTGCTCTCCCTCCCCCAGACCCCTACTTAATGGCGGCCGCTGAGCTACAAGGTGAGCAACACCTCTGACCTCCTGGTCAAGGTAACTGCTCTCCCCTGGCACAGCTCCGTCCTTAAGGCACTGCCCCCAGCGCCTTCTGGTCTCCAGGTAGGTGTTCGAGGCCCTCCTCCACCCGCAGGCTCCTGCCTGTGCCTCCTCCCTGGTGGTCTAGTGGAAGAGCCTGATCTTCTGCTGGTCCGCTCTGTCAGCCTTTTCTGTCTTGCTCTGTTCTGCTGTTTAATCTGTCTTTTTCTGTTTTTCTGTCTTTTTTGCCTATTTTTCTGTTTGCCCTGTTTCTTCCTTTTATTGCCGCTGCTGCTGCCCCCGCGGCCCATCCCTCCCAGCGTGTTCCCGCTCCACCCTCCCAGCTGCTCTCTCTCCCCCGACCCTTACTTAATGGCGGCAGCTGTGCAGCGGGTGCGCCAAAGGCAAACCCATCTGCACCCGTCTGCGGCCAGCGCCAGGGATCCTGGTCCCCCGACCCCCTGCCGCTATGACTCCAGCACTCTCCACGCACTCAACCCTGGACGCAACAACAAATGCCAGGTCTCGACGCCGAGCAACTCCTAAGGCCTGTTCTCCTGCTGACACTGCCGCCGCAGTTTCACCCACCTCCGGACCCAGACAGCTACCGCCAACCCACCAGACGCCAGCGCACTCAAACCCCTAAGCTGCATCCTCCTCAACGTACGCTCCCTGCAAAGACACTCAGTAGACGTTTGGGACCTCCTCAACACCCTCTCGCCCGACTTAGCCTTCCTCACAGAGACCTGGACCAATGCCAGCTCCGCTCCAGACATCGCTACTGCCATCCCGGACGGATACAAGATCCTGAGGAAAGACCACCCCATCGTCCACAAAAGCTCCCTGCGACTGACAACCTCCATCTCGAACGACGCCTCGCCTCCCAAGGAACACATCCACTTCCAGATCCAGCCAAACCCTAGAATGACACTCCGTGGAACTCTCGCCTACAGAACACCCGGACCCCTCTCCCCATTCACCAACACCATCGCAGACTACATCGCTCCCCACGCCCTCGCCTCCACGGACTACGTACTGCTCGGAGACCTGAATTTCCACCTAGACAACCTCAGTGACCCCAACACCACTGCCCTCCTAGAGATTCTTGCCAACACTGGACTGAAGCAACTCGTCTCCACCCCACCCACACAGCAGGACACACTCTCGATCCCATCTTCGCCGGAGGAAACAACATTCACTTCTGCCACACCACAGAACCTCTCTGGATGGACCACAACTGCATCCATTTCTCCTTCTGGAAACCCACCGCACACAAGCCGACGCCACGCCTCCCACACAGAAACTGGAGCACTCCTCCCCCTACCACGACAGACGCCAACACTGTAGCCAACGACCTTCAACAATGGATCGCCAACTGCGCCAACACTCTCTCCTCTCTCCAGAACTCTGCCAGACGACACAACACGAAAGCCACCTGGTTCACCACAGACCTCCAAGAATCCAAGCGCTCGTGCCGATGACTGGGAAAAGAATTGAGGAACAGCAAAACCCCGGAAGCATGCACAGCCTACAGAGCGCCACCACTGCACACCACCAACTCATCAGATCAACGAAGAGAAATTTCATTCAAGACAGAATCCTCTTCAACTCCCACAACTCCAAGGAACTCTTCACCATCATACAAGAATTCACCAGACCCCCACAGCGAAACCACGGACGTCCCTACCTCTCAGGACCTCTGCAACAAACTCAGCTCCTTCTTCCACCACAAGATCAGAACGCTCTACAACAACTTCAATGACCAAGACCACGGCACCGACCCAACACCCTTCACCAGCGACGCCACCCAGCCGACCCTCCTCACCTGGACCCCTGTCACAACAGAAGACACCGCAAAGACTATGATAAGCATCCACTCCGGAGCACCCACTGATCTCTGCCCGCCGCACATCATCCAGAGGGCCGCCATCGCACCAGAACTACGACGGACAATCAACTGCACCCTCAAAACAGGCACATTCCCCGATGACTGGAAACACGCCGAAGACAAACCCCTCCTCAAGAAGCCCTCCGCGGACCCGACTAACCTCAAGAACTACAGGCCCGTCTCTCTCCTCCCCTTCGCCGCCAAAGTCATTGAGAAAATCATCAACATCCAGCTAACGCACATCATAGAATCAAACAACATCCTCGACTCATCTCAATCCGGATTCTGCAGCAACCACAGCACCGAGACCGCCCTCATAGCTGCCACTGACGACATCCGCACCTTCCTCGATCAAGGCCACACTGCAGCCCTCATGCTACTAGACCTCTCAGCAGCCTTCGACACCGTCTCCCACCATACACTAGCTGCCAGACTCCACAACGCCGGCATACAGGGAACTGCCTTAGACTGGATTCGCTCTTTTCTCTCTGGCAGAACATAAAGAATAAGACTACCGCCCTTCCTCTCTGAACCCACAGAAATCAGATGCGGAATGCCTCAAGGATCCTCCCTCAGCCCCACGCTCTTCGGCATCTACATGGCCCCCCTTGCAACCATCATCAGAAAACAAGGACTCAGCATAGTATCTTATGCCGACGACACCCAGCTCATCCTCTCCCTCATCAAGGAACCCGACATCACCAGGCACAGTTTCCAGGAAACAATGAAGGACGTCGCATCCTGGATGACCAGCAGCTGCCTGAAGCTCAACTCGGAGAAAACAGAAGTCCTTATCCTCGGATCCCCTCCCTCCGCAGTTCCAGTCCGTGTTTTGCTTTTTTTTTTTGAGTTGCCGAGGATCTTGTGTGATCGTGTGTGAGGAGCAGAGCGGTTACGAACGGCTGAGAACGCCGCGGAAAAGACGCTGCCACCGCCGCCGCTCTCGTGAAAAAATAGCCGAGAGACCACCGGAAAAAAGCTGCCTAGTTGCGGCTCGGGGGTGGACTGGTTCCCCGCTCTCGTTTCTTCGTTGTGGTTGGTGTTGTGGTTGGTGGCGGCAGCAGGCACAAACAACGGGTACGGGTGAGGTCCTAGCGACTCCTGGGCTCCGTGGATATTGGATATTGAGGAGAGCCGCAAACAGAGGTGAGCAGAGGGCAGAGAGCGCGGCCGTCACTAGTGGCGGCCGCTGAGTGTAGTGCCCAGCAAGACTGCGGAGAGCGGCCTAACTAGGTTGGGCGCAGCTTGCAGTCTGCCAGTGTGCCCTGCTCTCTGCCCCCCCTCAACTCCCTCTTACTCCCTGTAGCCTCGTTGCCTGGCGCTTGGTGCTAGGTGCCTATAAGCATCCACTCGGCCTCACCCAATTTGTACTGTTGTTTTACTGCCCTATATTGTCCAGCACAAGCCCAATCACTCCCTGCATTGTTCTGTTCTTACATCTGAATCTGGCCTACGGATGCACTAGTGCCATCGCCACCCATAGTTACCTACAGCTTCCCTTCGCTACCCACTGCTACCCACTGAAGAGATTCTGTTTGACAGCCCCTCTCTATTGCTACGTGACCGGAGCACATAGTAGCACATTTTTAAGAACTAGCTTCTGACTCAGCCTATAGACACCGCCCCCCCTCTCAACTCCCAGACTCCCAGACCTAGCGTCCGGCCTCCCCCAACCAGCGCAATCAGTGCAACCCGTGCAAGTATAGCACTCTGCGAGGCGAGGGGAGTAGGAGAAAAGGAGAAGAAAAGGAGGAGAAGAAAAGGCAAAGAAAAAGAAAAGGAAAAGGAAAAGGGGGACATAATGAGATCTGGGAGGTCAAGGGACCTAGCGGCACCTTTGAACCCTACCAAAAGAGTAAGGAGAGCAAATAAAGGTAAAAAGAATCTCAGTAAGGACCCCAAGAAGCCCAGTGAAATCGATTTGAAGAAAGTAGAGATGGGAGAGGAAGGGGAGGAAGGAGGAGGGGTTGCGCAGTTGATCTGCTTGGCCCCCCTATCCCTAGGCCTTTCAAGCCCAAAACTTTATTAAACCTCAAAGGGAGAGGGAATCAAGCGGCATAGTAGGCACAGCTGGCACAGCTTCGAGCACAGTTTCATTGAGCAAAACAAGTCACCAACCGAAAATTTACACAAAGTTTTCATTCATTAAAGACGCCGGCTCGGTTCTATGTTTGAACAGCCGGAATGCAAATAACCTGCCTTCTCCGCTGCAGCCCAGAACCTACTCACTGGAACAAAAGCTACAGCCAGAGCCAATGAAAGAGCTAATGAAAGAGCCGACGAGAGGGTTGAAAAGAGAGTTTGCTGCAGTGGAGATAGAGGACGGAGACGACGAAGCGAGCGACAGGAGGGATGGCGCTGATGGCCTCGACGTCGCATCAAAAGAAGAGTGCAGAGAGCACAATAGCAGGGCGATTTCTAGGACTTCTGCGAATACAAGAGCGCGGGACTCAGATTTGGTCTTGGACCTGGATCTGGACCCGTTGACAACGACAAAGACAAAGTCTAGGGCAAACAAGAGTGAACACCAAGACCTCATTCAGAGCGCTCCGAGTGCCCCGAACACCGGAACTATAATAAACTGGAGCATGAAGAGTAGCCCAAAGTCAACATCAAAATTAACATCTACGGGAGAGGGAGCTTCCTTAGAAGATAGACAAGACTCAACTAGAAATACAGAGGAAAATACAGAGAGGCAAAAGGTACCCGAGGTCCCTGGCGTATCCAACGCACTTGAGGCACCAGCATTAGTATCTAGCACATCAAGTAATCTTAATATGTGGGACACGGGCCCCAAATCAACGGCAGGTCAGGAGGACCCCCGATTACAACAGGATCTTGCGTGTGAGAAAAACACATTCTCAACACAAGACTATAGGCAGGAGAGACCAGAGCTCAACAAGGGAACGAGTAAGCCTATGGATCCGGGAGAAAAAACAAAGCGGCAGTCTCAAAATATTTCCTTCGCAACGCACATCCCTGCTCAGGACGGGCCTGAACTTTGTGTAAATGCCCAACAATCCGTGCATTCTGGGCTAACCTCAGATCCTCTTCAAAGCTTCCCTCCAGTCCTGGCCAAATTAGCCCCTAATCCATCGAAGGCCATGGACCCTGAATCCTCATACCTCACACAAGAGGAGTGGGAAGAATTGGTTGCTTCTTACACAGGAACCTCTCATGAGGTCCCCCAAGAGGTACTAACAGGTCTGAATAATAATGTCTCACACCCTATCCCCTGTAATACAACATCGCAAGCCAAAGAAACATTTGGGTATCCCTCCTGCACACAATGCAAATGTCCGTCAATGCCATCCAATATCAATCGGACAAGATGGACCTCCAGCTGTCAGTTCTAAATTCTCTTTCAATCTTTGTCGCTAACATTGATGACAAACTAGCCGAGCTGAACAGCCTGGTCAAAAGGGCACAAGAAGAAACAAAATGTATACAATCGAACTGCACCTGTATAACAATTGTGGATAAGTTGGCCACTCTCCCAGCAGTAATGGACAATCTTCTCTTAGACATCAGGGAGGCCGTTAAAAACAGTCCTTCTGCCGGTCTACCCGAGAGGAAAAACAAAGCATGGCAGATAAACAACGAGGGAACACTGATATCAACTGAGGGGCCCTCAGTCCAAGTACCAGAAGTACAGTGGACAAAGGAAATCGAGCATATAATATTGCCAGGATCAAACAGGCATCCGAGGGATGGAAAATACCAAACGTCACCAAATAGTAATAGCAATACTACAGCGATATGGGAACCCCAGCAAAAGGATGAACTGCCGGAACATCGTCGCTTCGCAAAGCAGGGGAGAAAGCAGAGAAGGAAGGGCCGCAAGCAAAAGCTAGATATCTTCGCAGAACTTAAGGGCAAGAACAATAAAGCGAGGAATTTGTCACCGGAACCAACACACGACAAGTTAGCCCAAAGGGGTAGTGAAACTGATACTGATATGGATCAAGACTCGAGACTCACTTCGAATCAGGAACAGTGGCATAGAATCCAAAGGAAATCCAACAGGAAAAGAAAAACTTCAACTAGGGTTACTCACAAAAATGAAACAGGCCACGCCCAGACAAGCGATGAAATAGCTAGAACACCTAATGCCAGTGAAGGCAGGAACAAGATTGAGAGATTAAATATCAAATTGAGCACCACCAGTAATAAAGAACCTTCCCCCAGCCCAGAAAATGTAATAGAATCAGGCCATTCCTCAGGGGCCTCAACAATGGCAAGTATCGCAAGTCAGGGAGGTCGCTAGGTGGCGCGTGACCAAGATGGCCGCACACCTGTGAGGCTCCAGCCCTGCCGAGCGGGGAAATATCCTTCAAACCCATCCTAAGCAACACAATCACACATCTGACCTCACCAGAACAGACTCGCTTCACTGCTGAAGCCAGCGATACCTCTGAGGCACAGCGGACCCGGAGTGCGGCGGGCGCGGCGACCGCCGAAACTGGGCGCGGGCTGCTGAGATCCGGACCGGAGGCGGACGAGCGGCCGCGGCAGTTGGGAAAAACCGGGGCTGAGTAGGCCCAGTTGGTGTAGAAGCTGATGGCGGCCTGCCGAGGTTCGCCGCCGCTGAAATACGTGAATTGCTGGACGAGGTGAGAGGCAGCTAATGGGGGCGCAATTACACTAACGCTACTGAAGCGTGAACAATTACATATGCAGGGAATGCTGTAATGACACCGTGATATCAGGATCAGCCGGGCGCCGGAGGGAGAAACCGCCGGCTGCATATAGACGCTGGAGGCTGAGAGGGGCCGGAGGAAATAAATGCAGTTGTAAATGTCGTTGCACAGGGGAGCCCCTGCCTGACACCGTCAACGTATGCTCCACGAACCGGACTGGGGTGCTGGAGCCGTTATTCGGCCATTATCGCAGCGAGAGGTCGCCGCCATTTTGGGCTAGCTGAGGGCACATCGCCCGTAGATTATAAATTTCAGGAGAGACTGCTTGGCCGCTCCTCATGCTGCAGAACCTGTGCACACAACACGCAATTGCTGCACTGGCCGGCACCGCGTTGCAGGTGTCTATCGGGCGGCGGACTTGGGGCGCTTAGGCTGGGTCACTTGTCGGTGGTACTCGCATTGAATGGCGCCGTTGATCCCCCTATAGACAACAAACAACTGGCAGGACACCGCCTGATATCTGGAAGCCTCGTTGGCTGATTGCTGTGTTCCGGGTGCTCCTTGTGACACCAGTGGTACGGGGGATTTGCCTAGCAGCTGCGCGGTGCCAAAAGCAGGCCCCAGTGGGGGCGTTGTGCCGATACAGTGTGGGGCGACCTCGGAGTGGGCCTGGAAGAAGTGCTGAACGCAGCCTGAACTGGTTGAGATCCAAGAGCAACATTTCCGCGCACCGTGCTGCTAGCATTATTGGCCAGAATCTATACGCAGAGGACACTCCTGGAAGCTACTTTGAGGGTGTCAGCGAAGCTGGGCCGAGGAGGGTGCCTTGTGGGTTCCTGCACTGTGCTCCTGCTTTGCTCGACCTCCTACATCATGGGCCGCACCGACGCCAAACAAACCAAAATCCCTTTTTCCACGCGCAAAACACCTGCGCCCAACTCAGCGGAGCATACAGACTCGGATGCCACAGACTCGCCAGAGGAAGACTGGAGAGCGCTCCTCCTTGGAATGAAGCAAAGCCTCACATCCATAGACACTAAAATTGACACGATGAATGTGCGGATAGACTCGGTGGTTACGAAACTGGACCAACACGGGCACCGCCTTAAGGAAGCAGAAACCAGGGTGTCTGAATTAGAGGATGGTGCCACCGCAAGTAGGAACCAAATATCGCAAATGGATAGGCTGCTTAAAATCATTGCTGACAAGAACGAAGATTTAGAGGCCCGTTCTCGAAGGAACAACGTGCGCATCCTTGGCCTGGCAGAATCAACCAATACGGGACGTATGGAAGATTTCATTGAGAAGTTGATCGTGGAGTTGTTTGGCAGGGGCTCCTTCTCAGCGCACCTCACGGTGGAGAGAGCACATAGGTCCCTAGCGGCTCGTCCGCCCCCAGGGGCGCCGCCACGGCCTGTGATAGTCCGGTTTTTAAATTATCGGGACAGAGATGCGGTCCTACGTCTGGCGCGAGAAAAAAAACAAGTGCATCATGAAAATACCATACTGTCTTTTTTCCCGGACTTTACTCAAACAGTGCAAGACGCCAGGCGAAAGTTTGCGGCTGTGAAGAAAAAGCTCCAGACGCAGGAAATCCCCTACGCCATGATGTATCCGGCGAAATTGAAGATAACACACCGTGGGAGACAACACTACTTCCAGAACCCACAACAGGCTGAAGATTACCTCAAACAAAACCGCCGTGCAGCATCCACGGAAGAGGGGGCTCGGGCGCGCTCCAGATCCCAGTCACCACTGTCGAAACCAGACTGAAGCACATAACATGGAGTGGTATGTTCGGGACTATCCCTAATGAACTGAATCTGAAGAACTAATCTGCATTGGTGAAGTATGGACATAACTAATATTATGTGTGATATCCTGCTCGGCCACTTACCTCCGTCCCACCTCGAGTAGGTGGGTGCAAGTAAGGAGGGAAGAGGGCAGGTCGTGGGCCCCTAGTGATGCTCCAACGAGGGCGAACCCCAGAGTTTCCACTTAAGAGGGAAAAGAATGGTTGGGTAATGGGTGTTTTCGGGGTTGGGGGGGTACAAATGCCCGGCAAGTTGGGGAAGCCGGTGTGGGTGGAGGGTGGTAGTTACATTGTCGTAGGGATGCATCATGTCCGGTTGAATATAGCTTACAACATGTGGTTAAGTACAGAGTGTTACAGACGTCGAAATGTTAGATAACACACGGGATCTTAATAACTTTAAGGTGACATCATGGAACGTACGGGGTCTGAATAACCCTAGGAAAAAAAGACAGATTCTAGGTTATCTAGATAGGCATCACATCACAGTCGCTTTATTACAGGAAACACACCTGCACCCTGGCACTACACCCCTGTTTGCCTCGAGATGGGCCTCACACCGCTGTTTTGCGTCATATTCAGGATACTCCCGAGGAGTGGCCATTCTAATTAAGAGAGGGACGGCGTTCGCGATCAGTGGGTCGGAAACAGATGCTGGGGGTAGGTACTGCCTAGTATGGGGAAGACTTCACTCCTATGATGTGACATTCGCCAACTACTACGGCCCTAATACGGACGATCCTCATGCTCTTCTCCTGTTGTGGAGTAAAATTCAGGAGATTGGTACTACCTACGTCATATGGGGGAGATTTCAACACAACAATTCAGCCCCGAATGGACAGGTCCCGAGTAACCCCAATGCACTTTACGAACACGCAAAGAACACTGACAGACATCATAGACACCAACTACCTACTCGACTCTTGGCGGTACAAACACCCAACGAAACGGGAGGGCACACATTACTCAGCGGTTCATGCAACCTGGGCTAGGCTGGATTACCTGATTGTGTCGATAGGAATGTCCCACTGGTTGGGACCCGTAACCCATCTGGCCCGTACGTATTCAGACCATTCCCCTGTAATGGCGGACCTGCATGCCCCCTTAATCATTCTCCGTACAATAGCTGGCGCCTCAACCCATTGCACCTCCAGGACACTGTGTTCAAGGCTGAAATTGAACAAGACATTCAGGATTTTTTTAGCGCAATGTGAAGTCCGTTTCTAGCATCACGATAGTATGGGAGGCATTCAAAGTCACGGCTCGAGGTTGGTGTATTTCTAAGGGAGGGGGTATCCTTAAAACGTTACGTAATGACCTGCATAAATTGGAAGGGGAACTCAAGCAATTGGAAGGTGATCTAGATACCAGTCCCGGAAACAATGCAATTAGGGCCAATATACGAGACAAGCTCACTGACTATGAGACAATTGCGGAGAGGGAAAGTAAATTTAGGGGCAAACCACACATGGCACGGGTTTATGGCGAGGGAGACCGCCCGGGGAAGGCTCTGGCAAATGCGACCAGACCCCTAGGTTCTCCAACCACATAACGGAGATACAAGATACACAAGGTAATACACATCGGAACCTTCCAGATCAACTGAATACGTTTAGAGAGTTCTATAGCACCCTCTATTCTTCCCAAAGAGGCACCCCATTAGATTTGCCGACTTATTTTGAAGACACTGCACTGGCCTGGCTGGGAGATACCCAACGGGAATTCTTGAATTTAGACTTAGAACTGGACGAAATTACTGAAGCCATAATGCAGATGAGATCGGGACGGGCCCCGGGTTCTGACGGGTTGCCGATAGAATTCTATAAAACATATGCTTCACTTTTGGCTCCCATCCTGAAGGAGGTGTTCTATGTATCATTAGAGGAAGGGTGCTTACCCAGAACTATGCGCGAGGCCCTGATAACATCATTACTAAAGCCTGGTAAATCTCCACTTTTCTGCGACTCGTACCGGCCCCTCTCACTATTAAATAGCGATACTAAAATATTAGCAAAGGTTCTGGGGAACCGACTTAATTTGCTGATGGTACGACTTGTACTACCTGACCAAGCGGGATTCATCCCCAACAGAGCTACATCGCATAACCTTAGAACCCTGGCTGCTGTGCTACAAGACATAGACCCGAACTGCTCGGCTGTGGCGGTGTTCCTTGACGCAACCAAGGCGTTCGATTCTTTAGAGTGGGACTACTTGCTGGGCACTTTGAGACATATGGGGATGCCCCTACTTTTCTCTGCTGGATACAACTGCTCTATAGCCAACCGATAGCGTCAGTGCTCCTGAATGGCGCCAAGTCTCCCACCTTTACTATTTGCAGAGGAACACGACAGGGCTGCCCATTATCCCCTATCTTGTTTGCTTTAGCTATAGAGCCTCTAGCTGCAAAACTACGACAACATCACAAAGACAAGGCACTGATATATCCGACTAGACAACTGCTTATCTCTCTATATGCAGACGATATGACGTTATACATCAAAAAGCCCCATGACAATCTCAATCCAGTATTAAGGGAGATCACTAAATTTGGGGCCATATCAGGAATACAAATAAACTGGTCTAAGTCTGCAGTATTCCCCCTAACGGATAACACCCCGCCACATCGACTCAGGGGTGTGGAATTTTCCAAATAATCTAGTTGTCCAAGGGACAAAATGCCACTGAGATCTACATGTCCTGTAAAATCCACTTGTCCCACCTACTCCCGTCCCACATCAAACATAAGGGCTCCGGCTGACAAACATTAACCCAATTTCCGTTTTTATACACATTTAAAAATAAATACAGATAAGAAAATAAATGGTTTTCTATCTGTATGTATCTGTAAAAATCAGTAAAAACGGAAAACAGGGAGCCTTAATTATGAAGAAAAAGTTAGCTTTGGTGAAATAAAACATTTGCCTAAGATCACACAATTTAAGCATGGAAGCCATTTTTTTAATTTATCAAGCAAGGTTCTCTTTCACAAAGAGGAATCTAAATAGTTCCAGACCGTCAAGAATTCTGCAACATCACAAATAGCAGATAACTACTGTAAATAAACTCTGCACTCAAGAAGGATGTTGCACAATGTCACAACTAATGCACAACTAATTGCAACCAGTACTTACTTAACTCACTGCTTAAAAAAAAAAAAGATCATGATCACTAATAATGAACATCTGTCGCCAACAAGCCACACCTATTCAGAATACTGGACTATCCCAGAGCATGCAGACATATCACAAATAACGGACAGACAAACAATATCCACCTGCTTCAAGTAAGACTGTAGATACAATGACCAAAAGAATCCAGGACTATGATTAAATAATATAACGTGAACGTGCATTTGCAGAGCTATTTGAGGCAGAACTGAAGTGCATTAAAGAGCTATTCATAGAGGCCCGGCCCCCTGTTTCACACAAGTCAGAGTAATCTAGTTGTGTGTTCATTGGTAGAGGCTCTGCATATGTGTATAAACTAGTGCATACCAAATTAACACAACACCAGATTTGATGTACTGCTGCCAAGTGAATTCAGCATTTTCTCTTCTTCTTTAATGATAGTACCCTTCATATCTTCCTCACCACCTCCTGATTTCACTTGTTTCTAAATATCCTAGCCCGAGTTATTTTAACACTTGACTACACTTGCATATGACCTTGAGACTGAGAGTGCATTTCTAATGAAAGAATGACATTTTTTTTGCAGTTTAATAGCGCAAACTCGACCTGAACGTATTGGAGTGCTTTACATGAGCGCCAGTTATATTACACAACTTGGACACGTTCATTTATTTCTAACTGTAGCACTATTTGCAGCTGCACGAGAAATCATATTAAATGATATGTGAACTTATGCAGAGTCTGCAGAGGGGACATTATTCTGGCAGACGCCGATACAATAATAAGACGATCATTGTAGTTTTCAGAATGAAAACCAAGGTTTCTGCTAGAGGTAAATCAGGTGCCTCCCTGTGACCCCGTCACCCGCCTTAGGCATTCTCTGCTATGCTCGGAGCGCGGCGCGGCTGAAGTTGCAAAGTAAAACGATGTGTGGCTCACTGTGACAGTGCTCCTTGCACTCAGTTAGGCAGCGCCCTTCCGTACCACATAAGCACACGCCCGCAGTTAACTTTATGCCAATGTAGATCACTCAATGTCACTGCATGCGCTTTCCTTTCCTCGCGCCTCCACCTTCGCTTTCTACGTCTGAGGTTTTTAAACAGCTACTGTAGGCGCTCTTCCTTCTCCCTTCAGTGCAGCGCTGCCTCACTTTATCGCGCCGGTACATACAAAGCTGATTGCAGCCAAAACACAAGCACCCCTAGAGATGCCTCCTTGGTGGTGGAATTGGAGAGCCTTTCGTGACCATCATCAGCAGAAATACGGACTTCTAACGTGACATCTAATCCCGGTCACAAAGAGCTTTTTGCCTTCAGCATCAGCACAGCGAGGCGGCAAATTTCACTTTCGCTTTTCAAAAACAAATGTATTTTTAACCCCGCATTCAGATGAGTCTGAAGTCCTGGCATTGATGTGGTGCAAGATATGTGCCTTGCCCATGCCGCCCGCAATGAACTTTGAAGGGAACAGTTCTCCTGAGGCGCCGCTGCAGCTTAAAAGAAAATGCGCACAACGGGCTAAATTAAGCCCGAAAAATAGGCACTGGCCAACTGAGCATTTTCTCA
Source organism: Calotriton arnoldi (assembly GCA_963921515.1). Classification (NCBI taxonomy): domain Eukaryota; kingdom Metazoa; phylum Chordata; class Amphibia; order Caudata; family Salamandridae; genus Calotriton; species Calotriton arnoldi. The sequence goes on from CAWUFW010000885.1 coordinate 3,206,041, forward strand.
CACAAATGGGAAAGATATCGCCCTTTTGTGAGGGAAATTGCCCAATCTGTGTCACACGTCTGGTGTGAAAGGGAGTTTTAATCCACTCTGCACACCAATGGAAAAGTGCGGTCGGCAATTAGCAGCAATGAGAGCCCGCGCTTTCTGCAGCCACACTGACGCCGCATTAGACACGGTCCATCAGCAGGCTGACAAGTTCTATTTCAATATTTCAGAGCAATCTGCATGCAAGCTCAGCAAAATAACACTGTAGCAGTGCTATGGCGGGCACTATAGTGCTTATTTTACCTGAATCTATAATTGCCTCACTCGCGGCAGTCCGGCAGTCCCGAAGTTCAACTGCTTGCTGAGACTGGGGTGACGTTTCACTCCCCAGCCAATCACTGGCTAGAGCCCAGTGAAGTCATGGGCTGCTGGCCAATCAGAGGCCTCCAAAGGCTCTCGGCAAGCTTTTATGATTGGCTGTGAGCCCCAGAGTGCTCACAGCCTGTTTTATTTCCGTGATTTAATGTCTACTTGTCCGTCGGACAAAATAGACATTAAATCTTCTTGCCCGATGATAAAAACAACATGGTTCGGGCGTCGGGCGATATGATTCCCCCACCCCTGATCGACTAGATTACCCATTAGTCTGGGAAACTGACGAGCTGACATACCTGGGCATACGTCTCACAAGGAATAGGGACAGCCTGATGAGGCTTAACTATGGCACAGCCATGGATAAGATAACTGACACCATTACCAGGTGGTTGCGGCTTCCCCTCTCCATGGCGGGCAGGATCTCTCTTACCAAAATGGTTCTGCTGCCCAAATTATTATACCTCTTTATTAATATACCATATCACCCGGGGAGATTTTTCTTTAATACATTAAGAACTCAAATAACGAGGCTGGTATGGGGAGGGAAACAGCCACGGCTCAACCTGAACACGTTGATGCTACCATATCATCAGGGAGGGTATGATGTCCCCAATTTTGAATTCTATTATTACTGCGCACAGGCCCACTTCGCATTGTATTGGTTCCATCCGCCACCCTTTATGCCTCACTTGGCGGTGGAAGATGGATATATGACTCCGACGCCCCCGGCAAGCTATCTCTTTACAACAGTGAAGGAGCGGGGCGCGACCCGTCCACAGTAGACTGTACCATTGTAGCGTGGCGACAGATCGCTCGCAAGCTAGAGAGCCCTATGCTGTACTCACCTAGGATGCCCCTAGTAAGTAATCCCTTACTACAAGTTACTAGTGAGGAGATATGCCGGAAGCTGTTGACAAGTCTAGGGTACCACACCTGGGGAGACCTTTATGCTGGAGGACAATTCCGCTCCAAGGATTTATTCTTTGGAACACGCATACCCACGGCGCTGGACACATTTATATATATTCGGCTCCGGCAAAGTGTGAAGGCAGCAACCCCTACTTTTCCCGAAGAACCAGATACACTTGCACCTCTGCATGCCCTGCTACAGGGAACGGCCCCTCGTCATGTCATATCCCTTTTGTATAAACATATACAAAATGCACCACCCATCAATACACTTCGGGCCAGACAGGAATGGGATAAAGACCTAAGTACCCCGCTGACTGACGAACAATGGGAAAGCAGTTGTACGCAGACAGCAGCAATTACAGGGAATAGCAGGCTCCGCCTCATTCATTTTAAGTTCTTGCATCGTTTATATCATACCCCAGCTAAACTACACAGATTCCACCTCAGGGACAATGATCGATGTGCGCGATGCGGGAGGGAAGGAGCGGATTTCCTACACTTAGCGTGGAGTTGCCCCCAGGTAGCTACGTACTGGACACAGACCTTTGAGGGACTGTCGGCCATGGTGGGGGTTGGGATAGATCCCTGCCCCATGGTGGCCCTGTTGGGTTTATCTCAGGGGATAATTACAGCACATAAGAAGTTCCTGGCGATGGGCTTATTGTTAGCGAAACGGCAGGTAGCGTGCAAATGGGGAAGGGGTCGGGCTCCTAAGTTTAAAGACTGGATACACACTATGACTACATGGCAAGATCACATGCATCATTATGCAGAATTATTGCCGATTAACTCCCGCCCTAAAAATATTTGGGGCCCGCTCACCTCCTTTCTTCTTGAGCAGGAAGGGAACCAAGAGAGGGACCAGGAAAGTACAGACCAAACAACGGAGAATGAAGCCAGACACAGGCCTAGATCCCAGACCTCATCAGGGGAGCTGAATGAACACTAGTACTGCACTAAGAAAGAATCTCGGAGGGGGAAAAAAATCGAATTACCAGCTGCAAAAGACTTCGCTCTTACTACCAGGGTGAGGGGGGGTGATATCACCACTGTTCTAGGCCTTAGCGATATCTGTGCTGTCACTGTGTTACATATCGTTACCAACTACTATATATTGGAAAATGTGTTGAACTGTACACTATGCTACTATTATACTTTGCTAGCAACCGGACTGTAAATTAATGTTTTATGACTGAAGTTAAAGTTATTTGGGAGGGGGGGGAGAATATTCATACTGTGCATATAATGTTGCGGGAAAGTGTAACCGAAATGTAATACAATGAGACATTTTATTTGCGTTTTACATACACAGATGTACCGTAAAAATCTTACAATAAAGGTTTTTGAAAAATTTAAAAAAAAAAAAAAAAAAGTATCGCAAGTCAGGAGGAAATGGGAAATGACGAACCAAGGGCCCAGGATCAAAGAACAACAACAGAGGAACCCACTAGGCTAGAGAACATCTCAATAACCTCACAGAACAGCCCGAACACCAAAAAGGGACATCTAGGCAACCCCATAATCATCCTTATTCCGGAATATACATCTAGGGGTGCTTTCGATATCCTAAATAGGGTAACATACTACGCCTACTGAACTCCACCAACAGCTTAAAAATATATCTACTAACGATCTGGAGTCAGTGGAATTCATAGCCTCACCGGAGTATCCAGGGGCAGAAGCCACAAAAACAGTATGGGCCACAATGGAATTAGCTGAGAGAGTGCTCAAAGAACAAGAGAAGCTTAATAGCTGGGGCATAAAGCTCTGACCATTTGCAAAACCCAGATATCCAGACCCTCTGGCATTCGACTGTCAACAACGGAATGTATATAATCGGGACAACCCTGCCTCTCAATCACTTTCCGTACTGCGAGGGGCCCGTAGCAATACCCCTGTCAACTTGAACTTAAAAGAGCAAGGCACTAAAATGCAATACGTCAGGAAAGAGACGACCCATTTAGATTGGAGCTGGCTGTCCAGGACCATAAACAACAAATCGGAAAAACAGTGACAAAGCAGGTCCGACACTGGGAAATCCTCCAACATGTTTAAATTGTGTTCCTGGAATATTAATGGCCTAGGAGATAAGCTCACGGACAAGGAACTAAACCTTTACATGCAAAGATTCGACCTTATTGCATTGCAAGAAACATGGACTGATACACCACCAGCACTTCCAGGCTATACTCTGAACTTTATCTCTCCTACACAGAGCTCAATATTTGGTCATAAAAGGGAGGCCTCGCTATATATAGCTCAATAAGAAGTATACTCGCTGTAGTGCCACTGGCACACAAACTAGACCCTCCTAACGCAATGCAAGCACTACGAATTTCCATACGGGAACGGGAAAAAAAGAAGAGATAATTTTGATAAATCTTTATTTACACCCCCGAGGAAAGAGGCAAGGAGCTCAACAGCTGAAAGAAGAGCTCATAAAACTGCTAACCACAGAGAAGACAAACGGTCTGATCATTAGTGGGGACTTTAATCTGAACATGCTCAACAACACTATTACAGAATCCATCACAGATGAGGACCCATTCGCATGGGATTCAAGTCCTCAAGATAACTCGTCCGGAGGCAGAAGCACAAAAACAGCACAGCGACTTCTAGTGACATTAGAAGAACTGGGCTTCCGAGCACTTAACGGAAGACTCCCAGGGGACCGCCCCCAAGTGGCAACGTTCCACAATACAATGACCAGTTCCACAATCGACTTCACCTTCCTCTCCAGTAATCTGTTTTATTTGGCAAGAGATTTTCATATCGGTTCATTAGACAACAGTGATCACTTACCTCAGGAAGTCACAATAGAGGCCTTTACAATTTTAAACCCTGAATGTGTCAAGGGGCAGAATGCTGTTTACACAGTGAATGATAGGCGGATAAAATGCAGACCAGATGACCCTCAGCGTCTTCTGCTCCATGCCAAGCAAGCACTCAGTGAAGCGCAATATGCAACAACAGACCTAATCGAGAGCTGGGAGAAGTTTGTAGAAACACTACGTAATAATATGGGAACAAAACAGGGGAATAATGGGTTTGAAGGAGCTGGTAAATCCGAAAAGCACATGAGGCAATATAACTTCAGAAATAATATTCATTTAAAAAATGTAAATACTCAAATAAAAGAAGCATTACGACGCCTGAGGGAAGATTCTGCCGTCAAAGAAGAGTTGAGGCGGCTAAAACGCGATCGCAGGAGGCTGATCTGGCGACTTAAGCGAGAAGCGGATGAGTCTCTCTGGGCCAAACTCTTACAAGATGCCAAAACTAACAACAGCGCTCAATTTTGGCAAAAGATCAACAATCTGACCAAGGAGCGGAGTCAAGGCATTAACTCTCATGTCACAGAAGATGACTGGGCAATCTTTCTTACTCTGCACTTGAATGAAATCGGCACAAACAGTCAAAGAATACCAAATCCCGTAAAGGAAACTGAGGGGCGATTAATGCTGTGTTGCAATCACTATGGCCCGCAGCAGCCAGATCAGGCTATTGCAATTACGAATGCATTGATTAGCAACAGAATATCAAAGGGAAGACGCGAGGGGCGCCTGGTCCCAATGGGATTCCCCCATATTGTTCAAGCAAGAGCCGGAATATTGGGCCACTATATTCAAACCAATGTTTGAAAAAATCCTACAGACATCAATAATTCCATCATCATGGAGGGAGCAATCATCTCACCTATTTTCAAAAAGGGAAGCCGAAACGACCCAAAAAATTATCGGCTAGTGGCCTTGCTTGACAACGAGGCCAAATACTTTGCGGGCCTCGTACTAGAGGAACTGACATCGTGGGCAGCTGAGGTTTCAGCAATTCCGTATAACCAAACAGGCTTCTGTAAAGGTATGGGGACCACCAGCAACATATTAGCGCTCTCTCTATTAATTGATGCTGCCCTCGAAGCGAAGCAACCCCTATATCTGTGCTATATTGATTATAGTGCTGCATTCGACCATGTCAACAGAAATCTTCTGTGGGAAAAATTTAAAAAGCTGAATATTCCCCAATTGCTCTTAAAACAACTAATTCTTCTGCACAGTGAGACATGGGTGCAAGTCAAATTAGGCTCTGGTGAATACCTTACAAAGAAGATCTCAACAAGCACAGGGGTAAAACAGGGCTGCGTACTCGCTCCAATACTTTTTAATCTTTTCATGGGAGAGCTATCAACGCTGCTAAATGAAAGCAACTCGCACGCACCAAAGTTAGGGGGCGCCCAGCTGTCGCACCTCTTTTATGCAGACGACCTGTTACTTATCAGCCGGACCCCTGTAGGCCTACAGCGTCTACTGGACATTACGTCAAGTTATTCAGTAGTTAATAGACTCAGCATCAACCAAGAAAAATCTAAAGTTATGTGCGTTAATCTCCCTAAAAAGAAAACAATACGGAATTGGCTCTTGGCATCAAGGAAGTTGGAAACGGTCAGCGAATATAGATATTTGGGGGTCATCATAGACTGCAAGGGCAACTTTAAGCCGCAATGTGATGCTATAAAAAGGAAAGGAGTAATGGTTGCGGTTGCACTTAGAAACCTAAAAAACGTGGTTTCTGGTCCAAGCCTATTACCCCTCATAAAGGTGATCCAGGCAAAATTAATCCCAGCCATCACTTATGGCAGCGAAGTAATGAGGGGGAGGGATGATGCTTCAGTAGACGGAACGGTAGCAAAGGCGCTACGCATGATCTTTGGCCTTCCGAGGTATACATCGCCCGCTCAGATGAGACTAGAATTTGGGCTACCAAAAGAAGAGCTGGCACGCAAAGGATCCTACATAAAAAGTTGGCACAAAGTAAGAAGGGGAGATCCGAAAACATTAAATGCTCTCCTGTGGAATGAACTTCAAGACAAAGAAACTTGCCCGGGAAGGCGGTACCTGGAGGCCGCTATCGATCAACTTGGCTTACGGCAATTATGGGAAATCTCAGGCTTGCCAGCCGGCTTTAAAAAGGTGGTCAATAAGATAGTCCGAAAAGAATCATTGCTGCAGGACAAAGCCGCCTTGATAGAGCGTGCTCACGGCTGGCTTACAGTTCAATCATACACTAAGCCCTCGCCCCAAGCTTATCTACAGATAGGCTTCTCCAAAAAATCAAAAGAGAAGTTCCTGAAATTTCGCCTAGGGCTACTGCCGTCCGTGGACCACTTGCCACCGTGGTTGCGCCCCCAGTTACCAACAAATTGCCGACTTTGCGGGAACGGCAAAGAGAACATCGTACATCTCATCGCCATCTGCAGGAAACTTACTCAAGAACGTCGTTCCCTCTTGAGGCCACTTTTTAACAACCGCATGATACGGACCTGCAGACAAGCGGTGCTGGCTTGCTTCAAAGGTGACGACATCCAATTGAGCTGCCGAATGGTGAAATATCTTGAAACGGCAGAAACCCGCTTTAAAAGCATGAAGGAAAACCAAACACCTAGCAGCTCCGTGAAGGATGAGAGGATCAATCCACTTCAACTCTCAATGAGTAAGCACCAGTTGGCACCGGCAAAGAAATAGGTGGCACTATGTCGGCATGAGGCGCATCCAAATACCCCTAAGTGACCATAAACCAACTTTAAGAGAGAGTGGCCCCGGCAGGGAAACTGACGGGTACCAATGTTAATTGCCTCAAGCATCAGGAAAGGCAACAGTAGCACAGAGAGAGAGGAACAGACGAACAGCCCAACTAGGATGCAAGTGGGCTTGGACCCCACGGATGGATCATCCAGCCTTCACAAAAACCATCTGTTGGGAACGCTCAGGAACACTGCACCTCTTTTAACCGCACTCCCTTGAGTATCGAGAGACAAAGGGTGCTTGCACCAAGGTCTAGCCTCCTCCTGTCATTTTGCGAGGACGAATAACATACTGCATCTTTTGGTTCAATCCAAGCAGAAGGGCCATAAATTAGGCCTTCGAACTTTATTCAAACCTCACGCCGCTACCCGCCAAATCTCGATTTTCATTTGGTGGAGGACAGTGTAGAAAAGCAAACGGCCACTTTGAGCTACACCGATTAACTATGACCACATGATAGGAACATCAACATGAACTGTCAACATGACTAATTTCGTTTTCAGTTGGAAATGTGTTTTTACTGAAGTAGCTCTTTCTTAAATGTTTTTATGTTCCGGCACTTTACTACATTTCCACTCAGCTTGTAACGATTATCAAATTAATGCATTGCAAAATAGGCTGTTTAACTGAATTTATACTTTATTTTAACCCTGATGCTGCTGTCTTATTATGTTTTTTAATGATGGATTTATTATTTTAATATGTATGAATTTGACTTTTGTTTTATCAATTGAATTTTGGCTTACATTGTAAGGGTTTTAAATAACCATGTACAATAAAGCATTACTTACTTACTTACCCTCCCCCGCATGGGACGACACCTGGTGGCCCCCCGCCCTCGGAAACCCGCCCACCCCCACGGGCCAAGCCCGCAACCTCGGCATCATACTCAACTCCTCACTCACCATGAACCGCCAGATCAACGCTGTGTCCTCCACATGCTTCAACACCCTCCGCATACTCTGCAAGACCTTCAAATGGACCCCCCCGACTCCAGGAAGACCGTCACTCATGCACTCATCACCAGCAGGCTATGCCAAAATCAACAAAACACTCCTACGCAAACTCCAGACCATCCAGAATGCTGCAGCCAGACTCGTCCTCAGCATCCCACGACATGACCACATCACCCAGCACCTCCGCAACCTGCACTGGCTCCCCGTCAAAAAGAGAGTAACCTTCAAACTGCTCACACACGCCTACAAAGCCTTCCACAACACCAGACCCCAATACCTCAATGAAAGAATCTCTTTCCAAGCCACCAAGAGAAACCTCCGCTCCGCCAACCTAGCCCTTGCCGAGGTCCCCCGCATCCACAGAGCCAGAACGGGGGGCAGATCCTTCTCCTACATCGCGGCCAAGGCCTGGAACGAACTCCCCCCTCAGCATCAGATGAAGCCCTGCACTGCAAATCTTCAGAAAGGACCTCAAGACCTGGCTCTTCGGATGATCTCGGAGCTGCACCAACCCTCCCCACCCCCCCAGCGACTTGAGACCTCCACGGTGAGTAGTGCGCTCTATAAATCCCCGATTTATTGATTGACATCTTGGTTAATCACCCTCGACTATACTTAAGTACACATTCCACCAGGATCTGAACTACCTACGTTATGTGACCCCGCTATCTAAATCGAAGCCTTAACTGTGTACACCTTTCACCAGCTGCTGTAATTGTCTCATGTGGTAACTCCTGCACATCTTCCGATGTAAACATCCGAGTTTAATTACTGTATCTAGAACTCGCTGTAACCCATGTATCCTGCTACTGTTGTAAAGCGCTCTGATGCCTTCGGGCCATGTCCGTGCTATATAAAATTTCAAAAATAAAAAATGAGGGCTCACAAATACAATGCACAAAGGTTCGTGGGGATTTGTGCCGTGTTTACCAGTGTTAGCACATTACAGCCAGAACTATTGCCTTTTTCAATGATTGCTACTGTATACAAGGATGCTATAATTTGTGATTTGAAAGTGAGAGTATCTAACTATAAATGTTCAAACCGCTTACACAACGTGTTTGTTTGTGAGAACCTTTACCCACGCGCTGGGAATGCTTCTTTTCCACTGTAAACTGGGGTGAATTTTCCTCACATTGCCGTTACCAAAATATGTAAATACTTTGCCTAAGAAAGCACACATAAACCATCTTAAAAAATATCGGCAAACGTTTAATTTATATAGCTCATTTTTAAAAATAAAATGTTAATGTATCAATGAGCAACAGAACTCAAGCGGTAGGGCTCCCGGCACTAGCGCACTAGGCGTATTCAAATGTTAAAAAAAAGAGTAAGTAATAAGGAAAAAAGTGCTCACTTCTCGTGGTTTACCGCAAAACACCCACACTAACAAATACTAAATTACAAGAAGAAGGAGCAACACAATTTAAATACAATAATGTCTATATTAGAATCAATTCTTCAAAGCGAAAAAGTCATTAGGCAGATAATTCATAATGTAGATCCATTCTTCTTTATTGTAATTCAAATTAAAAAAAAATCCTCTCTGGAAGTGGTCATTCGATTATTCAAATTATAGACTTGCAGCTTTGTGGTATATATCAAATCATTCTTCGTTGCAATACTTAATTCAGCCAACGCATTTCGTCTGCAAGTCTATAATTTAAATAATCGAATGACCACTTCCAGAGAGGAAAATGTTTTTGATTTGAATTACAATAAAGAAGAATGGATCTGCCTAATGACTTCTTTCGCTTTGAAGAATTGATTCTAATATAGACATTATTGTATTTAAATTGTGTTGCTCCTTCTTCTTGTAATTTAGTATCAATGAGCAATAAAGCTAGTTGAATGAACTCTCTTTGAGTTCGCATCTATAACAAAACATGAACCAGAGAACTGGTTTTCACCGAGTATCCAGTTTTTCAAACATCCGCACAAAGAGATGTACATATAAAGAGCTTGATCTGACCCGTGCCATCAGAAATAAAGTATATCACCACGGCTTATTTTTCATGTGAAACTCGCAATTCGGAATTTCTGGTAAAAACAAACACACCAAGGGGAAGGGCTTGTGCGAAACACACCTGGCAGGCTGGCATTGAGCACGTTGTAGTCTCCGTATCAAGATGTGTTGAAACAACATGTTCTGTTCGAAGACATCAACGCACGTAAGGGGGGGGTCTCAACTTGCCCTATTTTAACGTGGCTACTTCACCCAGTCACACTGTTTCCCTTGTGTACTGGCACTGCAAGCTTTGCAATTTTCGTAATAAATTCGAAACTACAGGTTACTTCTTGTTCGACTTCTTTCAATAAAGGGCACCTAAAAGCGTCCCACGAGGCACGCAAACACCAGGCGTTCTGAAAATAGATCATACATTACACACGCATTGTAAAAACTTGAGTTATGAAGGAGCACATACGAGCTCCGCGCTCCCGTAACCCGTGAATGCCGGGCAGGTGCATGTGACATGGAGCGGCTACAACACACGTTCTTAAGCCTGGCACACTCTCTTGTACGCTATCAAGGCGGGGCAGGTTCCAAATCGAGTTTATACTGATTATTGTAATAACACGTGTGGCATCACAGGGGCAAAAATATAATAATAACTGCACGACTATTTTTTGCACTCGCATCGTTTTGGCCAAATTAAGAGCACAACTACTCAAAATATCTGTACCGAACACTAATGTAAAAGAGATCCCTGTGCACGATCTTTCAGGCCGGTTGTACAACACGATCCCCGGTTTGATTAATCGAACAGCACCTGATCGGGCATTCTTCTACAGGAATACCGCAGCACTGAAAGGTGGTCCTGGACCACTTCTGACTCCCACTCTTAACTTACCTCCTGGAGACTCTCCTCGCACGTCCCCTTCTCTTCCTGGCTTCTGATGCCCTTCCCTCGTCTCCCAATGACGTGGCGTTCACACGGTCACGTGACCTCACCCTGCCCAGTGGTTGGCGTCCTCCGATGTGCCTCCCTGCCCCACCTCAATGTGGGATTTAATGAGCCTGTAGGTGTACGGTTTAGAGTAGGAAGAGGTTGAGCTGTTGTAATTCCCATCGTGAATGCCACGCCACACGGGCACCCACACTTGAGATTGTATACTGTGGGACGCAATCTCCTGAAATTAGAGGCGAAGAAGAATATTGTACGCTACCATTTATAATGCAAGGATAGAAAAAGACTATCGAGTTGTGCTTTTTGTAAAAGTGAAAAGTCTACCAACTTTCACCAAGAAACTCAAAGGCAGCGTGCGCAGCAGTGGTACAAATTTACTTAACTTAAACAACAGGTATAGCGTACGCTTGGCCACTGGAATTTTCAGCACATTCTACCGCAATATTATTTCAATATTTTGTGATTTTAATACACTAATAATTTTTGGGCCATGGTTTCAGCTCAGTAGTACTAGTTTTACACCTGCTTATAGGAGCGATTTTAAGGTGGCCTCACCTGTTACCCTTTGTAAGAGGACTGCCATTGCGAGGCACGTTGTACTTTTCGTAGCAACTTTTGATTTGTTTGTTATGTTATGAGGATTTGTATAGTGCACTTATGACCGGAGGGGGTATCCAGGTGCTAGAACAGATGTGTAGTGTAAGCCGATTGGAGCTCTTAGTTGAACAGGCATTTCTTCAGTTTCTTGCGGAACCTTAGAGATGGGAAGGTCCTAATGTGATGGGGAAGGTTGTGCCACGTTTTGGCAGCGATGTTGGAAAAAGTGTGTTCTCCTGTTTTTCTTCTGTGGATGCATGGTATCTGTACGAGTGCAGTTTCCTAGTTGGATGGTGGAAGTTAAGGCGATGGTTTAGCAGTGATGGTTGGTGACCCACAAAAATGGTGCGTCGGTGGACATAAATACAATAAAAAAGCATACAAATAAACATTTTAAAAAAAAAAAGTTTCACTTACCTTAGCCTGCAGCACTTCCTCGGTGTTCTCCAGTCCCTGGCTCCGGACTTCTCCAGCATGTGGTCCCACAACTCCCACAGGTCCTTAGCCAATCCAGACACTGCTCTCATGCTGCATGAGTGAAGCGTCTTGATTGGCTGGAGCAGGCTGCCTCAGCGCTCCGAAGAGCACTGAAGGCCTGTGCCTGCTCTCCAACCCAGCTGTCTAAGACAGCCAGGGTGGAGAGTTTGAATTGAGAGTGTCGGTTTGGCCGTAGCAAGGTAGCCGGCCAAACTGACATGCACAATTCATACTGAAGGGGCCACTCGTCATTGCTGCCAATCAGCAGCAATGACTCACTGACACCGCCCTGCCCTCTCAGTTCGGTAGAAAGCTGGAAAAATAAAACGGTAATAAAATCCTTTTATTGCCATTTTATTTTTCCAGCTTTCTGCGCAGCAGTATAAGGGGGTGACGCTCCTCCGCTCCCATGGAGGAACCGCCGCTGTGGTTGAGGTAGGCAGGTCTGGCGTTGTGGAGGGCTTTTTTGGCATGGATGAGCAGTTTGAATTGGCAGCACTTCTGCATGGGTAGCCAGTGTAGCTGTCTGAGGCAGTACATGCATACGTATGAAAACAATGCTGCGGCCATAGAATCACATCATTCCACCGGCTCTAAACAGAGACAGTAGTTGGAACAATGTAAACTTCTCTGACATGAGGTCATGTGTACTACAGCAGCAAAGCAGCAGCAGATGTTTACTGCGTGGTGGAAAAGCAGACCAGTGACACAGATAAGGATATCCCCGCTGGAGCCTACAGTTATAACTCCCAGCACTGCTGACTTAACTGCTGATGTCATATTGCTAATGTACGTGTTGGCTGACCTTGCTGTTCCACCTCTGTTATGGCACTGAGACAAACTGCTTGTTGGTAGTAACATTTTTTCCTGGAGGATCCCTCAACAGAGAAGCTTAGGGGATCTGTGTTTACCTACTTTACACTTACAAGTAACATATTTTCTGTCCCATGTTCTTCTTTCTTTTGACATTTTGGTAAGCTTTGGCCCTTCTTGCTTTTTAGGTCGAGCCTAGCGGCAGCTCATCGAGACTACTGTAGTAGAGTATGGGAGAGAAGCAGCGCCCACTCTTCTCCCATATTTTTCATTGGCTTGTGTCATTGTCTTTCGTAAATGCTGCCTTCTGATTCGTTAATAGGCTTGTTAGTCCCTCCTTAGTACGGCCTTATCTTCATTTGTACCCTCCCTTGGAGACTGGCCCCTTTACTTCGGTTGTTACACAGGACCTGTTATTTAGTCTGTAAGCACTATTTACTTTATTAAGTTTCTCTTACTACAAGCCGGACATGCGCTGCTTCAGCTGAAACCGCTTGTGTTTTTTTAAGCAGCATGGCCGCACCCGTAACACGGGCACCCGCTTTCAATCTCTTTAACCCGCATTATCTCGTGTCTGTTTCAATCCCCCAAGTAAAATGGATTTAGAAATGATTAGCGATTTAAGTTATGTGAATTCCAGGTAGCACATAATCGTGTGCTAATGGGCTGAAGCTGACAACAGCACATCTGTGGTACATCTCATCTGTTCTAAAGCCACCTGATGGGTTGTTTTCAAAAGCCTGTTCTATCAACACCACCTCCACCAATACCACCACCACCATCAATACCACCACCTCCACCAATACCACCACCTCCACCAATACCACCACCACCAATACCACCGCCAATACCATTACCAATACCACCACCACCAGTACCACCACCACAATACCACCACCACCAATACCACCACCAACACCACCACCATCAACACCACCACCACCAATACCACCACCAACACCACCACCATCAACACCACCAATACCACCATCACCAATACCACCACCACCACCAATACCACCACCACCATCGGTACCACCACCAATAACACCACCACCAATACCACCACCACCACAATACCATCGCCAATACCAATACCACCACCAATACCACCACCAACACCAATACCACCACCACCAATACAACCACCACTAATACCACCACCAATACCACTACCACCTCCACCAATACCAATACCACCACCACCAATACCACCACCCCCACTACCACTAATACCACCACCACCACTACCACCAACAATACCACCACCACCGATACCACCACCACCAATACCACAACCACCACCAGCAACACCACCAATACCAACACCACCAATACCACCACCACCACCAATACCACCACCAATACCACCACCACCAATACCACCACCACCACCAATACCAACACCACCAATACCAACACCAGCATTACCACCACCAATACCACTGCCAATACCACCACCACAAATACCACCACCACTAATACCACCACCACCAATACCACCACCAATACCACCACCAATACCAATACCACCGCCAATACCACCACCAATACCACCACCACAATACCAATACAACCACCACTAATACCACCAATACCACTACCATCTCCACCAATACCACCACCCCCACTACCACTAATACCACAACTACCACCACCAATACCACCACCAACACCACCAATACCACCACCACCAATACCACCACCAATACCACCACCACCAATACCACCAATACCACCACCACCAATACCACCACCACCAGTACCAACACCACCAATACCAACACCAGCATTACCACCACCAATACCACTGTCAATACCACCACCACCAATACCACCACCACTAATACCACCACCACCACTAATACCACCACCACCAATACCACCACCACCAATACCACCACCACCACCAATACCATCACAACAATACCACCACCACCATAAATACCACCACCAATACTACCACTAATACCCCCACCACCACGAATACCACCACCAATATCACCACCACCAATACTACCTCCACCACTACCACCACCACTAATACCACCACCACCAATACCACCACCACCAATACCATCACCAATACCACCACCACTACCACCACCAATACCATCACTACCAATACCACCACCACCATCAATACCACCACCACCAATACCACCACCACCAATGCCACCACCAATGCCACCACCACCAAACCAACACCACCAATGCCACCATCACCAATACCACCACCACCAATCCAATACCACCACCAATACCACCACCACCAATACCACCAATGCCAACACCACCACTAATACCACCACCAATAATACCACCACCACCAATACCACCACCACCGATACCACCACTACCACCATCACCACCAATACCACCACCAATTCTACTACTAATACCACCACCACCACCAATACCACCACCACCAGTACCAATATCAATACCACCACCAATACCACCACTACCAATACCACCACCACCATTACCGCCGCCACCAATACCAGTACCACCACCACTACCACCAATACTACCACCACCAATACCAATAGCACCACCAATACCACCAATGCCAATACCACCACCACAACCAATACCACCACCAATACCACCACCTCAGCGCCTCTCGCTCTCTAGTAATAGCAGGGGTACTGTACGAGGCCAGAGCTGCAGCCGAGACCATCCCTCCCTCCCGCTATGCCTGCCATAAAGCACAGCCCGCCCTGCACCACGGGGTGAAGCCAAGGGCCCTACTACAGCTGGAGTGTTTTTTATTAGGCCAAAGATAACAATGACATTACGCAATGCCACACTGCACACTCAAATCACGGAGAGGGCAGGAAATAGCCCCCCCTCCCGCTCTTCCTCCTGAGCCGCGACAGTGTAATCACAGAGCGAAAGGCGTTGGAGCACTTTGTTATTGTTTATAGCTCGGATCATATGTAACTCTCACTTCACACTTTGTGTCTGTGTAATTTACAACACTTAAACATCTTCTTCACTGCACTATTTATCCTACTTTGAAGACGTCGCAGGCCGGTCTCTGCCTCTGATATTTACAATCTAACAAGCGGTCGAGAAGGCCCTTTATTGCAATGCAATAGGTCTCGTATTTGCAAGAGTTTAAGCTATTAGTATTGTAAATGACAATGCTTTTTAGTTATGTTTTAAAACCCAAAACATACATAAAAGGCATTGTCATTTACAATGCCAATAGCTCAAACTCGCGTGAATGCGAGACCTATTGCATTGCAAATGCTTGTTTACATTTATCACCCGATGGCTGAAATGACAACTCTTGTCCACATTGGACCTGTCTTTAATAGACTTGTTATGGCCTCGTTCTCTCTCTTCCTTGTCCTTGAAGGGGGCCACTTTAGTCCTCTTTTCACCTCCCTCAAATTAATGGTCCACAAGGGCTGCACTCTGTGAATGTATGATTGTGCATATTTTTTCTTCCTGCTCACAACTCTGGCACAATCTCCTTTGCCGATACTGCATACAGACCATTCACTATGGCTTTACTGCGAGCGGTCTTCCAACCGAGAGTAGGAGTTTTGGTATATTGTACATGCTTATCTAGGGTAGAATTATAGAATGTAGAGAATAGAATAGAGAACATAGAATGTTGAGGAAAGTTGAGCAGCTAAGTGACAGTTGCGGTGGTGAGTTGCTCATGATTCCTGATGTGTGAGATGCCTTAATAAATGCTTCTCTTACTCATCTGAATCTGGAAGTTGGTGTGATCATTTACCTGGGTACACTGGCGACGAGCGAGGAATGTCGTAAAAGTGAAGAAGTGAAGGCATCTCAATGTCGGGAAAGTCTGGACGGAAGGGAACAGGAGGAGAGCAGTGATACTGCGTAGATATTGCTGTGATTTGTCCTGGCGTTCTCGTGGACAACGAAAGTGTGGAGAAAAAGATCTTAGTGAAGTCCGTTTTAAGTGGTATAGCGGAAGTAGGCGGCACGTAGTGAGGTCCGTGCTCAGTGGTGTAGCGGGAGCAAGCGGCGCTGCGCGAGGTCTGTGCAGTCTGACAGCTGCTTGCTCTTTGATGACGTCGCAGATTCTAAAGGAAACAAGAAAGATTGCCTGGAAAAGCACATAAGGCTGTGTGCGTACCTCCATTTTGTATGCTTGGGCGGCGCTGGCTTCTATGTTACCATAGTGATGTGGTAGTCTTCAAAGAGGAAAACAAGGGAGTTTTACTGAAGAAAGCACACAAATTGGTGTGTGTGCCACCATTTTAGGTGTTTGGGCTTCCTGACATTGCTGCGAGAGCAAAAAAGGGGTGTCTTTGAAGGCAATTTAAGCTGAGTGTGTGCCGCCGTTTTTGGTCGGAGCTTAATCCACAAGGAAGCAAATGCATACTAGGTGCAGAGCGCGTAGTGCATACCACAGCGATAGACGCGCCTACCAGGAGCAGAGCACATAGTGTATGTCACTGAGAAAGGCACGCCTTATTTACACAGTGTGTTTTTATCAGACACAGCAACAGGCACACTTTACGCTGAGACAAAAGTGTGTATTTTTGCCTCTTACGGTGACAGGCACACCTTTTAGCAGCAATGTGGCAATGTGACAACTTCAGCGAGGTGTGCATTTAAGTAAGCGCATTCTATCACGGCGACAGGCACGTTTTAATGTGAGAAAAGTAGCACATTTCTTCAGGAGTGTGTTTTGCCTGTCAAGGTGACAGGCACACCTGTTGGCAGAAAGGAGAGCAATCGTTTGCAGTTATTTTCAACAAATTCATGGCCAAGTGGTAAGGTGAGATTTGTTTTTAAATATACTGCATTCTAAAGTAGAAAGAAACAGTTGTACCTGTAAGCAACCCCGGTAATCGAGGAAGTTCCATGTTTCACGGTGACAGGCACACTATAATATCCAAGCCTGCACGTCTAAGAAAAGTAAACAATTGATTGAAGTCATAAGTTGTTTAACAATTGATTGAAGTCATAAGTTGTTTAGGCATGCACATATTGAGTATATATTTGGAACATTAGTTAGTTGAAGAAAAAAAAAATAAGGAGGATCATACTCTTTTGTAGACAATGCAGAATGTAATACCTCCACCTTTCTTTCTTAGTAGTCCAGGTGAACCAACTGTAAGGTGGAGCAAATGGGAAAAAAAATGTTTGGCCATTATGCGAAGGTGTGTGGAACCACTTTAAGTGCGGAACGCAAATGTGCCTTGTTATTACATTGTCTTGGTGGAGACGGTCAAGATGTTCTGAAAAATTGACCAGAATTAAGTGATGAAGACTAAACGGATTTAAATGAGTATGAGATATGTATTTTGAAACTTGATAGACATTATTTGCCACACATTAGTACTATTCTTGACAGATACCATATCGGTTTAAGGGAGCAAGGCAAGGATGAATTTACTGAACATGTTTTAACAGCTCTGAGAAAATTAGCATCGACATGCAAATTTGGGGAGTCCATAGAAGAAAGAATAAGAGATCAACTAGTGTTAAGGTGCATATGTGATAAAATTAGATAAAAACTCTGGCTCAAGGATGAACCACCTGTAGAGGAGGTAATGTTAGCGGCAAAGAAATGTGTCTCGGAATTAAAAATTGAAAAAGGTAAAGAGTCAGAATTGGTACAATAAGAGAAGGTGAATGAGATTGTTTGTGAAGTAAAAAACTAGTTCGGAGTAAAAGAAGATCATATAAAATTTGTAGGGTAATGTTATCGCTGTGGCAAGACTAGTCACAAAGCTTATGCAAAAAATTGTCCAGCTATGAATTTGGTGGGCCATAGCTGTGGGAAAAGAAGACATTTTAGTAAATGTTGTATGTCTAAATTCAAGAAAGATCAAAGTAAAGAGACTAAAACAACCACACAAGAAGTAGTATTCCAGGTTAAAGATGCTGAGAAGGAGCATCCAGGTGCAATTGTGAAAATTGATGGAGTGGATGTGAATGTGAAGTTTGATTTTAGTTCGTACTTAACGTTTATTTCAAATGATATGTATAGGCAATGGTTTAAAGGGAAAAATAGGTTACAATCAGTGGATGTAAATCCAGGAGCATGTGGGGAACAACCCATTTATGCGTGGTTATTTTAATGCATGCATTGAAATGAAAGACACATATATCCTGGGGAAATTGTATTTATCTAGGAAAGGAGTTCATTTAATTGGGTGGTCCCATCAGCGACTACTTGGAGTAACCCTCAATCCTAAAAATGAGCCTCAAGTACAAATACAAGAGGTGGAAACAAGTACTGTGGATTTTGTGTCAGAATTTGCACACTTGTTTAGAAAAGAGTTAGGACATTTGAAGGGGTACAAACATCAAATAAGATTTAAAAAAGGGCCAGTACCAATTGTAGCGAAAGTGAGATGGATTCCTGTTGCAGTACAGGAGAAAGTAGAGCAAGAATTAAAGAAAGTAATGGATCAAGAGATAATATCACTGGTAGAAGCAACTTAATGGTTGGCATCAATAGTTGTAGCTAAGAACAGTAATGGTGACATTAGACTTTTGTGTCGATTTAAGAGCATTAAACATAGAGGTTATTGTTGACAAATATCCTCTACCAAATATTGATTAAATTGTGTCAACATTAGCTGGTGCAAGGTATTTTACAATGCTGGAACTTACTTCAGCGTATCATCAGGTGGAGTTGGTTGAAACATCACAGGAACGTACATTGTTCATCACACCAATGGGTGCATTCAAGTTTAGGCGCATGCCATTTGGACTGGTCTTAGCAGCATCTGTTTTTCAGAGAGTGATGGCAACAGTCCTTAAAGGGATAAATGGTGTGAAATGTTATCAGGATGATTTGTTGGTGTATGGTAACAATGTTTCTGAACACAATTTCAGGGTAAGGCAAGTGTTACAGAGGCTCCTCCAAGCTGGTCTAACCTTAAAGCAGGAAAAAGGCAAGTTTTTGGTAAAAGAGTTAAATTACTTAGGACACTTGATTTCAGCGGAAAGCGTGTCACCTAAAAAGGAGTTGCTGTACACTATTGTAAGTTTGGCAAGTCCCATTTCAAAAGAAGAGATTGTGTCTTTTCTTGGGACGGTAGAATATTACGGCACGCTCAAAGAGAATGTGGCAGAGAAATTTGCACATTTGAGAGGTTTAGTCGTGAAGAATAAGGAATTTGTTTGGAATTCGGATTGCCAACAAGAATTTGAAAATTTGAAAGATGAATTAAGGAAGGCTCCAAATTTGCAAGCATATAGTCCAGGAAAAGAAACATTTATAGTCACAGATGTGAGTTCCATAGGACGGCGTGCAATCTTGAAGCAAAGGAAAGATGGAAAGGAATGGCTGATTGCCTGTGCATCAAGATGTTTATGAGGGGCAGAATTAAATTATTCGGTGAGGGAGAGGGAAGCTTTGGCCATTTTTTGGTCATTTAATACATTTTGGAATTTTGTTTTGGGCACTAAATTTAAGGTATGCACAGACCATAAGCCATTGAAATACATTTTTCAGAAGAAAGGATTGGATTTTATATAATCTAGAATCAGAAGATGGGTGATTGTTTTACAGGATTTTGAATTTGATGTGGAACATGTACCTGGTGTTAGCAATGTATCAGTTGATTGTTTATTCAGATTGGTGTCTACACAGGTACAGGATGAAGAAAGAGATGATGATTTGGAAGAAGGGATTAATGTATGTGAGATAACTCTAGGGATTTTGACAGAGGAGACCTGGAGGGAGGAGCTAGGTAAAGATAATGAGTAAACAGAAACTATGCAGGCAATTCACTCTGGTAAAGTTAGAGATCTAACAAAACCTTGGTTTTTCATGAGGGATGAGTTAACGGTTGATAGAGGTTTCCTATTGAGGGGAACAAGATTGGTACCCCCGTTGAATTTGAGGAAAAATGTCATATCTGAAGCTCATTAGGGACCACTTGGGATTGTAAAAACCAAAGAAAGATTAAGGGCAAATTTTTGGTGGCCAGGAAAGGATTTAAGTGTTGAACGTGAGGTAAGAGATTGCATGGAGTGTAAGAGTAGTGACATTAAAACCTTGACAGATGCCTTTAGTGTGTGGCACATTGCCAAATCATTCCTTGACAGGAAGTTGCAGTGGATACTGTGGGACCTTTCAATCAATCAGCATTTTTAAAGCACAGAACTGTCACCTATAAGGGAATCTGGGTGCTTTGGGTGCCATGTCTCAGTCGAAAAGCCAGGTCTTGAGTTTCTTTCTGAAGTCCGCCAGGGAGGGTGCTGTTCGGAGGTGGCGGGGCAGGAGAAGGAGTACAGGTGCCTTGAGGGGAGATGGAATTTAAGACAGTGGTTGATGTAGGAAGGTCCTTGGTCGTGAAGGGCTTTGTAGGCATGTGTGAGAATCTTGAACTGGCATCTATTCTGGATGGGGAGTGTTAGACTTGGCCCTTTTTGCAGGGTCATCCTAGAACTTTTTGCCTTCCTCCTGTATTTTTTCTGACCTGTTGTTGGTGGTTTTATGACTCTGGGCACTTTACCACTGCTGATCAGTGCTAAAGTGCATATTCTCTCTTTGTAAATTGTGTTATGGATTAGTGTTTCCATGATTGGCTATTTGATTTACTTGTCAGACCCTAGTACAGTGCACTATGTGTGCCCAGGGCCTGTAAATCAAATGCTGCTGGTGGGCTTGCAGCACTGATTGTGCCACCCACAGAAGCAGCTTGTAAAATGTGACTCAGGCCTGCCATTGCAGAGCCTGTGTGCAGTCTGGGACTGCCATAGTCGACTTGGCAAGTGCACACACTTGCCAGTCACTAAACCTTCCCTTTTCTACATATTAGTCACCCCTAAGGTAGGCCCAAGGTACCCCTGTGGGCAGGGTGCATTGTATATGAAAGGTAGGACATGCCCTGATGTGTGTGGCATGTCCTGATAGTGAAATACTGCCAATTTAGTTTTTCACTATTGCAAGGCTATCTGTTCCCATACATCTTATAAACATAACTGACCCTAGGAACAAGATAGAAATGTAAAGTGTAGTATGCCTGAACTCAGAATGTTAAAGTGCATCTTTTAGTGAGGGTGATTTTTACATTCTGTGTTTAAAAATACCACTTTTAGAAAGTAGGTATTTTCTTGCCTAACCATCCAGTGTGCCTCTGCTAGGTTTGTGTATTGCATGTCTGGCTTTTGGATGACAGGGGCTGGAGAGGGGCAGAGGCTCCAGAAGTCTGATGAGTCAGGGCTGGGCTGAATAGGCCTGGTCTGCATTTTGAGTGGTGGGAGGAGTAGCACCTGCACCTGAATAGGGCTGTGCCTGCCTTCCACAATGATGCCTCCGCCCCCCCTGTGGTGTGTCTGGAGCCAGGGCACACACTGACAATGGAGGTTGTTGTGCACTTGCAAAGTGCCCCACAGAACTGGTTTTGGCTGGGTACAGACACTCTCTGCCTTCAGAGAACAAAGGATTTTTGGGTATAAAAAGAGGGGCCCAGACCCCAGACTTTCAGATCACTTCTGGGAAATCAAGAGGAACCTTTTCCAAGGAGAAGAGCCGGATAAGCTGAGGAGGAATACTGCCCCTGTGCTGTTTGCTGTCTGGGGTTGTCTTGCAGTGGCTGCTTGCTGCCAAGGAAAGGAGAAAAAGGACTTTGCTGTTTGCTTTGTCACCTGCTTGAAGAAAAGATCTCCAAGGGCTTGAAACTGAGCTTGCTTCCTGTTCTGAAGTCTCAGGGAAACAAAGACTTCACCACCAGCTCCCCTGAATTTCCTTGCTGGGAATTCCAACCTGCATAGAGGTGCCTGCTGCTGTTTAGGACCTCTAGAGACTGTTTGTCGCGGGGAGCTGGAAAATCGACGCAACATCGAAGAAGCGTGTCACATCCGCACCTGTTTCCGACGCATAGCCGGAGAAACCGTTGCAGCGCCTGCCGCGGCTCGAGAAATCGCCGCACGACGCATCAGGTGCAACGATCTCCGAAGTCCGAGATCACCGCACCGATCACTACGCAAGCCTGATGTGCGGCTGCGCAAAGCCACGCATCGTACCGGATCGACGCATCGCATCGAGGTGCCAAGACTGTCGCATCGTTGGGGGACGCAGTAAGAAACAGACACATCCACTTCCCACGCAGTAAGAAAACAACGCATCACCTCCTCTCCGGTAAGGAACCGATGCATCACCTCCCCTGCGCTCCAGTAAGGAACTGACGCATCACCTCCCCCGAAGCAAGGAACCGACACATCACCTTCCCTGCGTGTAAGGAACCGACACATCAACTTCCCTGCGGCCAGTTTGTTTGTTTTGCGTGACGCATCCCAGGTACTTTGTGAGAAAAGTGTTGCATTTACACTTTGCATTGAACTGAACTATTTCTACCATTTAAAAGTCATATTTGTATTACTGTATTGTGGATTTTTGTTGTTTGGTCTTGTTTTGGTTTAGATAAAGATTACTTATTTTTCTAAACTGGTGTGGTGTCCATTTGTAGTGTTTTCACTGTGTTACTGTATGTGTTCACAAAAGCTTTACACACTGCCTCTGAGATAAGCCTGTCTGCTCGTGCCAAGCTTCCAAGGGGGAGAGCAGGGGTTATTTTTGGAGTGTATCCCCCTTACCCTGACTAGAAGCAAGGGTCCCTATTTGGACAAAGGTACCTACCTCTGCCAACTAGATACTCCCATTTCTAACATTGGTGGTCAGCGGTGAGGATCCTGGACTTGCATTTGTGATTTACATACAGTGATTGGTGTACACTACTAGTAGAGTGCAGACCATTACGCAACCACATACTATTTTTCCCTGTTTCCTTTTGGAATTTGGTTGTTGGAACTCTGGTTAGTTGTTGCACCTGTTGGGCCTTGTCAAAATGGAAGTCAACTTTTGGCACCTGCACATCTACAAGATAAAGGAACTAAAAGTATTTTGCAAGGGGAGGGGGCTACCTGTGAAGAGGAGATCCACAAGGCAGGATCTTGAGGCAGCCCTGCATAGCTATGAGGTACTACGCTGGGAAGCAACACTAGCAGATGACTCTGAGGAGGAGTCTGAGGGGTAGGATCCCCAGCCAGAATACCAAGAGGGCAGTGGCCGTGAGGAGGAAACATTTTGGGAAAGATTGGCTCGTGAAGAGAGGAATCGGATTCGTGCTCGTGACCGGAGGCTGAGGCAGCTAGACCGGGAGTGCGAGGAGATAGATCGAGCCTTAGCTGAAAATGAAATGTGTGTAGCTCAGGAAGTGAGCTTGGCTGGGTTGGAGGTGGAGTCCAGCTCAGATGGTGGCAACAAAATTGAGTTATCTAGTGCTGAGGGAGCAGTACACACACCCAGAGATGTGGCGCCTGACTTGAAGGAGGGGGTTAGCATACACCAGGGGGTTCAAGGATATGAGGTAGTTCCAGTGGTGTGCAGTGTCCCTGAGGTGGACTGGGGAACTGGCACAGGGGTTCATAGTCCTAGTGGTGGGCCGGACACTCTATTGACTCTAGATGAGAGGTGCAGGGAGAGGGGTTCCCCCATGGTAGAAGTCCTGGTGTGTGAGTGTGGCGACCGCACAGAAGAGTGTGGGTTGAGTGACAGAGACGGTCAGACACTGTCTTGCCAATATCAGGAGAGTGGTGTGGGGTACGTGTGTGAGGCACTGGATGGTAAGGCAAAGGATAGCTTGGTTAACACCTGTGTGGGGTTGTATGATTCAATTCGTGGAGAGCATATTTTAAGTCCCTGTTTTCCAGAGCTATGCCAACGCCTGGTGGAGTGTGAGTTCTCTGACCCCAGGAGGCTCACACTGGAGGCAGACCTTTTGGTGGATTCAGGAGGGTCTGAAGAGGCATCTGGGGGTGATCCTAAAGGAGGTGGCTCAGGTTTTCCCCAACCAAGTGAGGTAGGGGAGGGTGGTGGTAGCCCAGATAGGTCCCAGAGTAGTGGGAGAGGTGTAGGGTCCCATGTCCTGTCTCAAAGGAGAAGGAGTGGGAGTGGACGGTGTCCCAAGGCGCCCGAAACCCAGTCCCAAGGCCTGGTTGGCTCCATGAGTGAACACCAGGAGGGGGCCTAGTCTTTACTGGGAGGCCATCCCCTGGGGGGGGGATCCCAAGGTGTCAGTTAAGCTGGGGGAGACTGCTGTAACCATCATTCCACCAGCTCTGGTGTCTGGCCGCACCGATCCAGTGGGGAGGGTGCATGAGTCCAGAGAGAGGGGTGAAAGGGGGACGCAGTCCCCAGTGGAAGGACCAGTGGGTCAGGGGTTGCCAGCTCTGAGGTCAGAGCACCCCAGGACTCACCCTGGTGAGGCCACTTCTGGCCTGGGAGGTCTTCATGCACTGTCAGGTGGACAGGAGGCTGGAGACCTGCGCCAGGCAGACTCTGATACAACTCCAGAGGGGTGTGTTTCCCGTGGGGGGGTTGGTGTACTCCCCCGGAAGTCCTGGGTTACCAGGCACAGGTCCAGCCTAAGGGTACAGACCCTGGGTTGGAGGGGCAGGTTCAGGGTGTCCCCCCTGACCTGGAGGAGGGGGCAACTGCTAACATTGCCCCTACCGGTTTGTCTTCTGGGGGCACCGCTCCAGGTGGGAGGGTGCAGGGCCCCAGTAAGGGGGGCGGGTGAGAGGGCAGCCTCACCCCTGACCTCTGCCCAGACTAAGGGTACAGAGCCTAAGCTGGGATCCCAGTTGCAGGATAGACCCCCTGAACTGGTGGGCGAATTGTGCAGGACACCTGCCACAGGTGCCATGACAATTCTGGAAAGGGGTACTGCTCCAGGTGGGAGGGTGCAGAGCCCAGAGGAGGAGGATCAGGTGTGGGAAAGCCCACCCCAGTCTCCTGTCCAGCCACTGGGTACAGGCCCGGGGTTGGTGGGTCAGTGTTAGGATGTCATACCTGACCTGACAGGAGGGAGAGTGGACCAAGGGTGCCAAGCACCTGGGGTTACTGCCCCCCGCTCTCTGACGCCACAGAGGTTGGAGAATCATGAAAGGCCTGGGCCCTGGTTCTCATCACTGACAGCTGTCAGTGGCCACTGTGGCTTGCTGTCCTGGTGGACAGAGTTGCCCCTGGGAGGGGGACAGGAGTCACACCCTGGGGGTCGACTGGGCCACACCTCTGTGTTGGCCATGTGGGCACTGTCTGTCTGTTGGGACACACCTGTGAGCAAGCTAAGGTTAGGTGCTGCACAGATGGTGTCCACAGGCGAGGAGAAGGGTTCCCCATGGGTTAGCTTAGTGGGCCCTGAGAGTATGGACAGAGGGATCCAAATGGGTTCAGTTTGGGGTAGAACTGGAGTATGCCCCTGCAGTTGCAGGCCAGGGTCCATGTTCTATCGCCCCAAGCAGGGAAGCCTATCAAGGTATTGATTAGTCTACCCTGGCTTTAGGCTGGAAGGGGGTTGTGCTGGACTTGGCCCTTTTTGCAGGGTCACACCAGAACCTTTTGCTTTCCTCCTGTATTTTTATGACCTGTTGTTGGCGGTTTTATGACTCTGGTCACTTTACCACTGCTGATCAGTGCTAAAGTGCATATTCTCTCTTTTGTAAATTGTGTTATGGATTAGTGTTTCCATGATTGGCTATTTGATTTACTTGTCAGACCCTAGTACAGTGCACTATGTGTGCCCAGGGCCTGTAAATCAAATGCTGCTGGTGGGCTTGCAGCACTGATTGTGCCACCCACAGAAACAGCTTGTAAAATGTGACTCAGGCCTGCCATTGCAGAGCCTGTGTGCAGTCTGGGACTGCTATGTCGACTTGGCAAGTGCACACACTTGCCAGTCCCTAAACCTTCCCCTTTCTACATATTAGTCACCCCTAAGGTAGGCCCAAGGTACCCCTGTGGGCAGGGTGCATTGTATATGAAAGGTAGGACATGCCCTGATGTGTGTGGCGTGTCCTGATAGTGAAATACTGCCAATTTCGTTTTTCACTATTACAAGGCTATCTGTTCCCATAGGACAGAATGGGGAGTTTGTTTATAACATCTTATAAACATAACTGACCCTAGGAACAAGATAGAAAAGTAAAGTTTAGTTTGCCTGAACTTGGAATGTTAAAGTGCACCTTTTAGTGAGGGTGATTTTTACATTCTGTGTTTGAAAATACCACTTTTAGAAAGTAGGTATTTTCTTGCCTAACCATCCAGTGTGCCTCTGCTAGGTTTGTGCATTGCATGTCTGGCTTTTGGATGACAGGGGCTGGAGAGGGGCAGCGGCTCCAGAAGTCTGATGAGTCAGGACTGGGCTGAATAGGCCTGGTCTGCATTTGGAGTGGTGGGAGGAGTAGCACCTGCACCTGAATAGGGCTGTGCCTGCCTTCCACAATGATGCCTCCGCCCCCCTGTGGTGTGTCTGGAGCCAGGGCTCACACTGACAATGGAGGTTGTTGTGCACTTGCAAAGTGCCCCACAGAACTGGTTTTGGCTGGGTACAGACACTCTCTGCCTTCAGAGAACAAAGGATGTTTGGGTATAAAAAGAGGGGTCCAGACCCCAGACTTTTAGATCACTTCTGGGAAATCAAGAGGAACCTTTGCCAAGGAGAAGAGCCGGATAAGCTGAGGAGGAATACTGCCCCTGTGCTGTTTGCTATCTGGGGTTGGCCTGCAGTGGCTGCTTGCTGCCAAGGAAAGGAGAAAAAGGAATTTGCTGTTTGCTTTGTCACCTGCTTGAAGAAAAGATCTCCAAGGGCTTGAAACTGAGCTTGCCTCCTGTTCTGAAGTCTCAGGGACACAAAGACTTCACCACCAGCTCCCCTGAATTTCCTTGCTGGGAATTCCAACCTGCATAGAGGTGCATGCTGCTGTTTAGGACCTCTAGAGACTACTTGTCGCGGGGAGCTGGAAAATCGACACAACATCGAAGAAGCATGTCGCAGCCGCACCTGTTTCCGACGCATCGCCGGAGAAACTGTTGCAGCGCCTGCTGCGGCTCGAGAAATCGCCGCACGATGCATCGGGTGCAACGATCTCCAAAGTCCGAGGTCACCGCACCGATCCCGACGCAAGCCTGCTGTGCGGCTGCACAAAGCCACACATCGTCCCGGATCGACGCATCGCATCGAGGTGCCAAGACTGTCGCATCGTTGGGGGACGCAGTAAGAAACAGACGCATCAACTCCCCACGCAGTAAGAAAATGACGCATCACCTCCTCTCCGGTAAGGAACTGACGCATCACCTCCCCTACGCTGCAGTAAGGAACCGACGCAGCACCTCCCCCGAAGCAAGGAACTGACGCATCACCTTCCCTGCGTGTAAGGAACTGACACATCACCTTCCCTGCGGCCATTTTGTTTGTTTTGTGTGACGCATCCCAGGTACTTTGTGAGAAAAGTGTCACATTTAGACCTTGCATTGAACAGAACTATTTCTACCATTTAAAAGTCATATTTTTATTACTGTATTGTGGATTTTTGTCGTTTGGTCTTGTTTTGGTTTAGATAAAGATTACTTATTTTTCTAAACTGGTGTGGTGTCCATTTGTAGTTTTTTCACTGTGTTACTGTATGTGTTCACAAAAGCTTTACACACTGCCTCTGAGATAAGCCAGTCTGCTCATGCCAAGATACCAAGAGGGTGGGCAGGGGTTCTTTTAGGAGTGTATCCCCCTTACCCTGACTAGAAGCAAGGGTCCCTATTTGGACAAAGGTACCTACCTCTGCCAACTAGAGACTCCCATTTCTAACAAGGAGCCAGTGGAGGTTTCTGAGGTGTGGAGTGATATGGGTCCATCTGGAGAGGTCTAGGATGAGTCTGGCTGCAGTGTTCTGTATGGTCTGGAGTCTTCTGAGAAGCTGGGTTGGGATTCCGGCATAGATAGTGTTGCTGTTGTCGAGGCGGCTGGTGATGAAGGCCTGCTTGATGGTCTTTCTAGTGTTGATTGGGATCCATCTGAAAGTTCTGAGGAGCATGTGAAGGGTGTAGAAGCAGGAGGAGACGACTGCGTTGACTTGTCATTTCATGGTCAGTTGGCTGTTGAGGATGATGCTGAGGTTGCGAGCATGGTAGGTCAGTGTGGGCGTAGGTCCGAGTTCTGCAGGCCACCAGCTGTGGTCCCATGCAGAGGTGTTCTTACCGAATATCAGTACCTCTGTTTTATCAGAGTTGAGTTTGAGGCAGTTGTATCTCATCCATTTGGCTATGTTGGTCATGGCGTTGCAGAAGTTGATTTTGTCGTTGGAGAGGACCTTGGTGAGCGAGAGGATTAGTTGAGTATTGTCTGCGTAGGAGATTTGAGTCCGTGAGATCTGACAACGTCTGTGAGGGGGGGTCATGTAGATGTTGAACAGGGTGGGGCTGAGGGATGAGCCTTGTGGTACGCTGCATATGATTTCCTTGGGTGCGGAGGTGAAGGGAGGCAGTCGGATGCTCTGTGTGCATCCCGTAAGGAAGGAGGCGATCAACTTGAGGGCTTTTTGCTGTATGCCGATGTTGTAGAGTGGGTGGATAGGGGTGTGGTGGCAAATGGTGCCGAACGCAGGAGAGAGGTCATGGAGGATCATGGCCCCAGTTTCTCCACGGTCGAGGAGGGTTCTGATGTCATCGGTGGCAGCGATCAGCACGGTCCCAGTGTTTTGGTTGGCACAGAATCCTGACTGTGAGGCGTCGAGGAGGCGGTTGTGTTCCAGGTATTCGATGAACTGTTGGTTGATGGCTTTCTCAAGTACTTTGGCTGGGTAGGGGAGCAGGGAGATCGGTCGATAGTTTTTGAGGTCACTGGGGTTGGCTGAGGGTTTCTTTAGGAGGGGTCTGACCTTCGCATGTTTCCATCTATCCGGGAAGGTTGCTGTGGTGATGGAGGTGTTGAGGATGCTAGTAAGTTCTGTGCTGACTGGGTTGGTTCCAAGGTTGAAGAGATAGTGGGAGCAGGGGTCAGTGGGCGCCCCGGAGTAGATGGACGACATGATGGCTGTGGTGGTCTGAGTGGTGAGTGGAGACCAGGTGGGGAGTATTCGGCTGCTGTTCGCTGATGGGTTGAGGTTGTGAGGCTCAGAGAGGTGGGTTGGGGGTTGAAGTTGTTGTAGATGGTGGTGAGTTTACTGTGGAAGTAGTTTGAGAGGCTGTCTTAGAGTTCTTGGGAGGGGTGGATGGTGTTCTCTGTGCCTGTCGGGATGGAGAATTCCTTGACTATTTTGAAGAGCTCCTACGTGTGGTTGGCTGCGGTATTGATGCAGGTAGTGATGGCTGCTCCCTTGGCTTCCTTGAGGCACAGGTTGTAGTGGCTGAGGGCAGCTTTGTGGGTGGCTCTGTCAGGGAGGATCTTGGTGGCGCGCCATCTCTTTTCGAGTCTGTAGCAGCTGAGCTTGGTGGTTCAAACATCTGTGGTGTACCAGCTGGCTTGTTTTCATGTTTTGTTGGTTTTTGCAGGTTTCAACTGGCTACTCTCTTGGTGCATTTGGTGATCCAGGCAGAGAAATTCTGGACGGCCTGGTCAAAGTCTTCTGATGTATCAGGTTGTGTGGCACTGAGGGCCTGTGTCCACTGAGTCTCGGTAACCTTGCCCCAGCTGCAGTGGGCAGGACAGTGGTGCTTGGCAGCGGTGTGCTGGGGGTCACAGATGGTAAAATGAACGATGTTGTGGTCTGTCCAGGTGAGTTCAGTGACATGGGTGAACTTGACTCTGTCGCTGGAGGTTTAGATGAAGTAGAGTGTGTGTCCAGCTTTGTGTGTCGGTTTGCTGACCAGTAGGGTGAGGCCAATGTTGTTCCTGTTCTCCAGGACAGTGATGGAGTTGGTGTCATTGGGATTATCAACGTGAAAATTGAGGTGGCCGAGTAGGATGTAGTGGTGGGAGACGATGGCTAGGGGGACGATGAGGTTGGAGATGGTGTCACAGATAGCTGGTCGGGGTCCCGGTGGCCTGGAAGTGAGGGTGCCTTTTACCGAGGTCGTAGCGTCGATCTGTAGACGGAAGTTACGGTGTTCCATGAGGGTTGTCGGGTCGTCATGAGAGGGGAACAAGAAACACCTTACTTAATTGTTCTTATCGATTTGTATTCACAGTGGGTGGAAGTCAGAGGCATGCAAGAGGTAACATCAAGTGTAATCATGAAGTTTCTAAGAGAGATATTTAAAAGGGGAAGTTATCCTAAATCGCTTCTCTCTGACAATGGTCCTCAGTTTATTTCAAAAGCAATGGAAGAATTTTTACAATCCTGTGGTGTTACTTATTGGAAATATTCTGTTTATCATCCAGAGATGAATGGAGCTTTGGAGAGATTTAACAAAGTAATCAAAGAAAATATACAATTAGTTAGAGTGAACAGTTTAAATTGGAAAGAGGAGTTACAAAAATGCATAACCACAGAGTTTAGTGTTTCTTTGCCTTATTGGTGCCATGCATGTTTCCTTTCTGAGACAGTGCTGCCAAGCGACCCTATTACGTCCATTGGCATAGTGTGCAATCCACTACAGCGCCCTACACTTATTCCTGACAGGCATTGTGCTTTATCTGGGTATGCCCTATCGGGAGGTGACATGTAAGTAGCTAACTGCACCTGTCAAAGGAGGTCTCCCTCCATCCACCCACCAGTTAAAGAAATATGCCTTAGCCATTCTAGTCAGAAAAACACTACCATTTACAGTTCAGAAGGCGTGATCTTACATGGGGGAATACATGTTGTCAAGGAATTATTGTATGTCAGGAACCTTATTTGTAGGATCAGTGTATGCATTAATCTCACCAAACCATTCTTCCTGCTACAGTAATTGAGAACCTTCACAGAGTTGAGACCAACATTATAGACAATACCGGACGGGTATTTTATTCCACCAGGCATCTCCCCGATGAGTTGGAGCCCTTGGAGGCAGGTTTTTGAAAGCCCAGGGCCACTACCGATGCCTCTGACATTTTTCTCAGCTCGCCGAGGTTAACTGAAGCAGGTAGGGGAGGCTTTGAGAGAGAGAAAAAGAGAGGGATGACAGAGAGAAAGCAATCAGAGAGGAGAAGAGAGAAAGGAGAGAAGGAAAGTGAGAGTGCTGGTTGGAAAGGGAGAGATTCACAAGGAGATGAAGGGAGAGGGGTTGGTTTGAGCATTTGTACGAGGTCTGCTTATGTTTCCCTAGCCTGGCCCTTATGGGAGATGGTTGGAGGTGACTGGAATGTAGCCCTAGATCAAATTGTGGACAGGACTGGTCCAATAGATACCCACAATGACAATGATAGGACCACAGTGGGCAATGTCTAAGGGAACCATGGACTCTTGAACATATGGAAACTCGACTATTGGTCAAACTATGTACTTTTGTCTCCTTAGGATAGACCACTTCCTTATTTTGCATTCCTTGACTGTGTCACCAGTTGCAAGATTATAGAGGGATCTATGCAGGCTGCAGCACGGCTGGGCACATCCAGTGCTTAATTTGAGCCGGAGCTTTCCGGTGCTGAGCACCGGCACTTAATTGGTTTCCGGTGCTCGGCACCCTCACCTAATTGTCAACACCACACTTAGGGCAGTCTGCCACAAGGTGGCGCTGCTCATGTAATTTAGAGATAAGCAGTATAACAGTTGTTTAGGAAAACAATATACATAAAAAAATTACTAATACCTGCCTCCCCAGCCAGTCCTTTAGCTTTGGGGACCTGGAATAATCTGAACTGTCGCATTTACATGCGAGAGAGATGGTTAGTAGTTGTTTTGGCAGCAATGACAGGGGTGATGGGTGGTGCAAGCTGCAGTGGCCTCCTGGTCAGAGGTCTGGCACTTAATATTTTACAAATTAAGCACTGGGCACATCGGATGCATGCAGCAGGTGCGCCGCTGGCGCACCCTAGCTGCGCCAAAGGCGAGCCCATCTGCATCTGGATCGTGCCCAGCGCCAGGAACCCTGGCCCTCCAGCCACCCAAAAATTCTCCACCGCAGAGCTCCAAGACCTGTACTCCAGACGTTGCGACAACTGCTGCATCACATCCCCATGATCAACGGTAGGACCATTCTCCTGCCACTGCTGCCGCTTTAGCTCACTGCCCGCAACCACCTCAGAACTGCTCCAGTGCCTCCTGCTCAACGCCAGCTCCCTCTGCAAGCATGCCACCGAAATCTGGGACACCATCACCACCCTCACCCCGATGTGATCTTCATCACAGAGACCTGGCTCAACCGCTTCTGAACCCCTGGCATCGCCAACGCAACACCCGACGGCTACAAGATGGTACACTGAGACCGCACCAACAAACACGGAGGAGGCGTCGCCATGCAGATGTCATTTTTGCAAATACAGAACTAGTTACCTTTCAAACAATGACTCCAGTCACATGGTCAGACCACCATTTGCTAGCTTTCCAACATAAAACAACACAAAGCAACACACCTAAAACCACCATACATGCATCCACCTATCCACCGTGGAACAAACTCAATTTTAAACACTTAGAAACACAGCTAACATCCAGTACAGATCTAGACACAATAAATTCAGTGCAAAAACTATATGAGTGGCAACAGGAAGCATTTGATATCCTAATACCACTAACAACGGCACAACAGAACAAAAGAAAACAGGCACCTTGGAGAAATACAGAGCTAAAAGAGATAAGACAGCAAATTAGAAAACTGCATTGTACCTGGCTCAAAACAAACCCCAGTCAAGACAAACTTACCCTACAGAAACTTAACAGAATATACAAGTCAGCTATCAAAAAAGCTAAAAAAGAAGATACTGTACAGACAGATTTCAAAATGCTAAATGTGCGTATAAAGAATTCTATAAAATTCTCACAGAATTTTGGAAACCAAATTGCCTAGAAGGAGCTCATCCCATTATTAAAGATTTCACGGACAAACTGGCAAATCATTACACGACCAAAGTAGACACTTTGGACTTCTATTTAAAACAAAGAAAAAACACCAGCACCGACCCTTTTCCAAAACAACAATCTAAGAATACGCTAACCAAGCCTCTCCATTCCTTCCTACAAATTTCACACAATTAATTTATGGACCTGCAAGCAGGCCTGCCGGCAGCCCTTCTGACCCGTGTCCACAACAAACCTTCAAGAAAATTCTTCTAACTACCTCTGCTTCCACACCAGTAAGAAGAATCAATAACAATTCCTTATCTACAGGAATATTTCCAGAAGGACTAAAAAAGTCATACATACTCCCATTACTAAAGGAAGTAAACCTGGACCCGCTTAACCCCGACAACTACAGACCGATTACAAATGGACCTTTCCTGGGATAACTGATAGAGCAGCATTCGCCCACATGTCACAATTCATTGAAGATAATTCCATACTTTCAGACTTCCAAACAGGATTCTGTCCAGGAAGAAGCACAGAATATGCCCTCTTTGCCATCCGGGATGACCTTAAGAACACAGTTGACCGGAACAGGGTTGCTGCACTAATTCTCTTGGACCTCTTGGCTGCCTTTGACACAGTTGACCATGACACTCTCATACAAAAACTCTACCAAGCTGGCATAGAGGGGACTGCTCTAGACTGGATCACATCCTACCTTCACAACAGAACTAATGTCATCCATATCCCCCCCTTTCTCCTCCAAACCGTAATTCACGAAAGCAGGAGTCCCTCAAGGCTCTATCATCTCACCCATGCTTTTCAACATTTACATGAAGTAATTACCGGCACTTATCAATCAATTTCACCTCACATGCTATAACTATGCAGATGACACACAAATACTCCTTAAACTGGAAAGCCCCAAAGACATTGGAAACTCACCAATTATCAGTTGTCTCAGAGCCGTGAATCAACGGATGACATGGAGCCATCTCAAATTGAATGCTTCCAAAACGGAAATACTAATGTGTGGCTATTGGAAAAATTATGACCCACTTGCCACCTGGCCAAATGATCTGGGAACACTGCCTAAAGTATCAAAGGAAGTAAGAAACCTCCGAATTACCATGGACTCAAAGCTATCAATGAATGCCCAAGTGGACAAACGAGCAAGATCAAGCTTTGTTACTGTAAAAACTCTGCAACGCATCTTCCCCCTCCTGCGATTTCCACACAAGGTCCAGGCTACTATCTCTCTTGTTCTGTCTAAACTCGATTACGCCAAAAGCCTCTACCACAGATCACCTTCAGCAACTTTGAAAAGACTACAACGGATTCAGAACTCTGCTGCTAGACTACTTTTACATATAAAGCCATTTGTCTCTGCCTTGAAAGCCCTACATTGGTTACCGGTTGCCAGAATATCCACATTCAAGCCGCTTTGTATCACCCACAAAGTGATACATGGAACAAGACCACTCTTCATCAGGAATAAAATCACCAAATACATTCAACAAAGGAACCTCCGCTCAAAATTGGCACTTCGCCTCAAAATCCCACCATACAAGTAAAAAAAATATAGGTGGCACATTGTTCTCTGTTCAAGCAGCCAAATTATGGAACTCTTTACCCCCAAACATAAGATCCACAGATAACTACCTTATCTTCAGAAGACTACTCAAGAGTTGGCTCTTCCCCACATAACCACCATACTCAAGCATAAATATACAGCTTATCTCTCTGTATATAAGCATTTATTTGGACTATAGATTTGTACCTACATATGTGTATTGCTTTGTATAAATGTGTATAATAAATACATTTTAAATATATAGATATTTGTTAGTTCTGCTTAACAAATGTTCATATTACTTATAGTTACATTATTCTATGTTTACCATGTATATAGGTGACTGCATAAATAAGTAAATCTTTTATCATATCTACAATTGCTTTACTATTGAATTACCAAAAAAAGTTTATTAAATACAACATTAATCTACATATATAACCTTATGTATCTTTATATTTATTACTTTGCTTCTAATTCTGCATATCCAATGCACTACCTTATATCTCATCCTTTATCTCTCGCAATATATCCTCTAACTCCACTCTGACTCATCTCATACCTCATTCTATTACCCTTTCCAATGCACTACCCTATTTTCGCCCTATACCACTCTCAATATATCCTTTACCTCCACTCTCTCACTCATCCCAAACCCCATACCACTACTATGATCCCCAAAATAACCCTTTCTAGACTCTTCCCTCCACTACCCCTCCCTGCATCATCTCATACCTCTTTTACTATTCAGATCTCTCAAACATGCCTTTCTAAACCCTTCCCTCTGACTCTCCCTCCTCCACCTCCCCTTTACTCATCCCAAATCCCTTCCTACTGCTATGATCTCCAAAAAATAAAAAACTTTCTAGACCCTTCCTTCTTCTATCCCTCCACTATTCCGTTTCAATCCAAATAACAGACTAACATGTCCACTGCTCAAATTAATTTCATATTTCCCTATACTAATTCTCCACTAATCCTGTTTGGGTTCCGGAGAAGCGCGCTACCCGCCGAAAAGCACTTCAATACCTCATTAGGGGTAGCAAGAGCTATATAAATGCAAACCCTTCCCTCTTCTATTCCTCCACTATCCTTTATAATCCAAATAATAGACTATCATGTCCACCACTCAAATTCATTTCATATTTCACTATTCTAATTCTCCACTAATCCTTTTTGGGTTCTGTAGTAGCGTGCTACTCGCCAAAAAAAGTACTTCAACGCCTCGTCAGGGGTAGTAAGCACTATATAAATGCAATTACAATCACAATCATCCACAATCACAATCATCCACAAAGAATCAATTTGCTGCACCATCACTGATGAGGACATCACACCCATCATGGGACACCTCAACTTCCAACTCCAAACCGATGGCAGAACGACCAATAAGAGGCACCCTTGCCTAGAGACCCCCAGGACCACGACCCAGCTTCTGCAACGGCATCACCGAATTTATTGCCCCTCTAGCGATTGACTCCAAGCACTACATCTTTCTTGGGGACCTCAACTTCCACCTCATTGACCCCAAAGACACTAACACCACCAACCTACTGTAGAGCATGAGCAACATCAGCCTCAACCAACTGGTCACCAACGCCACCCGCAGTGCTGGTCACACGCTAGACCCTATCTTCACCACCAGTGACAGAATCAAGTACAGCCATGTTACCGAACTCACGTAGACTGATCATGCCATCGTCCACTTCACCATCACAGGACCCCCTACGTCCCACAACCAGCCCCCCCAGCTCTTCCCACCACAGCTGAAACAAAGTGACAGAGACCCAATGGACGCACGCTCTCAACACCAGCCAGCCAGTTCCTGCAACCAACTTGGAACAGGCCGTCCAAAACATCTCTGATTGGGTAACCAACTGCGCCAACAGAGTAGCCACCATCAAAACAGCCAAGTCCTGCAGACCCACCAAACCAGCCAGTTGGCATACACCAGAACTCAGGACGATGAAACACAACTTAAAATGACTGGAGAGAAGTTGGCGCTCTAGCAGAGATCCCACAGACTGAGCCACCTTCAAGTCAGCCCTCAACAAATACCACCAACGCCTCAAGGAAACGAAAAAAGGCACCCTGGCAGACCGCATCGAAGCAAGCGCCAACCAGAGCAAAGAACTCTTCAGCATTGTCAGAAAGTTCTCCTGCCTGTGAGCTACGAAGAACACGACCCCCCCCTTCCCAGGAACTCTGACACACCCTGGCAAGCTACTTCCACAACAAGATATCCACCATCTATAGCAACTTCAAACCCCAACCCACTGACCTCTACAACCTCCACACACCAACGAATGCCACCCACAACCACTGAAGGAAGTGACCTGATTAGGGGTCACCCGGGCCACTCGCGACCACCTCTCAGCCATCCAAACAAATGAAGAGTTGGTCAGATAGTAGAGAATACAAACCAAGTATATGTATTCAAGTACACTCGAGTCCAGTCTGACCAGCCTCCTGGGATTGCTGCAGAGGGACTGACTTCAACAAGCATGGCGATACATTATGTACAGTTTAGAATCAATGATGACATCCACCAAACTGGAAATTTGCAGCTCGAACCAGCTACACAAAGAAGGTACAGAAGGATGAGTTTCGATCCTGAGACCGGGCACACACTATCTGTGCGCCAAGGTCGTTCTGCCTGCACCCATCGCTAGACCAGTGGGGGAAGGCCTCTATCTAGTGGGAAAGGTATGCATAACAAGACAGTGTATTCATTAGTACAGCGAGGCCCAACCTTGAAGAAAACAAAATTCACCACGGCTGTTTCTAGCAGAGACGGAGAAAAGTTAGTTTCGATTATGGCTCAAAATGGCGGCTGAATATAAAATGGTGCCGCAAATGCTAACTTAGCAAAGCAACATGTAGCAACATAACTAAGGCATATTATTTTATTCCAACAGACCCTCCTTTTAGCATTTGCTAAATCATTTTTCATGGTGGGTGTGGAGGACATTATTTTTCATATAAGCAAGAGGACATCAACACTCGGAGCAATCCACTTACTCATTATCAGGGATAGAAACTGCAAGGGAAAATGTGGACTCAAAGATGCCCTCATCAATCTCCATCATTTCCTGAACTACCGCCTGCAACATAATACTGTACTTGCGTCATGAACTGGTATCTTTGGCTTGGGTGTGAGAGCTCGTACACAGTAGGAACAACAAGTTGGGAGACAATGTATACAGAGGCAACATGTAAAAATAATACCAGCAATTGCAACTAGAAGACGAGGATCTTCTAACCCCACATCATCAATATATTCCAGAACCACCCCGATAGTGTACAGGTGCCTGTCTCTTGGTGTATCTCAGCTGATAACCTATGCAATTTCTGTATGGCGGAATAAACATTGGGAGCGTAATCAGGTATGTACACACAACAACTACTGCCAATGACGCGACAGACCCCTCCCCTATCTGCGAGGATGACGTCTAACACCATTCTGTTTTGCAAAGTGACTAACCTCGTAGCCTGGAGCTCAGCTGTAATGTTTGTCGTTATCCCAGCCGTTGTATTGATAACTGCCTCAACAACTCTGGTGAGCTGACGAATTTGGAAACTATTGACTATGGGGCCCCAAAAAGGGAAAAGGCCTTTTGCAGCATCCTCAAATTGCTGTGCAGCTGTATCTGTCTGATCTACATCCTTTGAGTCAATTACCCTTTTTACCCGGGACCGGGGCGTGCTCCTACGTGGCAACTGCTGATCTTTGTGATAATTGAATGGAGCAACATACACAAGGGGAAGGAGGAAAGAGAGAGAACATCTACCTGACCATCCCTTTGGAAGCCATACATAAGCGTGGGATCCACAGACAAAATAAACATTAGGGGGCAGTACCAAGGGCGGACTATCGGTCGTTCTCAATTCATATGTGGAATTGCATCTACTCTCCCCCACTTTTACCTT
Source organism: Calotriton arnoldi (assembly GCA_963921515.1). NCBI lineage: Eukaryota > Metazoa > Chordata > Amphibia > Caudata > Salamandridae > Calotriton > Calotriton arnoldi. Next base: position 3,244,805 of record CAWUFW010000885.1, read on the forward strand.
CCCTGTCCCCTGAACGCAGAAACTAGCGGTTTTGTTGACCACTGACACTGGTATTGGCTGGTCCATGGTAACATTATGAGCCTGGAAAGATTGGAAATACTCAGACGTGTTAAACCCCTGAAAGTCAGCCATTTCCATTTGAAGCCATGTCTCATTTTTTACACTTTTGTATGCTTTCATACAGGACCTTAAAAACAATTTACTGAGCATCTCTTGTCCTGCCTGTTCTACAGAAGGAACCCTGTGATGGAAATGTACATCTGTACCATAGTGCGAGAATCAGCATGTGTCCTATCCAGATTAGGGAACTGGGTATGATGAGGTACCATACTGAACAATTCAAACCAACCCTCACAACTGCTGATGTATGACAGTGGCATGAACAACAAATTATCAACTTTATGAGTCACTGAGGGAAGCAAGCCACAAACCCAGCAATTAGTGGTGTTGGACACATTATGAGCTTGGTGTAACATTTGTATGAAAGCATTCTCGGTGTAGGACAACCTATGCGATGCCTTATGTGGAGCCAAAGTAACGGAAACATGTTCAGGGGAAGGGGGTGTTGTACCAACCAAAGAACGTACAGGATACTTCTCATCCAAAAACCAGGATATTCCCAATACAATTATTAGTGCAATCGCAACTATTGACACAAAAACTATTTTACTTTTTGTGGACCAACCCCACACTGGGCGTGTAGGTGCAAATGGCTGTTCTTCCTCAGTAATGGGCCGACCAAACGGATACATTATGAAGCAAGGAAAAGGAAATGCAATGAAACTGATGACAAAAAAGGGGGGGGCAAATGTTCCCAGTGTCCGTCTGAGCCTCACTGGTAGACTCCTATTGTTCATCAACGTTGGCGCTCTTGAGCACCGGCGGTGGAGCTGCTCAGTCCTAGCTCGCGATGAATCCCACGTCGTCCAGGATAATGTACCCCCCTCCAGGGGAGCACGTTCGATCTATCCTGTCCAATGTCAGAACAAGGCACCAATCTCGCCTCTCCCTAAACTAACACCGTTGGTACTATCGCCAAAGCACACCCTGACTTGCGCAGTCCATCCCTAACTAATCTGACTTCTCCTTTGGTGCACTGTTCCTCCGTCGGGGGTGCAAATTGTACCTTGTGACTCCAGGCACAGATGGGTCGGTGAAAAGGGGCTCAGGCACAGAGGGGTCAGTGGAAAGGGACTCAGGCACAAAGGGGTCAGTGGCAGTGGAAAGGGGCTCCTTAATTGCTTTGATCTTCGGGGGGGACTCCCGCATTTAGTTCTTCATTATTTTCGGCATCCGTTTGGGTCCACGTGAACTTGGCATCGGAAAAAGGAACGAATCGTGGAACTCTTTCACACTCCGAGTCCCCAATACCATCCCTCACCCATTGATCGTAGGGTAAAGGCAGGGGAACCTTGCGGCAGTGAGAGGAGTCGATCCAGTTCTTTCGGCCAGAGACCTTCACATCGGTAATTGTTGAGAGGAGGACCCGCTCCGGCCCCCTTCATCAAGGCTCCAGGCTCCTTTTCCGCTGAAAATTCTTGATGAGGACCCAGTCCCCAGGCCGAATATCGTGTCTAGGCCCCTCAGGTACTGCGGGAAGTGTGTCCCTGATCTGTTGGTGAATAGAACGCAGATCTTTAGTTAACTGGTACCGGTAATCTGTCAGTAAAGGATACTCAATCTCAGAAAATCTACGAGATCGCGGGACACCCCAAACATTTGCCGGGCGTCCGAACATGACCTCGTAGGGCGACAATCCTGTCCTAGAATGTGCTGTTGTTCTTGGGGACAAAAGAGCTAATGGTAAAGTATCTGGCCACTGCAACCCTGTGGTCTCCTGAATCTTTGCCAATTTCAGTTTGAGAGTACCATTGTACTTCTCAACCAAACCGGCGGACTGGGGGTGATTTGCAGCATGAAACTTCTGTCTGATGTGTAGTCCCTCAAAAACTAGCTGGATAACCTTGGCATTGAAATGACTTCCGTTATCACTCCAGATCAAGCGGGGCAAGCCAAAGCGAGGAAATAACTCCTTCAGGAGTATCTTGGCAGTCACAATGGCTGTATTTTCTTTAGTGGGGTGCACCTCAACCCATTTACTGAACGCACAAACAACCACCAACACATACTTCAAATTATTGACCCTGTCCATTTCAATAAAGTCCATCTGGAAAACCTCAAACGGGAAAGTGGGAGGTGCGAAATTACCGGGTGGTGTAGGGGTGCCCTTGCCAGGATTGTGCATCATGCACACCATACAGTATTTTACTAAGTGTGTAACTGTCTTAGGGATGTTGTCATTTTGCCATACGGGGTCTAACAGTTTGCAAATACCCTTAGCACTGATATGGGCCGGGCCGTGGGCCACTGTCACTACAGGAAGAACATATGCATCTGGCAACATCCATCTTTGCTTCCCTGACTTATCAATCCAACATCCCTCATCATTCATGTCCGCTGTACTTTCTTGCCACACTGCTAATTCCTCTACCGTGGCCTCACTCTGTATTTCCTTGACATTTTCGAGTGTATCCTCAAATATGGAGAACTCGGGCAGCCACCTAGCTGGTCCTGCTACAAACGATCTTTTCATTTTAGTGCGGGCTGTCTCATTAGCTGTCTGATCTGCAAAAGCGTTCCCCTCACCCACCTTGTCAGTAACCTTCTTATGAGCGCTGCACTTCACAAACGCCAACTTCTTAGGGAGTGTCAGGGCGGACAGAAGCCTATGTATGAGAGGACCATGCTGAATGCGTGTCCCATGGGATGTAAGGAACCCTCTCTCTGCTCAGAGCCGCCCAAAATAATGGGCGACCCCGAAGGCGTACTGGCTGTCAGTATAGATATTAACAACCAGTCCCTCACTCAACTCGCAAGCTCGAATTAGGGCAACTAACTCAGCTGCTTGGGCGGACTGATAGGGAACTTGTGAAGTCTCAACTACCGTGTGCAGCGTAGTGATTGCATATGCTGCCGTGGTGGTGCCATCTGGTAATTTGAAACAAGAGCCATCGACGTATAGTTCCCCTTGGGGGTCAGATAAGGGAACATCAGTCAGGTCTACCCGTCCTTTCGTCTCCTCTTCCGTTTGGAAGATACAATCATGTACGTCTATCTTCTCATCCTCAGAAGGGAGGGGTAGTAACGTGGCTGGATTCAGAGTGGCACAGCATTTAATCGTAATGTGCTTTTGAAAGAGCGTTAGTTCGTAACCAGTCAGACGTGCACTGATGAGGTGCTGCGTCTTCGTCTTATTCAAAAGTGTATCCACAGCATGGGGTACCATAACTGTGAGGTCAGTATCAAGTACGAGTCCTGCCGATTGTCGTATTGAGCCAGCCACAGCCGTGACCGCTCTTAGACAGCTCGGAAGGGCTCGCGCGACAGGGTCAAGCACAGCAGAGGAATAAGCACACGGCCGTTGCTTATCTCCAAATTTTTGGGTTAGAACAGAAAGCGCACAACCAGCCGTCTCGTGTATGTACAGCACGAACAGCTTGGCATAGTTAGGCGTACCAAGCACAGGAGCCGGGCAAAGCGCAATTTTTAATTGCTCAAAAGACTGCTGACATTCAGGCGTCCAAGGCAGGGGTTCATGCACATCTTTAGTGGTTAGTGCAAGCAGGGGTTTTGCTAGTAGGGAATAGTTTGGGATCCATTGGGGACAATAAGAAGTAATGCCAATAAAAGCGCGCACATCTTTCTGAGTTCGCGGAGTAGGCATTTTAACGATGGTACTGATGCGCTCAGGTGTCAATCTCCTACCCTCCTTCGATTGTAGGTGACCTAAATAGGTGACCTCCTGTCGACAATACTGAAATTTGGAAAGGGATACCTTGTGACCATGGTCAGCTAAGTGGAGCAACTATTTAACTGTACTGTCTCTGCAACCCTGTTCTGTGTCCGAGGCGATAAGCAAGTCATCAACATATTGGAGCAATACATTACCTGAGGGGAGCGACAAGGAATCCAGCTGACCTTTCAATGATTGACTATAAATATTCGGACTTTCTGTATAGCCTTGAGGAGCGCGACAGAATCTAAAACTTCTGCCAGCTAGGGTGAACCCGAACAGATACCTGCTGTCAGGATAAATGGGGATACTGAAGAATGCATTTTTCAAGTCAATGACAGAAAAGAATTTAGCAGAAGAAGGAATCATTGTCAAGAGTGTCGTGATGTCAGGGACCACTGGAAACTAGGGAATCACTATCGTGTTAACTTCCCGCAGGTCAATCACAAAACGATAAACATCTGGTTGGTCACCGGAGGAACCCGAAGGTGCCCTTTTGAGGATGGGAAGAATGGGGCTATTACAAATATTAGCAGTCGTCTCCTCAACCACTCCCTTCTCAATCAAATCCTGCACAATTTGCATCAAAGCCCGCTCACCTGCCTGTGGTATTTTATACTGGGGAATACGGGGTAGAATAGCACCTTCTTTGACACGTATCAAAACAGGCGATATCTGCAACAGACCCACATCCATGTCGCCCGCCGCTCACAGTGTGTTTGGCACATCCGTAAACTCCGCAGGAAGGGGCGCATCTTTAGACAGACACTGTGTAGCGCACGCAACATTAGGACCTATTGTTATGTAGATACCCTCCGGAGAGCAGTATATTATAGCGTGCAATTTCTTGAATAAATCCAAACCCATCAGATTTTCTCCACAATTAGATGTCAACAGAAATGGCAAATCCACCGTAAAAGGACCAATCGTCAGCGCAAGGGGTTTGTAAATGGGGCTTACAACCGGTACACCGGAAAAACCTACCGATACATTATTATGGCCAGACTGAGCTGCCCCAGGCACCGAAGAACAAGAAATAGAAATATTCGTTGCACCTGTATCCACCGAAAACTCTTTAGCTGAACCATGCACGTCCGCAATAACATACGGATCACGCTGATCTACAGGTATATGACTGGTCCCTCACTCTGTCTCTGGCTGTCCTAGCTGTAAGACATTCCTGTCACCTCATCCGTGTCATAGTCATCATTGTAATACTGCCCACCCGAGGGTCATCAAAATAGTTCTGGTCAGAACGACCCTGCGACGTCACAGCATTCTGAGCCCGGTCCTATCCACCTGTCCCACGACCCCTTCCACGAGAACCTCGTCCTCTAGGGGTCGCCACTTTTTGCAAAAGTACCGGACACTCGCTACGCCAGTGTCCCTCCTCCTTACAGTATGCGCACTGATTCGGCCCTAAAGGCGTGGAGCTCGTGGGTCTGCTAGTGCGTGGAAGCTGTCGTGTCGAGCCACCACGCCCTCTACCAGTCCCCCTAGAAGCCTACTCTAACAACACTTTCGTCTTCAAATCTTTATGCTTCTTTTCCGTCTTCTCTTTCTCTTCATTTTCCCTGTGCTCATAATACTGTGCCATATTCAAGATAACGGAAGTGGAAGAGGTGGACCAAGTGCTCTCAGAAGCCTGCAATCTAGTCGAAATCTCAGGAAGCAAATTGGAAACAAATCTGTTGACAAACAGCCGCACACCACCTTCAATCGACAAATCCTGTCCACTATAGTCCAAGAACACACCTTCAAATCAAGTAAAAAAGTCTGACACACTTTCATCCTTCTTCTGGCGGCAAGCCAACAGCTTGTCCCAATCAAACTTCCTCGGAGGGATAATAGAATGCATATACGTGATAATGCGGCCAGGCAAAGCGAGTATCTCCGCCCTAGGCTTATCACCTGGCTTCCGTTCCTGATTCCAGGCCTTAATTTGATCCCAGGTACCACCCAACTAAGCAACATGGTCTTGCATGTGTACTTGTCTCCAAATATCAACCGGAACTAGTAAACCAAAAAACATTTCAATATCAGCAAGTGTCATCACTGACGAAGAGGCAGCTTCAGTCAGCTCCTTACAATAAGCGGTGGGATTTTTCCCAGGGTCAGGCAACTGAGTCTTAAGAGACAAAACTTCACTCCTTTGCCAGGGAGTATAAACCCAATGTTCCTGGAAACGGGCCTCTACTCTGTGCTGAATAACGCGATTTTGCTGATCCCTTAGCTCCGGGATCTCTGGATGGTAGATGGGATGGAGCTCCCGCATTGGATACTGAGTGACCGAGGTAGGGCTCTTCTCAAGCAACCTTGCCCGATAAGCAACCAACGTCGCAACATTACTAAAGACATGAGCAGGCTCCATATCAGTAACATACACATGATCCCTAATATCGTACATAATCTGCTGCGCTGTACCCTGAAAGCACTGTTCCTAAAGCCCGATCAAAGTAGCCGACATGTGCTTAAGGGCATGTTGTTGTACAAAAGGCTCATAATCTTTTATAACACTCCACACATCTTACACCCCATAAATGGGGTTACAAGCCCATTGTGCAGCCTGATTAGCCACCACCTGTTTCTCTGCATCTCCCACATCAGATCAGACCAACGTCCGCCCCATACGTTCCTTAAATTTCGTCCAATCTCTATTTTCAGGGCCGCGTACCGGTGTCCCATTGCTCAGTGATGTCGGGGAATGGAGGAACACAGCAGGGGCAACAACAGAGGGAGCGGGCACTAACGTCATTGTCGGCAGCGTCGTGAGTGTAAGAGCTGGCGAAAGAGATGTCGAAGCAATAGGTGTCACAGGAGTACTAACAGTCACAGTTGCCACAGACTGCGAGGGCAAAGAAATGACAGGAGGTGCCGTAGCCAGAGCAGTCTGATCAACCAAAACAGAGGCAGAAACAGCGGAGACAGGAGGACTAGACAGCTGGTCCTGTGAGGGAAGAGCGGGATATATCCTCTGCGGGGCATAAGGAGGTGGTGGTCGGGTATCTAATAATTGCTCCACAAACGTATCACTTTCATCCTAGGCCACATAAGACTTGTCCATTTGTAATCGGAATTTCCTATCTGCACGTTCAATCCCTATCTCTTGCTTTTCTCTATCATGTGCTACAGCTTTCTGAGTCACTGTTTGCATTCTCCCTTTTCGGGCCTCTTTCTCTGCTTTCATTCGTCTTTGTTTAACCTCCTTTTGCCATGTCCTGAGGGAATCAAACATAGACTGCCTACTTTTCCTTGCAAATAATTTCTCCTATAAAAAGGCAATTTTCTGTTCATCAAAAGTGCCCGTCAATGGCCACTGCAACTCAGCATTGTCCTCGTAAATTTGTGCCGTAGCGTTCTAAACATAATAAGGCCAAGGCCATGCTTCACATACATGTCAAAATTCAGAGTGCCTTCTGGACGCGCCGGCTGACTCTCTTCCAGTCGAGCATCAGCAGAACAACAACGACAACAGGAAACCCAAAATTTACTACACCTGGGCATTTTCAAAAATATACCAAATTTGTTATGTTGCCTGGCGAAGTGTTCACAGACACTTCGTGCCAAAAGCGGTCCTCAAACCACACCAAATCCAAAAGCGGTCCTCAAACTGCACCAAATCCAAACCGAAATGGTACCATATTCACAAAGAACCAAAACAAACTCACCTGGTGCACACAGTTCAAACGAATTTATTCTCCACTGCCGACTCTCTGGACCAAACGGTCAGATCCAAGGGTTTCGCCGTTCAGGACCCCAGCCGGGATGATCACTGGGTGAGGCACCGACTGGTCAGACAGACTGGGCAGCTGCGAGTTCAGGACTGTCTCATGCAGGGATCCCTGGTCCGCCCGTCCGCCCCGACCTCCCCACTCTTCCGTGGGCAAGGATGGGTCACCCGATGGGGTCCCTGTTCGGGCGCCAACTGAAGGAAGTGAGCCAATTAGGGGTCACCCGGGCCGCTCGCGACCACCTCTCAGCCTTCCAAACAAATGAAGAGTCGGTCAGACAGTAGAGAATACAAACCAAGTATATTTATTCAAGTACACTTGAGTGGAGTCCAGTCTGACCAGCCTCCTGGGATTGCTGCAGAGGGACTGACTTCAACAAGCATGGCGATACATTATGTACAGTTTAGAATCAATGATGACACCCCCCAAACTGGAAATTTCCAGCTCGAACCAGCTACACAAAGAAGGTACAGAAGGATGAGTTTCGATCCTGAGACCGGGCACACACTATCTCTGCGCCAAGGTCATTCTGCCTGCACCCATCGCTAGACCAGTGGGGGCAGGCCTCTATCTAGTGGAAAAGGTATGCATAACAAGACAGTGTATTCATTAGTGCAGCGAGGCCCAACCTTGAAATAAACAAAATTCACCACAGCTGTTTCTAGCAGAGACGGAGAAAAGTTAGTTTCGATTATGGCTCAAAATGGCGGCTGAAAATAAAATGGTGCTGCAAATGCTAACGTAGCAAAGCAACATGTAGCAACATAACAAAGGCATTTTATTTTAATCCAACACCACCCACTCACCACATGGGAACAGCTCACCACCCAGAACACCACAGCCATGATGAACTCCATCCACTCTGGAGCACCCACGGACCTGTGCCACCACCACTTTTTCAACTTAGGAAACAAGGAAATCAGCGCCAAACTCACCTTCATTCTTAACGCATCCATCACCACGGCCGCTTTCCCCTAAGGAGGGAAACACACATAGGTCAGACCCCTCCTCAAGAAACCCTCCGCTGACCCAAACGAACTCAAGAACTACCGCCCATCTTGATGCTCCTCTTCCCTGCCAAAGTACTCGAGAAGACCATTAACTGCCGGCTCACTGAACACCCGGAGAAACACAACCTGCTGGACACCTCCCAATCCGGTTTCCGCGCCACAAATGACATCAGAACCCTTCTCGACTGAGGTAAAACAGCAGCCCTGATCCTCCTCAACCTCTCGGCTGCATTCAACACTGTATCCCACCACATCCTCATCAAGAGACTCCACTGCATTAGGATCCAAGGAGACGCCCTCAAATGGATTGTTTCCTTCCTCACCAGACATACCCTGAGAGTCTGCCTACAACCCTTCAACTTGGAACCCAAGATACTCATCTGTGGTGTCCCTCAAGACTTATCCCTCAGCCCTACCCTGTTCAACACGTACATGACGCCACATGCCGACATCGTCAGAACCCACAGCCTCAACATCATATCTTACGCTAACGACACCCAGCTTATCCTGTCGCTCTCAGAAGACACCTTCACCACTAGAATCAACTTCCCCAACTGTATGACGAGCATCGCCTACTGAATGAAGACCAACTGCCTGAAACTCAACACTGATAAGACGGAGGTGCTAATCTTCGGGAACAACACCTCTCCGTGGAACAACACCTGGTGGCCCACCGAACTCGGACCCGCACACATGCCAACAGACCACGTCAGCAACCTCGGCCTCATACTGGACAACAAACTCACCATGAAACACCAGATCAACACAGTCTCCTCTGCTTGCTTCCACACCCTCCGCATGCTCTAAAAGACCTTCAGATGGCTCCCCAGCAGCACCAAGAAAACCGTCACTCAAGCGGTGGTCACCGGCCGGCTGGACTAAGGCAACAGGATCTTTGCTGGAATCACCGACCCGCTCCTGCAGAGACTCCAAATGATACAGAACTCAGCGGCCAGACTCATTCTCAACCTCCTCAAATGGACCCACATCACCCTTCACCTCAGTAACCTCCACTGGCTCCTGGTCAGGAAGAGATGCCAATTCAAGACGCTGACCTACGCCTACAAAGCTCTCCACAATCATGGACCAGCAAACATCAACCGCCACCTGCACTTCCACCAACCATCCAAGCACCTCCAATCCGCCTCACTCGCCCTTGAACACGCTCCCCGCATCCACCGAAGCTACAGTGGAGGACTTTCATTCTCCTACTTCACCGCCAAGTCCTGGAAAGACCTCCCCCTCCGAGCAGCGCCCTGTCTCGAGGAATTCTGAAGGGGACACAAGACCTGGCTGTTTGACTGAGCCCAGCGATAACCCAGCGACTGGATAACCTCATGGGTGATTAGCTACACTCTACAAATTCTGATTAATTGATTGATTGATTGATTGATCTCTGTTAGATAATGGTCATTGTTATTGCAGATTGAATGGGGGCTGATACTTGCAAAGAGATAACCTTGGCACATGAATGTCTCTTGCTAAGAACTGCCTAAAGAAAGCTCAATTAAAAACCCACATTTAAACTTACCAGGAAGGAAAAAAACATTCATTGATGTCACTGCAGGTCCTGTGGGTGGATGTAAAGAGGCCAAATGATGAGGGACACAGCCAGATCAAATAAATGTAGAAGAAGAGAATAGGCAGACCAGGAGAAGGACATTAAATCATTAAACCTCTCTTACACTTATCACCTATGGACACCAACTAAAGTGAACTTGAGAAAGCTAATTAAGCCTTTATACTAATTCCTTTATACATCAAAAGCCAAGAATGTGTTATGCCTCCTCAATGGTTGCTATTATGAGCAAGGGAAGAAGGCCAACAGCCTCTTGGCAACCCAATTTAGGAAAAGGCAGCCATCAACGGACATCACAGACATTTATGATAAGGGAGAATCTAGTGAGACTCCATCAGGAGACACTTTTGGTAACTATTACAAGTGCCTTTATGGCTCTGAAGAGCGATTCCACGTTGACACAGGAGGGGTGAGCCATTTCTGACAGGAAGATCACTAAGGATTAAATATCCGCAGCAATCTCTGGCTTGCTGTACATTAAATCAAACAGGAGAGAATGAGTTCCCAAGAAAATGTTATAAATGGGGGAAGGAAGAGATAACTAGCAGCTTTATGAGGCCTTCAAAAAAGCTGAATCCTCAGGCTCCCTGCTATCTCAAATAGCCCACTGATCACTGTTCTCCTTAAGCCAAGCAAGGACTCTCTCAATTGTGGTAGTTACCACCCTATCCTGTTGACCACTGTTGATATCAAGGTGCTAAGAAATGCGGTGGTTGATACGCTTCGTAAGTTAATACCTTCTCTCATGCATGATGCACAAGTATATGTTCCAGGCTGGTCCTCGAGAAATCAACTCTGAACTCTATTGCGCTATGTGCGCTATGTGGCTTTCTAAAGACATCCAAGAGAAAGTGCTGGCTCTGTCCCTTGATGGCCAGAAGGCATTTGATCAGAACATCTGGGACTGCAGGTTCCATACTTTAGGTTGGGCTGACCTGGGAAATTATTCCACTGCCAAAGTGAGATGGTTATATGACTCCCCTCCCACCACCCACCACTCCCCCCACTGCTCAATAGAACTGTGGGGGACTTTCTAATGCCTTTCATATTCCACACATCTATCACTTTCAGGCCAAGTCCAGACTATAAAAATGGTGGTGGCACCCCGATTAAACTATGAGCTGGGTTTACTACCATTGACGGTCCCATTACGCACACTACAAGCCAAAGACAAATGAGACAAATGTATCCCATTTTTCATTTGGTGTAATAAGAAGCTGAGACAGAAGTACTTTAAACTGATCGATGGCAGGCGTTTAGTGGACTGGGTTTACCATACAAAGAATCCGACTTCAAGGGTTTACAGCTGTCACAATTGGCATACATGCTGCGAAGTACCATTTTGGATGGTACTGGAGGAGGGTTGAACTGACAGCATTACTGGTCTTACACAGCTTTATGCTGCGAAACCCTTACTTTAATTTAATAATATATACTCAACCATCTTGTCTATGGTCAGAGTATGGTGAACTACCTATGGGAGACTGTAGATAGACACTGTTGTCATGGCAATAAGCATGCCCCCATTTGGCACAACTCGGCCATCCTTATATATTTGATAGACCCTCAAATCGGATGATTGGGCGACTACCGGTGACATACCCTTGACCAACCACTGACAGATGGGGACCCGAGATCGTTCCATGTCTTACGGAGACAGTATGGCTTGTTGGCCTCCGGTAATTGTGGAGATACTTCCACTGACACATTGCCTCAAGTGAAGATTAGGGCCGTTTTCTGTAGTCCTCCGCGATTCCCCAATACTGGCATATTTAAGGACTTGGGGCTGTCATAGGGGAGTGATCTCCAAACTACATAAAGCTCTGGTAGACATGTGCTATTCCAGGCCAGTAGAAGACTGCTTACAACACTACCAGGTAAAACTCCTTAATCAGGGGTAAATGAAAGAAGACAGATACCAAGCTTTAGAGTTTCATGACACAAGTATTAATTAGGGAAGCCCACCTGAAATTTAGTCATTTTAAGATACTGCAGAACATGAACTGGACTCGACAAAAGTTGCTCAGAGCAGGGATGCCTGGGGATTCCAATTGCTGGAGGGGCGCACAACCAGCTGTTACCTGCCTCATTGCAAGGGTTCATGTCAAATTTTATATCAAATTTGGAAATTGGCCTGGTGCACACTGAACCTGCTCATCACATCCTCTAACACATTGGTCCTATTATATGCAACTCACATGGCAGACATTTCTTCCAGACAGTAGTTGTCAACTGCCGTAGCCATGCCCAAGGTGAACAACTGAGACAGTGGTGTTTAACTACCCTACCAGTGAGCGAGGAGCGACTTATTGAAATGCGCAAGATGGCCTCATATGAACTGATCATCAATTCTACAGGCTTCAGGACAGAATGTCTGTGTTCATTGATGTGTGGTCGCCTTTTCTAGCATAATGAGGGGGGTAACGGGATTACATTGCCCATGATCCCTAATCTGTGAATGGCCCTGACGCTCCTTCCTCCTCTAGGCCTAGGATCCAGTGAGGTACCTCATTCTCTAGCTAGGTGGGGGCGGGGCACACCCTGGTCTGATCGTGGCGGACTTGCAATGCACTGAGTGCATCTGAGGGACTGTAAGCATTTCTTTCCTCTGCATATATTCACATTTGACCATGCTATGATCCTGAAGACTATGGCTGGTTTTTGCTCCCTTTGACCTCGTTCTCTGGTTGCACACATTCGGTGGGTGTCTCTCTTTTGCTTTGGGGGTATAGATGGCGTTACTGACAGTTCATTCTGTATTTTTTACTCTGAAGCAGTTTCCATTGCTTGCTGTTCATCTTGCTTGCCCATGTCGCTGTACAGTACATTTAACTGTATACAAGGTTTGTCTTCACATGAACCAATGCTGTTGTGTGCTTATGCCTTTTTGTATATTCAAAAAAATCAGTAAAGAATTTGTACAATAAAAACTCCCAATCCAGGAACAAAAAACACTTAAGCATTTACTACTTGATCTCGGGCTCATCACCCGATGACAACACACCAATCTGCCGGAAAGCCAGTCAACCAGGGTATGAAAATGGAATTGTCTTTCAAAACGGCCTCAAGAAGTCAGAACGTGGCCTTTCAGGGGTCTTCAAAAGCACCTTATGGACAACAAACACTGAAGGCTTCACCATGACCGATACAGATGTGCTCTTGTGCAAAGGTACCTTTCCCCTACATATTCTTACTCATCGTTTCTTCTGGTCACTGGACCACCACCCCCCATCTTTGAATAGTTAAGGCTACACATAGTTTAGCCGGTTCCTGATATGAACCTAAGTAGTTGCATTATAGCAATGATAAGTAGCATGTCTGCCAGAATGTATACAGGACTCATAGTAAAGTAGACCTGCTTGTGCAGCATAACAATAATACCTAGATTGAGGGCATTAACATACAAAAGTGTATTTTCGTCATACATGTACCAAGTATAAAAGGCCTCTGAATCTTGTGAAGGTTCTTGAAAATTCCCGTATGTAAGATTTTAGCTGAACTTTGGAGACCTTGCTCGAGTTATAGTTTGTTCACACACACAGTGAAACCCGAACTTTCCTTCCCCAGTAGTATAATCGTAAACCACAACCATCCTGTGTTCAATAGGACATAAAACCCATTGGTTTTTTTGCCCTACACAACTGTGTGAGCCTCGAGTCTGTCATGCGGGCCTTGAAGTAGAGGACAGGGGTGTGTGTGTGTGTGTGTGTGTCAACAGAGAGCACGCCTGTGGGTCCCACTGACGGGGGTGATGAATCATAGCCTCGTGCGCAGGCATTCTTCAGTTTTGCAAACGATGGCTAGGCCTACTGGACTTGTAGAAAATGGCATTGTGTGAGGAAAGATTTTTAAATCAATACTGCCACTCGTGGTGGAATAAATCCGTTTCAACATCACACTAACCATGTGGGTGGGAAGAAGCCGTTATATCTACCCACCTAAGATAGGGGTTCAGTCGGAGTTCGAGTCAGTCCTGGAAGCTGCTGAGTTTGAGGGCGAGCGCAGCAGGTGCGTTGAGGACTGAGCGCAGACGGAAGAAAACTCCTGAAGAAAAGCTGGTAACTGATCTACCCAACAGAGGGCTTTTCTAAGAACTTCCCAGATCCGGGCTGCAGTTCCGAAAAGCGGAGGACCAAACTCCAATCCCATATTAGGCAATAATACCAAGACCCACACTGAGGTAAACTGAAATGCCATGTTATTTTGTTTACAAAACAATTCTTACCTTGTCTTTTGTGAGGGGGGCTTAATATAAAAGTGCCCCTATCAGAAGAGTAGAAGTCTATTATTGGCACTCACTTATAATCTGAAACACAGAATTAATTATACATACTTAGGAAAAATATAAACTTGACCCTTGGATATATGGGACAACTCAATCTTTAATTGTTCTCCAAAAACTGACTCCAGGCAGTTACTTTGCCTCATGGATTTTGGGGTGTCTCTTAGCGCTCTTTAATAACACAAATGCATTGATTTCAGGCATGCTGCCAGCACAAACGTAAACAGCCAGGCAGATGCTTTCTCTCCAAATTGTTTTCAATACTCAACTGTGCACTCCCGAAGTCAGACAAAAGTTAATAATGAAAACCCATGTTTTATAAAAAAGGATGCCAAGATTTTGAGCATTGTATTTTGAATGCCGGGGTGAATTTAGAAGGCTGAATTATTTTGGCAAATGTTTATTTATGTTTAAACGATTAGCGTCACCAGTGCCTTGCATGTTTTTTTTAAAGTTTAATAAGCTTTATTGAGTAAATAACAACTACAGAAAAGAAAGCCATGTAATTGTCATATTAATTGTGAGAAAGCAAAAAGGGAAAGATAGGCAATAAAGTACAGTAGAAAGCTATTTTCATTTTGACAATATCATAGGGAAGGAAGGGGGGAAAGAGGTGACAAAATACAGATCTGTAACTGAAGATCGAGTAGCAATATAAAATTACAAAAAAAGTAAAGAGATCATTAAACTATTCAAAAAACAGTTCAATAATGAAAAATAATGCAGAGGAAAAAGCAGAGACAACAACAGCTTATGGAGGTTGGACATTTTCTGAACGATTGCGTGAAACATGGATTATTGCAGTATTATTCAAATAATTAGTTAATGGTGACCAAAATAAATCTCTATTTACAAAAGGTTTAAAAGAGGAGGCAAAGGCAACATCCCATCTATGATAGTGACAAACATTGTTCCACCAGGTCTTAACAGACAGTTTAGTTGAACATTTCCAGTTTAGTGAAATTTG
Organism: Calotriton arnoldi; assembly: GCA_963921515.1. Taxonomy (NCBI): domain Eukaryota; kingdom Metazoa; phylum Chordata; class Amphibia; order Caudata; family Salamandridae; genus Calotriton; species Calotriton arnoldi. The sequence continues at coordinate 3,260,167 of CAWUFW010000885.1, forward strand.
CTGAAAGGCTAAAGCCGACAACAAGTCAAATAAACCCTTTTCATCTGAAAGCAATCTCCACGACTCTGATAAGCTTCCTGTAAAAAGAATATTATTTGATAAGAGAGTATGTAAATTAAAAATAAGTGAGATATGAGACCAAATATTCCTCCAAAAGGAGGATACAGCAGCTCAGGAGAACAAGAGGTGCATCAAATCTGCCAGGGGAAAATCACAAGACCAACAGGTTTTGTTATCAGTGTATGTAAAGTTAGCTATAGAAAGGGGAGTATAATATAGTCTATGATATAAAAAGAACATGGATTGAGTGGGGGAGGCAATCTAGAAATTTTCAAGAAGCTAACCCAAATCTTGTCCCAGAAATCGATGCTCCAAACGCAACCCAAATCCGTCTCCCAAGAAAGTTCCAATTTAGATTTAGGACAATCAGGATTTGGGGTATAAAAGTGTTTATAAATCAGAGATGCTTTGGGAAGGACTGCCAATATTCTGAGAAGTGGATCTTCTGTAGGTGTAAGTTCATTTGAAGGAAGAGAATAAAAGACATCTAGAATCACTCCCATAAGGATTGAGAATTTATGCCAAAATGAACAAGGACATTTAAAAGTGTCTTGAAACTGCGGTAAAGAACAAGGAGACATACCATGAAACATATCCTGGACCCAAACAATTCCCTTAAGTCTCCAGGATTTCCAGTAGATAGGTCTGTTGTTGATAGTAATGAGACAATTGTACCAAAGAGGCGATCGTAGGAAGGAGTCTCTAGAGATGATTTTTAACTGGCAATAAGGTCTTAATAATGAACATGGGTGCTTAAACAGCGGAAGAGAAGTGACATTAACTTTAGTTGTAAAGGCAAGCACTTCCTTTATAGAAAAAGGTGCAAGTAATGCTCGTTCAACATTAACCCATAAAGATGTAAAAGAGGAGGAGGTAGGAAGAAGCCACTTAGAAGCTAGTTTAAGACAAAAGGCCTTGTGATAAAGTCGAAAATCGGGAAAATTCACGCCACCACTGGATTTAGGTTTCCGAAGATGTGACAGGGAAATTCTGGTTTTCTTATTATTCCATAAAAATTTAGAAAGGAGGGAGTCGATTTTTTAAAAGTAAATAGACGGAATATGAATGGGGGTCATAGAGAAGATATATAATACAATAGGAGTGATCATCATTTTAATAGAATCAAGACGATCCCACCAAGAAAGAAAAAGAGGATTCCAGGAGGAGAGAAGTTTAGAAATACGATCTAGTGCTTCCTTCATATTCATTTTAACTGAATCTAATAAGGAATTATTGAACCAAATACCTGAGTATTTGATTTTAGAACTATTCCAATGGAACTCAGTAGAATCAAACTGTTTGTGACAAAATTTGCTGATGGGAAGGATTTCTGTTTTGTCAGAATTGATCTTGTACCCTGAAAATAGGGAAAAATCAGAGACTTCTTGCAATAACGGGGGGATAGAAATTTCAGGATGAGATATAAAGAATAAAATATCGTCTGCATAGGCGGATAACTTCAAATGTTGATCACCATAAATAAAGTTATAGAAGTGATAGAAGTGTTCTGACAAATATGGGATAAAACGGGTTCAAGTGATGAAATAAAACAAAGAGGAGAAAGGGGACAACCTTGACGTACACCACGTTGCAGAGGAAAGAATTGAGAAGTGAGACATTAACTAAGACTGAAGTTCTAGGGACATAATAAAGTAAGGAGATAAGAGAAACAAATTTGGGACCAAAACCATGCCAATGAAGATCTTTAAATAAAAAGGACCTGTCTACCCTATCGAAATCCTTCTCCTCGTCAATAGCAACTGCAGCTAAAGAGTAGGAAAGAGTTGGAGACTTATTCAAAACATTAAAGAATAACGGGGAATTATCGGAAGTTAGTCTGCCTTTATCGAAACCGCACTGCTCTAGACCGATTAGATTTGGTAAAAGAGGTTCAAGACGTAAAGCAAACAAATTGGCAAAAAGGTTATAATCAACATTTACCAGTGATATAGGATGATAATTTTTGCACTGTTTGGGATCACGACCATCTTTATGAATTAGGCATATTGTAGCTTCTAAAAGGTGCCCTCCGCCGTACCAGAAGAACAAAAATATTGAAAGAGCTGTAAGAGTTTTAGAAGAAGTAGATTTGAGAAGTGTAAATAAAATTCTACCGTAAATCCATCAAGGCCCGGAGTTTTATCCTTTTTAAGAAGACTTAAAGATTGAGATAACTCTACAGTCGATATATCAGATTCTAGAGATGCGAAGTCAAGATCTTTATGGGAGGAGGGTAAAATGCGACTAAGATAGGAGTCCGTAAGAGAGAGAGGTGAGTGGGGCTCCAGAGTATATAGAGTCTTATAAAATTTCATAAATTCATCTAAAATGTCCTGATTCTTGAAAAGAAGTTTCTCATCTGGTGAATGAATGTATTCTACTAACACACGCTCCTTCCGAGATTTAAGGTAATTAGCCAAAAGTTTGCCAACTTTGTTTCGTCCACCATAATAACGTGCACTAGTACGTAGAGGAATAGATGAGGCATTGTCTGTAGTTATTTTATTAAAATCGAGTTTCGCACGAACAAGCTCCTGTAAGGCTGAGTCGGATGACGAGGTGTGAAATTGGTGTTCTAGGCGTTTGATATTGGCTAGTAGAATTTTATGTTGAGTAAGTGAGTGTTTCTTTTTCCTGGAAACAAAGTCTATGATAAAGCCATGGGCTGTATCCTTAAATGCGTCCCATATTAATGAAGGGGAAGCATCTGGGTCTGTATTTAAGGAAAATAATTCCTCAGCAAAGGCAATAAAAGAGGAAGAAAAAGTCGGATCTTGCAAAAGAGAGTTGTTGAACTTCCATCTAGAGGAAATGGGATGCGAATAGAGCAGATCGAAATCAGCAACAACTGGGGCATGATAAGAGATGACAATAGGTTCAATTGAAGAAGAAATGAGGTTCTGAGTCAAGGATTTAGAAAGAAAAATGTAATCTAATTGGGACAGGGAGCCATGTGGAGGAGAGAAAAAAGAAAATTCTGGTGCATCTGGATTACAGAGTCTACAAGCATCCACAAGATGTGTCTGAGAAATTGTACTTTGAAATTGCCTATGAGTCTTGTGAAGAATAAAACGAACCTGGGATTGGCGGTCAATAAACGGATCAATAATTTGATTACAGTCACCTCCTAGGATAAAAAATTCATCACTATATTGAAAACACTTTTTAGTAATGTTAGGCCAGAAAGAATAATCCGGTTGAGTCGGACCATAAACATTAAATACTGTTAAAGATATATTAATAAGCAACTTAACTAACAGCCATCTACCCTCCAAATCTTTTTCTTGAGAAAAAACAGAACATTTCAACTTTTTATGACACAAAATAATTACCTCATTTTTTTTAGTGGTCGTAGGAGACACTAGAACTAAACCACCCCAATTCCGTTTAAGTTTCAGAGCCTCTGTCTCCGTCAAATGGGTTTCTTGCAACAAAACTAAGTCAGGATTATTTGAGGCTAGATTGGAAAGTATTCTCTGCCTCTTTATAGGGTTAATAAACCTTTCACATTCCAAGATATAACTCTGAATGTAAAGATATTGAATTAGGTAAAGAACAACACGATCATCAGTGATGAAATGGGAAAAATACAGTAGTGAAGATAAAAAGTACATAGGAAGAGAAATACACTAAGATCAGTAAGAGAAGAGTTAGAGAAGAGGAATAGGAAAGAAGGAAAGGGAATGAGTAAAGATAAAAAGGAGACAGTACATGTCAACCCTAGAGTGACAACTGTAATACGTACCTTCAAAGGGAGACAAGCAAACAAAAAGGACTGGCGACAGACAGAAAAGACAGCACATCCAACAGGGGAAGACCTACCACACCAGGAGAACGAAAAGGAACAGGGGATGAATATGTAAAGATCCGGATGATCTGTAGTGATGGTAGAAAACAAAGAAAGAAGAAACACATAAATATGATTGAATACAGATACAACCATCAAGAAATAACCTGCAAAGAAAGCAAAAAATTAAGATTATAGCGGGATTATCATGAAACTCTCAAATTCTCAGAGGCTGTCGTATAAGAGTCAAGTTATAGAAGAAGGACCAGCTGTGTCCATGGAGGACGTAGTGTGTGAATGAAGACATTTTCGAAGATCTGCAGGGTCTTCAAAAGTAGAGGTGTGGTTCTGAAAAGTCACTTTAAACAAGCATGGACGGAATAAACCATATCGCGCATCCAAGGCTCGCAGAGCTGGTCTGAGCTCAAGGAACTCCTTCCGCCTTTTAGCTGTAGCAGTAGAAACGTCTTGAGATAAGAACAATTTAGCACCTGACCAAATTTTTTTTTTTTTAGCTTGGCCGCATTTAAATTTGCAAAAGGTCAGTAAATTTCAAAAATAGGACGATTACGACACAAGGCTTTGAAGGAGCAGATGAAGAAGACAGACGAGGACCCAATCTATGGGCACGTTGGATGTTCAATCTATGGGCACGTTGGATGTTCGAAGATACTGATGCAGAAAGGTCTAGAAGTTTCGGAAGAAAAGAGATGAAGAAGTTCACTGGATCATTTCCTTCAACACCCTCCGGAAGACCATATAGGTAAAGGTTGTTGCACCTATTTCTGTTTTCAAGGTCCTCAGCAGATTTCTTCAAGAGTCCAACATCCTTCTCCAGAGACAAAATCTTTGTAGAGACATCTTGAAGGTCACTGACATGCTGTTCCACTGTGGAAATCCTGGAATCGAGCGAGGACCACTTTGTATTCAGAACTTGAAGACGTGTATTAGTTTCTTCAATAAATGGTCGCAGAGCACGTATTTCCTCCAAGACAATGTCCAACGATACAGGCGAAGCAGGTTTTGGTGGAGAAGGAGGGTCTTGCTTGAGCCTTTTGTTGGCTGCGGAGGGTGAGTGCAACTTTGATGGCGCAATAGATATAGACGCTGTCTTGGAAGTATTAGATTGAGCCATACTGATGGAGTTATGTAACTCATCCGAAGGGGGCGCTAAGGAAGGAGAGCCCGATATAGGCAAACCAGCAGTAAGCCTTTTATTTGAGTGTAATAAATGTTTAGTCCTGCCCATGTATTCAAGAAAATGTGTTTAAACTAACATGGGCAGAAAAAAAGAATAATATCTCCTTTTTATAAAATGAAAAGTCCAGAGACGTAAATCTTAAAAATATAGCTGGAGAAATCCGAAAAAAGAGGGAAAAACAGTACCTTAATAAGAATTCAGCGCTGAGAGAATAAACCTCCAGTCAGAGGTAAAGACAAAATGGCGGTCGGAAGATAGTAGTCTTTGTCCCTTGACGTTTTAGTTAAATAGAAGCAGGAAGGAGAAAATGAAGGACAGCCTCCTAGTCAGGGGAAGTTCCGCTATTGATCTCTCCCCATTTTAGTTAAAAAGCGGCTTTTAAACCGCCGATATCGAGAGAGTCTCTCCCGACATAGCGCGGAGCCCCAAGCTCAGGTGGCCATCTTGGAATCCGCAGCGCGCCCACCAGTGCCTTGCATGTTTAAAGAGTGTTTTTATGTGGACGGCTGACACAAGTGTTACAGAAGAGTGAGCAGTCAAGAGAATGTATTGCCAATGAATAGATGTGTAGCGGGACGTTTCAGAGTGGTTCACCATTACAAAAAGCCAAAGTGGTTAAAAATGAAATGAAGTAAACTGATATGATTCTTTCCTCGTGTGTCCGATTGCACAATTTTAATGCAAAAGTGCTGTTTAAGACCCCTGCTAAGGAGACTGATGGAGTTCTTGGATGTTCTGTGTAGGTCTGGAGAAAAAAAGAAAGGTGGTTTGGTTTTCTTTTCTATGAACTACACACAGTTTGTGATATTGTGCATTTCAATGTAGGAGAATTGTTCATTTTCCTTTTGACTTTCATTGAGAATTGGGAGGTGAAGGAAGATGGCGGGTTGAGCCCACGGTGGAGAGCTGCTCCACCCCGCTGCTCCGTGTCACCCACCATCAATTGTGCCGCAATTACTGATGCAGAGTACTGAGCTGCGGATTCTCGGCTCACGCTGACAGCTTGCGTCTCGGCGTATCTGCCTGAATGCTGCAGCTTTGTGACCTCCGTGTTTCAACTGGTGCGGAGCTTTTCGCGGCTCCCAGCTGGTTGTCATCCATTTTCAGAGGTACCGGCGCAGCATTTTAATGGTGCCTCCAAAGATAAATCCCCCCCATGGAGCCAAGACTTGAGTTACCGAACCACAGGGGCAGCAGGAGCAACAGATGCAGGTGTTGGGAGAGCCTGACACCATTTTACCCATGCTGGAAAATCCCCAAGTTGGGTGCCCAATATTAAAACTACTGTAGTCTGGAGTTATGAGGAAGATCATACAAGTCCTCTGCTACAGAACCGGCAGTTTCTGACTAGGGGCTTTTGCTGGCAGATACTCTAATGGCAGCAGTCACAGCAGGAGTTCCTTCCGGTGTGGAGAATAAGACTAAAGGCGAAGCAACAGACAACCTCTCGACAAACCTAGGAAACATAGTCTCATCGACTGGGCCCCTGTAACCCGGACAATCCAAGCTACCTAATGGGAGTACTACTACTGATACTGCTGGGGCCCAGGGTGGGATGATCCCTGTCGATATGGTGGCCATAGTGGGTGAAGGCTGTGAGAGGGTACTGAAACTCAGGGGGGTGAAAGTGCAGTGGCACAGTGCAATGGCAGTGTCAATAACCCCTCAAGGTTGGGTTGTAGCGATGATTTCACGACCATCACCAGTTCAATCGATACCCTCTCCCCCGATACGGATAGGGCCCTTTGACTACTACTATACCTCTGTCGAGGGGTGGAGGACATAATCCTCAGCAGAACCATATTAATTCTATGAAGTGTGCGGATCAGGACCAGGCCCAGCTGTATCAACAACCTAAATCCTCCAGACCTTCCAGGCAACGGCATCTAAGCAAGGGCGTCAAGTATGCTGCTCAGAGCAGTCCGCTTAGGAAGTGGGTCACATCAAAGGGGGAGGTAAAAACACTTATTTCTCACTTGTCATCAGTACTCCCTGGGCCTGTGGCCGATAAAGTTCCTATCAGGCAAGGCTCACCCCACGAATCCCCCTCTTCGAGTCCGGGCTACTCGGCGGACATATCTTTGGACATTACTCCGAACACTCTCTATCATAGAATTCTAGGATGAAGATACACAGGAGCCCTCACTAAGAGTAATCCTACAAGTCCTACATACCCAGCGCTTGGAAGCTCAGCTGTAGTATGCTCAGGCTAAAGGAGATAATGCAAAGGTACAACAATCCTTGGGCGAGGTCTCAGGGCAGATCAGCACTCTTACAATGGAACTGACCGAGCTGAAGGAAAGAGTTGCCCGCACTGAGGAGGCCACATCTGCAACAGTTAAGGCAATCGGGGCCCATGTTTCCCAGCTTGAATACCCCCAGAAAATCAAAGATATGGAAAATCGCCAAAGGAGAAACAACTTAAGGATTTATGGGATCCCGGAGGGAAAGGAAGGCCCTGACCCCTGGCAATATATAGTACAACTGTTTGGGAGAGCTTTTCTAGACCTTTTGGACTGGGGCTCTCAAATTCAGCGTGCTCACCGCCTTATGCTCAGTCGAAATTCAGCTAATGCTAATATGGCTCAGCCTCGCCCAATTCTGATATACGTTGGGAATTTCCTTTTGAGACAGGCAATCTCTCTAAAAGCTCATCCAGCCACCCCCAGTTCAGATCGAAGCAATGTCAATTGTGGGTCGGTCTGACCTTTGCAAATCTACAATGAACTGAAGATGGAAAATGCGCCAACTTATAGATCCACTTAAGGCTGTGGGGGCCCAAGTCTGTTTGCAGGAGCCTGCTTGCCTCAAGATTATAAAAGCCAGGAGAACCTAGATGTGCTACTCTATGGAAGACGCTAAACAAGCAATGGCTCATCTGGGAACAGGACAGTAATGTTAACCAAGCTTAGGACTTTAATTTGATGTAGGCTATCTCTTATTATATCTATTCATCTCTATGCTTTGATACATCTCCCATATAAATATAATATCTCTGCATTAGGAGAAGGCTCAAATCCTACCTAAGATGGGGTTGATTATGTAGACACTTATGTCTACAGTTGAATATGAAGCAGTATTTGGGTGGAGCAAAAATTCTTTCTTTCTTTTGTTTTCTCTGTGGTCCTTTTTATTTATTGGACGGGGATGGTCGGAGGGACGGGATGGCACGGGATGGTTGGGTGGCTGATCTGGGTTTAGGGTTGTAGGTAGTCAGTACTCCACTGGGCTGTCTCTAGTTGACAGCCAGAATGGGGGGTTAATTCCTTCACAAGAGCACAGTGGTAGGGGGGGGAGGTGGGCGGGGAGTGAGCGGAGGTGACTACAGTGACCCTGTTTTGGCGACGGGGGGATGATGGACGGGTTGGAAATGGTCAAAATATGGTCAATTTATCTGGGGCTTATTTTCTGCATGGTTTAAGGTGGTGGAATAATAAAACTAAGCAACATAGGACACAAGGGGAACAGGGCATGATAGAGCCACTGAAAGTTATCAGTCTTTGTGGCTCATATTAAATGTATATGCCGGAATGTATCCTTAATCAACATGTGTAGCAAGCGACAACTGGTTCGGGAGGAGATTATTTTCTACAAACCCCAACTGGTAGCCCTGACGGAGACCCATTTAGCAAACAAGGATAGCTCCTTATATAAGCAACTAGAATATGACATAATTGTTTGCACATCACTATCAATTTCAATACGTGGGGTGCCATTATTGTCTGAGAAATTCCGTGGCCAAGTGCTCAGAAGCGGGGAAGATGGGTCCTTGCCCAATTATGACTAAATTCAATTAGATTTGTTCTGTGTGTGGTGTATGCCCCCAATAATGATGACCCAGAAATATTAGACATGCTGTCATTGGAGCTAGTAGATTGGGCTGGGGAACTGATCGTAATGGGAGATTTTAATTGTATACTGGATAATAACATAGATACTACTAATTGTACTGCTATCCTGCGTAAACCCAGAACCAGGGCCTCACTTAGGGATCTTATGCAGTTGTATGAGCTATGTGATTCGTAGCGCATTCTGTATCCTCTCGACCCTGGTTATACGTTCTGTTCTTGTCCTCACAGGCATTATTCCAGGATCAATATGGTTTTTATGGGGAGGTCCCTGATTGACAGCATGGAATTGAGGGTTTGCCCTAGGATAGTCTCAGACCATAATCCGATCCTGTTCTCATTTGGTTCAACTGGAGATAGGGATAATCGCACTAAGTTTTCATTTCCCAGGCATTTGCTTGCAAATAGTGGTTATATTACTTATACATAAGGCCTACTTAGGGAGTTCATCCAGGTCAACCAGGACACAGCTTCACCTCAAATAATTTGGGATACCATGAAAGCGTATATTAGGGGAATAATGCTGCAGTTTATTGTTAAACAAAATAGAGATGCTTCTGAGGAGGCTTACATTCTCCGCCAGGCTATTTCACAACTTGAGACACTACACGCTCTTAAAATCTCACAAGGACGGACAGAGGAGCAGTTGGTTTATCTTCAGGTAATGGAGATAATATCTCTCCTAGGGCGTAGATTAAAAGACCAGGTCACCGCTAGGCATATAAAACACAGAGAATTGCAATATGATTATGGGGAAAGGGTGGGGAGAGTCCTGGCTCATCAGATACTAGACTGACAATCAAAGTGTGCTATAATGGCAATCAAGGGCAGGGATGATAAGCTTTATACCACCTCGCTGCCTATTCTGGAACAATTTGCTGGGTTTTATGAGAAGTTTTATAATCAGACACAAAGCATAGACCAGGCAAACTGTTTACAGTACCTCCAGCAGTGCAGTTTACCCCACCTGGGGGAAAGCCAGGTTAATGGTATGCAGGCTGAATTCTCTTTGACAGAGATTGACACAGCATTAATGGCTCTGTCAACTGATAAGGCGGCTGGCGAGGATGTTAAACCGTTAGAGTTTTACAGCGTATTTAAAGATATAATAGCTGTTGAGTTCTTAAAAGTGGTCCAACAGGGGGCGTGGCCAGGCAAGATGACCGGGTGGACATGATTCTCCTTGGCTCCGGAGCCACGTAGCTGTCCGAGTGCACTATCCGTTGTGAAGGGTAGCCAAAAACGTACTCAACTGGCGTCTGAAGCACCGTGACACCGGTGCGGCCATGCAGGAGTGCTATCGCAGGCTGGGAGCAGAGGGAAAAGCAGCTGAAGAAGAAGCAAGAAGGAGCGGCCGAAGCTCCGAAAAGGGCGGTGGCGGTCGGGGAAGCAGCGACTCCACGACTTCACTGAGGAGGAGCCCTGAGAGCCGCCACAGAGGCCGGTGTCAGACTGTAGTGAGGCTACAGCATGCGGGCTAATGAGGAGGGCTACGCGACCAGGTGGTGCATCCGGCGCAAAGAGACTGTGCCGCAGCGGTGAGGCCCGCGCCCGCCATCTTTGCCCCGACGAACGGCGGTGAGAGGGGAGGCGGGTGGTGAAGCCGGCGACCCCACTGAGAACTGGGGGTCCCGGGATGCAGCCCCCGCAAGCATTTGGGCAAATTTGAGGTGATCTAGACAGGCGCAGGGTGCCGGCCTCGGGCTGCCTGACCTCAAATTGGCGGCCGTCACCGACTATCACCAGGAACTTAAAGCGGCACTGAGCAGAGGGCCTCCATAGGGCAAACATACATCGGTGACCATAGAACAGCACCAAATGCCAAGTCCCTGCTCAGTGGAGCATTGCTCTAAAGTTAACTGTTGTGCAGCGCCTGCTTTAGAGATGGTCCATTGGAGTCCAAGGGGGTAATCCAGTATCCCTCTGAGAGGCTGGCAGATTCTTAGGCGCAACTTTCGCCTGGAGGGGGGGTGCGCCCTCAAGTCGCCACTAGCTGCCGGAGGAGGAAGAAACATCTGCTGTGGGGCCCGCCGTCACCGGGAGGAGGTTGCTCACTCACGGAGAGGGGGGCAGCTGGTCTGCATCTATGCCACCGAAGAAAGTGACGGGCAGAGTCTCCAGCTTCTTCACCCCCACTGAGAAGAGACAGGCTCTGGAACAAGGGGGAGATACAGCCACCATGACGCTCACTAAAGACGATTCAAGGCTGAACTCCGCTCCGAAATCAAATTGGATATCAAGTCTTCCATGGATCAACTTAAAGCAGATCTAACCAAGCGCATGTCCGCCCTCCAACAGGACGTAGACTCCGTTGGCACTAGAGTGCTAGAGGTGGAGACCCAGGCGCAGGAACTGGACAACCGAGCAACGGCCACTCATGACAAGGTTCAAGACCTTCAAACGCAATTACAGTTGGCCCTGCTGAAGACAGAGGACTTGGAAAACAGATCAAGAAGAGACAACATCAGAATCAGAGACATAGAGGAGGGAGCGGAGGGACCAGACTTGGAGGCCTTTATTGAAGGTCTATTTGTCGAAATTTTGGGGCCGCGCCAGTTGAAAATCAAGATCGAAAGGGCACACTGCATAGGGAATCAACCGGCGGGGGAACGTCGTCGCACATGCGACATTCTCGTCAAGCTTCATTCCTTTAAAGTAAAAGAGGCAATCCCGCAGGCAGCCAGGAAAAAGGATGAGATCTCCTTCCAGGGTTTCCGGTGCGGGTTATATCAAGATCTGGCGCCTTCTACGCTACTGCGGAGGCAACAGTTCAGGCCCATCACCACGAACCTGAGAACAGAGTATGTCAAATACAGATGGACATATCCCTTCAGACTGGTCTTCAAACTCAACAATAAAATGCGTCGCATCACTGAACTAGAGGAGGGCCTGAGAGTTCTGGGACTACCCCCCATAGAGGACGAGCGCAGCCATTGAACCTTGATGGGGAAAGAGCGTGAGAGTAATAAGTCCTCCCAATGGAGAATGAGTTCCAAAGGTAGACACTCTAAAGTATAGCATGACGTCTGCAGTGAGAGAGGGAGCAGTGGAGGCACCGCAGAAGGGGTTTCGCTTCAGACAGAGACGAGGCAGGGGAGAGAGTATCAACCAGGAGGTAAGGATGAGCCACGTTACTAATATGCTACCGCTCTCACATACTCTCGGCCCCAGGTGGAATAATACATGTTTTAGCTACCTACATTCTACACGAGAGACAGCCGAGGCTGCGGGCACCGGCCAAGGCGCCCGCCAACACAAACCCAACCTTCAATGATGTTTTGGCTGGGGGCCCTCGGGTCGCACGGCGCAGGTTATTCCTAAACAGTTGTTTTCAATGTTTGGGGGGGATTTAAAGGGGGCAGGTGGTGGACATATAGGGGTACTAGTCTTGCAGAGTCACTGGACCATAGAGGACTTCCGAGCGTCATGGAGCCCTTTGAGATCTCCACAACAGATGAGATGGGAGGGAGCGGGGAGCTAACACTAAGGGGTCCAATTGCGGGGGGAAGGTCGAGGCCAGAGCCATGTTGATTTCCATTGCCTCATGGAATGTGAAAGGGTTGAACTCACCTCTCAAGAGACACAAAATATGGAAGTACCTGGTAGACCACCACTTCGAGGTAGTGGCGCTCCAAGAAATGCACCTAAAGCTCTCAGAGGAGCTTTGGCTTCGCCATAAAAGCTACTCCCTAATCTATAGGTCATTGGCTAGAACAAAACAGAAGGGAGTGGCACTATTATTCCACAACTCCACAAAATTCCAACCAGAAGCCATAAAATCTGATAAGGAGGGCAGGATCATTATGGTGAACGGGAAACTGAGGGGTCGATTATGCACGTTCATCTCGGCATATGCAGCCAACGCAGGACAACCAGCGTTCCTGTCCTCCCTGCTCAATGTGATGGGAGGATTTGCCAAAGGCCCGCCAGTCCTGATGGGGGATTTTAATCTAACATGGCATGCAGAAATAGATAGCACCCACCCCCATAGAACCACCACAGGTAGCTTCCCCAGAGGGATTAAACAGACTCTACATACCATAGGGCTTAAGGATGCATGGAGACTTCTCTACCCTACTACCAAAGATTATACATTCTTTTCCCACGTACACCAGACGTATTCATGGCTTGATTATGTTTTTATAAGCCAAAGTCTACTGGGGTCCCTTCAGGCGGCGGAAATCCTTCCGATTACTATTTCCGATCACAGCCTCGTCACAATCTGCTTAGCCTGGGGTAGCGCCGCACCCAAGTCGCCAAGATGGTATTTCCCTGTCTCCCTGACGAGAGATAAAGTGTTAAGAGATGAATTACGGGGGGCCATCAAAGAATTCTTTCAACTAAATCAGCCGCAGGATACCGCTCCCCTGAATAACTGGGACGCATTTAAAGCGGTTCTGCGGGGTAAATGCCTGGAGCTCAATGCCACATTGAATAAACAGAGGGCTAAAGAGAGGGAAACCCTGGAGGCGGAACTGGAGATAATTGAAAAGGAACATAAAAAGACCCCCTCCCGGGCGTTGCAATGTAAACTGAGCACCCTAAAAGGGAAATCAGAGCAATCTACTCCAATAGGGCAGAATACACCCTGTTGCGGCTCCGCCAAATCTCATACACACAGGGGAATAAGGTGGGAACTCACCTAGCCAGACAGCTGCGGGAAAAAAGGGAGAAGGAATGCATTGGAGGCATATGCGATAGAGAGGGCAATATAACACATTCATACACAGACAAGGCCAACTTATTTGGGACGTTTTACAAGGAGCTTTATACAAGTGAGCCCACTGACACAGCCGCACAACACCAATACCTACAATCACTGGAGCTGCCGCAGGTCCCCCAGGCCTGGAATGACATACTTAACGCACCCATCACCGACGAGGAGGTAGGAAAAGCGATTGCGACACTTAAACCCAACAAGTCCCCCGGGCCTGATAGCCTGACGGCCCACTTCTATAAAACATATGCGCCAGACATCATTCCGCACCTCATCCATCTGTTTAACGCTATGGCAGAGGGGCCCATGGTGACACAGTCAATGGCGGAAGCCGTGATAACTGTAATCCCCAAGCTGTGGAAAAATCCGCAAAACTGCACCTCATACAGGCTAATCGCCCTCCTAAATCTGGACGCCAAACTATACTCCGCAATCTTAGCAGCGAGACTGGAGGACTTGATGCCAGATCTAATCCACCCTGATCAATCGGGCTTCATAAAGGGGAGGCAGACCCACAACAATATCCGTAGGACATTGCATTTGATAGATAAAGTAACTAAACACGAGATCCCGGCAATCCTCGTGGGTTTGGATGCCGAAAAGGCCTTTGACAGGGTGGTCTGGTCGTTCATTTTCCTCACACTCGAACATTTTGGAGTCGGGAAGGCGTTTATTGACATGATCAAGGCTAATTATGCGCAACCACGCTCTAGAGTGCTGGTCAACGGGACCAGCTCAGCTCCGTTTCCGTTGGACAGAGGGACGAGACAGGGCTGCCTGCTCTTGCCTCTGTTATTCGCTTTAAGCATAGAACCGTTGGCGATACGGATTCGCGCGACCCCAGGTATTCGGGGTATTAGCTCCGGGGGAGAGGAACATAAACTATCATTATTCCCGGATGACGTTCTGATGATGCTCACCGCTCCTGACCACTCGCTGCAGGCCCTACAGGCAGAATTACGTGAATTTGAAGACTTGGCAGGGTTCAGGGTCAATCTGGCCAAATTGTTCATTTTAAATCTCACGGTAGCAGAGGAAGAGGCTAACCTTCTCCGTGGGCGGACCCCCTTTTAGTGGGCGAAGCACACCCTTCAGTACCTGGGCATCCAACTAACACCACGACTAGAGGGCCTTTATAAGGCCAACTACCTGCCACTTCTGCTCCAACTCCAGCAGGACCTCAAACGCTGGAAACCTCTTTTTATCTCTTGGGCTAGGGCGCATACATGCGATAAAAATGACAGTGCTACTGTGACGAAGCGCTACCTCCCCGAGCTGACGCTCCGACCATGGGACCGTAACCGGGCTCCCCTTACCTATCTCCCTGTCCCCTCCTTTGTTTCCAGGCTCCTACTGCTGAGGACAGCGGGTTCTACTCCTTTAAGAGCATACCTCCATTGCACTCGTTCACCGGTCACATGACCGCATCAGGAGACCCGGCCTGGTTAAAGCCGGAAGAGGCGGTACAGGAAGCGCGTTCATCGGGAAGCCCCAGGACTGAGAAAGAGGAGCTGGAAGAGACCAAGAGGCAAGCGGAAACTTTCTTCATCACCCCGGGATTGACGCTACTGCCAAGGACCGAGGATGCAGCGGAAACGGCGCCGGAACCAGGAGAGGAGGACGCCTTCGCCCGATGCGAACCTGAGAGGGAGCCGGACCCTATCCGGTACCGCGGAGAAGCCGGCCGCGTCCCTGGAGGGACGTGGCTTCACAAGGTACGGGCATGGATAGGAACCGCGTGGGGGAGGGACGCCGTTAGCACAAAACCCGGCGTAGGTGGAGGGAGGTGAACGCCTGAGAGCCGCTCTTGCTGACGCGAAAGCTGCGCGTAAGCAAAACAAGCACTGGTGCTGGTACTGGGTGTATACTCCCTGCACTCCCTGACCCCAATCACAGTTAAAGCAGACAGGACCTCCTCCTTATGGGGTGTTTTTCTTTTTTTTGTTTCTTTTATGTATTGACCACTGGCGATCCTCTGTGAGCTACCCTGGGATACCGTGACACCAGACGGTTGAAGGCCCCACCCCTTTCTCCTCTCTGAGGGAAGAGAGTGAGAGACGAAGACGAACACCACCTCAAGATCCCGAAGAACTTGATTTTGTCCCACCGTGCACAAACTTGCATATCATAAACCCTGTTACTGTTAATAAAGGCCTCTATCCCTTACAACGCTGTCCCTGTTTGGTTCTCCACCTTGTCACAGCTACCCAAATTTTTATATTGATCTAGATCAGGATTTCCTGCCCAGGCTGCGCTCCCTTATTACCCGATATATCTGGGAGAACGGCAGGGCCCGTCTTCCCTTCCACACCTTAAGACGCGCGAAGAATGATGGGAGGGGGGGCTCTTACTGATTTTAGTCTATATTACAAAACCGCCTAACTGAGGATTTTGGCAGAATGGTCCAAGAGGGAATTGGATAAGCACTGGTTGCACATGGACAGGGCGATAGTGAGGAGAACAATTTGGGATGTGGTTTGGAAGCCTAAGAAAGACAGACCCGCAAACGCCTACATCAGCACCTCTACACGGACCACCCTTAAGGTGTGGGACAAGGTGTCCAGAGGGTTGGGGTGGACTACATTCCTGTCACCCTATACTCCGATTCCTTACAATCTGGATTTTCCCCCCCGCACTACACGAAGGTCCGTTTGACGCATGGAGGGAGGGAGGCTGTCTGATGCTCTCAGACCTATTTCCTAACCATGACATATTCACTTTTGAAAGTTGCCAAAGGGATTTCCATGTATCCCCTAGCGAGCACTTCCACTACCTTCAACTCAAGCACTGGGCCCTATATCCACAGGTTAGGGAGGCAGCAACACGGGAACGAACATCGATAGAAAACTTTGTGCGGCAGGTGGGCTCTATAAAGGGAGTGATCTCCTTCCTATATAGCTTACTGCTCTCCACATTACACTCACCGAGGCCCAGTTATATGAACCTCTGGGAACATAGGATAGGGAGGGAAATCTCTGACAAGGAGTGGAATCACTTGTGGACAGACATCACCAAGAGCAATCACTACCTAGACCTGAGGTAAGCCCATTGTATAACTCTCTTTGATTGGTACATGTATCCCACGAAACTCAAAAAGATATTCCCGGAGGCCTCCGATCAGTGTTGGAGGGGTTGTGGTCTACTCAGGGACTTCCGTCATATCTGGTGGGATTGCCCCACGATCAAAACTTTCTGGGAGGAAATCTTGGCTCACATGAAGGATATGCTTGGTTACCCCATTCCGACCTCCATAGAAGGAGCTCTCCTGGGTATAAGAGACCCAGAGCTAGAACATCAACGAAAGCGGATAGGGCTATAATGTGGGCATGCCTAGGGGCCGCCAAAATCACAATTGCGGCGGCATGGACGAAGAAGGCGGCACCGGTGCTGTCCCAATGGCACTCACGCCTCTGGAAATTACTCATCATGGAAAGAATGGCAGATATTTTCAGGGACGATTACAAATGGGGCCCTCTACTCGCATATCTCACGCAGGGCCTTCACTTGCCGGTATGCCCACCCTCATTACGGGCTATGCACTTGTTCCAGTTTTAGGCTAAACAGAACCCAGCACTGATAATCCCAGGTGCGCTCGGGGGGGGGGTCCCCCTCTATAGACGTTTGAACCGACCCCCGAGTCCAACAATGCGCGTTCAGAATCACACATCAAGCTGCATTTAGCAACCACCACCATTGTTTTTTCGTTGTTTGTGTGGGGTGGGGGGAGGGATAATTGGGTAGGGGTTATAAAGATCTACGACCTAAGATGCTCAACGCACAAGAATAGTAGGGACGGCTTGTAACTAGAACCAGGCTAACGAAAACGGCTTCCTCATGTGAAGAATCTGTACCTTCATTAGCTTGTTTAACAACTGTGGGGAGTGTTCTTTCCTCTTTACTGTAATGCCACTCTGCATATTGCTTATATTTAATAAAAAGAATTTTGACCAAAAAAAAAGTGGTCCAACATATATATATATATATATATATATATATATATATATATATATATATATATATATATGTATATATATATATATATCTTCCAAATCCTCTTTCCAGAGGAAAAACGGTCCGCACTCTTGCAGGTTTTGCGATTTTTTTTATTTTTCTATCTCCTTCATTTGATGTTTATTTGTATAAACAGGAATACAGGTGAAACAAGATCTACGCGTTTCGGTATTACAAATACCTTGCTCACGATCAACAGGTTGCTTGTGAATCCCCCACTTATGTGTTTGAATTACTCTGATATCATTTCCTGCTGGTTGCTGCAAGCATCCCTGTGAATTATGGGAGATGTAGTTTTCTGATTTTCATGATAAAAAAACATTTGTTTATTTATTTAACAAGTTTCAATAAAGTTTTACTTTTCTCTGTATGATTAATGTGTTTTTAAATCAATATTGCTGTAGTTGGTCCAACTGATATACCTGATATGTTCTAAAGTCCAAGGCATTTACATCATTTGATTTTTGTACAGATACATTTTACCTTTTTATCAATCAATCCCTCCAGTGGGAAAAATCACAATGAAAGTTCTTTCATTTCCTTCATTTTCAACCAATTTTGCCAATATTGAAACTCTTATATTACTTTTCCTTCTCTCTGTTTTTTATTACTTTTCTTTGTCTTTAATGTCCATTATTTCCCTTTTACTTTTTTTCTTTCTTCTTTTTCCTTTAGGAGAAGCTATTAGTCATGAGTCTATAGATGTACATATAATTCTTCCGACTGATTCAGGCCATGAGGTGTCAAAGTACGTTGATTCAGGATATGTCTTGATTCTTTCTGTCGCAAGATCTTTTCACGATTTCCCCCTCGGTCATTCTTTGGTACAGTTTCAATCCCATAAAATTTAAGCTGTTTCCAGTCACTTTGATGGTAGATTTCCATATGTTTGGCCATTGCATTTGTCTTGTCCTTATTTATGGTAGCTCTTACATGTTCCATTATGCGTTTTTCAAATCACAGATGGTGCTTCCAATATATTTTAAAGGACAGGGGCACTCCATTACATACACAGTGTATTGTGTTTTGCACGTGATTAGTTCTCTGATTTCCCATGTTTTATTATTTGCCATTTTGATTTCCTTCATTGGTTTCGCAATTTGACACATTTTACAGGAGTGACATTTTACAAAACCTTTTGTTTTTATCCATGATAATTCCTTTCTTTTTCCCTTGTAGTGACTATGAATCAGGTGATCCTTCAGATTTTTTGCTCGGCGATATGTAATAGTCGGGTGCTTTCCAACTATTTCCTTTACCGTTGTATCCAACTGCAAGATTTTCCAATTTTTTTGCAGGATTTTTGAAACTTCCTTACTTTCTTGAGAATAATCAATTATCAATCTGATTGGTTCTTTCTTTCCAGTGTTTTCTTTAGTTTTTTGAAATCAGGCACTCTTCCCTGGTTTTTGATTCGTTCTTTCCCAACATCCTTTGATCACTCCCGAATTATATTTCCTTCTTTTGAATCTTGCAGCTGTATCCATGCTATGTTTTTGCCATTCACTTTCTTCACTGCAGATTCTTCGGAGCCTTAAAAACTCCCCATAGGGGATGCTGGAAATTAAAGATTGTTGGTGGAAGCTTGTTGCTTCTAAGGTGGCATTGGTTGCTGTGCTTTTCCGATGCAGCGTCGTGTGGATTTGATTTGCCTTTATGTATATTTCGGTGTCCAAAAAAACAATTCGCTCACTACTGATTTCATAAGTGAATTTCAGATTTGTCTCACTGTTGTTAATTATTTCAAAGTATTGCTGAAATTCAAACGCTGTCCCGTCCCAGAAGATAAACAGATCATCTATAAATCTGATCCAACTTATGATTTTAATTAATGCTGAATCATTTTCTGCTTTCCATGCCACCTCCTTCTCCCACCAACCCATTGCCAGGCAGGCATAGCTGGGACTGAATGAAAAACCCATCGCAGTCCCATTGTTCTGCCGATATACTTCTTCTCCAAACACGAAGATGTTTTTCGTGAGACAGATTGAAATCATCTCTAGAAGCATTCGATTATGGTCACTGTAATTCATGCTCCTATCTTGTAAAAAGAATTCACATGCTTTTAGTCCCATGTTGTTTTCTATATTCGTGTATAACGAAATCACATCCATTGTTATTAGATGATATGTGTCTTGCCATGGGGTGTTCTGTAGTATTCTTAAAAGGTCACTCGTGTCCTTTATGTAAGAGCTCAGTTGGGTCACATATGGCATCAAAAAGTGATCAATGTAATTTGCTATGGGTTCCAATAATGACCCCTTTGCAGAAAGAATTGGTCTTCCCGGTGGTTTTCTTTGATCTTTGTGCAATTTGGGAAGAAAATAAATTGTTGCTGTTACCGGGTGGGTCACTGTTAAGTATTTTCGTTCTTCCTCATCTATTAGGTTGTTTATTTGCCATTGTCGCAATTGGTCATCCAATTTTCTCTTGATATCCATTGTTGGATTACTCTTGATCTTTTCATAGTATTTTGTCTCAATTGGAGGGATTGATTGATAAAAAGGTAAAATGTATCTGTACAAAAATCAAATGATGTAAATGCCTTGGACTTTAGAACATATCAGGTATATCAGTTGGACCAACTACAGCAATATTGATTTAAAAACACATTAATCAAATAGAGAAAAGTAAAACTTTATTGAAACTTGTTAAATAAATAAACAAATGTTTTTTTATCATGAAAATCAGAAAACTACATCTCCCATAATTCACAGGGATGCTTGCAGCAACCAGCAGGAAATGATGTCAGAGTAATTCAAACACATAAGTGGGGGATTCACAAGCAACCTGTTGATCGTGAGCAAGGTATTTGTAATACCGAAACGCGTAGATCTTGTTTCACCTGTATTCCTGTTTATACAAATAAACATCAAATGAAGGAGATAGAAAAATAAAAAAATCGCAAAACCTGCAAGAGTGCGGACCGTTTTTCCTCTGGAAAGAGGATTTGGAAGATGTGTTAAGCGGCGTGGTTCAGCCGCGGGAGCTCGCACCCATACTGAGCGTTATCGAGTCTGGCGAAAGGAGGAACCAAATTGGGACATATATATATATATATATATATATATATAGGGGGGTGAATCCCCGGTTACCTGTAATATTACGAACATTACAGTATCTTAAAAAAAGATACGTTCTCGGAAGATATGGGATCTTACCGGTCCATATCCCTGATTAATGCAGATGCAAATTGGTTTGCTAAGATCTTGGCCATGCGTCTGTCCCCAGTAATTTTACTCTTAGTTTCCCCACACCAACACAGCTTTGTCCCAGGAAGGGATACCACTTGCCATACTAATATGGCAATTACAGCTTTTGATGTGGCCAGGAGGCTTAATAAGAATATGGGCATGATTCTTCTTGATGCTGAAAAAGCCATCAACCGTGTTGCCTGAGATTTTATGTGGGCTACAATGCGGACTTTCGATATCAGTGAAAGATTCATCAACCTGACTCAAGCTTTATATACGACACCTAGGGCAAGGGTAATACTTGCAGGAAACTGCTCTAATTAATTTCAGATATTCCGTGTCACCCGTCAGGGATGCCCGCTTTCTCCTCTTTTATTTGCTCTCTATAAAGAGCCATACCTGCAGTCACTATGCAGGAACGTAGATATTCAACCCTTCACTGTTGGAGAGCAACAGTTGAAACTCGTCGCATATGCTGACGATGTGGCAGTTTTTTCTTCCAATCCTCTAACAGCAATTGAACAGGTTTCTAAAGAGGCGGCCAGGTTTGGTGAGGTTGCAGGGTATTAACTTAATATATCTAAAACTCAGCTCCTCCTGAATTTTATTCCAGATTCTCCTACCCCAGGGGTAACTAATACTGCAGTTTATTTAGGTATCAAGCTATGCTCAGAAGTGCACAATATTATTAGATTGAACTGTGAACCTCTGTCCATTCCATTCAAAGGCAAATACAGCCATCGGATAATGGCTTACCTGGTTGCCTGCTGTCACAACTTGGTGGACTACATCGAGCACTACCTTCTCTGAGGACAACAGATTATACCTAACAGTAGTCATACTGGCTCTCGTGTCTTTCAGAGCCTCCACCCTCTGGTGACCCACTGCCCACACTTTTTGGTATTGTCAGCCATGTGAGCCTTTGGCACCATCTCCTTGGTACCCAGGGGTACTAGGGTAAACTCAACACGCCCCTTCCCCCAAAAAACTAACTAGGGCTACCTCCTAACAGCACTAAACTGGCCTTTTCAGGGTTAGACCCACCTGTGGGAAATTGCTTCAGGCGGGTGCAGATTGCATAATCCTTAAAGTGCTCATACTAGTAACATTCATGGTACTTGGGCCAAAAGTATCCTGGGAAATTCTTCCTGTTAAAACCACCCTTCTTTTGCTCAGGATTGTACTGGTTGCCCTTCCCCTGAAATCTCCTTGTGGGGCTTTGTTTTTTCTTTGTCTCCCCCACCTTCTTCTCGGGGCACCCTGTCAACCCTTTTGGTGACTCCCCCCACCCCCCGCAGGTACCTTGTTTGACACCCTGTACTAACCAGAGGTCAGCTTCCTTCGCAAGCTCACTGGGCACAGTGGGCTTTGAGTCAGTCAGGCATTGGTGAAGCTCTGCAAGGCAATTATTAAACATGTGTTCTCTTAAAAATAGATTGTACAGTCGTTCATAGACATTCACTTTCCTGCCCTTCTCCCAACCTTCTAGTGCCTTTCTCGAGTAGTCCATGAAATCCACCCAAAACTGGTTAGACAGTTCTTGACTGTCCCTACACTTTAAGCAGTACTTCGTTGGGGGTCAAACCATATTTAACAACAAGGGGCTCCTTCATGAGGGTATACTTCATCGTATCATCCTTCCCAAGGGCCAGTGGGGTATCCCTCCCCTTAGCAGAGGAGGCTGGTAAATTCTGAAAGTGGTGGGGCATGTAAAACTTAAATATACTTATAACGCATGTTAAATGCTTTGGAAATAGAATGTCCCCCGAGCACATTTGCAGTACGAATTACATTTTGCAGCAATAGGTGCAGAATGAAATTCGTATTGCAGAGGTGATCAGGGCACATTCAATTTATAAAGCATTTACTGTCTGTTATAAGCATGGAGACTGCCAAAAATAAACATAAATCTTACCTTGGCATCTGGATTGTCCTGTGTCGCACTGCTCGGATGACAACGTGTGCATGCTGTTCTCACACAAGATAAGCCCTGAGCATCCCAGCCAATTGAAGAACTGCTCTCATGCTGCTTATAATACTAAACAGCATAAGAGCAGTGCCAGGATTGGCTGGGTCAGGCAAAGACAACGCTCCGTCGGAGACTGATGAGGCTGTGTCTTTGCTCTCTCACCTCTCTGGTAGCATTGCATCTGGAAGCCTGAACTGCGCAAGTGAGGCTGGCCAGAGGGAAAACAATGGCCAATCTCACATGCACAGTTCAGTTTACACAGGCTAGTGGTCATCACAGCCCATCCTTGTTGGGAAAGACCGCTGTAGTCCCTCCCCTAATTGGAAAAAGATGAATGCTGATTCAGGGGAAGTACAAATGGGTTTTAAAGGAGTCTGTCTCTGGTACAGTGGCTCACAGTAGAAGGTCAACGCCCCCCCACCCTCCCATAGAGGATCCACCCCTGCCCCTAATGGGCATATGATTTCAGAAACTCGCCCCCCCCAATCTTCAGGGACTTGTGCATTTCCAGGGCCACCTCCTGGGCCTCAAACTAATTGAACTACTGTCAATATCCCTAAATCTATCACACATATGCCGAGGCACTTCTCAAATCAGTCCCAGTCCATGTATAAGGCAGTAACCATCATCATGAAAAGAAGAAGTCCAAAAATGTTCTATGTTTCTTTAGAAGTATCCTTTATTCTCTTGCCAAAATCCACTTATACGCAACAGGCAGCCGACACGTGTTTCGTCCAAACGGACTTTCTCAAGGCTGCAAACAATTATAAAAGTACATTAAAATCAAAATATTACAATCTTATCATGTATAAAAATTAAAACTGACATTGGTGCAAAGGCCCAAATTTAAAGACCTTCATCCCTTTATCTGAACACCAAACCACACTAGCGCCGTGAGATACAGAAAAGAGAAAAAAGTGACTTGCAAACACGTCAAAAAATATGTATTTGCAAATAGTCAGAGTTCAAGTGCTCCAAAGGTAGAGAAACTGTGTGACCATTAAAAGCCACCCTTTGTCATAGATATTAGATGAAAAAGATATCTTATGTGATAAAGTGTACCCATAAAAGTCCAAAGTTCAAAAGACGCCACCACCAAGACCACAAAGAGAGTGAAAGTCAAAGACCAAGTCGTAAGAAAACGCACAAAGCACAACGTGTCACTCTCCATATCGTAACGCAATGATAGAGTGTACTAACCGACTAGTCTTACCTAGTAAAGAGAATTTTTCTGTCCCTTCTGTCTTAATCAAATCGTACCTCCAAGTCGGAGAGTTTAAAACATAAGCGTATGGGTACAGGTAGTGGCAGACCTGATATAGACATAAGCAGAAATAGGAAATGAAACTGATGATCCTACTGTATTAATAAATATATAATACCTAATACACCTAATGTTGCAAGCACTTCGAACCCACAATTCATACGTCCCATTATAAGGGCGTTACCAATATCGTTCACCAAGTGGGACATATCCAAAACCACGATGTCAATATCCCCCCCACCACAAAGCTAGGCACCAAGTCAATGAGAATGTGGACCCTTTCCTCTATGCACCTCTCTGTCGCTGCCACAATCTTCACTGGACTCTTTGACCCTCCTATCTTTCAGGTCCAGTTTTTTCTGGCTCTTCTCATGGACCAGTAGATTGATCTACTCCAGGACTAGCCTTTTTTCCTCAAAGGCTCTATCAGCTTCTGCCTTATTCTCTTCCAGGGCCCTTTCAGCTTCTGTCTTCCTCAACTTCATGGTCCTGTCTGCAGCTGCTTCCTCCATGGCCAGCTTTTTCTCCTACAGCGCTAGAATGGCCAACTGCTGCCTCAGCTCTCTTGTACCCCAACTCCTCAGGGATCTGGCTATAGGAGTATACACTGTTCCTGGCAGGGAACCTCACTCCTGTGGGCTTTCCTTTGTCTCTGAGCCCATTGCTAAGATATTCTCTCCATCCTCCTCCCCTTCTGCATCATCATCATCCTGCTCCTATGATGCAACATGTGGACCCCTTCCCAGGCTCTGAGGTCTATCTGGTACTCCTGTTTCTTGGGGTATTTTGCTAGCTTCAGCCCTCTTTATTTACAGAACATTTTCAGCTCTGCAGCTGTGACGCTTTCAATGTTGCTAAGCTCCATTTTCATTCTTGGAAAAATCACAGGTGCAAGATATGAGAACAAGAGTGAAATTTAGGAAAAAGAAAAATATGGGCGATTAAAATAAAGGAGAATTGAATAATAAAAAATAGATTTTGATGTCAGATGATAAAGGAATTTTTTGTTTTACACAAACACTGAGTAGCCCTGCACAATTACAAGTACTGGAACCCACTACTAAACACCAATGTAAGAAATTGGGGTATTAATTCAGGGAGGTGAGAACCCACCTCAAATAATAATCACTATCCTTGTCAGGGTGAACCACAAAAGTCACTAAGTAAACCTGTGATTATCCCTCGGGTATCTTGGCACACAAGGCTTAACTTAGAGGCAATGTTAAAAGTATTTATGCAGTACTCAAACAGTAATAGAGTGAAAACACATCGCAGGAAAAATTCCAAGCCAATATCAGAATAATTGGGTACATTTTAATAAATACAATCACACCGAAATGACAAAAATCCTGTCAGTATGGCTTAGGAGATAAAATCAAGTGCTGGGGGTAGTGATGCACTATATAAAACGGCACGCTCCAGACGTGATCCTCCTACAGGAGGCGCACCTCATGGGCAATGCCTGCAAGGTGCTAGATAGATGGGGGTACAAAATGGTAGCTCATGCTGGATACACCTCCGGCTCCAGAGGGACAAGGATACTCATGAGGAAACAATTGTCACAGACTATTCACCACACCTGGTCCGATACGCACGGCAGATACGCAGCCCTCTGGGGGACATGGGAGGGAGCCATGGTTAATATACTGTCACTTGCATTCTGCCCAGTTTGCACGACACAAAGCTCCCTGATCTCAGTGCTCTTCTTCCAGGTCTACCGGAGGGGGAACTTCTTATGGGAGGTGACCTTCACTTGGCACTTTGCGATTCCAAAGACCTCTTGCCTCCAAGACAAAGGACATCCTCTAGTCACCTGTTGGAGGATTCCCTTAATGCCGTGGGCCTGGTTGACGTATGGCGGACCCTCAATCTCTTGACGAAGTACTTTAAGTTCCACTAGGGTGCACCTGGCAGTCTTTCACATATAGACTACATCCTTACCCTAGCTGATCGACTTCCCAATTTTCCAAGATGTCCGGCATCTGGCTAGGGGCATCTCTGACCAATACCCCGCTCTGGGCAGTCTACAGCTTGGGCAAGCGGCGGAACTGCAGAGCCATCACTCTTAATCCATGGTATTTTAAAATCTCTTGTGTCAGAAAGGGCTTTGTGGACATCACGGACCATTATTTCACAGAAAACGAGTCTTTGGTAATTTCTACCCAGCATTTATGGGAGCCATTCAAAGCAGTCATCAAGGGACAGGTGCTGTCTGTGATAGTGGGGCCTAAAAGAGATTTAAAAAAAATCCAGAATAGAGGCACCCGAGCGTGAGATACTCGACCTCGAGGCTCATCTTTGCACATAAAGATGATGAAAAGAGAAAATGCACCTTGATTCTCAAGTCAAAAGAAAATAGGGATACCGTGACAGAGGCGTATAAAGCCCAGCACAGGGCAACAAGGCTTTGCCTCTATGAGGTACGACGACAAAGCAGGAAAGTTGATAGCATGGCTGGAGAGGCGTGAAAGGGCAAGCCACTGGGTTGTTGAGATCTGCACTGAGGGCAGGGAGCATCTGAGAGACACACAAGACATAGCTGACGCTTTCGCCACGTACTACAAACAATTTTACTCCCCTACAGGCACCCCTACAGCAGAGGATTCCCGTGAATTACTGGCTGATATCCAGCTTGCAACCCTCTCTGGGGAAGTCAACACTTATGGAGCGTGATCTGTCTGAGGACAAGATTCCCTGGGCAACACGGGGCTTGAGCACGGGTAAGGCAATGGGCCCTAACGGCCTCCAATAGAATTCTATAGGGTTACAGCTACCACCATAGCACCTCATCTACTTCGGATGTACAAAGAGAGTTGGGACCGGGCGCACTCCCCAGGGACCAACGATTGGCTTCATTGGTAGTCATCCACAAAGGGGGTAAGCCTCATATACACCTAATTCGCTCCTTAATGTGAAAGTAAAAATTCTGGCCGAGCTCTTAGCTTCCCGACTTATCCAAATCATCTCTAAGTTAGTACACTCTGATCAGTTCTGCTTTATGCCAAGGTGCAGAAAGGTGCTCAATCTGCAACATCTCCACAGGGTGTTGGGACTGTCTTGTGGTTTGTTGCCTGCCTTGTTATGTTGGCCTAGGCCTAGCTGCCATGCTGCTTTTCTTTGCGCACGTTACATTGAGCCAGGGCTCCCTCGCCCTTTGCTCTTGCTAAGTTCTTTTGCGCTGTCTGCATTTTCTGTCTTTCACCTTTTCTCTTGTTCGATTTGGGCTCAGACTGCACAACATGTACAAGGTCACATAACAATGTATTTCGGTTCTTCCTGATATGGCCAGTCTCGCGCACCCAGACATAACATTAGGCGCAAATGCCATGAAACTTGGTGTGCCTTTAATACTGCAGTTTTACTGGCGCTTAACACACTTGGAGGAATCCTTTCCAGGGAGAAGAGCTGTGATTGTCTGCTGATGTAGTTCTGCATCTAGAGACCGAGGTATGAGGGTTCGTTAGTCAAAGCCCAGAGGTCTTCTATTTTTATAATAAACTATCTTACTGCACGGGGAGGGTGGTAATGTTATTTAGACATTTATCCACTGAGTTATGAAATGCTTTCCCCGTTTGTATTCTATGGAATTGTAACCATGCTGCTTATATTATTCATATGCATTATGCTATTAGTGCTGACACGTGTACTGTACCTTAGAGCACGTAAGTTGAAATAAATATTTTAATCTACCCTGTGTCTCTTCATACGCGCATTGTGGACAAGTACGAGTGAGTGACGAAAGAGTGTTCTTGCTTCTGCGAGTCCTGAGATAAAGATACCGTGTTCTGGGTTGTCCAATCATTGGTGCTTTGGTACTAATGGGATGCTAAGCTAGTTGGGTTGGGGTTTTGGGTGCTACGGTATATGGTAGGCAAACCACTGTATTCCGGGGTCCTATTATCCTGTGCATAGCTCTGTGTATGTGCAGAAACCCTATGACATGGCGCGCCAACGTGGGGCAGCTTATCTGCGAGATGCTTGAGTAGTACTTGTGCTTGTCCACAAAACCCTCACGTACGCTTCCGGAGGCGTAAGTGACGGTGATACCTCCTATATTGAACGTTTTATAGGTTCTTTCAAGCTTGAAGTTATTAAAAAAGGTTACATAAATAACCCATTTTGTGCTCCCTGTTAGGTTGTCGAATACAATTGTTTAGTTATGGCTGGTGTGGCGATAGCTGCACATAGCCGAGGACCACTCCGAGAACACCTAGGTGTATACGGAGTGCCCGATGCTGGGGTCGAGTTGGTCTTTGTGGTTCAAGCCGATCCGGCTTATCACTTTGAAGTGTTTTACACTTGGATCACTTTTGAGGCGGTGGATGCAGGTGATAAGCTGTTTCATGAATATAAACCCACCGCTATTCCTGCTGCCTATCGACCCTATACTAATCTTGAAGTGCCTCTCACGGCTTGGCAGCACCGTATTTGGTTTAATGGCGCCCTCCCACAACCAACTACCGCAGTTCGTTTAGGCCCCTTATCCATTGAGGGGGCCACTTGGCCTGTATTGGCCGGGTATACCCCGCATCCAAATTATCTGGCATTACCGATTGCGGAACTGCGCACTATGCATACCGAACTGGTGCGAGTGCATAGAGCCTTAGTGACATACGTTACAGGTAGTCTCCATGGAGCTGCTCCTGTAGTCGCTGGCCAACCAGCTGTTGCAGCTGGAGTGACCATAAGTCCTGTCATGGTAAATTCTGTGATGGGCAAACGTCCACAAAATAAGGACGATTATCCTTACTGGCTTGCAGAAAAGTTCGATCAGATAGAAGCGGTGTTTCCACATACATCCCCAGTGGATAAACACCGCATCCTTACGATAAGTTTGCCAAAAGACTTAATCCCCGATTTGACATCATGTGAAAACTGGGGTAAGGTATTCGCAGCAGTTTATTCAAAATGTTTTGGTACTCCTTCCATGACGGTTCTACCCTCTGTAATTAAAAAAGTACAGGACGAACATGGCCCTGAAGCGGCTGTGGAATTAGGGATGAGACTAGTGGGAGTGTTTGATGTAGTAGCTGAACTGATCCTTGGAAATGTCAAGGGCGATGCTATGAACTTTCAAGTAGCGAATGCTTTGGCTTTGGTCCCAGAGTTGGACAGGCCTCGCGAATTACCGAAAATTATTGCCCGGGCTTATAAAACAATTGGAAGAAATAGCCTAGGCAACAAGCCTTTTGTAAAAATGCAAACTCAATCGCAACCACAAATTACACAAACAAAAAGTACATCTGAGAAAGATGATAGACCAGTCTTCACTAAAAAGAGTTGGAGACAGAAAAAACAGGGTAAGCAACAAAAGAAGCCGGGGTCGAGAGGCGCTTCCCCAGTTTCGGTTTCTTCTGAACGTACTTATGATTTACGTGATAGGTCGAGAATTAAATCACCAGAAAGGTTTCAGAGCTCTGATACGCGTTCTCCTCGTTCTTCACAGGCCCAGACGTCGTCACAGGCTAGTGGAGGAGGACGGCAAGATAGAGGAAGGGGCCGAGAGGCTCCCCAGGAGCGAGACCAACCTCGACAACAAGTCAGAGGGAAAGCAGAAGACTTTCACATTTCTCGACCGCAATTTCAGAAGAAAAAAGTTGCCGCTGTAACAGCGAAATATGCCACAGACCGTGAGAACGAGACTCCTGAATTGGACGTGGGCAGTGACCCTCCTAGACAGCGCCGCGGAAGTTACCATAGTGCGGGAGGCGCTACGTCCTCATATGGAGGCGACAGCAACTGAAACATTCGTTACTGTAGAGACAGCTGACACCAGAGTGGCACCCCCTGACAGACTTTACAACATAGTCATCCAAATTGAAGGTGATATACCGCGTGAAATAACAGGGATTTTTTGGGAAAATCTAACCTTTTCATATGACATTTTGTTAGCAGAGGTGGATTGGCCACCCCCATTCGTTCTCGCTGCACATAAAGGAGAGGAGGTAATCCTTCCAAGCTTTTCACGGCATGTCCCAAAAGACAAAGCTGAAGCACTTGCAGCTGAGTGGGCTGTGTACCTGGCTCCAGCGTTATACCGCAACCATGTGGGATGGGATGTAGAATCACCTCCCCATGCAATACCTTTGCGGTCACTACCGCAGCCACAACCCCAATATCCCATCAAACGGCAGGCAAAAGGCCCCGTCTCCGAAATTCTGACACAGTTGGAATATCAGGGAGTAATCGAACCATGCGTATCACCTATGAACAATCCCCTATTCGTGGTTTCTAAACCCGATGGATCGTACCGCTTAGTTTTGGATTACCGGCATTTAAATTCTCATTGTCGGAACTTTGCGGTGCAGAATACACACAGTTCTGCGCTTGTAGACAGTCTTGTTCGTAAAAAATACAAAACGACACTTGACCTTTCAAACGGTTTCTACACGCACAACCTAGCCCCGGAGAGTGGTCAATGGACCGCATTCACATCCGGTGGTAAATTATTCCAGTTCCGGCGTTTACCCATGGGCTACAAAAATAGTCCGGGTGTATTCGCCGCCCGTGTTGTCTCTTTGCTAGACAGCATAGACCAAGATGCATGTTCGTACGTTGATGACATTTATCTGACGGACGACGAATTATTTCCGCATCTGTCCCGTGTGGACCGCATTATTCTTGAATTTGCGGAGCAGGGTTACAAATTTAACTTTGCTAAGTCACACATTGCTGAATTTACCGTTCTGTTCTTGGGCTATGAGCTCAACAACGAAGGTAAGGGCTTAGCCCCATTTCTTGGAAAAATGTGCACATTTGTGCCCCCAAATACTCTGAAGAAACTTCAGTCTTTGCTGGGTTTCCTGAATTTCGGGCGTACTTACATTCCCGAATATGCCCAGCGTATCAAGCCTTTGTATGCTTTGATACAACCTACTTATTCAAGGTCTTGCTGGCTGCCTGAGCATACCTTGATTCTGCAGTCTTTGCAGACAGACCTATTGGAGTCTAAATATCTTTTGACTCGTGATAACCACACAAACCTGGTGATTAGAATAATTCCGGGGCGGTGGGATTCACGTACTTAACCTTTAATGAAGGTGATACAGTACCCATCGCATACAAGTCGCATCTGTACACTTCCGCTGAATTGCGCTTTACATCTGTCGAAAAAGTTCTAACTGCAGTGCAAATGGCGATTCTAAAAGAACGCGCACTGGCACAGGGAAAGCGAATTCTGGTGGTAACACCCTGTCCTGCCCTAGAGGCAGTAACAAAGGCAAGTGTACCGAACTCAAAAGCAATGCATCCCCGTTGGATACAATGGGCTACATCCTTGACGTCATCAGACGTCACCTTTATTTTCGATTCTTCTCTTCAGACTCAGGAGTTCTTACAGTATGAATTCGTTCATCCTCCTCCTCTGTTTATATTGCCGCTTGAGGATTACAAATGTGTGATCTACACAGATGGTTCGGCGCAACCGGCCACTGGGTCCAAGCACGCTTATTCAGCTGCATGTGCTATTGTTGCGGGTTCCTTTGTAAATGGAACGTTCAAATCCTCTGTAGTGCACACTCGCACACTTGGAGATAGTACCGCACAATTGGCCGAGCTGCATGCATTGCTACTTGTGCTTGAGTTCGCTTCTCAGGATGAGACCACTCTTATTGTATGTGATTCCTTCTACTGTGTACAGTCTTACAATGACAATCTGTTTTTCTGGTCGAAAAATGACTACAAGGACGCAAAAGGGAGCACAATTAAGCATAAAATGCTTTGGGTTCGAGTGGCAGAATTGCAACAACGTCTGCCCCTCACACAGGTGGTTCACACCTTAGGCCATCAGCGGGTGGGCGCACACGCTATTGGTAATGATCTGGCAGATGAAGCTGCCCGTTCGGCAGTAGTCACGTGTTCAGTAGCAGCGGTTACCAGGTCCATGTCTAAAATTGACTCTGTTATTCTAGCAGCTATTGCTGCAACAAAGGAAGGTGTTAATTACCCTACAGGTTTTCCTTCCAAGTATTCTTACAAGTTAAGTCCCGAACAGGTTCCTTATGTAACAATACCTGACGTTGGAGATCGGCTGATCCCCAACGCGGACCGCAGGAGTGCCTTGATATCAGCTGCACACGAAGGCATGGCTTCTGCTCATGCAGGTGTGTCAGCTACAGTTTCCATCTTGCAGCAGCGTTATTGGTGGCGTGGATTGTATAAAGACACCCGTGCTTTTGTGCTTTCCTGCGACGTTTGTCAACAGATTAAGCCTTCCACGGTAACACGCCCTCCACAGACCCCGCTCTGCATTGCTAACAGACCCTTTGGGTGTGTTTACTTGGATCACTGCGGTCCATTCTCATCAGACTCTGCCTATAAATACATCTTAGTAGCAGTGGACTCGTGCACACGGTTCCTCTGGGTCTGGCCACAACGTAGTGCTGACGCTCGAAATGTAATGTGCCACAACCCCAATATCCCATCAAACGGCAGGCAAAAGGCCCCGTCTCCGAAATTCTGACACAGTTGGAATATCAGGGAGTAATCGAACCATGCGTATCACCTATGAACAATCCCCTATTCGTGGTTTCTAAACCCGATGGATCGTACCGCTTAGTTTTGGATTACCGGCATTTAAATTCTCATTGTCGGAACTTTGCGGTGCAGAATACACACAGTTCTGCGCTTGTAGACAGTCTTGTTGAGCCCTTTGCTCTTGCTAAGTTCTTTTGCGCTGTCTGCATTTTCTGTCTTTCACCTTTTCTCTTGTTCGATTTGGGCTCAGACTGCACAACATGTACAAGGTCACATAACAATGTATTTCGGTTCTTCCTGATATGGCCAGTCTCGCGCACCCAGACATAACATTAGGCGCAAATGCCATGAAACTTGGTGTGCCTTTAATACTGCAGTTTTACTGGCGCTTAACACACTTGGAGGAATCCTTTCCAGGGAGAAGAGCTGTGATTGTCTGCTGATGTAGTTCTGCATCTAGAGACCGAGGTATGAGGGTTCGTTAGTCAAAGCCCAGAGGTCTTCTATTTTTATAATAAACTATCTTACTGCACGGGGAGGGTGGTAATGTTATTTAGACATTTATCCACTGAGTTATGAAATGCTTTCCCGTTTGTATTCTATGGAATTGTAACCATGCTGCTTATATTATTCATATGCATTATGCTATTAGTGCTGACACGTGTACTGTACCTTAGAGCACGTAAGTTGAAATAAATATTTTAATCTACCCTGTGTCTCTTCATACGCGCATTGTGGACAAGTACGAGTGAGTGACGAAAGAGTGTTCTTGCTTCTGCGAGTCCTGAGATAAAGATACCGTGTTCTGGGTTGTCCAATCATTGGTGCTTTGGTACTAATGGGATGCTAAGCTAGTTGGGTTGGGGTTTTGGGTGCTACGGTATATGGTAGGCAAACCACTGTATTCCGGGGTCCTATTATCCTGTGCATAGCTCTGTGTATGTGCAGAAACCCTATGACAGGACGGGTCAGGGAAATTAAGGAGGATGCTATTGTCCTCTTACTGGATGCTCGTATGGCCTTTAATATGCTCAAATGGCTGTACCATTTCAAAGTATTGTCCTGCATGGTCTTCGGCCCTAAATTTTTGTCCAGGCTGCGACTTCTTTACACTGAGCCTCTAGCTCAGGTCATGGTCAACAGGAGGGAGTCCCAAGTCTTTAGTCTCCATCGCAGAACTAGACAAGGCTCTCTGCTCTCACCGCTCCTCTTTGCTCTCATACTGGAGCCCTCGGCGGCCTGGATCTGAACAAATCCATTGATTCGAGGGTTGCGCTTCGCTAAGCGATGGGATGACAGAATATCGTTCTGCTCTATGTTGCTGACCCACCTTTCTACGTTGACAGGGTTATGAACATATTTTCTCTATTTGGCCAATATTCATTGTACACGATTAACTGGTCCAAATCTATCATACACGTCCTGCATGGCCAGGCACTGGACCTGCCCAGGAAATGCGAGGCACGGGTGGAGGTGGATGGGTTGCGGTATCTTGGATTTATATTACCATGAGCCACGTCCTGTTCTATGCCTATAATTTACAGGCTCCTCTGATGCGCCTCAAGAGCGATGTCCAACGCTGACAATCCTTACCATTATCGCTAATGGGGAGGGCGACACTGTTCAAGATGATGGCCTTGCTGCGCTTCCTTTATATTTGACAGAATACGCCCTTCCCAGTACCTCCAGAATACTTCAAGGCCATAGTGTCTGAGATCAGGACATTGCTGTGGGATGGGAGGGTCTGGTGCATCGCCCTTACCACATTGATGAGACGTTGGTATGATGAGGGGATAGCCCTGCCTGACATCCGAAAATACTATTGGGCAGCACAACTGGCAGTCGTTAACCAATGGGTTTACCACCCTGACGATGAACCAGCATATTGTATGAACTAGCAGGTTCTACGACGGGGGATATCTGCGAGCGCTCTATACAACCCACGCCACATGCCTCTTTAGGGACCCACGGCTATCACAGTCGGACTCTGGCACTCCACAATTAAATCACTGGGCTGGGGGGGGACAAGATTACTTAAGCCTCTCCTCTGTGGCAGTCGAGAAACTGGGCACACTGGGGAGGTGACCTGGTTTTGACAAGTAGGATCTTATATGTATCTCCGAGGTTGGAGACCTCTGGGCCAGGGGCGATGTCATCCCTTTCCCTGACTTACAAAGGGAATATGAGCTGGCACCATCTGAGACCTTTCGTTACCTCCAGATAAGACACGCTCTCCAGGCAGCCATCACCCCGGGGAACAGACCTCCCGGGGTTTCGCCTCTTGAGGATAGGCTGCCTGATGACCACATGTATCATAAGGCAAATCCTCTCACATACAAGAAATTGATCAACAACTCACCAGACACACTCCCACATCTGCGGGAAAAGTGGGATCAAGACTTGGGAGGGTTGGAGGACAATGAATGGCCGGACGCCCTGGCTTCCCCTAGGGAGGCGGCCTTTTAGGCCCGGGTTTCGGTTTGTACAGCTCAAAATACTACACAGGTCTTATCTGGCATGCACAACAGTGGACACAATGGGTAGGGCAGCAGATGTGGGCTGTGGTCGACAGTGTGGCCAGATGGGGACTTTCTTTCACACAGTTTGGGACTGCCCAGTAGTACAATTATTTTGGAAATCATGGTGGTGTGCCTGAATGTGTTGTATTGGAGTAAGATGCTGATCTCTTCCAAAAGGTGTATTCTGAATGTGTGGGAATAAACAGACCTGAATTATGCAGAACAGACATGGATGACTCGGGGCCTGGCGATTGTCAAATGCAACATTGCACGTCTAATGGGAGCGTCACCTGCGCCTCTCCTGGGAGACTGGAATTGGGACATGGACTGGTGCATGGCATCAGAGAAGGTGGTCTATGAAAGGCGGGACTGCCCCAAAAAATTGGAGAAAATCTGGGGCAACTAGAATGTCTATAGGGAAAGCCCGTGCACCTCCCTCAATGCAACAGACGCCATAGACATTGACCCACAAAACTGCTCCCACAATACGGTGTTGGTGGTGGGAGAGGCGAGGAATGAGACAAGTATTTACTGAAATGCAATCTATACATTAACCAAGAGCATGTAGCTTTCAATGTGATATTCTAACTAGCTTTTTACTTGCTGTGAAATTAATAAAAGATTTCTAAAAAATACAGTCAGTAGAACTGGAGATATGAGTTTGAATTAAAAATAGCACCAAAAAGCACAATGCACCAACTACGGCTATCTGGTAGCACTAGACAAGGTCAAAGTGCAAAGTTAAGGTCGACTGTGGTGGAGCGTGGGACGGATACAGGGACCAGGTTCGTCCCAGTGCAAAGTTTTCCTTTGGACTTGAAAGATTTTCTGGAGAAACGTGGTCGTCGACGAGTAGTCGGTGAGGCAATCTGGATCCAATGCAGGGCTCGACGAGGGCAAGTTGCGGAAGAGGGGGGTACTTGTGCAATTGTCAATGAAGGTGGGAAAGCTCCGAGCAGGAGAGGTCCAGAGTCCGTGCCCAGGAAGGCCTCGGTCTCGGTGAAGCCCTCTATGTTTGGACTTAGGAACTTTTCAAGTCAGATGTCTTTCAGCAGAGATCTCTTTCAGCAGGGCAAAGTAGCAAGTTGAATCCAGCAATTCAACAGCTTCAGCTCTACAGCAGTCCCAGTCTCCCGCTGTTTGTCTGGAGCAAAAGTTGGCAATAAACAGTCTAAGTGTAAACCTTTGCAGTGTTGGCAGGAGGAGTACATTTTAACACTAGTCAAGGGTACAGGACTGGATGGGCACCTTTTGGGCATTAGGACTCAATCCAACAGAGGCCAGCAGCAGGGTCCAGGAAGCGTCCAATTGGAACTGGTCAGCTGGGCAGTTGCAGGAGCGAGGCCTCTGGAAGCTTGTTGTGTCCATGTAGCTTAAACAGGAGGTCAGCTAACTGACCCTTAGAGTCACTTCTGGGGTCCAGGGTTTAAGGCAAGCAGGTCCATTCTTTCGTCAAGGAGCAGACCAGTCCTTCTTCTGAGCCATAGAGGTCCAGAAGTGTTTTGAGAGGAGGTCTGTGGGTTTCACTTTTATGCCCAGTGTCAGCCTGTGGGTGAAGGCCAAGCCATTGTCCACCCCCAAAACTAGTTCTGGTCAGTTACGCCATCTCCACTGGGTTTGGTGCCAGCCTGACTAGAGAGACAACAAACAGACAAGCCCAGGTGTGAGCTGCATCTTCTGGTGACAGGGTAGACCTTAGTTAAAGTCAGGAAGGGGCTGGGTACAGACCCCAGGCCATCCTGCTCAACAGAGGAACAGGCTGTCCCACAACCAAGGCATTTTCCACTGTCTGGGAACAGTATGCATAACACTCCAGGGGACCCATCAGCGGTCAGGTGACACTGGTCACTGGCAGAAAGGCACATTTGGCTTAGGCAGGAAAATGACAGTTTTCTAAAAGTGTTGTTTCCAAAATAGTAATATAAAATACAACTTTACTATTAAGTTGGATTTTTAATTACTCTACAGATGAGTCTTTGAATCATATTTCTAGCTACTCCCAAACTGAAGTTAAGCATTATAAATTGTGATAACGTAGCCCAGTATTTTTATATGGGAGAGCCAGCCTTGCCACAGTGAAAAAAAACTTTGTAGGGTTTTCACTGCCAGGACGTGTAATTATACATCTCTTCTTTTTTACCTACCATACATCCTCCATATGGGCATTTAGGGCCCACCTTATTGGTGACTTATAAGGATACAAAAGAAGGTTTAGGTCTGACAAAATTTTTATTTTGCCAAGTCAAAATGGCATTTTAAAACAGCATACAGAGGCTACAAGGGAAGACCTTGGGACATGTTTTACAGTGCTACATTAGTGGGTTGCACAATGAGTGCTGCAGCCTGAATTTAATTTACAGGCCCTACATACATGTAGTATGTTAAAGTAGAGACTTATAAAAATTAAATGTGTGCAGAGTTTCATGGCCAACAAAAATGGGTTCAGCTAAAGGCGGCAAAGAAATTCACCGAAAAAGCAAAGGTTAAACTGACATTATAGTTAGGTATGGTAATAAAATCACGTTATGTTAAAAGTTAAAAAACCCTAAAAATTCACTGAAAAAACAAAGATTAAAGGGACGTTATAGGTAGATGACAATGCCAGTCATAGTGTGACATTTCACACCCCAAAAAACACAAAATTCTCCAGTTATAGTATACTGATCTAACTATAACTTGCACCCCAGTCATGCACTGCTTATGACCTCACAAATTACATCACTCATAACATCTACAATGACATAATTGATGATATCACTGATGGCGTCTCAGTGAAGAGCTCTCCGTGAGGAATCCTGTACAAGGCCTAAGGTGTGTGTAGTAGGAGCTTGCCTACCCAAAGGGGCATGGATGTCTGGAGTGAGTAGGCTCTCTGTGAGGACTTCTTTACAAGGCGTACATTGTGAGTTGTAGGCACTTGCCATTCACATCTCATGGATTCCACCCAAGAGATTGCCTGCTCACAAAGGGTCTGGTAAAGGGCAAAGGGTGTGCCTAGTAGGGGCTTGCCACACCTAATGGTTTGTGGGTGTGAGGAGAGAGCGGGCTGGCTCAGAGGTCTTTTGTACAATGTGCAAGCTTTTGCTTAGTAAGCACTTACCAGCCTAATGGGGTGAAGGTGTCTGGAGGGAGTGGGGTCTTCATGAGGACTTCTTCACAACATGTAAACTGTGCATTGGTGGGGCTTGGCCACTCAAATCTCATTGATTACACCAGAGAGATTGCTTACCCGAAAAGGTCTGGTACAAGGCAAAGGGTATACGTAGTAGGGATTGCCCACCTAATCGGCTGTGGGTGTCAGGAGGGAGTGGGCTGTCCGTGAGAACTCTTTTACGAGGCTTACAAAGCACACTGTAGGGACTTGACCACTCACATCTTACTGATTGTGCTCGAGAGATCGCCTACCCGCAAAGGGTCTGGTACCTTACTAAATCACTTAGGAGGATCAAGTGATAAATGCCAAGAAACCATCAGAAAATGCTTTCTTATAGCATCAATCACTGAAGACTCTCTATCAGGCGGTATGCAAAATGATATTCTGCCTTAAATATTATCAGGGAGGTTAGCTCACATCTGAGTAGAAGGCAGGGCTAACAATGAGACTAACGTTTGAATTTGGAAATGAGCTGCAGTAACCAGACTCAGACTGAAGATTTCTGGAGGGGATGTATGGATGAAAGCACTTTGCAATGAAGGCAGTACAAGATTTATTAAAGATTGATAGACCATACATTGGTTTTTAAGTGTTAAATGCTTTATGTCTGGCAGTCAGTGCAACACTCAAAAGGTTGGAAGACAAGACTGTGGATTAGGTTACCAAAAACACAGCACCATTATGGAGTAGTTGAAGATGTGAAATATTTAGGGCTGTCTCAATAAATGGTATTGACAGTCTTTCCTCAAAAGGAAAACTCCCACCACTGCTTAAGTTCTTTGAAAAGGGATCAGTAATTTGAGTATCTTCTTAAATGTGGAAATCTATACACTGTTGCAAATCTAAGGGGCTGTGAGATATGACCATACAAAATGATCCAAATGTTCTTAACCGTTCAGTCATTGATGGTGAAGCATCCAGTCCTTTTGGGCTAGTTGTCTGCAAACCACCAGACCTCTTACCACCATCATCTCCATGGAGCTTTTAGCAATTAGCGCTCAGCAACTCAGCAATAGCAAGTAGGTAACTGGAGAAGCTGAATGTTATTAGCATGGTTGGAGCAAGCTCTTCAG
The DNA here is from genome assembly GCA_963921515.1 of Calotriton arnoldi. Lineage (NCBI taxonomy): Eukaryota > Metazoa > Chordata > Amphibia > Caudata > Salamandridae > Calotriton > Calotriton arnoldi. The sequence goes on from CAWUFW010000885.1 coordinate 3,299,439, forward strand.
TTGATTGAATGGGCTTTATTGGAGGTACACATAAAGAATTCTGGGGACAGGAAGCCACACAACACTTAACTACAAGTATGAGTGAAAAGAGGTAATGTTATTGTGCAAGATCGATCTTGACTGAAAGTTCTGACCCACTCTAGCATGAAGGAAAATAACCAATTGCTTGGAAACCGCTGAGAAGGATGGAATGGCTAACCATGTTGAATGTTGCAGACAAATCAAGCAAATTCAGGGAAACTGCACTGTCTTCATCTCCGACATGCTTAGGTTAGTCAGCATACTGGAAACCACTGATTAAGCTTCTTCTGGAATCTGGGAGCTGCCCACGGAGCAGGTTCTTGTAACCTGGGTGCTATTATGCACTAACAGGCAACTGAAAAGAGGTAGGTGAAGTGGTTTATGGCGTGACATAAGTAGGAAGGACTTAAATGTTGGTCTACACTGTAAGGTCCACTGGCCCTTTCCCAAAGTCGTAGTGCTATCATTCACTCATGACACACAAAAGACCCCCATACTCACTGATGGTCAGAAAGCCAGTAAAGCGAACATGAAAAAGCACAAGGTTGTCGGGGTCTAGCAGGGTGATTGGTCAGAGGACTAGCTGAGTGAGACTGGGACAAGACTGGATAATAGGTTTGTGTGTGGTCTCTGAAGGGAATACACACAAGAAAGTTCTGGAAGGCTGGAAGGAAAGCAGGACAGAAGGCGAGGACTAAAGCATGTTGGAAATAGGATGTGACTAGGGCAGTGGAAATCTGCAGGGCAAACACAAGAACACACAACAGGAGTATAAGCAGGGAAACAATAAAACAACTATCATAAATGATAGCTTGTCTGCTCCTCTGAAATGATCTCTCTGTGAGGTGAAAAGATCTTATACGGAGCAGATTAATATACAGAGTTCTAGGAGACACCCAGCAGCTCCTATGGAGAAGGTGTGCTGGATGATTCTCTGTGCCAAAGGAACAAGCCTTGGAATCTAACTGGCACCATTGGAAGCAATACAAATCTGGATAACAATACAAGACATAAGAACAGGGAACAGAACAAGAAACACCGAAATAGAAACTGGGCTCAGGCAAAACACGACTGGGAATCTAGGTCAGGAACAGGACTGGAATTCTGAGAAAAAAGGCTAGGAAAGTTCTGCACTCAAACAAGGCAAGACTGAAATATGCAGACAAACAGGAACACAGAATACAATGCTAGGAGTCTGCATATACCAGGGCAGTTCAAGAAGAGTGCAGACATGAGACTATGAACTATGGCTAAGACAGAAACAGAGATGCAGGAAAACTAGGGACAGAAACAAGAGACTGTGAACTATAGCTAACAGAGGAACAGAGATATGGGGAAACCAGATACAGGAACATATATTACATATAGCCAAAAAACAGGGAAATAGGTACAGGGAAAAAGGAAACAGAACAAAGGACAAGCCTGTAGTAACAGCTGCAGAAACACAGAGCACAAGGAGACTCAGCAGAAGTCAGTTGCAAAGCGGCGCACTCTGTGCTCATAGGGCTGAAATAGCTGGAGGCTCAGGGGAGGAGCACAGGTGCAAGGAGAGAGCCAGGTGCAGGGAGAGAGCCAGGTGCAAGGAGAGAGCCAGGTGCAGGGAATTAACCAGGTTGAGGGAACCACCAATGGTGGGAAGGCCGAACTGAGGCTTGTAGGAAGGAAGACCAAGGAAACCAGGAGGCACAAAACAGGGAATAGGAAAACCTGGAATGGAGTGTGGATCAGAGCAAACATAGAAACTGGTCCAGAATACAGACATAAAGTGTTCAAAATAACCGTAGGATCCATTTACAAATCTAGCAAACAAGAAACCACCACCAGAACGTGATCTAGGAAGGGTCTCAAGACAGGGAACTATAAGGACCATGAGGCATCAGGACAATAGAGTGGAAGCCTGGACTGGAATATAAAGTGCATCTGGCCAGGCAAGGTGTAGAAGTGTATAATGTCCTATTTAGAGATAAAGGCAGGAGTCCGGAGGGCCTTTGGGAGCGCCGCCTAGTGGCAGGATGACAGAATCCTCACGAAGGTATGATCAGTGTCATTTTAGAGCCTCAATCTGGTCTCAAAGAACTTTATCGATAGACCTCAGCCAAGTGTCCAAGCAATTCTATAACTTATCCATTGAGATTGGTGTCAAGGTAGCTGAAGATGGTATCTTCAAAATGCCAGCAGGTATTTACATAAGATGTCATCAAAAGACCAACACTGATGGCAGTGGTTATGATGCATCCAGCTTTGGCCATCCCACATTTGCTATTAACTAAAATAATTAAAACAGCCAAGAAGTCAGCATCCACCTAATGGTCCAGTGAGAAAGGTCAAAGGGGCAGAAATCTGCTTTGAGGGGAGGAACCATGGGCCTGATTTAGAGTTTGGCGGACGGGTTACTCTGTTACAAATGTGACGGATATCCATCCGCCATGTTACAAGTGCTGTAGGATATAATAGACTTGTAATACGGTGAACAGGATATCCAACATGTTTGTGCCGTGAGGCCTCAAGAGACGAACATGGTAGATTAAAGGTCGATGTACATTTCTGAAAGACAAATAAATTTTTACCTGGCTGTTGGTCCCAAAAGAGACCCTCATATAAATGTGCTGGGGTTGAGGGCAGTGCAAGCATTGATAGTGTTCCTTCCAGAATTGACAATCTCCCAGCTACAGATATTGACAGATAACGCTGTAACAATGCATCGCCTCCCAACCCTGAGACAAAGCCCTACAACTCCACTTTTGAGCCATAGACAAAGGTACCGGTGTGTCAACAACTGAAATACAGTTAGTAACTAACATGTGAACGGATGCTTCCAGCAGGAGACTAAACACAGCCTAACAACAAGCGGAAACTCCATTCCACAGTACATTCAGTATTTGCCACACCTCTTTGCCACCTACGTAACAGAAAATGCTCTTGCTATTGTTCCCAACAGGTTACTCATGGGGGTTTGACTTTGGATGTTTTCAGTCTCAACTAAATTTACCTCTAGAATAGACCTTCCCCAAGTCCCTCTGCTACTGTGGGAGATTCTGAAAATATAACCTGATGGCTGGATGTAATTCTAACAGCACCAGCCCTGCAAGGTTTGTCATAACAGGAATGTTTGATGCAACACCCCACCTTGGAGATTGAGGCATACCCCTGCAACTACATGTCCTTTTTCAAAACCTGTATTCAGCGAGGTGGAGCACATTTGAGGAGTGGTGTGCCCAAAAAGAAATTAACCTTTTTGTAAAAGCAGTTAACAGGGGTGGCGTGGCCAGAGCGGAGACCCTGGAAGACATGTCTCCTCTAGACTCCATGACCGGGCCCCTCCCCCACGTACTCCTCACAATGTTGCAGAAACCTTTTTTGAAATGTAATGCAGCTGAACTTGACCTCACCAAATGCAAAGTGTTGTGGACATACTAGACACCAAAAATTAGTTTTTTTTCCTGTTCCAGTGGAGAGTGGATAAAATATGCCAACATTTTAGAAGAGGAAAGAGAGAGATTTAAAAAAAGTAATCAGGAGAAAGTATTTTACCCATTGACCTCTATTGAAGCAGAGGCAATTGCAGGTGGGAGACAGCCAAAATTAAGCCATTTTTGGCTTTAAAAAATCGTGAGTCTCCCGTCCGAATCAGTTTTATTGGCATGTATGGCAGAGATGCGCATCAGAGCTTTTCAAAATGGCCACCATCAGAATCTAGCTGATGAAGGAACCTCCAGGCTGACATCGCAAGCCACCCTGGTGAGAGAATATAGCATGTTACATCGCATGCTATTACATCGCGTTCCTTTAAAAACGCAGTTGTTACAACGACCGCGTTGTTAGAACGCAATACCTTTACAACGCAAGTCATTAGATCGACTTGCTGTAGGGGGCGCGCTGAACTTAGGAATAGTATAATTTACTATTCCAACTCCAGCCTGCGCAACAGTAGGGAGGGTGTTGGAATAGTAAATCATACTATTTCTTATGTTAGAGCGCCCCCTACAGTAAGTCGATCTAATGACTTGCGTTGTAAAGGCATCGCGGTCGTTGTAATGACCGCATTGTAAAGGAACTGCGATGTAATGACTGCGTTGTAAACTCTGTCTCCCTGGAGAGACAGCACAGACACGGAGTGGCAACAATACACTCAATTGGAGCACTGATGAGGCAGAGACCCGAGACTGGGTCGGGCACCCGGCATCACCACAATCTGGTACAGAAGAGCCATACTTTTGGTACAACACATTTCCTGCATCGGCCAGCTGTGTGTCTGCTCCACCAAACCCTGGCTCCTTGGCTGTACTGCCGTACTCCCCCTGAGGTGATAAGATTCCACTTCCCTTGCCCTTCTGGGGATGGGGCTTTCTTGTCTTCGTTAGCAGAGGCATTGCACGAGTTCCCACCAGAGCACAGATCATTCCCTACGTTCCCCAACAATGGGTGAGTGACCTTCAAATGCTTGCTGCCTCCACGTGGGAGATTTTATATCCTTTCCCCACCAGGGCTTTCCCAATCATCCGGTCATCTTAAGTAACTGCGCCCCACTTTTCAGTGCACGCTGCCACATAGGTCCCCAACCTACAAGAGTCCTGCAGCTCCTTGTGATATCTATGATAGCTTGCCTCTGGTTTATCTCAGGGGTGACACCCACTAAAGACACCTCCATTATCACGTGCAACTTGACAACCCTCACTTAACCAAATAAGGCTAGCCATTGTGTCCCAAGCCACTGCTCTACCAACCAACAAGCTAGACTTACATTCTCACTTCTGTTAAGCAGACAACCATGTGCCACACAGCCATTGCCCACCTTGGGATCAAACCGTGCTAAGGCTCCTAAAGTGACCTTCTATTAAAGCCATGCTACAATTACAAAAGCCCAAAACCCAGCAGGAACAGGGCGGTGGGGGTTCCCTTCAAACGCCTAGGGTCCTAGACACCATGTATCAACATCTTCCAGCTACTACAGTGGATATATGACCGCTCCTGTCTGAGTTTCACAAAGACATCACTTCTTTACGCCTTGACATCAACAAAGTGCTCTCTGATCTCAATCAGTCACTCCAAAAGACAGATCTGAGGCTGGACCAGGTGGGAAATTCCCTGATGAAACAGATGAACGAAAATGATGAGCAGAGAGGGTGTAGAACGGTGAGGTCTTTTTTTCATATCCTTCAGAAGTGCCCTGTGATCCAGCAACACTGGAAGGGGGTGGTGAAAATTACAGCAAAGTCACAGGTCTCACGGTCCCATTGGAGGCCAGGTGGCATTTATTACACATAACGGGAAAAGACACCTGGCCTAGATATTTGAGGATCTGGTTGACTTTAGCAGCCAGTGTGGCTAAAAGGAACATCATGAGGGCGTGGGGCGTGAGTAGACCCCTGAGTGCCCAGGATCGGGAAAATTATCTAGACTTGTGCCAACTAGCAGAGCAGGTGATTTATCAAAGTCGGGGCTGTCCGAGAAAATATGAGAACGTTCGGAACCAATGGTGCACTTACAGGGAAACATGAAGGGTCAACGTGGGGAGGGTGGTGGGATATTTGTGGACTATGTGGGTGAATGATGGCGATAGTACTCATGTTGAATCAGAACCACACTTAATTGATCTATACTGTTTTTTATTGATTGGGTTTGCAATGATATTGTGCCATTTCTGTACAAAGTGTCACACTATTTGCACAAGATTGCATTACCTTCCATGTACTGAGCAACTGTTTAATAAAAGAAAAGAAAAAGAAAATGATGAGCAGACTTTACATATCAAGGCCTGGGAACATCAACAGTATTCCATGATGGAGAAACTGGATGACTTGGAAAACTGATCCAGATGTAATAACTTGAGGATTTGAGGTATTTCTAAGGACATATCTAACGCCGATCTAAAATCTCATGGGCAAGCGCTGTTTGCCCAAATACTCTAGCTTCACGAAGATAAAGAAGTTTGCCTAGATCACACTCACAGAGTATACTGCACATTTCAGCTAAGGCATAATTTGACAACAGACACACTGACCCAAATTCACTTCTTTAGGAGAAAAAAAGATCCTTCCTAAAGCCCGCAAGCAAGAGTCTGTGACTTTTAAAGCAGATACCATGCAACTTTTTCAGGATGTTTCATTCTTCACCCTAGCAGAATGTAGGGAACTCAAGGACATTACTCCTATCTACAAAAAGAGAAGATCGCCTATTGTTGGGGGATGTCATTTCTGCATGCTTTTCACTATCAAAGACTTGTTTTACTGCAACATAACTCCTTTGCTCCAAAATCTACCCAGACAAGTACTGTTGGGGTAGGCTTCAAATTTCCTAGATAGGCGGGATAGCAAACCTCAAAATGAACTTTGTGCCTCGCCTCTTCTATGCAACCCAGGTTCTACCCCTACTCTTCTGAAATTCAGTCATTTCCCAAATTAAAAAATGACTGCTGGACTTTGTCTGGAAAGACAAATCCATAGGGGTCTCCAGGGCACCCCTCTACCATCCTACGGTGGCGGGGCATATGGCGTTCCCCAATGTAGATGCCTATATAAAAGCATACCAACCTTGCCCAGCTTTAGACTGGAACTATGATCCTGATAAGAAACCTTTGATTTAAATAGAAAAGGAATTTTCGAAGATCCCCCTCAGGTGGATAATATGGCTATCCCCAATAGCTAGACCCAAATCATGCTCTCTGTTAAAAACAATTTACCTGTACTAGATTACTGGCAAAAAGTAATACAATGACAAGGTGCTGCCTCTAGTCATCGCCTGTATCCCCTCTTCATAACCCTGATTTTCTACCGGGCTTTATGGACCTGGGCTTCTGTAGATAGACTCAAAATCATCCCCTTTTATTACTGGAACTCTTTAATGATGATAATCTCCTAACAAATGCAGAATTCCGAGAAAAGTTCTCCCTAACCGACGAATTTCAAATCACTCAACTGTTCCACTGGGCCTGCAGTTCTGTGGTCCGAGAATGGAGAATTGATACATCTGGAATCCTTTTTTGCAAATAATATCTGCTGTAAAGGCATGATGAATATACCAATTCCTTCAAGAACTTGGCACTCAGATCAAACACAAATATATCACTTATTGGGAAGGAGATACCACAGGAAACTTGGAGCAAAATTTGGAGAAGGGCTGCCTAATCTTCCGTATGCATAAAGCATAAAGAAATTGCTTACTAACTCAATAAGATGGTTTATGGCCATGTTTGGAGGGTCCGACATCTGTTGGAAGGGATATGGTGAACGGGAAAGATTGTTACACGCATGATGGTCATGTCCTTCCATTCACCGTTTTGGTGCAAAATCATCTCCAACATTAAACCTATCACCGGCATCACCATATCACTCCAACCCACAGTAATCTTGTTGGGATACCCAAGCAGAAACAATATTTTCATCTCACTACACCCATTGGCAAAGTCATCCCACATTTACATTTGACAGTTCAACTATCTGGGGCACTTGCGTGGAAATTGCCTACATCACCCCTGCTTAATAGGCGGTGGGTAAATACATGGTATATCTTTGCGATGGAGAGACTCTCAGCAACTGTACATGACACAGTATTTAAATTTGAGAGAACATGGCATCCATCTATTAACTAATGAAAAGACACCAGGTGATCGGGAGCAACCCAGTGATTCTATCTGGCACTTTACGATGATCAGGCCTATGTGAAATGTCGCCTCAAAGAGAAGTTGGGTATGTGGTATCCTTGTTACCTGTGCCTAGTAACAGGATGCCACAGGTTCTGGAATGTGGTGGGATGGAAGGCAGTGGGGAATGGTAGTTAGAAGAGTTACCAGTGGCTTTTTCTCCAATAAATGTTGAACTTACCGTCTTCGTACGAGTAGTCCTTACAGGGAATACTGATTATCTATAATGTTGTTTCTCTCTCTTTAATCTGTTGTTATTGTACGGGTTTTGCTTAGCATGATACAAGGGGGTTTGCAGGATTTACTTCATAGTTATACTCCCGCAAGTTTGGTCTGTCTTACATCCACTTACCAATGTCTTGGACAATTAAAATAAAGTTGTTAAAAAATGTAACAGCAGTTATCGTCAATAATACAGTTTACCTCTTCAATAAAGAAGTTAAAACATTTCTTGGCTTGAAATGGGTTCAATGTTGGGACCGCTAATGTCTATGTAGAAGCTATTTCCACATCCTTCAGATCCAACAACAAACACCCTGTTTGACTTGCTGATTGTGGACATATTTTCTAAAGGGTCTCATCAAACTGAGATCCGCCTAAATGAGACCTCAGTTTGATGCTCACCTTTCTTGTGCTGTCATTTTTTACCAAATTCAATTGTGAGGTTCTTATTGGCTAACCGAATGCTTATCCCTCTACATACATTTATTCATGACAAAGTCCTTTTAAGAGTTCGTCCTTCTTTCCTCGCAAAAGTTGTTTTGGAATTTGATCTTACAAAGATTACTTTAGTATTGTGCTATTCACCTATGTATCCATCCAAAGGTTGAGGACCATTGACTTGACCATAAGACGTGAGCATAAGTAGGCTCATTTTCTTTAATGAAAGAACTAAATAATACACAACTCACAAGTAGGATACTCTGGGACAAAGAAGAGAAAGACTATAAAACAGAACATTTGTCTTTGTGTTTTTCCTGTGGCTTTGGCATCATACCCTAGCCCATTGGGGATCAGAACCATTTTGCTACAGATGGGACAGCTGCATCAGCATTGTTGAGTGAAGCCTCCTCATAAAAAACTGCAATGCTGAAACTTGGTCATTGCTCTATACATTCACTAAATATATTTATTACCTTCCTGTTTGAGTTTCAATTAGGCTATGCCATCACAAATGTCAACACTAGATTCAAATCCCACTGAGGAGCAGTAAGCGAAGTGGGAGAAAACAAGCCTGTTAGAAACTGCACCACTAGTGGCAATCTAAACATGGAAGGTTGATCAAGCAGACACATGAAAGCAAACAGGACCTCTTTAAAGCCCTTAAGAGTAGCCACCGCCATGCTCTGCTGAGCATGGGACAATCTAAACCGCAAGACGTCAGAAAGGTGAGACTTAAAAGAGTTGAGCCTTCCAACTCACACCACCTCAAAACGTGTTGCAACAGCCTGCAAAGATGGATTTGGTAGCAGGTTTCCTGGCAGCCATGATGATGTTTCGGACCTCATCAGGAAGGCAAAAGGATTGTCGTTGGCACAGCTCCATCTTTATGTGTGCCGCTGCACTGTCTGGGTGTAGGGGTGGAACACGTGGACGCTCTGCTGGGACAGCAGATTCACTTTATGTGGTGAAGAGGTCCCCAAATGCTGAGTGTCAACAGATCATTCTAGACATAAAATAACCCCTGAAGGATTTAATACAATTAATTGTTTTACTGAGTGTTACCCCTAGTATCCAATCGCAGCATTGCATTAGACCTTAAATACATTATTTTGCTTACTTTTTGATTAATTTTTGATAACTGATAATAATAATGAGGAACACTAAAATTACAATGGATGTGAAGTATTTAACCAATTACACAATGTTGTACAACCAAAACAAGATGATTGGTCATTTAAAGGACACGTTAGCTGACTCAATGGACACCACAGATCAATTCACAATATATTGGCGTCTATAGTCGACATAAGGATCCACTCGACCAATCTAAACAACAGTCCTTTGTAATCAACATATAACCAGCTTGATAGTGTGTTCCATTTGGTCTATTAAAGAATAGTTGTAGTCGATAAATGTCGAAGTTTCGGTTTCTGGTGTCCGCAAAGAGTACGTGAGACCATCTTCCAGACGTAGTGTTCAAAATCGACACATGATTATTAAAATCCAATGTTGCAGATAAGGCTGACTCAAACCAATCACATTACAAACAATGCTTTACACTCCAATAAAATATGTTGTATCCACGAGGGATCCCACTGCCTTCGGTACTCAGACTCTCACACACAGAGACCTACTACAATACAGATATCTCATGGTCACTGCACACACATGCACTTGACATGCACACAGGATGTCAGTGCAGGGTACTGGCTTTCACATAACAGTGGAACTTTATGCGAGAGGGGACAGTAGACAATACTCTCACTGACACAGAGAAAAAAGTCTCGTCACACTATAACTCACAAAACATGCTATGTTGCCACCACAGTCTTGCGTAATACACCCAGTACAGGAACATTCCCCTTAGAGGGAACTTACTCATCCCAACGACGTGATATATTAGCATATAAACAAATAAATAAAACATACTCAATCATGCCATTAGAAGGCTTGTTGCACTCACTGTAGGTAAAACTAGTAGTGTAGTGACGTGTAATGAAATATAATTAGGACATATTTGACCTTTGTCCTAATATGCATGATTGTTGCTGTGTTTATAATATTTACAATTATTCTAATGCACACAATTTGCAGACAAATAGTGTATAAGAAATAATCATATAGTAAAATACCAACTATTTTGTGCATACTGACTTTTGAGGCCCAAGCGGGGCTCTATACACACCTCCTGTGAACGAGAGATTCTTTTGTCTGACTCTAAACGTTGCATTCCACTCAAGCTTAACTCAGGGTGGATGGAATGAGAGGCATATGCCAGTTCTCCTTTTCTCAGAAAATGATATGCTGGGAGCGTGGCCTGGGAGGCAATGGAGTGAGACGTGCCTTCCTTGCTCTCCGTGTCCCCGGGCCCTGATGGTGCGCCATTGACCGCCGCAGGGCAATCGAACTAGCACCCTGCAGCCCCGGGGACTTCTGCCACTGGTCGGCTCTCACTAGGGCCGGTCGGAGGCTGGGGAGAGAGAGCTTGCCTCAGCCGACTTGACCGGGAGGCCCGAGACAGCGGGAACAGCCCGTCGGTGTCATCTCTCCTCCAGCTCCTGCTGGTAGGGTGACCAACTGGCAAGGGTGCAAATTCAGGACGGTGAGTGTAAAAATTCAGGACAAAGGGTCAAATTTAGGACAAAAATTCAGGACAGGAGGTCAAAATTCAGGACAAAAGGTAAATTTTACAGACACATCAGAAGAGGTCGCGCAATAGTATATAAGTAAGTAAATAGACAACCACTTAAGTACAAGTGAAAAGAAGTTTATATTAGGTTGAGACAATTGTGCACTTCATGGTTTTTCAGTATGCGCGCAGCTTTGAGCAAATGTGCAGGTCTTTTTGTGGTAACAAAACCGCCCCCACACACCTTTCCAGCCTCCCAGGGAAACGCCTGATGCCCGGTCCGGCCAGTCCGGCCTTGCTACCACCCGCCAATGGTGACCCTCCTCTTCACATAGACCCTCTCTAATGTGTATTTAATTTCTTTTATAGTGCCACTCATCCCAAGTAAGAAGGACAGGGTGTCGGAGTGCGTTACATCACACACATATTATATAGAGACAATGACTCATATAAATCTGAAAGTCAATCTATAGGAAATGTACTTCAGATAATGGGGGTTACAAGGTGTAATCATTCTTTCATCCATCATTCAGTCTTTCACCATTCATTCTGTCCTTTCATCTGTGTGCCCATCCATATCAATATTCATCCATTTGCAAACCTATCCATCATCTATCCTTCCATCCATCCATCCATCATTCCACTCATCCATATCTCCATCCACCCTTTCACTCATCCATCCCTCCATTTATCCTTTCACCTTATCCATCCGTACACTCATCCATCCACTCTTCCACTCATCCATCCACTCATCCATCCAGCCATCTACCCTTTCACCCATCCAGCCATCCTTTCACTTACTCATTCATCCATCCAGTCACTCATCCTTCCACCCTTTCAGTCATCCATCCATCCATCCATCCTCCCTTTCTCTCTCCATCCCGCTTTCATTTAGCCATCCATCCACCCATCCTTTCACTCATCCATTCATGAATCCATCCATTGACCCTATCACTCATCCATCCTTTCACTCATCCATCCACCCTTTCACTCCTTCACTCATCCATCCATCCTCTCATCCATCCACCCTTTCACTCATCCATCCATCCATCCTTTCTCTTGTCCATCCACCGTTTCACTCATTTATCCACCCTTCTGTCCATTCCCCCTCCCTTTCACTCACTCATCCAGCCTTACATCCACCCTTTCATTCATTCATCCATCCACCCTTTCACTCATCCATCCATTCTTTCACTCATCCATCCATTCTTTCACTCATCCATCCATCCTTTTACCCGTCTATGCCCCTGTACATAGGCAATCCGAAAAAAGCGGAAGTCATGAGTCATGCATGATGCACAGTGCCACTGTGACATGGTGTTGTTTCCAGGGCTTTAAGTGGGATGAAAAAACTGGGGGGTCTCTCCAAAGGGGGTGTTCAATGTAAGTAAGGGCATGTCTTAAAACACCTAATCTAAAAAATCTGTGCTTAGCATAGTGTGCGGTCCGACTGGTAATTTGCTGCTTCTGTCATTGCATCCAGATATATAACACAACAAGTAGTGTTACACCTACAAGCCAGAACTATTCGCTTTGTCAATGGTTGCTAGTTGCATAAAATAAAAAAGCAGCAACCATGGCTTTGTTGAATATAACATTGAAAATGCGTCAGTTTTAAAAAGATGAGACAGTGAAAGACCCATAACCCTTTTTTTTAAACTTGTTTCACCACCTTTTCATGAACTGGATTGTCACCTAGCAGCATGGACGTTTTTGTTCATTTCTTCCACCTGACTGAATGTCCTGCCCTAGACTGAGGCAGGAGGAGGCCCAGCACATGCAGTAAGAGCACAGACTGGCCCATTGTCATTCTGTATGTGGCAATCAGCCGCAGACAGAATGACAATGGGTGGGGCTGCTCTTGTGCTCAGAGGAGTGCGAGGTGGCCCCATCAGGGAGCTGATGCTTCTGGCAGAACAGTGATATTCCCCAATGCCCAAAATTACGGACAAAAGGCATCTGTAAAAGGTATCGTCACGGACAACGGACGTGAGATCCAAATTACGGACGGTCCGTGAAATTTACGGATGGTTGGTCACCCTACCTGCTGGGCCGTCTCCCCTGCAGCGTGAGGAGCGGTGCGCAGACGGACACACTCCGCCTCGGCCCTAGAGATGGGGAACGCCCTGGGAGCTGACGTGGTGGGGGCCCCCAAATGCGGCAATCACACCGCCAGTCGGCAGTGACATAGAGCAGCCCGGTCCCAGCGGGCCCAGACACTGGCAACCTCCAGCTCGGCCGATCCCCCTTATCGGCAGACACAACATTGTGACCAGCGGAATCCTACCACGGTTAAAGCGACCTTTAGGAGGAAGACTATCGCAGCGCCCCGCTTAACTGGATACATGGCAAATTGCGGGGCAGGAGGAGAGACACCCGAACTGCTTAAGAGGTGAGCACACGTGGGGCAGCTAGGCCTTTCAGCCCCTTGATGTTGGCAAGGGGCCCCCGCTTTGACTTGCTGGGGAGGTGTGCGGACCTGTTCCCTTGGGGTTGGCAGGAGACACTGCCCTTTGGACATTTTGCTCTCTCCCAGTCGCTATGGGACAGGAACTCCAACTTCAGCTGAGGCCAGTGGGGTGAGCTATAACCCACTCGAAGTAAGACAAGGGGCAAGCATGGAATGAGGCTTTGTGCCCGGATGCATGAGGCATAGTGGGGCTTGAAAGGGGACCCCCAGAAGACGCCAGCACTCCTCCCACGACCCTGCTTGAGACTGGAATTTCCATTTGCTGAGTTCCACCACGCAAAGGCGGCACGCCCACCCAAAACCATGCATAGGCAATGTCCTTGACTGCGGCAACAGGAGACTGAAAGAGCCCGCTAAAGAACCCTTTCCTGCAGAGACTACATGAAAGCGACCCCGGCCATACATCTGACACCCTTGGCGCACTGCCATACCGATCCACGACTACCCTTGCCTTTGATAGGGCGCAAACTCTTGCAGATCCCTATAGTAGTGGAGTAATCTCTGGCCCACTGGAGTAGTGCTTTGATCAGGAGGGGGCGCGGGCCTCGAACTGTCGGGAGTGGCACGACTTGGCTCCCCCTGAGAGGAACTATTTGAAGCAGACTACGCTATCTGCGAGCTACTGCCCCAACAACTGAGAAGAGCCAGCCTGAAGACCATAGCCCCAACCTTGCAAGCTGCGTAGTGTCCCCTAACACAGGGTCATTGACAGCAACATCCCTCCTGACTGAAGTCTACATCGAGACGGTGTGGGCCCTGACGCCACAACTGCCCAGAGGCTCAATTGTATACGTGGCCACACTATGCCACGTTCGAAAGCAGCGAAGGACAACACAGTAATGTCCCACTGGACTAAGGCACCGCAAATAGGCGAGGCAGCGCAGCCCTCCCCCTGTCTCCGGCGGGGAGAACCATCCTCTGCCCTCATTACTCAAGGATATATGGACCACTTCCTACAAGAAATCCGTACAGATATCTCCTCACTAAAAGAGAAATTTTAGTCCTGTCTACGCGACATACGGAGGGATGTATCCGAAATAGGAGACAGGGTGGACGACCTGGAAAGGACAGTCGACGTTAGGTCTGAGGATCAGGAGGAGCTATTGAAGCGGGTGGCAGCCCTGGAAGAATAGAATATCAACCTACAAACCAAGCAAGAAGACTTGGAAAACAGAAGCCGCCGCAATAACATCTGCTTCCGGGGGGGTTCCCAGGAATGCTGAAGGAAGCGACATCATGTCCTTCACGGCTGAGCTTTTGCAAGCGGTCCGGGGAAGCAAAAATGCCCCCCCTGCTGCTTTGGACAGAGCCCACAGGGTGGCTTCCGCCAACACTCGTGCGGAGATGGCCCCCGACATCCTGACCAGAGTACACTTCTTCCAGAGAAAGAGGTAATACTGCGGGAAGCCAGGGATAAAACTGAGCTAACCTTCCGAGGCTTTGCAAAACAGCTCTATCAAGACCTCTCCCCTATTACCTTAAGGAAGCGGCGTGACTTCAAACCAGTCACAGATAAACTACGCAGCATGGGAATCCGTTACCAGTGGGGTCACCCCTTTGCTCTTCTGTTTCAATGGGAAGGAAAACGCCGCTCAATAAGATTTAACTGAAGCAAAAGGCCTGCTAGCAAGACCAAATGACGCCCAGGGGGAGGGTCCCTACCAGCCCTGTGACACCCTGAAACGAGAGCTCAAACCTAAATGGTCCCTAGTCCCATCGCGCCAGCCCAACAAACGCCAAGCAGAGACATACGCACAAGAAGCCAAGCGCAATATCATTCAACATCTCCATAACCTTAGTGGAGACGCTTCCCCCTCCCGTTCAGCTGCGGGCTCCCTGTAAACTTGAGCCAGGTATCACCCAGAGCGTCTTCAAGCAAATGAGAATGAACTGCTTCTGATGGCCCCTCTCCCTGCCCCGCCGCGGCTGGTGGTGGGCCTCGGGCCCGGGAAAACCTTACTAGCTCTTGGATCTCGCTGCATTGGCGCCCGCCCTGATGGCCGCCCCCCATCGACTTTCTCCACTGGAGGGTGACTCCTTTAGCGGGATTGGAGCACCTCAGTGCCGACCTCCGCAAAAAGAAAAAGTTGTAGTTGGACCCTGTTGGTCTATTGCTCCTATTTGTTTTGCTTTGTTCTCTTTCACAGGCTATAGCTACCCGGTTATGCAACATGAGAGATGTTATAATTCTTGCTGCTGGCTTCGGGGGCAGAGGGCGAGCGATCATCCACATATGGTTGCGCTAGCCTTTGAGTATATTCTTAATGGGGTCATGGTCGGGAGGAGGGATGAGGGACTCGAGCCCCCCCTTGCGGTGCATATCTCGCCACTGCACTCCTTTGCTCTTATGCTCATCGAACATTTTACACACACTTCCCGACTACACACCTTCCATGGGGGGGGTTTTAAGCTAGTATCCCTAAATGTGAAAGGATTGAATTCTCCAAATAAACGCAAACAAATTTGGCGGTACGTTCTACAACACGTCCCGGACGTCCGCCTGCTACAGGAGACCCACCTGCTGGGGGTCGACTGCCATCGGATGACACATCCGAAATACCCTAAGCGACACTGGGTATGCACCACGACTAAAACCCTAGGAGTAGGTGTCCTCTTTAAGGCTAACTTTTACTCCTCAGTGATTAAAGAAATCTGCAACAAAGAGGGTCGCTACTTGCTGTTACAGCTTCTCCGCGGATGACACAAATTGACGATACTTAACATATATGCCCCAAACACTGCGCAGGACGCCTACATCAGGCATACCCTACAGGCACTAGCGGGGGTGGAGGGAGACCTCATAGTATGTGGAGACACATAACCTTGTGTGGAACCCTTCAATAGACCGCAGTGGATCAACTTATCAGAACACTGGGGCTATGTCCTCGGGCTTAAAAAGAGATATAGAAGACCTGGGCCTTATAGATGCATGGCGCTATAAGCATCCCGACACACGAGATTACTCCTTCTACTCACATGTACACGCCTCTTACTCCCGCATAGACTATTCCTTCATCTCCCCTCCCTTACTTCGCCGCTTAAACGTGGTTGAGCTTTCTGACATCTCTGTTTCAGACAATGGCCATTTTGAGCTTTCGTGGACTGACAGCACGTCACACTCGGAAGTCACACAGCGCTGGCGCCTGCCCCCATATCTCCTGCGCGACCCTGTAAATATAGAAGAAATACTGAAAGGCATCATGGAATAATTTACACTCAACGCGCTCCCTAAAAACCTCCCTCCACACACTATGGGATGGGTTCAAAGCTACTATCAGGGGCACTATCACGTCCATAGCCATTCCACGAGGCAAAACTGGTTGAGTCGAACCTATCGGCTGAGATCAATCACCTAGAACACTTAGACAAAACGTCCCCCTCCCGCCTGACCAAGCGGCAGCTGGCTATCCTTCGTGGCCAGCTCCGCACTCACCGGTCAGGCCGCAAGGAGCGAGCGCTCCTAGCTCTCAAGAAGCTATACTACAAAGGGGGTGACAAAGTGGGCAGACTCTTGGCCCGCAAGCTACATCATACGCGGGCCAAAACACACATTGCGAAAATCCACCTAAGTGACACGAAATGGGCTATAACAGAGAGGGATAAACTAGAAGCTTTTCAGGCGTACTACCAACAGCTATATGCCCAGGTCGACCCCTCCCCGGAGCGACTTCAGTCCTACTTAGCTGAGTGTGAATGGGTCCCCTTGCACCCACAGCACGCTGCCCTTTTAGACAAACCGATCTCTCTTGACGAACTACGCGCAGCAGTCTGGGCTTTTCCCCTAGGCAAGACGCCCGGTCCTGACAGACTCCCGGTCCTTTTTTACCAGCTCTTTTTGCCCCACTTCCAGGATCATTTGCTGAGACTTTTTAACTCCTTCACAACAGACACGGGACTCACCCCCACAATGGCAGCGACCGAGATATCTCTCCTACTTAAAGCAGGCAAGGACCCGGAATTATGCTCCTCTTAAGCGCTACTTAACACTGATGCCAAACTTTTCACCAAAATATTGGGTACCCGGCTGGAACCATATTTACCAGGCCTACTAAATCCAAACCAGGTGGGCTTCATACGCCAACGACAGGGGGCAGATAATGTTCGCCGCATAGCACACCTGATAGAAAAATTGCATCGACATGATATCCCGGCGTGCCTCGTCTCGCTTGATGCGGAAAAGGCTTTTGAAAGGGTAAACTGAGTATATTTACGTGCAGTGCTGAATAAGATAGGGCTGGTACAGGGCTTTACCAACAAAATCATGGCCTCATATGTGGCACCAGTAGCCAGTGTCCACGTCAATGGGCGAACTACGAGACCCATCCCCCTCCAGCAAGGTGTTATGTTTCATATAGGTACCCTAATATATGCTCAGGTAGTCACCTAACCTTTCACCCATATTCTCCCCTACCATTACACTACATAACGGTTCTTGGGACTGACCTTTTACCTAGTTGCGATACTGCTTACAGGACGTAGGGTTTTCCCTGAAAACTAGCCTCATCCATTATGCATGAGGATTCTTGGAAACTCAGCAGGACTACCATCTCCTGCATAATAACTATGTATAAGGGTCATTCCTTCCGTCATCCTAAGTCCGACATGACACAGCAAGGTAGAACCCCTGAGGGTACCACTATGGGTATATAAACACCATATCTTGCTGAGGTAGTCAGAGGAGAAAAGGACTTCCATGCTGACACATTGAGGCGAGACGCTGAGGTTCCTGCACGCAGACACTCCAGCTCGCAGTGGTCTGACATCCCTTGCGGGGTGTCCATCTTGAGACCAAGACGGGGTCCCACAGTCTCTCACTTTGTCTTGTGGATTGTTACCTGCCTTGTTATGTTGGCCTAGGCCTGGCTGCCATGCTGCTTCTCTTTGCGCACGTTACACTGAGCCGGGCCTTCCTCGCCCTTTGCTCGTGCCAAGTTCTTTTGCACTGTCTGCATTTTCTGTTGTTCACCTTTTTGGGCTCAGTCTGCACAAACATGTACAAGGTCGCATAACAATGTATTCTGGTTCTTCCTGATATGGCCAGTCTCGCGCACCCAGACATAACATTATGTGCAATTGCCATGAAGAATTTGATATGCTTTTAATACTGTGGTTTACTAGCGCTTAAACACACTTGGAGAAATCCCTTTCAGTGAGAAGAGCTATGATGTCCTGCTGATGTAATTCTGCATCTAGAGACTGAGGTATGGGGGTTCGCTAGTCAAAGCCCAGAGGTCTTCTATTTTATAATAAACTATCTTACTGCAAGGGGAGGGTGGTAATGTTATTTATACGTTTATCCACTGAGCTCTGAGATGCTTTCCCCGTTTGTATTCTATGGAATTGTAACCATGCTGCTTATATTAGTAATATGCATTATGCTATTAGTACTGACACGTGTACTGTACATTAGAGCACGTAAGTTGGAATAAACATTTTAACCTATCCAGTGTCTCTTCCTACGCACCTTGTGGACAAGTACGAGTGAGTGGCGAAAGAGTGTTCTTGCTTCAGTGAGTCCTGAGATAAAGATACCGTGTTCTGGGTTGTCCAAACATTAGTACTTGGGTGCTAATGGGATGCTAAGCTAGTTGGGTTGGGGTTTTTGGGTGCTATGGTATATGGTGGCAAACCACTGTATTCCAGGGTCCCATTTTCCTGTGCATAGCTCTGTGTATGTGCAGAAACCTTATGACATGGCGCGACCACCGTGGGGCAGCTTATCTGCGAGACGCTTGAGTAGTGCTTGTGCTTGTCCACAAACCCCTCGCGTACGCTTCCGGAGGCGTATGTGACGGTGATACCTCCTATATTGAATGTTTTATAGGTTCTTTCAAGCTTGATATTATTAAAAAAGGTTAGTTAATAGACCCATTTTTGTGCTCCCTGTTAGGTTGTCGTATATAATTGTTTAGTCATGGCTGGTGTGGCGATAGCTGCACATAGTCGAGGAGCACTCCGAGACCACTTAGCTGTGTATGGAGTGCCCGATACTGGGGTCGAGTTGGTCTTTGTGGTTCAAGCCGATGCGGCTTATCACTTTGAAGTGTTTTACACTTGGATCACTTTTGAAGCGGTGGATGCAGGTGATAAGCTGTTTCATGAATATAAGCCCACCGCTGTTCCTGCTGCCTATCGACCCTATACTGTTCTTGAAGTGCCTCTCACGGCTTGGCAGCACCGTGTTTGGTTCAATGGCGCCCTACCACAACCAACTACCGCAGTTCGTTTAGGCCCCTTATCAATTCAGGGGGCCACTTGGCCTGTATTGGCCGGGTATACCCCGCATCCAAATTATCTGGCATTACCGCTTGCGGAACTGCGCACTATGCATACCGAATTGGTGCGAGTGCATCGAGCCTTGGTGACATACGTTACAGGAAGCCTCCATGGAGCTGCTCCTGTAGTCGCAGGCCAACCAGCTATTGCTGCTGGAGTGACTATAAGTCCTGTCATGGTAAATTCTGTGATGGGCAAACGTCCACAAAATAAGGACGATTATCCTTATTGGCTTGCCGAAAAGTTCGATCAGATAGAAGCAGTGTTTCCACATACATCCCCAGTAGATAAACACCGCATCCTCACGATAAGTTTGCCAAAAGACATAATCCCCGATTTGACATCATGTGAAAACTGGGGTAAGGTATTCGCAGCAGTTTATTCAAAATGTTTTGGAACTCCTTCCATGACGGTTCTACCCTCTGTAATTAAAAAAGTACAGGATGAACATGGCCCTGAAGCGGCTGTGGAATTAGGGATGAGACTAGTGGGAGTGTTTGATGTAGTAGCTGAGCTGATCCTTGGAAATGTCAAGGGCGATGCTATGAACTTTCAAGTAGCGAATGCTTTGGCTTTGGTCCCAGAGTTGGACAGGCCTCGCGAATTACCGAAAATAATAGCCCGGGCTTATAAAACAATTGGAAGAAATAGCCTAGGCAACAAGCCTTTTGTAAAAATGCAAACTCAATCGCAAACACAAGTTATACAAACAAAAAGTGCATCTGAGAAAGATGATAAACCAGTCTTCACTAAAAAGAGTTGGAGACAGAAAAAACAGGGTAAGCAACAAAAGAAGCCGGGGTCGAGAGGCGCTTCCCCAGTTTCGGTTTCTTCTGAACGTACTTATGATTTACGTGATAGGTCAAGGATTAAATCACCAGAAAGGTTTCAGAGCTCTGATACGCGTTCTCCTCGTTCTTCACAGGCCCAGACGTCGTCACAGGCTGGTGGAGGAGGACGGCAAGATAGAGGAAGGGGCCGAGAGGCTCCCCAGGAGCGAGACCAACCTCGACAACAAGTCAGAGGTAAAGCAGAAGACTTTCATCTTCCTCGACCGCAATTTCAGAAGAAAAAGGTTGCCGCTGTTACAGCGAAATATGCCTCAGACCGTGAGAACGAGACTCCAGAATTGGACGTGGGCAGTGACCCTCCTAGACAGCGCCGCGGAAGTTACCATAGTGCGGGAGGCGCTACGTCCTCATATGGAGGCGACAGCAACTGAAACATTCGTTACTGTAGAGACAGCTGACACGAGAGTGGCACCCCCTGACAGACTATATAATATAGTTATACAAATCGAAGGTGACATACCGCGTGAAATAAAAGGGATTTTTTGGGAAAATCTAACCTCTTCATATGACATTTTGTTAGCAGAGGTGGATTGGCCACCCCCATTCGTTTTAGCTGCACATAAAGGAGAGGAGGTAATCCTTCCAAGCTTTTCAAAGCATGTCCCAAAAGACAAAGCTGAAGCACTTGCAGCTGAGTGGGCTGTGTACCTGGCACCAGCGTTATACCGCAACCATGTGGGATGGGATGAAGAATCACCTCCTCATGCAATACCTTTGCGGTCACTACCGCAGCCACAACCCCAATATCCCATCAAACGGCAGGCAAAAGGCCCCGTCTCCGAAATTCTGACACAGTTGGAATATCAGGGAGTAATTGAACCATGCGTATCACCTATGAACAATCCCCTTTTCGTGGTTTCTAAACCCGATGGATCGTACCGCTTAGTTTTGGATTACCGGCATTTAAATACTCATTGTCGGAACTTTGCGGTGCAAAATACACACAGTTCTGCGCTTGTAGACAGTCTTGTTCGTAAAAAATACAAAACGACACTTGACCTTTCAAACGGTTTCTACACGCACAACCTAGCCCCGGAGAGTGGTCAATGGACCGCATTCACATCCGGTGGTAAATTATTCCAGTTCCGGCGATTACCCATGGGCTATAAAAATAGTCCGGGTATATTCGCCGCCCGTGTTGTTTCTTTGTTAAATGACATTGATCAAGACGCATGTTCGTACGTAGATGACATCTATCTGACGGACGACGAGTTATTTCAGCATTTGTCCCGT
This sequence comes from Calotriton arnoldi, assembly GCA_963921515.1. Classification (NCBI taxonomy): domain Eukaryota; kingdom Metazoa; phylum Chordata; class Amphibia; order Caudata; family Salamandridae; genus Calotriton; species Calotriton arnoldi. The sequence goes on from CAWUFW010000885.1 coordinate 3,321,221, forward strand.
GTGGACCGCATTATTCTTGAATTCGCGGAGCAGGGTTACAAATTTAACTTTGCTAAGTCACACATTGCTGAATTTACCGTTCTGTTCTTGGGCTATGAGCTCAATAACGAAGGTAAGGGCTTAGCCCCCCATTTCTTGGAAAAATGTGCACATTTGTGCCCCCCAAATACTCTGAAGAAACTTCAGTCTTTGCTGGGGTTCTTGAACTTCGGGCGTACTTATATTCCCGAATATGCCCAGCGTATCAAGCCTTTGTATGCTTTGATACAACCAACTTATTCAAGGTCTTGCTGGCTGCCTGAGCATACCTCAATACTGCAGTCTTTGCAGACAGACCTTTTGGAGTCTAAATATCTTTTGACTCGTGATAACCACACAAACCTGGTGATTAGAATAATTCCGGGGGCGGTGGGATTCACATACTTAACCTTTAATGAAGGTGATACAGTACCCATCGCATACAAGTCACATCTGTACACTTCCGCTGAATTGCGCTTTACATCTGTCGAAAAAGTTCTGACTGCAGTGCAAATGGCGATTCTGAAAGAACGCGCACTGGCACAGGGAAAGCGGATTCTGGTGGTAACACCCTGTCCTGCCCTAGAGGCAGTAACAAAGGCAAGTGTACCGAACTCAAAAGCAATGCATCCCCGTTGGATACAATGGGCTACATCTTTGACGTCATCAGACGTCACCTTTGTTTTCGATTCTTCTCTTCAGACTCAGGAGTTTTTGCAGTATGAATTCGTTCATCCTCCTCCTTTGTTTTTACTACCGCTTGAGGATTACAAATGTGTGATCTACACCGATGGTTCGGCGCAACCGGCCACTGGGTCCAAGCACGCTTATTCAGCTGCATGTGCTATTGTGGCGGGTTCCTTTGTAAATGGAACGTTCAAATCCTCTGCAGTGCATACTCGCACACTTGGAGATAGTACCGCACAATTGGCCGAGCTGCATGCATTGCTACTTGCACTTGAGTTTGCTTCTCAGGATGAGACAACTCTTATTGTATGTGATTCCTTCTACTGTGTACAATCTTACAATGACAATCTGTTTTTCTGGTCGAAAAACGACTACAAGGACGCAAAAGGGAGCACAATTAAGCATAAAATGCTTTGGGTTCGAGTGGCAGAATTGCAACAACGTCTGCCCCTCACACAGGTGGTTCACACCTTAGGCCATCAGCGGGTGGGCGCACACGCTATTGGTAACGATCTGGCAGATGAAGCTGCCCGTTCAGCAGTAGTCACGTGTTCAGTAGCAGCGGTTACCAGGTCCATGTCTAAAATAGACCCTGTTATTTTAGCAGCTATTGCTGCAACCAAGGAAGGTGATAATTACCCTACAGGTTTCCCTTCCAAGTATTCTTACAAATTAAGTCCCGATCAGGTTCCTTATGTAACTATACCTGACGTTGGAGATCGGCTGATCCCCAACGCGGACCGCAGGAGTGCCTTGATATCAGCTGCACACGAAGGCATGGCTTCGGCACATGCAGGTGTGTCAGCTACGGTTTCCATCTTGCAGCAGCGTTATTGGTGGCGTGGGTTATATAAAGACACCCGTGCTTTTGTGCTTTCTTGCGACGTTTGTCAACAGATTAAGCCTTCCACGGTAACACGTCCACCACAAACACCGCTCTGCATTGCTAACAGACCCTTTGGGTGTGTTTACTTGGATCACTGCGGTCCATTCTCATCAGACACTGCTTATAAATACATTTTAGTGGCAGTGGACTCGTGCACACGGTTTCTCTGGGTCTGGCCACAACGGAGTGCTGACGCCCGAAATGTAATCAGGGATTTGCGTGTCTTTGTGGGAATTTTCGCATGCGGCACCTTCCATTCGGACCAAGGTCCAGCGTTTGCCTCTAGGGCTTACAAGGATGCAATGGCTTCGCTTGGGGTGCGGGTGAAATTTTCGTCTCCGTATAGGCCTGAGGGCAACTCTATCGTTGAACGAATGAACCGTGACTTAAAGCAATCCTTAACAGCTAGGGTTATAGGTACTGGCAGGAACTGGCTGGCCCATTTGTATACCGTTCAGCGTGCACTTAATAATCTCCCTAGAAGACCTCTGGGTGGGCGGACCCCATACGAAATGCTCTTTGGCATAAGAATGTTTGTGCCTGACCTTGAGGGTCCAGACATCGCGGCGCAATCCGCCAAGTTTGATGTAGATAACCATTCTGCTATGTTACAGGACTTACAAGAAGCCCGAGACAAACTTGCAACTACACATTTACCTTCAGCCACAGACCCTGCGTTGCAGATTCCGGTAGCCGGCTGGCTTCCGAAAATTGGAGAACTGGTTCGAGAGAAGGTTGAAAACAAAAAGGAATTTGGCCCCTCTTTTCGTGCACCGGTTCCAGTTCTTGGCCTGAAGGGAACACGTACAGTCATTTTACCACCGCTTCCTGGTCGCAAAGAGAACAGATACATCTCAGTTGAAAATGTCAAGCTACAGCGCCTGGCCGATCCTGAATAGTGTCACACCAGCGGTCTCTTGTCCTGCCATTTATCGGACATATGTTCATAGTCCATCTGCACGAACTATCGCTGATGCTGTAATTGAGATGGTTGATTTGCCTGAAACTATGATTGATCCCCAACTCTCCACCAATATCAACGAGGACGAGTATACTTATCCTGCATCAGAATCGGTGGCACATCAACCAACAACGCCACTAAGCCCGACTCGTTATTCCTTTGATTCGGATTCCACATCTTCAAAAGTTCCATCCAAGTTCAGTATTTTTATATCCTGGTTTAGAGACAATTTTTTGATTCCCCCTGGACATACATCTGGTTGGTACTTTTCTTGATATTTTTGTTCATGTCCATTGGCTTTGTCACAGTGTTTTTTCTACTAATCAATGGTCACTATTTACCTGAACGCTCTGCTGTAGACTATGTTTCTGGAACTTTGGCTCCTCATTCCTCGTCTCACATCATGAAGCGTGACCACACATTTGTGAACATTTCAGCTTTCCCCGTTGCTGATGGCATCGTATGGGATGCAGTGAACTATCAAATCCATGGTCCGACGGAAATTATTAATGTACCTAATGTCCTTCGTGTTTCAATGGGTGATGTAGTACAAAATAATATTCATTCTGATGATTGGGATGTGCATGCCGTTGAAGCATTGTTTGCCGATTTAAAATATTATGCATCTTTTAATGCTGAAGATTTATATATGAATTCTGCTAATTACGCCGATTTGTATTGTTACCAACATTGGGGTAATCATTTTCTCCATAAGCCCAGTGCCCTGCGTAGTACTGTTAACTATACCCAATGGGAACATTGTCCAAACCCCTTGCCAGGTAGCTCTCAAACTCTTCGAAATAAGTTTAATTATTTCACTGATTTTAATCGGTCGAACCCTGCATCCTATTATTTTAGACTAAATAACACATCAACTCAGAAAATTATGTTAACACACACCAAATTGCTTTATTCAGGTTCCTTTCTAAGTGCCTTAGCTGTGGGTGGTTATGAGTACTGGGATAATATAGTGGATTTAAAATCTATTTGGGGCTCCAAGCCATGGCAGGTACAGGGAACCGAGGCGTTGCATCGTGCGTGCCTCATCCCTACCCAAATTATGTTCATAAATGCTTCCATCTATCAGACTACATGTTGGGGCTTAGCAACCACTAAACAATTGAATACGCCATCAATACCATCCCTGTCGAGTTTTCCAAATGAAAGCTCACGATTCAATATGTCCCTCGTGTCCCTGCAGGCAATGTTACAAAATAATTCGTTTAATGTTTCTGAGCTGGTTCAGTCACCCTGGTTAGTATGGCCTATATCATCTAATGCATGTCAAATGCGTTTTCATGATACTGGTGCTAGCTACACACAGAATAGGCCTGATCCGAGGTTTACTGATGCCCGTACAGTCACTACATACTCTGTTGGTAAATTATGCAAACAATGGCTGCAACATTCGTCCCTTGATTCTGTTAAACAACATTTGTCCCTCCTTACAGGCAATATTGATCTGTCCGACTTTGTTTTGGGACCTCGTGGTCCCCGACCTAAGAGATTCATTTATGAAACATATAATGAACTCTGGAAGCTATCACAAATGGAAGCTGCTTCCCGTCTTCGGGAAATAGATCAAGCAAATATGGAAAAGGTGCTTGCTGTTGTTGACAATAGTATTAATACCCTGTCTTCTCGCATTTACACTTTAGAGAATATTGTGTCCTCTGTTGTCGATATTGTACAAGATGATGTTTCTGTGTTATATCATGGTCAGAATCAATTGCGTTCAGTTATGCAGTTTGCATGGACTTTACAAACGCTCAAGTTAGGTAAAGTTCCTTGGCATTTTTTGAACACCTCTGCCTTATTTCTACCTTTTAACTTAACTGACAAACAGCAATTTATGTCCATGAAGGATGCAACTTACACTCTATTACATATCGAAAAGGTGGATCCTTTGCCGTTCTCTGTTGCAGAACTCGATTCTGCTGTATGGCTAGTCCATGGGGTTATAGCTTTACCATTTTCCTTGTTTGAATTTGACTCGTGCATGAAACATTATCCTGTGGGCCGTTACCGGCCATTGGGCAGTGCTTTCCTGCATGAACTCTGGTCCTTGCCTTTCATGTATAAATGCCTTCGGGACGGCAAGGAAGTCTTTCTCACGGGGGAGTACTGCGACTCGACTATAGGTCATTCGCTTATTTGTAAACACATTAAATTGCATGGCTCATGTAGCGTTTCCTCTCCTAATCTTGCTTGTGTGCTGAAAGGTATTCCTGCTCCTGTTATTTCACCTACTTTCACTCTCCTTTCCAATGGTAGTTATTTACTTTTAAATAACGAAAACTGTTGTGGCCTGCAGGCTGGCATTCCTTACATTGTAACAGTTTCACACAGGGTTGTCTGCTGCAAAAATGTGCTTTTTCCTCCCCCTCATGGCAAGGTTGATATCTCTATTTGGCCTTCCATCCCTACCATGGAAGCAGATTTCAATAGACTGAGCAGAATAAAGGCACTATTATTAAACGAGGAAGTTATGCTCACGTCCGCCCGGGAGACATTCGTTCTCCAGGTGGCGAGTACCCACAGTGAAATACAGGCCCTTTTGAACACTAATCTCCCCCAACATTTTGGGGAGTTAATACATCGTATTTTTAACGCATCTAACACTGAAGGCCTAGTACACTTTTTTAAGGTCGTTGGGTCGGGCTTGGTGTCCTCCTTCCAAACTATTTTTGGTGTCATCCCGGCTTTCATACATTCTATATTTTCCAGTGTCTTTGGCGGTTTCCCATTGATCCTCGCTTTAGCGGCTGGTGTCTTGCTCTTAATTTGCTTTCTGCGCAATGGCTGCTCCCCGATGGGACCTGCTCGATCCAGAACGCCTCCAGCTGCTCCGTGAGCGCCTTTTGGCCGGTTTTGGTGTCTTGCCATTGGCGACACTGAGCGTGTCATATACTCTTTCATTTCGCTTTGCGTATTTCACTTGCGTGCAACCTGTGATGACTTGTGTCCGCTGTCCTTTCACCTGGACTCTGGATTATTGCCTCTCCAATTCGTCATTGTCTGTTCCGGATTTTGTTCAGTTGATGGGTCCCTTAGAGGCCCATGAGCAGGACTGTTCCGTCGCTGGCTGTATGGCGCGTGCGGCTGCACTGGGGATTTTGGCGCAATGGGATATCTGGGCGGCTGCCCAGGATCTCCTACAACGAAGCTGTTTTAATTATCACGCAAGCTGTCCCGCATTGCTTATGGATGCTCCCTTTGCTGAGGAGCATTCCTGCTCTTTCGAACTCATGGATTGGATGGCATCTATGTTTTTTGACGATTCCAATGATGAACTCTTGGAGGGTATGGCTTTTTTCTGCACTTTCACTTTCATGGATTGACCTGCCCTTCGCCGTTTGGGCGCTCCCTGTGCTCCGACATCTGTTTTTCTCCTCTGATGGGCCTCTGTCCTGGCCGCCGGACTGTCCAGGGGAGGGTGTCTTGTGGATTGTTACCTGCCTTGTTATGTTGGCCTAGGCCTGGCTGCCATGCTGCTTCTCTTTGCGCACGTTACACTGAGCCGGGCCTTCCTCGCCCTTTGCTCGTGCCAAGTTCTTTTGCACTGTCTGCATTTTCTGTTGTTCACCTTTTTGGGCTCAGTCTGCACAAACATGTACAAGGTCGCATAACAATGTATTCTGGTTCTTCCTGATATGGCCAGTCTCGCGCACCCAGACATAACATTATGTGCAATTGCCATGAAGAATTTGATATGCTTTTAATACTGTGGTTTACTAGCGCTTAAACACACTTGGAGAAATCCCTTTCAGTGAGAAGAGCTATGATGTCCTGCTGATGTAATTCTGCATCTAGAGACTGAGGTATGGGGGTTCGCTAGTCAAAGCCCAGAGGTCTTCTATTTTATAATAAACTATCTTACTGCAAGGGGAGGGTGGTAATGTTATTTATACGTTTATCCACTGAGCTCTGAGATGCTTTCCCCGTTTGTATTCTATGGAATTGTAACCATGCTGCTTATATTAGTAATATGCATTATGCTATTAGTACTGACACGTGTACTGTACATTAGAGCACGTAAGTTGGAATAAACATTTTAACCTATCCAGTGTCTCTTCCTACGCACCTTGTGGACAAGTACGAGTGAGTGGCGAAAGAGTGTTCTTGCTTCAGTGAGTCCTGAGATAAAGATACCGTGTTCTGGGTTGTCCAAACATTAGTACTTGGGTGCTAATGGGATGCTAAGCTAGTTGGGTTGGGGTTTTTGGGTGCTATGGTATATGGTGGCAGACCACTGTATTCCAGGGTCCCATTTTCCTGTGCATAGCTCTGTGTATGTGCAGAAACCTTATGACAACTTCAGGTAATGGGGTTGACTTTATCCTAGAGGGATTCTTGGCTTTACACCTACATACATGCTAGGTACACTTAGGTACATCTAGTTAGGGTCGCATCGTAGGAGTACGCATTTTACTGTCATGTATTTTATATACTTGCCTATATTCATTGTTTTAGCACGATGGTCGAAATCTACCATCCTTTTACTCTGTTAGCGCTTCTAATCATTTATATCTGTTTCTGTCTAATGGTTGTTTCAGCACACCTATTTTACACTAGAATGTCGCTGGTTCAATAAATGCTTATTGAAAAACGTCCCCACCGTTTATTCTGTGTATCTCTCAGAGACAAAAGTGAGCACAAGTGACTGAGCGAAAAGTATTGCACTGTTTCCACGATCCTGAGGGATCAGGATTGTCATGTTCGATAGTTGCCAAGAACTATTCTCTCCTTGGTAAGATGGGTTTCTAGTGGCACTGTGAGCTAGCTGGTATACAGGCTAACCTATCCGGTGGGGGTGTCTAGAATCAGTCTGGACACCAATCCTACAGTGTATGTTGTCTAAACGTGCAGATCCTATATAGGTTTATAGGAACTACACGACATGGCGCCCAACGTTGGTTTGGTACTTATTTAACGGTCAAATCTGAGTAGTTCAGTCGTGCTATTCTCAGAGACCCCTACTCACATTTCCCCAGAGACATCTGGAGTGGGAAGGAAACTATCCACCACAGCTGAGTAGGCATAGCCTACCTATTGGCTGTAGGTTTATCAAGCTTGAAGGACAAATTGTTCCTATTGTGCATAAAACCTTATCTCAGTTTCCTTGAAACTCTTCCTTAAGAAATCTTTGTCAACAATGGCTGACGAAGACGCCGCTGTGCGAGCACAGCGTGCTATAGTTAGGGAGTAGGAGAGGAAGGTGAAATTAACATTTCAGAAAATGTTAGAACTGCCCTACCTTTAAAACTAGCAGACTATGGAGTCTGAGCTAGGGGTGGGACAGTCACATTCGTGATTGAGGGACACGAGTAATATAGAACAGAGGTATTCTATTCATGGGTTAAATTCCCACCAGCAGATGCACAATCAAAGACATCTCATTCTTACACTGAAGATGAAACACCAGAGGAATACTGTCCATATGAGGACATTGAATTTCCGCTCACCTACCAGGAGCACATAAACTGGTTTAAAGGCGCCCTCCACCACACAAAAGACAAAGTAAGACTAGGTCCGCTCGGAAGAGATGGAGCCACTTGGCCAGTCCTTGTGGCTTACACATCACATCCAGACATTGACTCAATGCCAGTGGCAGACTTATGTCCACTTCATAAAGAAATAATAAAACTTTACAGAAACCTGACACAGTTCGTGATGAGAACACTCACACTTCAGCCAACAAGGGCTACACAAACAGGACAAATTCAGGGATCTACAACTAGAATTACAACACAAATGCTACACGCAGTTATGGGTAAAATGCCCACTAAACGTGAGCAAATGCCATTCTGGATAGCTCAGAAAATAACACAGCTAGAGTCAGTATTTCCACACACAAGCCCTCAAGAAAAACACAGAATGCTAACACTCTGCTTGCCAATGGGGATAGCTCCCCACTTGGGGTACAGTTTTCCCTGCCATATTTACCAGAACTCATGGTATCCCGTCATTAGCAAGAATACCAGATGTATTAAGACAAATACAGAATGAGTATGGAGCAGAACCTGCTCAGAACTTAGGGATGAAACTATTAAGTAATTTTGCCCAGGTATCAGCTATCATACCAGCTAACATTAAAGGGGATGCAGCAGCAGTGGCAATATGCCAACGCCTGAGGGATTTTACTCCTTTACAACAGGAACGTGAATTACCTAAAATTATTGAAGACACCTATGCTGAATTAGGTAGAGATAGTTTGGGAGCTAGAGCAACAAAACCTCAACTCATGGGAGGTCCTGAAAAGGATAACACCAAGCAAGCACCTGATTCTTCCAAGAAGAAATGGGATAATAACAATAAAAATCAAAAGAATAGATCACAATCCAGGGGTGGGTCTCCTCAACAGGAGCCCTCCGAAAGAAGGTACAACCTTAGGACCCGTGATAACATTAAAAAACCTGACAGGTATCAGGATACTGATACACGTTCCTCTCGTTCCTTTCAGGGTTCACCAAGAAACTCCGAGAGAGAAGGACGGTCAGAACAAAGACAAGAAGAGCGTACAAAGTCCAGAGACACGCCACGCACTTCAGACTATACTTCCAAAAAAGAAGAGAAGCCAAAATCAAAACCTCAATTTAAAAAGAAGGTAGCAGGTCTCAAAGTTAGACATGCCCAGAATTCTGAGGACTCAGCTTCTGAACGGGGAATGTGCTCGGACGATGTTAGACAGTGCAGCAGAAGTAACAATAGCTCGCCAGAACCTGATAGGATTTCTGGTGACAGCAGAATTGAATGAGCATATCACAGTGGAAACACCTGATACAAGGGTAAGTGTCCCACATCGGTTACATGAGATAACACTCCAAATAGAGGGGGACAAACCCAGAAAAATTAAAGGTCTCTTTTGGGAGAACCTGACTTTTGGTTATGACATCCTTTTAGCTGAAAGAGATTGGCCGCCTGAAATTGTTATGGATTGCACAAAGGGAGAAACGGTAATTTTACCAGCTTTTTCCGACCTCATTCCAATATACTTAAAACACATATACGCTTTTGTTGTTTTGTTCAATAAAAAGAGTTAAAAAAAAACAAAACACACATACGCGCAGGAGAGGGCGTTAGCCCTTGCTCCAGCACTATATCTCAACCATGTTGGGTGGGATGCTGAGTCACCTCACCATACAATCCCAGTAAAAACTACTCCAACTCCACAGAGACAGTACCCAATAAAACAAAAAGTGAAAAAATAAGTCAGGGAGATCTTAGATCAACTTGAATACCAAGGTGTAATTGAAACTTGCACCTCTCCAATGAATAATCCTTTGTTTCCCGTAATGAAACCCGATAATTCATACCATCTAGTTTTAGACTGCCTACATCTGAACACATGCACTAAAACATTTGCGGTACAGAATGCACACAGTGCCGCAGTAATGAATAACATTGTGCAGGAAAAAATACAAAACAACACTAGATATCTCAAATGGATTCTTCTGCCAAAATATAGCACCTGAAAGCAGGTATTTGACAGCATTTTCAGCGCTAGGTTCCCAGCGTCAATTTTGTCGACTCCCCCAAGGGTAACAGAATAGCCCTGGGCTGTTCTCCGCTAGGGTAACAGAGTTACTTCAGAATTTGGATGAAGAGGCATTGTCCTATGTAGATGATATTTATCTGACGGATGATGATTTAAAGGATCACTTGGCCAGGGTGAGCAACATAATTTTGGGGTTCGCCTCTGAGGGCTACAAAATTAATTTAAAAAAATCAAAAATAGCCCACCTCAATGTCCTATTTTTTGGATATGAGTTTTTAAGTGAAGGTAAAAGCCTGGCAGCTAACTTTCTGGAAAAGTGTGCACAGCTCCAACCTCCCAAATCTTTGAAAAACTTACAATCCATATTGGGATTTTTAAATTTTGGCAGAACATACATTTTAGATAAAGCAGAAAAAGTAAAACCTTTCTACGACTTAATAAGACTGGATTTCTCAGTTAAGCATTGGATACAGGAACACACAGATATCCTTCGTTCCCTACAAGTTGACATGATAGCATCAAAACACTTGCAGACACGCGTAAATGTCCGCAATGTGGTGATCCGTGTTATAGCGGTTCCATCTGGGTACACTTACCTAACCTTCAAAGAAGGAGAAACAGCACCCTTAGCATACAAATCACACTTGTACACAAACGCTGAAATGCGTTTTGCTTCTACAGAAAAAATCCTGACAGCAGTACAGACCGCAGTAGTAAGAGAAAGAGCACTGGCTCAGGGGAAACGAATAATTGTCGTAACTCCGGTACCAGCCTTAGAGGCTGCTACAAAGGCAAGCGTTCCTAATGCTAAAGCCTTACATCCAAGATGGATACAATGGGCTAATTCTCTCACTGCAACAGATGTAGAATACAGATATGACCCTAGTTTAAAAAAACAAGCATTCCTGCAATATGAACAAGAATATCCTCTACCAAATGAAATAATGCCTCTAGATCAGTATGAATATATTATTTACACTGACGGATCTGCTCAGCCGGCCGTAGGAAGTAAACAACAATACAGCGATGCTTGTGCGATTGTAAAAGGTCGTATGCAGGATGGCAAGTTCCATTCCAGCGATACGAAGACACAGTCTCTAGGAGACTGCACGGCTCAGCTGGCAGAACTAAAAGCCCTATTACTGGCACTAATAAATACGGATTGAGAATTCCCCACACTGATTGTGTGCGATTCTTTTTACTGTGTTCAGTCATACAATGAATATCTACACTACTGGGGTCAAAATGGGTTTAAAGACTCAAAAGGTGGCACAATTAAGCATAAAATGCTATGGGAACAGGTAGCTGAGTTGAAAAACAATCTACCATGAGCTCACGTGATACACACGCTGAGTCATCAACGTGATGGCGTTCACGTTGAAGGGAATTCATTGGCCAATGAAGCCGCGAAGGGGGCAGTACGGACTGCTGCCGTAGCTGCAATCACTCGTTCAAAAACAAGAATAGACGGACAGATAATAGTAGCTGTCATTGCTTCACGCAAAAACAGCACAGCCTTACCGAAAGGTTTTCCACTCAAGTACTCCTACAAGTTAGATGCAAACAACATTCCATATGCTCAAATTCCAGGAGTGGGGGATAGAGTAATACCAAACATGGATCGTAGATTAGGCTTAATACTAGCTGCACACGAGGGTCTAGGTTCTGCACATGCAGGGATTACCGCAACAGTTTCATTATTGAAATAACGCTATTGGTGGCCTGGTTTAACTAAACAAACGAAGAATTTTGTCCTTAATTGCGACATCAGCCAGCAGATGAAGGGTTCCACCGTGGCGCGTCGAGCGCAGACATGTTTACTAATATCAGACAGACCACTCGCTTGTGTCTATTTGGACCACTGCGGCCCCTTACAATCGGATAGGGCTTACAAGTATATCTTGGTGGCAGTAGATTCATGCTCTAGATTCCTATGGGTATGGCCTCAGCGCTCGGCTGACGCTCGAACTGTTATAAAAGATTTGCGAGTCTTTAAAGGGACATACGCAGTTGGCACATTACATTCTGACTGTGGCCCCGCGTTTAGCTCTAGGGCTTAAAAGGAAGCCATGGGAAGTTTGGGTGTAGCATTGCGGTACTCCTCTCCATACCATCCCGGGGGAAATTCGGTTGTGGAGAGGAGAAACCGAGACTTAAAGCAATCTTTAACAGCAAGAATATTAGGTTCGGGTGGTAGTTGGGTCAATCACTTATACGGGGTCCAACGAGCCCTTAATAATATGCCAAGAAGTTCTCTAGGGGGTGGCACTCCTTACGAGGTCCTATTTGGGATGAGAATGTGGGTACCTGATCTTGATTATGAAAGCACAGTGGCGGATGAAAAACCATTTGACATCAATAAACGTTTGGCTGTTTTACAGGATCTGAAAGAATCCCGGGCACTACTAAGCAACGTGCAAGTAAAACGCACCACCACTGGGGAAGTCAAATCAGTCACGGCAAGACCTGCCTGGATCCCAAAAGTCGGGGATATCGAAGACAAGAAAGAATTTGGGCCATCATACAGAAAGCCTGTACCCTTCCTGGCTGTCGAAGGAACAAGAACAGTACTTCTTCTTCTGCCTCTTGCCGGAAAAAAAGAAAAGAGATTCATCTCCATTGATCTGATCAAACTACACTATGTGGCCGATACTGAATAGTAGGCCTCGTGGGCTCCTGGGTAGCCGACGTTCTCCTCTCGCTAGCATACAGGAAGTTCAGACAGAAAGACTCATAACATTTGAAGAGTCACCAATACAAAGTAACGGAATATCCAACAATGAAATGGAACTCATTCCTCTTGAAGTAGAACTTCAAAACACAAATGAAAGACAATTATCAATTCATCCTAACACCGATGTCTACATCAATATGCCTCGACAAGAGACACTTGCCAGTTCACCAAAACCTGCTGAGCTACCAAAGATAGATCGAACTGCATCTGGCTACTTCATCGATTTTGATACCTTCTCTCTTGTTCCCAGTTAACTCGAGACAACGCCAGCTCCAGTTTCCCGTAAGCAACAAATTCGTGATTTCTACACTTTTTTGAAAAAGACTTACTTAGTATCACCTTGGCTCCAGCTCTGGATCATAACTGGAATATTGTTTTTTCTGTTCTGGATTGGCCTAGTGACTGTCTTTTGCTTACTCATGAATGGAAAATATCTCCCAGAACGCTCTGCAGTATCAAATGTGAACTTGGTCCTGAAACCTCATACACCATCTCATCGCGAACAAAGAGACCTGTTTTCCGTGAACATTACAGCTGTTCCAATTCCTGATGGTATAGTTTGGGACAAGGTGGATTATGATGTATTTGGTCCCACTGAACTTTTGAAAATACCACATTTATTTAAAATTTCTCTAAATGATATCATTACCTCCAGTACATTTTCTGATGATTGGGATTTTGAAACTATAAATAATATGTTGTCTGATTTAGAACAATCCGCTGCATTTTCAAGCAATGAAATGTTAGAGGACACATCTGATTTTGACACTATGTACTGTTACCATCATTATGGTCATCACTTTTTACACAAATCCAGTATCCCAAGAAATGTTTTTACATACCACCAATGGGAACATTGCCCAACACCGCCAAAAGGTAGTTCGAAAACGTTTGGATAGAAATTTTCTTATTTTTCAGGGTTTAACACTTCTGACCCAACCTCATATTACTATAAGGTTGCACCTACAACTGCACAGAAAAATATGCTGACTAACAGATTTATTCTGCATCCTTTATTTCCTAACTGTCTGAACAGGGTTTCGATTTATGGAAGGACTCTATAGACATAAAATCAGTCTGGGGTTCAAAGGAATGGCAAGTTCAGGGAACAGAAGCACTATTTAGTGCGTGCCTCATTCCTTAGCAGATAATATTTCTGAATGACACTGTGCAACAGACTTCCTGTCTTGGACTAGCCAAGAACAAGGATTTGAACACACCTCGGATTCCCACACCTTCACACATCAATTTCACATCACGTGGAGGGGATACAATAGATGACATCATGCAGTACAATACATCAGCCCCCAATTGGAAGGGATGGTTAGTTTGGCCCACAGACACAAACAGATGTCAATCAAGATTCAGGGGTACAACCGAAGGGTTTAGTATCCATAGGCCGGACCAACGCTATGTACAAAGAGATCATCCGTGGGTGGTGAACAATGTTCCCTCTAATTTTTTTCCTCTGTGTGCGGCAGGAACCCGTCTGGGCGTGTGGGTGCCGCGACAAATATCAAGAGCAGATTGTGTGAGTATTCATGTTAATCGCAGCACCAGTCATGAGCTGCAATTAACATGAATACTTTCTCAGAGGCACACAATATGCCCCTCACAGGGACTGCCTTAGCGCTGGTGGCAGCCTGTGTGACAATGTTTGTTGGCGCCCCCAAATGACCACCTCTGCCAGTGAGTCCCTTACTATTACCCTTCAACAGTGCCCCTCAAGTCTCCATTACCACACTCTCTGAGATGCATTTAATTAGATTTATAGCGCCGCTCATACCAGTGTAGGGTGTCAGAGCACTTTACATCACACACACATTACACAGAGACAATCAATCACACGTGTGTAAATCAGTGTAAAGTAAATGTTACATCAGACAGAGGAATGCAAGGTGTAGGAGTCTTGTTGGTATATATAAAAAGTTCCAATTTTTATTCAATCCGTCAGGCGTTAAAAGTACAAATTCAAAACAATCCAGTCAGTAGTCAAATTAAATCAGCCGACGCGTTTCGTCCAGTGCGGACATCATCAGGGCTCGTAACATCGTATGCCCATCCCGGTACATTCACTTGTACTCTTGTACACACTGAAGTGAATGTACCAGGATGGGCATACGATGTTACAAGCCCTGATGATGTCCGCACTGGACGAAACGCGTCGGCTGATTTATTTGACTACTGGCTGGACTATTTTGAATTTGTACGGCTGATTTAATTTGACTACTGACTGGATTGTTTTGAATTTGTACTTTTAACGCCTGATGGATTGAATAAAAATTGGAGCTGTTGTATCCACTGTTCCCTGTAAGGTGCGCGCGCGCACCTATCTCACCTCGAGCGCGCAGTGGGGTGTTTGAAGCGCGCACACAGGTGAGTTCAGCAGCAAGTGCCTCCTGCACTTGCTGCATTTTTTGTTAAAAGGGCGCGGCTGCGGGACAGATTGAATGCCTTTGTGAAGGTATTCATGTTAATCGCAGCGCCCATCATGTGCTGCAATTAACATGATTACTTTAACAAAGGCATACAATCTGCCCTGCAGCCGCGTCCTTTTAACAAATGAAGGCAGCAAGTTTAAAAGCACGACATGTGCTTTCAGGGGATTCTGAAACCACACTTTTGCTTGTTGACTTGCTGCATTTCTTTTGGTAATAGAGCGCAGCACACAATATGGCCCGCTCTATTGCCAAAAGAAATGCAAGTCTACAAGCACACGTGTGCTTTCAGAATCACTGCCTGCTACAGCTCCAAGAAACACCGGCCTGAAGGGGTGTTTTTTTTTTCTTTGTCTTCCAGCTCTGCCCATGTTGCAGTGTACGGCAGCTCCTAGAAGCGGCTGACAGCTCCTGGAAAGAGGGGGAAGGGGCGGCAGGCGCGAGAGGAGCCTGACAGCTGTAGTAGAATAAAAGTCTGCCCGCTCCGTTGGGCTCTGACAGATCAGGAAGAGGTTTTTTTAAGCAGTTTCAGAGCAGGCGTAGGCATGGTTAGAAAGCTCCAAGGGGTGATAGGGGAAGACATTCTCGTGTGCACTGTACTCTGCACTGTTCTACAGTGCAGCCCTCCTCGGTTTCCTCCGCCCGCCCCAGACTACCAATTCTTGGTAAAAGTTCGAGCTCTGGTGTAGGTAGTTTAGCCAGATCTCCCGTGTCAGCATCGCACTTTCATTCCAGTGATTTAAATGGCCACCTCAGTGCAGTATGGGAGTTGTAGTTCTTTACTTTGGCTTAAGAATGTTTTCGAAGGAAAACACGCCAGTGCGCACTTGTTCTATGCCCCCACTGCCAGAAAGTTGTGTTCTTGGTAGATAGTATAGTTTAAGAGTGCTTGGTCTGGAGAAGCACAAACTCAAAATGTTAAACATAACACCATAGTTGGGGGTTACATTTAATAATAAGAATTGCTATTTAAAAAAAAAAATTGACAGAAATGAACCTATTTTGCAAGGTTAGAATAAAGAAAGGCTGGGAGTGAAAGCACAACGCTATAATAATAATATACCTTGCAGTTTGCATGCAGCTCTTTGATGTCAGTTATTAGCTCACTGTTCTATATTAGGATTTTAACTTATACACTGCAAGGAACAAAAGGATCTCTCTGCCAAAAGCACTGACCTCTTTACGTTATATGCACTTTGTGATCTGCACGGTACACGTACTTTGCATATTAACCGACTGTGCTACTTTTGGTTGAGTCAAAACTTCCACTAAACAAAACTCTGATCTCACTCCAGGACCCAAATACCTAAACCACCATCTCTCCTTTTACACACTGACCAGACCTCTCCACTCCACCCAACCGGCCCTGGCCACTGTCCCACGGATCCGCAAGACCTCGGCTGGAGGAAGACCCTTCTCCTACCTCGCTGCAAAGACCTGGAACTCCCTACCTCTGCATCTCAGGCAATCACCGTCACTGCCTCAATTCAGGAAGGACCTCAAGACCTGGCTCTTTGACTGAACTGCAGAACCCACCCCCCACACCCCACCCCCCCTACAACAGCGCCTTGAGATCCTTACGGATGATTAGTCACGCTCTACAAGAACCCTGATTGAGTGATTGATTGACTTTTAAATATTGTATTTCAAAAATAGTATAGCGTCAACAACCAATATATCAACAAGGTAATTATATACAAGTATCTGACATGTACATAACTTCAAGGTACATAGATGTAGAGTTAAGAATAGTAAATCTAAACCTACCAATATACATTTATATCATTTGTAATTTGGCTGTCAATATTTTTGCGACAATATTCTCATAGCACAAGGTTTCTGTAGTCAGTATTCTGACATACGACTTCTGTAATTGAGTGCACCTTGCACAGACCCTGGACAGTGTGGACAATAGGGAATACAGCCCCGGGTACATATAAATGGTTTTATGGTGTATGGGGCTTGTGTTTGCTCTGTGAGGCTCAAAATACACATAGGATGCTGTCCTTAAGTAGCTAAGATCCTGATTTGGGGATTAGCAAGAGATTCACTATAGAATAGCTGCAGCTGCTGAAGTCCACAGTGATTACATGCCCTAAAAATCATACTCGGATCTTCTCTAAGAATTATAAAATGCTGGGACTTGAGGTCATATATTTTCAAAGCATTAAATAACATTAATGACTGTAGGATCTACACAAGATCTGTTATTCCATGTTCTCGTAAGTTGAGGGCTCATATGGAATCTTTGACACAGTCATTAATATATAGATAAGCAGAATAAACAAACCAATATTTTCTTGATTCTACCTCACGAAATTCGTAAATACAGATAAAACATGTTGAGAATAATCCACCAAGTTCCACACATTTTCTCATCCATGGAAAGATGAAAGGCTGAGTCAGCCTGACCAGAATTCCTGCAGTTGGCATATCGTTCTCTCCAGCGGGCACTCGATTCCAATAGCTATCTCACCGCCTTCCCAAGAAACCCGAGTTTTGTTTTAAAAAACACACAATGAACGTCACCTCTCCCTCCTCCCCACCTGGACCAAATGCCCTGGGGAGATCTGTATCAGTGTGTATGACATACAATGGGAATACTGCATGAGTTTGTGGGGGCGGTTTGATGATATCTGCCCGGCGGAGATGGAAGAAGGTGATACCCTGTGCCAGTGGATGCAGACGCAGCACGCTTGCCAGTAAAAAGGGACAACATTTTCCGTATTGATCGATCAGTAATGTGTTTTTTTTCTTGCCTGTTCAACACAATTCTCTGAAGGGGATTAAGGGCTTTGAAAATAGAGTGATAGTTTAATCAGCAGGTGGTCCTCTCCCACTTTGCTGTGACCACAGATAGAAACAATAAAATCGTGTTTAAGTGGAATTAATTTGGGAAAATGTAAGCGGGGTCGCCAGATGTAGGGCGAACGCTCATTTTATTTTCCACGTTTTTTCCCCCACCTCTGTATATTTGGCCATTGACCCAGGGTAATTAGCACACACAGGTATTTTCTAGGCACTTACCAGCGCTGACACTAAAATAAAGGTGCCCCACTTTCATAGCGCTTTGCTGTGAACACCGAGATGCTTGTTTTTACTGCGCTAGCATCTTGGTTGCACACCCCTGCAGGCCGGGGTGTTTGAACTTTTGTGCAGCACAGTTCTGAAATGTGCCCCAACTCCTGCGCTGTGCGTAGTATCCTGCTGCACAGCCTGTGTGTGTTCGAGCTGTGTCTGTGTGCACGTGTATAATCCCTTTACACCTATTTTTTTGTTTAGTTCCTCTACTGTGCCCCGTGTGCTCGACTCGCCCCTCTCCCCCCGGTAAGGCCCCGTCTCGTATGTCCAATCTATGTGTGTCCGAGCCCTTTCTCACGCTCCACGTATGCCCGCTCTCACCCTGGCGTCATGCGTGTGCGGCTTCTGCGAGCCTCTGATCCATCTGAAGCATCTCGTGTGTGCCTAGTTCATTTATATCGGCCACTTGGGAATTACAGCCCCCTGCCCCCACCGTTCACCGAACCCACACACACGCCATGGCCCGTTTATATACGTGACAGGAGGCATCAACTTACATGCTTCGACGCCTCGTCAGTTGTAGTAAGCGCTATATAAATGCAAATACAATACATGCTGCCAACACCAAGCACGCCATGTGCTCGCCCTTACAGCAAGGGCGTCAACAAGCTGCTACTGACAGAATACCTCTTCTATGCCTTCGAAAACATTCTTAAGCCAAAGTAAAGGACTACAACTCCCATACTGCACTGAGGTGGCCATTTAAATCACTGGAATGAAAGCGTGATGCTGACACAGGAGATCTGGCTAAACTACCTACACCAGAGCTCGAACTTTTACCAAGCATTGGCAGTCTGGGGCGGGTGAGGAAACCGAGGAGGGCTGCACTGTTGAACAGTGCAGAGTGCAGTGCACACGAGAATGTCTTCCCCTATCACCCCTTGGAGCGTTCTAGCCATACCTACGCCTGCTCTGAAACTGTTTAAAAAAACGTCTTCCTGATCTGTCAGAGCCCAACGGAGCGGGCAGACTTTTATTCTACTACAGCTGTCAGGCTCCTCTCGCGCCTGCTGCCCCCCCCATCCCCTTCTTTCCAGGAGCTGTCAGCCGCTTCTAGGAGCTGCTGTACACTGCACCGTGGGCAGAGCTGGAAGACAAAGAAAAAAGAAGAAAAAAACACCCCTTCAGGCCGGTGTTTCTTGGCGCTGTAGCAGGCAGTGTTTCTGAAAGCACACGTGTGCTTGTAGACTTGCATTTCTTTTGGCAATAGAGCGGGCCAGACTGTGTGCTGCGCTCTATTACCAAAAGAAATGCAGCAAGTCAACAAGCACACGTGTGCTTTCAGAATCCCCTGAAAGCACAGGTCTTGCTTTTAAACTTGCTGCCTTCATTTGTTAAAAGGACGCGGCTGCAGGGCAGATTGTATGCCTTTGTTAAAGTAATCATGTTAATTGCAACGCCTGATGGGCGCTGCGATTAACATGAATACCTTCACAAAGGCATACAATCTGTCCCGCAGCGGCACCCTTTTAACAAAAGAAATGCAGCAAGTGCAGGAGGCACTTGCTGCTGAACTCACCTGTGTGCGTGCTTCAAACACCCCACTGCGCGCTCGAGGTGCGATAGGTACGCACGCGCCCAGGCGCGCACCTTACAGGGAACAGTGGTGGTGACATCATACAGTGTTGGGAAGTTATGCCTCGATTGGCTAAAAACCTCAACACTGTCCCAGGTGAAACAGCACTTATCCTTACTCTCAGATGAGATGGATCTAAGGGATTTTTTATTAGGTCCCCGGAAGCCACGTCAAAAACGTTTCTTATACGCTGTCTATAATGGAATCTGGAAAATCTCTCAACAAGAAGCTGCGGAGAGACTTCGTGAAATAGATAGAATTAACCTAGAAAAGGTGTTAGCCGTAGTGGACAATGATATGACTACATTAACATCCAGGATTTATTCACTGGGCAACATTGCATCTTCTGCTATAGATATACTAGAACAGGACTTGTCCATACTACAACACGGACAATCGCAACTACGTTCTATTATGTTATTAAGCTGGACGCTGCAATCATTGCACGCTGGTTATGTGCCTTGGTGATTTATCAACAGTACGTCCCTATTTTCAGCATACAATCTAACAGAAGCAGATAACGATGGCACAAAGGGGAGCAAAATATACAATGCTGCATATTGAAAAACTAGACAAGTTACCTTTTACTGTGGCAGAGTCTCCATCCACAGAATGGTTAATCCATGGCCGTATAACACTACCGGTCACAACTTTCCAGTGTCAGTATTGCCTTGAACAACAACAGGTGGGCAGATATGAAGCGACAGGTAGGGAATTCATCAAGGAATCTTGGGAATGAGGACATGGAAGTGTTTCTAAGCGGTACAAACTGCAAGAACTCTTTAAGTGGATCTCTCATATGCCAGGATATCATGCTTCACGGGGCCTGTAATGGTTCAGTTGCTAACTTATCCTGTCACTTGAAAGGGTCCCCGGCTGCCGTGATTAATCCGGTGTTCAAGTTACTTTCAAATGGGAGTTACGTGATGCTGAATGATCAAGGTTGTTGTGGGATGCTTCTGGGCATCGCATATCTTGTCACTGTAAGCTCCAGGGTTACTTGCTGTATGCAAGTATTGTTTCCACCGACCCATACAGTCAGTGAGGCGCCGTTATGGCCTTCCTTTAATGTTTCCTTTATACGGTTTGATACTCTGAGCCGAATGAAAGCCATGCTTTTACAGCAAACCGTGCCCTTAACCTCTGCCCGAGAAACTTATAATCTCCAGGTTGCAAGGTCCTCTGTTGAGATACAGGCACTAGTACGAACAAACTGCCCTTTCCATTTCACAGAAATGGTACAACGTATCTTTAACATGTTTGATACAACGGGTATAGTACACCTATTTAAGACCATAGGTTCTGGACTGTTAACCACCTTTCAGACAATCCTCGGAGTTATTCCCAACTTCATACACTCCGTATTCTGAAGCATTTTTGGAGGGCTTCCGCTGATCCAGTTCCTAATAGCAGGTATCCTGATTGTCATTTTTCTGCTACGCAATGGCCGTCCCAGTCACCAAGGAGATGGAAAAAATGCTCTTGGAGCGCCGATACCGTGATCACATGGTACTCCATCTGGGCACACCTCGCCTTAGCGAACTGAGTGAATCTTGGTTCCTATCATTTAGACCAGTCTGGATCGACTGTATTCTGCCTGTCCTCCGATGCCTGTTCTGCGGACAAGAATGCGTGTCTAACACTTCCATCAATTGCGCCACTGGACGTTGATGTTTTACTGGACCCGATAACGGTCCATGTTCTGCAGTGTACTCAGCGTATTCCAATGTTGATGTCTGCATTCTTAGAACCACCACAGGATGCTTCAGCTCCTGTCGTAAAGAATACCGGGTCCTCAACAAATACTCAGGCCTTGGTTGTCACACAGGCATCTCCAGCAGCGGCTGTGGAGAATACGGAGGAACATCTGTGCTCGATTGACCTGATCTGTGAGGTGTTGCAGGGACCGTCGTCTGCGATTGCAGGCAACAGTGATGTTGCATCTCCCAGCCAGGACACACAAACATTTGGCTCATCGTGTGCTGGGAAAAATTCGGCTTTTTCAAAAACATCCAAATTTGGAATTTTCATCAAACAGAAACTTATACTAAAACTGCATGGCCTTCAGTCACCCATATTTGTTCGGACTATATATAAGAACATATTTTAGTAAAACTTCTACCGCTTAAAATATGATTTTGGCATTTAAAAAAAATATATTTTTAAACGCACTAATGTTGTGAACTAATTAATTATTTGCGTACAAATGACTAGATGTACATTAGAATTTTAGTATGTCGTCCAGTCGGATGAGGAGTGGGTGTTATGTTTCATATAGGTTCCCCAATATAGGCTCAGGTAGTCACCTAACCTTTAACCCATATTCTCCCCTACCATTATGATCCAGCGCGATATTAGCAAACAGCATTCATACACTAGATACTCACTTGGGCCCATACATTCAAACTACGCTAATACTTACGCTGGGGTTGTCAGTTGTTACTCTTTATCAAAATCCCTGCTACCAATTACCTTCCGATTGAAGAGTAATGACTTACCAATGAATCCTTTGCTAATTGGGAAGTTTAAAATGAGTGACATTCATTATAGTACATAATCCTGAAATAACCACTGAGTCAGGAAGTTTTAAAATGTTTATCTAAAGATTTAGCAGAGTAAATTACAGAACCACATGGTACTTAATCGCATATCACAGATGAAGCATAGAAAAATAATTATTGACTAATGACGGTCCCTCAGAAAGGAGAAGATAGAGACAGCAGCGCAACTAAAGGTTGCATTTATATTTACCTAAATGCGAGAACCATACCCCTTGGCCAAGGAGTTGGAAAGAATAGGACCCAGGAAGGATGAAGAGCAAAGACCTCCTCCAGGATCAGGACAGGACCGGTGACCTCTCTACAACGACGCCTGCGTCGTTCCCCTCTCTGATACTCGACTTCTCCTTGATTCTCCCATGCCTTTCTTCTAATGGACTCCGCCGCCCCCTCCTCAGGACCTCTCTGGACAGCGATTCTGTCTGCAATCAATCAGCTTGGCGGTCTGGAGCTCTTCTGGAAGCATCTACGCTTATTCTCTCTGGTCCTCTGCTCTCTTGCAGCATCTCCTTCTTCCGTCAGCGTCTAGTCTCGTCCCTCTAGTCTCCTATGCGCGTTCTGCGGTCTGAGCTAAACGAATTAACTAATTCTATATCTATTATACCCTTCTACGCCCATGTACCTCCCCTTAATGTTGCCAAAATATGGGACCACTACTTCTGATTGGACAGGGACAGGGGGTTGATCCTCACACCATATTGATTTGGTTTGAATTCTGAAGGCCTTTGTCTTTAAACTTCCGCCCATCAATTTTAATACATTGGCTTTATTTCCCACCCATCTCACGACAAAGTTTATTCATTTTCCATATACATAGTTGCAAGTTTGGCAAGAACACATAAATATATCAATATCGGCCATTAGGTCGCAGCCTTGGACGACGTCCAGGTTGACTTCATCTTTATTCTTTGGCAGCCAAGCAGGGCACATGCGCAGAATCATTGTCTCTCGAGTTTCAGATCACCAACCCAGGCCCAAGTTAACGAACTAATAAAAGTCAAAGAAGAAAATATTAAAATCACAAATAATATGTATCACTGTATACCCATTCCTTCTACTCTATCCCCATTTACTTATAAATCTATCCCGCATTAGTAGCGTTAAGAAAACGACAATTTAATAATAATACAAGAGCAAGCTGAAGCATGTGAAAACATCAAGCAGCCATTTTAATGCACACTGCGCAGAAGCAGGAGTTTCCCACCAAGCAAAAAGATACGTCACACCATGTGATATGGTTGAGACATGCGCAGTGAAGTTCCCGCGCTTTAGCGGCCATTTTAGAAAAAGACAAGCGTTACTTGTTAGTTAGAACACATAGGCAAGCTTCCTTGCTATTCATGTAGTGTATGCAAAGTTAATATAAACAATACAAGATTAATAAATTAATACGGTGAGGAGATTGCATTCGAGCAAGTCTCATTTTTGAGTCCTTGCTCCATCAATCCCCTCTCTGATGGCGTTTAAGAGCCATCAAATACTACCCTCAATCCGATGCCAACTTCTAGCAAATAGTTTCATTCTCATTTTTACATTTTCTATTTTTAACATCCCCTTTCAATTTCTTGTATAATTCACTTCTCAAACCCTCAAGTTCAATTTCATCAACCTTTCTCTTCTTTCCTCTTCCTGTCACACTATACGATTCATTCTTTCTACAACATTTGCACCCTATTATTATCGTCAGTACTATTATTGCTATTCCTGCTAAGGGTACTAGTATTTGACCTATAAGCCCTTTTCCTACATTAGAAAACCAGGTACCAATTGACGCAATACTACTTGTCAATCTTTCCCATACACTATCAACTTCCAGTGGTTTAAGTTCCTTCTCAAGTTTAGTTATATTCTGTATATACGTTCCAATTTCTGCACTTTTATCAGGAATGTAAGTGCAACAATGTTTCTTCTTCAGTAATTTACAGACTCCGCCCTCTTTTGCCAATAAAATATCAAGAGCAAGTCGATTTTGCATTACCATAGATCTAATCGCAACCATCTCCGCATTAACCCTTTTGGTGCTTGCGTCGGCCAATGGCCGACGCAAGCACTACCTCCCTGGTGCTGCGCACGTCCATTGGACGTCACCAGGGAGGGCACTAAAAAATCGTCCGGTGCATCGCACCGGATTTTTTTTTAAATTTTATTTTTACTGGGGGAGACGCGGAAGGCTTTCCGCGTCTTCCCCGCCCCCTCCCGCCCATCTGTGACGTCAGCGCGCCGCGAGGCGCCTGACGTCACTGATTTCCCACCGGAGCCGAGGACAGCAGCAGGTAAGGCCGCGCTCGACTCCGATGGGGAAATCTGGCTGGAAACGGCCTCCCCAGCTTTCAGGAGGCCTCGCTTGAAAGGGAGAGTCTCCCCTTTCAAACGAGGCCTTCCTGAAAGGGTTTCCTGGCCGTGGATCGCAGCGCTGCTGCGATCCACGGTTAGGAAACCCCACTAGACACCAGGGATGTCTTTGGGGGGGTCGGCCCTCGTGGTGATGGGTCGCCCCCCCACCCCGGGGGCACATTTTAAAATTAATTTACCTGGCTTTCCTTGGGGGGCGCGATCGCCCCTTAAAAAATAAAAAAAAGAGACGTTTTTTTTTATTTAAAAATGGCGGCGATATTGGCAGGGGGTCGGTCCTTCTGCTCAGTGGCCGACCCCCTGTGGGGGCAATAATTATGTACATAGTTATGGGGGCCACAATCTGCTCCCAGGGGAGCCATAGGCATGCACATAAAGTGCATATAACATACATGCCAACATTTCAGAAGAGCAAAGTGGGAGATTTAAAAAAAAGAAAATCGGGAGAATGGGGTCTTGAATCGGGTTACTGTCATGTATGGGCTTTGGAAGTGTGCTGCTGCAGGATCGGGCATTTGAAACGCAAATGCACATTTTTTTCTTACCTTTCAGAAGCATGGCAGGTTGCTGGCAGTGCATACACCCCCCCCCCCACCCCCCTGTGTGGCAGCCCGGGCTGAAACAGCTTCCCGGGCACACACAGGCTTTGTTGGTTTTTCACCCCTTCTAGAGCCCCTGCATTGCCACTTTGACTATTGCTGGAAGAATTAGCACGTTACACAATACCAAGCCCTGTCAGCTGAAACCCCGAGGAATCGGGTTTTTGCTTGCAGGAATTGGGAGGCGGGAGGCTAGCCTTGAAATCGGTAGTCTCCCGCCTGAATCGGGAGGGTTGGCATGTCTGATATAATGTAAAGAGGTTAGTGGGTTACTGCTTCTGTGCCAGCTTTATGTTTTTTTTGCCCAGTCTTTCATCATCTAATCTTGTGAAAAGGGTTCATTTGGGTAGAAAATAATTCTTATTATGAAAGAGAATCCCCAACGATGGTACGTTTTAAATTCTGGATTTGTGCTTTCCCAGAATAAGGGCTCAAACTATATTGCCTGCCAGTATAGATGGCATGTTACTGCTACACTACACCTTGTCCTGTCTGATGTAGCATATCCTATGTACTGTTGTCTCAGTGCGTGTGTGTGGTGTAAAGTGCTCTGACACCGTACACTGGTGTGAGTGTTGCTATAAAACTAAATGAATCTGAGAGACAGTGGTTTTTGAGACTTGAGGGGCACTGTTAAATGGTGCTAGTGAAGGAATCCATGGCAGAGGTGGTCATTGGTGGGGCACCAGCAGACATTGTCGCACAGGGCGCCACCAGCGCTAATGCCGGCCCTGGAGTGAATGATATATATGTATCTATATACATATCTATATCTATATATATATATATATATATATATAGATACATGTACTCTTTGACTGCTGTTACCTGCTTTCTCGACTGGAGGGCTTCCTTTGTGCTATAATACGGCATGATTTTCATTTGGAATAGTAAAGCGGCAATGTCGCTACGAAGCCCTGGCCCACCTGGAAGGGCGCCTTTTCTCGTCATGATTCATATGGATATATATAAATATATATATTCAGAAACACCAAGGATGCCACACTCCAGAGATTGGTTTCAGAGTTGCTTTATTTTCACCACGACTGGTGGTAGTGGTGGTGAAAATAAAGCAACTCTGAAACCTGTCTCTGGAGTGCGGCATCCTTTGTGTTTCTGAATTTAAATATCGTGTAAGGATTCTACCCGTTGCTGCCTGCACCAGGTATTGAGCGCGCTGACATTGGGAATTAATTGTTATATATATATAAATATTTATTTACAGAGATATTTCTCAGTGCTGAAATTATGAGACTGTGAAAGAACTATAATGAGTCTCTTTGAAGTTACCTGAAAGGCAGTAAAGTGTGGTACTGCTGCAGAGTACAACATTTCTGCTAGATAGAGATATCTGACTTTTGTGTAGTGGCAGTTTTGACGCCATAAAGGGTATGCTGAAATGAACAGATCGGTATTATGTAGACAGCTAAGTGGATTAGTAAAGCCACGCAGTAGAAACACTTTGTAACAGACTAAATGTATGTGAGAGAGGGGCTATGGAGAGATGAGGAGCACGTTTGCAAGGATGGTAGTGGGCGCATCAAAGGAGGTCATAGTGTGCAATTGTAAAGCACACGTTCACCCGTAGGCATCTTGGCGCTAAAATGATGGTAGCACTGGCTCCCACCAGCGCTAAAAGGCTGCGATTATGGGTATGTGGCAAGGTAAAGTAATACTGTGTCTTTTTTCTCTCTTTCTTAGTCTTTTTGGAGAGCGTACGGATTTTGCAAAGGTAAGGTGACTTAGTCATTATTGACTTAAACACTTCACTTACGCACACACCCACCTACACTTTAAAACCAACAACCTATCTGCCTTCTACGTAGGATAGTGTTTTAAAAGGATAGTTTAGGCACTAGCAGAGATGGCATATCGTTGGATGAATGCTGCCCAGGCCCTAAATCTGGTTCTGGAGTCCAGCTCTGAGGCAGGATCAGAGACTGAGACAGCAGATACTGAGACAGCATCTGAAGGAGAGGACAATGGAGCCGAATCTGGGAGTGACTTTTCAGTCGGCGCAGTTCCATCCGATGACTCATCGTCCAGCGATTCTGAAGGAGACGATGTCAGTCGTGCTGTCCCTTTGCCAGCACAGTCTGTGCAGCAGGACACCTGTAACAGGTTAGAGCAACCCAGAGTGCAGGCACGTGCGGCCGCAAGCACAGACGGAGTGCTGTCTTGGCAGCCTCCCAATTTAGTTCAGCCCCAAATTCCGCCTTTCACTGGTGACGCTGGATGTAAAGTAGATACGGCAAATTTTTTGCCAATTGACTACTTCCATCTCTTTTTTGTTGTTGACTTCCTAGACGAAATTGTGCAGCAAACAAATTTGCGTGCCGAACAATTTCTGAGGGAGCAAGGAGGCACCCTTGGGCCTCATTCTAGGGCGTGCAAGTGGACTCCCACTTCAGTAGGGGAGTTGAAGATATTTTTGGGCCTCACACTTAAAATGGGGGTAGTGCATAAACCAACCTTGCTATCCTACTGGTCTACTCGCACGGTTTGGTTAACCCCCATCTTTGCACCATACATGAGCAGAGATCGTTTTTGCTATTGCAGCGCATGCTGCATTTCAATGACAATTCTGCTGCATTGCCACGGGACCATCCAGACTATGACAGGTTGTTCAAAATTCGGCCTGTCGTGGAACATTTGTCTGCCAGGTTTCCAGAGGTTTATACTCCTGGAAAGAATATAGCCATTGATGAGTCCTTGATCTTGTATAAAGGGCGGCTGCTGTTTAGGCAGTACATTCCGAGCAAACGCGCTCGCTATGGCATCAAGCTGTACATGCTGTGTGAGAGCTCGACTGGCTATGTGTACAGCTTGAGAGTGTATTCAGGGAAGGACACAACTCTTAACCCTGTAGGTTGCCCTCCCATGCTAGGGGTCACAGGAAAGATCGTATGGGAGCTTGTTCAGCCACTTCTTCACAAAGGTTATAACCTTTATGTGGACAATTTCTATACAGGAGTAGAGCTGTTCAGTGAGCTCTACAAAGCTGGCACCGTGGCTTGCGGTACAATTCGTTGTCGCCACAAAGGATTCCCGCAGGAGCTTGTTTGCAAGAAGCTCCAGAAATCCCAGAGCACTGCGTTGCGTTCCAACGAACTGCTCGCAGTTAAGTTCTCAGATAGGCGTGATGTGTACATGCTCACTACAATTCATGCTGAGAGCACTTCCCCTGTCACGGTTTGGGGTCAGATGGCCGAAGTCCACAAGCCCACCTGTATACTTGATTACAACAAGTACATGGGCGGAGTGGACAAGAATGACCAGGTTCTTCAGCCATACAATGCGAGTCGTAAAACTCGCACTTGGTATAAGAAACTGTTTTCGCACCTGATCCAGATGGCAACATACAATGCGTATGTTGTTTATCGTGAGACCACCACAGGAAGACTCATGTCTTTCCTTGACTTTCAGTTGTCTGTGATTGAAAGTCTTACTGCTACAGAAGCAGAAGCCTCCACTTCATGTGTTCTGGAGGACGTGGCAAGGCTGCAGGAGCGACACTTTGCAGATAAAATTCCTGCAACTCCCAAAAAGGAGCGACCATGTCGTTGTTGTAAAGTGTGCTCGATGCAGGGAAAGAGGCAGGAGACTCGTGTTTACTGTCCCCAGTGCCCAAGTAAGCCTGCCTTCTGTTTTCCTACTTGCTTTATGTTGTATCACACTAAAGCAAAATACTGGGAAATTGACTGAGGTGGAGCTGCCAATAGGATAACCTTTCAATTGGTGTGAATGGATACCTACTGTCTGTGGGCCACTCCTTCACTACGCAAGCAGCTGCAGGATATTTCTTCCTCTACTTCATGAAATCATGGACTTCTCAACACCTTTATCTGCTTTCAGAACGTGGTAGTTGTTCTGTTCGCCAATTGACAAGTGCATTATAGTCCCCACGCTGCACATACTGGTGGACAGAACATATGCCACGTTGTCATGGAGTACCCGTGTTTCACATTCAACCGTTCTTCGTAGTTTATGATGTTCTCTTTAGGAAGTTTTTGAAAATTTCCAGCATGTTTGCCTTAGTTTCAAAGGTAGATATGCTTGCTCAGCTCGAGAAATGTTTTTGCGGCATACTCGGGCACCCCCAACTTGCATCCACAAACTGGAAGGAGTTGGATAGAGCATTGTGAGAGCATTGATAGCTCGTGACAGAAATGTTCACTCAAGCTTCAAGTAGCTAGAGATGAAAGGCATTAGTATAGGGTCTCTTAACAATTGGACAGTGTTAGTCAGGACTCTGAGGACAGACACACGAACGGGTTAGAACAGCTTACGGTAGGGACGCTTTCCGAGGAATATTGCAAAGGTAGAAGGCAGATAGTAAAGGTAGTATAGATACACGTCCTGACTTCTTCTTCACCCATGGATTTAAATCCATTGCTGCCACACTCACACTGAATTTACTGTGGTACTTATGGGTCAATGCTGCTTGCCATGTTCATCCTCCGTTAGAACTTAGTAGATGGTCAGTTTGCTGTATGATAAGTGCATTACAGTCACTGCACATAACGGTGGATTGGACATATGCTACGTTGTCACGGACTACCCTTGTTTCACATTCATCCGTTCATAGTTTATGATGTTATCTTTTGAAAATTTCCAGCATGTTTGCCTTAGTTTCAAAGGTAGATATGCTTGCTCAGCTCGAGAAATGTTTTTGCGGCATACTCGAGCATCCCCCAACTTGCATCCACAAACTGGAAGGAGTTGGATTTAGCATAGTGAGTGCACTAAAGGTGCATGAAAGACATGTCTTCCTGAGCCTCATGTGGCTGTCATGGAAGTCATTAGTATAGGTTCACTGGGCATGAGTTCGGTAACGTTCTGGAAGAAGGAGGTGGAGACTTGACAGGTGGTAGAATATAGTCAAAGTCATTATGTCTTGTGGCATATGAATGTGATGGGCCCTTGCATGGCGGCAGTATGTTTGTGTGAGTGCAAGTGATATGGTTGTTTGGGCCCGTGGCTGGCGGTACGGAAGTCTTGTGTGTGGTGTGTGAATGGCGTGTGAATGGACCATAAAGTGGTTGGTGCCGTGATGTGGCTTTATGGCTCCCCTTCAGAAGGCTTGGCTTCAATATTTATATACTTTGATAAGTATTTGTGCTTTGAAGCCAGCGTTTCTGGAGGTGCTAAAACCAACCTGTGTAAGTGGTGGATTAGCTTTATCAAATGAGTGTTAGATTTATATTTGTGTTGGTTTAATGGCCTTTTGTAAGATATTTTTTTTTCACAATGGGTAGCAGGGGACTTTCTGCCCTAGCTCAGTCGTCACCTAGGCAAACCTTTACATTTTTGAGTAGTAGACAAAGGGGGAAGTACAAGGGTGAATGACTTGCGTGGTTATCACTGTTTTTTTTTTACCCAACATGCCCTGCTAGCCTCTTATTTTGTTGAAAAAAATCACTATTTCCACACATTTTGGTGTGGGAAAGTTGTGGCATCGCCGGGCAGACATGCATTTCCTACCACCCAGTGTTCCCCAAGGTCTCCCGATAAAAATGGTACCTCACTCGTGTGGGAGGCCCAAGTACCCGCGACAGGCTAGGGCCCAAAAGGTATTGAGGCGACATTAAAATTGCCTATCACAAAACAACCTTGGTTTTGTGAGAGGGGTCACCTTGGTTTTTGGCCCCGTGCTCGGCGGCCAGCTAGGGAAACCTACCAAACCCACACATTTCTGAAATCTAGACACCCGGGGGTTCCAGGGAGGTATGGCTTGCGTGGATCCCCAACGTTTTCTTACCCAGAATCCCCTGCAAACCTCGAATTTAGCTGAAAAAATCACTTTTTCCACACATTTTTGTGTGGGAAAGTTGTGGCATCGCCGGACAGACACGCATTTCCTACCACCCAGCATTCCCCAAGGTCTCCCGATAAAAATGGTGCCTCACTCGTGTGGGAGGCCCAAGTACCCGCGACAGGCTAGGGCCCAAAAGGTATTGAGGCGACATTAAAATTGCCTATCACAAATCAACCTGGTTTTGTGAGAGGGGTCACCTTGGTTTTTGGCCCCGTGCTCGGCGGCCAGCTAGGGAAACCTACCAAACCCATACATTTCTGAAAACTAGACACCCGGGGGTTCCAGGGAGGTATGGCTTGCGTGGATCCCCCAACGTTTTCTTACCCAGAATCCCCTGCAAACCTCGAATTTAGCTGAAAAAATCACTTTTTCCACACATTTTTGTGTGGGAAAGTTGTGGCATCGCCGGGCAGACACGCATTTCCTACCACCCAGCGTTCCCCAAGGTCTCCCGATAAAAATGGTGCCTCACTCGTGTGGGAGGCCCAAGTACCCGCGACAGGCTAGGGCCCAAAAGGTATTGAGGCGACATTAAAATTGCCTATCACAAAACAACCTGGTTTTGTGAGAGGGGTCACCTTGGTTTTTGGCCCCGTGCTCGGCGGCCAGCTAGGAAACCTACCAAACCCACACATTTCTGAAAACTAGACACCCGGGGGTTCCAGGGAGGTATGGCTTGCGTGGATCCCCCAACGTTTTCCTACCCAGAATCCCCTGCAAATCTCGAATTTAGCTGAAAAAAATCACTTTTTCCACACATTTTTGTGTGGGAAAGTTGTGGCATCGCCGGGCAGACACGCATTTCCTACCACCCAGTGTTCCCCAAGGTCTCCCGATAAAAATGGTGCCTCACTCGTGTGGGAGTCCCAAGTACCCGCGACAGGCTAGGGCCCAAAACGTATTGAGGTGACATTAAAATTGCCTATCACAAAACAACCTGGTTTTGCAAGGGGGTCACCTCGGTTTTGGCCCCGTGCTCGGCGGCCAGCTAGGAAACCTATCAAACCCACACATTTCTGAAAACTAGACACCCGGGGGTTCCAGGGAGGTATGGCTTGCGTCAATCCCCCAACGTTTTCCTACCCAGAATCCCCTGCAAACCTCGAATTTAGCTGACAAAAATCACTTTTTCCACACATTTTTGTGTGGGAAAGTTGTGGCATCGCCGGGCAGACACGCATTTCCTACCACCCAGCGTTCCCCAAGGTCTCCCGATAAAAATGGTGCCTCACTCGTGTGGGAGGCCCAAGTACCCGCGACAGGCTAGGGCCCAAAAGGTATTGAGGCGACATTAAAATTGCCTATCACAAAACAACCTGGTTTTGCAAGGGGGGTCACCTCGCTTTTTGGCCCCGTGCTCGGCGGCCAGCTAGAGAAACCTATCAAACCCACACATTTCTGAAAACTAGACACCCGGGGGGTTCCAGGGAGGTATGGCTTGCGTCAATCCCCCAATGTTTTCCTACCCAGAATCCCCTGCAAACCTCGAATTTAGCTGAAAAAATCACTTTTTCCACACATTTTTGTGTGGGAAAGTTGTGGCATCGCCAGGCAGACACGCATTTCCTACCACCCAGCGTTCCCCAAGGTCTCCCGATAAAAATGGTGCCTCACTCGTGTGGGAGGCCCAAGTACCCGCGACAGGCTAGGGCCCAAAACGTATTGAGGTGACATTAAAATTGCCTATCACAAAACAACCTGGTTTTGCAAGGGGGGTCACCTCGGTTTTTGGCCCCGTGCTCGGCGGCCAGCTAGGGTAACCTATCAAACCCACACATTTCTGAAAACTAGACACCCGGGTGGTTCCAGGGAGATATGGCTTGTGTGGATCCCCCAACGTTTTCTTGATGTTGCCTCAATATGTTTTTGGCCCTTGCCTGTCACGGGTACTTGGGCCTCCCACACGAGTGAGGCACCATTTTTATCGGGAACACTGGGTGGTAGGAAATACGTGTCTGCCCGGCGATGCCACAACTTTCCCACACAAAAATGTGTGGAAAAAGTGATTTTTTCAGCTAAATTTGAGGTTTGCAGGGGATTCTGGGTAAGAAAACGTTGGGGGATCCACGCAAGCCATACCTCCCTGGAACCACCCGGGTGTCTAGTTTTCAGAAATGTGTGGGTTTGATAGGTTTCCCTAGCTGGCCGCCGAGCACGGAGCCAAAACCCGAGGTGACCCCCCTTGCAAAACCAGGTTGTTTTGTGATAGGCAATTTTAATGTCGCCTCAATACGTTTTGGGCCCTAGCCTGTCACGGGTACTTGTGCCTCGCACACGAGTGAGGCACCATTTTTATCGGGAGACCTTGGGGAACACTGGGTGGTAGGAAATGCGTGTCTGCCCGGCGATGCCACAACTTTCCCACACAAAAATGTGTGGAAAAAGTGATTTTTTTCAGCTAAATTTGAGGTTTGCAGGGGATTCTGGGTAAGAAAACGTTGGGGGATCCACACAAGCCATATCTCCCTGGAACCACCCGGGTGTCTAGTTTTCAGAAATGTGTGGGTTTGATAGGTTTCCCTAGCTGGCCGCCGAGCACGGGGCCAAAAACCGAGGTGACCCCCTTGCAAAACCAGGTTGTTTTGTGACAGGCAATTTTAATGTCACCTCAATACGTTTTGGGCCCTAGCCTGTCGCGGGTACTTGGGCCTCCCACACGAGTGAGGCACCATTTTTATCGGGAGACCTTGGGGAACACTGGGTGGTAGGAAATGCGTGTCTGCCCGGCGATGCCACAACTTTCCCACACAAAAATGTGTGGAAAAAGTGATTTTTTTTCAGCTAAATTTGAGGTTTGCAGGGGATTCTGGGTAAGAAAACGTTGGGGGATCCACGCAAGCCATACCTCCCTGGAACCACCCGGGTGTCTAGTTTTCAGAAATGTGTGGGTTTGATAGGTTTCCCTAGCTGGCCGCCGAGCACGGGCCAAAACCGAGGTGACCCCCTTGCAAAACCAGGTTGTTTTGTGATAGGCAATTTTAATGTCACCTCAATACGTTTTGGGCCCTAGCCTGTCGCGGGTACTTGGGCCTCCCACACGAGTGAGGCACCATTTTTATCGGGAGACCTTGGGGAACACTGGGTGGTAGGAAATGCGTGTCTGCCCGGCGATGCCACAACTTTCCCACACAAAAATGTGTGGAAAAAGTGATTTTTTTCAGCTAAATTTGAGGTTTGCAGGGGATTCTGGGTAAGAAAACGTTGGGGGATCCACGCAAGCCATACCTCCCTGGAACCACCCGGGTGTCTAGTTTTCAGAAATGTGTGGGTTTGATAGGTTTCCTAGCTGGCCGCCGAGCACGGGCCAAAACCGAGGTGACCCCCTTGCAAAACCAGGTTGTTTTGTGATAGGCAATTTTAATGTCACCTCAATACGTTTTGGGCCCTAGCCTGTCGCGGGTACTTGGGCCTCCCACACGAGTGAGGCACCATTTTTATCGGGAGACCTTGGGGAACACTGGGTGGTAGGAAATGCGTGTCTGCCCGGCGATGCCACAACTTTCCCACACAAAAATGTGTGGAAAAAGTGATTTTTTTCAGCTAAATTTGAGGTTTGCAGGGGATTCTGGGTAAGAAAACGTTGGGGGATCCACGCAAGCCATACCTCCCTGGAACCACCCGGGTGTCTAGTTTTCAGAAATGTGTGGGTTTGATAGGTTTCCTAGCTGGCCGCCGAGCACGGGCCAAAACCGAGGTGACCCCCTTGCAAAACCAGGTTGTTTTGTGATAGGCAATTTTAATGTCACCTCAATACGTTTTGGGCCCTAGCCTGTCGCGGGTACTTGGGCCTCCCACACGAGTGAGGCACCATTTTTATCGGGAGTCCTTGGGGAACACTGGGTGGTAGGAAATGCGTGTCTGCCCGGCGATGCCACAACTTTCCCACACAAAAATGTGTGGCAAAAGTGATTTTATTCAGTTAAATTTGAGGTTTGCAGGGGATTGTGGGTAAGAAAACGTTGGGGGATCCATGCAAGCCATACCTCCCTGGAACCACCTGGGTGTCTAGTTTTCAGAAATGTGTGGGTTTGATAGGTTTCCCTAGCTGGCCGCCGAGCACGGGGCCAAAACCGAGGTGACCTCCCTTGCAAAACCAGGTTGTTTTGTGATAGGCAATTTTAATGTCACCTCAATATGTTTTGGGCCCTAGCCTGTCGCGGGTACTTAGGCCTCCCACACAAGTGAGGTACCATTTTTATCAGAAGACTTTGGGGAACGCGGGGTGGGTGGAATTTTGTGGATCCACGCAGATTCCAGAACTTTCCACCACAGAAATGTGAGGAAAATGTGGGGTTTTTTTACAATATTTTAGGTTTGCAAGGGATTCTGGGTAGCAGAACCTGGTGAGAGCCTGCCAAGTCACCCCATCCTGGATTCCCTGGGTGTCTAGTTTTCAAAAATGTATAGGTTTCCTAGGTTTCCCTAGGTGCCGGCAGAGCTAGGGTTCAAAATCTACAGCTAGGCACTTTGTTGAAAAAGGGTCCGTTTTCACTGCGAAAATGTGGTGTGTCCACGTTGCGTTTTGGGCCATTTCCTGTCGCGGGTACTTAGGCCTCCCACACAAGTAAGGTACCATTTTTCTCGGAAGACTTTGGGGAACGCGGGGTGGGTGGAATTTTGTGGATCCACGCAGATTCCAGAACTTTCCACCACAGAAATGTGAGGAAAATGTGTTTTTTTTTTTACAATATTTTAGGTTTGCAAGGGATTCTGGGTAGCATAACATGGTGAGAGCCAGCCAAGTCACCACATCCTGGAGTCCCCTGGGTGTCTAGTTTTCAAAAATGTATTGGTTTCCTAGGTTTCCCTAGGTGCCGGCAGAGCTAGGGTTCAAAATCTACAGCTAGGCACTTTGTTGAAAAAGGGTCCATTTTCACTGCGAAAATGTGGTGTGTCCACGTTACGTTTTGGGCCGTTTCCTGTCGCGGGTACTTAGGCCTCCCACACAAGTGAGGTACCATTGTTCTCGGAAGACTTTGGGGAACGCGGGGTGGGTGGAATTTTGTGGCTCCACGCAGATTCCAGAACTTTTCACCACAGAAATGTGAGGAAAATGTGTTTTTTTTAACAATATTTTAGGTTTGCAAGGGATTCTGGGTAGCATAACATGGTGAGAGCCAGCCAAGTCACCCCATCCTGGAGTCCCCTGGGTGTCTAGTTTTCAAAAATGTATAGGTTTCCTAGGTTTCCCTACGTGCCGGCAGAGCTAGGGTTCAAAATCTACAGCTAGGCACTTCGTTGAAAAAGGGTCCGTTTTCACTGCGAAAATGTGGTGTGTCCACGTTGCGTTTTGGGCAGTTTCCTGTCGCGGGTACTTGGGCCTCCCACACAAGTGAGGTACCATTTTTATCGGAAGACTTTGGGGAACGCGGGGTGGGTGGAATTTTGTGGATCCACGCAGATTCCAGAACTTTCCACCACAGAAATGTGAGGAAAATTTGTTTTTTTGGACAATATTTTAGGTTTGCAAGGGATTCTGGGTAACAGAACCTGGTGAGAGGCAGTCAAGTAACCCCATCCTGGATTCCCCTGGGTGTCTAGTTTTCAAAAATGTATAGGTTTGCTAGGTTTCCCTAGGTGCTGGCAGAGCTAGGGTTCAAAAACTACAGCTAGGCACTTTGCCAAATAAGGGTCATTTTTCACAGTGAAATTGAGGTGTGTCCACGTTGCGTTTTGCGCCGTTTCCTGACGCGGACACTAGGCCTACCCACACAAGTGAGGTACCATTTTTCTCGGAAGACTTTGGGGAACGCGGGGTGGGTACAAATTTGTGGATCCATGCAGATTCCAGGACTTTCCACCACAGAAATGTGAGGAAAATGTGTTTTTTTTACACTTTTTAGGTTTGCAAGGGATTCTGGGTAACAGAACCTGGTGAGAGGCAGTAAAGTCACCCCATCCTGGATTCCCCTGGGTGTCTAGTTTTCAAAAATA
Organism: Calotriton arnoldi; assembly: GCA_963921515.1. NCBI lineage: Eukaryota > Metazoa > Chordata > Amphibia > Caudata > Salamandridae > Calotriton > Calotriton arnoldi. The sequence continues at coordinate 3,358,361 of CAWUFW010000885.1, forward strand.
TATAGGTTTGCTAGGTTTCCCTAGATGCAGGCAGAGCTAGGATTCAAAAACTACAGCTAGGCACTTTGCCAAAAAAGGGTAATTTTTCACTGTGAAATTGGGGTGTGTCCACGTTGCGTTTTGCGCGATTTCCTGTCGCGGGCTCTAGGCCTACCCACACAAGTGAGGTACCATTTTTCTCGGAAGACTTTGGGGAACGCGGGGTGGGTAGAAATTTGTAGATCCACGCAGATTCCAGGACTTTCCACCACAAAAATGTGAGGAAAATGTGTTTTTTTGACAATTGTTTAGGTTTGCAAGGGATTCTGGGTAACAGAACCTGGTGAGAGGCAGTAAAGTCACCCCATCCTGGATTCCCCTGGGTGTCTAGTTTTCAAAAATATATAGGTTTGCTAGGTTTCCCTAGATGCAGGCAGAGCTAGGATTCAAAAACTACAGCTAGGCACTTTGCCAAAAAAGGGTCATTTTTCACTGTGAAATTGGGGTGTGTCCACGTTGCGTTTTGCGCGATTTCCTGTCGCGGGCTCTAGGCCTACCCACACAAGTGAGGTACCATTTTTCTCGGAAGACTTTGGGGAACGCGGGGTGGGTAGAAATTTGTGGATCCACGCAGATTCCAGGACTTTCCACCACAGAAATGTGAGGAAAATGTGGTTTTTTTGACAATTTTTTAGGTTTGCAAGGGATTCTGGGTAACAGAACCTGGTGAGAGGCAGTAAAGTCACCCCATCCTGGATTCCCCTGGGTGTCTAGTTTTAAAAAATATATAGGTTTGCTAGGTTTCCCTAGATGCAGGCAGAGCTAGGATTCAAAAACTACAGCTAGGCACTTTGCCAAAAAAGGGTCATTTTTCACTGTGAAATTGGGGTGTGTCCACGTTGCGTTTTGCGCCATTTCCTGTCGCAGGCTCTAGGCCTACCCACACAAGTGAGGTACCATTTTTCTCGGAAGACTTTGGGGAACGCGGGGTGGGTAGAAATTTGTGGATCCACGCAGATTCCAGGACTTTCCACCACAGAAATGTGAGGAAAATGTGGTTTTCTGGACAATTTTTTAGGTTTGCAAGGGATTCTGGGTAACAGAACCTGGTGAGAGGCAGTAAAGTCTCCCCATCCTGGATTCCCCTGGGTGTCTAGTTTTCAAAAATGTATAGGTTTGCTAGGTTTCCCTAGATGCAGGCAGAGCTAGGATTCAAAAACTACAGCTAGGCACTTTGCCAAAAAAGGGTAATTTTTCACTGTGAAATTGGGGTGTGTCCACGTTGCGTTTTGCGCTATTTCCTGTCGCAGGCTCTAGGCCTACCCACACAAGTGAGGTACCATTTTTCTCGGAAGACTTTGGGGAACGCAGGGTGCGTTGAAATTTGTGTATCCACGCAGATTCCAGAACTTTCCACCACAGAAATGTAGGGAAAATGTGTTTTTTTTTACAATGTTTTAGGTTTGCAAAGGATTCTGGGTAACAGAACCTGGTGAGAAGCAGTCAAGTCACTCCATCCTGGATTCCCCTGGGTGTCTAATTTTCAAAAATGTATAGGTCTGCTAGGTTTCCCTAGGTGCCGGCAGAGCTAGGTTTCAAAAACTACAGCTAGGCACTTTGCCAAAAAAGGGTCGTTTTTCACTGTGAAATTGTGGTGTGTCCACGTTGCGTTTTGCACCGTTTCCTGTCGCGGGCACTAGGCCTACCCACACAAGTGAGGTACCATTTTTCTCGGAAGACTTTGGGGAACGTGGGGTGTGTAGAAATTTGTGGATCCGCGCAGATTACATACCTTTCCACCACAGAAATGTGAGGAAAATGTGTTTTTTTTGACAATTTGTTAGGTTTGCAAGGGATTCTGGGTAACAGAACCTGGTGGGAGCCAGTCAAGTCACCCCATCCTGGATTCCCCTGGGTGTCTAGTTTTCAAAAACGTATAGGTTTGCTAGGTTTCCCTAGATGCCGGCAGAGCTAGGGTTCAAAAACTACAGCTAGGCACTTTGCCAAAAAAGGGTCATTTTTCACTGTGAAATTGGGGTGTGTCGACGTTGCGTTTTGTGCCGTTTCCTGTCGTGGGCACTAGGCCTACCCACACAAGTGAGGTACCATTTTACTCGGAAGACTTTGGGGAACGCGGGGTGGGTGGAAATTTGTGGATCCATGCAGATTCCAGAACTTTCCACCACAGAAATGTGAGGAAAATGTGTTTTTTTGGACAATTGTTTAGGTTTGCAAGGGATTCTGGGTAACAGAACCTGGTGAAAGCCAGTCAAGTCACCCCATCCTGGATTCCCCTGGGTGTCTAGTTTTCAAAAATGTATAGGTTTGCTAGGTTTCCCTGGGTGCCGGCAGAGCAAGGGTTCAAAAACTACAGCTAGGCACTTTGCAAAAAAAGGGTAATTTTTCATTGTGAAAATGTGGTGTGTTCACGTTGCTTTTTGAGCCGTTTCCTGTCGTGGGCACTAGGCCTACCCACACAAGTGAGGTACCATTTTTATCGGGACACTTACGGTAATTCAGATTTGTAAAGCAACTGTTATTACCTATTGACTTTCGATGCATTTCTGCCTTCCAAATGAAAGACAATGTGTAAAAAGAAGTTATTTTGAAAAATGACCTATAATTCTCATGCTAGTATGAGTATTACCAATTTCAGAAATGTGCAAATATCTACTGTTTCTAAACTCTATATTGTGTTCCCATTTCAGAAATACATAGGAGTCTTTCATACCGAATATTCCATGTATACATTTTCCCAGAATAATTGCTATATACCCGGTACATAATAAAAAACCATTGCAAGACGCTGCTCAGTTTTTGGCTCTGGGTTCGTCGGGTTCTTGGTGAACCTACAAGTCCTATATATCCCCACAACCAGTAAGGTCCAGTGGATGTAACGGTATATTGCTTTCAAAGAGCAGTCATAATTAGAAGAAGTTACAGGTGAAAACGTTGACAAAAAAGGCTGTTTTTTTCAACTAATTTTCCATTTTTCCTATATTTAACTGTTAGTTTCTATAAAGAAACCTTGATGGATTTACACAAATGACCCCTTGCTGTATTCAGCATTTTGTCTACTTTTCTAAAATGTATAGATTTCCAGGATCCATTATTGCTTTCATACCCATTTCTACCATTAACTGGAAGGAGGTTGAAAGCACAAAAAATAGCAAAAATAGGCTATGTCCCAGAAAAATGCCAAAACTGTGTAACATTTTTTGGTTTTCTGACAAAAGTCTGTCATTCCCTCAAAGCTGGGAAAATGGAGATTTCAGCCCCACAAACCCTTTTTGATACCATTTGCAGGGAAAAACCCAGATGCTTTCATATGCGGGACTTTTTTCCCATTTATCCCGAAAAAAACAAAATTTAGCTGTATTTTGGCTAAAATCTGGGACCCCTCCAGGGGAATCCACAAACCCTGGGTACCTTTAGAATCCCCATGATGTTGGAAGAAAAGGACGCAAATTTGGCGTGGATACCTTATGTGGTCAAAAAGTTACAGAGGCCTAATCGCGAACTACTACAAATAGCCAAAAAAGGGCTCAGCACTGGGGGGGAAAAGGCCCAGCAGTTAAGGGGTTAATCATTAGAAATCCTCCAGCAGTGTCCGTTGATAAACGATCAACCACTGTAGACAATTTACATATTTTCCTTGAGTTTAGAATTATTCCCACCGAAGGTATCAATGCACCAAATATATCACCTACAATTTCAGAAAAACTAGCTCTTTTACTACGTGTTAATTCGCTATTGTTTTCATTGCTCCCAGTGTTTCTTTTTACGTGGTATATTTTTGGAAATACTATTCAAAATAACAACTTCCATACCACCGTGCAGGAAGCCTAAAATAAGCCTTATTCCCACATACATAATAGATTCCAGGAAAAACTGAATCTGTTCCTCCTTTGATTCCCCAACCTCCAAGAATTAAGAAATTGTGTTCACATTCACTGGTACCGATGAAAACATTGTTATAATCAGTCCTTAATCTATGTAGACAAATTTTCCCCGTCTTTACAAAATCCAGAGCCATAGCAGCTTGAGCCTTGCCAGGTGTGTAACTCCCTTCTTTCTCAGCCCAAGGTGACAAATGAGCCTTATGCTCAGAAGCTTTCTTTTGAAAATCTTGTCTTCTATCTTCTACTAAATTCAAAAATATCTTTTCATCTTCGTGTAAAGAACATGTTAGATTGTGTCTATGTGCATGTGTTATGTCTATCGATTTAATTGTTAAGAAAAATTCTCCCATAAACTGTGCGTCTTGACTACTAAGCACTGGGTTCATACTCTTTCGAATCGGAACCTCAGAAAATATCACATCTATGTTTGAATAATAATATTGAAGTCTCCCTGTTCTATAAAATAAACTAGCTAATACACTACATGATATGCCGTATGTCAATGGTAAGTGATGATATGTTAATCCTTCTGCTACTGATTCGGGTAACTTCATACAGACATAACAATTACTAACTTCCATGGTATCTACATACTGAAATAATAATTTTGTGAAAACATTTAAACTAGTGTCGTTATCAGTTATTTCATGATGAAATTCTGGTTCATTTTCTGCCATTAGTTCTACTCTATTTCCCTTTATGTGTGCTGTCCTTCCTTTAGTTTCGTTATTAATCTTTTTATCCATTATCATAAGGTAAGGGACTGCTACGATCAGGACTAACCATACTATAAGCACCATTACTAGACTACATATGCATATTGCACAGCATCTTCTACAACATCTCTGTTTTGGTCTCCCAGCAACTCTATCATCAGGCATTTCGACAAGGAAGATTGCTCTTCTTATCTATTTCGCTTTTCTTTATATGACTCTTTTGCGTAGTCAAGGTGGTCTTGTTTCTTTCTCGTACGTCAATTCTGCACTTGTTCCTTCGTCACCACTTTCACTTGACTCTGAGCTCTCGTAATCTTCAAGAATAATGTAAGTCCAATCAGGACCCTTGAATTTGTTATTCACAGGTTTCAGTCTCTTGCTTTTTCTTTTCTTAGTTCTGTTTTCTTGTTCGGTTTGACTTGTTACTTCATTTACTTGATCTGGATCTTCACTTCTGGTTGTTATGTGGTATTTTACTCTTTTAATGACACTAGGCCAATGATCACCTTTTCTTGTTTTCTTTGTTTGCACTGTTTCTTTATTTTTGTCTTCAGCAATCTCTTTATTTTCACTGTTTGACACCTTTTCGTTTTCTGCAATTACTGTTTTTTTTTCTTGCTCTTTTCCAGGCCTTATTTGTTTTTCTTCTGCAGCTCCTCCGTGAGTTTCCAATAATTGACCTTGTTCTTTGTTTAATTCTTCATGTTTATATTTCTCGAGATCTTTTTCTTCTGTGTGATTTTCTGGATCTAACTGGTTCTGATCAGGGCTTATTGCCCTTTGTACTTCTGCAGCCTGACCGGGTTCTTCTAGACCTGTCTGTTCCTGCTCAAAATGTGTCGATTCTTCGTTATTTTGAGCCCAGTTTCCCTTCCCTATCTGGTCCTGCTCAGGTTCTTTTATTGTATGTTCTTCTTTTCCCTGAGCTGCTTCTTCTTCACCTATCTGATCTTCTTCAATTTCTTCCAATTTTGTTTGGCTTCTTGTTCTGTAGTAAACTTCAGGAATTTCTACCACCGGTATCCAGTCCTGACTTTTGCTCGGTTGTTCTTCTGCAGCTTCTCTTGAATCTCGAGCTTGAGATTCTTCAGCTGGGCAACCTTCAGCTTCCTCAGTGATTGATGCTGTCTGAGGATTTTCTTCTTCAGGGTCTGGTACTCTTTTGGTCTGGCTTACATGAATCCAATTAGGAAATCCTGCACACTTCACTGCTGTATTGGTAGTCAGTATGACTTGACGAGGTTTTTCCCATCTAGGTGATAGACACGTCTCTCTGGTGTGATTCTTCACTACCACCCAGTCACCAGGATTCAGATCATGTTCTTGTTCAGGCTGCCTCGAAACTGCGTCTTCTCCGACCTGATGAGAGACAGAACGCACTAGGTCAGCCAATCCTTTGCAGTAATCCAGAACCATATCATCAGATATATTCAGCAGTTTGTTTATGGGAACATGTGCTTGTCTCATTGCTCTTCCCATCATTATCTCGTGTCGGCTCAATCCCGTATTTCTATCGGGAATGCTTCTGAGTCCCATTAAGACGAGTGGCAATGCATCCGGCCACTCCAATGATGTTGATGCACACATTTTTCCCAGTCTGGATTTTATAGTGCCATTCAATTGTTCAACCACTCCAGAAGCCTCTGGATGATATGCACAGTGCAATTTTTGTTCAATTTGGAATGCTTCACAGATTATTTGAATCACTTCACTGTTAAAATGTTTTCCTCTATCTGATTCCAAAGTTACTGGGTAACCAAACCTAGGAATGAGTTCTCGTAGTAACAGCTTTGCGACTGTAATGCTGTCACTCCTCCTGGTAGGGTAAGCCTCCACCCACTTTGAAAACAGACATACTATGACTAGTACATATTTCAACCCTCTGCATGGTGGTAACTGTATAAAGTCGAACTGTAGTCTTATAAATGGTCCTTCTGCTTTTCCAATCTTCCCAAACCCAATTATTGTTTTTCTTCCTGGATTATGCATTTGGCAAGTCAAACATCTCTGACAAAGACTCTCTGCTACAGCCCTGAACTTGGGATTGTACCAGTTCTGTCTGAAAAGCCTAATCATTGCATCTCTCCCTATGTGTGTGTCTCCATGATACATCCTGGCCATTTGAGAGAGCAGACAGTCAGGCATGACTGGTCTGCCATCAGCACAAATCCACACTTCATCATCTCCCCTTTGGGAACAACCCACTTTGACCCATGTTTTCTTCTCATTTTCATCAGCACCATCTTGCAATCTTCTAACCTCATTCCATGTTTCAGGTGGCATATACAGCATAAGTTGGCAGCTGATTCCCATTCTTTCCACCCTTTTATTGACTGACAATCTATTTCTGGCACAATGTTGAGCCACAAGATCTGCATATCTGTTGCCGACTACCACCCAGTCATCTCCTGACTGGTGTGCGGCACATTTCACCACAGCCAATTCTTTTGGTGATTGTATTGCTTCCAGCAATTCCCTTACAAATTGTCCATTTGTAATGGGGGATCCTGAAGAAGTCATGAAATCCCTCTGCATCCATAGTTGGCCAAAATCATGCACAACCCCGTAACCATATTGGCTATCTGTAAATATAGTTACTTTTTGATTCCTCCCAATTTTGCAAGCTTTTATCAAAGCAATCAATTCAGCTACTTGTGCAGATTTCACTCCTGGTCAATAGGATGCTTCGACTATTCCAGTTAATACACATACCGCATAGGCAGCAGTCAGTTTACCATCTTCATGTCTTTGGCATGAAACATCAACAAATAGTTCCCTGTCTGGCTTCTTTAGGGGCATTTCCTCAATGTCTGGACGTGGTTTCGTGCATAACTCTGTGACTTGTAAACAATCATGTTCTTCTTCTTCGTCATTTTTAATTTCCTCATGATATGAGTCTGGTAGTAAGTTAGCGGGATTTACTATTGTACACCTCACTATGTTCACATTTTCAGCACCCATTATTATTCTCTCATATTTAATCAGCCGACTAGGAGTAAGATGCTGAGTTCGAGTTCTTGTCAACAGAATCACAACCGCATGTGGAACAAACACCTTTACTGGGTGTCCCATTACAATCGACTCACTTTGTTCAATACTTAAACAGGTAGCCGCTACTGCTTTTAAGCAGCCTGGCAATGCGGCTGCCACTGGGTCCAATGTAGCAGAAAAATATGCTATAGGACGTCTGTCCAAACCATGTCTCTGGGTTAGGACTGAAAGTGCACAATTTTCTCTTTCATGACAGAACAATGCGAAGCTTCTCTTATAGTCGGGCATGCCTAGGGCCGGTGCTGAGCACAAAGCATTTCTCAATTTTACAAAAGCTCCTACACTCTCATCATCCCATTCAACTGGGTCCTTAGCTTTCTTTTTTTGTCATTTGAATTAGGGGTTTTGCTAACAAGGAAAATCCTAGTATCCATTGTCGACAGTAACCTACTATTCCTAGGAACAGTCTCACTTCTCTTTGGGTTACAGGCATTTGCATTTTCTTAATCAATTGTACTCTTTCCGAGGTTATTCTTCTTTTTCCCCTCTCAATTTGGTGTCCCAGATATTTAACTGCTGTTGTACAGAACTGCAATTTTTCTGGTGAGACTTTATGCCCTTCTTCAGCCAAATGATTTAATAGTGCTATGGAATCAACAACACAGTCCTCTCTGGTGTTCGATGCCACCAGTAAGTCGTCGATATATTGCACTAGGACTGAGCTTCCTGGCATCACTAGTTTCTCTAGGCACTTTTTCAATATCTGATTAAAGACGGAAGGACTTTCCGTGTACCCCTGAGGAACACGATTCCATACATAGACTTTGTTCTCAAATTTAAATGAAAAAAGATACTGGCTGTCTGGGTGCAATGGTATTGAAGAGAACGCTTGGCATAAATCAATCACAGTGAACCATCCTGCACTCCGAGGGATTTGGTATAGGATTACTGCAGGATTTGGCACTATAGGACAACATGGTTCCACAATCTTATTTATTTTGCGCAGGTCTTGCACAATCCTATATTTTCCGCTAGGTTTCTTTAAACCCATTATTGGCGAATTACATGGGCTACTCATTACTTCGCTTAGTATGTTTTGTTCTACCATTCGATTTATTTCTTCAATGACTCCTATCTTTACTTCTGCACTCATTTTGTACTGTCTGGTATTTGGGAAAATCGCACCTTCTTTTACAGTAATTTTAACTGGGTCTATTTTGGCCATAAGTCCTACTTCCTTTCCTGTGAAATCCCATACTATGGGGTTTACTGTTATTTTTAATTCTTCTGGCAGCTCATCTTTTGTTATCAAAGAAAACATCTCATCTACTTCTGTACCTTGTTTTGCAATCATAAACTTATATACATGATCTTCATCTGGGGTCTGAACTGCCACACCATCCGGTGTGCAGAAAATTGTGCAATTCATTTTGCATAGCAAATCACGGCCTAATAAAGTTACTGGGCTAGAATCACACACCACAAATTGATGCATTTCTCTGAAATTTCCAATTTTAACTTCCATTGGTTCGGTAAGAGGTGTTCTAATCTTTCGATTAGCTACCCCCACTACTTGGATAGCTTCTCCAGAGAGAGGAAGGTCTGGAATGTCTGCTGTTCTCACAGTAGACCGGGTAGCACCAGTGTCCAAAAGAAAAGTAATATCATTACCTTTTACACTCCCTTCAACATATGGACCTGACTGATCTACCGATAAGGATGCGCCAAGTACGCACTCCTTCTCCCCTCTCCCAGGCACCATCATGAACTGTATTGACAGAAATCGTCCTGTAAAAGAAACTGTGATGTTACATACTCATTCTTACCACTTCCTCCTTGATATCCGACGTCTGTACCGTGCTTTGCTTTGCTTACATTACCCTGAATAGGTGCAGGTGGCAACTGACTCTGAGGGTTTACACCCTGCTGTGAGTCATTCTGCGTCTGTGGATTTAAATTTTGATTTGGGCTATTATTATTCCGAATCTTTTTACATTCATCCTTCCAATGCCCCAATTTTCCGCATCCATGACAAGGAAATTTCTTTTAGCTTCTTCTCTACTCATTCGTCCTCTCACTTTTCCACCATTTCCAGTATCGCCATTCGTTCCAGAATCCTTTCCTTGATTTTCACTTGGATTTTCCAAATTAATTCCCTGTTTCTCGGCCATTTTCACCTGTGCCCACATCACTTTTTCCTGCAATTTCTTGTGCCTATCCTCAATATCGTCTCCACAGTATTTTGCATATTTCAAAATTTCATCGATCGGTTTCCCTTGCCAACACAACATGTGTTGCTTAATCATCTGACAAATCTCTGGCTTCAGACCATAAACAAATCGATAAACAAACTGACTCATATTCTTATCTCCAATGTCCTCAAATCCACTATTCTGCTTGAATACCTGCAATAAACGCTCATAATAGGCGTGAACCGATTCACTGGCTTCTTGGGTGGTTCGGTCTATTTTTACCCAATCTGTTTCTTTCGGTGGTATTTTACCTTTCAGGTAAGTTATCACCTGCTGATACTTTTTCATTACATCATTTGACGGGGCACCTGTCTTTGGGTCTCTAGGATATTCTTCACTTGGCCAATCAACTGTAATTTTACAATCTGTCCACAAGTCGGCAGGTACCACTATGTCAAACAAACCATCCAAATCTTTCAACAATACCTTTGACACCTTCACAAACCTCTCAACCTGCTTGTACCATTCAATTGGTTTTTCTCTCAACTTTGGAAAATCATTCGTAAATGACAAAATATCCTGTCTGCTCCATGGGACATGTACATATCCCCCTCCTGGTACTTCTCGCATCGGGTACATTTGGTCAGCTTTCCCTGTTTCCTTCATTAAATATTCAGAGGCTGTTCTACTGGATCGTGCCTCTTCCTTTTTCTTTGCCCATCGAATTCTTCATTTATCTAGGTCTCCCCATTTTTGCAAGACTGTCATTAACTCTTTTACTTGTAACTTTCTTCCAGAGGCATTCATATTTTCTAAATCTTTGTCTGAAAAATCTGCTCTATAGGGTTTCTGCAACACCTTTGATCTCCCTATTTCAATTCCCATCTGCAGAGCCAAATCTGATAATTTTTCATGAAATATTTTTACATTTCTGGTGATACTTCTGCATATGAACAATAATTCTTCTTCATCGTAAGCATTTAGGCGATCTAGCCCCACATTTCCTGCTATTATTTCTTCTAATTCGACTTTTAATTTATAAATATCCAAAATTTTGGGAGGTGTACACTGCTGATCTGATCCTTGTGCCCACCTTTCTAAGTCTTCTGGACTAACTACAGTGACACTTTTTGCTCCTGATGAAGTTATCAAGTTTATGTCTTTCGAGCACCCAGGTGTAGTTCTTCTGGGAGTACTATTGACAGAATCCCGAATTGGTAAATCCATTAATGATATCGTAGATTCACAATCACTAAAATGATCCTCAACCATTACTGTTGCTTCAGGTATAGGAATATTCACAGGAGTAGGCATAACTAACGGTGGAGGACAGTTTCCCTGATTACCATATAATGGGACTACTGGACCAATCGTTACAGGTATGGTCAAAGAATCAGGATGTACTTTTATCTGTGTTATCTTCTGTATTAATTCTGCTCTTGTCTTTTCTAGGGCTTCTTTTTCTTTATCGTGAAGTATCCTACTGGGGGTGAAATCATGCATTACCTGTGGTACTAATGGAGTTTTTAACAGTGGGGCACTTGGGGTGCATCCACTTGTCCCTTCCTGATATGGTGGGGGGTTCCTTAATATTTCTTCTATAAATTCATCTTCGGAATCTCCATTTCTCATTAAATGTTTTGTCTTTTCTGTGCATTTGCTTCCTAATTTTTCTTCTGCTGTTAACAATGGATATAATCCTTCTGTAAGCATTGCCCTCCTCCATTGTTTCATCTGACCGTCCCTAGACTCATGTTGGTATCTGGGGAAAAATCCTCGATAACCCCTATTACTCCTAGATCGGTCACGCTCAAATGCCTCGGTTTCCCATTCCTCTAAGGCTTCATATTGAGTTAATCTAGGTCTGGGTTCCAAATCGTTCATTCTCAATCTCAAATTTTGAAGAATTCCAAAGGTGCCATTCTCGGGAAATGCTAATATCCCATCATTTTTGGTATATTCTATCCAATTCTCTATCCATACACAAGTATGATAACCTCTCTCCATCATCATGAATGAAGTGGGCGTTTTAGCTGGTGGAATGATAATTCCTTCCCTAGTTTTGACTGGTTTATCCTTTTTAAAATAGTTCTTAATCTTTTGCAGAAAGGACATTTTTCTCTTCTCTCCGTACATTTTATCTAATCTTCGGTGTATAAAGTTATATTTTGCAAAACCTAGGAATCTCCTATCCGGACGAGTTCCTGTTAAAATCGGATCGCGTTTTAACATGCAATCTCTATCCACTAAGATTTTAGCTTCTAGAATATCAACCAATCAAGTGTCTGCTTTCTTCTATTTCTGAACCAATCCTAACACGGCCTTTCGGTGACGTTTATTTGTCAACCCCTCCTTTACAATCTGCTCTTCTCTGTCCCTCGCTGTTTCAACCAATCCCAGCGCGGCACCTGTGACGTCAGTACTGCCCCTGACTACTGACCCCTCCTTTACAAGAGTCGTTCCACACCCGCTGATTCAACCAATCCCAGCGCGGCGTTTGTGACGTCAGCTCCCTCTCCGGCAGCTGACCCTCCCTTTACAAAATCTTACGCAAACTTTATTTTCTCTATAAATCTTTAATTAAATTTCAGTAACAACATAAAACATTCGCTATCGTGCCAGTTTCTCTAAAATAGAAAAGATAGTTTTCTCTCACACTTAGTAAAACCTTTCCGTTTACTAAACATACACTACGAGTAAAACCCTTCCGTTTACTCTTCGCACAAGCTCCAGAAGTACCTGTTACTTCTTTAATGTTACCCTTTCTAGGTGATATAATATCAAATTTTCACCAGTGTACTCTTTTGCTATCACTCACACGCATAGATTCCCTAACCAGTACTGATAGTCCTGCTTAACTTTTCAGTACTATTTCTGCCTGACAGATAACCTCACTGCAGTATGGCTTCCACTTACCATCTGCTATTCAATTTTCCCCGGGGATTCTAGACAACATAAAACAAACTTTGAATACACGGATGTTAGTTCATAAAAATAAAATTCTCATTACCCAATTAACAAAGAGTAACCATCCTCTGATTACCAGAAAACTGATCCAGCGCGATATTAGCAAACAGCATTCATACACTAGATACTCACTTGGGCCCATACATTCAAACTACGCTAATACTTACGCTGGGGTTGTCAGTTGTTACTCTTTATCAAAATCCCTGCTACCAATTACCTTCCGATTGAAGAGTAATGACTTACCACTGAATCCTTTGCTAATTGGGAAGTTTAAAATGAGTGACATTCATTATAGTACATAATCCTGAAATAACCACTGAGTCAGGAAGTTTTAAAATGTTTATCTAAAGATTTAGCAGAGTAAATTACAGAACCACATGGTACTTAATCGCATATCACAGATGAAGCATAGAAAAATAATTATTGACTAATGACGGTCCCTCAGAAAGGAGAAGATAGAGACAGCAGCGCAACTAAAGGTTGCATTTATATTTACCTAAATGCGAGAACCAAACCCCTTGGCCAAGGAGTTGGAAAGAATAGGACCCAGGAAGGATGAAGAGCAAAGACCTCCTCCAGGATCAGGACAGGACCGGTGACCTCTCTACAACGACGCCTGCGTCGTTCCCCTCTCTGATACTCGACTTCTCCTTGATTCTCCCGTGCCTTTCTTCTAATGGACTCCGCCGCCCCCTCCTCAGGACCTCTCTGGACAGCGATTCTGTCTGCAATCAATCAGCTTCTGGAAGCATCTACGCTTATTCTCTCTGGTCCTCTGCTCTCTTGCAGCATCTCCTTCTTCCGTCAGCGTCTAGTCTCGTCCCTCTAGTCTCCTATGCGCGTTCTGCGGTCTGAGCTAAACTAATTAACTAATTCTATATCTATTATACCCTTCTACGCCCATGTACCTCCCCTTAATGTTGCCAAAATATGGGACCACTACTTCTGATTGGACAGGGACAGGGACAGGGGGTTGATCCTCACACCATATTGATTTGGTTCGAATTCTGAAGACCTTTGTCTTTAAACTTCCGCCCATCAATTTTAATACATTGGCTTTATTTCCCACCCGTCTCACGACAAAGTTTATTCATTTTCCATATACATAGTTGCAAGTTTGGCAAGAACACATAAATATATCAATATCGGCCATTAGGTCGCGGCCTTGGACGACGTCCAGGTTGACTTCATCTTTATTCTTTGGCAGCCAAGCAGGGCACATGCGCAGAATCATTGTCTCTCGAGTTTCAGATCACCAACCCAGGCCCAAGTTTACGAACTATTAAAAGTCAAAGAAGAAAATATTAAAATCACAAATAATATGTTTCATTGTATACCCATTCTTTCTACTCTATCCCCATTTACTTATAAATCTATCCCGCATTAGTAGCGTTAAGAAAACGACAATTTAATAATAATACAAGAGCAAGCTGAAGCATGTGAAAACATCAAGCAGCCATTTTAATGCACACTGCGCAGAAGCAGGAGTTTCCCACCAAGCAAAAAGATACGTCACACCATGTGATATGGTTGAGACATGCGCAGTGAAGTTCCCGCGCTTTAGCTGCCATTTTAGAAAAAGACAAGCGTTACTTGTTAGTTAGAACACATAGGCAAGCTTCCTTGCTATTCATGTAGTGTATGCAAAGTTAATATAAACAATACAAGATTAATACATTAATACGGTGAGGAGATTGCATTCGAGCAAGTCTCATTTTTGAGTCCTTGCTCCATCAATTACACTACATAACGGTTCTTGGGACTGACCTTTTACCTAGTTACGATACTGCTTACAGGACGTAGGGTTTTCCCTGAAAACTAGCCTCATCCATTATGCATGAGGATTCTTGGACACTCAGCAGGACTACCATCTCCTGCATAATAACTATGTATAAGGGTCATTCTTTCCATCATCCTAAGTCCGACATGACACAGCAAGGAAGAACCCCTGAGGGTACGACTTTGGGTATATAAACACCATATCTTGCTGAGGTAGTCAAAGGAGAAAAGGATTTCCATGCTGACACACTGACGCGAGACGCTGAGGTTCCTGCACGCAGACACTCCAGCTCGCAGTGGTCTGACGTCCCTTGCGGGGTGTCTATCTCGAGACCAAGACAGGGTTCCACAGTCTCTCACTTCAGGTAATGGGGTTGACTTTATCCTAGAGGGATTCTTGGCTTTACACCTACATACATGCTAGGTACACTTAGGTACATCTAGTCGCATCGTAGGAGTACGCATTTTACTGTCATGTATTTTATATACTTGCCTGTATTCATTGTTTTAGCACGATGGTCGAAATCTACCATCCTTTTACTCTGCTAGTGCTTCCAATCATTTATATCTGTTTCTGTATAATGGTTGTTTCAGCACACCTATTTTACACTAGAGTGATGCTGGTTCAATAAATGCTTATTGAAAAACATCCCCACAGTTTATTCTGTGTATCTCTCTGAGACAAAAGTGAGCACGAGTGACTGAGCGAAAAGTATCGCACTGTTTCCACGATCCTGAGGGATCAGGGTCATCATGTTCGATAGTTGTCAAGAACTATTCTCTCCTTGGTAAGAGGGGTTTCTAGTGGTACTGTGAGCTAGCTGGTATACAGGCTAACCTACCCGGTGAGGGTGTCTAGAATCAGTCTGAACACCAATCCTAAAGTGTATGTTGTCTAAACGCGCAGATACTATATAGGTTTATAGGAACTACACGACAAAGGCACACGGCAGGGATGACCTTTATCGCCTTTATTGTTCACCCTGGCAGCTGAACCCCTTGCTATCAAAATTCGTGCCGCGGACACTGTGACAGGCATACCTTTTGGCGGTCAAGCACACAAGATAAGCCTGTTTGCAGATGACCTACTGCTTACAGTGACACAGCCTGAGACATCTTTGCCTGGTGCTGTGGAGTCCCTGCAGAACTATGAGGCTGTCTCTGGCTTTCGGATCAATATGGAAAAGTCATCTGTGCTCAATCTTACTATTCCGGCCCCAGACGTAGTAGCCTTACAGGCCCTAGCACCTTTTCAATGGTCCTCTGACTCCATCAAATACCTGGGCCTTAATATTACCACTACGCTCACTTCCTGGTCTCGAGCCAATTGGTCCTCCCTCCGCTGCACCCTTTGGCTGACTTTCAGAGGTGGAAATCTCTTCATATCTCCTGGCTGGGGTGCATCAACATTATAAAAATGAACGTATTGTCAAGGGTTTTATACCTATTTCAAACACTGCCCACGCCAATCCCGCAAGATGACATACTGCGTCTGCAAAGAGATATCCGTGCCTTTATATGGAACGGGAAACAACCCCAGATAGCTCATTCCCTGCTGATGCTACCACGAGACAGGGGTGGCTTAGCTTGCCCAAATCTCCTAGAATACTACTGGGCGGCTCACCTGCAATACATCTCGGAATGGGTGATAAGGGAAAGTGAGAAGCATTGGTTCCACATGGACCGAGCAGTTGTATGCAGGCCTCTGTGGGACCTTGCTTGGCTGCCTAGACACGCCCGACCGTGCAGTGCTTATGCTGCCACACCGACGAGGACGGTGCTTGAAATCTGGGACCGGGTAGCTCTAAAGAGGGGACTGACTACCTTTCCATCTCCTCATACTCCCATTGCCCGCAACCCAGCCTTCCCTCCGGGACTCTCACCCCTTTCCTTCCACAATTGGAGCGAAGGGGTCTGTTGCTTCAGGACCTCTTTACTGGAGATACCATGAAGTCGTTGGACGAATGCAGAATAGAACTCAAACTCCTTCTAACAGCACGCCTCCAATACCACCAGCTGAGGCACTGGGTATTACACAGCAAACACAAGGAGATGATGGACGGAGCACTGAAACTTTTCAGACACTCACCCCCCAGTCACAGATCTGGGTTGAATCCATCATCGTTTTTTAGCTCACTTCGCCACCCCAGTTCAGACCCCGCATATGCAAATCAGTCTTGACCCTGTGCCTCATGGGAACAGTCCAGACCGAACTGCCAGTTCACCTGCAACTGTACAGTTTTAGATCTTAAAGTACCAAGCTAAGAGAAACGGCGTGATATTATGAGGACTCTGTTAAAGCAATAGCAATGCTATTGTGTAACTTGGAATGCGATTGGGCATGTTGCTACTGTGATTAATTGATTATGTTGCTGCCTTGTTAACCTAATGGCTGATGATGCAATGTACAAGTTCTCTTTTTGTGATAATCAATAAAAAGAACTTTAGTAAAAAAAGAAAATGAAATGCTGTAATTACCTTTTGGTGCTTATCGGGTCTACTGGGTCTGGCCGCCAATAAATTGATGGTTACATGACATGGTGCCCAGTGTGGAGTATAGCCACTGTGGGACCCCAAAAGTAAGCTGCACACAAACCTAATTGGAGACGTCCTGAGGTATTTTACGATCCTCCTCAGTACTTGAGGTGTCTTCTTGCCCAACTGAGGTTTGTTGAGCACTTAACAGATACAAAGGATCTGCCCACGCTGCCAGAAGTGATTCTGTGTCTTTGCAAGCAATGGTAGGAAAAGCAGAGGAGGTAGAGCTAGAAACAGAGGATTTACCCAAGAATGTGCCCACCCTTACTGCTCATTTGGCAACAAGGGGACAATTTGCATTGGTGTTCGGAACAGACGCAGTATATGCCACTGATGCATTCTATTCATGGATTGAAATGGATGCTGCAGATGTGGTAGGGCTGTTCATTTGTTATACAATTATAGCTACTCCAGCGCATCATGACCCATACAGTATTTGAAGTGCCTATATAGAACATATAGCAGTCTTTCAAGGGACTAACTAGGAAGTCTAACAGTGCCATGGCAGATATGGCCTGTGCTAGTTACATACACAACCCACCCTAAAAGTGATCGACTGCCCTCAGGAGAGACTGGGGAAATGTTGAGGAAGATAATAGAAGTACATAACCAGTTAACGTAGTTTGTGGTACAGCTGCTGGGGAATGAGATTTCAGGCGCTTGGGGTTACACCTGCACGTGCCATTACCATTAATCCCCAGACTATAAATGCAGTAATGGGGCGATGCCAATGAAATGAAATTCCATTTTGAAAAGCTAGGAAAACTTATCAGTTGAAGGCGTATTATCCTCGTTCACCGACAGGGCATTAACGCTGAATTATGAATATGTGCCTTACCATGGGGATAGTGCCAAATCCAAAGCAATGCCAGTCACGGGGAAGAATATGTATGGCCTTGTACACTATCACACATGAAATACCATTGATAGCTGTCTTGCCAGAGATCCTGAGGCAAATTCAGGAGGGGCATGATGCTTCACCTGCAGTGGACTTGGGTATGAAAGTGACAGGCAATGTAGACAATGCAGCCAAGACAGTGCTTAGTAATATTAAAAGTGATCCTGATGGGGCGTGGCCTGACTCGCAAGTTTTAGCCTCTCCGGACACCTGTGAGAATCCGATCGCCATCCAATGCACCAAGGCTGGCCCGACCAGTGACCAGTAGGGGGGAGTCATCTGTACTACTCCCCCGCATGATGAAAGTGTTTTGAAGGGTCACAGTAAGAGGGGCCCCAGCCACAAACTGCAGGCCCTGAGTCGCAGCCTAACCTTGCTGATGCCGCCATCTTGAGAGCTGCAGGATGTACCACGGTGCTGACGGCGTTCCTGCAGGGGCATTAAGCCCTGGCCAGGAGGCAGAGACCCAGTGAGGGCATGCTGTGAGGGGGTGCATGAGCCCGAGTGGCATTTCTGCAGCTACGACTACAGCAGGCTGACAGCCCCAGCAATCAGTCTGCGGGCTGCCTGTTGGGCTGGAGCGGGCGAGCAGAGGCCGCTGCAGCACGGCCGGGTAGCGGTTCTACCCATGTAAAGCTGCAGCGTGGAGAGGCCTATTGCTGCGGCGGTGCAACGTGGGCAGTGCCGGGCAATCGCCAGGGGGATCTACCCCACCGCTACCTCCTGGGCTGGCACGAGAGGGGTACTAGGTGCGTAAGCCGCGATACTGCCTCAGGGGAGCCGCACCTTGCATCACTGCCCCCTATAGCCTGTATGTCGCTGGGGGCTGAGAGACGTTCCCTGACTTGGTTGCAGCCCCTAATGAGGGATCAGCTGCCCGAGGGCGTCTACCCGTTGGTAGCTCGGAGGGCCTGGCTGGGAGAACTGGGCCAGGCACCCTATTCTGGAGCACGTGGGGCTGCCTCTCACGCGCATGATCAATGAAGGAATGGCGGCGCTTTGAGACTGCAAGCTGGAATGACCGAGTGCCCCTGCAGTGTGCCCTATTGGAGCTCTTGAGGTCTCTCTCCGCACATCTGTATAAGACTAGAGGATTGTAGCGGGAGCTCCGGGTTCTCCAAGGGTGCACCGTGAACAACCGCCTGTGCCTCAAGCATGAGAGGGCCTCATCCCCTTCACGGGCTTCCCTGTGCAGTCCCCGTATCATACTCCCAGCTGGAGCATCACAGTACACATGGGGGAGCCAGTACATGTGCCACTGGGGCGGGTGGCTACCGCTACACGCTTAACGATCAGGACGACGACTACTCTTGCTTAGCTTGGTAGGCCCTGGCATGGAGCCACACGTTCTCCTCCTAGATTGCTGGGCTTATCTGTGGTGCAGCCTCTCCAGTGGCTCTATAGCGGTGGGCACGATCGCTATTAGCCCTGGGGGCATGCCACTGCAGGCACTCTCTTGGGTGTCCCCCCCCTCCCCGAATGGGTGGCTGACAACCTCTTGCAGATATACCACGCACTACCAAGTCT
The DNA here is from genome assembly GCA_963921515.1 of Calotriton arnoldi. Taxonomy (NCBI): domain Eukaryota; kingdom Metazoa; phylum Chordata; class Amphibia; order Caudata; family Salamandridae; genus Calotriton; species Calotriton arnoldi. Next base: position 3,377,850 of record CAWUFW010000885.1, read on the forward strand.
GCTAAGGAGACTCCGGTGGCTTCCTTCTAGGGCAAAGCAGCGCCCCCTACAGATGGTCAAACCACCTGCAACCCAAAATAAGCCTGAAGAGACACCCACCGCTGCTCCCATAACACAGGACTATATGAATCACTTCCTATAAGAAATCAGATCAGGGATTGGCTCGCTCACAGCAGATTTAAGGCGTGCATCAGAGACATCAAGAAGAAAGTATCAGACATAGGGGAGCGAGTGGATGATTTAGAGTGCACAGTAGATGGCCGGTCGGAGAACCAGGAGATTCTCTGGTGGCGCGTCACAGCCCTTGAAAAGCAACACATTGACATACAGGCTAAGTAAGAAGACCTGGAAAATCGCAGTCGCCGGAACAATATCTGTATTCGGGGGTGGCGAAAGGGTAGAAAGGCACTGACATCATGGCATTCACGATGGCCATCCTACAGGCGATTCAGGGAGACGTCGATGCATCCCCCCCATCTTTGATAGAGCACACCAGGTAGCCTCTGCTCTGAAGCGACCAGATGTGTCGCCAGACATCCTGACACAGGTCCACTACTTCACAGACAAGGAGGCCACCCTATGCTCCGGCAGGAAGAAAGCGGATCTGGTCCTTAGGCGTCATACTATCCAATTATTCCAGGACCTCTCACCTATGACCTTGCGACGCAGAAGGGAGTTCAAACCATTCACAGACAAACTGCGCGCAATGGACATTAGATATCAGTGGGGCCACCCCTTCACTCTGCTATTTACCTGGGAAGGTAAGCAGCGATCTATACGCTCTCTGGGGGGAGGGGAGGCGGCTACTGGGAATGTCTTCTCCTGACCAAGAGGGGCCCTCCTTCCTGGCACGCACCCATGGATGCTTTGAAACCTATCTGGACCACATTAGGGGCTCCCACCGCCCGGACAAATGCTTGGCGGAGTCGCTTGCCCTGAAGACGAAGCGGGAAATTATCCAGCACCTCCGGAGCATGGACAAGGATGCATCGCTGGCACCCTCAGCTACTGGATCTGGTTAGCGAGGGCGTCCTTGCAATGGCTGGGCTCCTGCTCAATATGAGAACTGTACAGATATCTGGCCCACATCAGGAACTTGGCATGGGGGTGGTGAACGGGGGGCCGGGGAGGTATCTTGATGAACTCCTGCCCTGAAACTACCTCTTCATTGGCAGCCCCCCCACACTTCACGCACCCCATGACGGTGTAGTCTGGCGAGATGCAAGCACCTCAGTCCCGGTCTTAGTGGAAAGCAGACACCCTAGTTGTGCCCTGTTGGTGCGCTACTGTTACTTGGTTTGTTATGGTATTCTTCCTCTACAGGTATCAGTGCTACAGGTTAAACTGTGATGATTGTGGGCGGGTTATGCTGGATGTTTCGCTCCCTGACGCACTACCTGGATGGGGTGAGTCCACATCAGGGGCCATCTGTAGACATACTTGGGTTGACTGCTACTATCCAACCTCCCTTTCATGGACGAGGGTCTTAAATTGCCTTTCCTGAATGTCCATGGCCTTAACTCTCCCCAACAAGCAGAACCAAGTTTGGGATTACATCCTCCTCCATGACCCCGACATTGTCTTTTTGCAAAAAAAGACTTTGTGGCATAGACCGACACATGATGGCACACCTGTGATACCCTATACACCACTGGGCCTACACTGACTCTAAAACACTGGGGGTGGGGATACTCTGTAAGTCCCGCTTCAGTCCCTCCATCACAAAGGTAGTGAGAGATAAGGAGGGCAGGTTCCTGGACCTGCATTTGACCAAAGGGCAACACCATCTCACATTACTTAACATATATGCCCACAATGCCTCACATGTCTCCTACCTTCGCTGTGTCATCTGGGAACAACTACAGAGAGCTTCAGAGGATATCATAGTGGGGAGGTAGGGTACCTCAATCTAGTCTAGGACCCTGCAATGGATAGAAATTATGCCTCATACCAGGGCATAGAGGCCATGTCTGTGCAACTGAAAAGAAAGATACCGGGCCTGGGCCTTGTTGATGCTTGGCGTTATATCCATCCGTATGCTAGGGATTACTCCTTTTATTCCCACGTACATACCTCTTACTCTCAGATGGATTACCTTTTTATGACACACTCCCTTCTTCGCACTCTTGACACTGTTGAAATATCCAAGATCTCCCTCTCTGACCACACACATGTGGGACTGATGTGGCCGATCACACCTCTACATACCAGATCTGCCCGACAGTGGCATCTGCCACCAAGGCTGCTTTGTGACCCCAGTCAATGTAGAGGAGATACGCAAGGGCATAGTTGACTACTTTACCAATAACACTGAGCGGGACGTTTCCTTGCCTGTGCTGTGGGACGGGTTTAAGGCCACCATTCAGGAGGGTTATATCGTCAGTAGCTATCGCTCGAAACAGGGAGGCATGCTTAGTTGAAGATAAACTGTCGACAGAGATAAAGACGTTAGAAACCCAAGACAAAGTGGCACCCACTCAATGCCTCAAAAGACAGTTGGTAGTTCTACAGGGGCTGCTATGGGGGCAGCTGCGAGCGCACCGGACAAACAAGGCGAAACGCTCCCTTCTGATAATCAAACAACAATTTTAAGAAGGTGTAGTGCTAGAGGCACTCTTATGGTTTGACACCACATGATGACCTTTGGCTACCATCATTTTAATTGTCTTTTGGTGTTTTACTTTATCCTAGCCTGAATGTACGGCGTCCTGCATATGCCTTGTTTCTCTTGAAGATTTAATCTTGCAGTCTTGAACAGCTTGCCAAGAACAGAACATGTGGGATGTGCATTTGAAAGCATGGGAGAGAGAGAGAAGTGTGGAATGTACTTGGTCTCGAAGTGCAGTGGTGCTCAAATGTGCATTGCGTTGTACACTGAGAGATGAAGTGTGTGATGCTTTAGGCAGTGGTGCACCAATGTACATTGTGTTGTACATTGGGAAGTATTATGAAGCTCTTACTATTGGCTTTGACATGGGCTCATGTCATCCTGAATTCTAACTCTGTCTTGCTAGAGCTTTCTGCGCGCACAGGCCTACAGAGCATTGCAAGTTGTTTGGGTTAATCACGTTCAAGGTTGCTTTGTTTTGAAGAGATTGTTGAATGTACCCTGGAGGCTTTCGTAAGCTGTGTTAAGATAAAGGCTGAAACATGTGAGAATGTAGAGGGAATGTGGGAACTCCTTTTGCCCTGGAATGCTTGCATGGAAGGTGGCCAATTCCAGTAAGTTTCCTTGGCGCGGAAGGAAAGACTCTCGAACCTTCTAGTGTGTTTTGAGACTATATAGCTGAGGGTTATTGACTTAGAAACTGGGATCTTGGAATCCGAATGGGGACCGACGCGTCTACTTCGGTACAGCGGAACCCTGGTTGCTGAGGCTCTTAACCCCGGCTGTAAATCCCCCGGTCTGGAGTGGGCTAAGATGCAGTGTTTGCACCAGGTGAAGTGTTTGAGTTTTGATTATTGCCATTGTGATGTGTGGCCAGTGGCTGTGGTCATTTGAGGTGTTTTCTTTGTGATGTGTGAGTGAGTCAGAGTGCACATCCAAAGTAATCATTTGATGTATTTAGTGTATATATCTTTCTGATTTCTTGCAGGACGTCCAGTATTATCTGCTTGTGCATATTATTATTATTATTATTCATGCATTTAACTGTTACATTTGCCAAGTGTGTTATTATTGCTTTGCATTTAAATATATATCTCTATATATATTAGAATGCTATTCATTTGACATCTGGGAAAGCCTTTCTGTTAGAGACCATTGCATAAATAAAACCCAAAGCCTCATTCTAAAAAGAGAGTCTTTGCATCTTGTAAAGTGAAACCCCTTTTTAGGTGTTGTTGTGTTTTATGTCTCCTGCTTTGTCATGTTTGGGCCATCGTGTGGGAGTGGTATTTTTGAGGGCGAAGCAAGACAGAAGGGGGCAACAAAGTAGGTACACTCCTGGCCCGTAGACTGCACCAAGCACATGAAAAAGCCCATATCGCCAAACTCAAGACGTTGACAGAGGGATGGGCGACCACAGAGCGTGATAAGAAGAGAGAGTTCTGTAATTATTATCAAGCCCTCTATGACAGCGGCATGTATGGCACAGTGTGACTGGGAGTCCATACTGTCCCAACATGCAGAACTTTTGGGTGCCCCCTATCTCTCGAAGTCTTTTGCTTGGAAAGATGGCATACCGGTCAGTTTATATAGATTGTTCCTCTCTGAGCTGGGTGACCACCTTATATGCCTATTCAACTCCTTAACACACAAAACTGGCCTCACTTCCTCCATAGCTGCCGCAGAGATATTGCCTATCCCCAAGCCGGGCAAGGACCCTTCCCTCTGCTCCTCATATAGTCCCATTGGCTTGTTAAATACGGATGCAAAGATCTTTACTAAGATCCTGGCCACTAGGCTTGAGCGACATCTACCTTCTCTGATAGATACAGATCAGGTTGGCTTCATACGTAACAGACAGGGAACAGATAATGTTCGTCGGACAGCGCATTTGGTGGAAACGGTGCATCGCTACCATTTGCCGGTGTGCCTTCTCTCCGTGGATACAGAGAAGGCCTTTGACTGGGTAAATTGGGCTTTTCTGTGTGCGGTCTTAGTTAAAAAAGGGATGGGCTCAAAGATGATCCCTAGAATCTAGGCCTCTTAGGTAGCTCCGGTGGCAACCATTCAGATCAACGGACAGAATACGGACCCCCATCACAATTTCGGAGGGGTACGAGGCATGGGTGCCCACTGTCACACCTCTTATTTGCTTTAGCAATGGAACCCTTGGCCATTACCATTTGGCACACCAAAGCAATAGATGGCATACATTTTGGGGGTCAAATACACAAGATTCATCTATTTGTCGATGACCTGCTTCTTACCTTCTTGCAACCAGCCACTTCAATCCCAGCTGTAGTCTCTTTTAAGAAGTTTGCGGCCATTTTGGGCTTTAAATTAAATATGTCCAAATCAAGCATACTTAACACAGTACCAGCAGCTGACGTACCCCAGCTTCAGTCCCTGCTTCCATTTCAGTGGTGCCCCAATAAGATTAAGTACCTGGGCTTATACCTCACACCCATGCTTGCCACATGGACGATCCTCTAAGATGGCACAACGGAGGGGCAAACTGGCCTCCCCTCCATTGTGCCATCTTAGAGGATCTTCGAAGGTGGAAGCCCCTGTTGGTCTTGTGGTTGGGGAGCACTAATGTGGTCAAAATGAACATCTTACCGCGGGCCCTTTAATAGTTTCAGACCCTACCTACCCTAATCCCACAAGATGACATTGCACAATTGTAGCATGACATTCGCTCATTTATATGGAAAGGGAAGCGACCTAGAATATCCAAAGCCCTCATGATGCAGCCCCACGATCACGGAGGTCTAGCTTGCCCCAACCTAAGAATGTTATTGGCCAGCACATCTGAGATTCATCTCTTCCTGGGTGGCTCAAAAGAGTGTGGCTCATTGGCTTCCTATAGACAGAGCTGTCACTTGTAGACGGCTTTGGGACCTAGCTTGGATACCCAAACACGCCAGTCATCGAAATACGTATATCACCACCCCTACTAAGATTGTCCTCAACATCTGGGACAAATTGGCACTTACAAAGGGGTTGACCACCTTCCCCTCACCTACCACCCCGCTAGCACGCAACCCCGCATTTACACCTGCACTGGCCCCAATGTTTTTAAGGACTGGACTGGACTGACATTGATTGTAGGACGCTCCGAGATTTATTTGTAGGGACAGATATGAAAACCTTTGAACAGTGCAAGTTGGAATACCACTTACCTGACCCAGTCAGGATGCAATGTCTTCAGCTGAGACATTGGGTGCTTCACCCCACTGTGTATCCCGAAGTCATTCGCCCGTACACTCTTTTTGAAGAAAATGAGTGCATATCTATGATGGCTCGTGGGGGCTCATCTCAAACACTTAACAGCACAATACAACACTCCACACCTGCCCATACCAACCCATACCAATTCCCATGGGATATGGTTAACTCTGAAGAGATAATGCCTAAACAATGGGACACCCTATGGCGCAACATACCCAAAACATACTGTAGTATCTCCCTCAGGGAAACGGCATAGAAACTGATGTTTCAGTGGTATTACACGCCATCCTGCCTGTCCACCATCTATGCTGGGTCCTTTAACCTTTGTTGGAGAAGCTGCAATGCTTGGGGAGATTTTTATCATATTTGGTGATCATGCGCTTCGATCACTACCTTCTGGAAGGAGGTTCTTAGCTCTATCATTGCCACAGTGGGATACCCCCTCCCCACTTCCTATCATACAGTAGTCCTAGGGATACGTCCTTCAACCCTTAAAGCGATGACTCAGACTGAATGGACGCTCATTAGCTACATGCGGCTTGACAGTTAATTACATTGTCCTGGAAACAGCCAACCCCGGCCACCCTAGCACAGTGGTTCATCTGACTATGCCACATTTTAGCCATGGAGCAACTCTCGCATAACCTAACTAGAACTGACACCAAATTACAAGTTGTTTGGCATCCCCTTCTTCAATACCTCACCCAGATAGAGTTCACATGCTTTAACCCTCTCAGTCTTAGGGCATTGCAGCTGTTCCCTTGACTGTAAACGGGTGCTTGTGAATTCAACACGACACCAGGTGCCCATCAGAGCCTTGGGATACACCAGCCACACGTCACATGACAGACCTACACAGTTACGGCATGATATCCACACAGGCCTGTACCTTGTTTGTAGGAAATTATGTTGTATTTCAACTGTCTTTGTTCTTTTTTGTTTCTTCTTCTCCCTCTCTTTTTCTCTTTCTTATTATTTTCTCTTCTGGCACCTGGCATATAACTGTAATGTCTGGTATGATCCTTGTCCTCAACCTCCCCTTAATTTGCTTATGTTGTAAGAGCCCAGATATTGAAATGGATGGAATGTAATAATGCTAAATTATTTATTATTTACCAGTGCTGGACTTCTATTGTTGCTGTACTGCAAATATGTTTCATTTTTTCTTTCCAATAAAGAGATTCAAACAAAAAAAGTGATCCTGCTTTGCTGGCAATATGTCAAAGGTACGCCACAGCTCCACAAGATCAGTAAGAAGTGGAGTTACCAAGTCTTATCTCTCATGTTTATGTCTCCATGGAAAGAGCCACCTTAGCTACAAAGCAAAGAGGCCACAATTTACATCAAAACATCAGAATGAAACAAACTCAAAGTAAAAGAAACAGGATGCACAGCAATCCCAGGGGAGTAAAGGGAAGGGGGACCTGGGATGCGTTTAGGAAAAATAAATTCCGGTATTATTGCAAAGTTGAAGAGAAACATAACTTGAGATATAGAAAATAAATTAATGCTCCACAGAGATATCAGTCTCTGATAAGCATTCTTCACAAGATTGTGGAGACAAAAGATCAGACCCTAAAGGTGACCATTCTTCCCAAGGATCTGACCAAATACAGACCTGTCAGAAGAGATAGCGGATGGAAGGAGATCAGGTCCAGGTCCCAAGCCAGCCTTTCCAAAAGATGAAAGCAGCTGTGATCAGAAGGTAGGCTCATTCACAGAAAGAAGGTCCTGATGAAAAGTGAGGAGGGAGGTGGCCATCCTAGACAGTGTACCAGAAATTACAATAGCCCACCTGAAGGGCAAACCATTCCTGATCACAGAGGAGATTAATGACTATGTTCAGGTAGAAATACTGGATGGCAATTTAAATAGACTGGTCTGATTTGATTTACAAAACCCAGATTCATGTGGAAGAAGACATTAAGCCGACAATTGTCATTGTTTTCCAGATTCAACTGATGTAACTGAAATTTTTTTTAAATAGTAGGCTTAGCTGTGGTGGAATGGGTTGTCAGTCTTTCCTGCGGCTGCTTTTTAGCCGGTGTGCAGCAAATCCTAATGCTAAGGACTGTCCTCCAGAACAGAGTCCACTTCTGCAGTCTTCCCCATTCTTTGCCCCAGAGAACCCCACAAAAAGCTAATTATGCACCTTAATGAGATCCTTGGTAGATCAATGTAAAAGCTCAAAGAGCTTTTGGGGTCCAACAATGGAACCTCTCCTCCTCTTTTGAGGGATAAAGAGGGGCAAAGAATACTGAGAGATTGATGGATTGTCTAACGTGGAAAAGAGTCACAACTTTAGCCAAGAAGGCCCACAAGTTCTCATCACCAGTTTGTCTGGATAACAGGTGGTGTAGGGTGGTTGCATCGACAGTGCCTGAAGCTTAGTCATGCAATGAGCTGAAGTAATTGCAATGAAGAAGGCAGTCTTTAAGATTAGAAGACACAATAAGAAGTTGTGCATCAGATTGAAAGGCGTACACATGAGAAACGTCAAGAAACAAGTTAAGGTTCCACTGTGAGATCACAAATGGTTTGGGAGGAAACATTTGTGTCAAACCTTTAACTGCATCAAAACAGGTGATTTAAACAAGGACGGTTGGTCCGATAAATGTAGAAAGGGCCAACATAACCTTTAATCCTGCCCACTACAAGGCCTTGTTAGGCCAAAAACAAAACTAACAGGACATCTGACAGTTTAGCATGTAAGGGGTCTGCCTTGTCGTCTCCATACCAGATCATAAATTTGTTCCAGCGCCCGGCTTAAATGGACTTTGTGGAAGGACGCCTTGCAGCAAGGATGACATCTCTCACTTCAGGTGACAGATCAAATGTATTAACTGCCACCGCTCTTCGATGAAGGACCCTGCCATGCTGCTGCTACAGGAGATCCTCTCAAACATGGGAGCCTGATTGGGGGATCAAGCCCTGAAATTCTGGGTACCACTCTCTTCTGGTCTAATCTGGAGCCACCAGGATGACTTGAGCCTGGTTGTTTCTGATGTTTTTCAGAATTTGGGGCAAGAGAGATAGGGATAGGAAGGCATAGAGAAGTTCTGTGTTCCATCTCTTAGCGAGTGTCTTTGCAGAAACTCCAATGCACAAGATCTTTGACACTGCGTGTTCTCAATGGTGGGGAAAAGATCTAACCAGGGTTCTCCACATTGTCAGAAGATGTCCTGTGCCGCCCTGCGATGTAGGTGCCGTTTAAGATCCGCCAGATGCTGCAGGCTGAGCTCCTCTGCCCGGACATTCAAGGATCCTTCCAGGTGGTTCTGGATCAGGGAAATTCCCTGAAGCTCCAACCACCTCCAGAGGCCCAGAGCCTCTTTACACTGGACCCAAGATTTCTCCCTGCCCTGCTTGTTGTAGTACCACATGGTGGCGGTGTAGTCCATGAGAAGCTGATGGATGGCAGGAAGGCCCTCAAAGCCAGATGAATGGCCTGCAATTTCAGCAGGTTGATATGGAGCAGACGGTCCACCGGAGACCAGAGTCCTTTGATCTTCACCTTCCCCATATAACTTCCCCAACCTAGAAGTGATTTATCAGTCACCACTGTGACCTCTGGGCAGGGAAGGGAGAGAGCTCTGCTGCCAATTCAATTGCAATTGAGCAGCGACTACTGTAGATCATGAGCAGTTTCCTCTGAAATCTGAATGGCATTTGACAGTGTGCCTTGGTACTGGGCCCATTGGAGCTTCAGACTCCATGATAGAGCTCACATATGCTACCTGGCATAGTCAACAGGGAAAATGCAAGAGCCTAAAAGGCCAAGAAGCCACAGAGCTGCTTTCACCAAGATCCAGGACCGAAGCTGAAACATTGGAATATGTTGTAATGTGCTCTTTTTGGATTGTAACCCCCCGGCCCCCTTTATGCTGCTAGATGCTGTGGTAATTGATCTGAAAGTGTGCTGGGTCCTGTTAACCAGGCCCAGTGCCATTGCTCTTTCCCTTAAACTGTAAATGTGAATTGGTACACCCAATTGGCAAGTACTTTTTCGAAGGTTTGCAGCCAAGACAGAAGGCTGAACTCATGCTGGGTACTGTGTACCGCTCCCAGAGGTCAGTGACAAAAACCTGTGTGAGCAGGAGGTGACACCTTCGCCCACACAGGATGGCGAATGATTAGACCGGTGCGGCAGTGAGCCTCAAAGACTTCACTGGCGCTACTGGACAAAGGAACTTGTCCCCCACTCCAGGACAAAGCCTCCCACTGCCCCAGGTGCTGTTTTTTGCAGGCAGGCGGGAAATTAGCTATGCAGGAGGTGTCCACCGCCACATGGCTGACCACACCTCCAGGGTGTTGCAGTTGAGGTGTACAGTCGAAGATGGGTTTGGCCATCTTGAATTTAGGCTAGGAATCAGGTTCTTCTGACTAGTTTTAGTGACATACACCCACAGGAATTCGTCACTACTGGGGCGGATTAGTCACAGGACTAGATGCTCACTGGCTACTAGTCCTCACGCCCACTAACATCCCCTAAATCCAGGATTTAAGGGGCACCCCAGACACCAGAACCTTAAATTCAATGTGATAACAAGAAGAGACCCATTTCCATGACAAGGGAGGACTCCACGAAGATAGGCGCTAAGCAGGCTGTGCTAGAGGAAATAGTACATTGCAGTCGGCAGGAACAAACCCTTAAGTCCACGACCATGAAGTCCTGTTCACCGAGCCATCCGGAGTGGCCGCTTAAAGTCCTTGGGCAGGTGGCTTCTGGGAACTGTAGTCCTGACCCTTAGTGAAGCTCAACTTTCTAAAACGTTCTTCTGGTCCTCTGGATAAAGATTTCCTCAACCAGACTGCTTGCAGGTACCAAGGCTTGTTAGTGGTCAGACTGACTACAACCTGCTTTACTCAACACTTCCAGAGCAGAGGATCACCTGTACGAATGACCAACCACCCCTGTGGCTCCATCGTAAAGATCTTGCATTTGTTTTCACCCTCTGTTGGCACGCCTGCCAGCTCCTTTGACCGTGGATCCAGTTCAGCACCACGGAAGCCAAGAGCACTTCTGCACCGAGTTACCCGAGCCAGGTAGATCTGATCTGCCTGGAGACTGCTGGTCCAGGGCCAGCTCCTTGCTTAAGGTCCAAAGGGTTTTGCTCAACTCACCCCGCAAGTTCCTTTTTGCTAAGGTAACAATTTCACACAGCAAGCCTGATTGACTGTACCGTCTGACAGCTAAAGTTCAACTCTGCACCTCGCTCCCCTGGGCCAGGTAAAATTGTGCTAGATGTCGAGAACTGGTCTAGGGACTCATGAGACCTTAACACCAAGTCGGTTCCTTTTTATCTCACTCTCCAAGTAACGATTGCATATATGTGTTTTTCCCATTGACCGCAATGTTAATGGACGAAGATCTAAAATAGGCTTAAGACCCCCCATACTTCTTTAGCACACACAAATAGTAAGAGTAGCAATCCTCCCCTAATTCAGAGAATGGAACCATCTCAATAGATTCTTTGGAGACTAAAACTTTCACCTTAGGCAACAGAATTCAGAGTGGTTCCCTGAGATTTGCTCTGATCTGGGGGCGGGGGGAGGTTTGGTAGAGCAGAAAGAAAGGCTAGAGCAAAGCCAAGCTGAACAATTTGAAAGCATCATCTGTCGCATGTGATGTATCACAACACTGGGATTAAGTGCTGTCTCCTGCCTCTCACAGGGTGGTTGTGCTCCACTAATAGCAAGATAAAGCAGCTTGGTGGCTGCTGCTGCAAAGGAAGAGGACTGGGAAGACCGGTGTCCTTGGTGGTTGCATGTTGCCTGCCCGATCCATGTTCCAGGCCTCGAAAGGACTGGGGTGATTGCAGTAGATGATGGGAAGACTGATGCTGCCTATACGCAAGCTCACTAGAGCAAACTCAGAATTCCCAAAACTGATGAAGGAACTATTCAGCACTTGTCAAATGACCCAGAAAATTTGATGTGGCCATAATCTCCTTGAAACGTTTCAAAGCAGAATCAGCTTTTTTTGCCAAACAGGTGCGATCCCTTGAAAAGCACATCCATGAGAAAGGCCTGTATGTCTCCAGAGAATCCTGTGGAGCACATTCACGATTGGCGGCAGAGCACCACACTGGTGCCCACCTCCCATGCTAAACAATCAGTAGTATGAATCGCCAGTATAAATCGCATATTTGCTGCTTCGAACTATCCTGAATAGTTTGACTCAATGATGCCCTATGGTCTTTCGGAAACCACCAGCAAGATCTCCCTGTCCATGTCCCAAAGGGAGTGCATATATCTGCCTAACAAACTGCATTGACTGACCTCAGTGCTAGGATAGCTGAAGACAGCATTTGTTTTCTGAATGCCTCATTCTCTTTAGGCTCCCCATACGGGGAGTAGTGGGGAATGACATGGGATTCACCTTGCTGATTGAAGCCTGAACTTTCAGGAGTAGAGAAATTAGTGAGGAAATCGGGGCAGCCAGGCACAGGTCTGTGATGTCTGTCTACTTGTCTATTCATGGGTGGGCAAGAACAGCTCTTTGACCAGATGCCCATTAAAGTGTCACTGAGGACCTCAATGAATGGGAGTAAAGGCTCAAATGTGGCTGGCCTAGGCTGCAAGATTTTCGTAAGGGCGTTTATCTTAACTGCATTGGAGGGTACTTGTAGGTCAAAGACCTCAGCTGCACACCAAATTACCATTGCAATAGAAGCACTCTCCTCCATTGGCTGTCAAAATAGTAAGTTCAGCCACGTATCAGGGGCAGTATCAAGCGCAATGGCCTCTTGTAGGTCCATGTAAAAATAATCCTCACAATGAGGAGCTTATTCATCTCCATGCCCTACCGGGGCCAGTACAGAGGGTTCAGATGGTGCAGAACACAGATCCGCCAGTGATAACCCAACTGAAGGCCCCTGTGGATCCTTTAGCCCCAAAGGCATGCCAGAGGGAGCCGGAATAGTGCCAAATATGTGCAACAAAGTCTTCAATCTGCTATGGCATCCCCAATGGCCCAGGAAATGTAGGGAGCATTAGAACAAACTGAGGAATCTGCTCCGCAAATGGAGATCCAGAGGGAAACTGACTGAGATCTTGACGCCCTTATGCCTTCTCTTTGGATAGAGAGTATCAAGATGGGGTTGAGCTTGCTTCACCTTCTTTTGTTTTCTTCTGGAATTCGACTTATCGGATGACTTTGACCACAAAGTGACCTTTGTGGGAGGAACTTCAGGAGCGGTTCCGCTAACTCGACAGAGTGGTCCTTAAGCAAGGACCAAGACTTCTACTTGTGTTTGGTGATGTACATTTTCCCTTCTCTGTCCTGGATCACCTTGAGATGCAGGAGGGCATATTTTCTGCACAACTAAGCCCCGAGCCCAAAGACCACAAAGACACCTCAAGCAAGTCCATAACAGACATCTCCTTCCTACTTTTGTTGGATGGTTTGAAACCTGTAGTTTTAGAAGTTGACACATTTACCTAGCATACTGAATGTTCTTGTTTTTATGAGTCGTCAGAAGGCTGAAGAAAGTGGAAGAAGACCTCAGGATCTGCGCCGGAAGGCACGTAAAGAAAGAAACTGACGTCAGCACACAAGGGTGGCATTTATATGTGGCTGCTCTGTCATTTTCAGGGTGGTTTGGAGTGAGGCTGGATCTGCAAGGCACCACCAATCAGTGTCCAGCAGCATTGCCAAAAGGTTTCTGGATCCAACTTGACACCTGGGGAATACTCCAAAGGTGAGGAATCTGCAGTTAGAACCATCCATCAGAAATGTAATTACAACTTTGTGGGAGAACAGAAGAACTCTGGCAAGTGACTCTCAATATGTCCCCATTGAGGTAAGCTTGAATGGAAAGGAGCGTTTACAGTTAGATAAACATATCACTGAATCTCTCATTAGATACAGAGCCCCACTCCACACACAATAGTTGTGTTTTTTACTGTATGAATATTTTAATAAACAAAAACAAGTTATCCTGCTCTTTACATCTTGGTCTTTCAGTTGCACACAATCTGAATACAAAAGTCAATGTTAAGTCTTGCATGTGTTGCATACAACTAGGCCTGTATAGACTGCAACAAAAGAAACATAAAAAAACTGCCACACACATCAAGGGATGGCACCCTAGCCAGTGACAGTTTCACCTTAGGCACTGGGACAATAGCTCATGGAGGTGCAGCATCAGAGTGGGAGGCGCCAGAGTCGCCAGGCCTATAGGAAAAGACTCCATGAACCCCTCGGAGAGTAGGTTGTGAAGCTCTCCTAAAAAGTTCTAGCATTACTAGCTATACGGCGTTGACAGCTACTATAAAAGGAAGCCTATGCAAAGGAGTTGGATATGACTTTGGCTCGTTGATTGAGAACCTCAAAGATGTCAGGAAGTTCACCTTTGTCTGGAGGTGGTCTATGACTGACTGTGGTAAGCCCACCTTCAACAGCTAGTCATTGAGGTAGGGGAAAATTGGTATCCCCAATATCCAAAGATGGGAGAGGACCACTGCCATCACTTTTGCGAACACCTGAGGGGATCTTGTATGGCTGAAGAGGAGCATGGCAAACTGAAATACTCCTGGCCGACCTTGAACAGCAGAAACCTCTGTTGGGCTTCAGCCCGGGCACATGAAAATATGCATCCTGTTGGTCCAAGGCTACCATCCAGTCACCCAGAACCAAGTCAGACAGAGGAGGAGGGCAGAGGTGAAGGAGAGGGACTGCAGACACCTGCACATCATAAGAGTGCATGTACAAAAGTAAAAAAAGGAAACGTGCAGGATCCTGCGGCCAGTGGAAAGACATTGGCCCCAGATGGGAAGCTGTACTTGGTACATGCTCCGTGGCAGGGACACCAACAAAGACCCAGGAGGTGAGAAGGAGGCAGTGACCAGGAAGAAGCAAGGAAACAAAAGTGACATGGCAGTCAACCAATGGGAAGTAAGTAGCGTGCCGGCTGTAAGCACGTTTTAGGATTTTGTTTGTTTACAAGAGATTTTGCTAGCGATCTGCAGGCGAAACCGAAAAAAAACCTTAAAGAACAAGTTACTTACCTTTGGTAACAATCTTTTTGGTGGACACTGAATTAAACGCAGATTCCTCAACTTGTGACTAACCCCAAATGCTAGACTGGGCCGGAGATTTTTTTCAGCATTGCTCCTTTACACCAGTAGGTGGTGTCGTGCCGCTCCAGGTCAGCTTCGTCCCGCCCCAATGTTGCATAAACCGAGTCTTTGGCTCAGCTTTACAAGGTTTGTCTTCACACTCACGGGTGACACGAGTGAACTTAGTTCAAAGCACTAGTGCTGAATGTGAAAAACAGGTTATTGTAACCGTGCAGAACCCCACCCAACACATAAATGAGGTGGTGTCAATGCTTTTAGGTTACTAACAGGGAGCAGTGGTAATCCAAACAATTGTTCATTAATGATTTACCAACTCAAGATAACTAGAAATGGAATATGTATTTCAACGTATTTATTTAAAAAAAAAGTTATTTTAAAATGTCAAGAACTAGTGCACGTAATATTGGTAACATCACAGAAAATAATAAAAAGCAGCTAAGCTTTTCAATAACAGTGAAAAAAGGGAAAATTGTAACATCGCAATTTATAGCCCTTACACCCTCACTGTGTTATACTAGTTCTAGCAGATGAATAAATAATAAGCCTGAGTTTCAGGGGTGGTGCAAATACCTGGACAACAGGGTTTGTTTTGTTTGGAATAGTTTGTCAGCTATTTCAGGCACAAGGCCAAGACCTAGGAGATTGCGCATGTGCGAGAACAAAATCCTGGCACCAGTTTGTGAAGGCAGAATGGAATGCTTCACAGAGCCTCGGGGAGTCTTGCTGGAAGCTTCTTCTGTCGGGAAGGAATCTAGTGCTGTGCTCATCTGGATCTGCACCTGTGACCTGGGTGAAGTTTCTCTCTACTTTAGGGGATGAGTGGTGTTCCTTAAATACTAAATTATTACCAGGGAGGAAAACCTGTGAGACAGTTTCAGGAATGTTGGGTACAGATTATGGGCACCAGAATAAGTGTCTTAGACACATCTTTAAGAAAATGGGAGATGAAGGAACATCAATTCGGACTACACCCTTTTGATGATTTATCTATGGATGTGTTTTTTGATGGCCTTGACTTTATGATAAGTGAACACTTGTCCCAGGCTGGGTGTCACATCAGGTGTTATATCTAGGTTGTTATCTGAATGACTTGACACTCTCTCAGTTCTAAGAACCAGGCCCCAGTGTCAGCGCTCTCTCTCTAAATCTGATACATGTGTATTGGTAACCCCAATTGCCAAGGACTTTAAACCCCTTATAAGTCCCTGGTAAGTGGTACCAGCGGTGCCCAGGGCATGGAAGTTAAAGGGACCACCAGGGCCTAAAGCACTGATTGTGCCACCCTGAGTGGCCCAAGTAAACAAAGGACAGCAGTCCTGCCATTGAAGACTACATGAGCAGTGCAAACTGCTCAAACTCGAATATGCCCTCACCATGTGTGGCAAGGTCAAAGCACTTTTTTAAATAAATGCCAGTGACCCCTCAGGGAAGCCTCCTGAGCCCAGGAGGCCGGGTGTATTATATCAAAGGTGAGAACACATAGGTGCAAGCTTATATGTCCCTATAGTATCCTTTTTCCATTAAGAGCTACTATAAGTATTCAGGGGGCCATAGGATAACATGGGCTGGCACCTGGACACCCACAAGGTTGCCAGCTCCATTATGGTCCCACTGAAAATAGTCATGTTTGGAATTAAACAACTTGTCTCACCCCCCCCCCCCGACATGATTCCCATGTCAGGTTTGATGGAAAATACACCCAGGTGGCTACCTTAGAGGTTGCCCACCTGGGTGTCCAAGCCTTTACTGTTCCCTGGCTGACAGCCTGCAGCTGCTGCTGCCCAGACAGGAATCTGACCCCCTGCCAGGAGGTGTGAACACTCCCAGGAGTCAGAAACAAAGGCCTGGTCGGGGAGGAGGGGATACCTCCCTCGCTGACAGGATGGCTAGTCAAGTAGCACATCAAAGCGGTGATCTTCAAAGCTTACACCGCCTCTGATATGCATCCAGGCTGCCTCCCAAAGGAGAAAAACAGCCACCCCTCTGCCCCCAGGCACATTTGCACCCGGTGAGAAAATTATGTAGTTAGGACGTGTACACCCACATAAGGCTAGCCAAACCACTAGAGGGGGCTACCTGGTCTGTACAGCCAAGTAAGGTTGTTGCCATTTTTAAAAGTGGTAGAATAGAGGGTCTGGGTAGCAGAGGTGGCCCACACCCTCACATGTGGTCACCTCAGATGCAGATTTGCCGGCTGAGACTAGTAGCCCATTGGCTACTTGCACTAACACCCTTAACATCCCTAAATCTAGGATTTAAGGGGCACCCCTGGCACCAGAACCTCAGATCTGATTCGACTTGCAATAAAGGACAAATAAGAGACCTGAGTCTGCGACTTCGGGACCTGCACAAAACAAAGGGGCGATACTCTGCATCTGTGGCAACCATCCTTCAACTGCACAACTGTGACTCATCCCGAACCAAAGACCGGTTCCCCCAGACAGAGGGATCTCTTTGAGAGCTAAAGACAACTCCAGAACTCCCTTGGACTAGTGGCACTAGTCCCCTGCCATCCGCAGGTAAAGCATGCCCCGGAATCAAAGAATCACTGGCCATAGGGCCCGCCGAGGGATTGCACAAAAGTAAATGGGCCAGTGCATTATGGGAGACATAGTCCTGACCTTTAGCAAGTTTCAGGTGGCTACCATTTTCCTACAGACTTCTGGACGTCGAAATATCTTCAAGCTGACCATACCCCTGCCAAGGCTTGTAGGTGGCCACTCCTGTTACCACTACCTTTGTTCGAAACTATAACTCGAGGTAACTCCGCAGCACCTTCAGCCAACCATCTCAGTGGCCTCGTTGTCAACTTTTTGCATCAGTTTCCTCCCCAGCACTGTCTAAGCAGTAAAACCAACTCCCTCGTGGCTCCAGCTCCAGGGACATCCAGGACAACTTTGCACCCGGGCCCTAAGAGCCAGGTAAAATTCAACCCACTGTTGTGGCCTGGTCCTGGAAACTGCATCACCCCCTCCCCCCAACAGGGTTCCACGCAACTCAACCTGCAAGTGACTGATTGCCACTAGTGCTTTATCCCATTTACCGCAATGTTAAAGTTTTGCAGTATTGAATTGCACTGATTTCGTTTTCCTTCTTAAATCCATAACCCCGGTTATACTCATTCGATTGCCTTCATTTTGGTATCTAAATTTATACAAAAATCTGCTTTATATTTATTTAAATTGGTGTCGGATTTCTTTCGAGTCGTGTGAATTGCTTATCATCCATGTTGGCTCTCTGAAATGCTTAATACATGTTCCTCTAGTAAAGCCTCACTGCTCTGTGCCACTCTACCAGGGCTGAGCTAGGGATTTATTAGTGTGAATCCAAAGGAACTATTTTGGGGTATTGTGAAAGTATTGCATAGCGAAGCCTAACCAGCCTCACTGCATAATACTCCACTTTCCTACACAGCAATTCATCACTTGTTACATGTTTAGTAACACATGTCTTCAAACTGAAATGAAAAAAGGATCTCTGCCCTGGAAGACATGATCCTTATAACATTTTATTTTGTTTACAAGAGAGTTGCTAGTGCTGTGGACTTGAAACCTAAAAAACACCTTAAAGAACAAGTTACTTACCTTTGGTAACTGTCTTTTTGTTGGAAACTCTATCTAATTGCAGATTCTGCAACTTGTGACTAACCCCAGGCGCTAGACTGGGGCCGGAGATTTATTTCAGCATTGCTTTTGCACACCTGTAAGTGGTGTCGTGCAGCTCCAGGTCAGCTTCGTCCTGCTCCAGAAGCGACACTGAAACAACATATATGCGACACCCTTGCGCGCTGACGCCAGTTTTTTTCTGGTCTTTCTTACACAGCAGAGCTTATTAAATTACCTAATATGACAGTGTGCAAATCTTTATTATGGAATCATTTCATGGATGATGAAGAGAGCCCATTCCACAGAACGAGGAGGAGGGAGGGCGGTGAGGAATCTGCGGTTATACAGACTATCCAACAGAAGCAGTGTTCTTCTGATGGATACTTCTAACTGCAGATTCCTCACATTGGGAATAGATACCAAAGCAGTACCTCCCCAGGTGGT
This sequence comes from Calotriton arnoldi, assembly GCA_963921515.1. Classification (NCBI taxonomy): domain Eukaryota; kingdom Metazoa; phylum Chordata; class Amphibia; order Caudata; family Salamandridae; genus Calotriton; species Calotriton arnoldi. The sequence continues at coordinate 3,396,822 of CAWUFW010000885.1, forward strand.
GGGTCAGTGGAATGGCTAAAACCACAAAGTACTGCAGAACCTATTATGCAGAGTTCCCTTCTCACTGGACTTGTCTATCAAGGCAGCAGTGCTTAGTGAACGTACTGAGTGATGCCCACATCACAGCATGATCGCTGTCCAGAACAGGAACTCAGTATGCCAAGGCAGTGGTAGCAGCCTAGGCTCTGGTCGAATGAAATCTCAGACCTTCTGGGGACTGCTTCTTGACCAATGCGGAGCGGTTCTTTATACAAAGAACTATCCACCTTGATATGGTCTTTTTCTGCACTGCCTTACTCTTTTTCACAAAAGTGAACTCCACAGATTAAACGAACCTCCAGCCAATGGTCTTTGGTGTGATGGATGTAAAAGCTTAAAGCTCTTTTGGGGTTCAAGCGTTAGAGTCTCTCCTTGTTCTAGGGTTGAAGTGGAGCAAAGAATGCCAGAAGGGTGATGGATTGTTCAACTTGAAAGGGCGTCACAATTCTCAGCAACACCAGTTTGTCTGGAAAAAAGGTGGTGTACAGCAGATGAAGAGACAGACCTTGGAGCTCACTCAAGCGAGGAGCTGAAGTTTCGCTATGAGGAAGAATGTTTTGAGAGTCAGGTGACACAAAGGACAGGCTTCCCCTTAGCTCTCCTGCAGTCTCCCTGTGATTCGCATGTAGTGTCGTTTTCAACTCTAGCCTAGTACTGTTTAAACTGCATTTTACCCCTGTGGTGTCATTTTTTTACATATTACTGTCCCTTTATTTCAATAAGTTTACTCCTCTGCTATTTTGTATTCACTGTAACTTTGCATTCATTTCTTCCCGATGCCCCACCCTCCGCCCCTACTTCCTCCCAGCCTACTCAATGGAGACCGCAGCGCGGATGTGCAGCTGGTGCGCCGCTGGCTCACCAAAGGCAAGCCCGTCTGCGCCCGTCCATGCCTGGACCATGCCCAGCCCTCCCGCCACCCAAAGATACACCACCACTGAGATCAGAGCCTGGGACCCTGGTTCTCGCAACAACAACTGCTACCGCAACACACCTAGCCCTATGACAGGACCGTTCACCTGCTGACACTGTCTCTTCTACTGCAACATCTATTCTCCCGCATGCACGGCAACCACCTCCATGACCACACCAAATTAACTGCACTGCCTAGTGCTCAAAGCACGATCACTCTGCAAGCATGCCACAGAGATCTGGGATACCATCACCTTGCTCACCCGCCGCCATGTTCCCCACCTAGACTGACTAGATCAACATTGCCGCAGGAATACCGGACAGCTACAAGTTCTCACACCAAGACTGCATAAACAAACACAGACGGTGGGAGTGCCTTCATCCGAAAGGAAACCATTCTCTGCAACACCACCATAGATGATGCTACCCCAATCATGGAACACCCCAACTTCCAGCTTCAAACCGATAGCAAAACCACTCTCTGAGGCACCCTCACCTACAGACCCCTTAGACCTCGCCCCAGCTTCTTCGATGCCATCCCTGAAGTTATCGCCCCGCTCGCCATCGACTCCAAGCACTACATCTTCCTCAGTGACCTCAAATTTCACCTCGATGACCCCAACAACACCAATACCTCAAACCTCCTGGTAAGCATGAACAACATCGGCCTCACCCAGATTGTCACTGACCCCACACACATCGCAGGACACACACTCAACCCCAACTTCACGGCCAGCGACAAAGTCAAGGACAGCCGTGTCACCGAGCTCACCTGGATAGACCACGCCATCGTCCACTTCACCATTACAGGACCCACAGGCTCCAATACCAAGCCACCCAGAACTTATCAAAGCAGCGGGGAAGAAGTCTCTGAGATCCAGTGGACCGACGCCCTCACCGCCTCTCACCCTGACACCTCCAGCAACGTAGAACAAGCTGTCAAGAACCTCTCCACTTGGATTTCCGACTGCACCAACAAAGTCGCCCCATCAAACCCACCAAACGCTCCAAATTAGCCAGCTGGTACACCTCAGAGCTAAGAGCCACCAAACGCACATGCAAGCAGCTTGAAAGTGTCATGTCTTTTAGGCTAGTCCTGTCATGTATATCCCTTTTTACATACATTATCCCATCCACTTGACAATAATGGTTCCAAACAGGTGACTTTTACCTAGTAGCTTGCTCCTGTCTCTTCGACACCAGGCTCTTAGTATTCTATCATAATCCCTGTACCTGACGTACATAAACATGACCTCAGGCACAGCATAATTATTCTGTATAAGGGTCACCACTTTTTTCATCCTTGGTCAACAGCCCGCTGTTCATGATCGCATTTGTTTGGAAAAATATTTATTATTGTATTCAAAACATTTATGATTGTTTTCAAAACATATCGATTCTAGAAGAAACCCTGGAGTGACCACTCTAGTATATAAGACCCTTATTTCCCCCTGCAAATCAGAGGAGAATTCCTTCCAAGCTGACACGGGGTCCTGCACGCTGAATCTTCGACACGCAGCGGTCTGACATCCCTTACGAGGTGTCATCCTCGAAGCAGAGACGGGGTCCTTCATTCTCTACCATCAGGTGAGGAGGATGGTTCTTCACTAGGGGATTCTTGGCTACATATATACATATACATATCTATACGCATATACATGCTACACATACAGATCTAGGCTAGGTACATATAGGCAAATTACTTAGGGTGCGCATCTTAGGAATATGCAAGTGCTACTGTATTATCTGAACTGTATATGTTTATCTTCTTAGCACTATGGTAGAAATGTATCTACTGTTTACTATATTGGTACTTGTGATTTCGTTCGTATGCTTTTGTCTCCTAATTGTCGCAGCAAATATGTTTTACACAAGACTGACGCTGGACCAATAAATACTTATTGAAACGTCCTAAAAGCTATTCTGTGTATTTTCTGAGAATAAGTAAGCACGAGTGACTGAGCGAAAAATACTGTACTGTTTTCCACAAACCCTGAGGAATCGGGGTTGTCATGTTCAGTTGTTGTCAGAAACTACCTACACCACTGTGAGATACAGGGGGGTGGTAGTGGCACTGTAGAACTAGCTGGTCTAACGGCTGACATATCCTGTGGGGGTGTCCGGAAGCGGTTTGGACACCAAGCCCCCAGTTTAGGTCATCCAAAACACACAGGTTCTTTGGATTGCTAGGAACTACACGACAATGCGCCACCAACGTTGGTCTGGTTCTTATATTAACAGTTAAAATCCGTATAGTTCAGTCGTGCTTTCTCAGAAAGCCCTACTCACACTTTTCAGAGACGTCTGAAGTGGGAAGGGAAATCCGCCTCAGATGAGCAGATATACCCTGTGTATTGGCTGAAGGTTTAAACAAGCTTGTAAGGATAAAAGGTTCCGCACATTGTGCAAAACCCTTAGTTACTAGAACTTTTTTATTCTTTTCCTGAGAATGACCGAGTCCACGAGTGGTGGTTCAGGCTTGGGGGAAGATGAATTTGCTAACGCTCTCAACATTACAGAAAACTGCAGACATGCAGCAACTATAAAATTGTAAGAACACGGCGTACCCGCAACAGGTGGCTGTGTTATCTTCGTGGTTGAGGCATACGAGGCGTTCAGATCAGAGGTATTCTATTCTTGGGTTCAGTTTCCGCCTTCAGATTCACAGACTAAATTGTTCCACACATACATTGTAATGGAACCACCAGAAGAATACATTCCATACGAAGACATTGAAGTCCTGTTAACTTACCAGCAACACAAAAACTGGTTTAAAGGCGCCCTCCCACACACAACATCTGTCGCACGACTCGGTCCACTCAGCATAGAAGGAGCGACCTGGCCGGTCTTAGCGACATACATTCCACATCCAGAGATAGATACACTACCAGTGGATGAAGTCCGTACAATATATAAAGACATAGTCCGGCTATACAGACACATTGTTCAGTTCGTCATGCGAACATTAACGGTCCAACCTGCGAGAAATGCTCCAGTTGGTCCACATCAGACCACACCTAGAATGAACCCACAGACACTAAAATTGATGATGGGGACAATTCCATCTAAAGGGGAGCAGATTCCGTTCTGGATCGCACAAAAAAATTGCACAGCTGGAAGCAGTATTTCCCCATACGAGTCCGCAGGAAAAACATAGGTTGCTAACAATTTGCTTGCCAATAGGGATGGTTCCCTCGATTGAGGATTGTGACACCAGGGGAACAATCTTTGCTGCCGTATACATCAGAATACACGGTACTCCTTCCATAGCAGTTGTTCCTGAGGTATTGAAACAGATACAGAATGAGTACGGGGCAGGACCTGCCCTGGACCTGGGAATGAAACTGATGGGTAACTTTGCTCAAGTCTCTGCAATCATGCTGAGCAACATAAAAAGGGGGGCAGCAGCAGTGGCTATACACCACCACCTAAGATAAATAGCTCCTATAAATAAGGAGCGAGAATTACCCAAAATTATCAAAGAAACCTATGCCCCATTAGGTAGAGATAGTTTGGGAGCCAAACCAGGAAAGCCACAAATGGTGGGTAGTCCCGACAAGGACAACTCGAAGCAAGCACCCTCTTCTTCTAGAAAAGGAAATGGGATAACAAACAATCCAAAAATAACAATACAGAAAAGAATTCACGATCAAGGGGGGGGGTCTCCCCAACGGGAGTCCTCTGAAAAAAGGTGCAACCTTAGGAATCGTGATAACATTAGGAAACCTGACAGGTATCAGGACACTGATACACGTTCCTGTCAGGGTTCATCAAAAAACTCGGAGAGGGGCGGGCGATCAGAACAAAAGACAGAAGATCGACCAAAGACAAAAAGGGAAACACATCGTAATTCAGATTACATTATCAAACAGGAAGAGCAACCTAAAACAAAACCTCAATTCAAAAAGAAGAAAGTAGCTGGCTGAAAATTAGACATGCCCCAGTTACTGAGGACTCAGCTTCTGAACGGGGAATGGGCTCTGACGAAGCTAGACAGCGCGGCAGAAGTAACAAGAGCTCGCCAGAACCTGAAGGATTTTTTGGTGACAGCAGTATTGAATGAACATATCACGGTGGAAACACCTGATACAAGAGTTAGTGTCCCACATAGACTGTACGAAATCACACTCCAAATAGAGGGGGACATCTCGAGAAAGGTTAAAGGTCTCTTTTGGGAGAACTTAACATATGGATATGACATACTGTTAGCAGAAAAAGATTGGCCGCCTGAGTTTGTGATGGATTGCCCAAAAGGGGAAAGCGTAATTTTGCCTGCTTTCTCTGACCTCATTCCAGAATCTCTAAAACATTCATACGCGCAGGAGTGGGCGCTAGTGATAGCTCCGGCATTATATCGCAACCTTGTAGGGTGGGACGTGGAGTCTACTCACCACGAAATCCCATTAAAATCTACTCCAAATCCACAGAGACGGTACCTTATTAAAAACGATGTTAAAAGACAGGGCAAAGAAATCTTAGACCAACCTGAATACCAAGGTGTGATTGAAACTTGCAACTCCCGCGCACCACCAAAGAACCTCTGGACCAAGCCACTTACAAGACAGCCTACAACCATTGCCACCATCTGCTGAACAAGATAAAACTGACCACCCTAGCCAATTGCATTGAAGCCCATCCAGCCACAGCAAAGAACTCTTCAACATCGTCAGAGAGTTCTCCAACCCCTTAGCTACCCAAAACATCATCACCTCCTCCCAGGAACTCTGCAACACCCTGGCGAACTTCTTCCATGACAAGGTCGCCACCATCTACAAAAACTTTTAACTCCAAACCACGCCTCAACCACCTTGCTTCCTCCAATCATAACCCCACCCACCCGCTCACCAACTGGGATCAGTTTGCCACTCAAACACCACCGTCATCATGATCTCCATTCACTCTGGAGCACCCTCGGACTACTGCCCCTACCACATCTTCAACCTTGGGAGCAGGGCAATCAGCAAGGAGTTCACCACAATCTTCAACACATCCATCTCCATGGCTATCTTCCGCAATGAATGGAAACATGGTGAAGTAAAACCCCTACTCAAGAAGCCTTCCGCCGACCCCAGCGACCTCAAGAACCACCGCCCCATCTTGCTGCTCCCCTTCTCAGCCAAAGTCTTCAAAAAGACCAACAACCGTTAACTCATGGAACACTTGGAGATGAACAGCCTTCTGGATGCCTCACAATCCGGATTCTGTACCAACCACAACCCATAAACTGCCCTAACGCTGCAACCGACGACATCAGAAACCTCCTGGACCGGGGAGAAACAGCGGTCCTGATCCTCTTCGCCCTTTCAGCGGCATTCAACACAATTTCCCACCACACTCTCATCAAGAGACAAATCTGATGTCAGCAGGAAAGGAGAAGGTAATTACGCCCCAGAGGAAAAACTGAGAGACATACAACAGATTCAGGAATATAAGACCCCGATTGTCACTGAAAAAACTAGTTTTTTTCACTGATAAAATCAGATCTGTAGTGAATTTGTCCCGGGAGCTGTTCCAGACGGTATCTAGTCTATCAGCCCTGTCTGTCCTACCCACAATGACCCCTTCATAGCTGTTTTGAGACAACTTAGCGATTTTTTTCAAAAACAAAGTAGAGGCGGTTTATAATGACCTTATTCTTAATAATGGAACAAACCACCCATCACAAGTCCCCAGTCGATTTAACCAAGGGCATCAGGTTTTTGATGAGTTTCCAGCCATCTCTCCTGACTGTATGACTGAGCTCCTTAAACAAACTAAATCAGGTACCCCCTCAGACCCATGCCCCACTAGGGTGTTGCACAAAATAGTTGATTTCATTGCACTCCCACTCTCTTTGATGTTTAATAACATCCTAAAATCTGGGATTTTCCCTACAGAATGGAAGAAGGCGTCCATTCTGCCTCTCCTAAAGAAACAATCCCTTGACCCAGCTGAAGATCAAAATGACCGCCCTATATTAAGACTTCTGTTTCTAGCCAAAGTGCTAGAAAGATACCTTAACATCTGTCTCACTCAGTTTCTGGACCAACATGACATCTTGGATAAATCCCAATTTGGTTTCAGGAAAGCCCATAGTACAGAGACGGCTCTAGTTACAGTAGCCGATAAGGTCAGGGAAATTCTCGACTGTGGAGACAGGGCTGCGGTGATCCTTTTGGACCTATCCGCAGCTTTTGATACAGTAAGTCATGCGATTCTGAAACAGCGTCTGCTAGACATAGGTGTCAAAGGTATGGCCTTTAAGCTACTATGTGCCTTTCTGGACGGAAGAGAGCAAACTGTTAGTATAGGAGATTTCAGGTCAAAATGTTTCTCCTTACCGTGTGGAGTCCCGCGGGCTCTTCGATAAGCCCGCATTATTCAATATATATGTGGCCCATCTCATGCGACTGATAATATCATTCGGTTTCCCCACAATATCCTATGTGGACGATACACAAATTATCGTTCCCATAAACAAAAACTCAGAAGAGGTGGATTCGCGTTTTAATAAATGCATGAGTGCCGTTTTGCAATGGATGCGCAACCATTGCTTAAAACTAAATGCAGGAAAGACTGAAGTCCTTATCTATGGGCGGGATACCTCCTTCTGGAATTAATCTTGGTGGCCGGATGCTCTTGGTCCACTTCCTGTCCCAGTGTTCAAATCTAAGAATCTTGGAATAATTTTCGACACCAATCTGTCCTTTAGGGATCAGACCAACTATCTTACATTCTCTTGTTTTTATACACTTAAATTTTTAGGAAAATCCTTTCTTTCTTACCATTAGAGTTACAAAAAACAGTGGTTTCCTCACTGGTTTTATCTAAACTAGACTACTGCAATGCACTCCTGGTTGGAGCCCAGCAGTGTATCCTAAGCAGGCTCCAAAGGCTACAAAATGCTGCAGTCAGGGTTTTGAAAAAGATCAAAAACTCTGAGTCTGTGACCAAAGTTAAAGATGAACTCCATTGGTTACCAGTCAAAAAAAAGAGTCGCTTTTAAGGCGCTTTGTATTGCTCATAAGGCAGTGCATTTCCAAGGCCCCGAATCTTTGAGAAAAAGATTTTCATGGTATACCCCTAACAGGTCTGTATGTTCTGCTTCCTCAATGAAACTGTCGGTTTCTCGTATTCACAAAGCTTCTTGGGGTGGTAGAAGTTTTTCTCATGCTACATCTCGCCTCTGGAATCAAATGCCAGTTTCTTTGAGCAACTCACCCAATTTTCTGGCTTTCAGAAAGTTTCTCAAAACCTGGCTTTTCACTCTCCCGCTGTAGATTCTTTTGATCATTTCAATATTGCAGGTAGCTCCAAGACGCCTCAGGGCATACGTTGCGCTTTACAAATTAAAGTCAAATCAAGGTCCAAAGGGACTTTCATTGCCACCAGCAATCTTTTTAACCCTCTGGCGGACTTAGATGGAGAAGGAAGGCGCAGGGGTACAAAGGGTAGCGACTCGTACCACAGAAATGTTTGATGAAAACAGCCCACGAATCTCGAAAGATACCCACAAACTGGAGAAGGAGCACAAGACCCTTTAGAAAAAATATTGCTGGACTTAAGGTCTGATATGTTTAAGAAATTGGAGATATCAGAAGTACATCAGAAAGGCATACAAGAAAAATGTGTGGTTTTGGAGGAAAAACTAGATAGCCTTGCTGGACGTACTTCAACCCTAGAGAAGAATTTGAAAGAAATAACGGAGACGGTGAATACAAATTCTCGGGATATTGAGGCTTTGAAGCAACAGAATAAGACCCTGCAAGAGGATTTTGTATGGTTGGAAAACCATTCAAGGCGTATCAATCTTAGATTATTGAACATCCCGGAAGGCGCAGAGAAAGGGCATGCGAAAGAGTTTGTCAGTAAACTATTAAGAGATGGGTTCTTGCTTGATAGACCGGATGTGGACTTGGATAAGTAGATCCAAAGAGTTCATAGAGATCTGTTTAAATTAACAGCCAACAGGAAATCCCCCAGGAAAATCCTCATAAACTTTCTTACCTATGCTGTAAACGAATTAGTCTTAGGTCGTGCACTGAGGAAAAAAACCCTGAAGTATGAGGATTTCACCTTTCAAGTGAGGTCTGATACTGGAAAGAGGACTGCGCAGAGGCAATGGGAGCTGGGCTCTAGGATAAATGACTTACAGAGGAAGGGGGCTAAGGTACAGATGAAATTCCCTGCGATGTTAAGGATTATGTGGAGGAATAAGATGCATAACCTGTGGGACCCAGAGGAGGTTGATGCCCTGATCGCTCAGATGGACGAAACCTCGGCTGCTGCTTTTAAAACCTAGGAGTCTTTCGCCCCCCCCCCCAAGATAGAGGGGAGAGAAACTCGGTTTGAAGAGGATATGTACATAGTTATGTTTGTTAAGCACGTGTAATGGAGATATGCACCTCAACTTCCATGGCAGGGAGCTCACGAATGGCGGACGATATCGACAAAAGATAGGAGGGGGGATTTCCCGGGTGGTGAGCACTGGATGTTGGGTCATAGGGAGGAACAATTAAAAAATATGTCCTCATCTCACAATTTAGTAATAACACAGCAAATCTCGGAAAGTCCTTATTATATAAGGTCAAGCAGGAGAGCTCACAGAGAGGGGTCATCAGATATAAGGTAATAAAGAATGGATAGGAAGGTTAAAATAATAACCTAGAATGTTAATGGGCTGAGAGCCAGGAGGTAACAGGCGATGGTGGCAGAGTATCTTCGAGATGGTAGGGCACATATTACAATGCTTCAAGAGACCAACTTAGAGAGTAGATCCTGAGTAGATCATGTTTTAGTGAGCTACAGTGGGTACAGGAAGTAGTGTGTTCAGATCAAAGGGGCAGAACTAGAGGAGTGGATCTAGTCATCAGGAAAAACTCTGGAATAAAATTATTTAAGTATGATACAGATAGCTCGGGTAGATGGTTGGTGGCAAACCTGGTGATTCGGGATACACAGATAGCGTGTGCAACTTATTATGGTCCAAATAGTGATGATCCAGAAGCGTTGGACAGGTTGCAATGCCATCTTCTGGAGATATCTGTCCCCATTATCATTGGAGGAGATTTCAACATTATTTTAAATAAAGACCTTGATAGAACATCAAGAGCTAAATATACAAGTACCCCTAAGACATTGCGTATGTTAAAAGATATGATGGTGGAATTTAATTTACTAGTTGTTTGGCGTAGGAAAATGGGTGCTGCCAGGGATTTTACTTTTTATATCAAAAAGTATGGACATCATTCAAGGATAGATTATTTTTTGGTCGACCAATCCCTATGTGACGAAGTAGAGTTAGTGGCCCATGATCCAGCCTTACTTTCAGATCCCTTTTCCATGGTTCTATTCTTAAGGGATCACAAACAACAGGGACAGAGAAGGTGGACTCTGGATAGAGCTATATTGCTGGATAAGGTGGTGGTAGCAGACTTGGCAGATATGACTGCAGAGTTTTTTGTGTTTAATAAAGATTCTGCCAGCCTACAAACAGTGTGGGATTCGTATAAGGCGTACCTAAGAGCGGTAATCAGTGCCATAATGATTGGTAAGAGGCGAGCAACACAAAGTAGAGAAGAGATATTTCAAGCTAAAATTAAGATGAAAGAAACAGAACTTCAGGAGGCTTCATCAGAGGGCTCACCTAGGATATCTATCCTGCGAGGATAATTGGAGGACTTGCAGGTAGAATATGAGATTCAGCTCACAAAGAAAATCCAGGATAAATGGAGAGTTAGTAAATTACAACACTTTTCAAATGGCGAGAGATGTAGTTCGCTCTTGGCTTGGAAATTCAGAGCAGATAAAGCTAGGAACATGATACAAGTTTTTCTGTATTCGGGTTCTGGGCTGCCTTTGAATACCAATACAGAGATCACAAGGGAAGCTCGAAAGTATATGAGCAGGCTATATAAAGAAGACATACAGCCAGAAAGGGGGTTAATAGAGGCCTGGCTAAGGGATAAAGATCTTCCTAGATTAACAAGGGCACAAGTGGATGTATTAAGATTAGAGATTACTGAAGAGGAGATAAGGACTCAGTGTAAGGGAGCACCTTTTGCCGTAGGTTTGTCAAGCATGACTTTTAAAAGGTGAGCCCCCATTCTGTGGGTTTTCTAATTCTTTAAATCCATTTCACTCCAATCCATTCATATGGCAGTCCCTATAGTGACAGGGGCCAATTTCCAGTAAGCTGTTACTCAGTATCTCAACCTTTGAGGTGTCCCCGATGCGAGGGGTGTTGAGGGGCGGGGGTGGTGGGGGAAGAGGCAGTAACGTTTCTAATAGCAGTTCATGCGGCATATACCATTGAGACGTTTCGCTCATGGGTGGTGGTTGAAGCTGTAGACGCTGCCTTCAGGCAGTTTCAGGCATATAAGGCTTTACCATGGCCTACAAATTATAGGTTTTACCAAGATTTAGAAATCCCTTTTGATGTAAGCCCCTAAGGTCAGACTCCATTTCATGTAGGCCCCGACTCCCTTGATAATGTAAGTCGCCATCTTCTCAATCTTAGGCAATATAAGCTGCCATCTTTCCCGATGTATGAATCATTGTCATGTCTGCCTTTGACGCAGATGTCAGCCGACCGAATCTTTTTAAGAAGTATCAGAGTGTTAAGACATTCCACTAATTACATAGATGTAACACCTAATGCAACATTCGTCTGGGTCAAATGTCTACTTTTCACCATGTCAAGGTTAAATAAGAACACATACAGACATAAAACCAAAATGGTGTAGTCTAAATCGATGTCCTTTTACTATATATGTTCATAAGGAAACGTCTGGGCCACACACCTTGATGCACATAATCTATGTCAGACATTCCAATTTCTGATAAGATTTAGTATATAAGGACTGCCACTTGACCATTTGTCAGGAGAGGTCCTTTGCCCAGATTATAACTTGAGATTCTGCCAGAGACGGTCTCACCTACTGCCAGCACACTTCTCACTACACAGATGCTACATCTCACCTGAAGCTAATATAGCAAAGTCCCGGAGGAAGACCGCAGCATGTGTTTGCCCTTCGCAGGGAACACTGTATTGGCGCCTGAGCTGATAAAGACAGCTTTTGAAGTCAACAAGGTATGCAGTGCATCTCTTTTCCCTAAGAAACTCTAGAATGCAAGTTGCTCTGGCTTCCATTCTCTTAGTGTAGCCCATAGAAGTAGGCATTAGGGTATTAGGTTCTAGATTACATTTAAGCCATGCTAGATATGTTCATTATATTCTAATTATTTATAAAATGTCATTTGCTGTTCTTACAATATTCTGTGTAGTTGTTTTAGATGTACTGGGAAACAGATTGTTCCTGTAGTAATAAAAGCTTTTACTTAAAAGTGTTCATTCTTCTTAGTACAGTCTGTGTGTGATATTGTGAATAACAAAATAGGTTTGCTACTGTTACCACGGTGCCCCTGATCCCTTTATAGGGATTGTTAGTAACCAAAAAGCAATACCTCTATTTTCAGTAACAGATTGAATAGTGTTTTGTAGGGCTACAATAACCTTTCACATTCATCGTTGGGGCATTGAACCTAGTTCACCCTTGGGTGGGAGAGCACACCTTATAGAGTTACACCAAAGTCGTAGCTTACTAACACTTTGACTTATCAAGAACCACAACTAATTTGCTGGACTGCTACCACACACACACACAGAAATGTCTGCCTGGATTCCTGAGCAATGAAGGGGCTACGTGGCCACTTTTGGCTTGTACATGCCCTTTTCTCATCACGACACCATGGCACCTGCTGATGTGGTAGGGGCATTAAATTGCACAGTCGCCTTATACAGGAGGCTTGTACATGTTGTACTACGTACCATGAACTCTAGACCTGCTTTCACAGAAGGACCAGCAGTTCGGGCACAGGTACAAGCTATCAGTCCACAGACTATTAATGCTACCATAGGATAAGGGTCTGTGAATCATGAAGAGATTCCTTTCTGGATTGCTTGAAAGACAAACCAGTTGGAAACGGTCTATCTGCATTCAACAATCCAGAACAAACATAGAATACTGACTATGAGTCTCCCTCTAGGGATGGTACCACCCGAAGAGGAATGAAACACCTGAGGAAGCATACTTGCATGTATTTACACCAGCATGCATGGTATGCCTTCATTAGCAGTTCTCCCTGCGGTACTTAAACAAGTACAGAACGAGCACGGAAATGCACCAGGTCTGGACTTAGGAATGAAATTAATTGGGAACTTTTCTACAGTTTCCACGATTTTCCTGAACAACATTAAAGGAGAAGCTTCAGTTCAGGCCATATGCCAGAGACTGGAAGCAGTTCCAGTTGTGGATCATAAATGGCAACTACCAAAATATTGCAGAACTTCACACCTTTGCGGGTTGTGATACCTTAGGTTCACAAGCTGTTAAGCCACATTTAGAACCTAAGAGTGATGCTGCGGGTTCAGTTAAAGAGAAAACTGAAAGGGAAGGCAGGGAGAAACAGTGGGGGAAAGAACAAAGATGGACTGAAACTCCCACATCTCAGGAATCTGGTAGGGGTGGTTATAATTTAAGGAACCGTGAAAGAAAAAAAAAACTGAAAGGGATCAGTATTCTGAAATCTGCTCTCCACGTTCTTTTCAGAAAACAGGCGGTAAACGAGCAGAAAGAGGGAGTCAATATGAGTACCTAAGAAAGGAGGAGTATAGCAGAAAAGGTGAAACAGGATGAGAGACTGAAGTCAGTGTGAAGAGGGAAGAGGAAAGAGGAAGGATTGAACTCTAAAACTCCAGTTAAGGAGAAGAAAGTAACAGTAATTTCTAAGAAATATGGGAATACAAATACGGTTTAGAAATATAGATTGAAGGGGATATACCATGCATTATTAAAGCAATCTTCTGGTCACATCGATCTGCCGATTATGACATCATACTAACTGAAGAAGACTGGCCTCCAGTCTATATTAGGAAGAGCCCAAGGGAGCGGAAGTAATAGAGTCGCTTTTTCTCCCAAAGTACCTGAAGACATCAGGGAAATTTACACTACAGAATAGGCTGCAAGACAAGCTTCGGCCTTATTCGGAAACCAAGAGAGGTGGGTTAAACACTCTATTCCACATGTTATTTCCTTACGCAGTGAACCTCAAGCGCAAGCTCAATATCCTTTAAAGCCAGAAGTGAAGCGTGGTATAAAAGCAATATTAGATCAACCTCAATATCAGGGAATAACAGCACCTTATCTTTCATCAATGAACATGCCCTTTTTTCCTGTTTCCAAACTAGACAGACACTATGGGATAGTTTTAGGCTATAGAAATTTAAATTCACATATGCGCTGCAAAATGCACATAGCACAGGTTTAATGATGAATCTGGTGAGGCAAAATATAAAACAACCCTAGATATCTCCAGCAGGTTTTTCAATCAAAACATGGCACCTGAAAGCGAGTACCTAACCGCCTTTAGTTTTAATGGGCTGCAGTTCTTGTTTTGACAACTAGAGCCTGAGGTATTGTCATACATTGATATCTATCTGACAAATGATGATTTAAATGTACACCTAACTAGGGTAGACAAAGTTATAACATTATTAACATCACAAGGTTACAGAATTAACTTAAAAACAATTGAAGATTGACTACTTTACGGTGACCTTCCTCGGATAAGAGTTATCCAATTGGGGCAAGGGTCTGGCTTCTGAACTACTTCAGAAGTTTGCTACCCTGCAGCCTAACAATACACTGAAAAAGTTGCAATCCCTGCTGGGATTCCTTATCTTTGTAGGTACCTACTTGTCTCACGATGCTGAGTGAGTGAAGCCCTTGTATGACTTGATTTCTCCCACGTTTTCAGCAAAACAATGGACGAGCAAACACACTGACCTACAATGAGGGTTGAACTGTTCCTATAGCATACAACTCTCCCTTGTATTCTCCAAATGAAACACGTTTTGCTTCCATTGAAAAAGTTCTTGAAGATGTGCAAACGGCTATTTCGAAGGAGTCCCTTTGGTGCAGGGAAAACTCATGATTGTGGTTTCTCCTGTAGCGGCACTAAAGGCAGCTAATGCTCGCAATCTGCGCCCAAGGTGGGTGCAGTGGGACTCGTCTTTGCATGCAGTGAATGTGAAGTTTGTGTGATCCCATTCTTCGTTACCCATGCTTTTCTCCAATATGAACAACATGTTCCACCAACTCCAACTGCCATGCCTATTGAGTCTTATCAGAGCGTGTTGTATCTGGATGGCTCTGCTCAACCAGTGGTAGGAACAAAATATACGTGCTCCGCAGCCTGCGCTGCAGTGTAAGGTGCAGTGAAAGATGGTGAATTCTGTTTGCAGCACCCCCACACTAAGATCTTAGGTGATAGCACTGAGCAGTATGCAGAACTTCATGCCCTCGTACTTGCATTACAGAAGGCTAATCCAGCAGTCCCTACACTCATAGTGTCCGATTCATCCTTCTGTGTGCAAGGATACAATGTTGACTTGCAACACTGGCGCTTGAATGCATTCAAGGACTCAAAGGGAAAGCCTATTAAGAATAAGCAGCTTTAGGGAAAGGTAACTGCCTTACAGGATAAGCTTCTATTGGTATGGACCACATGGGAGGCACACTTTGGGCCATCAGATGACTTGCATGCCAAAGGGAACTGTGTGGCTGATTTAGCTGCTAAAGCTGCAATTCAAACTGTCAGAGTATCAGCCTTAACCAGATCTCAGATAAAGATCGACACAGATATTTTAACAGCAATACACTCAACCACACAAGGTAGAAAGCCTCTTGCAGGCTTTCCTCCTAAATATTCCTACACCCTAAATTCAGACAACACTCCTGTAGCCACACAACGAGGAGCAGGAGACAGTATAATTCCACAAAAGCTATCTAGATTAGACTTAATCAAGGAAGCACGTGAGGGATTGGTATCTGCACATGGTGGGATTAATGCAACCGTAGCAATGCTACTGGTGGCGTTGTTTATATAAACAAACTGGACAACTATGTGAGGAAGTGTGATATTTGTCAACAGATCAAATCATCTACTGTTAAGAGACATTGCCAAGCCCTCTCACAGTCCCCAACATCCCCTTCAGTGTGATTTATTTGGACCACATCAGCCAAATAATTCTGTTAACCGACATAAGTATATAATGGTAGCCACTGATTCATGTTCTCGATTCCTATGGGTGTGCCACAGAGACATGCAAGTGCTTCAGCAAATAAAGGATTTACAGTGTCTAGTGGCGATGGGGGCAGTTCATTCATTTCACTCAGATAATGGTCCTGCGTTCAACTCCAAGGCTTAAAGGGATGCCATGTCTGTATCAGACGTTTGTCTGCAATACAGCAACCCGTTTAGAGCTGAGTCCACTGGGTTAGTTGAGCATGCTAACAGCACGATTACACAAGCCTTGACCACTAGGGTACTAAGTTCCATAATCTGTATGCAGTTCAGCGAGCATTAAATAACTCATCTAGACGGGTACTGGGGGAAGCTCTCCCGGCCGCTGCATTTAATTAAACCAACTGTTGCTGTTTTGCCAAACGTCTCTTGTCTTTTATTTTTTCAAGGTAAATTCCCATTCGAGCAACATCTTGGCGAGCCAGCCAGGAGAGATTGGCTCTTTGAGCCCAACTTCAGCCGAAGGAACAGGACCCCGCCTGTACGGATTCACATTTGCGCAGAAAGAACGGTTAGCAGACTCTGCAATTGATTGGAAGTTCTACTGATTTCGCGGGGCGGAAGTCCGTCCTGAAGCCGCTGTCAGTGGGTAAGAGACTACATCTAATCCTTAGTCCCAGCATTTGGTGTATGGCAAACTAGGAAGAAGTGCAAAAAGTTAACCTGAGTGCCCTGCCACTAACAGAAATCTGACATATTGCCTATTTTGTGTGTCCAAGCTGAGTAGTAGCAGGGCAAACTCGGAGGCAAACCCGCGGAGGTCACCTTTTTTTCAATAGTCAGCACCAGAGGAAAGGTGAGGGTTGAAGAGTTGCTTGGACCGCTGGGCGTTACACGGACAGTACGCTTGTCTCTGGGTGTGATACAGGGACCGCTGGGCGTGACACAGATGGTACGCTTGTCTCTGGGTGTGATATAGGGACCGCTTGGACTGCTGGGCATGACACAGATGGTACCCTTGATCCCTGGGTATGATACAGGGGTGGGGCCTCTGATCGTGACACAGTTGGTACACATAGGCTCTGGATGTGATATAGAGCCAGCATCGCAAGCTTAATTTTTTATTTTAAAGGAGTTTTCCCAGCATTTGGTGTATGGCAAACTAGGAAGAAGTGCAAAGAATTAACCTGAGCGCCCTTCCAATAACAGAAATCTGACATATTGCCTATTTTGTGTGTCCAAGCTGAGTAGTAGCAGGGCAACCTCGGAGGCAAACCCGCGGAGGTCACCTTTTTTTCAATAGTCAGCACCAGAGGAAAGGTGAGGGTTGAAGAGTTGCTTGGACCGCTGGGTGTGACATGGACAGTACGCTTGTCTCTGGGTGTGATACAGGGACCGCTGGGCGTGACACAGATGGTACGCTTGTCTCTGGGTGTGATATAGGGACGGCTTGGACTGCTGGGCATGGCACAGATGGTACGCTTGATCCCTGGGTATGATACAGGGGTGGGGCCTCGCCTCTTGGACTGCTGATCGTGACACAGTTGGTACTCATAGACTCTGGAAGTGATATAGAGCCAGCATCTCAAGCTTAATTTTTTAGTCTAAATGAGTTTTCTTAGTGCTATTGGTTTCTTAACACTAGTAGTAAGTGAGGTGTTATTCGCTTGGACCACTGGGCGTGACACAGCCGGTACGCATGACCCCTGGGTGTGACACTGGGTGTCATTTTGGCGTTAGGGAAAAATTTGGACCTTGGAGAGTAGGGTGTAGCTTGTGCTTGGCCAAGGAGGGCCTGTAGTTGTCGAGTTGCCTCTTCTTCTCTGTGTAAATTGTTGCTCTCTATGTGTTAGCGTCGCCTCTGTGGCGCGCATTCTAGGGCCCGCCCCCACTGTGGTACGATGTGGGAAACTACATTTTCCTGTTGCTAAATGGTGGCTGCGGTGTCCTGTAAATGTACATTAAGCACTGCAATATGTTTTCTTTGTATTTTCCTTTCATTGTTCATTTTCCTTTATATGTTCTCCTTTTTCCCTGCTGGATGTAACTATAGGGGACTACATATCCCAGAATCCCCACACAGCAGTCACTTTGGGTGTGGTTGCCTATGGGTGTGGTCTGCCTATAAAAGGAGCCACACCCATTGGGCGTGGCTCACTATTCTGGATCCTGTGTGGAAGCAGCCTCTCTTTCTTCTGCTGACTCGTGAGTTCATTCCAATTTACTTTGAGCCTGCAGGTAAGCCTCTGTTGTTTGAAGGCAACAGAGTAACTTCATTTCCTTGTTGGGATTCGGTGCGCTTTGGAGCTCATTTGCTGCCTTCAGTGTTTGGCAGCACACTATCGTGCGCTTCGGGGCTCATTTTGCAAACTACATTTTGGCAAGCATACAACAGTGCGCTCTGGAGTTTATTTTGACTATTGTATGATTACACTCACACTTTTAATTGCGCGTTTTGGAATTCATTAAAACATTGTGTTGTCAAGCATTAGGTCCAGCAATTACGATTTAGAGCTCTGGCTCATTTTTGCATATTGAGTTGGTGAACATAGGGACTAGTGCTCTGGGTCCATTTGGCATAGTGTATGTGGAACTTTCGGATTAGCCCTTTGGTGCTTTTGGTATGTTGATTTTTCAAGCGCTTGAGCAAGCTCGCACAGGGGCTCATTTGTGTACTGTGTCATAATTATGAGTATATGCTCTGTATATTATTGAACTTTACTGTTAGGAAGGTGTGATTGTAACACATTCCTTGGAAGTGTATTTTCTGTATAACTTGTATCACGGGCTCGTGATAAAGTAGAGACTCATTAGCAATAAGACTCCGCGTAGCAGAGTCTGGTACCTGAACATTATTTATACTGATTGTTATTGTTTGTATGTTTATCTGTTTGTTTTACTGGTCTCCCTCCCAGCTGTTCCCTTCCTCAAACCCTTCCCCCCACTTGGTCACTAACTTTCAGTGCTGTAATAGCATCCTGAATTGGAGGTACCGAGAGGTGGGCCCATAGAGCAACGTACAGACTTTGAGGAAGTGGCGCTCTGACACTATGTCCCAGAGCCAATATTGACAGACTACCGGGCTCGCTTAGACCCATGTACTGCGCAGAGCCTCCCCTTGTCATTGGGCAGCATGCGCTAGGAGCGGGCCAAGATTTTTGGACAAAGTCATAATTTTTTTCTTCTCTGTCTTTTTTTCTCTTTTACTTCTATTATGGTTTTCAATTGATGCATTTTTTGATGTTGTGAGCTGATAAATTATTGCAACTGTGTTCTATGTTGAATGTTATGTCCAGTTAATGATTCTATGTGCGTATGAAAAAGTTGTCATTTGTTCACATTTTGCTGTTCCGCTGCTAAAAAAAACCGATTCATAATGTTTTGAATTAACCATTGCACTTTCTTACAGGTTATTTTTCATATGTGGTGTTTTTATGTAATAAGTTTGTTTGATGCATCTTTGTCCTAGGCTGAGCTCATAGTAAAAGTAATTATTGCCGGCATAACCATGTGTACATAGTCTTTCCCCACAGAGTAGGATTTAAGTTTATTTAAAAAAACAGAGAAGTCTAAGAGTACACTGAGGCCCTTAAAAATGTTTTCAACCCATCATGGAGTCGACTTTAAACCACATGCAAACTAGATTCCCCACGCAGGCTAAAAAGCTAGATAATTTTTGCCATGAATGACGCACACATTAAGATGCATCTGTTTCCCTAGCCAGTGGGGGGGACCTTCGACAACGACATAATAGAGCACACGAGGACACACATTGGGATCGAGCATGTAGGGCAGAAGAAAGCTAGAAGAGAGGCACTGATAGAATTTTGGGAAGTCTATGAGGTGGCTCGATCTACAATCCTGTTCCAGAACCCGCAAGCAAGTCGTCGGCATCTCCCCCACCATACAAAGGCACAGAGGTGCTCTCTGTAATGCCTGCCATCCCTGTCGTTCCAATACTGAGTTGCACTAATCCGCCAGTTGATGGATTCAACCCAGATCTGTGACTGGGTGAGTGTCTGAAAAGTTTCAGCGCTCCGTCCAGTATCTCCTTGTTGCTTTGTTCGCCCTAAGTTGGCAGGGTATGCCCAGACGTGGGTCCCTTGCTCACTTTGCCACTGGTTCAAGCTAGCCTGGCTGATGAGGGGTATTATCCTGAAACCGGTCCCAGGATGCTTGTTTCCGGTCCAGGGAAGACTTGGCTTGGCAGTTCGGGCTGGACTGTTCCCATGAGGCACAGGGTCAAGACGGATTTGTATATAGCTGGGTCTGAACTGGGGTGGCTGAGGGAGCTAAAGAACGATGATGGATTCAACCCAGATCTGTGACTGGGGGGTGAGTGTCTGAAAAGTTTCAGCGCTCCGTCCATCATCTCCTTGTGTTTGCTTTGTTACAGAAAAACATGTCAGGGACCACCTATGTGCCATGGGCCCAGATGGACAAAGAAGGGCTCAGGACCAAACTGCCGCCATTGATGGACGGGGCAGGAAAATGGATCTCCTGTTTTTGAGAATAATACAGCAGGAATAAATGTAGCAATAGGCGATGTCAGGAGTTTGCTCAGCAGCCTCATCGGAGAGCAGATCAACACAGTGTTTTCCCGAGCCCGCATCTCGGCAGTCACGCTAACCAACACCAAGTATGACAGGGCCGCATTCAATTCATTCAGACACCAGATCTGGACAGCCCTGAGGAAAATGTTCCCTGACTGCCCAGACATAGGAGGATTAATGGCAGAGAGCATAAAACCTGGGGAAACCGTGGCCGAATTTCTGGACAGAAAGAGGGACCAATGGGGTCAAGAGACAGGACAGCCGTGGACCAGTACGGGCCCCCAGGTTGCGTTCTACTACAACATCCTCAAAAAGGGACTGCCCACAGAAATACAGAGTCGGCTGGACAGCATAGTAGGATTAGACACCAAATGTTGGCGGGAAATACAGGCCCACATATTACATTACTACAGTAAGAAACAGGAAAAGGACAGGGAAAAACAGGAGCAAGCCCAAAGAGACACCGCTAAGCTGGTCCAACATAAGTTTAAAAAGACCGCCCTCGAGGGGACTGTATTGTCCGCAAGCATGCAGCCTTGAAGGGAGCTCTACTGCCGAACCCCAGAGGGTTTCCACCAAGTCCTAGCAGCAGAGGTCAGGGAGGCTGGCAGCAGCCAGACCTCAGAGAGTGCTACTACTGCCACCGAATGGGCCACATGGCCGACCAATGCTGCCTAAAGGTGTACCATGAACAAAGATCAATACGCCTGGGGCAGGCCCAGCAAAATTCCCATCCACAAAACTGAGCCCAGATCAACCCAAGCGCACAGCACATACAGCCAAAAGGTAATCCGTCAGCAAACACAGTAGCCGAGGGCACAGGCCCCAAGCAACCACGGGAGGGAAAGGGGTTCTGTAGATGACCATCACAGCCCCCACACAAGGTGCACGGATACGCTCACCACCACACCCAGCTTGTTGAAGCAAATAACACAGGGCCTCAGGAACATTGTCCAAGGGACCAATAGGTCCAATCCCAGTCATTGCCACATCTGAACAACACGGGGCCACAGAGCAGCTTTTCCACCCCCACCGGCAATGTTCCCCCTAATTTTTTTCCTCTGTGTGCGGAAGTGTAAGGTTTCTGTGCACTGCAACCAAGGCTATGTGCGCCAAAATAATGACCATGCATGTAATAGTTACGTAGGGTTCCAGTTTAGGCCAAACAGGAATGTGCTCATGTGCTTATTTATTAGCATTAATTACGCTAAATGGGTTTATAAACCCATTGAGAGTTACACCTTTTGTAATTCAGCTTTTCCCTAGCACTCATACTGTACGAGGGGTGGAGCTGAGTGGGCTACAAAATTCCTGGGGAGGAATGTGACAGATACAATCCTTTAGAAGATCCATTATGGAAAGATAAAGCAGCAGGTGCTGTGACACCAGGGCCTAGAGGTCTGAGGGGCCACTGAAAGGTGATGATTCTGTATTTAACCATTCAAACAGCTGCCAAGGGGCCCATTTTCTTCCTTGCACTAGCGCCCATGCCAGACTGGCTACGTCACTGGTGTTGTACATCAGTGTAAATTCCTCTGGCATTTTAAGATAATGATACTAACAAAATTAACAATAATGCTAAAAATCTGAGAAGATGTAACTTGCCTCTCATACAAACTAGGAAAAAACGAGTTGGCTTGAGGGAAGGAGATGGCACGCCTGTCTCTCCTGTACTTCTTAAGGAATGTGGAAATTATGCAGACAAAGTTCAACACAAAGCACCAACATTTGCGGTTATAAAGAGGAGACCAATAGATACCCATTTAGTAGCTTATTGCACAAACTTAAACCAGAAAAACTGAGACTAATCCCAGCTTCCCCGCTTAACTAAACTGTGTGACTGTAGGCAAATATTTTATTTCAGCAATCATCCATTTTCTTTATTATTGCATATGAAAGTATCTTCACATATGTGAGTTTAGAATATGAAGCATACAAACATATTGGGTTTCGTTTATTAGACTATAATGTTTGTTGTTTTTAGTTTTGTATAGCGCAAACTAGACCCGAAGGTATCAGAACGCTTTACATGAGCACCATTTGCTTTACAGACGGACACATTCATTTTTGTTAGGCACAGGGAGAGTAAGTGATTTGCCCAGAACCATAGGATGTTGAGAGTCCCTGCCGAGACTCAAACCTGGTTCCCCAGCTTCGAGGTCGACTGCCCAAGCCGCTAGGCCCCATCCTCTCCCCAATGTTGCTCTATCTATAAGGATGTGGGCCACATAGTGTGTGCACATTACAATTTACTTGCCTCTTAGTTCACAAACATTTTTGCAAAGGCCAGTGCAGGAATGGTTTTAAGATCATGCTTAAAAAAAATCTCATTTTTAATATGTGCCTGTAGGTGCAGCGGTATAATTTAATGTATTAACATCAAAGATTCTGCATGTTAGGGAAAAGAGCTTTTTTGAATTTAAAGAGACTTTATCATTTTTAGGTGATGTTCGTTGGATGATTTACATGATGTGCATTTCAGCGCTCAACTCAGAAAACATGCCAAGACAGCCGGGCCTGTGCACTAATGTTGGTTAAAGTGAGCAGGCTGATCTCTGTCTTTTTTATTATCACCTCCACGAGTGAACTGGGTGGCCCAAAAACAACAGACACCCTCCCATGCAGGGGCATTAGCTGCCGCTGCCCAGAGCACAGACTTTAAAGAAAACATCACCAGGGTGCCGAACAATGACAATTAATGCTGGACAATAAAAAAAATACATTCTTCAAAGGCGTACCGCTGCCTCCAAACCTAATGCAGAAAGTAGTATGTGCAAGAACCACTTGCTACTCCAGTTCTGACCCTGGGCAGTCCCACACACTGTCGTGGAAGAGGAAAGCTAAACTGCTGCTCTTCCACCTCTCTTACTGTAAGTGGACATTTTTTAGCGCTGCTCGCTTTGAAAAGCAGCAGCTCCAAATTGTTTCTCTTGCGATGTCCGAAGTGTGAGCGCCTTAGAATAGTTATTGCGCGCTCATGGAGGTTAGGGTGCGCCCGCACAGGCGTGCAGCCTACAGGGAACACTGCCCACCGGTATGCCATAATAAAACCAACAATACATGAGACCTTAGGAAGGTGCCCAATGACCTGACATAAGCAGTCCAAAAGCAAAGCTTTCAGAAAAAGGGCGTAGTCAAAACACCCAATTCCATTAGGGGAAACCTTGTTACATGCTACGTGGCATACACGTGTCCTCAGGACATGATGCAATTACCCACAACCCCCAAAATTGTGACAAGCCCCCTTCCTTTAACGGCACATTGGGCAAGTGTAGGTCAAAAGGTACCATCCGCATTGATAAAACTACACACACACGCACATGTTAGGGGAAGTAGGGTATTAGAGGGCCGACAACGCCCATAAATAGATCATTCTGTAAAAAGAGCCATCCACACACCCACAAAGATCACCCCACTAAAACATTCACCTTTGTTACGGTGAGGGGGAAGAACCAAGGAACCCACAAAATAAAACTCGGGCGACCCATGACCAAAAACTCACGACTCCTAAAATGATGCCCAAATTGGGCACCTCCCTCTCCCCCCCCCCGCCCCATCCAGTACCTCACCAACAATTGCGCAAAATGGATGCACAGAAATGCCCCAAAAAGGACAGGCACAGGAATTTCCGAGACTGAATAATGATGTATGTTTTTCTAAAAGCTAACCTACAACCCACAGCTCTTATCCAACAGGTCTGCAATCAAGCGATAAGTACACCACCTTTTCTGCCGCCCACCACCTCTTCAGTAGAAACCTCTAAAATCCCAACGAGGCCCGAGGGTTCAAGCAAAAAAAAAAAAAAATCATGGACTATTTTTTGGGGACTTTTTTTTTTTTTTTTTTTTACAGCAGACTCCTTACACTGTGCCAAGCAAAGACAGCCCCGGATGCTAGAAAGCTGCTGACGACCCCTCCAGACACCATCCCAAGACCTGCAATGTTCCAAAAGTTATTTATTATTGCACCTTTGTACACCATCTGCTTAGCACTGGTGTGGCAAGTAAAGTGAGTGAGTAAGTAAGTCCGTTTTTATATAGCGCAGCTACTCACCCTTACGGGTCTCAAGGCGCTGGGGGCTGTAGTGGAAATTAAGTGAGCTATTGCCCAGAGTCACATGGTGCTGAGCTGAGCTGCCGCCGGAGCCGGGGATCGAACCGTGAACCCTGTGCTCCGAAGTCAGCTGCCCTGGCCGCTGCACCACACCTCTCCACACACTCTGTGGCGGCATCCATCCGTAGCGAGAAATCTGCCTAGGCATATGGATCCTACCTCGACATTTCTACAGCACTTATGTATGGACCTCTCTCACCTTACTTACACTGAACCAAACACTAGTATTCCACAAGCTCCACACAGCGCACTCTTGCACAACAAATGGTACCAGCACATGACCGCCTAGTTGTTGCCTAGGTCGTGCTGTCTGCTCGCCGATACCCCACGCTTTGGGCACAGACAGACTTTACTTGTCCCAAGATTTAGCCCCTAAAAAAGCAAAATGTCTCATCCACCTGTACCTATGTAGGATTAGGGCTACAATACAACCCAGTAGAGTAGAACCCCATACAGTAGTAGTAAACATCACCCAGTATGAAAACAACCCCACAGCACTACATCATTTTTCCGAGCCTAGTGACATTCAAACTGAGCTAGACAGGATGCGCGGGTGAGGCACTATAGGGAAGGACACTGTTTGGCCCCAAGATTCTACAGAGAAGAGGTTCTTGGAGGTAGCAAATCCACCACACCAGTGCACAAAAAAATGTCCGCTCCCGCCTGTCTTTGGTCCCAGGGTGGCCCTTAGCGTATCTGGGGCAGTATTCTTTAATAACAAATAGGCCCCAGACATGGAGTTCCAGTGCAGGGCCATTCACCTCGACGATACAAGGGGAAATGAGTCTAGAAGGAAAGTGTTGAATGCCAGCATAGATACCCCATGCCAGGAAATCTGGGATACTGAGATAGATTGGTACACATGGTTGGAGGGGAAGGGGCAACCCCTAATTGTACAGAAACTTACACTGTATTCTTTGTGTTCCAGAGGCAAAGGAACGATTCCGCTTGTCACAAATGAGAATTGTGAAGCAATACTGCACGTACCAGATATGCAATGGGGCACCTCTGTGTTGATGGATACTTACTGGCAATGTGGGGAGTTTGCCTACACCCAACTCGTCCCTGGGTGGCGTGGCCTCTGCACCCTTGTAACGATACACACCCGACCCTGGTCATCTCTGGAGAAGATCTGTCCGAGTTGCTCCAACATCCGCTACAGAAGAAAACAACTCTATTGCTTCAGGCTCGAGAAAACCAGAACTGCTGATTACTTTGGCTGGGCTCAGTACAAGGAAATTCCAGAAGAATTCAGACTGTTTTCTGAAACTCCAGTAAATGCGGGAGGGTCCATACCCTTCTTTACCTTGCAAACAAAGGCGAACACCCACTGGTTGCAAATAACCAGATGGGAAATGCTGAAGATGATCAATGATACTGAGCTCAGCCTAAATGCCATCAAGTTCAATAAATAAGGAAGAACTAAGAGCCAGGTTCAACACATACCGATATTGATGCAACATCAGTATGTGTTGAACCTGATGACTGCGATCGAGGGTGGGGTGTCTGCCAAAATTTGTGTATCCTGCTGTACTTTCACCCTCAGAAATGACCTAGACAACGGGACACTAAATCTTGCCATCCACGCGCTGAATCGTCTACAAGCTGACAAGAAGGAGGGAGATGCTCTTGAGAAGGACTGGTTTGTTGATTTATTTTCCTGGTTTCCCCCGTAGTTGACCAGACTGTGCACGTCATTGCTTTAGATTGTAATTTTTGTGCTCTTTTTGTGTGGTTTCCTACAAGTTCGGGTTTCCTGCTGTAAAAACACAGTCCTCAAATTAGGTAGAACGCAAGTAACTATGAATGTTAATATTGAAAAATATGATGTTGATGTACACCGTGATATATGTACGTATAACAATGAACTTACATCGCTGTTGTCGAATCCCCCTGATATGACCTCCCATCAAGCAAGAGTCAGAAATACGTGGTCCGGGAGGCCCTGTGACCAAGGCCTAAAGCAACTGATTGGCAGATCACAGGTGAGGTGACAAGTAACCATTAGACAAACTCGCGAACAGGGAAACCCAGATAGATCCCACAGATAGGCAGCAACACCACCATGGTCTTAGGAGATTGGCCACAATAAAAAAAACTTTTGGCCTGAGGGGGGAGCACATTCCCAAAACATCAAAAAGCCTGATGCCACACTAAGTTAGGAACACTTAGCCAATCAGAACACAGCATGCACACTACATGCAGTGATCATGCGCTCCCTATGCAGCACATCTGGAAACGTATCAACTGCCCCCACATTGTGCCCACGCAAGGTTGAGACCCACCTGCGCTTCTTATCAAATGACCTGATTTTTTGCCCTGTGACTAGGCCCAGATTTCGGTATCCAAAGGAATGCCCAAGTTACTTTATGACGCCTCATGTAATGTATAACATTATGAACGAAACCATTGTGCTTTGAGACAGTCTTCAGAGCCCCGACTCTGTTGCTTGCTCTCCCAGCTGCTGTGTTAATTAAACCAATTGTTCCTGTTTTGCCAAACGTCTCTTGTCTTTTATTTTTTCAAGGTAAATTCACTTTTGAGCAACATAATTATGGTAGAAATGTTCATTTTATTCCTGTTGTTTGCAACATGCATCTGTGCTGTTTTAATTCTATTCTTGTTGAAATCAACACGCTTTTTAGTTAAACTGCTTTTTCTTAGTGCAGTTTGTGTGTGTGGTACTGAGAAGAACGATAAAGATTATTTCCAATCACCAGGGTATCCCTAGATCCCTATTTAGGGACTGTTAGTAACCCAAAAGCCTTGACGCCACTTACACTATGTATTGGGTGGGGTTTTGCGGGGCTACAAAAATCTGTCTTTCACATTCAAGCGTTGGTACATTAATTCAGGTTCACTCGTGTCAACCGTGGGTGTGAAGAGCAAGTTACTTTCCTCCAGTAATGCCTTATCTGGTAGAGACTCTAGATAGATGCAGATTACTTTCCTTAGAATAATCCCCAGGCATCAGACTGGATCTGGAAATTTGTTCGGCAGCAGTCCCATGCTCGCTGGTAGGTGCCGTCATTTTTTTTTTTTTAACAAACTTTATTTATCGTCTCCAGTTACAATACAGGTAGAAAAGACATAAAAGTGTTATTTTCTTCATAACAGAACCATACACATATGCAGTGTGGTGACAGCACATGAGAAAAGACATATAAGTGCGCATCCATGCAATACAAACTTGGTCCCACCTACACGGACAATCAGTGGAGCAGCCGTCATTTGAACGGATCGTTTCTACATGTCGTACTGAGTAGCAATTAGCTTAGTACCTGTGTAAATAAATTGACAGTAACATACTTTTGATTAACTCCCCTCCCCCCACCCGTGCTGACGAGCCACACCTCCCCACATCGTTTCCAGTTTAGTTGATAGTTGCCCAGTGCCAGAATGAGTACTCTTATCAGGTGCAAGGCAAGGCTAAATAACGGAAGTTCATTTATGCATATGGTAATCTACTACAATGGAGTCCCTGGGTTTAACGTCTACAATGTCAGAATGTCGAATGCTTTGAAAGATTCCAACAGCTGGTCCCAACTCATAGCGATCGGTTCCTTCCTTAGGCCTCTTTTCTCTTCCCTGCGGATCGCCACACTCTCTGCTAGATCCCACCTCTCTACTTCATCTTTCCAACTAAGTATTGTAGGGGACCTTGGGGATTTCCACCTCTTAGTGATACCACGTTTAGCAAGGAGTAAAGCTAAGTCTGCAAACCTGGTTTGTACTTTAAGTTCTTTACGTCTTTTGTATAGACCTAGTATACTTGCTTCTACTTTATGCCATCCCATGTTCCCTACTACCTCCTGTAGGATAGTGATTATACCCCCCCAATATGTCCTCAAGGTAGGACATTCCCACAGCATATGTAACAGATTGCGTCTTGCTCGGGGCATCGAGGGCAGTGTGGCAGGAGAGCAGGAAAAATGGCAAGCAGGCGATGCGGGGTCAAGTACGCTCTTTGTGTGATCATATATTGAATGAACTTAAAACGGGAGTTACGGGAGACCCGTTTTGGGTATTCTAATACTGTTGCCCATTCCTTGTCAGACAATGGCCTATCAATATCCAGTTCCCATTTGGAACGAGTTGCGGCGAGGGGGGTAGGACGGTGAGAACGTATGCCCGGTAGAACCATCTGGTTAAGTGGCTACCAGTCCCCATAAGGTACATTAGATTAACCCACTCATGGGTATCGGGCTCTGCACCATGAGGTGCCCAATATTTTTTAACATACCGTGTCAGGCTCGCATAGGTCAGAAACAGTGAGTCTGTGACACCCCTCTCATTTATAAAATCAGAGTGTGTAAGTAGCATTTTATCTCCAAATAGGTCCCCTATTGTTGTCACTCCAGCCTGCATCCACGGGTCCAACCAGCGAGTGGCAAGTGTTCCTGAAGTAGTTGGGATGCCCAGCAAGGGAATATTCGACGAATATGCGGGAAGAGTATTCGTGTATTTCAATGCCTGTTTCCAGTAAGTGATGGCGGTTCTAAGAAGAGTTCCCGCTGTGTGATGTAGTGTGCCGCTCGGAGAGAGCAGTCTGTGTAATGTACCCTGAGCTAGCAGGCGCTCTGAATATGCTATTTCCTGTAAATTACGCCCAGCTAGCCAGTAGGAAAGCCATTGTAGCTGAGAAGCTAAGCAATAGGCGTAGAAATCAGGAGCTCCCATTCCCCCAGCGTCGGATGGAAGCAATAACTTAGCTAGGCTCAGGCGCCGTCGGCCTGAGCCCCAAATTAAGGAGATCAGAAGTGTGTTTAGGGTTGTGAATACAGCTCTGGGGATACCACCAGGAGATTAACAAAATAATACAAAAGTCGCTGGAGCATGACCATTTTAGAGATTGCCAACCGTCCCGCTCCCGTTAGAGGGAGTGAAGTCCAAAACGCAATTTGTGCCCTTAGGGACCGGATAGCCTTATGTAAATTGTCTTCAATTAAATCTGTTTTAGTTCTGTACACCTGTATCCCCAAATATTTAAAAGTGTGATGAGCAATAGTTATCGTGCGGTGTCCAAATGGTATAGTCTGGTCAACTGTATTAGAGCCAAAGGGGAAGGCTTGGGACTTCTCATAGTTAATGGCTAGGCCGGCTATGTGTTCGAATTGTGTGAACAAACTTGCTACAGGGAGTAAATTATTACGCAAGTTCCTAGAATATAAAATGATATCGTCTGCATAAAGAGACAGGGCATGATGAGTATTATTGATGACTATCCCCCATTCCCTAGAGGAAGCTCGGAGTTTGTGGGCAAGTGGTTCGAGGGCAAGGGCGAACAGAATGGGAGAGAGGGGGCAGCCCTGTCTAGTGCCACGTTGTATTTGGTATGGATCCGAAATGTATGCTCCTGTGCGCACCCTCGCTGTGGGGAGATGATATAATAATTGGATCCAGCGCGTATAATCCTGCGGGATCCCGAATTTCGATAATGCAGACAGCATATAATCCCAACTCAATGTGTCAAACGCTTGAGTAAGGTCCAACACTATGTACCCTGCTTCGGAGGTCTCCTCAGTACAGGAAAACATAATGCTACAGAGTTTGCGTATATTCAAGGATGTACTGGGACCGGGGACAAAGCCACATTGGTCAATATGCACCAGTCTCGATATTAAGGGTTGTAGGCGGTTAGCCAGGATTTTGCTCAAAATCTTAAACTCTGTATTCAGCAGCGAGAGTAGGTGCCGTCATTTGGCTCTGCATAGAGTTGTCCGCGCCGGAAATGATGTGTGCAGTGCCTATATAGTCGCCACCCCAGCACGCTCACATCAGTTTCTTTTCATGCATTTCCATGCCAGAAGCACGAAGACACGAAGAAAACTGACTACTGGTGCGTCAAAACTAGGGCCCTTTAAAGGGGAACAGCCCTTCACTCTTAATACATTTGGAGAGCAGGGAGGATTGATGGGTTGGTAAGAAGTCTACCAAGTAAGGCGTTATCGAAGGTAAGTAACTTGTTGATATAATAGAGACTTCCAGCCGCAGATTCGATACCTTAGAGTAGATACCCAAGCAATACCTCCCTGGAGGTGTAGCTGCGGCACAGACTGTAGGAGGCTGGCTTAGTATATAGTGCACCCTTATTTAAGTGATGCACCTTGCACTAATCCAGGCAACCCTTATGGTGATTTTAGTGGTCTTTCATAAACATAGAAAGCTCTCAAAGTGGTAGCTGTGAAAAGCAGCCTTCAGGCTTATCTTGAAGGAGTGTTAAGCAGCTTGTTTAACCAGTAGGATCATGCAGTGTAGGTTAAACAAAAAAAGAACCATACAGTGTTTATATAAAAATACTTCTATTTATTATACAACACTCACTAACACATTGGTATATCTCCTACCCGGAGATATTGAACACAAATACACAATAATACTTCAATTGCAATAAGGTAAGTAGCCCAAAATACAGTGGTCTCCAGGGGGAGACCAAACCATACATTAAGAAAGTTGAATGCGAACTGTAAAGGAGGATAGGGATTGGACCAGAAGACTCGGAGGAGCCGGGGATACAAGGAACCACCCAAGGTAATTACCCAGGAACCCCACGGAGGCTGTGTGCAGAGTGGCAACACAGCCGCGTGCCCAATGGAAATCAATGGAGAAGTCGTGGATGCAGCTTTTCAGAAGAAGGACCCTTCCCAGTGGACTCCAAAGAATAACCCTTGGAGGACGGAAGGTTGGAGAGCCACTCCATCCATGGATGCCGCGACAAACAGGTTACCTACACCAGGGAAGCCAGGTGCATAGAGGGGAAGACGCCGTACACCTCTGTAGATGACAATTGAAGACTTGGAGAAAAGTGCCTCTGGAGAAGAAGGTGAAGAAGTCTGATGGAATCCAAGGGTGGATTCTGGAAGTGAAGAACCTGCAAGCAGAGGGGACAGAGTCTATGCCACTCAGGAGTGACCAGGAGGCACGGAAGAGCAATGCCCATTGAATTCCGATGATTCAGACGAGTTGACGGTGACCTTGTCGCTGCAGCTGTGAGTACCAAGCGATGCTGAGGAAGACCAGGAGCTGTGCGCAAGCTGTCCCACATCAAATGTCAGTGACCAGGGGGTCGGTGTCCAGCGGGAGCACCAACAAGCTTTGGTAGCCGCAACTGGAGAGGAAAACGAAGAAGAAGCAACGTTGGGAACAGCAAGGTTCAAGGGATTCACCACAAGCAGGAGAGTCAGAGCAGGCCAGAGCAAGCAGGGTAGCCCACTGAAGCAGGAGAAGACCGTCAGGAAGACCCACAGGCCAAAGGCAAAGGAGTCGCAAGAGGACCTCGAGCAGCTCACCAAGAAGGAAGGCCCACGGTGCAGAGGATGCAGTGAGGACGCTGTACTTGGCAGGAAGAGATGCTGGAGGCTTGAGCTTCTTGTAGCCCGAAGATCTCTGGAGTGCAGAGCCAACAAGCCTTGGCAACGGCAAGTCGACGCAGTGCACAGGGGCTTGGTCGCAGCGGTTCCGACAAGGGATACGGGCCTCAAAATTGCAAAGAGGACAGGTCAGGCCTCGAGCGAGTTGCAGAATCACGACCTGTGTTGTTGAGCCTTTCGAAGTCCTTGGGACAGTCAGGAGCAGCAGACCGGTCAGCTTCATTGCGGTGTCTGCAGATGCAGGGGAGCGACTCCTTCACTCCAAGGGAGATTACTTCGGGTGTCCTTGATGCTCACAGGTCTGTTGAAGATCCTGGAAGAAGCACAAACACAGAGAATGAAGAAGACTTTCAGAACAGCGAGACCATGAGGAGCTAGAGTCTTCCTTGGTGCAGTCTTGGTTCCAGGCGAAGTTCAGAGAAGTCCAAGTGTCCAGACGGTCGAAGAGTGACATGGTTTCAGGCTTGAGTCTTGTCCCACGACGAATCTAAGGAACCACCCACAGGTAAGCCCTTAAGTACTCTAGAGAAAGGGTTGGAACGACTCAAGGGTCCATCGCAGAGGAGGGGCTGGACAGAGGGGAGGATACTCCCATGTCCTTTGTCCAGTTTCGCGCCAGAACGGGAGCCAAGGGCTCCCTGAACTAGCTCAAACTGGGGTATGTAAGGAGGGCACCAAATGTGTCCCTCAAAGCAGTCTGGTGGCGGTGACAAGCGTCCCCACCCCAGCCCAATACACTAAGTCCTGTCTGAGAGGTGGTTACACCTCCTTGCGACAGGAAACCTATTGTCCTACCTTCCCCTGCTCGAGCTTGGCTCAGCAGCAGGAGGGCAGAATTGTGTCTGTGGTAAGCAGCAGCATAAGCTTGCTGTCAGACCCTGAAAGGCTGTTACTGGTAGTACAGGGAGGTACCCCAAGGGAGCCCCCCAGTAAATGGGATCATACTTCCAACACTGGAATCAGGTTGGGATATGATTCCAACTTGTTTGGTATCAAACTTGACCGGATTCGGTGCAGCCACTATATAGTTAGACATATCGTAATGACTGATGGCCACTATATGTATGAAAATGGCTGACCGCACTTACAAAGCCTGGAGAATCGACTCCGGGGTTTGTCGGGGTGTCTTGCTCATGCAGGAGCACCCTCACACTTATAACCAAGCACCCTGCCCTCAGGACTGAAGAGCCTGCCATAGAGGTGACTTATAGGTTTTAAGTGTAGTGACCAAAGGTAGATGGAAACCTATATTTGTCATGAGAGGTGCAAGCACCAACTCACACAGGCTGCAATGGCAGGCCTGTAGTCACAGTTTAAGTGGACTCCCATGGGTGGCACAATACATGCTGCAGCCCATGCGAGACCCCTGGTGTACCTATGCACTGGGTACCTCAGTACCATATTCTAGGGACTTACAAGGATACACCAGTAGCCAATTGTGGATGTACAGGAGTACTTTCCATGGTCAATTTAGAGAGAAAGCACAGTGACTGGGGTCCTGATTAGCAGGATCCTAGTCAGACTAGTCAAAAACATACTGAAACCAAGCAAATTGTGGGGGTAACCATGAAAGCAGATCCTACTTTCCTACAGGGACTATACTAGGAAGTCCTGTGGGCCCAAACGGGCAAAATGCAGTGTCGGTGGACCTGTCAAGGCAATAGTGTTTCATATACGTGTGCAATGAATCCCACGTTGCTGCCTGTCAGATATACAGGACGGGTACTCTGCAAGCTAGCGCAGTGGTCGCAGCCATCGTTCTGGTGAAATGAGTCACAACCCTTTAGGAGGTTGCTTTCTGGCCAATACGTAGCAGATTTTGATGCAGAGCACTATCCATTGTGAGATGGTCCGTTTCTGCACAACCTTGCTTTTTTTGGCTTTGACGTACCCCACAAAGAGTTGCCTGGCTGCCAAAATAACACTGCAGACTTCGGGTGGAAGGGTGAAAGCTGTCAACTGTCACTGCTCAATCTCCACACATGAAGGCGAAGCATTGTCAGGTTCGGGTGCAAAACCCTGCCCTGGTTTCTGTGACAGAATATCCTCCCAAAGAGGTAGCCTGATGGGAGGATCCATGCTCAGGCTCAACAGCTCGGGATACCAGACTCTCTGTGCCCAATCTGGAGCCACAAGAATAATTTGGGCCTGGTCGTTCCGGAGCTTCGTGAGAAATCTGGGCAGGAGCGGTATTGGTGGAAAGATGTACAGGAGGTCAGAGCTCCACTCGAGACAAAAAGATTATCCGAGCGAAAGCCACCTTGGAAACTCCAGTGCATAAAATGGCTGACATTGCACGTTCTCCACATAGGCGACCGGATCCAACCAAGTCTGTCCCCATTCTTGGAAGAGAACTTGCGCCACCTCCGGATCGAGACACCATTTGTGTTTGTCATCATCTCGGCAGTGAATCCATTGGGCTACTATGCAGCAATCTTTGATTCCATTGGCGCCTTGTATGAGGTAGTGGGTAATTCTATTGAAGATCTGTGTAAATGTATTGAGTTGGATGGTAAAAATAGCCCCACGATGGAGTGGTTGAGATTCATTCAGCGCTAATGGACACATTAAAGGACCTGTTTTTTGTTGAAATGCGGACACGAGGGCACAGGCAAGCTATCCCATCATGGTTCAATGGCCAATGTAGAAACGCAAAAACTGCCCTAATATTAGCATTAAAATCCAAGGACAGAGGTCGGATACAAAGTATGAGAGTTATGTACAGGAATGCCATTAAATTGGCAAAGAAAGATTGGGACCAGGCCAAATGGGATTTGCTTCTCTAGGCCCTCAAATTTAAAGAATTAACGGCTTTCTGGAATATAGTTACTTTTGGGAACAGGGACGGATGATCTAACATTGAGCCCAATATTACGGCAGAAGTATGGAATGGGCACTTTCGGTCACTATATGATGTGCAGGAGGGACAGGAGGACGGGGTGAATACTGATGTAGACCACTTTAAAAGTATTTTGCACTGGTATGATCTGCAGGACTTTCCCCCAATAACTCTCACAGAAGTATATGGTGCCATTTCTAAAATAGCTCCCCATAAGGCACCTGGTACTGACAAAATAACTGGGATTCTTTACCTCACTGAACCAGACATTTGGGGCCCGTACTTATGGGTGATCTTCAACGCTATAATGGGGGGGAATGGCTATGCCTAAATCTTGGGCTCGACGCTTCCTTGCGCAGGGGTTTCGCCCGCTAGCTCCCTGGTCCACCGCAGCAGACTTCCTGCTGATTGAGTGGAGGGAGGCACTTGGGCTAGAAGGAGGATCACCCGGTTCCCCTCACTTCCTGTGTGCCATTTCGGGCCGCCATCTTGGCGGGGAGACAGTCTAGTCTCCCGCCTCTGGTTAACTGATCCCGACTATTTCAGGACCAGATGGTGCCGACGCGCAGCGGACGCGCCGGCGGCGTGCCAAAGGCAAGCCTGTCTGCGCCCATCCGGACAGCGGCCAGGGCTAGTTATGCTGCCCAAAACTCGAGTGATTGCCCGCACAACTGGAGTCGAGAGGAGCTCCTTTCCCTCAGACCGCCTACCTGCCAGAACCAGACACTCGCTTCACTTGGGGATTCGGTTGAGATGTACTCCTGCCCCTGCTGTAAGTTCTCCCTTAACACCAGACACGATCTGGGGCAGACCAAGGGTCCGCGCATAACCCTTCCAAGGCCCCCCAGGCCTATTGAGCTAAAAGCCTGTTTCATTAACTGCAGGTCACTGCCTAAACACGCCCTTGACATACATCAATCCCTAATAGACCATAACTGGGACCTTATGTTCCTGACCGAGACATGGCTACGGGAAGACTCAAACCCTGCCATTGCCTTAGCCATCCCCCAGGGCTATGGCATAGTCTGCACTAACAGACAAAACAAGAGGCCGGGCGGAGGATTAGCGATCATCCATAAAGTCACCTGGGAGATCGCCACTTCCAACTTTGGGCAGATAGACAGCATTGAAGGACTTCCCTTCTGTATCAAGCTATCCGCCTCTGCCTCCTGCTCGGGGCTCCTTCTTTATAGACCCCCAGACTGTAGTCATAGCTCCTCCCTTACCCTGTTTGACTATACTGCCCAGGCCAGCACGCGCTACTCTAATTTCACGATTTTGAGCGATCTTAATCTCCATGTGGACGATTCCTCCTGCATGCATAGCGCAAATTTCATTTTAGCGCTTGCTGGATGCAACTTGACCCAACGAGTCTCTTCTCCGACACACAAGGCAGTGCACACACTAGACCTTATATGCTCAAACCTACCGGACATTATTGTTCATACCCCCGAGCCGGTGATCTGGTCGGATCACTTACTGATCCCTTTCCAGCTACACCTGAAGGGGGGGCTAAGGGCCACCTCCCTACCGAAGGATTTTAGAAGGAATTGGAGTAGGGTTTCCCCCGAGTCCCTCACCCTGCATCTGAAGGACTCCAAGCCCTCCATCTCAAATAACCTTGATGCTAGCATCACAAACCTTAATAAGTGGGTCTGTGATGCACTCGATTCAATTGCACCCCAGAGGCCTGTTAACTCCACAAGAACTTCCCCTTCCGCCCCCTGGTTCTCAGCAGAGATCAGAGCCAAAAAATGTGAGTGCAAAAGACTGGAGTGCAAATGGAGATTATCCTACTCCCAGGAGTACAAAATTGGTTATCGAGCAGCACTAAAAGAGTACCGTAAACTTCTCATTGTCAAAAAGAGAGACTTCCTAGCCGAGCGCATCACCAGCGCCAAGAACTCGTCTAGAGAAGTTTTTAAGATTGTGAAGTCCTTTACGAATCCATTAGCGCTCACACACTCGATTCCTCCGTCACAGGAGCTATGCAACAGTATCTCAAATTTTTTTGAGGATAAAATAGCCCTGATATATGCATCCTTCCCAGCGGCTCCCTGCCCCTTAGGGGCGGCCACAGCCAACATCCCCTATGCCTCCCAGCCAGTATTCTCGGAATTCACTACAATCCCCATGGAGGCATCCCTGGCCGAGCTTCAGAAGTGCAAATCCGGGTCACCTGGTGACCCCTGGCCAGCTAAACAATATAGTGCTCTGGCTGAGTGCCTCAACCCCTCTCTTAATGCCATCTGGAATTCCTCACTCAGGCAGGGGATCTTTCCATCAGCCTGGAAACACGCGTTTCTTCTCCCCATACTGAAAAAAGCCAACGCTGAACCTGAAGTTACAAGTAATTACAGGCCTATTTCTCTGCTCCCCGCCCAAGTTTTAGAGAAATTAGCACATCAGCAACTGGCGGCTTTCATTGAGTCAAATGTTCTACTGCATGAGTCCCAGTCCGGCTTCCGCCCTGGATTCAGTACAGAATCCGCACTGATTGAGATGGCTGACTCCATACGCTGGGCGGTGGATGGAGGCTCCGCGACCATGCTGGTGCTATTAGACCTGTCAGCAGCGTTTGACACGGTGTCCCATTCCATCTTACTAGATCGCCTTAAATGTATTGGCATCCAGGGGACGGCGCTGAATTGGATCACGTCTTACCTGCATGACCGAGAACAACAGGTCTCGATCCACCCTTTCACCTCCCCGGCTAAACCACTAAAATGGGGGGTGCCACAGGGATCGGCCCTGAGCCCGCTACTTTTTAATATTTACCTGACTCCTCTGGCGGAGCTCATTGCCAAAATGGGGATCAAGGTGACATCATACGCGGATGATACTCAACTACTGTTCACCTTCAGTGGGGTGTCAGCATCCACCTTTGACCCACTAAAAGAGTGCCTTAAAAGCATCGCTGCCTGGATGAGCGGCAACTTCTTAAAGCTTAATGCCGACAAGACGGAGGTCTTGTTTTTTAACCAAGCTGTACCCCCCGACGAACTTATGGTGGCCAGATGAACTGGGATCTGCCCCCACACCTAAGGACTCTGTGAAGAACTTAGGAGTCAGGTGGGACAAAGACCTGTCTCTCACTACCCAGGTTCAACTGGTATCTGCGGCATTCTTTGGCAAAATGAAAACCATCAGGAAATGTATTGACTTCTTGCCAGAGTCAGCTCGCAAAACTGTGGTCCATGCATTAGTCCCCTCTCACCTCGATTACGCTAATGGTCTTTACATGGGTCTGCCGATCGGCTTGATCCGTAGACTTCAGATAATTCAAAACGCGGCAGCTAGACTGGTCTGCAAGGTCCCGCTCCGCCAACGCATCTCCCCTCATCTCAGACAACTTCATTGGCTCCCGGTAGCCAAACGTATCGAATTTAAGGCCCTTACGTTTGCCTTTCGAGGGTATCTAGGGAAAGGGCCCTATTACCTGAGGAAGAGACTTCATCCATACCAGCAGGACAGATCCCTAAGGTCCAACCACAAACGTTACCTCACCACCCCCGCTTTGCGAAAGCAAGAATGGGGGGTACGACATTCAAGGTGGGTACCTCCAAGTGCTGGAACAACCTACCTGCCCATCTACGCATGATGCACTCCGAACAAGAATTCAGAAAGGCCTTGAAGACCTGGCTCTTTAGTCGTAATGACTAGATATGTGCACTCCTCTACCTGTGTTGCTGTCTGTGTAAGCGCCGGGACACCCCATTCGGGGTAGCTGCGCGCTTTATAAATGTCTTTATTATTATTATTGGGCCGGAGCAGAAATAATTCCTGTGTTTAAAAAAGGTTTCCCCTTGCTACCGGGGAACTATAGACCCATTAGTCTAATAGACATAATGCAGAAAGTTTTCTCTAGGGTAATATTGGAGCGTCTCCAGGAGTAGATGGAGGGTCATAGTGTCCTTAGTCAATTACAAAGCAAACACAAGGAGATGACGGACGGATCGCTGAAACTTTTCAGACACTCACCCCCAGTCACAGATTTGGGTTGAATCCATCATCGTTCATTAGCTCACTTCGCCACCCCAGTTCAGACCCAGCCAAATGCAAATAAGTCTTGACCCTGTTCCTCATGGGAACAGTCCAGCCCTAACTGCCAAGCCAGGTCTTCCTTGGACCGGAAACAAGCATCCTGGGACCGGTTTCGGGGTAACACGCCTCATCAACCAGGCTAGCTTGAATCCTGTGGCAAAGTGAGCAAGGGACCCACGTCTGGGCAGACCCTGCCAACTTAGGGAAAACAAAGCAAACACAAGGAGATGACGGACGGATGGAGCAATGAAACTTTTCAGACACTCACCCCCAGTCACAGATCTGGCTTGAATCCATCATCGTTCTTTAGCTCACTTCGCCACCCCAGTTCAGACCCAGCCATATGCAAATCAGTCTTGACCCTGTCCGTCATGGGAACAGTCCATCATCTCCTGTCGTGTAGTTCCTATATTACCCATACAGGATCTGCGCGTTCCGGATAACATAAACTGTGGGTTTGGTGGCAGACTGGCTCTGAGCACCCCCACCGAGAATGTTAGCCTTTCAGTTTTAGCTAGCTCACAGTGCCACTAGACTCTCCTCTTATCGGGGAGAGGTTTAGTTTTTGGCAACCTCAGAACATGACAACCCTGATCCCCCAGGATCGTGGAAACAATATACTACTTTTCGCTCAGTCACTCGTGCTCACTTATTCAGTCTCAGAGAGTTACACAGAAGAAACAGTCGGGCGTGTTACAATAAGAATTTATTGCACAGTTGTTCTTCTAGTGTAAAATAGATGTGCTGCAACAACCGTTAGACAGTAGCAGATATATATGATTAGCAGTAAGTGAAAATAAAAGGATACTACAGTTCTACCATCTTGCAATAATCATGAATACATACATGAATATAAAATGCATGATAAAAGTGCGCGTGCTCCTACGATGCCTATCTAGATGTACCTAAGTGTACCTAGCATGTGAGTAGGTGTGAAGCCAAGAATACCTCTAGGATTTAGTCTAACCCCATTACCTGAAGTGAGAGAGTGTGGGACCCCGTCCTGGTCTCGAGTTGGACACCCCGCGAGGGACGTGATAGACCACTGTCAGCTGGAGCGTCTGCATGCAGGAGCCTCAGCGTCTCTGTTCAGTGTGTCGGCCTGGAAGTCTCGGTCTCCTCTCTCAACCCTAGCAAGATGTGCTGTATTTATACAAAAAGTATCTAGGGTTTCTTTGTCCCTTGTTTCTTGTATTAGCCATTGTTGGATTTGAGGATGACGTATGGGATGAACCTTGTACGTAGATATTATGCAGGTGGTGTAGCCTCTGCCTCATGAATATTTATTCATAGTGTACGAGTCCATTGATGGAGTTATAGGACGCTAAAGTTCAGGGAAAACCCTCCTTCTGTGCCCAGGACTAGAACTAGGTAAAAATTCAATCCTAAAGGCTCGTTACTGTGTAGTATAAGGGAGATAATGTAGGTGAAGGTGTATATTACCCGGGCCTATATTAGGGTACCTATATGAAACATAACACCCACTCCTCTTCCGAACAGTCAATATTGATAAAAATGCAAGTGAACTACTCTTTGTACTAGGTAGCGGCACATAAAAATATCAGTGAGCTTCATAAAATATTGTCTTTAAAACCATTTAAAAATAGCCTAATAGGGGGAAGAAAAATTATTTCTGAAAGTTTTAGTATTGGAAATGTCACTCTAAGCCAAAGTGCTAGTTGAGTTCGTTTATATAATTCGAACCACTACAAGCGTCAGAAGGCCATGCTTTCCCAGCGAAAGTGTCAATTAAAGGAAATGTTCCAAATTTAGTTGAGTTTTCAAACAAAAAGGAAAAACCGAATTGTTTCCCAGCACACGATGAGCCAATTATAGATTAAGTGTCCTGGCTGGGAGACGCAACATCGCCGTTGCTTGCTGTGGCAGAGGACG
Source organism: Calotriton arnoldi (assembly GCA_963921515.1). NCBI lineage: Eukaryota > Metazoa > Chordata > Amphibia > Caudata > Salamandridae > Calotriton > Calotriton arnoldi. The sequence continues at coordinate 3,437,651 of CAWUFW010000885.1, forward strand.
ATCCCTGTAACACCTCGCAGAGCACGTCAATTGAGCACAGATGATACTCAGAACTGCCAATAGCTGGTGCAGAGGCAGCCGGTGCTGTAGTCGATACCTGAGTGCTAGTGGAAGAGCTGATGCTCAACCCAGTTGTAGCAAAAGGCACCTGCGGGTTCTCGAGGAAAGCAGCCATCAAGATAGGAATACGCTGGGGACATTGCCGAGCATGGACCCTCACCGGTTCCAGCATGGTATACATGTCCGGTGGCGTTGCCGATGGAAGTGTCAGACAGAGATCTAACACTCATTCTTCTCCGCAAAACAGGCATCGAAGAACAGGTAAGATGCAGTCCACCCAGACTGGTCTAAACGATAGGAACCAAGAGGCGCTCAGATGCCGCAGGCGAGGCGTGCCCAGATGTTGTACCATGCGTTCACGGTATTTATGCTCCAGGAGTGCTTTTGCCATCTCGTTGGTGATTGTTATTTTTCTGCTACGCAATGGACGGCCCAATCAGGATCCCTGCTATTTAGAGCAGGATCAGCGGAAGACCTACAAAAATACTTCCCAATACGGAGTGTATAAAGTTTGGAATAACTCCGAGGACAGTCTGAAAGGTGCTTAGAGATCCTGACCCTATGGTCTTAAATAGGTGTACAATACCACTCGTATCAGACATATTAAAGATACGTCCCACCATTTCTGTGAAATGAGAGGGGTAGTTTGTACGTATGAGTGCCTGTATCTCAGCCGAGGTCCTTGCGATTTGAAGATCAAGGGTCTCCCGGGCGGAGGTTAAGGGCACAGTTTGCTGTAAAAGCATGGCTTTCATTCTGCTCAAAGTATCAAACTGTATAAAAGAAACATTTAGAGAAGGCCATAGTGGCGCCTCCCTGACTGTACTTGTTGGGGGAAACAGTACTTGCATACAGCAAGTAACCCTGGAGTTCACCGTGACCAGATAGGCAATCCCCGGAAGCATCCCACAACAACCTTGATCGTTCAGCATCAAGTAACTCCCATTCGAGAGCAGCTCGAATACCGGTGTAATCACGGCTGCTGGAGTCCCTTTCAGGTGGCAGGATAAGTTCGCCACTGAACCATTACAAGCTCCGTGTAGTAAAATATCCTGGCACATGAGAGAACCTCTCAAAGCGTTCTTGCAGTTTGTACCGCTTAGAAACACTTCTCGATCCCCACTCCGGCATCAAAATCTGTACGGTAATTCCAAAGATTCCTTAATGTATTCCTTACCCAATTTTTCATATTTGCCTACCTGTTTTTGCTCAAGGCAATATTGAAACTGAATAGTCGTGACCGGTAGAGTGATGTGGCCATGGATTAGCCATTCTGTGGATGGTGATTCCGCTACCGTAAATGGTAATCTATCCAGTTTTTCAATATGCAGCATTGTATATTTTGCTCCCCTTTCTGCCATTTCTACCTGTTTATCTGTTAGATTATATTCAGAAAACAGAGACGTACTGTTGATAAAACGCCAAGGCACATAGCCTTCACGCAAAGATTGAGGTGTCCAGCTTAACAACATAACAGAACGTAACTGAGATTGCCCGTGTTGTAATATGGCCAAATCTTGTTCCAGTATGTCTATTGCAGAAGATACAATGTTGCCTAAGGAATATATCCTGGAGGTCAAAGTTGTTAACCCATTATCCACTACCACTAATGCCTTCTCTAAGTTAACACGGTCTATTTCCCATATTCTCTCTGCGGCCTCTTGTTGAGATATTTTCCAATTTTCATTGTAGGCAGCATAAATGCCAGCATATATGAAACGTTTCTGACGTGATTTCCTGGGACCTAGTAAAAAATCCCTAAGATCCATGTCATGTGAGAGTAAGGATAAGTGATGTTTCACTTTTGTGAGTGTTGAGGTTTCTAGCCAATCAAGGCACAACTTCCCAACACTGTAGGATGTCACTACCCCTGGATGTTCTCTTTGTACATAGCGTGGGTCTGACCTATGGATACTGAACCCTTCGGTGGTACCCCAGAATCTTTGCTGACATCTGTTCGTGTCTATGGGCCAAACCAACCATCCTTTACAATTAGGATCTGATCTATTGTACCGAAAAATGTCATCTACTTCTATCCCTTCTTGTGAAGTTGAATTCTGCCACCCGTCCATCTGTGATGGTGTTGGAAACCGAGGTGTGTTCAGGTCCTTGTTCTTGGCTAGTCCAAGACAGGATGTCTGTTGCACAGTGTCATTTAGGAATATCATCTGCTGTGGAATGAGGCATGCTCTAAATAGCGCTTCTGTTCCCTGGACTTGCCAGTCTCTAGAACCCCAGACTGATTTTAAGTCTATTGTGTCCTTCCATAGGTCAAAACCCTGTTCAGACAATCGGGCAATAAAGGAAGCAGAGTAAATCTGTTTGGTGTTAGTCAACATAATTTTCTGTGCCGATGTGGATGTGACTTTATAATAAAATGACTTCGGGTCAGAAACGTTAAACCCTGAAAAATGAGAATTTCTGTGCAAATGTTTGCGAACTACCTTTCGGTGGTGTAGGGCAATGTTCCCACTGGTGGTACTCAAAAACATTTCTAGGTGTTATAGATTTGTGTAAGAAATGATGACCATAATGTTGGTAACAGTACAAAGTGTCAGTCTGAAGTACTTTCGAGCATTTCAGTGTTCGGAAATGCAGCAGTTTTCTCTAAATCAGACAACATGTTATTAACAGTTTCAGAGTCCCAATCATCAGAAAATGTACTGGAGGTAATGATATCACTCAATGAAATTTTAAATACATGAGAAATTTTTAAAAGTTCACTAGGACCGAATATATCGAAATCAACCTTGTCCCAAACTATACCGTCCGGTATAGGAACTGCTGTAATGTTCACTGATGACAAGTCTCTTTGTTCACGATGAGAAGATTCATGTGGTTTCAGAATCAAATTTACTTTTTCAGCTGCAGGTCTTTGTTGAAGGTAACGTCCATTAATAAGCATGCTAAAAGTTATAACTAAGCCTAGCCAGTAAAGAAAGAACAGTATCCCAGTAATCACCCAGAGCTCTACCCAAGGTGACACCAGGTAAGTCTTTTTCAGAAATTTCAGAAAGTCAGTAATCTGTTGCTTGCGTGTTTGTTGGGCTGGCGTCGTTTCTGGTTCACTTGGATCCAAGGAAAACGCATCAAAATTCATGAAGTAGCCAGAAGCAGTTCAATCAATTGTTGGAATTGCATCGGGATTTGTTGAAATCGTAGTTTGCTCTTGTCGAGGCATGTTGACGTAGACATCTGTATTAGGTCTTATTGCCACTTGTGTGTTATTTTGAGTTTGAAGTTGAACTTCGGGTTCAAGGGGAACGAGTTCCATAGCATTGTTGCATAGTCCTTCATTCATTCCTTTTTTTTTTTTTTTTTAAACTTTATTTACCATTTTGGCACATATCAAAGCAATTCAGGCATAGAAGTTCACTGTCAACATCAGCACAATTGAAACAACCATGAAAAAGCACGTAGTTTATCATTACAAATTTGACATGTCATGTAGCTTGCGGTAGAAGAGGCTCGGCAGGTCATTAAACACAGTCCCGTAGGCCCTTCCCAGCTCCCAAAGTGCAGCCATTACCAACCAACAGCCGGTCACCTGGTACATTTGAAACCCATAGACACAGAGAGCCACATATTTGAAGAGTCGCGTGCATCGAGGAGGGCGTTGGAGGCATGCGTTGCCATTATTTAAGAGGAATGGAACCGATTACCCCACACCCTCAGGGACTATACCCCGTTCCAGCTGAGAGTTGGGAGCTAGTCGTATAGTTTCCACATAGGATCTGTAGGGGCCCCAGATGACTTTGGGGCGGGGGGAGCTAGGCATTATGCTGGCGTAGACTTCGCTGTTAGTGTTACAATAGGCTAGGCTGTGCAGCCAGCCTTGCAAGGTGGAAACTGACCTGCGGCCCCAGTGTATCGCTATTTCTCTTTTGGCCAGCAGCAGACTGAGGGATGCAAACCTTCTAACACTTCTGGGGAAGTTTACCGTATAACCCAGTAGAGCCACTTCAGGTGTGGGGACAAGTGTCAGTTTAGTCATGTCTCCGAGTGTGCTGTGTACCTTCTCCCAGTAAGCCTGGAGTTTTGGACAGGTCCATGTGAGGTGCTCAAAATCCGCGTGTGGGGGCAGCGCATTTATGGCAGTTATGGGGTCTGGACGGATCCAGTCTGTGTGCTTTGGCAGGAGTGATGTAGATTCTACGCAAGAACTTAAAATGGAGTAGTTTGTGCCTGCTGTTGAGAGAGACTTCCTTCGTCACTGTGCAGCACTTAACCCACTGATCGTCTGTGATGGGGCGGCCTAAGTCAACTTCCCAGTCTTTACGGACCTTGTCATCGTTTACCGGTCTCATCCCAGCGCATGTTTTGTATAGTTTGGATATTAAATGAGCCCCATTCACGCTCTCAATGACCAGTGAGAGAGGAGGGAAAGAGTCCGGCTCTATGGGGAAACCGGGCAGCGTGGCGCGTAGAGCCGAGCGGATCCGACCCAGTACGAAGCTGTCCATAAAAGTGACGTCGTGGAAACGGGCATCCTCAGACACCGAGAAGACATGTCCTTCTGGATATAAATCTCCCAGTTTGGTGATATCAAATTTGGCTAAAGTGCGCTGCACCAGTCTTTCACCGGTTATTGGCAGCCAGTGGGCGTGGGGGAGAGGTAGGGCAGAGGAATATAATGCGGTGGCGCCGGTGATACGTTTCAGCTTATCCCAGGCCCAACTGGTAGTGGAAACTGTCTGTATATCTCTAGGGTCTCTGGGCATGCCCTTGGGTAACACAGTGGACAATTGCTCAGGAAGGACAAAATCAGCCTCCGGGCGGAGAAATGGGATCCTGGCGTCTGGGTGAAACCAAGCAAAGGCATAGCAGCATTGGGCCACCAAATAGTACAATTGTGGGTCCGGCACGCCATATCCTCCTCTATCGTAGGGGAGGGTGAGCACCTGCAAACGGACGCGAGCCTGTTTGCCCCCCCCCAGACCAGTCTGATAAGGTGTGTGCGTAATGTCGAAAAGAAACTGTTCGGGAGGGGTACGGGGATATTGTTGAACAGATATAAAAATTTGTGGAGCACCACCATCTTAAGAATCGCAACTCTGCCGGCAATGTAGTCCTTCATTTCTTTGAGAGGACTCTTCAAACGTGATGAGTCTTTCTGTTTGAACTTCTTGGATTGTAGCTAGAGGAGGGCGTCTGCTACAGCGGAGTCCACGAGGCCTACTGCTCAGTATCGGCCACATAGTGTGGTTTGATTAAGTCGATTGAGACACATCTTTTCTCCTTTTTTCCGGCAAGAGGCGGTAGAAGTATAGTTCTTGTTCCTTGAATTGCTAGGACCGGTACAGGTTTTCTGTAGGATGGCCCAAATTCTTTTTTATCCGCTATTTTCTCTCTGACCAGATCCCAGACTATTGGGAACCAGACAGGTCTTGCCGTGACTGCCTTAACTTCCCCAGTGGCAGTCTGTTTCAGGTGGACGTTACTTTGTTGTGTCCTGGATTCATTTAGATCCTGTAAAACAGCCAAACGATCATGGATATCAAATGGTTTCTCATCCGCCACTGCGCCTTCACAATCCAGATCAGGTACTCACATTCTTGTCCCAAATAGGACCTCGTACGGAGTGACACCCCCTAGAGAACTTCTTGGATGGTTATTGAGAGCTCGTTGTACCCCATATATATGATTGACCCAACTACCGCCCTTGCCTAATACCCTAGCTGTTAAAGATTGCTTTAGGTCCCGGTTCTTCCTCTCCACAACCAAATTTCCCTCAGGATGGTACGGAGAGGAGTACCGCAATGCTACGCCCATACTTTCCATGGCCTCTTTGCAAGCCCGAGAGCTAAACGCCGGGCCACGGTCAGAATGTAACGTGCCAACTGCGTATGTCCCTATAAAGACTCGCAAATCTTTGATAACAGTTCGAGCGTCAGCCGAGCGCTGAGGCCAAACCCATAGGAATCTTGAGCAGGAATCCACTGCAACCATGATATACTTGTAGGCCCCATCTGATTGTAAGGGGCCGCAGTGGTCCAGATACACACAATTGAGAGGTTTGTCTGATTTTAATAACGCTGTCTGTGCCGGGCGTGTTATGGTGGAGCCTTTCATCTGCTGGCAGATGTCACATTTCAAGACATAGTCTTTAGTTTGCTTTGTTAGGCCTGGCCACCAATAGCGTTGTTTCAACAATGAAACAGTCGCTGTAACGCCTGTATGCGCAGAGCCCAAACCCTAGTGTGATGCAATAATCAAACCATGCCTACGATCCATATTTGGTATTGGTCTGTCCCCCACGCCAGGAATCTGAGCATATGGAATGTTGTTTGCATCTAACTTGTAGGA